>OX637505.1:6250000-7500000 GCA_951799955.1 Apamea anceps | reverse complement strand
CTGCCGGCGGCGACTGCACGCGATTTCGTCCGGGTGCAATTTCTTAATAAAATATATACTATGACACTCCGCAATACTGACCCATTGTGAAATCATTTTCGAAATCGGATCAGCAGTTCCGGAGATTACCCTTGCATACTTTAACTTTTTTTTACCTTTTTATAATATTAGTATAAATAGGTTTTACATTACATTCGGGATAACGAGAGTATGTTGGACCATGCTTTCTTTATCATTGCCATAAACATTTAACCTTCCACTGGTCCTGAAATACAGCCGAATGTGTCCAATGTAAAATAAAGACAGACTAACAAACAAAACACAAAAAAACTTACTACAAAATATACTGGAAAGGCGACTGGTGAAGGGTGCAGCGACGCTCGCGTCACCTAACCTCACAAGTTGCGTGTCTTCTTCCTCCAGCTCGCGCATGGCTCTGCGCAGGCGCGCGGCAGCTTCGGCTCGTGCGTCCGCGCGGTTGGTCGGCCGCCGCGGCGCCTCTTCCACCACACGTTCTTCTCGCGGCTTCTCGCGCGGCCGCTCGGGCGCGTTCGCTAGGATTGCTACTCCTACCTGTAATTTGAAATGCAAACGTTATAAGTTTGGGTAGTTTGATATAAGTAAGTATAACTTTAGATACGCCTACATGCCACTGTGACGTATTAATGAATAGTTTGATGTTTTTCAGATAGATGTAAGTACTAACGCTAGTTTCTAAGTCGTGTGTATACTAACCAAATGGACTGCACTTATGGGTCCGAAATAAAAGATATTGATTTGATTTGATTTCAATAATCTATGTGGCGTAATTTTCAATTTAGTGATGCAACAATCAGCGTATTGTAATCTTCTCTATATTGCATAGAAATAATATACTAAATAGAACCAGTAATACTCACGTCAGCATGTTTCAGTGCTCCCACGTCGTTTGTACCATCACCACACATGAGCGTCACGTATCCGAGCGCCTTCAGCGTCACAACAACAAACTCCTTCTGCTTTGGTGCGAATCTAGCGAACACCTTGATATGAGGCATCAACTCCAGCAGGAACTTGTGGTGGTTCTCGTTTAGGAATGTCAGACCTTCCCCTGTTATACACAGATCAAACTTCGAAGTTAATTGTTTTGACGTCTTAAATGGATTCACAGGGAGATTCACTTCTTCGTCTATTGATGTCCAGCCCCACTTATTATCACTTTCTGCTAGAATCAAAACTTCTTCTTTCTGAGTAAACTTCAGCTCTTTAGCAACGTGACACGCCGTCAGCGGATTGTCACCAGTAATCATAACCACAGAATGAGAAGCATTCACGATTTCTGATATCGCTTTTTTTGAGTCCGTCTTCAAGGGACACGAAATAATAACAAACCCAGCAAAAGTCAGATCTGCCTCGATATCCTCGCGAGACATATCCCTAATGTCTTGAGAACTTAATTTTCCTAAATTCCTATAACCTAATGCCAGAACCCTCGCCCCTCGTCGGGACAGAGTTAAGTAAACATGATCATAGTGACTAGGAACCTCTTTGAGCATGGTCTTCACAGTTTCCGGTGCACCCTTGACACTGCTAATGTAATGAGTTTCCATGAAACCTCGCTCGTTGACCTGGTAGCCTGCTATTACAGACATTCTTTTAAGGGCACTTGAAAAGTGGTTTCTGTGTACAATTTTGAGGCCTGGTGACTTTCCTTTCTTTGGCACTACAGCATCTCCTTTGGTCAGGTTCCACTCTGCCGCTTTCAGAGTAGCTTTTTCCAATGGGTCTCCTACCACGCCATCATCTAGTTGAACTAGAGAATGACATGTCGCCAGAACTTGTATAGTCTCCATAGGTGCTTGAGATAATGGAATGACATTAGCATCTTTGTGGTCCGCTATGCCGGCCACACCTTCTACAACTAAATTATCACTTGTAAGTGTGCCAGTCTTATCAAAACAGCATATTTCTACTTTCCCTGCAAATGGTATTCTGAAAGGTTCTGTACAAAATACTGCTAACTTAGACAATGATAGTAATGATGTGTTGACTGCTAATGACAATTCTATTGGCAGTTCAGGAGGCACAACTGATGTCAAAATCAGTGTGCATTCTAAAAATAGTTTGTATCTATTCCTTTCTGGATCCTCACAGCCCTTGACCCAAACATATGCAGCGGCGGCGACTGCAAAGATAAGCAAGAACATAATAAATCCAAATGTCTCAAGATTGTTCGCTGTTACTCTCTTCACGCCAAACAGAATAGTTCTTAAAAGTTTCCCCTGTGATGTATTGAAACCATTACGAATAACATATCCGATGCAGCCATTGTCAGGAGCCTTGAGGGCTGATGAAGTAGCTTTGCTAGGAGAGGAATGTTGAACAATCTTGGTGCCACCAAACAACATGTGCAGTTTGCCATCACCCTCAGGGTCTAGCAGTTGTTTTAAATTCTTCTCATTGTCTACTGCTTCCTTCATTTGGGGCACACTTTCGCCAGTTAACATGGACTCGTCAACAATGCATGACCCTCTTAGCAGGACAATGTCACAAGGGACTAGGTTTTCATTGGTGGATCTGATGAGAGACACAACATCTCCTGGCAGGAGTTGATCACTCATTATCTGCCGCCATCTTCTATTTCTGTACACATTAATGTTATAAGGTTTGTTCCCCATCTTTCTGATTTCTGCCATGTTTCTTAGTTGTTGCTGTACGAGGGTGCACTCAAACATGACAAGCATCACCAGGGTAAATATGGAGTAGTACCAGTATTTGTCTAAACACCATAGTGCAACACAGAATACTTGGAATACAAAGAAAGGCGCTGTTGCTCGTTCCTTGAATAGTTCCATAAACTCTGGAACAACCTGTAACAACAATAACACGTTGAGCATAGCTTACCATGAATAATATGAAAGACTTTGTGCTCATAAGAGTGGCAGTTACAGTAATTGCATTCACACTTTGCGAGGTGTGTGGCACATCGCACGTGAAGCACCTGCCTTGCAAAGTTTGTATCCACCCTAACAGGTGCCCTTGAATTCAATTATCTACTATTTACCTACAATAGGTATACATATGCATGAACTGAGGTATAAATATGCATAGAATATTGTAAAATGCAAAACCAATGCCAACATGAACAGAATTAGATTTCATCCAATTAGAATAAAAAGGTTTAACTTTAAAGAAACATAAAATAAAGAATGTTTATGTAACCTTAATATTTTCTCATGCATGCATCTAATTTAATTACCTTGTTACTAGGTCGATGCATGAAAGATTTTCGTATAAATTGTGGAGCATAGCAGATCACACAGTAGACAATGGCATTGCAATGTTTTTATTTAAAACTAGTTTTCATAAACAATACCCATTGAATGACAATCTCTGAATGCATTGAGATTGGTTTATTTATTTTGTATACAGTTTACATACATGATTTAATATATGCCACTCAATCAACTCAGCACAACATTGGGTACACCCAGACCACAATTGATTGTCAACATGAGGTAATAAATTTTGAGTTGATGGTTGATGTTGATCAACCGTAGGCTGGTTGCACACTGAATATAGGCTTTTTTTTCTTTTAAAGGCATTGAACTATAACTTACCATTATCATTTCATTCCTTCCAAACTCCTTTTCAGCAAATTCAATGGCTTCATCATCCAAGTACCCTTTGGACTCCATATATTCCTCATAGGTCTTGTTAATAGGAAACTCAACGGTATGAAAAGACTTCTTGTCCCAATCGTAAACATACTTACTTTTTTGAAATATAAACCACACATCTGGGTGTATACTTCCTTTTTTAGTTGACTAAAAATGTTAGAACAAAATTAGAAAATTTAATATGTAAGGTAGAGAATTCAATGAAAAATCCTCATCTATCAACAAAAACATTAACAGCATACCTTAGTGTGATGTAGTTTAACAATTTCAGAGAACCCATTGTTGGATGTTGGAACGACTTTCACTATTTCAGCCTGGATTGGGTCTTTAACCTAAAATTAAAAAGTAACAAATTATAACAATACAAATTCCATGAAATGATTACAACTAGTTATATGGATGAATACAGTCAATGTGTTGAGTACAGAACTTTGAATTACTTACCGAAGAACACGATAGGAAACACTGGATGTGGACGCTCCAATAACAGCAGAGGCAAATAAGAATTTGTATGGTGGCAACAACCGCGACAGTCACGAAGCCAGCCTCGAAATTTTCCTCAAATCCATACACAACGATCCACGAATAAAACACAATAGGGTATATTATCAAAAAGGGCAGCACAGTCCCTTGCAGAACAGTCGGCACCGGCTTGAAAAGCTGTGTATATTGAACTAAATCGTCCAACGACGACTGCATCTTATTGGATACCATTTTTTAATCCTTTTACACTCTAAACCCGTACTAATATATTTCTAATGGCCTTTTCTAACTGTTCGAAGTATAGTTAAACATAGTTTTTTATTTCTTTATAAGAAACTAATTCAAAATATAAATAAAATTCGATTTTATTGAGTTTACTCAACTTGACAGATTGACAATCAAGAGAGGAGAGGGGTGAAGCGGAAAACCGGAAACAGTGTGCTGAAGACGGAGTATGCGTGTCACATGTGTTTCCATTCTACGCAGAATATATATTTTTTTAATTTTCCTCATCCCTTTGTAAAAAAACTTGAGAGAAACACATAGTCCTTTGGGAGTTTTTTATAGGCTTTTCTTTTTACTGCCAATTAGAATATTATGGTATTTGCAGTGAAATTTCATGACCGATAATTCTAAAAACGCAACCCAATTAATGTTAAATTATTGGTAAGTTTGGTTTATGTTCCTTAGAACCAGCTGAGTTTGTCAGTTATCCCATTGCCCCAATAGTATTTTACAAACATTTCCGGCTAGTGCTGCCCAAATTAAGGTGACTCAAAATACACGGGTCCAGTCTAATGTTTTTCTTTTTTTCGAAACCAAACCATAGACTTTTCTGTCATGTAGACTTTAAACGTCAAAAAAAGCGCGAAAATTTTGTCAATTTCTATCTGTGTTTTGTGTTCATGTAAACTTTTATACTAAATCACGATGGACTTGAATATAAGAAGAAAATCCACCAAAGTGCCACTGACGGGAAGTCTGGTAGAAACCTATCCTCATGATCTCCAAATGTATAAGATTCCACCAACTGAAGACATAACACTCCAAGAGTTCGAAAGTTTAGCCCTAGAAAGAGTAACTTTATTGAGAAGTTTAGCAACAGCAACTACTCTAAAAGGACTTCGAGTGTATTCAGAGGAATGGACAGACTATGTGATTGGTGAACTTAGAACTCAAGGCGTGAAATATTATGCCAAGCTTTGTGAGAAGTCGTCCTGTGCCACTACTGAAGCTGACTTGCAGGCGCGACGTAAAGATCACATTGCACACTTCATTCTTCGACTAGCCTACTGCAGAACTGAAGAATTGCGTCGCTGGTTCATCGCAAGAGAATTGGAGCTGTTTAAAATGAGGTTTGCTACTATGAGGGGTGAAGCTGTTGAAACTTTTTTCAAACTGAACAACCTATGCTATACTAACATCTCTGATGAGGAGAAAAGTGAGATTATGCACTATCTGAGAGAGTCGACCCCTCATGCAAATATTGAAAATATGAAATTCTACAAAGTGAAGTTCTATGAAGTTTTGGATCTGGTAAGAATGAGAAAAGTGTATCTTAGCGGTGGTTATGCTTACATTGCACATAAAGATTTTATATCTGTGCTCTCTGCTCAATACAGAACACAACTGAAGCAAAGCTTAGCTGTTGCTTGTCATCACCTTGGTGAGATAGAACAGGATGAGAGACTTGTCTCATTATTGAAAGGATTGCATCAATCATATTCTGGCAATGACTACAGCGATGCTAAAACAGTTATACCTATTGAGAGTTTGGACTCCTTAGCTGTGAAATCATTCCCACTGTGCATGCGTCAACTTCATGAGCAATTGAGAGTAGCTCACCATCTAAGACATGGAGGTAGACTTCAGTATGGACTATTCCTCAAAGGAATTGGTGTAACATTGGAAGATTCTCTAAGATTCTGGAGGGAGGAATTCACTAAAATAATGGACCTGGATAAATTTGAAAAGCAGTATGCTTACAATGTAAGATACAACTATGGAAAAGAGGGTAGTAAGAAGAACTATTCTCCATTTAGTTGTTTGAAGATTATCAATACTACTGTAGGACCGGGTGACTGCCATGGGTGTCCTTATAAGCATTGTGATGTTGGCATTCTGAAGAATAGACTCCAAGGATATGGTTTTGACACTCAAGGTATGTATCATATTAAATCAACAATGAAACTGGTGGAATGGATGATGGTGATGTTCATGTTACCATTATTGTCTTTGTTTTTCTAAGTATTTTCATTTTTATTTTTCAGCAGTTGGTGAAATAATGGACATGACTAAGAAAGGACATTTTCAAATAGCCTGCAGCAAATACTTTGATGCTGTGCATCATTCTGACCTAGGATTGGGCATCAACCATCCCAACCAGTACTTTGAGGAGTGCCAGAAAATTGCTAAAGGAGATGTCAAAGTAGAAATCAAGAAAGAAGTCAAACCTACATCAGTTAAAAAGGAAACAGTTGATGAACTAGATGAAATGGATTTTGATGAAGTCATGTAAATATTTAAACAGATGACTCAAACTTATTGTGCCGTTGATAGCCTTTTGGAGCTGTTCTCAACTGTAATAGACAAGTTATAACTAGGAAAATATGATAAAAATACAGCTTCCTCTAATATAAACATTAATGTAAAATATTTCCGTGAATTGTTTATGAATAATAAATACAAAACTTTAGTTTTTAAAAGATTTTTATTGATTTGCATAATATATTATAATATCTATTTCTTTTTAACATACATGGCTTGTCTAGCCAAATTACCGCAATATAAACCACATATAAAAATTAAACCTATAATTGAAATGCCTACAATTAAAAAGTATTTCTTAGACGGTGAAGATGATATCTCATTATACATATCCCCAAAATTCTCTATCACGTTCAACTGAAACAAGGAAAAAAGCTTGTAAAACCTAAAACATGACCTATCTAACATGAGGATAAACTAATAATAATGTTAAAATAACTTGTTTTGATAAGCCAATTTATTTAGAACAATCTTCTTTATCATATCAAAATTTTTCTGACCACTGAGTGGCAAGCAAATGGAGTGCTAATACATTAATTTTAGTCATTCATTATAATTTTGGTGATTCACTTATAAGATAATAGCTTTTATACTTACTGCAGCCACATGTTTATACATTTCTAATCTACTTGACAGTGCCTTTTGGCAATCCGCCTCTAATTTTCTATTGCTATCATTCAGTATTATCTTCAGACATTTTAAACCTGAAAGATTAAAAGTTATCAATTTATTCAATTGCACTTAAATATTAAGACAGCGTACCTATATTTAATTTCTAATCACAATATCGACTTACGTCTGCCAGCACCATGTTCCAGATCTTTGCAATACGTCAATAAGTCCATCGCACAAGCTCGCTCCAGCAAAGGATCTGCCTCGATATCCACTTCAGTTTCCTCTATGATTTGCGCAACCTCACGCGCACACTCCGCTGATACGATTTTATGATTCAAGAGAGCATTTTTCAGACATTCTTCGACCTGTTGAGGGAATTATTTGAGTTCATTAGTAATTTTTAGACACAAAAAACCTTAGAATGATTCATATTATTAGTGAGCCAGTTTTCTAGCACGAACACTTCGTCAAATTATTTGAATAGTGTTCAGGGCATTTATAGCCTGGATTTTTAAGTCTTTGACGCGTAACATTTTACTATACCTGTCCATCAGAATTTGTAATATCGTTTGGCACAGCACAAATTGTCTGTATTTCAGCTTTGCATAATTTACCAAGCAAAGGGTCCAGACGATAGTTCAAAGCTTGCTCTTTTAACACATTTGCCAGTTCATTCTCACAAGCTGTAGTCAACTTTGATTCTCTAAACTTCTCTTTCAAACAATATAACATTTTGCCTTGAAGTTCCATATCTTGTGGTTCTTTTGCTGGAAAAGAAAACAATAATAAGATTGGGAGTTAGTTATGTAACACTCAGAGTAGTAAGCAAATGGGGTTGTAATGTGGTGTGTGTGAAACACTTCTCAGTAAGTATAAAATGTCTATGACCTGACAAATTAGGTGAATGGGATTGGTTGAAGAAACATGCATATGACATTCCATTTACTTACGACTCTGGACAAAATAGTTTTGCTCTGACCCTGATCAGTCCTAATAATATACAGGATCCTAAATAACTCATTAATGTTAAATTATCTACTACAGAGTTTGTAAATATGTCTACCTAATTTAAAAATGGATTTTATACCAATCACATCTGAACAAAATTTCGTAATATCCGTTTTGCAAGCTTTTTGTAAATTGTTGTTGAACCGGTAATCCATGTTTTGTTCTATCATTCTATTTACAATAACTACTTTGCAGTTTTCATCAAAATGTAGTTCTTGACGATGCATCTGAAACAATTCAAGCCATACAATTAAACAAGTCAGATATTTGATGAAGGTTTTAAAAGAAAAAAATTATGTGATCTTTTAGATACCTTCAAACAATCCAGAATTTTTGATGCATCTGTGTTATGGCAATACAAGTCTATCATATCATTACAACTCGTAATTAAATGATAATCAACAGCATTGTCAGCAAACTCTTGTTTTCTTACTACAAAAATGGCCTTCCTACATTCATCTGATAACTTCCCTTTAGCTGTCTGAAGACATTCTAACGCAGCTGACTCTCCATGGGGTACGTTGGAACAGTACATTTGCAAATCATTCTTACAAGCTTCTTTAAGTTCGGGATCTAAATCAATATTTTCTTTTTGTTGAAACAGCTGTTGTCTCAACTGTTGGCGACAATCCTTAAATATTGTATGCTTCTTCTTTGATAATGTATCATTTCTTACTATTTCACTAAGACATGTGACCACCTGACTTTTAGTTTGTGCCTTGGGACAAAATCTCACCACATAAGATTTGCATGCATTCTTGAATTTTCTGGTAAATCTATAATTTTTCAGTGAGATCAACTGCTCATGTTCTATAGCAGCTCTACAGTTAACATTGGCTTTAATTTCTGGATCATTTTTATGACTTATCAAACATTCCATAATGTCATCCTCCTCTTTCTTACTTTTCAGCTCTGATGAACATAGCCTCTCAATAGGAACTCTACAGTTAATGTTAACAATGGCATTTAATTCAATATGGCCACTTTGTGTTTCTGTAAAATTTGTAACAATTTCTCTACACTTTGGCCCAAGTTCTTTTATTTTATTTTGTAAGCACGATATTTCTTCACCTTTTCCAGTATTTTCAAAGCATAAATTAATAAGATCATTAATGCAATAATCTTCAATTTCTGGCATCAAATCCACACTAACAGCTCTCTGTCTCATTACTCTTCTGATTTGGAACTCACAACCAGGTTTCAACTTTCCTCTTAAATCGAAATTATAAGCATAGTTATACAAACATGGTAAAACTAGCGGGTCTTTTTCATTCTGGTGTTCACTGGCATCAGCCCACTGGAGTTTTGCTTTACATACTGTAACAGCATCATATTTGCATGCCTTGTATAACTGGGGATCCAGCTTGAAGTCTCTAGATATAAAATATTGAATTTGCAATAATGCAGCTTCACAATCAGTAGTCATTAGATTGGTTCCAAGTTTTTCCATTAAACATGACATAACTCTACCATTTCCATAACTTACTTCTCTACAGGCTCTGTCTACCACAGGTTTGCAGGCCTTCCGTAGAATTGGGTCCACTCTCCAATCTTCACCTGGATCAGCTTCTTGAACTAAAGTTTCCAAAGATTTTTGACATGCTATGCTGATTCTTTTCTCTTTCCTTTTTCTGGGTCTAGCATGTTCCATGAGGCAATGAATCGTTCTTCCCCCAGCTTCAATACCTTTACAAAGTGTTGTAATATCGTTGGCACAGTTCTGCATTAGTTCTGGAGAGAGCCTATAGTCATCCATTAGCATCTTTCTATGATCAATCATCTCAGCTGTGCATTCTGGGCTTAATTTTGTGCTTTCATTGCGGGATACATATTCCAAGCATAATAAAATTTGTGCAAGTCTAACATCTTTGTCATCTACAACACCTTTTCGGCAGTGATATTTTCTAATATCTTCTTTACAAGACTTTACTAACCCTTTACTCATTCTATAATTCATAACAATATTTCTTTGGTCATAAAACAGTTGATCTTGGCACTTTTTCCTCATTCCTGTAATGAAAAAGTCGAGTGTAATGAAAATTACATAAAATAACAGTTAATTACATAAACATCTTAATCGGCAATACAACCCTAAACTATAAAATTGTTAATTGGCCAAAGATTACATGATGTATTGATAACAGAGTGGTTTTTTATGAATGCTAACTGAGAACAATTAGTGTTATTTAAGGCTATGCATGCTACAAAATTAACAATAAAATTCTCTTGTATAAGCAAATTATTAAGAATATTTACCATTTTCATACTTATGTCTCAAAAGACACTTGTACATCAACCAGGAGCCTGGTACTTCATCAGGGCAGAAGTTCTTCTGATCCAAGTTACATGCAGCAAATATTATCTTGTCTAACTGAAGGGTGTCATACTTCATTTCTTCAAGAACGGTCATCTCAGACTGACACTCAGGTCGTGAGTGAATTCCTTGTAAGCACTTCAAAGTTTGCTTCTGAGACAGACTTCTTTGATCAAATGGAATTCTACCACAAGTATGAGCTTCTATGTCATCATAACAGTTCTTTAGGAAGTTCCCAATAATCTGCCAATCGTTGAAAACCAGAGATTCAATTTTATTTATCATCCTCCAACATTTTTTGTCTCTTACACTTGATTTCTTTTTTAACACACAATCTATCATATATTCGTTTGGACTTAGGCAGTTCAGTATGACAGGCTCCTCCTGACATGGTTCCTTTAGTTTATATTCTACATATTCATTCTCTAAAAGCTCTGCTTGATGACTCCATAGCCTGTGTTGGCATGGTAATAAAATTTGAGTTTTGTTGTATGACGCATCTAGTGCACAAGATAGGACTGCGAGATCATCATCCAAGTGCGAGCACAGCTTATGATACAAAGCACATCCAGATATATCTAGAGTATATCTATCACTGGGTCGATTTATTATGTTACCCAAAACTTGTGCGTCTCGGGTGAATATTATTAAACATGCCGTTAGAATTCCTGCAGTCGTTGTAATTATGTTATTTAGCATTTCGCTGCCGGCTTGCGAGCTTTTGTAAAAGAATGGTCAGCAATTTTTACTCAAACATAATTAATTTCTTTCCATTGTACGGTTGACTTACGTGAAACATATCATAACTGATTAATTTAAAATGTAATGTTTACTGCCTTTTTACGAATCCACTTAGAATCACGCAAAACCACTTCAAAAACTAACAAAGCACTGTTAAATTTGTTTAGGGAAAATTGGTGGAAAAGAACGATTGTGCTCAGTACGTCGACCGAATGACAGATCGAGCCAGAATGAGTGAATCACAGATAACTATGAGTGAGTGGATCAGCAAATAGCAGCACATGACATCCCTAGCAGTGTTGTCTATTTAAAAGAGCTGCCAAGTGCGAGTTAGATACGATGGGTTCCGTACTATTGTAGAATATTAAACACTACATATTTGTTTAACACGTTTCTTGCGTGGCCTTCCCTTTATGTTATCCCCTTCAATTTATGACATTTTTCGCTTTTATTTATTTCTTATCAAGTTTAAATTATTTTTAACTTTTTAGTCCTTTTTATTAGGCAATAAGTAAGTAATAAAAGCTGGTTTTTTTTTTTTTTTTTTTTTCTTTTAATTTTCTTTTTGACTTTTTAGTATTTTTGATGCGAGATTGACTACGACGTAGTTCGTAGCGCGTAGCAGTGTTTTTCGTTATATGCGTTCACTGCACGTAAGCTACCTGTTCATCTTTAGTCCCTGGTTACCATCTAGCGCCAAAGTACTCGTCGAGACGAATCATACGAGCCCAGACTCGATGGGTTTGTGTCGTTTAATTATCGAGTTCCTATGGTCATCTTCCAGCTCTATCTTCAGACCCTGGTTACCATCTAGCACCAAAGTTCTAGTCAAGACGGATTAAACGAGTCCAAACTCGATGGGGTTGTGTTGTTTAACTATCGAGTTCCTAAAGCCACCTTCCGGTTCCATCATCAGATCAGCTCCATGTCATAATAATTTTGCATTGTCATCCGATTTACACATGCATGCAAAATTTCAGCTCAATCGGTTGAAGATATCTGCTTCAAAATTGAGTTGCAAGAGTACACTCGAACAACATAGTTATATACATACAGAAATACATTTAAGCTGTACCTAAATAATTTTATTTAATTTAGGGAATTATTTTGACATTTAAGCTTGTAAAATAGTCAACATTTTTGGTTATGGCAATATTGCGTACGTCAGTCAACCAAACAAAAAAATAGGAGCGCCAGTCAGTCATTCATGTCATTCGTTGACTTGTCTCATTCAATTTGATTCAATAATTTATTCATTGATGTGATGATTGAAAAAATATCTCTACAAGACACCGTAACTGTATAATTAAGTTGTAGCAATTTGGAAACAGTTTGTGTTTACGTGTGAACTTTCAACATGGAGGAATTTGTGGAAGTTAATCAAATATCGGATTTTATTTCTTATCTCCGCAGTGTGAGTATTGTCACTAATGCTAAGAATTTATATTGTTGGGATCTCAAAATAAACTTCTGTTACAATAGTTAGCGATTATTTTTGCCCTAAGTGAAAGTGAAAATTCGTGGTTACAGTAATAATGCATAAAATGCTCTCATCTGGGCGGTAACCCGTTGCGTCGCCCTCTCGGTTGGAAGCCGCGGCCAACGGCGTTCACTATCTGTACCTGTCTAATTATCATTTTACTATTGTTTTGCCGGTAACAGAGAGCAAAGGTTTATAATTAACATAATACTGAATTTACTTAATATGGAAGCAAAACACTGGCTAGAGTACTGCCTGAACTTCCAATGTACATTTGAGTGCTGTGGTTTACTTATTTGCTAGATGCAACAGACTAGAATATTATCTCTATGACTCAGTATGATCTGAAATAACGTATTCAATCTATCTTTCTAAAAATAAAAAGAAAGTGACAGGAAAATGTTTTCAAATAACTGGGAGACCACTCTCTGACTGCGAAGACAGTTCCCTTATGATTTAATGGAAAGGGACCTTCACTCAAATGGCTTATCATTTGGTCTAATGCTGTAGATCATTCCTCATTGGTCACAACAGGCAGTTGTGAACCTAACTCCATAAGACAACACTAAGAATCATTCATAATTTTAAACCAACTTCAAAAAAGGAGGAGGTTGTCTTAGCTCCTATTCAATTTTCACTGCAAAGATGTTTTTTTATTAAAAAGTATGACCATAGCAAAAAAAGAATCAATAAACCACCTAAGCAGAATTTTAGCTACGGTACCTTCAATATTATGTAGATAGCTACGTAACATTATATATAATTTATGTTTAGTCATAAATCACTAATTTACCTGTACTAGTTAGCATAACTGAAGGTCATTGGAACAATAATTTTAGTAGTAACACTGGACAACATATTTAATTTATATAAACGACACTGTCTCTTGACAGAGCTACTTTATAAAATAGTGCTAATTACTAAATTGGACTATAGATCACAATAGCCTTGGTCTTGCACAGTTCCCATTATGGGTTCACCATTACTCTCAGCAATAAGTGATCACACATAATAATAACAAAACTAAAGGCTAAAATTTAAAAATTATGGCAAAATACTTCTTAAACTTAAGATTAATAACAAAAAGTAAAATAAGACAAGACAAACAACATTGCAATTTTGCCCACTTACTTAGCTTTAAGCAATGTTTATGAATGAAGGTGTATATCGCCACATCACCCTCTGAAACCATCTCTTATTGAATAACAGAGTATTTGATTTTCATAATCAAAACCCTTTATAGCTACTCTATTTGTCTGACAGTTATGACTGATGACCAGCACTTATTAGAAGGTTTATTACGTGACCTCAGTGTGTTCCCGTTAACCAATAATGTGCATATTTGCTCCCCAAAAATTTGTATTAAAACAAAAAATATTACCAATTTATTGATAACAATTGCAATTAAATAACATGTGAAGTTTTGGTTATCAGTGTGCTAACATTATCTTTTCTATAAGCATGGAAAAGTGTAAACAATTATTTTTGATAATATCATAAGTTATAAAAAACAATACATTTTATAAATGTCACTCTATTTATAATACATACAAAGTAGGTTGCATATACATAATTTAGCCATTTTTGGTTTCTCACCCTAAATGATTGCTAAAATATTTTCAGAAAGCATCATAGTATTTCATAATTATAACACATCTAATTACAAATACTTGGCCACCTTGAATTATGCATTCTAATATTCAGTAGAGTTCAATTCAAAATAAACTTGTTTGTTTACACGCATACAGTTGCGGGTAATTTTATAACCATAATGTCATATATTAGGGGCTTGTGGCTAAATAATAACAGCCACATGGGTCCATCAATCAGGTTAAGCTACGCTTGCCTCGCATCTTTACATACCCAGACCCCTCCGTGTCTTGGATAGCATGTCAAGCCGTTGGTCCTGGCTGTCGCTCGTGGATCTTTGGCAGTCATGTTACGTCAGAAGCCCGAAAGTCTGACAACCAGTCTTATCAAGGGGTATGATATTACCCAGGAACTGGGTTGTGGAGGTCAGATAGGCAGTCGCTCCATGTGAAATACTGGTGTTCAGCTGCATCCGGTTAGTCTGGAAGCCGATCCCAACATAGTTCGGAAAAGGCTAGGCAGATGATGAATGTCATATAATATTATCAAATAAGTACTCCAAAACACAGACAGCTGTGCTGCTGGGGAGTTTGTTCCGCCACTTCTTCCCAGCAATAGCACTAGGAAGTGGTGAAGGGCGGGCGTTTTTGGGGGACTGTCTTTTGTAATTTTGACGTTCGAAAAGTGCTGATTCTCAGCCTAATTTGAATAAATGACTTTTGATTTTGATTTTGAAAACTAAATATCTACTTACTTACTATTTATTTATTTGCGTTTTTTTTTTTTTGATAAACTTAAAGTTGATAAAGTAATTACAGTACGTACTTAAATAATACCTAAACAAGCTTGATATACGAGTATTGTTTGTTATTTGGTACGCCTATCTTTTGTCTAATATGATTAATTCGATAAGCTATTTCGGGCGCATAAAGGCGCTTTGCTGGCGTGAGACAAGTCTGGCAATGACGTACCTACAAGTCGGTATCGAAAAATGTAGTATAATCCTTTAATTTGTCCTTGACCTTTCCTCATAGTGACTAAGTATTGGCCAAAGTATAGAGGCATTCAAAACGGTGAATAAAATTCCTTCGTTTTTCGGAATTGGATCCTATAAAGTCATATATACTTTACTATTTCGCGACTATTTCAGTTACTATTTCGCGATATGAAAAGTCTACTCACGTAGCTTTACCTACCTATTAAAAAAAAAAAAATCTCCCCCTCAAGTCGTAAAGTCCGTACAAATGACAAGACCGGACGGGGTGCCAAAAGCCGGACATCTCTGTACAAATCAGGACGAATAATGACCCTATGTTCATTCATTAATTTCAGTCGAAAGACGTCCACTACTGGACATAGGCCTCCCCCAAGTACATCACTTTGCACACTATGCACCATCGGTTCTGTGCTTTCCGTATCCTCCGGCCGCTTTTATTCGCTTTATGTATGAAGTGCACAGAACATATATACCCTAAAGGATGAAGTGCGATGTGCATTCACAAATCAAATATTGGTACCTACCGAAAATTGCGAGATTTACCCGTGCCATATCTGTAGTTTACGGTCATCAATTAGTGATATTATAAATGCTAATAACGTTCTGATAACCGCAATAGGTAAAATTATTACTCTGGCCATGAACTGGCGCCATTGCTAGAGAATAGACTGTGTGTTCGTTGAATATATGACGTTCACTCATGATTTCGCTACTCTGGCCTTGCTTGCATCACGGCATTCACGGGTTTTTGCTTATGAGGCTGTGCATAAGCATAATTCTGCCCCTCTTACTCACGAGTTCAATTTACTCGGAAGGATTTACAAAACTTTGTTCTGCGGGGTAATTACGTAACACACCGGCAGTAGCAATGGCTTTCATTTTGACAGTTCAACAACATTCATCGCGTTAGTTACGTTGTTGAGTAGACAAATTTTTTGAGCAATGGATGAGCAATATCCTTTTAAATAGATTGGTATTTCGCAATTAGCGTGCTGAACCCGCAAGGCAGTGATCACAAATGGATCTAAAAGCGATATATAAATTTAATTTTAGCTCAACGCTTACACACTGATATGTTATTGTACATATGTGCGAGATTCTGAATTTATGTTAAACCAGCTTTGTTATCATTATGCACTGACGATAACACCATATCAACTGAAAAATTTCTGTAACTAGAACGGAACTATTCGAATGGCAGACTACATATAATACATCTGAGTAAAGAATTCCCCACACTGAGGGCACTTAGGTACGATAAGCCGCACCTCAGTGGTAACAAAATCAGTAAAAACAGTCGTCTTATTCTATTTAAATTGGTACTATGCTTGGCCAGGTTGAGGTCAAAGTGTTACCACTGAGGTTCTTTCGCCCGTACAAAACAGACATACGCAACGCCAACGCCCGATCAGAAGTCTGTGACGAAAATGTATAAGCATAATAATGTCGTGGACTCATTGTAAATAGGACATAACATCCGTAACCATCTAACGTTCAACATAAATGCTGCCCACGTAGATCGTTCCAATGACCCTAGTCTTTGGGGAGAGGTTAATGCCATGCAGGTGCAATAAGACTTGCCTACGATCGATATGCATACAACTATGTATGAATAATAGCTAGATACGAGAAGTTATGTAGTTTACATGCAAAGAATTGTGAATGCAAATTGTTCCCTGAATTCCTATAAACAACCTCAGTGGAATGCAGCACAAGCTGTCCTGCGCATGCAGTATTTATACAACTTCACTGGCCCGCGGTGCAAGTAGCGAGTTGGTACCAACGAGTCTCTGAGGACAGGTGAAGACAATGACATATCTTTCATGAGAGGCTGATTAAACTACACGAAGGAGGCCGTCAGAGCGTGAATATGACGTTCAACAGCTTTGGGCTTAGTATGTGCCCAGCGGGAACGGCTGCGAAAATCTAAGTCCAAATTACCTTATAATACTTCGTGCGGTACTATAATCATTATCTTAAGCTTATCATTAGCCCAGATTTTGTAAGTGAAAGTACTAAAATGATAACGCACTCTACGACCATATAAGTTAAATACAAGTGTAGCGGAAATGTAGAAAATTCCGTAGCCATTTCGGCTGCACTATCATGATCACCATCTACCTTATGCTGTGTAGTCTAATCTAGTTTTCTTTGTCAATAAGTACTTACTAAAGAACTCTGCTATTTTGAAAAGTATTAGAAAATCTTCGTCTTATTATAGTTTTTCCGCCCTGTTAGTCTTATCAGAAAGTGTAAATAAATAAATAATAACAACCGTCCGTTACACTTGGCTTCACTAGTTTGAGTCTGTAGACCGTTAACATTTACTAACTCACTATTATTGACATAGAGAGGTTGTGTTTTTTAAATAACTACGATTTTCTATTATAAAACCCATGTATATGTTACACGGTATGGTTATAACAGCCTTTTGTTCACTATTTCCTGATTTAGACTTAATGTTCAATTGAATAGGTATTCAGTCTATCGCCTATAACTTTCCATACAGCTATCTTTCCATACGTCGGAAAATAATTTTCCCGAGAAAAAAAAATAAAAAATAAAAAAAATCGCTCGGGAAAATTATTTTTATTATAATTATTATGGACGTAATATTTGGGGTGACACGTTTTGGTTGATATAACAATAATAGGCACTGTTGATGTTTTAAAAATTTCGAAGATTCATCCAAATGCTCCGTAGCGTTGCAGTGTGTTGCAGTGTATTTATAGAAATCCGAACTTAATTTTACACGGCTAACTTCCTCCAAGCAGGTGTTATCGATGTGACTAAATAAAACAACACGTTCGAACTAAAATCGATAAAGAACCAGCCCTAATCGGTTTTGACAACCTTGACCGATAAAATGGTCTAGCACGACAAGGTTAATTTGTTTTGTAAAATAGAGAAAATAAATTGAAAAACTTTTCGCTTGAAATATGAGAACGCAAGTTAAATCGGTTGTTTACTTTATGTTAGCCAGTTCAAAGATGAGTGTAACTGACAAGTCAAGTTCAGACTCCAAGTTTCGCGCCTTAGAGGCTTAGAAACAATACCCGCAATAATAATAATAATAATAAATTCTTTATTGAGAGTAACCATGACACTCGTAGAGCTTTAGTAACAATACAATAAACTTACAACTATATTAGTGATACAATTAAAACAACAATTACACAAAACAATCACTGCTTCCGCATTCCAGCTGAGATACTGGAGCAACGACTTACTAATAGAGCAGTCCAGCCTGTCCGCAATAACTCTCAGGATGCTGTTGGAACTGGTTCGCACCCTGCGCACGAAGGACGCACATCTTTTACGCATTAATGCATAGAAGCAATCAACACTCAAATCCGCAAACATCCCTGATGCGCTACAGAAGCGAGGCAGCCCCATCGACACCCTGAAGGCGTTATTGTACTGCACGCGAAGATCACTGTACGATCTCTGCGTAAAATGTACCCACAGGTCGCAGGTGTAAAATGAGGAGCAGAAGGCTCTAAAGAGTGTTTTTTTAACCTCCGTAGAAGCACGCTTAACAAATAATATATATATAATATAAATATAAGGGGCCCGTGGCTAACTAATAACAGCCGCACAGGTCGATCGATCAGGTTAAGCTACGTTTGTCGCGGTTGGTCTGTGGATGGGAGTCCATCTTTACTGAGACCCCTCCGTGCCTCGGAAAGCACATTATAGGCTGATTATGCTACACTTCGAAATATTCGGTCGGTCTCTTGCTTGGCTGATCTGCGATTAGAAGCCTTAGTTTTGGGCCAACCTTTGATTTTATTAATGGGCCAACTTTTGCTCCAGATTCTTTAGTTACATTTCGCTACGTGATATCCGTGGCTACACCCTTGGGGGTGGGTAACTTACCAAACACCTGTGTCAATGGCTCATTTTAAATATTTTTGTCGTTAAAATATCGTCTGAAAGTATCGCCACATTGACATGACATGATCCCCTGACCAGTGTTAGCGCATAGTGGCACCGGCAGTGTGATATGTATGTATCTATATTAATTTACCATGTACACACATATATAAACAGACATTGAAAAACAGAACAGAAGAAATAGGTACAGAGGTGATGCTTATCTATAATATAAAAGGAGAAACTGACTGACGGTCATATCAGCGCACAGCCGAAACTACCGAGTCTAGGATCGTGAAACCACATGGCTTCTTTCGTAATGTAGGGGAGAAAAGGCGGGATCGAATTAATATAAAAAATCTTATTCCTTAGATCTAAAAACTTCAAATTTGGCCTGAATACACATCTTAATAAATAATCGTAAACATGTATCTGGATGGTAATCATTAATTTTCGAAAACTAACTTTTATAGGGGTGGAATGAGTTTTAGAATTTGTAGGAGAAAATACGAAATTCACGCGAACGAAATCCAGAGTGATGTGCTAGTCGACTGATAGAATAAAGTTTGCTTTCTTTTCATTTCAGATTGAATGGCGCGACCCCTGGCTAATGGGGCTGATATCTTTCCACATTATAATAACGTTCACTTGCTTCTCAACGAGGAACTACGGGAACTTTCAAGTTATACTTTTTATAATTTTATGTAAGTATTTATTGTCTGAATTATTCTACAATAAGAGACCCCTTTTCAGATGAAAAAGTAATTAACTGATTCTCTAAAAACTTATTGACTTCTAATGATGCACGCTTTTTAAAATTTATGAACCTCTAAAAACATTTTGGGCATTTCATGATGCACATTTTTTTTTAAAAGAGCGTTTTTTTTTTATATTTCTGGCCTTTTCTGGCAGTGTTCGCAAAACTATGTTAGGGTACCCTGACCAAACGGATTAGGTTAGAACTGTGACCAACCACGCGGGAGCCGAGTTGGTCGCAGTAACTAAGCTATGGCACCCCGACCAATCTTGGAACTGTGACCAACCGTGTGCCAGCCGAGCGAGCGAAGCGAGCCCTGAGCAGTGCCGAGGTAGTGGCCGGCGAGCGCTATATCCAAGTTGGTCGCAGTTACTTGACTATCTAGTATTTCTAGGCCCCAAAATAGTAATAGTTAATCTTAAATAATTAATTAGTGTTCAATAATATTTTTAGGAGCGCAAAATGAGAATTATTTGAGGTTCGATTAAATACCTACCTTTTCCAATTTCGATTAAGTATATGCGGACGACACGGTTGTTCGGCGCAGTGGTTGAGCGATCGCCTGCTTCGCTGCGTGTCGCGGGTTCGATTCCCGCACGGAACAAATATTTGCATTGCCCACAGGTAGTTGTTCCGGGTCTGGCTGTTTGTGTATGTGAGTTTAAATGTTGGTTAACGCACCCAAGATACAGGAGTAATTCCTAGTGTGGCAACGTATTTTTTTTTTTTTTTTTAATATTGTAACTCCTATAAAAAATTGTCCGTTTGTCCAAAAGTATCTATCCCCAATGACCTTTGTCCCAATAAAATTGTAAGTAGAGCAGAATAGGGGACATCCGAAGACGCATAAATCATCTTCCTACCGGCTATCAACCGCATTGACGACGAGGTACCTACTAGCCTACCATTACATACGCTATGTCAATTTATAACTATCAAGTCTTCGAAACAAGAAAATCGCTTCATACAACGCACTAAGATTTCTCAATGGAAGCCAAGCCCATACTCTTTACAAACAAATCCTAGACATACACGCGTGTTGATTTCAAAATAAATATCTTCGCAGTACAGTGTACAGTCACGAGCACCAATATGTCAACACTTGGCAACTTTCAATTGGAATTTTTTCGTGAAATAACGAATGCAACGTTAAAATACGACACATTACATAAACCTATGGGTTCGCAAATGCTATGTTCGTAACAACATAAAATTTTATAAACAAATAAAGGAGTAAATCGCTTTTCAATAAAGCCGAGTGTATACATACTTTTGTTCGTGACTGTACACATTTTAGCAGTACTGCGAGAAATCGAGAATCGAAACCGCAGAAAGCGCCTCTGCGTCATTTGGCACTGCGACAAAATAGAGAAAGTATTTCATTTCAAACTTTTTTTCATTGTTGATATTAAAAAGAAAGCAAAGCGGTCTCTGTGGAATGAACGATGTTTATTTATTCTTTTAACCTTCAGACTCTGCTATCTTTTATTTTTCAAAGATAGTATATTTTTTTGTAAGATAAGTACATGCAATACCATTTCATTATGTTACTTGCATCTTAATTCATTACAACATCATTTAGAAATACATCCGGTTATTACTTTTTATACTGGTATGGTATTTAACATCAACCTTGATTTCAATGTTTCAGTGTTGCTAGTCTATTTTTCGGAGAATATCAACGAAGTTGCTGCGCGGAATTGGACCTTATTCTCAAGACAGCAGTACTTCGATAGTAAAGGGCTGTTCATATCGGTCGTTTTCTCCATCCCTATACTACTAAACTGCATGATAATGGTGGTAAGTTGATAAACTATCGTATGATCTAGATATCGTAATTAATATATTTGACTTGTTATTGTAAATTATTTTTACTGTTGTGAAATTAGAAAACGAGTAAGTAGGTCAATGTAGTTTATATAGTTTGACCGAAACTGCTGTACCGCACCTTAGGAATGCGCGGCGAGGCGGGAGGAATGCGCGACGAGGCGGGGGGCGGGACGCCGCCGTGAGCGATGACGAATGAGCGTCCTTCACTGCCCCCCCGTCTTACCGCGCACATACCGAAGACGCGGTACAGCGGTTTTGGTCAAACTATAGCTGAATGACATTAATGTGATTTTAATAAGAAGATTCATTATGCTAGATGGGAAAATATTTGGTACTTAAATTAATTTACCGACGGAGATTACATTCATATTGTTGTCTTGTTGTACAGACGCCAGCACATCAAGCTACTACAATCTGTCAAATTTCTTAATAGAATTTCAACTTTATCGCTAAAGCATTAGGTTCAAGATTTATTGGGAAAATTTTACAGTTTCGGGTAACTTGATGTGCTGGCGTCTGTTCATGAAAATTGTATTGGACTCGATTGCCCCATAATATTGAGACAAAAAGGCAAAAAATAACTGTCTTTGTCTTTTGAACAAACCTCAGCGGGGTAATTACGTAACACACTATCAGTAGTTACGTTGGTTGAGCAGACCAATTGCTCTAATATACAGGATAATTTTTTATTCAGTGCGTAAATTTTCACAGGGTGTTCTACCCATGAATATGAACAATTTTCACTATGGGACCATCTCTGAAATCACAAAAAAAAAATCAGCTGTTTCTTATAAAAGTTCAATACCTACTCGACCAAAATGTATGAATCCGCTGATTTTTTTTTTCGTGATTTCAGAGATGGTCCCATAGTGAATGTTGTTCATATTCATGGGTAGAACACCCTGTAAAAATTTACGCACTGAATAAAAAATTATCCTGTATAAAGCAATGGATTAGCAATATCCTTCACAATTATTTAAATTGTGATTGATAATGTGCTAGGGTGTGGCTAATGTCTCAATTAGGGTGCAGATTAAAAAAAAACAAAATCAAAAGTCATTTATTCAAATTTGGCTGAGAATCAGCACTTTTCAAACGTCAAAATTACAAAAGACAGTCCCCCAAAAACGCCCGCTCTTCACCACTTCCCAGTGCTATCACTGGGAAGAAGAAGTGGCGCAACAAACTCCCCAGCAGCACAGCTGTCTGTTCAGTTAGAAAATACTTGATTGTATACAATAATAGGTGTGTTAAGTAATTAAAATTAAAAGACAGAACATTAAATTAAATTATTTGCCATATGTCAGCTAGATTTCGCCTGTCAATTGTCTCAGAATGTCTTGTATATATTTTCCAGGGTTCGTGGCTGTACCAATCAACGCAGATCATGACTAATATAAAGAAGGCTCAGCTCAGACAGCGCTTGAAAGAAATTAACATGAATCGGGAGCAACAGCAACACATCAAGGCAGAGTAGTCGGCAAGTCAATTATGTAGGTAACGAAAATCAAATATTTTTGCTAGCATTGTGACAGAAAACGATGAATCTAATTTTAGGCATATGACGCAGTGATTTATTTATAATTAATTATGTTACAAAGAATTTTCGTAGGACAATGTCCAGTAAGCAACAATCGAAACGAAAATATTTATGTAAATATTTCAAAAATACGTTTTTAAATGCGGCAAAGGTTCCATAAGACGTGGTCGTACGCGTTTTAATGCTTGAAATAAAATTTAATGTGTTGTTAATGTAAACTTCACGGTTTATGAAGCACATCTATGTAAAAATTCGTGTTTTTTTTTTATTCGTTTTATAACTTGCCTTTTCAAAGAACAAGCATCACTTAATGTTTTGGATAAAAATATGTTTATTTTTAGCATTATTACTATAAATATATAGATAAGAAACAAGTTTTTGGAACACGTTTAATTAAATTAAAAATAATCGCACGCGGCATTCATTCTTGCCTCTCGGTATGAACACTAAAATTAGTTCCTTCCTTTATCAGTAATAACGATGGCCAGTCACCGCCCACCAAGTTGTAAGCATTTATTATGACGTCACAATACACGTAAGTAGTTTGTGTGTTTAAATTTTAGAGTGCATTACTGTGACTGAATAAGGAAGTTTTCATTGTCATTAATAAAGTGAATTGTTATGTTCAAACTCATTGTTAACGTTATGTGTGTACAATATTGACCGAAAAAAAAAACTTTCGGGTGCGTTTTTGTTTTAGCGGCGCGTAAACGCAGCCTTAGAGTGATTTTGATTTGGGCCAAAAATTGCAGCGCCACAATAGTGTCATAAAATTGGCATGTCAAAAAACCACGCAATCTATAGGATCAAATCGGAATAACATTTCCAGAATACAACGACGTTCATTATTCGTATGTTAGACGCACTGTTCCGAACAAAAGGTTTGTTTTTACTAACTTGTCGGATGCGTAACCATAGATCCATACAATTTAAGGTTTTCTAAACAGCGTATCTAGAATTGACATTGCAACGAAATAGAAGGATAATAAAATATGCGCTAAAAGCGTTGAAACAAAGATGGCGCACGCAGGCACGCTTCTTCCGATTGATCGAAATCCTGTCAAACATTGCGTGCAATAGCCCAGATTCGCACCGATTATTTTTTCACACTCGATTTTCAACACTGCTTAGCGCCGAGTGTTGAAACCCAACAGTGTCTTCTCGACGCGCTGGGTCGCTTTTGGATGTGCTCTGTTGGATTCTCAATGCTAGGCTCAACAACGAGAGACGAAAATCCAGTGCGCGAAAAAATCGCCTTCGCGAAGTTGGGCTTACCCATGCGCAAAGCTCTGTGACTTATTAAGAGGACGAGGCATCCCGTACATGGGGCCGCGGCAGTCCAAAATCAACATATAAATATGTATGTAAAGAGGGCAGGAAAGGTGTTGAAATAGTAGCTAGTAATACACCTTTTAGAGGTCTCTCCTGCGTAGAACTTTGCCTAAATATCGTTAAGTAAGCAGGATTTAGTACATATTTTCTATCGGTGACAATAATACAGTAACTATGGTTCATAAAAAGGTAGACGAGTGAGTTTAGTCTGACCTACACGTGTTGTGTTACGAGGGGTGAATAAAACGGGAGATGAACATGAACTGGTTGAAAAAGGCTGGAAATAAAGATAGAAGCCTTGTCCTCGTTTTATGTTCTTTTAGTACCTTATCCACATAAGAGCATTAGAACATGGATAAAGAAATAATACAACGTATGCTTACACTGGGCGTATCATACGCCACAAATATGTAGCATAATAGTGTGTTTTGAATGCGTTCGGAGCGGCAGTTACGTACAAAGTATTTTTTTTCCATGGTTAGACCAAGATAACTTGTCGTGAGATAAATCCTCTTCAAGTGAAGCCCTAGCTACCCTGCTACAAGGATATGTTGGCGCCCGAATGACGTTGACGGGCGGTGTCGGTAAACATATTTGGTGTCAAAAAAACAAGATGGCCGCGTTAGTTTCGACTTTGGCCACGCGCCAATATAACGTTGTAGCGCGATACAATGATCTTGTAGCTTTCAACACAAGGTAGGCTTGAAGAGGACGCTCTATGTGAAACTAGTCTCTTGTGACCGAGACGCTAAATATGTAGATGCTAAGACATGAAAGTATTTCTAAGCTATTATTGAGTTCAGTTTTAGTTTGAAACAACAGGCTCTTAGGCCCGTATTACACAGAGCCTACTTAAAACTAATTTTAACCAATCAAATGACTTTAAACAAGTTCAAGTAATGCTTTTGTCTTGAGTGAGGTTCTGTAATACGGGCTTTAGAATGGTTTCTTGGTGGATCTCATAAAGATCAATCCAAAATCTGCTATACATACAATCTAATATAATAAAAAACAAACTGACTCCACACACAAAATGAAAGCTCGTTTAATTGTTATAATTTAAGTCGTATTTCTCTATTGATATCATTGTTTTTGACTCCCAAATGTGATTTTTGTGTTGTAATTACTCTATGTTTATTCCATTTTTATAACTAATTGCATTTTTTACTTGTAACTTATGTACTTAAAACTAACTACGCATGCGCTTCGTTCATACCACCTGTGTACATTGCATTTCTTCTGTAAAACTTTTTACTTTTTTATATAAGTTGCCATGTATTTTAATGTGGTATAAAAATAATAATAACACAGACACAGTATACACAGTATGACACAGTATGGGTACGGGGATATCGATTAAGTGTATTTTTATTTGGTGAGGTTTTTTAAACAATGGCGTCGATTCCCTTGTTCACAAACTATTTAACAAAATTTAAGTTCTGTGCATCTTTTTCTTTCTATTTCATTAAGAAAAGGACAGAAGATAAATATTAGTTTATTCCTGTCAAATTAAGATACTCCATAGACAAGTTAGACGTGATTAAAAACATGGCGACTAAAAATACATCAATTTACGTCAGGCGCTGATTAATTTGACAGGACTGAACTGTCACTTATCTTCTGTCCTTTTCTTAATGAAATAGAAAGAAAAAGATGCACTGAACTTTAATTTAGTTTAGTTTGTGAACAAGGGAATCAGCGCCAATGTATGTTTTGTGTTTTCAAATATTTGTTGTATGTATAAATGTTACCAATTTGTTGTTTGAAGTATAAACGAATTTCATTGTTATTGTGAATGTTTCTTTAGCTGATTTTGATTGGCGGTAGCTATCTATGAGACCACAGAATATTCGTATCTTTTAGTACATTTTATTACGAACTAAATCCTTGTCTTAATATTTCGGTTATCTCCAGACAGTGCATTACAAATAGAATGTATTATCTCTCATCTTCCATGAGTAAGTCTGAAATCTAAAGACATACCTACTTCCAGATGTAAGAAGACGTAAGTGCCATTAAAAAACATTCACAATGACTGTATATACGATTTGTGATAATTATTATAGTAAACAGAAGGTGCAATAAAATTAAGTTGGCTAGATTCGGCTAGAAATATGATTTTTTATATATTTGTATATTATTTTTTCGCGCTAGTAATACATAAATAATAACACGTAAATCTATAAGGTGGAAAGGCACTTTGGATGATTTATTTCTCGTAAAATTACAATTTTTTATTTACTGTAAGTATTTTGAAACTTTAGAAACAGAAAATGTTCTAAAATCACAGAAACACCATTTATTCTTAGAATAAACATTATTAGTAGATTAGAATTTTAACTATATGTATTGAAATAGTTATTACATCTCATAATAATAACGCGGCAACATTGAGAAAAAAAATTGTATGAGTATGGAAATGAACGTTCTGCCTATAGTAATGTTACGTCCATAACTAGTGAATATTGT
The DNA here is from genome assembly GCA_951799955.1 of Apamea anceps. Lineage (NCBI taxonomy): Eukaryota > Metazoa > Arthropoda > Insecta > Lepidoptera > Noctuidae > Apamea > Apamea anceps. The sequence continues at coordinate 7,472,762 of OX637505.1, read as the reverse complement.
CATAGAAATAATAAATAAGTGACCGTGTTGCCGACGAGTAACGTATCGAAGACTGAGTTGTGTATAGTGTGAATTGGAAGTCATTTTATTTTTAAGTTTCATCCTCTGACATTCTATACGACCACTGCCATGAGTATCCACTCCACAATTCTTTTGCCTCTTTTTTTTTTGTAGACCACTTCAAAACTTTTAAAATTCTAGTTGTAGCAAACTCATGGTGGGGGTGATTTGTTTTCTTTTTCATTGTGTATCTGTAGGTAGCAAACATGTACATGCTTAACACTGTTTTTATTATCCCTTTAAGCAAAGGTGATTTTTATTTTGTTTTATGCTTAAATAAAGGAATTGATCGAAATTTTGGCTCTTTTATTCCAGTCCTTAAATACTCTATTTTCACAACCACAACCCGTACATGTATTTACACAGACAAAACTGCTAAAACTGTCCAAGTGCTTCCATCTGGCGCGATAAACATTAACTATTGGCAAGGATAGCAACGCTGCAATATCCTTTTGTCATTTTTTGGAACGTTCCTTAACGCGGCTTGCGGTAGGAATTGAGTGGTAGTAATTATCGCGTAAGGAAAAAGCGTTATTCCCATACGACTTTCTCTCTTTCTCTTTCTATTACATTTTATAACTTTTTCGATAATTGGAGAAACCAACTGGGTGCAAAATAATTTACCACATCGAAAGCAACTTGAAACTTAACACCGTTAACATACATACGATATACATAAACTTTAACCAGACGTTCAGACCATGGAAATCAGCATTTTTCATTATGGACGCATTAATGAATTCTTATTTTTTGTTAATTTTCAAACAAACTAAGTACCTTGACGTAAATCACCCGATTTGCATGCCTCTTTATCTCTGTATCCAAAGCATTTGATAGATTTATCATTTTAATTGCACTAAGCGGCAACATAGGCCAAATTAAGACCCTATCTTACTGCATAGCTCAATTAAATTTCATTAAATAAGATTATAAATATCTTTGTAACGAAGCCTTTTTAAGTACTACTTCCATTGTTAGATTTGATTTGTAAAAGCTATAGAAGCGTTTGCCAAAGCGTATGGATAACGTGAAGAATACGGTGTATAGGTAAGTGGGTACATCGCTTCCCAGCCCTAGGTGCTCAAGTGTCCAAGTTCCATAACTAAACTTGGCGCTAATCTACACAAGCTATTATAGAAAAGCTAGTATTTGTGGTTTGCTTTACATAATTTATTCTGCCTTCGGTCAATGCCATCAGGACGGGTAATAAAAGACCTAAGTTATTATGTCTAGTTAACAGCCTGGCAATGACCTAAAATTAAAGATTGCTGCGGGCTGTATGTAGGTATTCCATTAACCCATTGAGTTATTTCGGTACCACTTTGATAGGATATTCGTAAGGGCACAGCGCAGTCCTCGCAGTGCAGTTTTCAAAATATAAACAAATATCAGCATTGTCTCTCTTTAAATAAAGTCGAAAATAAATAACCTGTCCGTATTGGCAGTCTCCCGGACTAATGGAAGTTCATAAGACAATGACCAAAAGTCGTACCAAAAAGTCTCATGCATCAAGATCAAAATATTATAGTCATTATTTTTCATAACTTTTCGACGTTACGCGTCGGGGATTTGATTTTTGAACAGGGAATTTAAAGTAATAAAGTGTTGATAATGTTTTAAGTATTCCCTTTACATGACGTTCCGTTTCAAATTTGAATTTTGAAAGTGTCATGATCACGTCTTTCAAAAAACATTTAAAATATACTTTGCCGATTCTAACTAGAATAAAGTAGTATAGAATTTTTATTTAAACGATTATCATTTTTGTAGAGCAATAATGGCCGTTCGTGTATGACATGTCTAACAAAATAAAGTACCTACTTACCTAGTTTTCAGATTATTTGTTTTTTTTTTTAAATCTCCGGAACCCGGGTTTTGTTTACAAAAAGAAATTTGTAGTATAATATGATAAGTGTAGTTAGTCCGGTCAATTTAGACATCCAAGGTTACAAAAATTCACACTAGGCTGAAAATTGGTGGGTTTGTTCAAAACACTATTATAAATTAAATGTGAAAAGTCCTCATCGATCCGACACCTGGAAAAAAATTTACTCGGGGTCAAAGGTCACAAAAACGGGTTTTTTGCGATTTTCAGCAAAACGGTAAGTTTTATCATAAAATTAGCCCAGACAAAAAATATAGATCAGATGATTATCTATAAAAAATGTCTGGATACTTTTTTCCTAAGAGCCACCATTTTTGAGATATATCTCTGGTGAAAAAGCAGCCTCAAGGTTCGATTAAACGAATGTGTGCATATTATGACGGTTACAAGTCTTTCAACTTTTTGAATCGTTACATCTCAAAAACGGTGGCTCTTAGGAAAAAGGTAGTTAGACATTTTTAGGGTTCCGTAGTCAACTATAGTCCATTTACAATAGCATTAGAAAGAAGTTAAAAAAGGTTGTTTTAATGCACACTTTGTAACAAAAATACAATAAACATTGTTACATTATGATAGACGCCGAATTTATTATGATCTATTTTTACAGCAGCTGTCACACTTAATTGTAACCATTTTAACTATTTATCTTATGAAATTATGTGGCTTTAATTTATTTATATTATATAACTCCAATTTAAAATTACAGTGTCAATGCTAAAAACCTAAAAGAAGCAGGGATGAACAATACTTGGAACGTTATTCGTTTCACTATAATTCTACCGAATTTTATTTTAATTAAGGTGGATGCGCTGCAGTAGCCCGCGAAATCAGACGAATTCGGAGCAATTCTAATTTAAAGGGATGTATTGATGATTTTTAAGGTTAAAATTGTATTATTGCCTACATATTTCTTATTGTTGCGCATCATATTATTTTTATTAAGATACAACCTTACACTGACCTGCAAATTGCAAAAAACGCAAGAAAATTAGAATTGAAGCATCTCCCTTAAAATTGTTTTATCATAACTTTGAAATAAAATGTTTTGCATTCCTGCTTCTACGAGCCTCTTTTTTCTAATGCTATTATAAATGGACTATAGGAACCCTTATAGTTTCGCCATGTCTGTCTGTCCGTCCTCGCTTAATCTCTGTGACCGTTAGCACTAGAATGGTACCAATATGTATATCAATCACGCCGACAAAGTGGTAAAATAAAAATTTGAAAAAATGTTTATTAGGGTGGGAAGTAGAGATGGGCCGAATGTGGTTTGAACCGAATCCGAACTTCGGCCGAACATTCGGTTAAAATGAAAAGTTCGGCCGAACTTCGGTTCAATTTCAAGCGCTTTCTCGAGAGCGACACGTCGTCGTGACTTGATTACGCATTTACTTCAATATTATTGCGCGCTCCCACCGCGTGGCCCGGAACCGGCCGGTCATTAACAAATAAATAAATGACAATGACTGCGTAAAAGACATAATTTTATTTTACCCGGAACCGGCCGGTTATTAACAAATAAATAAATGACAATGACTGAGTAAAAGACATAATTTTATTTTACAGTAATGCTATTCTAATTCTATTGAATTTCAGTCAAAATAGTGCAAGTAGGTATTATTTTTTTTTACATTATTTATCGGAACCGGCCGGTCATTATCAAATAAGTAAATAAATGACAATGACTGAGTAAAAGACATAATTTTATTTTACAGTAATGCTATTCTAATTCTATTGAATTTCAGTCAAAATAGTGCAAGTAGGTATTATTTTTCTTGTGCCGAATGTTCGGCATCTGAACCGAATTTCGGCCTAATGCCGAAGTTCGGTTCAAGCTGCCGAATTTCGGTTGAACCGAATGTGAACCGAATTTCGGCCCATCCCTAGTGGGAAGTGATTTTTTTTTAATTTCAACACTAACGTGTGATATATTGTTGGAAAGGTATTTAAAAATGAATAGGGGTTTACAAAAATCATTTTTTGATAATGTCAATAATTTCGGAAATAATCGCTCCAAAAGTTAAAAACAATGTGCCCCCCCCCCTCTAACTTTTGAACCATAAGTTTAGAAAATATGAAAAAAATCTGAAAAGTAGAACTTTATAAGGACTTTCTAGGAAAATCATTTTGAACTTCATGGAAACAACAGTTTTTGTACAAAAAAGACAAAAAGTTGTACAAAATAATTTCTGGACTAAGTTTGTAGTATAATCGTATATGCAAGAATTTTTTTTAACTTCGTTTACATATTTTATTATCCTGAACGTATCTTTTTTCAAACAAAAAAAGAATTATTAAAATCGGTTCTCGCAATCCAAAATTACCACCGAAAACTTCTGGCACGTCTATATATTAATTAGTAACCCAATTCCCCGAGAGATGGCGCTGTAAAATAGACAACATTTTCTCGAACTTTCCATGTGTGGTTGGAATCTATAACTCTTTTTTTAGTTATCACCGTCCTTTGTGGGCCCGTTTTTAGTGTTCCCTAATTATTAGAGTTCCGTAACAAATAGCCTTTTTTAAGTTGGGTTACCACTATGTTCGCGCTCCTGCAACTGCTTCAATGGATACGTCGCGCGCACTTCTACATGCGCTCCACTTTGACACACTGCGCTCCCCTTTGACACACTGCGCTCCCCTTTGTGTTCGCGCTAAAAACCGTCACGAGTCGAAGCGCCTGCCGCGGAGCGTGCAATGTTGCACGCTCCGTGTTCGCGCACGTACCCGCTACCGGGAGCAGTTGCAGGAGCGCGGAGCGCTGCTGGAGCGCGAACATAATGGATACCCACCTTTAAACTCATAAGTGGGAACACTTATTGTGACGGACGGGAAACTACGGAACCATACACTGAGCGTGGCCCGACACGCTCTTGGCCGGTTTTTTTTAATAGACAATTATCTGGTCTACAATTTTTGTCTGAGCTAAGTTTATGATAAAACTTACCGTTTTTTGAGTAATTTTTTTTCCAGGTGTCGGATCGATGAGGACTTTTCACATTTCATTTATAATAGTGTTTTGAACAATCCTACCAATTTTCAGCCTAGTGTGAATTATTGTAACCTCACCGCTGTTTTTTGGTCTAATTTGACCGGACTAAGTCTATAAAAAACAAAGTTTGACTTTGATGTAGCACGGTACGGAATTCCATACATCCATGAGCATTGTTCTTTAAATTTTATTTCGACTATCGTAAGGTTCATTTAATTTTGTTTGCCGGGAAACTTGCTGCGCCTCGCCAGATGTGCTCCGGCCCTTAAAGTTAAACTATTTAGTTTCTTTTTTAAAATAAATCAAATAAACGAAGGGTCAAGTTAAAGCGTTTATTTAAATAAAATTACAATATAAAGATAACTTAAAACCCACTGACGACCGTTTAGCAACAAAACCGAGATGAGACTGCTAATCAACAAAAGACTGCTTGTCAATTGACATTTCATAGATTGTTGTGTTCCTGTGTGGGGGAAAAGTTACTCCTTCGAGCGACAAAAACAGCACGATGAGCATTGAGCAAACTTGAGCGAGATATCACGTTATGATAGTCCATTAGCAGCAATTTTTTCTTTAACTTCCTTGACCATCAGTCTGACAAGGTTGTCCAGATCGACCTCTGGCTTCCAATTCCAGTCCCGGCGAGCTTCACTATCATCGAATACTTGCGGCCAGGAGTCAGCTGAAAGCAATATTAGGAAAGTGTTTTAGAACATTGATAGATTTTTCTTTTTAGAATCCACAGTGCACCCTAGTACGTCAAAAATATACTGTTGGATTTTCAACTCTCGGCGCTAAGCAGTGAATTGAAAATCCAGTGCGCCATAAAAAATCGCCGCATTAAAAAACCGCCCGTCTTTACCCTTGTAAAGACGGGCGGTTTTTTAATGCGGCGATTTTTACTTGCTTTCAGTTGCATGTTCGAAAGGCGTTTTGAATCCAATATAGGTTAGGAGCTAGAAACTAAGAGAACAATGACACTATGAAACACTGCATTACTATTATTGCATGAAATGGGCATACGATTAAGAAGATCAAAAATAGTCTACCGATATTTAGAGAGGGATCTGAGGCGTTTGTGCATTTTCGGGGAATATATTTCTGAGTACAAAAATTTTCCTACTTGCGGGCATTTTGCATTTACGATAGCTTTATTACAGTTTACTATTTATTTGTAGGTACTTTGCTTATTTTCTTGCCCTTGTTCACATAATCGCAGTTTGACTTTGAAATATTATTGTTTACATAAATAATAAGTTATTTACTCACCGATTTCCTGCCTGCTATCAGGCATGTAAGTGATATTGAAGTCTGGTATATATTTAGCCATAGCTTCTGTCAATTCTTCTGGCGTGAAGCTCATTGATGTGACATTGTATACTCGTCTGTTGAGGATCTCGTTGGGCGCCTCCAAATATTCGGAGAGAGCACGGAGAGCATCCCTTACGTGCATCATAGGAAGTCTTGTGTCTGGCTTGAGGTAGCATTGGTACTGGCCTTTGCGAATCACGTCGTGGAAGACCGCAATAGCATAGTCTGTAAAATAGTGGTGAAAATGTCTCCAAAGGATATTTTGTTTGTACAATACCCTAAATTCAACTCGCCTCGGTCGAAAATAGCATCAGCAATCACACAAGTGAAATTGCTGTTTGTAGGATGAGCCTCCTTAAAACTTTTTTTTTTTTTAACTTTTTAATGCGCCAAGAATGCAAAGTAATTTTTTTAAGGATATCATAGGACCAAAATATGGATATAATTATGAGTAAAATGGCACACAACGAAGAAGGCCTGTCGCAGCAGTTGGTGGACCGAGGTTGCCAATAATGATAAGTAGGTAAACTACTGTTCTATCCGGCTCCTATTGTGGTTCAAATACAATACCGTAGTCGTAAGAGTACCCAAAAAAGAATAATATTGCAAGTCACGTCCGTGTTGAACTTGGTCAGTTACCTCATTCAAGGTTTTACCTACGTCAACACAGTTTTGCATAAACATTATGTTCTCACAAAAACTATATACTTAGCTATCAAGCGTGTCTCGGAATTTACATAATTTTTTTTATTAACCCATTCAGACAAACCAATAAAAAAAGTGGTTGCTAAGCAATTAATAGCTTCCAACAGTTCTTAGTAATAACCAATGATATAATAACAACTAATTATTTTACTGTACAGACGCCAGCAGGTACCTACCCGAGACTGCCAAATTTTCCCAATCAACCTTGACCTTTTAATGCTTTAGCGATAAAGTTGAAAATCTATTATAGAAATTTGACAGATTGTAGTAGCTTAATGTGCTGGCGTCTGTACTTATCTATAATAGTTAGACCGTATAGTTATTTTGTCACTAATTGTCTAAAGCTACACAACAAACATAAGTGTTACTAGGCTATACTCTGCTATAAATAATGTTCTCTCTACGACCAGTTTCTTTACATATCAACTTATGTGTGTCCAGCCGGTAATTATACCAATATAGAGGACAGAAGTTGATGAAAGGTACAATAAAAATAATACAATAACATCCTTACCCGTAGTGCCTCCGCCGGGTGGGTCACTAGATATGACACCAGGGAACCGCAAGCAACGGAAGTCCAAACCGAATTTATGATAATAGTATTCCCCTAACAACTCCGCATGCACTTTAGACACACCGTAAATAGTTCTTGGTCTTTGCACAGTTATATTAGGTGTTGGATTTCTAGGTGAGTCTGGGCCAAAGGCCCCAATTGTACTTGGCACAAAGAGTCTAAGATTATACTGTTTGGCAAGTTCAATAACATTATGCACTCCTTCTATATTCACTCGTACGGCTAAAGGAACATTTTGCTCTCCAATGGCACTGAGGAGAGCTGAGAAGTGGATCAGCCAGTCCACTCTGTGATCCACGACGGTTTTCTGCAGACCCTTGAAGTCTAAAATGTCTACGAATATGTATGGGCCATCATTAACTATTTCTTGGGATGGTTTGATTATGTCGGAGAGGATGACACTGTCCCTGCCATATTTTCCTCGAAGGTACCTGGCGCACTCCACGCCTAGTTGACCGAGGCCTCCTGTAATGATAGCATATTTATGAGACACCTTATTCGTTAGAAGGTTCACTTATTTATCAGATAAGGTTATTAGAATACACAGAACTACAACTCTCTTTGCCACTTTATAAAGATGGGAGATTATTTTACAGCGTTGCCGAATAAATAAATAATAGCACAAGACTTTATGTTAATGGTGTTAAACGGCGACACGGGTCGGTTTTCCCACAGGCAAACATGTTTTTGCAATACTTCAATTTGCTACGACGTCGACGTATCGTAAAGATTACCTACGCACTAGAATATTATTTATGTAAACAATTATGCAGAAGTTTGAGACGTAGATTTGTGATCGTCAGCGTTGGCGCATCAGGCGCAATTTTGAAATAAACAGGTCGCCGTTCGCAAAATCGACTATTCAACCATTAATCTTTTACGCAGTCGGGCGAGATGTTTGCAGGGTTACTTCGTAGAGTTCATAAGCAAATTTCGACTAAATGATGCTATTACGATCTTATGATAAGCAGGAGCCTTTACTCCGTTCATTGACACCAATAGAAATAAATACAGTTTTGAACTTTTGATAGCAGGCGATAAAATAATAGTCATCTTATCGGTGAACACAGGATGACAGGACCCTATTACAAACACAGCTGCCATTGTGGCCTTGTGGGTCAGTGCGATCGTCGTAAGATTAAACAATAATAAATGAAGAATTTATGTGCATTTAGAAATTAAATGCATTATATAAAATATAGTTTATGGAGATAGCGCTGGCCCTATCTCGGCCGTGACCACGGCAATCACGATTATTGTATACATACATGACATGTTTGACTGTTGAATGATTAAAACAAACAAAATGTCTTTAAAAACTTCACGTACCTAATAGGCTTCCTATTTGGAAGGTATTGGGTTACAAGCAGGAGTAGAGAATTGAATAGCAAGGAAATTATTCCCGCGTCCCGGGCGAAATTTTTATTTCTCGCCGATTTCTTACGTACTGGCCAGTACGAGTTTTGTAATTCCCGGAGTTGTTGACCTCCTTTACAAAACTTTCTGAGGCAGAGAAAAAAATGGCTTTCGGGTGGAATGCTTTTGGTTTCGGTAAGCACCGATCCCGAGTATGCTTTTCTTTTGAATTTTGGACAATACTATTTACTCAATCAATTCTAATTCAGCTTACTGGTTGTTTCAACCACGCGACCATCGGTACCGGAATGCACGCGTTTGAGCAACAATTCGTCATCCTCGTGCTGCTGCACTTTCGCTTTAATTCGATCATAAACGCTGATATTATTAGAAACTACCACATTCTTTACAATATGGTGTTTTATTTAAAGAAACAGCCTTCAGTATATTTTATCCTTTCACTTATTCTACGGCGTCTATGATCTAAAGACCCAAACGTAGCACTAGCGTGCCTAGGTATTTGATTTTCTCTTAAATCAAGTGCTAATAGTGGTTTTAAATAGTAAAAAAAAAACGTTTATTTATTTTATGATGGTATCAAGAAGAATTTCTTTCATTTTTAACTATTTACTTTTTTAACATTTATTTTTAAGTCCACATTTCCTTAATTTTCTTCGTTCAATTTTCAATTTCACTTTAGCATAACTAAATAAACTTACCCGTTATCAAAATCTTTGGCGGCTTTTTTAAATTAGTTTCAGAATAATTTCTTATATTTAATTTAATAGACGTCCGATATAAATTCCTTATGAACATAATTACGGTTAAGGAGGATCTAACGTCAGATAGACGACACGATAAAACACTGTGTAAGACCAACGGTAACTGGTAAACAGAGCGGAGGGTCTCTCGCGTGAGGTAGAAACAGGTTGTAAACCAATATTAATTTTGCCTATGTACGAGTGTATCGTACGATAACACCTGCTATAAAGAAATGAGCCTTATCCACATTGATATAAATTGCAAAAGACCATGAAGACATTTGGTGGGTGTGTCGCCTCACACGTAAATTTTTGGACAAAAACTTGACATTGAATTTTTTACACCTGTAATACTCGTAGCAATGGAAAATATATCGGTGCTTTTATTAGCACTATGAAGTTTGGTATATGATCGAAAGTGGGTGTGTTACGTGCGAGAAATGTCAGAACGAAACGTTGAAGGTATATTTTTGAAATATTCATGGTCGTCTCTAGCTAAACAGGTGTATTTAACTGAAACTTACGGAGCCACATAGGTATTCAATTAACGTGACGAGAACAAAATAATAAGTAGGGCTATCAATATAAGATAATGTTCGGTCCGTTGGACACTTTGGACAGGTTTTTTCAGTCAGCCATTCTAATCACTGGCCACTTTTTGCCCCCGACATCCCCTTCGCGCTGGAGTTTCTGGGTTAGCGTTCATTGGCAGTAATTTGGGTTAGGTTAGGTTTTTTTCGGCACCCCAATTGCGTAATACACTACAAATCTCAATTTGAATCATTTTGAAGGATATTGTTAATGACATGTATTGCTTCATATGTTCGAAAAAATTGTCTGCTTAGCAACGTAAATAACGCAATGAATGTTGTTGAACTGTCAAACAAAATGTTTTTCGGGATTATTCGGGATAGTTTTATATAGTGGTTTCGTTTTGGATTTGGAGTGTTTCCTGTTACCTACTTGTGTGTTGTTGAAGCTGTAATCTTCTAAACTATAACCCCCTTATATACAGGGTGTTTAATAAATTGCGTGCCATAGCGTAGGGGTAGGTTCAGTATCGATAAAGGAACCCAGGAAAAATAAAATAAATAAAAACATAAAAAAAGTATTGCAAGATCAACCTCATTTAGTACTTACCTACTAACTTAAAATAACAATCTTTTAGAATTAAAATTATTTTATTTGTATATGTAATTGTTTAAAAAAAAGCACGTAAAACGTGCAAGTTTCGTTTATTTTAACCGCATACCGTTATCTTAAATCACATTATCTGATTAATGTTTTTTACATCTTTTGACGATTTCAACAGGTGATTTCAATAACTGCACTTCAATTTTAAACAATGGTACCGCGAAACTATCTGTGATATGTATCTGAGATGAGTGGTGATCAGAGATCGGAGTAGGTAGATTGAATTTGGGTCATTGATCCGAAACGTATATATTAATATGGAAATTCCTCCGGATTTTCGGAATCGGTTGATTATTTTTTTAAAAAACCGGTACTTAGGTAGGAATTTTATTAAAATGAGCAATATTGTTGATAATTTTTTAACGTTACTCAGTCACTATTTGACACAACCCAATGACCGATCAGAGCAAAGGATCATGGGAGGTGCACTAACCGGTTATCAAAACGCGTACGCCCGGCGACGACATGCCAGGTAGCTCACTCGTTCCTTTAAATGAATTGAGTAGTAATGATATCACTACCAACATTAACAATATTTAATTGGATCCGGAAATACCGGAATTACTTTCCGGGAAAATGACTTGTCCATGTTATTCTTTCTGTGAACATTAATGATACAAGTACCAAAAATCAATCTACCCTCTGATCACTGGTGATGATAGATAAATAACACCGAAGTGAAAAACGTTGTGTTGTGAACTTGTGATAACTTTCAACAAGTGAGTAAATAAGTTGATTTTAATTCATTGTAAATACCTACCTACTTGATTCCATTTTAAAATACCCGCTCGTTCTTCTACTGCTGCTAAATACCTACTAGTTAAACAAGATTTTTTAATTTATTTCATGCGTTCGATAGCTGTAGGTAGGTAACTCTAGGAAATTATGAATTAGCATTTAAACAAAATAAAAACTTATTTTAACCAATCTTTTAATCAATTCTAAACGATTGCTATTTAATTAGTAGGTACTACATTAGGTTCATCTTGGGATAATTTTCAATTTTTTACGGGTTCCTTTATCGATACTGAACTCACCCTGAAGCTATGGCACGCAATTTCTTTAACATCCTGTATATACAAAGAAGGTTTACCTTTAGATCAGGATTAAAACCACAGAGGCAGTTATTGAATTAAGAACCTAACTGTTATAGAAATGCAGTTCCTTATACAAAAATGAAAGCTTAGTTCGATGCTAAGTTGTCATTTTAGTATTAAGAACGTTGTCTAATTCGAAATAAAGTTCGAAATACAAATACTGGCTCAAAGGTGTAGGCTAGAACTAAAGTTAGATTACATTTTGTAATTAGAGGGTAATAATAATTTAACTTTTAAATGATGTTTTAGCAAACTCTAACGCCAACTTGGCATTAGGTAGTTGGCCACGTACTGGCCCAAGCACGTGAGTCATTATTCATTACTCTAAAATCACAAATATCAAACGTGTTGTGCCCCAAGGCTCCATTTCGGGACCAATACTATTTATCCTATTTACAAACGACTTGCTTAACTTTATGGATTACGTTCAGCCTGATGTAAAACTTGTTGTTTTTGCAGATGATACAAATATAATAATTGGGGCAAATGACTTAAAAGAATTGAACATAAATGTAAATAAAAGCCTACAAAATCTCTGCGAGTGGTTCACAGCAAAACATTTTGCTAAATACAAGTAAGACTAACAATTTTATTTAAGACTACAACTCGACATAACCACAATTTGAATTATACAATATTGAATTAGTGGACAAAGTCAAATTAGGTATAAACATAGATGTGCATTTAAATTGGAAACAGGGGCTTGCTGCTATTGACTCTTCAATTTCATCAGCATGCTATGCACTCAGGAGCCTTAGAGATATGTTGGATCTAAAGCAAGTAAAGACTATATATTATGCGCTGGTAGAGTCCAGACTAAGACAGCATAATGCTTTGGGGTAACAGCTACAGCTATAACTGCCAGAAAGCGTTTATTTTATAGAAACGTGCCATAAGGACTATAGTAAGGATCTCACAAAGAGACTCATGTAGAGAGCACTTTAAAGAACTGGAAATTTTAACAGTATCAAGCATTTATATATTAGTAATTCTAAATCACTTTGCTAAGTATATTCATGAGTATGAATCACAAGAGGAACGTAAGGTAAGAGAAAGCACAAGAAGGAAGGAATTTAAACACAAAATGGCAGCAAATTTTAACATAGTTAAGCATTGTTCCAGATACCAAGCAGTGGAGTTATTTAATAGGTTGCCGACTGATTTAAAATGATTAATTTATAGCTCTCACTCTTTTAAAACTAAATTGAAAGCCTTCTTGTTGGAAAAATGTTTATACTCGGTGTCAGAATTTTTGACATTATACCTGCAATTAATTTGACATTATATTTATTGGGTGACATATTTTATAGGAATTGACTCTTCGACATTTCACATAAACGCTAATTAGGCTTTTATATGTATTGTTCGTTTTATATGTATTGTTTCTGCATGAGATAATTTTATTAATGTTCAACACAATGTAAATTGTTTATGAATAAATAAATGAATGAATGAATTATACCCGTCATTATGCAAATATGGAACACGTGATATTCGGATTGCGTCACATTGGTACCGCCGTACCGGGAGGTGTATCAGGCTGATTTCCGCAACTCTACTATGTCTGAGCGCATAAGAAAAGTACTTCACTTAGCAACTGCACTATTACATTTGTTCTTATTTAGGAACACTAATATAACACAGAAGGTGCCATACAGGGTCAAATTATATTAGCTAGCCAAACTCCGCAGACGTGTATGGATGTAGATGCTTCAGAAATAAATAAGAAGGGATTTTTTTTTGGGTGGTAGGTATATCATCAAATAACTTCTCCCGCTCTGGGTGGAGCGGGAGGGCGTGTCAGACTTTTACTGATTAAAACCCACCTGTGTTCCTTCAGTTGCATGTGCCCGGGGCCACGGTATCTCTTTCGAACAACCCGCAACCTTGGAATAGGGAGGGATCAAGTATTATCTATGTCGTTAACGGGCATACCTACCTTCCAGTGGAACACTTAAATTCTAAAGCAGGCAAGTTATAAAAGTTCTTCTTTGCTTAGGACTCTTACATAAAAATTTCAACAATTTCATTCGAATTACTATTTTATTTAAAAAATATAATTATTTTTAAGGTAGGTGGAGGTAGCATACCGTACATCCAGGGCCCGTATAATAGTTCGGTTACAATACAACACAGATCTTAATCGCTGTGTTATTTGCCCACAGACTTATTATTTTTCGTACGATATAAATTCCAAGGTCAGCAGGACGTAAGCAGGTTTTCGTAAACACACGAACATAAGAATTGGTAAACAACTTTGTTTTTCACTTCACATCACATAAGTACTTTGTTTCAGATTTATGAATGTTCTTAGCGCCTTTGCTATTGGCGTCACGACCCTTTTTATTTAGTAGGTTAAACTATGCTTGCCGCGGTCGGCTCGTGGATGGATGACCAGCCATTACATATCGAGACCTATTCGTGCCTCGGAAAGCACGTTAAGTCGTTGGTCCCGACTGTCATTCGTAGATCTTCGTAGACAGTCGTTACGGGTAGTCAGAAGCCCAAAAGTCTGACAACCAGACATGGCAAGGGGTATCGTGTTAGTGACTGGGTTGTGCCGTTGTGGAGGTCAGATGGCCAATCGCTCCATGTAAAATACTGTTATTCAGCTGCATCCTGTTAGACTGGAAGCATGTCGGCTTCCAGTCTTAACAGCCAATCGATTCTGTAAAAATCTCACCGTGAAAAGTTAGGTGAAGTGAGCTGTCAACCCCTAGCATTAGTTGAAGTGACAGCTCACTCCACGCTCACTTCACCTAAGTTTTCACGGTGAGATGGTTACAGAATCGCACTGCAGGATGCAGCAGTTGGGAAAAAGCTATGCAGATTGTTTGTACATACAATTGTGTGTAATTAATATGAAATTGCAGTTGTATTGTTTGTAGTATTTCTGATTACTTACAGACATGTTTCAATAGAGTAATTAAGGCGACACATGGCAATTTTGTTGTCCAAGCGACCACCCTTCCTTGTTACCACATCGTACGATTTAATCGAGATAAGTCGCTTAAGCATTCTTTATTTTGCAACTTACGGTCAAAGAATAGATAAATTTTAAGGTAGAATACGAGTAGCAACGTCAATCTATTTCGACAGAGATACGGCATTTGACTCCACAAAGAAAAAAAAGATACAAGCAAAACTTGGTAGCAAGTTTTGCAGACAGCAAAAATAGAGCGGTAAAGTAATTAGATGACATTATAACGCATCAAACTGTTTCCGTAAATGTCAAATCTGCCACAACATGTGCACTTTTTCAAGATAATCCTCAGTGTTCCTAATTGTAGAACGTTGCGATATAGCCCTACTGGCCATTTGTCTGCCTAAATACCCCAGGCTGAGGATAGTGCAGCAACTTCAACCAACTGTTCAGTGGGGATGCCACATAGCCTACATATGGCAGCGATTAGCTAGTCAGTCATCATCTTCATCTTTGCTGAATGGAGATAAATGGCTTGCGATTGTAGATCTTAGATGTTCCTCCCAGTAGACTGTTGCAGAGTAGACTGTAGAATTACTGCTGTTGAGGACCCAACATTTTGAGCTACAGGAATCCTCTAAGAGGCAAATAGCAAAAAAAGCAAACGTTGCACCAACCCACATCTATGATAGCTTACAAGTAGTTACGGGCGGCAGCACGCGCCACAATGGTGAAAGATAAGTTACTTGATGTGCATCGAGCTGTGAACCGAAAGTCTGGTGTTTACATGCGAAATACTCGCATCCCAGTTCACGTTGGGCCACCATAAGCCACGCTTGTCCAGTCTGTTTGTTTGTGATTGTTGCGTAACAGTGATCGTGTTTAATCCACCTCAGAGGAGTTGGCGCTGTGTTCTGTTCATCATCTTAGACGGTAAATCAATCAAGTTGTAAATATATTATGGTTTTATGATGAAGTAGAAGGTAGACCTAGTGTTTGCTGAATGCGTCTATGCAGAATGTATTTGTTTTCTTGAGTCTAGATTAGATAATATGAGGGTTTTCTTTATCATAGGAAGGTAGAAGGTAGGTAGTTACGTTAATTTATGTAAAGTTATTAATTAAATATCAACAGTCTGTGTTTGTCTAGGACTTAAGACTGGTTAGGCTGGTTTTTACGAATGCACAAGGTCTAGGATGTTAGATTTTTTTGCTGTTTTCATTATCTGACCTATGTTATTAATATCAAAAGTTGAGAAATTGCATAGTTTTTTTTTTACAACTAACAAGCTTAAGGAAAATTCAAACTAGACTTTTTCCTCCTAATATTGAAATTCTCCAAAATAACATCCATCTTATTCGATATACGATGCGCTGAAAAGTCCTTATTTCCTTCAATTATAATTTAATGAAAGTGCACAATAATAATACATAAGTACCGATAGACCTGACTAATAAATATGCAAGAGATTAGGATCCGTTAGCTGCATGCGCGTGCACAATGCATTTGCTTTCCACTCAACACGTGTGACATTTGAAGCTCCATTTTTTATTAGAAAACCTCGACATTTTCCATGTAGATAAGTAGGTATCTTCTGTTGACTCCATAGATATCCGAGTAGACTCGGTCTTGTATTATTAGACGCGACTGGTCTTTGCATAATCATCTGCACCCTAATTGCGTAACACACGATCAATCGGCATCGGTTTCATTTTGACAGTTCAGCAACATTCATTGCGTTATTTACGGTGTTGAGCAGACACATTTTTCGAACTTATGAAGCAATGGATTAGCAATTTGCCTTCAAAATGATTCAGATTCCGATTGATCGTGTGTTACGCAATTATGGTGCAGGTCTTTGTTCTCACTGCTGGGACACAGGCCTTCTCTCTTCGAGAGGGAGTGAGCTATAATCTACCACACGGGCCCAGTGCGGGTACAATAGATGTCACACGTCTTCGAATTTTTACTTCTAGGACATGCCGGTTTCCTCACGATGTTTTCCTTCACCGTTTTCAGAGCAGTGGTGATGTAATTATTTATACAAAGTAAAGCGCCTGGCGCTACCACTGGGCGCCCCCTCTACTCCATATAAAAACAGTATACCTAATTAATGAACCATCTTCCTAATAGATGACAAAGTAAAATTTTTACTAATAATAAAATGAAAATTCCATAGATGGTGTAAGTACGAGTAGTTGGTTCTTACAGTAACTGAGATGAAAGACGGGGTCGGAACTTTACCACGTTGTTGAAGTGAAAACTTCTTTGGCGGCGTTGTGCACTTTTTTTGTGATGGGTAAAAAATGTTAAACTCGCGTCAGGACACGTGACCTGATCGAAAATTCGTAAGACGGAGGGAGAGTTTTTTATGATGGGTAAAAAATGTTAAACTCGCGTCAGGACTCGTGACCTGATCGAAAATTCGTAAGACGGAGTTCGCGTCAGGACACGTGACCTGATCGAAAATTCGTAAGCCGGAGAGAGTTTTTCGTGATGGGTAAAAAATGTTAAACTCGCGTCAGGACACGTGACCTGATCGAAAATTCGTAAGACGGAGCTCGCGCCAGGACACGTGCCATGATCGAAAATTCGTAAGACGGAGGGAGAGTAGACCGTATTCCAAAATATAAAAAATGCACAACGTGAATATTCAAGTTTTCACTTCTGCCGGTACTCCCGGAGTGCAACCCGTTTTTTCATATCTATCATCATCTGCCTAGCCTTTTCCCAACTATATTGGGGTTAGGTTCCAGTTTAACCGGATGCAGCTGAATACCAGTATTTTACATAGAGCGATATAGCCTTTCTAACATCCACAACCCAGTTACTGGGTAACACGATAACCCTTGGTAAGACTAGTTGTAAGACTTTCGAATCTCGTGTTAGGGATAAAGTTGAACTACCGTCATTTGAGACTGAAACTGGCTCGTAGTAGTGTAAACAATCAAAAAACACTTGTTAACCTTGTTGCTACCACCGATATATGTTCTACTCACCCCTCTAATTGGATACATCCTTACAATCATGCAATTTTCAAACTTATGTGAAGTCAGTAGATAAGTATAAGAAAATTGGTGCCACAGCAGGCAAATACGCATCATGGGTTTTGCAAGATATTTCCGTTTTTGAAGATGTCTTTCTCCAGAAAAAAAGCTTAGCATCAACCTTCTCCTGCCTCCTCTTCCAGCGTTTTTTTTTTTCTTTAGTACATTATTAGTCTTCTCGGAGGTGGTCACACTCACGCGCCGTTTCCATCCATGTTCTCATCTTTCACAAAGTCCATCCATTGTTCCTTTTGGTCTTTAGCATCACTCTTTATAATCGAAAGAGATTACAGACGTTTAAGAAGTCACCTAGGGCACTGGGTTAGTGTGTTTCACCTAATGCATTATTTTATGCGTAATTTACGATCGTCTGTAGTCCTCGACGTATGCGATTCGCTCCAGTTTTTCAACAAATTGTTTGATTGCGTAATAAGTCAATCAAATATTGTATTATGAAAGGTAATGGTTACTGTTAACAGCAAATTGTGTTCTCTATTCCCTACACCCAATCACAATATATTGTACAGACGCCAGCTGCAGGTCAAGCTACCCGAAACTGTCAAATTTTCCCAATCAACCTTGAACCTTAATGCTTCAGCGATAAAGTTGAAAATCTATTAAATAAATTTGACAGATTGTAGTAGCTTGATGTGCTTGCGTCTGTACCTAGAACAGGTAGGTACTTAGGTAGGTCATGGTTACTAACCTCGTTGTAATACAATCGAGAAACCTTAGCTTACCCAGTCGTGTTCTCCTTGTCAACTCAAGAAATAACTGCCATATGGTCGCATTCTGTACGTAATGCACCGTTTTTTTATCACGTTTGGTAATCGTTGGAATACCTATAGCAAGAAGGTTCCTAACTTCCTATTTGAGAAATTTGAAATTAGGTGTTTCTGACCTGCTTCGACTGCCTCATTGGTCTCATGGTCGGTCGACTGCTGATTCTGGGTTTGATTTCCGGGTCGGGCAGTGTTATTGGATCTTTCGATTAGGAATTTCTTAGTAACAGTCCGGAGTTTGGAAGTTGGCGGTGTGATATTCCCGTGCCTCGGAAAACACGTAAAGCCGTGTGGGCTCTGCGCCTGTTGTCTCTCCGGTCGTGTGGGATAGCCGTACCATATGCCATTAGTTTAGGAGTTAAATAACAGGCAGATTTACTTTAGCATTCATATTATTAGTATGAATGGATGCAATACACACACCGCCATTTATTTCAAAGTGTGAATATTATTGATGCCTCTATCATCGTTATCAAAATAAAACAAAAGAAATCGAAAGCGTAATTACATTGCGTCATAACGTAGGTAATCCGAAAATTACTTTTGATGAACGATTCGGAGTTGTTATGGTTTCTAACAATGAGTTACTGAGCTAGCTCACTCGTCCGAAACCACATGTAATAACTAGCTTTTGGGTGATTCTGCGATTTAAAGATATACCTTTATTATGTAGGTAATTTAGGCCCGTGGCCCGTGGCTAAATAATAACAGCCGCACAGGTCGATCGGTCAGGTTAAGCTACGCTTGCCGCGGTTGGTCTGTAGATGGGTGACCATCTTTACATACCGAGACCTCTCCGTGCCTCGGAAAGCACGTTAAGCCGTTGGTCCCGGCTGTCATTCGTGGATCTTTGACAGTCATTACGGGTAATCAGAAGCCCGAAAGTCTGACAACCAGTCTTACCAAGGGGTATCATATTACCCAGTAACTGGGTTGTGGAGGTCAGTTAGGCAGTCGCTCCATGTAAAATACTGGTAATCAGTTGCATCCGGTTAGACTGGAAGCCGACCCCAACAAAGTTGGGAAAAGGCTAGGCAGATGATGATGCAGGTAATTTAGGATAGAATCTTTTTCACGAAAGAAGGCTCGCAGACGCGGCGCTACAGGCATGCGACGAAGACATACCTATATCTCAACATCATATTACAGGCACTGCTTAATAAAATGCACAACGTTAGTTAAATTGAGAAAGGTGAATAAGGTAGGAGGGTTGTTGTAGGACTGTTGCTAACTATATAATAAAAATTTGTTCAACTTATTGCCACGGGACTTCTTCCGTGAGACGGACTCTACTATCTGTACCCTACCTACGTACGCCATTTCAAATAGGATTAGCTGGTATAATTTTAATGCCCTAGTCGAAACAACTTTTCTTAATGTTATCATCCTAGCGTTCCTTCAATGTCATGTCATCCATAGCAGCTTGTTATGTAAGCTTGTTTTACTTTTGCCTCTAAGTACTATTTGTGCAGTATACGGGGGCTGCGCCAGGGTAGCCTAAAAAATTAAATTTTCTACTATTTTTGCAATTTGTAGGTCAGTGTCAGGTTGTATGTTGAACAAAATACAATTAGCGACCGTAAAAAGTATGTATGTTCAGAATTATAATTATTAAAATCATCAATACAACCCTCTATCATAATTAATAATAACCTATTGATTGATATTTCATGAAATAGTCATTCAATCTTATCTATCTTCTATTCTATATATATAAAATTCAAAGTCCTGACTGACTGACTGATAGATTTAAAAATTTTTTCATTTAGTTAATAAACTTGAAACTTGTAATTAATAATAAGTATGTAAAGTTGTCGAAAATTTACCACTGACGGGACAAAAAGGGGTAATTCAGTTTTTAAGGGGAGGATTTGAACTTGAAACCGTATGTTACATTTTCACGCCTAAACCACTGAACTTCTGATTTGGCATAGAGATAGATGGCATCCTGGGGAAGCACATACATTTTATCCTGTAAGCATGTTCCCATGGGATAATTTCCGACAACCACGCGGGCGAAGCCGCGGGCAGAAGCTAGTGGAGTTATATGAACTTAGATTTCGCGAGCTACTCTGGCGCTTCCCCCATAAGGGTTCTATTCCATCCAAAGAATACCAACAGGAGGGATCAAACCTATTAGGTAGGGACTGTCTGTCAGAAGGCTAGAAGTTAATTATCCAGTCAATTATTTTACTTGCAATCAACTCCGTGCCTTAGTTGAAATAATCTTTACTTATGTCTTCTAACTTCATCAAGATTGCGAACCTAGAACATCAAAAAACCTATAATAAAACAAAAATAATAACAAGTTACAAGATCGTAATACTTACGAGTACAAGATGACAGTCTGCAACAGTTACTTGAGATAAATGCGATAACTGTACCATAATGACTGCTGTCCCGTTTACTGCATACGTGGACGTACTCACTCGCATGATGAGTGTAACTCGTCACGTCAGATATTTATATAATGCTTATGGAGTCTGGCGCTTTTAACGGTAAAATATCAAGGCACAGGGTACAGGGTGGATTATTGAATTGGAGCAAGGCCCTGAGGTTAAGGATTAGACTTGTATGGAAAATGATTTTGTGATTTTTAGTACTCAAACCTCAGTTGGTTCGATAGAGTTATTTGATCCTTTTAAGAAACAGGATAGATTGGCATTAAAAATAGTTTTTGTGAAAATTGCTCATTTTCTCATGCACAATGGGGTAGGTATCAAAATTACTCGTAACAGTATAAGCCACGCAATGTTTTCTATCTATTGATCTTAATTGCTGTGAACTAGGCAGAAATAAGTTCAATAGCGAATTGAGGGGCAATTCGCGTAATTTTAAGAACATTCACAGTCTGAGCTCAGTCTCAATCTGACAAAAAACGGGTTACACTCCGGGAGTGCCGGCAGAAGTGAAAACTTGAATATTAACGTTGTGCGTTTTTGATATTTTGGAATGCGGTCTACTTTCCCTCCGTCTTACGAATTTTCGATTAGGTCACATGTCCTGACGCGAGCTCCGTCTTACGAATTTTCGATCAGGTCACGTGTCCTGACGCGAGTTTAACATTGTTTACCCATCACAAAAAAAGTGCACAACGCCGCTAAAGAAGTTTTCACTGCAAAATACCCTACATTTTTGACATGTTTGTTGCGATAGGCCATGGCATTAGTAAATAATAATACTTATGTAGATGCTAACAAAACTAGCCACTGCGCAGTAGCTGCGTCATAATTTTTTGTCGAATTTAGTAGCTGTATAAACCCACTTATGTACTCCTAGTGCAAACAGAAAAGATGCGTCATCTCTTCTTTTATAATTTTTTTTTTTATGTTTTAAAATATTCAGCGATGAGTACAATATAATTCGTGCACTGTACCTACTTCTTTTTGGAAACACAAAAATTATGTAAATCGCACTTGCCAAGTAGCTCTTTAACTAGTTGAATTGTGCAATATAATGAGTCGTTTATGAAGGCATTGCGCAGTTAACTGAGATACTTAATAAAAAATGTTACGTTTGTATTAATATAGGTATAATACTTACTTTCAGTTCAGCTGCTTTAAGAGAATATGCTTGACCACTTCACCCGGTGCCTATTCTAAATCGTTTTTTTTAATATTCGTTACCAATATGTTGACCCTTTTGTTTTGTTTGTTTAGTTATAGTGTTAATAAAACCAGACACTTCCGATCATGAAGAATGTCTAAAAATGCGCTGAGGTACAGAAGCCAAGACTGAATTCAGTAGGTACAGACGCCAGCAGGTCAAGCTACCCGAAACTGTCAAATTTTCTTGAAATTTTTTTGAACCATAATGCTTTAGTGATAAAGTTGAAAATCTATTAAACAAATTTTACACATTGTAGTAGCTTGATGTGCTGGCGTCTGTACAAGACATGCTCGATGAATCTCCTCAAGAGGAGGCAATAATTACAAAGCTACTTGCAAGCAACCCATTGTGATCTTAATACACCAAATCCGAAGGACGAATAGTGACCTACATCAACCTAACTCTATCAATGACTTGCATAACCCTAAAACAATGATGTAAATAACATTGCACACCATAGATCGCCGTTAATAACAATGGTGAATAAGTGAAAGTGCAACTCAACCACCGGACCGTTCCGGTCGGCTATTGTTTCTATAACGCATTGTTTTCATTAGTACCGGTCCTTGGCGCCGGTTTACGATTTGGCGTAATATAGAGAATGAAGCAATCAAGAGTTAAACTCGGAAGACTCCGATTCTAAAGGAAACAACTTAGAAAACGACATTTCCTCTGACATCATCGCTGAATGTTCGTTGTTTAAACAAGCATCTACTGTAACTTTCAGCAGTTGCTTTTGAGGAGCCATACTTAGCACAACTACAATGCAATTCCACAATACTAGTCCAATATGTTAATCTGTTGTTTCATATACTTTCAGATAGAAAGGACTGAAAACACGTGAAATATGCTACAATGATCATCTACGTTTTAGAGGAATGGACCCAAAGAAAGGAGAAATAGTCTCATGGCTCCTCTTCTTGATATTTTCATATGTGGCTGGACAAGCTTCGATATGCCCAGCGCCAGAGACAATCCTCCCATGCATATGCACAAATCGACACGAAGATGTCCAAATATGGTTGGTATAAGTAATCGCTAGCAACATCAAGGCCTTTTTGTCCCAGTAATAATGAACTTTAACTTTGTTTTCAGGTGCACACACAGCGACTTGCCCCAAGTAATAAAGGGGCTCCAGAAAGTTGGAGAACTTGTCAGAAAACCAATAGATGAGCTGATCGTAGAAAACAACTATCTCCCATCCCTGCCAGGGAAGGTATTCCAAGATGTGAAAATTATGAGATTAATGCTCCGGCACAATGGATTGGAGCGACTATCGGCTGCTTGGCTGGAGACGCAAGAATCGAATTTGGTTGAAATCTTCATCGTCGAAAATGACCTGAGAAGCCTTCCAGCAGAAAGTCTAATGAAACTACAGAACCTTCAAGCCTTAACGATACAATCACAAAATCTAAAGAGGATACCAGCGTTTTCTGGCTTGCAGAAACTACGTTACATAAACATACAATCAGAAAATCTAAATGCAGTCAATGAAAATACGTTTGAGAACTTGCCGAACTTGGAGAAATTGTTTATCCAAGGAAGTGTAAACCTCCGAATACTGAAAGGAAACGCTTTTTATAATTTGCCAAAATTACGAAAACTGGAAATCACAAATTGTGGAATTAACCAGATCCATATGAGGGCTTTATCCCTGCTACCTTCTCTAAGCGAAATATCGCTGAGCAACAATAGAATTGCAGATGCAACGATGGTTGGAAGCGCTATACGAGACTTGCCAATGCTATCTCATTTAAATCTTAATCACAATTTGATTGACAAATTGAGCGAAGGTGGGTTTGTGGATCAACCCATGCTGGAGAATCTATTTCTATCGCACAACAATATAAACATCATACACCATGGTGCATTTCATAGGGTCCCAAAGCTAAGGGTAGTAGATTTGAATTACAACCGAATAAACCAAATACATCCTGAATCATTTTTGCAACAATCCGGCAGTGGAGTTGAAGAGCTCACTTTGATCGGAAACCAAATAATGCATATTTCAGAGTTTAGAGCTTTACTCGATGCTCTGCCCCGCTTGAAATTCCTAGACCTGAGTCACAATTTGCTTCAAGAAATTCCACGAGGCGCTCTTAGAGGTCATCCAAGTCTAGAAAGATTACATTTGAACAAAAACAATATTAAGTTCATACAGGCTGACGCATTCGTCGCTATGCCTGCATTGAGAGAATTGCACCTGAGTAACAATTCGTTGAATGATATGAACGAGGGTCCATATTGGAATTTGCCGGCACTCAAAGGACTAGATTTATCTTTTAATTATTTCACACGGTTGCAGCCGAAACTTCTATACAATCTTCCATCATTGAGAAGGATTAACTTCAGTTACAACCAGCTAGCGATCATAGACCCAATAACATTTATGGAATCACCTTTATTGGAATACGTGAACGTATCAGGAAATAGTCTAGTTTCCATGCACCCAGCTACATTCAGGAACTTGGCGAATCTTTACGAGTTGGACGCCAGCGCTAATAGACTGATTGAATTTGTACCTGGATTACCACGAGGGTTAGAAAAGTTATATTTACATCAGAATCAAATAACAAGTTTACCGATGCCTCCGTCACCAGACTTAGATTTACCGTCCTTAAGAACTTTAGATATTTCGAGTAACGGGATTCAGAAAATACCTCACGGAAGTTTGAAGACGTTGCACAATTTACGACGATTTTATATGAAACGAAACGGCTTGAGACAGGTCGAGATGACGACGTTTAGTGATTTAGGTCGACTGGAGATTTTAGACTTGAGTTACAATCAAATAATGGCTGTTCACCCAAAAAGCTTTAGCAAACTAAATCAACTGAAGATAGTGAACTTACACGGAAACACAATTGAAAACTTCGACTTCATGGCGATTCAAGACAATGCTGCGCTATCCTCTTTAGACTTCAGCAAAAATAAGCTGAAAAGTATAAGTCCTAATATTGTCAACAGGGCTCTAGATGTAGAAACATTAAATATTTCTTCGAATAATCTAAACGAGCTACCGGCTACTTTGAACATGATGTCTAGGCTAAAAGTTTTGGACGCAAGCTACAATCACATAAAACACTTCGATGGCAATTCTATAAATAGTATAAACACACTGACAGATTTTAAAATGCCCAACAATAAGCTAGCAGAACTTCGAACTGGAAGCTTTAAAGAACTTAGAGATCTAGAAACGATAGACTTGGACAACAATAACATTGAAGTGGTGCACCCGAAAGCGATAGCAAATCTACCAAAATTGCTATCCATATACTTAAGCCGGAATCACATTATAGATTTACCCGACCGAGTATTTTCAAATCTACCAAAGCTAAGGATAATTGAGCTGCAAGGGAATCGTTTGCAGTACATTTCGCTGCGAGCTTTCGAGAACATGCCTTTGGTGCAATACATGAATTTGAGCAATAATCAAATTACTAGTATTGATAATTCAGGGCTGAGGCAATTGTCTTCCTTAGAAGTGTTGGACCTAAGCTTTAACAAACTGATGAGGTTGACGAGAGCGTCGTTTCAGTACATGGAATGGTTGGTGGAGCTGAATTTGGATAATAATATGATATGCCACATTAGCGGCCAGCCTTTCGACTTCATGCCTCGACTGAAGATTCTCTCACTGAGACAGAATAAACTTAGCACCGTATTGGAGAATACATTTGCTAAACTAAGAAATAACATTGCTATTTTGGATATTGACGGTAAGTACCTACATGGCCGGACAGCTGAATTGGCCCATATTGTTGCAATTTTTGAAGTAGGATGTCATTGGTAATTCAACATTATTTTACTCTTATTTTCAGGTAATCCATTAATTTGCAATTGCCATATTATTTGGCTGAAATCATGGCTATCAGAATCGTCTTCAATTGGACCAAAATGCGCAGATGGAACATATGTTAAAGGTATGCCTTTCGGAAGGAATGATTGCTCAAACACTGCAATCAATCAAGTCGATGAAGAAGACCTGAGGACATGTATGATTCACGAAAATGCAGCGCTTCTACCTAATTTGGCGACATCACAAGTGTATTCAACGGTAGACAAAATAAAGGATTACACATCGCAGATCAAGAACACGTACCAAGCTAACAAAATAAACAGGCCATCCCCAGAAGAATCTGATTACTTCTACGACGAATACGTCGATTATCCTTACAATGAAACTTTAATAGATGGCTTGAACAACGAAGTAAGTGCGACGCAAAATAATAATAGATCGTCGGGTGGGCTTCCCACGATATATGCGGCCATGAAAAATACGACAGACAGAAACAAGCAGGCTCCAACAAACGGACCTAATAGCGGTTTTACATTCTTCGGGATGCCCCTGCCGCCGCTCGACATGGGAAAATTACTTAACACAGGACGTAAAATAGACTGGCCCGACAAGAAAAACTCTCACACACATTCCCATTCCCACACCCATAGTGGAAACAAATACCAACTACCAGAACCACCCAAGTTTGAAACTGGTGGTTTCTCACCAATTCTACCCACAACTGCAGGAGGTTTTATGCCAATACCTGATCCTACACGGAATGTTTCACACACAGCTGTGCAAGCCCAAAGTGCTACAACTTACAATAAACAAGGTGCTGTGGGACAAGCTATAGCAGCAGTTTCAACCAAACCACCTGTTAAAACAGCTCATAATAACACAACCCACTCGAAAATTAAAAGTGAGATACATGAACTCCAAGCATATATAGACGATGACAACAGTACTCATGTAGCTTACAACAGAACTAAAAATGTCGAAGAACAAAAGAGTGATCCCAACAATTTAAGCAAATACAATTTGATGGAGTCAAACTTAACTATAACACAAGTGACTGAAAAAGAAAGTATGCTTATAACAACAGATACAAGTAACGATATGTCACTGCAAGCTTGGATGGAAAGTAGTACTTCATCTTACTCCTCTTCCACTGCAGTGACTTCAAAGCCACCAATGAAGAAGCATATTGAGACGGCACCTACTGCTCTTTCTGCAGTTTTAGTACCCAGCACTGCAGAGTTACATGAAAGAAACCATGGGAAAAGGCCAGCAACCATCACCAAAGTAAATCTTCCAAACATAGAACATTATGATCATAGAGAAAACTTTTCACCAAACAGAGAACCAAAGACAAGTTTTTCAGAAATTCTGAGCACAGGCAACACAAAGACAAGGCAGATTGGTGATAATGACTGGTATTACAAAAATTATAACAATTCAAATTTAGAACCTTACATAGCACCTGGTGTACACAAGCCTATATCTAAAAGTAATGTTAATTCATACAATAAGATTATTTTGTCTGTTATGTTATTTTATACTATGAATAGAATGTTATAAGAAGTACATTGTGTACAGAATCCTACTGTGAATGTTACTACTGTTATGATGAATGTGTAAATAAAAGTGGAATTGGTAATATCATAGCATAATAAACAGTTACATACTTGATTTGGTTTTATTTTAACAAAACAGATGTTTATCACATTTTGATTACATTGTATGCACTTATTTATAGGTAACATTGAACGATAACATAAACCATATCCATTTAAATTAGATAAACCAATAGGAAAAATTATGTCAAAGAATGGAGTTTTTTTTTTTTTTTACAAAAATGTGAGAGTATCTGAGAACTTGGTATCTCAATTATTACAATTTCCATTGTAGTCAGTGACAGAAATACATCCTTTTTATGAAATAGTTCTTTAGTTTATTTATAATAGGTACACCACAAAGCAACAAACAGACTTAAACAGATTTTTCAAGAAAATGTGCTTTAAATTTTTCTAGAGCCTTGTATCTGTGAGATATTTTATTTTTCTCAGTCTTTGGTAGTTCAGCATAAGTTTTATTGAAACCATCAGGTTGGAAAACACAGTCCCAACCAAAGTCTCTGGTACCTCTTGGAGCTACAATCATTCCCGTAGTTATGCCTTGGAACAACTTAACATCTAAGTTTTCACAGTTGCCAGCACAGTACGCAAATGTGCACACAGCCTTAGCAGATTTATCCTCCCAACCTGTCAGCAGTTTTGTGAGCCCTTCAGGCTCTAATTTCTCCAGGAACCATTTGATATATGGCCCAGGAAGGCCCTTAAGTGCATCAAAACAAAGGGCCGTATCTTCCACTAACACTGGCGTCTTCAGACGCCGTGCAGCTTCTTGGCACTTCTTAATAGACACCTCGTCTATTTCCCCTTGAAGTTCTGGTAAGTCTAGCTTGTGGCTAATTATTTCTAAAGGGAAATTACAGCCCAGAATAGCCCTGAGCTCTTCAAGTTTTTTGGCATTGCCAGTGACGAAGGTTATGGGCCGTTGTGACATTTTGTTAGATTTCCACTGGCAAAGATTTATTTAACGATAATATACGTTTAATGTTGTGCGTGTAATTACTTAAAAGCAATACTTTTATTTATAATTTTATGAAAACTTGAAAATTCAGAAAGCACATCTTACCAATGTTGACAAAATTGTATTTGACATTTCGTTTGAAAATTTTGAAATTGTCAAATTGACAGATGGTTACGTTTTTTTTAAGCCTTGCGTAGATTCTTGGCTTTTTAACCAACGAAAAAAGATATGATCTCACATAACGTTTTTACAAAATAGTCTGATTTTGACGATTCTTTTTTTATTAGTTAGGATAGGATAAGATACCTCGAAGGTCCTATTTGAAATTGGAAAATATAATCCACCCCATAGGGTAGAAAAAAAGGATTGATTAATTTTTCATATACTGAATTTTCCCTAGTGGACCGATTCTGTTGAAACTTGGCACACAATAATATAACAAAAATAATCTAACTAGGTATCTATATATAAATAAAAATGGATCTTCGAAATGTATGTACCGACCATAGCTTTCGAACGACTGCACCAAATTGGATAATTCTTTTTTTTGTGTTCGTAAGGTTTGTATACATAATTGGACCCGGTAGGTGGCGCTGCTTTTTCGGGTGGGATGATCGTAGGATGACGTCTGCCGGGTCCGCTAGGTTCTATCAATCAATCAATCAGCGTTTTACTTATAGGAGTAGGGTAGGAGTAGTGTAGGAGTAGGGTAGGAGTAGTGTAGGAGTAGGGTAGGAGTAGTGTAAGAGTAGGTTAGGAGTAGGGTAGAAGAAGGGTAGGAGTAGGGTAGGAGTAGTGTAGGAGTAGGTTAGGAGTAAGTTAGGAGTAGGGTAGAAGTAGGGTAGGAATACGGTAGGAGTAGTGTAGGAGTAGGGTAGGAGTAGGGTAGGGGTAGGACACCACGTGAACGAAGTAGCGCTGGGCAGCTAGAAATAATTTATATGGCAAAACAACGTTTGCCGGATCAGCTAGTAACATAAAAATAATAAAAATTAAAATTACAATAACGGGGTGACGGAAGATAGACGAGAAAGCTCTTTACTTCAACAGTTTACAGCTGCTGCATCGTGTTTGAGCTTATTTTATTCATTTTGAAGAGAACTTTAGACTTAAGTGAGGTATGACTATCATCGACGTCTTATGATGGAGACTGAAAGATGTCGAGGGAAGTATGCTTTGTGTGAAAAGGAAACTGCAAAGTAAAAATACCTAACAAAAACGGCGCAGCCTTAAAATTCGTTACTTACCATAATTTAGGAGTGTTTACCAAAAACCAACTAACAAAAGGACCAACAGGTTTTTTTTAACTTTCGCTATTCAGATTCTTTTTTCAGCGGTTACTTTTTAGTTACAAAGTTTTTTGCCATTTTATCTTTATCCTTTCTGTCAGTAAAACTAGTGAGAATGGCTACTATACTTTACTATAGTACTGTGTTGCCCGCCTAAAGACGTATTTCATAGAGACGATTAAAAACCACAGACATTCTTATTTTCTATAATGACTGTCAAATTTTAGTTTTGATTGCCGCTTGGCAAAAATTATTGTATTTTGAGCGTATTGTAGTTGAAGAGATATTATTGCTGTGTAATTTGCTGTTGAAAAGCAAACATCGTAATAACTGTACACAGTTAAGTAAAATATCGCAACAACAATGCCAAGCCAAGAAGTTTTAACCACAAAAGTGGTGGTTCATCCTTTGGTGTTACTCAGTGTGGTGGACCACTTCAATCGGATGGGGAAAATAGGCAATCAAAAACGAGTTGTCGGCGTGTTGCTGGGATGCTGGAGAGCTAAGGGTGTTCTGGACGTCTCCAACAGCTTTGCAGGTAAATATCTTAGTCACTCATTAGTAAACTATACACAGTTAGCTTTGTGTTCATGTAACTTGACAAAAACTAAAGTAGTTTTTGTTATTTTTACTTGAATATCAGTTCATTGAAGTCCCCAACAAAATAATACCAATGAATAATCCCTGACTGCCAAACAACAAAAAAAATTGTAAAAAGTATTCACACACTTTTATTGTATTTTCAGTTCCATTTGATGAAGATGACAAAGACAAGTCAGTCTGGTTCCTCGACCATGACTACCTAGAGAACATGTACAGTATGTTCAAGAAAGTCAATGCCAGAGAGAAGGTTGTGGGCTGGTACCACACTGGCCCCAAACTCCACCAAAATGATGTAGCCATCAATGAACTGGTTAGGCGCTACTGCCCTAACTCGGTCCTTGTCATCATTGATGCTAAACCAAAAGATCTTGGCCTCCCGACTGAAGCTTACCAGGCTGTAGAAGAGGTCCATGATGACGGTTCACCCACAACAAGGACCTTTGAACATGTACCCAGTGAAATTGGGGCTGAGGAAGCAGAAGAAGTTGGTGTAGAACATCTTTTAAGAGACATTAAGGATACTACTGTTGGCAGTCTCTCCCAGAGAATTACAAACCAGTTGCTTGGGCTGAAAGGCCTGCACTCCCAACTGAGTGAGATTAGAGACTACCTCACCCAAGTTGGCCAAGGCTCTCTCCCGATGAACCATCAAATTATCTACCAGCTGCAGGACATTTTCAACCTCTTGCCTGACATTGCTAATGATAGCTTTATTGACAACCTTTACATCAAAACCAATGATCAGTCCCTTGTAGTGTACTTAGCAGCACTGGTTCGATCCATCATAGCCCTACATAACCTTATCAACAACAAGATTACGAATAGAGATGCTGAAGAAGGAAAGAAAGAAGATAAAGATAAGAAAGAGAAGGAAAAGAAAGAAGGAAAGGATGGAAAGGAAGAAGACAAGAAAGATGACAAAGCAAAAGGAGATAAAAAAGAAAAAGATGAGAAGAAAAAGTAATTTAGAATCATCATTAGATTAAGTTGTTTGTAATGCTGATATATTTTTAAATAAATTGTATTTACTAATTCATTCATTCATTCAGTTGGCATTATTAAATAGGATAATTCAAGAGTTGTGCATGTGTTTTCAAATATCGGAGTAATTTTTGTAAAAAATTTTTTGTACACTGCTCTAGATTCTTAGTTTACCCACAAATTGTGGCCGCAAACAATTTTTTGTTTATCATGCTAATTCTTAATTATTGCAGAAGCTTGAAATGTGATTCAATACTTATTTTTACATGATTGATAATTCAATTTCTGAAAAAATTATTTGTTTTCTATTTCTCTCATGTAACCGATATACCACTCCACTATCATACCTACGATTTTGAAGGTAATAAACAAATCGAGATAAGACTTTTAGGATTACACAAATTAGTTTTTTATAGATACCTATTATTAGCAGTAACGATCGCTGGGCATTGAGCCTAGGACCTCATGATACGCAGCTTCTTAACTTGTGTGGCTGTTTTAATTTGTATTAAATAGCAACAGACTTAAAAGAACATTGATATTGTAAGAAAGTAAAATGGGTTTATCTAAAAATTCGAAGACTGCTCTATCAACCTGCATTGGGCCCACATGGTAGACTACACCCCTATCTAAGAGAGGATGCCTGTGTCCCAGCAGTGGGAACATAAATTGAACATTAATTGGGATTATGTAAAATGGGTTGATAGCCTTGAATGTGTCGACTCATCAATCTAAGATTTCTAAAAGTCATGAAGAATTTATGGTTCATGTTAATTATTTAAATAATTAATCTGCACATATTTAGGCGTGATGACTCTTTTTGGTAGAAGTTTATATCTGAATTTTTTTCTGATAAGTCCGACGTGCTATCAGATACTGATTAGACAAAGGAAACTATTGATAAAATTCGACAGTCGTCGAACAAGCGTCACGCGGAATCTTTGAATGTAACAATGACGGTGTCCTAAATTTTTGTGGAGTGAATCTCAATATTTCGTGATGGCAGATCGAGTGACTTTAGCGGTAAGTCCACTATATGTTTACTTACCCTCGATAGTGTAAACATTGTATTTTTGGAACAGCTGCTACTAAATAAGTAAGTCGCTTATCACACAGTCATGTTGTAGCGAGCTACCTAATTCAACAACACTATGAGTTATGATACAATTACGTATTGTGATAACTAAACCGCTTTGACCAAGGATCTACCTATGCTTTATTTCATTTTCTGGGATGATAAATAAAAAACCTAATTATCAAACTTACCTTGAAATATAGGACTAATACCAGGGTGGCAGGCACATTGACGTGCAAACTGAAACCATGAATCCAGCACATGATTCTAGACTCTAGAACCCCTTGCGTAGAATTTTCTCGTCGGTTATCAAAACATAAATAAACAGCTGTTGGATAGAAAAGTTCAAACCTACACGGTCAAAATGTATGGAATAGCTACTTAATTGTCAAAATGTATGGAACAGCTAAGGTTCAGAATGTACTGAATCCATAGTATAAGATTGAGCTTCGATTTCCTCACCACCCTGTATAATAGGGTAGGAATACACCCTGCACACCTACCTATTTTTCAGTCGATAGGTTTCCAAGTCACCTTACTTAAGTAAAACTAATACTTAAAACCTATGTATCTAACTACGCCTAGGTGCATTTGGCATAACATTTCCGCACCCTCCTGAGTTTCACAGCATGACCGTACATTTGATTATGCCATCCTATCATGCTTTTCAGGACCACGTCTGGCTAAAGCCACCTGGTACCACGGAGTTCGACGTCCCGATAGCTGTGAAAATCCTCAAGAGTGGTGGTGATAAGATCGAAGTGAGAGATTATGACGGCAACATATTTACTACCTCTGTCCAAAATGTTCTCAAGCCACTACACTCCACGTCTATACAAGGAGTTGAAGACATGATCACTCTTGGTGAGCTGCAAGAGTACACGATCCTCCACAACCTTCATATGCGGTACGCCAATCAGCTCATTTATGTAAGTATATCTTATATCTTTGAATTTTGACAATGGCGGTTGACCACTATCAACCTTATTAATTACAAAGAACATAAATATGAAATGTGGTCAAGACCCATTGTGTGCGCGCACATTGATGGTCAGAACATACAGGCTGCTTAGTTGTTTTTGTAATCAAGTCTTTATAGGTATTGTACCTAACAAAGAGAACTCAAACTGCAAAGTGATTGTGGCGTGGGCAGAAGCGTCACAAAGTTATATACCTACCTACTGTAACAAATCTGGAAATCTGTATTATTAGGAAGGTAGGCAGTACGTAGTTTTATATGTATACAGGTGTAGGTGCAGATTATAATATCTGTATCATCTCTGTACAGACGCCAGCACATCAAGCTACTACAATCTGTCAAATTTCTATAATAGATTTTCAACTTTATCGCTAAAGCATTAAGGTTCAAGGTTGATTGGGAAAATTTGACAGTTTCGGGTAGCTTGATCTGCTGGCGTCTGTACAGAGATGATACAGATATTACGATGAACTTGCGTTCTTCTACATAATGTCACCTGTAGGCGCTTTTACCTAACGTATGACTACCAGAGTTTATAAATAGCCTAAAACTTGTATTGCATGCAGACTGCAACTGCTCCCGTCTAAAGTACGGCCCAAAAGTTGTTTATACCTACGTATCTTGATTATTTTAATGTAATATATGTAAGCTACTTTACCTACAAGGATGACG
Source organism: Apamea anceps (assembly GCA_951799955.1). Lineage (NCBI taxonomy): Eukaryota > Metazoa > Arthropoda > Insecta > Lepidoptera > Noctuidae > Apamea > Apamea anceps. The sequence goes on along the minus strand of OX637505.1, from coordinate 7,438,494 downwards.
TTTTGAGCTTATCTCGGTTATGTTAATATTATTGATAATTATCGACGTTCGACATAACTTTATGTCATTGATATCAATAGGGAGAGGTATCTTTTAATCGCTTTAAATCAGTTTCAAAATTAGGTAGGTATACTGGCTTCTGGCATTAACCAGCACCCTAATTGCGTAACACACGATCAATCGGAATCGGTTTCATTTTGACAGTTCAACAACATTCATTGCGTTATTTACGTGATGAGCAGACAAATTTTTCGAACCTAAGAAGCAATGGATTAGCAATTTGCTTCAAAATGATTCCGATTCTGATTGATCGTGTGTTACGCAATTAGGGTGCAGATCGGCCACAATGGAGTCTGTGTTACAAAGATTTAACTTTCCAGCGGGGTAATTGCGTAACACACTACTAACAGTAGCAATGGCTTTCATTTTGACAGGTCAACAACATTCATTGCGATAACTACGTTGGCAAATATGGATTAGCAATATCCTTCAAAATGTTTCATATTGTGATTCAAAGTGTGTTACGCAATTAGGGTGCAGAACAATGACTATAAAACCTCTCGTGGTTTAATTCTCTTTGGTGCAGAATCTATCAGTTTGCGAGCGTATTTAGAAAGGTACCTCCCTTGGCTTTATACCTACTATAATATACTTACATTAGTAATTAATTGCGACCTCCCTTTAGCTGCCAGAATAATAACAATAGTTCATGACTGGCTGGAATTCCAAAATTGTCCGCCAACTCCCGAAAGCCGAACGGACGTCCTAAAAAGATATGCGGTGTTTAATTTTAAGCTCTTGTGTGACCTACCACAAGGCAATTAATAATAGGTAGGTACTTAAATAATAATGCTACATAGATTAGTTGCCAGCTCATTGCATAGGCTCACCATCGATTCAATGTGACTTATTTTACGTAACATCATCAGCCTATATACAGCAGTCCACCGCTGGACACACAGGCTCACACTCGATTTTCGACAACTCTCATGCAGCTGCCACCAGCCATCCTGCGAAGATCGTCGCTCCAGGTAGCCTGAGGGCGTCCTACATTATGCCAGCCATGTCATAATTCCTGCCTATCCCTTCGAGGAATATAAGCCTGTGTTATGTTGATGCAATGTTAATTTTCGATATTCTTTTACTCCAGACATACACCGGATCGATGTTGATAGCAATAAACCCTTACGAAATTCTACCGATATACACAATGGATCAAATACACTTTTATCAAGAGAGAAGCCTGGGGGACATCCCGCCTCACATATTTGCAATCGGCGATAATTCGTATAGAGAATTGTTGAATACTTCGTCCAACCAATGTATCGTCATCAGGTAATACATCTTTATTACTTGTACTTTATTATCATCATCATATAGGTAGCTACTGATAAGGAGACCTATGTGGTAGTGGTAAGGATTAGAGTTGTATTTTGTTTCGATATTACATAGCCCCCTTACAAGGTATTTCTCCTGTATGGTGGTAACCTTGAAACATCCAGGAAGTAAATATATAGAATTTAACTACAGTGGTAACACTCATTTAAAATCATACAAACCTGCAACTACCTGTAAACCATAATACATAACTCTATAAGGTATTCGTTTTGGGAATCGAACTTGCATCCTAATTGCGTAACACACTTAATCACAATCTGAATCATTTTGAAGGATATTGCTAATCCGTTGCTTCATATGTTCGAAAAATTTGTTTGCTCAACAACGTAAATAACGCAATGGATGTTGTTGAACTGTCAAAATAAAAGCCATTGCAGATTTACTGTTAGTGTGTTACGCAGTCACCCCGCTGCGCTCTGTGCGCTCTTCGCAGGGTAGAAGACCACTACCTAATAAAAATAATTATTTTGTGCAACCGGATATAATCTAAAGATAGTGAAGCTATTTTTGTATTTTATCAGTTACGATGTTTTAATGCTTTGCCCATGTAACAAGACAACAAAATCAAACCTTAAAAAACATTGAATATATAACTGAGAGTAGATATTATAGTTAAATAATTCAGGGAACATATATCAGAGCTGTTCCTACTGTAATTTTTGATGAAATGTTTATATTAATTCTTACCCAACTTTTCAGTGGTGAAAGTGGCGCTGGTAAAACTGAAAGCACAAAATTATTACTGCAATATTTGGCTGCGGCCAGTGGCAAGCATTCATGGATAGAACAACAAATTCAAGAAACAAACCCTATTTTAGAAGCATTTGGTAACGCTAAAACGGTGAGAAACGATAACTCATCCAGATTCGGCAAATACGTTAACATCTATTTCAGTAAAAAAGGAATCATTGAAGGAGGTAACATTGATCAGTATCTTTTAGAGAAATCAAGGATCGTTTACCAAAATAAAGGAGAAAGAAATTACCATATATTTTACTCGCTCGTCACTGGATTATCTGCAGACGAAAAGAAGAGGCTAGAATTAGGCCGTCCCGAAGATTATGCTTACTTGAATTCTGGCAAAATGTTAACGTGCGATGGACGAAATGACGGACTCGAGTTTAACGACATAAGATCGGCTTTTAAAGTTCTCAATTTCCCTGATAATGAAGTTTGGGGGACTTTTAGCCTTCTTGCCGCCATACTGCACTTAGGAAACTTGAAATTCAAATCGTTGAATTCGAACAACATTGAAGGTTCTGAAGTGGCTGATGCTGTTAATGCGAATAGGGTCGCTAATATATTGGGGGTTAATAAAGCAAGGTTATGTGAAGCCCTGACGAAGAAAACATTCGTCGCACATGGGGATAAGGTTGTCTCAACATTGAATGTAGCCTCTGCTATTGAAGGCAAGGACGCATTAGTAAAAGCCATATACGGACACATTTTCGAGTACATAGTTGGAATGATAAACAAAACACTGTTCAAAGACCAACAACTTACCAGTGGATCAGTTGGTATCTTAGACATTTTTGGATTTGAAAACTTCGACTTCAATAGTTTCGAACAGCTTTGCATTAACTACGCAAATGAGAACTTGCAACAGTTCTTCGTAAAACATATTTTCAAGCTTGAACAAGAGCAGTATGAGAAAGAAGGAATTAAATGGACCAACGTAAACTATGTGGACAATCAAGAGAATTTGGACATGATAGGTTTGAAAGCGATGAATTTACTGTCCCTCATTGATGAAGAGTCTAGATTTCCTAAAGGCACGGACGTAACTTTGTTATCGAAGTTAAATAGCAATCATGGAACTAAAACCTGCTATATAACTGCAAAATCATCTCGCGAATATAAGTTTGGTATCAGACATTTTGCAGGAAACGTCTCTTATGCTGTTCAAGGTAAGGTTAGAAATAGTTTATTTTTCCTTTGCAAATGTGTTAATAATCGTCGTGTACGCGTGAGCATTTGTCATTGCACTCAAGGCGGGATTGCAGCCCGAGCCGACAGTGGAATGACAAACTTTGCACACTTTCGTCAAAATGAAGGTACTATCATGTACGGACGCCAGCAGGTCAAGCCACCCGAAACTGTCAAATTTTACCAATCAACCTTGAACCTTAATGCTTTAACGATAAAGTTTAAAATCCACTAAAGACATTTGACAGATTTTAGTAGCTTGATGTGCTGGCGTCTGTACAGCCGATCGATTCTGTAAAAATCTCGCCGTGAAAATTCAGGTGAAGTGAGCGTGGAGTGAGCTGTCATTCCAACTAATGCTAGGGATTGACACTATTGACAGCTCACTCTAAGCTCACTTCACCTAACTTTTCACGGCGATGGTTACAGAATCGCACCGCTGGGGCTTTTATTGAAAAATGTGTGTATGATTGATAAATGTAACTATGTTGTTTTTCTATTTCAGGCTTCCTCGATAAAAACAGGGACATGCTTACAGCAGACGTGAAGGAAATGATATTAGATTCAAGTAACGATTTTTTGAAAAATCTTTTCATTACCGAGTATGCGCCTACGCAAACCGGGAGTCGAAAAACTGTATCACTGAGTCATCAGTTCAAGACATCTCTCGATGTTCTTATGAAGACTTTGTATAGTTGCCATCCATTCTTTGTGAGATGCATCAAGCCTAATGAGTTCAAAAAGCCTAAGGTAAGAAATATACAGCAGTGCAACATTTTTTAGTATTTTACTGAGGAGTCATTGCTTTGCAAATCTCGTGCCGGTAATAAAAGGTGCGAGTAAGACGGTAAAGAACGCTTTTGTATGTATACAATGTTTCAACAAATAAAGAAATCTAATCTAATCTAATCGAACGGGGTTTCTAAAAACTCGATTCTAATTTCCGTGTCATCTCGCTCCCACGTTTTATGACCGCAGCTCCCACAAAATTTTGGTACATACTTTAATCATCTCTGTTTTTTTGCAGATCTTCGACAAAGGCTTATGCGTTCGTCAACTACGATACGCTGGGTTAATGGAAACAGCGAAAATAAGACAAGCAGGCTATCCCATACGTTATTCCTACCACGACTTCGTTCATCGTTACCGCCTTGTCGCTCCGGGCATACCACCAGCAGAAAAAACTGATTGTAGAAATGCAGCCATGAAAATCTGCACCACAGTATTTACAGACGAAGATTATCGTTTTGGACACACGAAAGTTTTCCTAAAAGACTATCATGATACTGTTCTAGAAGAACTAAGACACAAAGTATTGATAACAGCAGTAATTAAAACTCAAGCGAATGCAAGAAGATTTATTTATAGAAAGAGATACGTAAAGTTGCGGGCGGCTACTCTCCTCATACAAAAGACTTACCGTGCTCGTGGCTACAGGAGCAAATTCTTGGCAATGAAACGTGGATACTCCCGCTTACAAGCAAAGATAAGGTCCAGAGAATTGAGGAAAACGTTCATAAACATGAGAATTTTCTTGAGGAACTTCCAAGCAAATTGTAGAGGGTATCTTATAAGGAGGTTAATCAAAGAAAAGGGACACGTTATCAAAGCAACGTTGATAAAATTAGACAAAGAAAGGGCAGATCTTATAGCGGCAGGTAGAAGTACTGACACCGCAGGAGACAGTTTCGAGAAGAAGTATGCTAACATGATGAGATCTATATGGTTTGTGAAAGAAGAGTCTACAGATAATGTTGAACAGAACACAACGGCTATAGATGATAGATATGTGGATGATGTATTTGGCTTCCTCAAGGATTCAGCGACGCCTGGTGGCACAGTTAGGGGAACCGGTTTCGGAGTGGTAAGTTTATATAAACTAAAACAGTCATTTTACAGAACGAGTCCAAAACTTCGAGTCAGTTTGTTGTATTTTGAACTTTATTCAGAGTGTAGTAAAGTTCTCTGACTGTGAACCTCTTAGTTCTAAAGTCAGATTTTGTGTTAAGAACTTTAGCATAGTTGGCATAAAGTTCGAAATACAAAAATTGGCAAGTAGATTTTAACACTAAAGTAAAACTCGTGTTTTAATGAGAGGAAAATAGAGTGTAATATCAATAACTTGATTTTAAATTAAATTATCAACGCTAACTTAATTTTCCAGACATCAACAGCCAAACCAGAAATATCATCAGTAATTCCTCTCCAACGACAAGAAATGGACGAAGAGCATTTCGACGAATTTAACTTCAGAAAGTTCGCCGCGACATATTTCTTGGGCAATACGACACACCAGTATTCTCGAAAACCTTTGAAGCATCCTCTTCTAGATCTACCTTCGCCTGTGGATAGGATGGCGGCTCAAGCATTGTGGATAACTATACTAAGGTTCATGGGTGACTTGTCTGAACCTAAATACGTTGACGATAAGGTTGATAATGTACCTGTTATGACGAAGCTTACTGATACGCTTGGTCGAGCTTTCCAAAAGAGCAAGGAGTTTGATGTGAGTATACAAGTGTATTCGAAATGATTCTGTTAGATGTGTTGGCGACAACCTCGTTGGTCGAGTCTGTATCTAAGCTTCGTCTTTTCGTGTCGATGGTATTCTTCTTCGATATTTTATATTACTTGAGCCCAGTAGGTGGCCACGTTGAGCGCGGCATCAGTGGCAATCATTAAGTCATCCGAGGTGCAGATGAACGGGCACTTAGGGCTCTCCAGCTGCTGCAGCTAGCTGCATGGTAATGGTTTGCCTGATTTGTCTGATTAGAGGCACCGCACTCGCACTGGGTATTGGACGGGTCAGTAATCCCCCACTTCGACAATATGTGTCTTCTTGGGTCGATTGAGAGCTTTCCATATAGGCCACTGCAGGTCACAGCCGAGAGGTAAATGTTCCTGGGGTTTGGAGAAGTCGGGAGGTGGTGGATGCTTTTCTTCCCACAATTTACTCTGTAAGCTGACTGCTGAGTTTGGGGTACTGGGTTTAGTATCTAGATGAGGCACAGTGTTATTGGGTTCTACCATTAAATTGAATTTCTCAGTAGTAGACTAGAGCATGGTGGCAAATGTTTATACGCTCGCCCCCATTACATGGAACTTTTTCATACTAATATCATAAGTTCGAAAGTAACTGTCTGTATGTTACCTTTTCACGCCTAAACCACTGAACGGATTTCGATAAAATTTGGCAAGGAGATGGATGGCATCCTGGGGAAGGACATAGGCTAGTTTTTGTCCCGGAAGCACGTTCGCACATCCACGTGGGCGAAGCCGCGCGGAGAAGCTAGTAATATTTATAACTGCCAAAATATAGGTTGTACTTTACCTATCTCTTGTTATGATGTCCAATGAAGAGTATTCTATATATCTTCGTAGAAATCAGACCTGATGTGATATTATGTGTTTACTAGCTGCGCCCCGCGGTTTCACCCGCATAAGTTTCGATCCCGTGGGAATGTGGGGATAAAAAATATCCTATATGTTAATCCTGGTTATAAACTATCTGTGTGCTAAATTTCATCCAAATCCGTTCAGTAGTTTTTGCGTGAAAGAGTAACAAACATCCATCCATCCATACAAAATTTCACATTTATAATATTAGTAGGATTTACTAGTCAGTTTTCGTATTCATGATCTCATTTTTATTTTTAGGAATATCTGCAAAAGGACCTGACACCAACTAGCAAAAACAAACTTATATCTAAGACCTTAAAACACCGTAGTAAACTAGATGATGACTTGATGAAGAACCTAGTTAATGACGAAATTACGAATGAAATGTATAGCAGCTGGCTTAATTCGCGACGAAGTACCAATCTAGAGAAATTACACTTTATTATTGGACATGGAATTATTAGAAAGGAACTCAGGTAAAATCATTTAATTATTATTTATGTTATAGCTTAACTGTCACATCACTAAATGAGATCTTTAGCCCGAGCTTTAACCTTCGAGTCAGTTTTTGTATGTCGAACCTTATTCTAACTGACGTAAGAGTTCTTTATACCTACGTAATTGACAACTTACGAGGTTTAAAATCAGTTTTTTGTATTTACAACTTTAACTTTGTCGGAATAAAGTTCGAAATTCAAAAAGGGCTCAACGTTAATCTTTTTTTTTTTAAAAACTTGTTTTGTAAAAAGGCTGGAAACCACAAACAATTAGGTTGTCATTCCGTGTACTAAATTGTGTTTTTCCTATTTCAGAGACGAAATATTCTGCCATCTATGTAAGCAACTTACTAACAATCCATCGAAGGCATCGCACGCACGCGGTTGGATCCTGCTCTCACTGTGCGTTGGTTGCTTCCCGCCTTCCGAAAGATTTGTGAAATATTTACGTGCTTTCATACGATCCGGCCCACCAGGCTATGCTCCATACTGTGAAGGTAGACTTGTCAGAACCTTCAAGAATGGTCCACGAACCCAACCACCTAGTTGGCTTGAACTACAAGCTACCAAAACCAAGAAACCTGTGTTACTGACGGTGACTTTAATGGACGAATCAATGAAGACAGTCCAGTCAGATTCAGCATCGAATGCTGAAGAGATCTGCCAGCAAATAGCAGAAAGTATAGCATTGACTGATTCTTTCGGATTCTCGCTATACATTACTTTGTTTGACAAAGTTCTTTCATTGGGAAGTGAGGGAGAACACATAATGGATGCCATTTCTCAGTGCGAACAATTTGCTAAAGAACAGGGAACATCCGAAAAGAATGCACCCTGGAGACTATTCTACAGAAAAGAAGTATTTACTCCCTGGCACAACCCTGCAGATGATCCAGTCGCTACTAACTTAATATACCATCAAATAACTAAAGGAGTTAAATTCGGTGAATACAGATGTAACTCAGAAAAGGATTTAGCTATGATAGCAGCTCAGCAACATTACATCGAATTCGGAGAACGTATAGATCCAAATACTCTAAGAAGAGTTATCGTCAACTATATACCTAACCAATTCCTTCAATCAAATGATGCAGCATTAACGAAATGGGAGCATTTAGTTACTAAAGCATTCGAAAACTCAACCAGTATTCAGAATAAAACCAATCCCTTGAGATGTAAAGAAGATATTGTTATATTTGCTAAATTAAAATGGCCGATGCTATTTTCAAGATTCTTTGAAGCTATTAAAATTAAAGGAGAAACTATCAACAAGGACATAGTCATAATAGCAGTAAACTGGACTGGCATTTACATCGTCGATCAGCTAGAACATATTCTCCTTGAAATATCATTCCCAGAAGTAACTTACGTCGCGTTTAATGCGGATAAAGATTACGATAGTGTTGGCAGGATTACAATAAGAACAATACAACAAGAAGAGTTTGAATTTCAAAGCGTAGATGCTAGTGAATTGAGTTCTCTTATAATATACTTGATCGATGGACTGAAGAGGCGGTCTATCTACGTAGTCGCTCAGTCAGATCTACAAGGATACAGCGACGCGTCTTCTTTCCTCCAATTTAAGAAAGGCGATCTGATAGTGCTCTCACAAGATACTACTGGAGAGACTTTAACCAACACTACATGGGGACACGGAGTCTGCAACGGAGAAGAAGGGCTTTTCCCAACTGAGCAAGTCTACATTCTACCCACTCTGGAAATGCCAACACCCGCCATAATTGAAGTGTTCAAGAAGGGCAATATCAATACCGAAAAAAAATCATTTTCGAAATATAATACTATTCAAAGGAAGAGAATGTATACACTTGAAAGTTATGCGAAACAGCACTTCATAGAAATTTACGATATCAATGCTACAATTTCTAGAGGTTCAACATTAACTACTGCCAAAAGAGTAATGGCCGGTGATTTATGGGCTCATACCAGAGAACCTTTACGGAAACCACTACTACAGAAATTGCTGGGTGACGAGAAGAATTCAAAGATTGCAATTTCAGCCTTCTACGGAATTCTGAAATACATGGGAGATATGCCAGCTCCCAAAGCCAGAACTGTCACAGAGTATACAGACGAGATATTTAAATCTACTATGTTAGAACCACACTTACGCGATGAAATTTACTGTCAGATAATGAAACAGTTGACGAACAACAGGATACAGTTAAGTGAAGAAAGAGGGTGGGAGCTAATGTGGCTTGCAACTGGCAACTTTGTCTGTGGTCAAACTCTTCTAAAAGAATTGGTAGAATTCCTCAAAACACGACCGCACCCTATAGCCAAAGAATGTTTGAAGCGTGTGTTCAAAACGCAAAAGAAGGGACCTAGACTTTATCCTCCGTACGTTGTGGAGGTAGAAGCCATACAACATAGAAGTATGCAGATCTATCACAAAGTGTACTTCCCTGATGATACTGACGAAGCTTTCGAAGTGGAGTCATCGACAAAGGCAAGAGACCTTTGCGAACAAATTACGGGAAGACTGAATCTGAAGAACAGTGATGGATTCAGCTTGTTCGTCAAAATCGCTGACAAGGTGTTCTCAGTTCCTGATAACTATTACTTCTTTGACTTTATTCATGAGCTTGTAGAATGGATGAAGCAGACACGCCCTGTCCGTGGTGGTAAGTTCTATTTCCTACAAGATGAATAGTGCATGTTTTTTTGTTTTCAAAGATGATAATATTTACATAGCATACAAGCTAACAGATTAAAAATAATGTTCTTATACAAAGGAGGGCAAAGAATCATAGGGCATCAAAAAATTAGTCCGCATCGCTGTCAACAGGAAAAGTGCCCAAAAGGTTGGCAGCATTGCCACGTTATATGGCGTTGCTGATTCTTTGGCCAAAAAAATAGGCCAGCCCTCTGGTCACGTGAAGAGTCGACTAAACGCTTAGCGATGTCTTAAAAAACCAAGTGGGCACTCCCCATGCCCCATGACTAGTGTCCCTATAACAACATTTCACTTTTATAGTTTTTTTTTTTTTGGATCTCGCCTGACTAATAATCAAACTTGTGTTTTAGGAGGTTCACAAATGCAACTGAACTATCAAATTTTCTTCATGAAGAAGCTCTGGATCAACACAGTTCCTGGAAAGGATAAGAACGCAGATCAAATATTCTACTTCCCTCAAGAACTACCTAAGTACTTGAGAGGTTACCACAAAACTTCTAAACAAGATCTCGCAGAATTAGCAGCATTGATCTATAGAGCGAGATATGGCACTGACAAATCCATGCTTCCACAAATAACGCAAGTGCTTGATGACTATGTGCCTTCCGATATGGCCAGAATTCAGACCAACTCGCAATGGAAATCAGGAATCAACAAGGCTTATGTAGAACAAGGTTCTATGACAGAAAGCGAAGCCAAGGAACTTTTCCTGAAGAAAATCTACCAGTTGCCGACGTTTGGAACTGCCTTCTTTGAAGTTAAGCAAACATCTGACCCTTCATACCCAGAAATGGTTGTTATAGGGATAAATAGGAATGGCGTTAGTGTGATTCATCCTCAGAGTCGAGTAAGTATTGTCTCATTGTTATTTGATTTTTTCACCAATGACTTCGTTCCTGGGGAGGACGGACGAAACCCTTGTGGCACGAGTTCAATTGGACTTTCTGGTTTTTTTCTTTTTCTGGTTTTGCCTTCTCAGTTTCAATCAAGACAAGTTTTGAATGAAATAATTGCTTGGAAGAGTCCTATTTAATTAAGTGTCGGTTTTTTTTTTCAGGATGTATTAGTGACGCATCCATTCTCTCAGCTCTCCAACTGGTCATCAGGAAACACCTTTTTCCACATGACTATGGGTAATTTTTTACGTGGAACTAAAATTCTATGCGAAACCTCTTTGGGATACAAAATGGATGACCTAATTTCATCGTATATAGCAGTTTTGAGACAGTATCTGAACTAGGTACGCAATAAGGGTTATTTATAAAATTAATTATGTTCTATGTAATGTCGAGAATGTATAAAATATAATAAATAATTAAGATATTTTATTAATCATTGAGTACATATTTATTTATTTAAGTACCTACTTGATGTAACTGTGTATACATACACAGGGGAAATACGTTTAATGTACAGGATTAACGTATTTCCCCTGTACGGCATAAAAAAAATCTTCTTAGCGTGTCGATGGCAAATATCGTTTGAAAAGAAGTAAAACTTTGTTTGGCATAGTACCTACTCGGCGATGCTAATATCATTCGGAGAGGCAGACATTAGATCCTCACATGTACAAGTGCCTATACCATACCCTTTGTATGCTGCGCAAGATGAAAGATGGGCCATAGAGAGGAGACGCCGTATATACACAACCAAAGACTACAATAGTATTGTACACAACACATACACTGAAGCCGAGCGACGTATCCTCCGATTTTCTGTTACCTCCTTATAAATATAAAATGAAAGTTTTTGTATCTCGTATACAGTCAACCGCACGTCTGTCGTAACAATTTTATATTGTAGGTACTTGTAATGATAGTTGTGTTGGTAATAATAAACAAATAAATAAATATTACAGTACAGTGACTTAATTCCGTGGTGGTAAGAGTGATTTTTAACCCCCGACGCAAAAACGACGGGGTGTTATAAGTTTGACGTGTCTGTGTGTGAGTGTGTGTGTGTGTATGTGTATGTCTGTCTGTGGCATCGTAGCTCCCGAACGGATGAACCGATTTAAATTTTGTTTTTTTTTTGTTTGAAAGGTAAATTCGTCGGGAGTGTTCTTAGATATGTTTGATGAAAATCGGTCCAAGATGGCCGCCACCACAAAATGGCGAATTACAAAAAACCTGATTAAACACCAAATTACCAGAATCTTAAAACGCAAGAAAATAAAAGAAATTAAATGATAAGAAGTCCTTACAAAAAGCATGAAATAAAAAATTAAATTAAAATTTTAAAAAATCCCCGACACAAAATAATAATAAAAATAGTATGAATGTAAAATGACTGGGCTTCTTCACTTTGGTAACGCGAACCTAGTTTTATTGCGTTGGTAACACTAATGAAGCGTAAAGTCAAAAATGGAAAATGTCTATTTTCTGACATTGACAGGACAGAGGCCTTGTCATCTTGTGCATTGTGGTCCTGTGTTTATTGAAAGTTGAATTTGTTTGTGTTGTTTTCGTATTTTCTATTTTAAATGGAGTTTGTTAAAGTTAATTGAAACCAAAAACTATATAGAGTGAACACTGTGAGCAGATTGTGTCATTGAAAAAATGGGCTCGAAAACCCTAAGTTTTATGATAGAAAATGGTCTCAATCTAAGGCAAGTATAATTTATTAGAATACCTTCAGATTTATTTGATATTAATAGTTTTATTACCTATTTATTTAATTTTTATGAATGCATTAAGTCACTACGTTTTCAAAATGTATGTGTGTATGGTGCCTACTGTTAAAAACTTGACCCTTCTTACGAACCTCATGTTGTGAGAATAGGCGACCCTTCAAGTAAACTCCACTTTTGGTTAATACATCACATTTTATTATGTACTTCCCATATCAAAACAATATTAACTTATCTATCAAAATAAGGTCACACAAAACTAAACATCTAACATAATATATAAAACTCTCCATTCGACTCCTAGACCTGAGACACAACTTGTTTAAATAAATTTTCTAAATCACACTGTTTCACTCTACAATTACACATTTTCAAATAATCTGCAACCTCACTCTTATTATTATTAAACACCACATCTCTCGAATAAACAATTCTAAAACTTGAAGGATCCCATATCTTACAACCGTTGTTAGTAAACCCTACTAAAAGCCCTTTGCTACTCCTGGAGTCAAGTTTATGTAACTGAAAATTATTTTTATAATATGCTAAAGATCCAAAAATGTTCAAATGTTTTAAACTAGGTATTCTATTAAACCACATTTCAGCTGGTGTTTTAACATTTATTGTATTTGCACTCCTGTTCAATAAATAAGCAGAAGTTAAAACGGCTTCACCCCATAATACATGTGGTAACTGCATATCAAAAAGCAACGCTCTTGTTCGTTCCATTAATGACCTGTTTAATCGTTCAGCTTTACCATTCAGCTGAGGAGTATAAGGAATAGTGTAATCAATATTAATACCTTTGTTACTACAATACATTTTAAATTGTTTGCTGGTATATTCACCCCCATTATCACATCTGAATGTTTTAACTGTTGTTTTAAAATGATTTTCTGCCAAATTAATATAATTAATTATTTTAGAAAACGCCTCGTTTTTATTTTTGATTAGAAAAACTTTAACAAAATGAGTATAATCATCCAAGAACGTGATAAAATATTTGTAACCATCCCATGTTTCTGTTTCAATAGGACCACAAATATCACTATGAATAATTTCTAAAGGCTTACTAGCTCTGTGTCTATTTGTTTTAAAAGATTTTCTACATAATTTTGACTGTGTGCAGACTTCACAGATGTCAATCTCCTTTACCAGGCCTCTATCTATACCACGGACAAGATCCTTTGTCCTGTTAATAGGTACATGACCTAATGCACGATGCCAGAAATCAGCATTTATTTGGAAAATGTTTACTGACCTTGAACATATGACTGGCTTTGTTTTAACATTCAAGTAATACAGACCGTCTTGCTTCAGTTCACCAACCTCTTTACATTCAGAGCCCTCACTTACGATATGACATCTTGTTCTGAAAAATTTTAATAAATAATTATCATCAGCTAAGCTAGATACAGATATTAAGTTCTTCTTGAGTTGGGGAACACATAAAACATCTTTGAAAGTAATGTTTTTCGTATAAATGTTGCCCATAGTGTTGACATGGTGAATATTACCATCTGCAGTCATAATTTTATAATTAATCTTCTTCGTATCTTTAAGATAACTATCGGATGTCACAATATGACTGCTGGTACCTGAATCAATTACAAATTCAACCTCTGTTTCTGCACTATTATTTGCAAGGTTACTTACATTTTGCTTTAGGCAGAACTTTGTAAAATGCAAGTCATTCTTACAGTTCACACAGTTAAACTTTATGTTGCAATCTGCATGTCTGTGTCCACTCTTCATGCATTTATTGCATTGAGCTATGTTGTTATTAGCTTTACCGTCACCATTCATTGTTCTGCAGAATCTTGCAATATGTCCCTTCTTTAAGCAATTTGATGTAAAGACAGCATTTTTATATGGAGAATTAAATGAGGATTTTTTTATGGAAATACCTTTAGGATATGATATAAAAGATAAAGAGAATAAAGTATGTAAATTAAAGAAGAGTTTGTATGGATTGAAACAAGCACCACTTATGTGGAACAAGAGATTAACGGAATTTTTGAAAAAATTGGGTTTTTTACAATTAAAATCAGATCCATGTGTGTTTATAAATAAAGATAAAGAAATATATTTGGCTATTTATGTAGATGATGGCATTTTTATTGGTGAAAATGAGATTGATTTAAATAAAATTATTAATATATTAGAAACATAATTTGAAATGCGGAAATTTGATAAGACTGAAAAGTTTATAGCGTTTGATGTTAAAGTAGAACGAAACTCTATTAAGATTTATCAGGAAAGTTATATAAATCAAATTTTGGAAAAGTTTAAATATGAAAGCTTAAAAGATAGTAGTCATCCAGATATTTTAGTTGATACACATCAAGAGGGGAAAGTGGGAGTTTACTTGAAGGGTCGCCTATTCTCACAACATGAGGTTCGCAAGAAGGGTCAGTTTTCAACACCTACCTCTTTAATAAAAAAAATGTTTTAAAAATTCTTTCCTTCTAATTCCAGGGAAGTTGTCACTACTGGTTCTATTCTGCACATCAACCAAGACTATGACGAATCTGATTTAAAATTGGAACTAAATAATGCTGATCAAGCACAAGTACTAAACATTGATGTTCTTGGACAGCCAGTTCCTAAGTTTGCTGGATTAGCTGAAAAACTCGAAGCCATTAATGACACTGGATTTGTAAAAAAGAAAATAATTGAAGAAGGAGGTGGTCAACCGCTTCATGAAGGTTGCACAGTGTCTATTGCATTTTCTGGTTACTGGGAAAATGAAGAAGTACCGTTTGATATGGTACCATTGAAGAGACCCATGGTACGTTTAAGTTTCAGTTATTCTTCTTAGGATTATTTTGAAACATTGAAGGAATTACTTTTGTGGATTGGCTAAAAACATAACGATGAAACTGTGCTACAATTTCTTTTAACAACTACATCCATTCTATCTTAAAAAAAAAATATAACATGTGTTGAATATTTCAGGAAGTGGATTTAAAAGAAAATGGATTATTACCAGGCCTTCAGATGGCTGTAAAGTCCATGCTAGTGGGTGAAACAGCAGTGTTCCTTCTCTCATACAAAGTTATGTATGGTGAGATGGGGGTTCCACCTAGAATCAAGCCAAAAGCTGACTGCGTTTTTTATATCAAAGTTACAAGGAGCATTTTGACTTCTAAAAAAGGGTAAGTTATAAATCACAAACCTTGGAGAGATATCTCCATACTAAAATTAATATAAATGAAAGGCTATGGGTTCGCCCACTGAATCCATTTTAAGGAAATAGGGGTGAGGTACCTTCATATCTATGTTTTTCACTTAGTAGGGTCTAATATTTTATATGGGAGCTATTATGTAATTTTCCTTATCCTTATTTTATAAGTATAAATTCACTACTTTGTTTACAGGAAAATTAACTTCTCGGAACCCAATATGTTTGAAAGGGTGCACCATGAAGTCAAATTATTATACAGCTCAGGCACTACATTATACAAAACCAAAAATACCATGGCAGCGATTCAGTGTTTCAAGAAAGCAGTCAACATGCTCCACCGGTGCCGACTTGCTGATGAGGAAGAAGAAAAGGTGCAAGAAAGGTTACTTAAAAAATTATACATCAACCTTGTTGTATGTTATAACAATATGAACAAACCACTTATGGCATGCACTGCTTGCAATGAACTGAATAGATTGAGAAGTCTATGGAATAACGCAAAAGTGCTCTTTCATAATGCGAGAGCATTAAAAATGATAGGAGAATACGATGAGGCCAAAAAGAGACTAAAAAGGGCAATGAAACTGAAACCTGGCGACGAAGAAATGGAATTGGAGTATGAATTGTTGATGAAAACCAGCAATGCCAGTAATGAAGCAAAACAAAATGCTGAAACTGTTAGACAGGCTGCAATAGGATTAGTGAGTGATGAATTCAAACGTGAAGTTGATGAAATAGTAAGTAATTTCAAAATGAATGATGAAGAAGATCAGTTGATTATACCTTCATACTTTAATTCAGACGAAATTGCATATTTTAAAGAAGTATGTGTCCGAGAAAATTTATTTTTCACTAAACTTGATAGAAGGGTTGTACCTGATGGGGAGCAAAGTCAGACAGGTGAAGAGCAAACTAATGACACACTGGAATATGCCTTGGAAAAAACAAAAATGGACAAAATGTTATTGACACAGAAAATAATGTCGACATAGTATATATTGTGCTGCAACGACTGGAAATTCTCCTATGAAGCATATTTCTTTACATTGTAAGCTAAAAATACAAAATAATATTTTCCTCTGTGCTTGTGTAATTTATTTCATACCACTTTTTTATTGCGATCTTTCTACTAGGACGCGTCGCGTCGTTATTACAGGCGGGAAGTATGCTAAGACAGTTGCCTCAAATGATACTGTAAACCCGATGAGGTCTGAATTCTTAAGGGCTAATTCACACTGGAACGGCAGCGACGCCAGAATGATGTTCGTGTAGCCGGCCGCGGGCGGACGTGCGACCTTTTCAAGCGATACAGGTATTTTAATTATGTAGATAAAGTTTAAAATTATTTCACACTGAAAGTGCTCGCCGCCGTGCCGCTGCGAATCTGACAGCTGTCCCATTAGGCTCGTGATTCCTGGCGTGGTGAAGCCAACTTTCTCTTGGGTCCCTACCTCCGTTAGTGTAGCTATCTCTGGCAGATGTTGCAGTGAAACCTTGATCAGGAGGGCTAAATAGAAATGACTAATTAGCAGGTGCGGTCGCAGCCCAAGATTTTGTGGGGGGCAACGAAGGTTGCCAAAGAATATTTTTAGGGAGGTACCTACTATCTTTGGTCTAGTGGTCGCAAGCGTTACTACTGAGCATGCTGTCCTGGGTTGGTTAAAGTGTTATTAGGTTTTCCAACAAGAATTTCTCAGAAGCGATCTGTGCCCGATTGGTGACAGTAGACTCGCGCCCTATGACATGAGACAAACCATAACTTGCGAAATGAGATCATTCCAAAAGGACTAGGAATTAGTTGCTTTATGGACCTATGAAGAAAAGCTCAAGAATCAAGTGAAAGTAGAATGCAAGAGCGAGCCGAGCGAACCTGAAAATATTAGCACCCTACCTTGAATAGGTTATTTTAGTGACCGGCTTCCCCGAGTTTCGTATTTTCTCCTACACAAATTCCACCACCCCTTATAAAATGAAAAGTGATATATTGTTAATTCTATATATTTGGACGTATCGCCGGCTCGCGCTATTACTTAGTTTTAGCTTAGCATTATTTCCGACTTTCTTTTTGCTCGCCTCGGTTTCTGGGTCGTAGCTTGATGCACAGAGTACATTTTTAAGCTTGATGATAGTAGCCTCAAGAATTGGGCCTATATTACTTAACTCTTTGAGTTGGGCTAACAAACACAAAAAGATTTTTTCAATTCCGCCATCATGTCATACGACGGCGACACTGAATTACTGAAATAATAAGTTCAAATTTTGAAAATGGAACGCATTGCCAATATTATTAATAATAATAATAACATTTTATTTCAGGTAATAACCCATAGCAATTACAATTAATACAAATAATAAAATCAACACAAAAAATCTTGTGTTAAAATTATTGTGTATGTATTTTATTCATTTGTCATTTGTTTACGATTTGTAAACGATCCCTAAGGACGACGTGGAAGGACCCCTAAGGACGAGCGTGGGCAGTGCTTTTCTCAGTGGTTCCATCGGATGCAGCGATGTATTGATGTAGATGGACACTATTTTGAAAAGATTTATTAAAACTAATAACTTGCTAGTTTGTTCAGTTTTTGATTTTCTGAGAACTTTCAGTGTCACCCTCGTATAATCATCGGTCAGTTCCAGAGATTAGCGCGTTCAAATAAACTCATCAGCTTTATTATTAGTAGGTAAGTATAGAGATTTTTCCACCCACCAAAGACACTTCTGCTGTGGTTTGAAGTTAAATGGACAGTAGGACACAAATGTATGGAGTCTGGGCCTACCCTTAACATTTGATATACCGGTGCATAGGACTTTTTAAGCGGAACATTGGTTACTAATAAAACTTTGGTCAAATGTTAGTACCTAGTTTCGGAGGTACGACGTCTTAAAGTTGTCTTACCTATTCATTCATGAGTATCGTTTTTATATTGAGACGTGGGCCCACCATTACTCATTGTCCTTTGATTGTGTAATTGTAGAATAAAACAAAATCATCAACAAAATTATAGTTTAATGCGTAATTACAATTTTTCATAAAACTAATATGGACTACTATCTATTGGCGCAACCATACCTTTGTCTCAACAAATGCAACATCTTTATACAATATTAAATGTAATGTAAATACAATAAATGCATTTTACAGAACCAACCCCGATTTTAAGTGAACACGTCCAGCGTTATTTAGGCGAGATTAGTTTTGTGTGGGAAGATTTAGGAGAACATTTTGTCCAGCTGGTAGGTAGGTAACGTTGCGAGATTTAGATAGTTGGTAGGCGATGTCTTCAGCGGCTTCAATACGACGGAGTTCAACGAGACCCTCTCCAGCTTGCCCGAAGGATTTGGCGAGCAGTACGGCGGCTTGGGCGTCTCCCTCGGCGGCGATGACAGCCGCCTTCTTCTGTTGTTCAGCCTTTTCTACGAGGAACCTCGCCTTCTCAGCGTCTTGTTGCGCGACCTGCTTCAATTCGACGGCCTGTGTGAATTCCTTGCCGAAGGTCAAGTGTGTGATAGAAATGTCGTCCAGGATAAGGCCGAACTGTTGTGCTCTCTCAGTTAAGTTCTCGCTGACTTTCTGTGATACAATCTGTAAAACAAGATACGTATTGTTTGTATTTAATCTATATATATCAATTGCTGTTAGTTTGTCTCGCTAAAACTCGAGAAAGGCTGGGCCGATTTAGCTGATTTTGGTTTTGAAATTTTTGTCGTAGTCCAGGGAAGGTTTAAACGGTAAGAAAATATGGAAGGATTAGGGTAGGAGTATTGTAGGAGTAGGGTAGTAGGAGTAGGGTAGGAGCAGGGTAGGAGTAGGGTAGGGGGTAGGAAACCACGCAAACGAAGTAGCGCCGGGCAGCTAGAAATAATTTATATAGCAAAACAACGTTTGCCGGGTCAGCTAGTATAAATATAAGATGGTGTTTCCATATCCTGCAATAGTCCTAAGTCAACCAGGGGTTGTCCTTGGATGCGCTTGCATAGTGCGACAGGGATAATCGTTGGTTGGTGCCTCATTATCTCAATTAAAAAACCGGCCAAGAGCGTGTCGGGCCACGCTCAGTGTAGGGTTCCGTAGTTTCCCGTCCGTCATAATAAGTGTTCCCACTTATGAGTTTAAAGGTGGGTATCCATTATGTTCGCGCTCCAGCAGCGCTCCGCGCTCCTGCAACTGCTCCCGGTAGTGGGTACGTGCGCGAACACGGAGCGTGCAACATTGCACGCTCCGCGGCAGGCGCTCCGACTCGTGACGGTTTTTAGCGCGAACACAAAGGGGAGCGCAGTGTGTCAAAGGGGAGCGCATGTAGAAGTGCGCACGACGTATCCATTGGAGCAGTTGCAGGAGCGCGAACATAGTGGTAACCCAACCTAAAAAAGGCTATTTGTTACGGAACTCTAATAATTACGGAACACTAAAAACGGATCCACAAAGGACGGTGATAACTAAAAAAAATATGTAAACGAAGTTAAAAAAAATGCTTGCATATACGATTATACTACAAACTTAGTCCAGAAATTATTTTGTACTTTTTGTACTTTTGTTCTTTTTGTCTTTTTTGTACAAAAACTGTTGTTTCCATCAAGTTCAAAATAATTTTCCTAGAAAGTCCTTATAAAGTTCTACTTTTCAGATTTTTTTAATATTTTCTAAACTTATGGTTCAAAAGTTAGGGGGGGGGGGGGAGACACATTGTTTTTTACTTTTGGAGCGATTATTTCCGAAATTATTGACATTATCAAAAAATTATTTTAGTAAACCCCTATTCATTTTTAAATACCTTTCCAACAATATAACACACGTTAGGGTTGAAATTAAAAAAAAAATCACTTCCCACTTTACAATATAGGGGGGCTACCCTAATAAAACATTTTTTTCCAATTTTTATTTTACCACTTTGTCGGCGTGATTGATATACATATTGGTACCAAATTTCAGCTTTCTAGTGCTAACGGTCACAGAGATTAAGCGAGGACGGACAGACAGACATGGCGAAACTATAAGGGTTCCTAGTTGACTACGGAACCCTAAAAAGGCTAACGGGCCCCTGCGATTTGGCTTCGGCCCCTTGTACGCCTGCCAAAGGTCTGGGACCCCAGAGTCCCGAGAAATGACAAGAGACGAAAATAATATATAAGATGCAATAAAAAAAACCTACTAGGTTCTTCAGTAAACACGCAAAGTGCACTAGATGTGCTTTCACTTTAGATTGATCAGACAATGTTCTCACTACAAGTGTTAACTATTTACGTCTTTACGCAGTATGAATAGAAACAATAGACTACTCTGTGCAATGTCTGACACAAACAGCCTTATCAGTAGCCAATTAAACTCTTAAGGCCTACGCAGACCGGGACGGCATGGCAAGGGATTTAAATTTTTACTAATGAACATTCAAACGTATCGATATAGAAATACGAAATAAATTGCTATACTTTAAAATGATGCCGTGGCATCGAAAGGGATTTTATTGCACGGCATTGAAAGACGCGCCACGGGCTCCCGTGGCGGATACCGTGGTGTAATGCGGTAGGCAACGGCATGCCAAGGACTCCGGCGCTCGTTTTGACATACCGCGGAGTGACATCAACACTCGATCAAACGCAATGCCGTGCAAGGCGCTGGAATGCCGCATGCTAGGAAGTGGCGAAGGGTTGGCGTTTTTGGGGGACTGTCTTTTGTAATTTTGACGTTCGAAAAGTGCTGATTCTCAGCCTAATTTGAATAAATGACTTTTGATTTGATTGATTGATAATTGCCACAAAAATCAATCCTAGTGCATTTGATTCCCACAACCTAGGCAAGGGAGAATAAGAACAAATAAATCCTTTACACACCTCTCTCTGTGTGATAAGTTCTCCAGCATCAAATTGTGCAACAACAGCCTTCAGGACCTCAGCAGTGATAGATGGCAGCACCCTCTCATCATAGTCAATACCAAGGATGGTGTAGATTTTTGGGAGCTGGTCTGGAATCGGTCTGAATAGGATACGCAGTGTGATGTTTACATTTTGAAGATCTGAAAAAGTTACAAGGAAATATTTTATAACAATCATGATTTTCAATTTACATAAAAATTATATTGCGTGAAGTTGAAATAGTACTACTACTACTACTAATACTATCTCCTACCTACATATTGTCTTGGAATGAATAATCAGAAAATGTAATGGTCACTATAAAATTTTGTGATTATTCATTCCAAGGCCATCTATTTGAACTATGAACCAATATTGCATCATTTTTAAGAATTATACAGAAGCAAAATTTTCAAATTACCTTTGCTGCCAGTAACAGTGGGAACGTTTCTAGGGCGTGATCTGATGTCAAAGATGATGGGCCTCTGTACCCACGGGACGAAGAAGTGGGTGCCTTCACCAACCACCAAGTTTTTGACACCAGCGAATCTGTCGAAGATCACAGCCCTGTGGCCACCATCAACTGGAAATTGAGAAAAATAAAAGTTGTTTTAGATTAGCAATATTGTTTTTTGGAGTCTGACATGTATGAATGTCAGAGACAAGGTTCCACAAAACTACACTTTTTCTAGACATGCCTTGCTTCAGCTGGTGTTGCATCAAAAAACTCTTTGCTTTCTGATAAGAATCTTGATCAAATATGGCAAGATGCTGGTTGGTCATCAACAACTCAGCGGACTGTCTGTCATGCTCCACTGTTAGACATGTGCAGGTAGTAAGATATAAACAAAAATATTCAAAGCAGGTTTGCTATGAAAAAAAATTACCATTATAGAGAGCGGAGTTGACGACTCCACCAACGAGCGCCACACCTAGGCCCACCTGACCAATCCGGTTGAAGAGCTGAGCAGCCATGTCTATAAAAAATAGTAAAAGATCTCTTACATTACCAGAAATTGTAACTTAAAATTGTGATTTCTGTTCTGGTTGCGGCTTCATTAGGCTATATTGCAACATAGAAAGTGTCATTGGCATCATCCGACTACGAAAGAAATATATCTAACCCAAATAAATTTTATAGATTTAAAAAACAATATAAGACGTTTATTTGCGATATTATGCAGTTATTTACTGTAGCAGTTAAAGAAATTTATTCACAAACCCAAAAATTATCTAATTGCACGATATGTTATCTAACCTCAAAATGCATTTCGGGTAAGGTGTATCGGTTTTATGTTAATATCGGTAAATTTAACTTATTAATGCCTTACCTTACTATTTATAACGATTGCAATACAATACTGATTGTATATTTTGCAATATTTAGCTAATTTCTGTCTCAAATTCAATAGAAAACCAGCAAGACTGTGCACAGATAAAAACAAGTAAAAAAATCGCTACGTTTAGTTCGCCTCAACAACACGTTAACTATTTATACTTAGCAACAGTTATATTTTGTAACGAAAAAGATCTTATCATTAGTTTACTAGGCCTAAAGAATTTTTAATTGTACTGGATTTCAAAGTTTTTCTAACATTGTTTCTAGCTTCTGTATTTTTCTTTATTGTGCGAACTGATAACTAAACGTAGTTTTTACTTCTCCTGATAAAAAGTTATTAGCAATATGTAAGTATCCTGTGGCCAGTACGTTTATGATTATTTTAAATAAGGAGTTTTCTCTAAAAACCAGCCTGTCTCCTGAGTTATGATAAACTAAGATATTTGTGTCCAATGCCTGAAGGCCTCAGTAGATAAATGATTAAAATTGAGCCTTACTAACGGGATAAAGCCACCCTTCGGCTCTTCCATGACCATAATACAGAATGTTTCAATTCAACTGGCAGGTATTCCTGAGATTTGAAGCTCAAAAATACATTTTAAGATTACTTTTAAGGCGTAGACTTATGCGCAAGGGCGACTAGTCTTATTTGGTGTATTGGGTTAGTTTTGCCCACTTGAAATTTGTTATTTAAACGCCTCCCAAGTAGCGCATCCGAGGTTCAAAGCCTGACAAGTAGGTACTCCTAATGTGTATGTACCTAATTTCGAAGTATGTCTTGCCGCCACCAACTAACCTACAGTGAAAGGAAAATACCGTGAGAAATCACGCTAAGCGTGGTGAACAATTCTCGTCCCTTCTCTGTACCTATGAGAAGAGGAGATGCCTTTGCCTAGCAGTGGGACCCATACAGGCTAACGTTTTTATTGAAAGAGTTGTACTATTTATTTGGTTAAAATAAATCACTTCTAAAATCAAAACAGTGCAGTTAATTTCAAAAGCAAACGATGGGTCTGCTCGATACACGATACTGCATTAGTTAAATCAGCAAACAAACCGCTAATACGGTTAACTGGAACCAGATGGTAATTGAACGAAAAATAAACAATGAGGGGGATAATCGTTCGAGTATGTTGGGGGTCGTGCCGTGGGTGGCTCAATTATGCAATAACTAGCAATGAGCAAATGATTCGACAAGTGTACTACAAAGTACTTCATGCAATATTTATGACTAAGGCCCGCTTGCACCACACATCTCAAGATGCGTTTAGGGTTAGATGTATTTGGAACATGGTTGTTACTGGCAATCGTTTGAAGATGACGGAGACAGAATGATATTTTGAATACTTGTCAACCGCTAAATACATTTAGTGAGTTTTGGTGCATAATCAGCCAATAATGTTCACACTGCTGGGACACAGGCCTACTCTGACTCAGAGCAGTGGTGATGAAATTATTTACACAAAGTAAAACGCCTGCTTGGGTTCCAACCCACGACCTACAACTTATAATTCGGGGCCGTTACCACTGGGCCACCACTACTCTCTACTGGGCTACAACTGCTCTCCATTATGTCACTACTACTCTCCACTGGCCAACCACTGTACTACACCACTGCTCTCGTACTCTTGTAGTGCAAGCGAGCCTAAATCCGAGTCAAAGAACGTTGTTGACTTATTCCATTGTCTTAAAAAACACTCCGATTAATCATTTAATTAAAACAACATTGTCGATTTGTTTACTTAAAGAGTCAGTGAACTTGTTGACATTGTGACTTCTGAGCAAAGATGTTGGTGTTGACATATTAGATAGATAATGCATACCTAATCGTTAAGAACTGCATAATTATAGTTTTGTTTGCACATCAGAACGTGTGGCATGACCGTTCTATATTGTTGCATAATTTAAAAATAATATTTGGGTTTAGTTGAATTTAATATTTGTATTGTTTTAAAATGCGTGTGAGAGTGCCAGAAGTGAAACGATGCTGTTGCTGTTTTCCTTTGCGCCATGGGATTATTATGTTTGGATTGATTAACATAGTAAGTAAAGAAAACCCTTAATTCCATAGCTGCAGTGCCTGTCTCTAAGCTCAGGTTGAAAATGTGCATTAGGGATACACATTTTCAACCTGAGCTAAGAGACAGGCACTTTTCCTGAATGCTAGAAAGTAGTGGCCGTCATCCCAATTTATAAAAATGGCACCAAAAAAGAAACCCGGAAACTATAGGCCAATTGCTCTGCTGAACACCTTGTCCAAGGTACTGGAAAAAGTTGTTAACACTCATCTGGTTAACTTTCTAGAAAAACATCGATTGGTCTCAGACAAACAGTTTGGGTTTCGCAGGAGTAAGTCCACCGAGGACGCCGTGACACTTCTGGTTAATGGAATAACGTTTTACACGGATAACAGAGATAAGTACATTGCGGTCTTTCTTGACCTGGCAAAGGCGTTCGATGCGGTGTCGGTGGATTTACTTCTGGGAAAACTGGAGATGCTAGGAATCCGAGGAGTAACCTTCGACTGGTTCAGAAGCTACCTCACAAATCGTGCGCCATTTATAACAATAGATAGTTACTGTAGCGGACGACTCCCTATAGAATATGGAGTCTCTCCAGCAGCATACTAGGCCCTACGCTTTATAATCTATTTTTTCTCACATGTTATTTAAGAATTAAATATTACTATTTCACAACAAGTCGAGAGACGTCGTGTTCAGTCGCGCAGAGGAGGGTATGTCTTATACAAGTTCTATAGAGAAATCCAAGTCCTCCGCGTGGGGCAACATTTAATTCTAACTACAATAATCGCACTCACAAGACCCAAAAAAGTTGACTATAGTGAACTGCTGTCAAAGCGGGTGTTCAGAGTCCCAACACCGCCTGCGAAGTCCCTATTGGCTAGACAGAGCCCTGTTTACTCTCAGTCTCACTTACACACATTCAACATGGTCTGCAAATCACTGGACATTAAAAAGTGCTGACTCTCAGCCTAATTTGAATAAATGACTCTAGGTTTTGATTTTTGATTTGGAATAAGATGGGTTGGTCCCAGTAGCAGTGGTTTACAGAACCATTGTCGTAGCCAAAGTCGGGATTCTCGCGCAGATATAGTCTGCGCGAAAATCCGTGGCATTGCTTCGCATCAGAATCATTTTATCACCTAACTTATAGCCTTGTATAATTTATTAAGTAAGTATCTGATTGTTTCTCCATCTACAGATATTCTCAATGGTAGCTGTAACATGCCTAGTAATAACAACAGAGTTGAAGAAATCGAAGCTGATCGATGGCTCATCTCTAGAGGTGGTTACGTCTACCATATTGTTCAGTATCTTCGGCATGGGCGTCATATTGAACATTATGTTGCTCTTTGCTAGCTGTCAGGTAAGCCAAGTCTACTGCTATACCCGTACTTCCGTACTAATATTGTTTATAAAGGCGAAAGTAATTTTGTCTGTCTGTCATGTTCAAGCCTTACGGGAACGGATTACGGCTAAACGCCTCCACGCGGGCGAAGCCGGTAGCAAAAGTTAGTGTTTTATAAAGGAAACCATTTGGGAGAGGATTGAAATGTACTAGTTTTCAGATTATTGGCTTAATATATATATTTATCTACTAACATTGAAATTAAATACCTATCTGTAGGAGTGTTGGCAGATTGTGCGTTTTTCTATGTAAAAATCCTAATACGTTCGGTTACGGTACGGTTGGACAAAAAACCTACCTCAATAATATAACTCTTATGTACCTAGGTACTTATGGATTTGGGTTGTTTGAACTCTTAACGAGTATGAATCATGTGTTGTGTCTTGTGTATCGGAGCTCGAACTTTATTATCTTTTTTTTTTTTTTTTGAGGATGGGAAATCATCAAATGACTCCTCCCGCTCTGGGTGGAGCAGGACAGGAGGAAAATGTAAACTTTATTATCTGATGTTTACATTTTCGAATGAAGTGAACTAAAACCTAAATAATATACCTATTCTACTCACAGATAACTAATGATTAATTATATTTCTGTAAATTGGTAAAAAATAAACACTTTTACACGTCAGAAATAACTTAGGTATGTTTTAAAACTAGATAGAAAAATAGAAAAATATTTATTGTCCAGGTAATACAGTAAGCAGGTTCACGGGTTTACAGAAAGTTAAAACGACATGTGTGGCTTAAAATATTACCTACTGCTAGGTTACAAAGAAATATCGGAACAAGCTTGGACTCGGAGACCACAGTCTTTTTTAAAGTCCAGACATAATCTCGGTTAGGCCATATTATTATGAGAACCATGAGTTATATTCTAAACAAATAGCGTACAGTCATCTCAACACCTCTATCCCTTGTATGTACTACATATATATTATATTTATGGGTCGTGGAGGTCAGATAGGCAGTTGCTCCATGTAAAATACTGGTATTCGACTGTATTCGGTGAGATTGGAAGCCGAAGCCAACATAGTTGGGAAAAGGCTAGGCAGATGATGAAGTATATAATTATTACAGTACGTATGTGTATTTAGTTTTAATAGTTTTTTTATTATTGTTCCTCTCAACCAATGCACCTGCCGTCTAATCTCTTTACCACCCTTGGTTGACTGGTAGAGAATGTCAAAGGCAAAGTCCGCCTTTGTATGTACCTTTTTTGTGTGCGAAAACTTAAAATAAATAAATAATTAAACCATGGAGATTAATGTCTCGAGGTGGTCTTTTGAGGAAAGAATTACCTATACAGAATTTAGTGAACTTGGCCAGTCTTGTATTGCTGTTGTATTTTAACTCAACACCACCTAGATAACCTAAAGCAATATAGAAGAAATATTAATTGTTTCGTCATACTTGATAGGCTGAATAAGTAAATGTATCTAGGTGCTTCTTAGATAATGTTGTGGTATCAGTAGGAAAGTAGATAGATTGGTCACAAGGCCAATTCCCGTAACAAAAAATGTTCAAAACCCAGTCGCAAACTCATCTCAGCGAAAATCAATGTCAAAAACTTGTCAAAAATGTAGGGAAATTAGATGTATTTTTGACAGATTGAGACTGAGATCAGAGGGGCAATTCTCGTAAATTTAAGAACGTTCACAGTCTGACCTCAATCTCAACGTTTTAAAACGAAAAATGGCCTTCAGACTGTGATGAACGTTCTTAAAATTACGAGAATTGCCCTCCTGGTCTCAAGCGAATGGAGGTGTAGGTACGAATTTAGGAAATCAGTATCTATTGTTTTGTTTTATCGTGTTTAAATATCGAGACTCATCACGTCTGTAAGCTTTCACGAAAACAATAGAAGTTTTTAAACTGATATGTCAATTACACTGTGGTTGAACCTAAAAAATCATTTTATTTTTCGTTTTACGATTACGTCTGCGGAGTTTCGCTAGCTAATTATTTTTGACCTTGTATAGCTACGTCACTACACTATACAAGAGGAGTTTCCATTACTGTAAAACCTTCCTATTAACACTTAACAGAACTTCTTTCTTCTTTTCACGTTGATGCTTTTATTTTACTTGTGTTTTTGCATCACTGTCCAAATTACAGTGATCTTTATTCTCATTCATGTAAGGTTGCTGTTAGGTTGCTGCCACTGACAAGTCTGTCAAAATCATTGTGATCTTAATTCTCGTTACAATAAGGTTGCTGTTTAGTTGCTGTAGTCAGAGGTAAAATAACTGTGAACGGACTGTACCTACCCACTTACGTCATTATTTCCAGAAAGACGTACTGATGCTGCGATTGTACCTGTACTATGGCGTGGTGACCACACTCGCGGCACTGGTTCCTACCTTCATACTGCTGTCCAGGATGATGACCTTCGATGTTTGTGTCGCGTTATTTGCAATATGTAAGTTACTTGAAAATTTTATTTTTTTATGATATGATATACAATGGCTTTCAAAAGTTAGTTGACATTTTTCCACTACAGCGGTGATGCCACATAATGATTTTAAATTAAAAAAAATATACCAGGTTATCCTGAGGGATTACTTGATTATTTTTTAAGATAAGTCATATGTTGAATTAGCCAATACAAAACGTTATTGTATAACGATCAAACATTTGGAACTATTTTTTTTTATTGTATGGAAGTTCGACTCTCAGGTAGCGCCTAGTGACTCACAATATAAGGTTCCAACATTGGTCACCCCGACGTGATCTTAGAGACGTGGTTGGAGAACGTTGTAAATAAAATGCCAGTGTCGAGTATAAGGTCTATTGACTATTAATAAGCACAGTGACGTTTCTTACATAATCTATTCAGAACACAAAATGTTGCTACGGCGTTGGGAAGACGACTGCCGGCTACACTGTATGCGCGGGGAACATTGCGTTTAGGATTGTTAGCATTATTGCTAATTACCTGTAGTTCCTACATTCCGTAATTCGTTTATTTTATATATATTAATAAATTTTGGTATTTAAACTATTCATGTTTTGTTACCTACCATTTCCAGTCCGATTCAACATAAGTACACTACTATGGTTGTAAATGCAAATTCTTACTATACTATTGCGTTTATTAACCCTCGGTTATTGGTAGTCACGATTGAGCGGTACTTACGGACTGACGTTTCTGCTTACCCCCTCGAATAAAAGAAAGTGAGATACGTGACTTTACATACGGCGTTTATAAAACGTTTAAGTTTTAACGTTATCTTATAAAATATTTGGAATAGTTTTTACATTCACACGCATTGGAAATCTGAGAGCGCTCTTTGTGAGATTTCTAAGTCAAAGTCAAATCATTTATTTCAAATAGGCGCATTAAAGGCACTTTTGAACGTCAAAATTAAAATTAAATTGATTCTAGTCGCCCCTCCCAAAAGGTTTTTCGTATGGAGAAGAATGGGCAAGAAACTCCACCGTTACTCTTTTAAAATGTTTTACAATATTTTGCATACATTAATTATATAATTATATGTGAAGACGATGCACCTAAAAATAAAATTACTATTCCAGAATAGATAAAAGAATTGAAATGAATTAATGAAACCATGACATATAAATTGACTAGGTGATAAATACATGGTGCTCACATATTTACAAACATTCCAAAAGTAGACTATTTTCATAAATAAATAAGGAGTAATAAGTCCAGATGTGACTTTAAGTAATTACAGAATGTAAATCAATGTCAAAGAGAATAAAAAAAAAAGAATAAATTATTCAATTACATTAGCAACCAGTTTGATTTTGTCTAGACTCTAGAGATTGTCCTATGGAGCATGACCAGCATGTTTCCAAGCATTCTTATCTTGGATATAATCCTCAATAAGACACATTAATCCAGAACCCTGGTGTTAAAAAATGGTCTGAATTTGGACAGCTGTTATTGTGTGACATTTCACAGCTTTCTAAAGAAAAGCTAAAACTTAATGTTGTCAAATCTATATCTACTAATAACAAAGCTGAAGTTTGTTTGTTTGTTTGAACGCGCTAATCTCTGAAATCCCCGGTCGGATTAAAAAAAAAAAAAATGCATTTGATAGCCCGATTTTTGAGGAAGGCTATAGGCTATATTACATCACGCTAGGACCCAAAGGAGCCGATCAAAAAGAAAGCAAAGCCAAAAAAAATGCTAAGCGAAATCTAAGTAGGTACAGACGCCAGCAGGTCAAGCTACCCGAAACTGTCAAATTTCCCCAGTCAAACTTGAACCTTAATGCTTCAGAAATAAAGTTGAAAATCTATTAAAGAAATTTGACAGATTGTAGTAGCTTGATGTACTGGCGTCTGTACTAGCGCGGGCCGGATGTGATGCGCCGGGGCGGGTGGGGAGAGGGGGGACAAATTTTACGCAGACGAAGTGGCTAGCAGAAGCTCGTTTTAAATATGTCCATTGATTTTTTTGACATGCATGACAGCATGATTTTGGTCACCCATTT
Source organism: Apamea anceps (assembly GCA_951799955.1). Lineage (NCBI taxonomy): Eukaryota > Metazoa > Arthropoda > Insecta > Lepidoptera > Noctuidae > Apamea > Apamea anceps. The sequence continues at coordinate 7,407,683 of OX637505.1, read as the reverse complement.
AAAATTATCATAGAAATAAAATCAGATTTCATGATGATAATTTCTAGTTAATAACTATACATTGCAAGCTTTTCGTGATTACTGTTTTTTTAATGATACAAAAAAGTTCAATGAAAAAAAAATCTAAATATTTTTTTTTTATTTCTATGATAATTTTTAAATGGGTGACCAAAAATTATCGAAATGAAATCTGATTTGATGATAATTTTTAGTTAATGACTACACATTGCAAGCTTTTCGTGATTACTGATTTTTTACTGATACAAAAAAGTTAAATGGAAATCATTTCTACATCACATAGGTATGCAGTGGTATGTCATCATCCTTGTAAGAAGCGAGATCGTGAAGCTGGAACAACCGAGCTTCGGGGCAGAGGAAAGAGGCCAGGCGCACGAAGTAGCCATTGATGTGCCTGATAGAGATACTTTACTTTAAAATATAATTTAACTGATATTAATTAGTGAACTAAGTATGTAGAAATATAGTCTTGTTGTCGAAATATTCTTGTAAAGCAGTTTTATTTACAGTCGATACGACATGTAGGTACCTACACAGCCGATCTATTCTTTAAAAATATCAGTGAGAAAACTTACGTGAAGTGCCGTCATTCCATCTGGATGCGAGGGATTGACTGCTTACTGCGAGGTTAGTTCACCTAAGTTTTTACGGTAAGATTTTTACAGCAGTGGTTTTACTTCTGTAGTTCGGGGTAAAATTCATGCTTCTGTTATTTTAGGACTCAGGGCCCTAATTTACTATGACCAGTGACCCTACGACACAACGGCGTGGTTTGAACTGTTGAAAATACATGTTGTCTGTACGTTTGACATTTCGATTCAAGATACGATATTGACGTGGTTTGCATGTGGTAAGTTTTCGCGGGGTGGGGCAAGATAGGCTAATAATAATAGGCTATTTTCCTAAAAAATTCTAATTCGTCCGTCAGTTAGATTATCCAAAAATATTGAGCCCGTATTTTTTCTTTTGTCAATTATATAAAAAATGATGAAGATATCGCCCGTTAAAGTTCCGCGTGACGTCACTTGCGACACTTTTGCAAGCAAGTGACGTCACAACCCCCCACTCCTAAATTTTGACGCGCTTTATCTTTGGAATTTTTTGTATGATAGACAAAAAAAAAAATGTGTTCATTATTTTTCGATAATCTAACTGACGGACTAAATATAATTATAATTTTTTTTACCCAGGCAGCTACCCTATTGGGGCCCAGGTTAGCGTCTTGACGTTGTAGTCTAAAAATTACTTAACCAAGAAAACAAATGCCTCACGAATTTCCGATTCGTTCCTGTTCGGTAGCGACTCAAAACTAAAGACCCATAAACATCTTGTGCAAAACAAAATACGCTCAAAGTAGCCGCTCTTTGTTCAGAGATCACGTTCACAGTAATGATTCCGTCAAATTATTTTAAGAAATGTGCTAAAATATTTCCAAATTTTCATGTGGTGCACAGGTGGGTGCCCGCGGGACACCGAGTCGTGACTTACTCCGGCGGCACCATTGTCAAGACCCATTGCACTAAGGATAAGGTTGGCTTTGAAAGCTGCGGCTCATATTGTGTTGAGACTACTCCAAATTGCCAATTACACCAATCATGGAAGAAATAAAGACAGTGCAACACGAATGCTCCTTAAACGCGGAAGTATTTTTAGGTGATCACAATTTTTCCAACAAACGTTCCTTTCCTTCTACTAAGTTCGTCTTAAAAGATTACCTAACGGTAGATGCTTCAGTAGAAATCCGTCTCAGGTCTCGTGGGTTAGCTTATAGACCGGATTAGAAGTCAAATCCGGATAATCTATTCGTCTATTTCTACGAAGCAGATGAGTAGTCTTTTGTTTCCCTATGTTATAGATAGTATACAAAACACTAGTAGGTATGTAGGTAGGGTTAGGTAGGTTGATCCTATAGATACGATATTAAATTAATACTTCGATCATACGTGTTCCAGGAAAGTGGTTATTACAGTAATTTGCTATGTTTTACGTTAATATGCCATGGGATGTATATTTAAATGCCATCTGGTATTCGAATGAGAAAATTCTGGAAGCCGCAAACTTTGTGGGCGGGAATTTCGACTGGCGATGGTGGTTAACAGACGCAAGTTTAAGGACAAAGCTATTATTGAAGAAGTTAAAACATGCTATAGGTACTGAATCAATCAATTCATTATTTTTAGTGAACATTAAAATTAATTTCTTCAAGTAGGTACGGTCTACCTACTTATTAAAAGTAACGTATCTAATTATCAATTCAGTAAAAAAAAAAAAACATGTAAAAGTGCCAAGTTCGCTATCACTATTGAAAGCATTTTATTTACTAGATAAAAGTACTGCAAGACAAAATTATTTACCGATAACTATGACAACATGTCTATTGATCGAGACATTTATTGTTTTTGTTGGTTAATATTTTAGTACCACTGATTTCTTTCAAAAGCAGTAAAACATTGGTAGACTTTTCTCTCATTTTAGTCAAGTCAGTCAGCTCAAAATTAAAAATAGTTGACAATACAGCCAGTGTCGCTAATTACAAACAGCAGCACTTAAATTCTCATTATTAATTAAACAAATTACTTAATGACTACAATTAGCAATCATTTTAATATTCAGCTGAATGTAAAATGGCGGAGACGGCCATTTTTTAAAAGTAGAGGCTTTAACTATGGCACTAAGGAGTCCTGTAAAGGAAAATGCACTTATTAGCTGAGGAGGGTGCATGGAGGGTTCTGCCTAATGGTTGCTATTCACGGCTTGAATGGAGACGCGAAATTGCCAACAATTATATACTCCCGCAATGATAACCGGTGGATGTTCTGCTTCGGCAAACTCAGGTTTGGCCGTGTGCACGTTTTAGCGAGATCCGACGACTTGAGTGGCGATTGTTCGCGTCGCAGTTTGTTTTCACGATGTTTTGCGAACACATCATAAATATTTACAACAGAATTCATTCAATCAATAACCAAATTTCCTTTAAAAATCAACCGGGAAAACCGTTTCAGAGTGACAGAACAACTCCAAAATCTAAGCAGAATGTATGGTATTGTGCGAAGCGTACGCCGGGGTGAGGTGACGTCACAACATGGCCGGCAGGTAGGCAGGGGAGCGGAGATAGGATCCGGTCATCCTGCCCATTTCCGGTCTTCACGCGGCCGTGACGCTTCCGGGCACGCGTCGCCGACGGAGCTTACGAAGCTACTGATGCACTAGAAGAGATATTTTGGAGCTGTTTAATTGCATCAGAATAAAGCGAGTACCTAATTGAGCAGTATAACGTTTAGAAAAAATTGTGTGAGAGAGATAGAAGTTACAGTTAGAAGGGAGAAGGAATGGTCCTTGATATTCTAGGACGTGTTAACAGTGGAGTTGGAAATAGCTGTCCTTAATCTTTGAAACAATCAAAAGTTTCCTTGAAGAAATAAAACGACGAACGAATGCAATGACGTAAACATTGCACCAAGTACCGGTTTCGAATAATTGCTCTTCTATTTGTATGTTGTAACCTACTTAGTCTCCGTTTTTTTATAACTTACCCCCCTATTAGAGTTAGCTAAAGTTCGTTTTCCACCAATTTCCCACCAGGGCGCTGGGAAAGATTTACAAATATCATTGCTGTGCTGAGGTTTCAAATAGAACTCATTTTATTATCGTAGGGCAGTCGGCCATATGCCAGCGTTACCAATTAAAAAAAAACTACGCACAGAAAAACCTCCTTGTCTCTTCCAAAAACAGTTAGTTTTCCCACCAACTTCTATGTCGTGTTGTCACAGGACGCGACGTCTGTAAGATGAGTTTTGTAAAATGAATTCGTTTGTAGCTACAATTGAACACGGTCCTTGGGGCACCTTAGCTGTGTTGCTGTCTTCAAAATATGTACTAGATATTTAGGGACTTTGCCTTCTGTAACTTTTTGAGACCGATTATTAATTCGTGGATTAAGAATTGGAGTAGACGACAATGCTTTGAACGCGATCTATAAATTTTAAGAAAAAAACTCCACGTTCCTTGGTTTACCTAATTAAAAGATGGGTCGATCATCACTAGGTCATAGCTATAGCGGCAATATCTGTATAAAATAGTGTTTTCAGGGGGGTTTTTGCTATACTTGTCAAATATGGGTTTAATAATACTATTTAGGGGGCGTTTCTACGGCCAAATGTGCGTTTTTATAATTTCAAACGTGACAATATTATCGTGGACGTCCACGACCTCGTCACGGCATCACTATAACACAGAAAAGCAAAATGTATGGAAATATTATAAAGACGCTTCAACGCTACAACGTGTATTGTACAAGTATTTCCATACATTTTATCGATGATGTCCACGATAATATCGTGACGTTAGAAATTGTAAAAGCGCACGTTGTCATGTCGACGTATACCTACCTAAGTCGAGTATGAGTCGACGAAGTACCTTCAAACAGACTTAGCATATTGGCGAAGTCTTGCCCCAAGTTTACACATTTCTGGAAACGTCAGTAAACAACGAAAAAATATTAAATTAAAATGTAATTTCTCGCTCTTTTAGCGATCGTGACGCCAAGAAGCTGCCTTGGTCGTCAGCCAACGACGTTACAATTTCATAACATTGACAGGTGCCTTAGGGCCCACCTGACAGCGGTCATGCCCATATGTCGGCCTCCACTGCCGGCTCGGCAGGGCCGCACGCGAACTACGCCCTTTACTTATCATCAACACTACTATACACTCCTCATAATACATTGAAGAATTTCCACCAACTCCCTCAAAATTGCTTAAATTAAATCAGCAATGGAAAGCGTCCAGCTGTAAAGTTTTGTGCCGAAAATAGGAATGTGATTATAGTCCTTAAGACACTAGCAACTGAAAGAATTATTGAATATTTAAAGTTAAACAGTAAGCGATTGTTATGTGTAATTAAAGTCGTGTTTTGTACGACGCCCTCTTAATTTGTTCCCCCTTTTGTGTGGGGGGACGCGACATGTGCGAAGTGGTGCTCTTGCCTAGCTTTTAATCATCTCAGGTTTTTTTAGCTTCCTTCGTTAATTATTTTAATTATTGCGGCTTTTTTAAATAGCAGTTTGCTGTTTTAGTCCTAATGTCAATGTTGAATAATTGCAAATGTCTCGTGCTTCAAGTATTTTATTTGCCATTTATTATCGCTATGTTGTTGAAATCTGAGGGGCAATTCTCGTACTTTTAGAAACGTTCACAGTCTGATCTCAGTCTGAATCTGTCAAAAATACCTCTAATTTCCCTACATTTTTGACTAGTTGTTAACAGTAGAAACAAACTTATTATTGTAACGTCACTAGAAGTTATGAATAGGTTTATGTGTAAGCACGACGGTACATCAAGCATTTCCAATTTACTAGTAAGCTGACTTCTCATTGCACGAAAAACCTATACAATGCGAGGTCAGCTAAAACTGGAAATTTATACATTGATGTGTCGTCGTGTGTACCGTACCTACTTACGCTGTAAATAAATATTTACCGACATAAAAATACCATATAATAATTAAAAATAATAAATACCGTATACATAATCGATCAAAATAAATACATAAGTGAATATTATTAAACTAAATATTACTACTCGTATTTGTCCAAAGAATTAGAATTGCCATTCAACGTGGCAATGCTGATAGTCTTCTCGGTAAGTTTCCGGATAATAGTGATGCGGACGAGTACTCCGACGCCTAGTGTCCTTTTGTTTTTCTATTTGTTTGTATAAATTGGTCATTTTATTTAGTAACTAATGTCAGTATAAATCTATATAAATAAAACAAGGTCGGGTTAGTAACATCATTTATAACTCAAGAACGGCTGGACCGATTTTTATGAATTTTGATTTGTCGGATTTGTCTCCGCCCCGATTAGCAGAATAATTATTAAAACATGCGAAAAAATGAAGATAATGAATTTTTCTCATACATTCGTTCTTATTGATTCTAAGGCGGCGAAGTTCGCCAGGTCAGCCAGAAGTTATATAAAAATTATAGTTTGACATTCAATACTTTAAAAAAGTACTTAGTTTCAATCGATCAATAAACGAAATACTATTACAAACTCAAAAATAATATAGCTAGTGTGGCGTGGACGGGCGTGACGAAAAACAATATTTTGTTTTTGCGTCATTTTTGGACGTGATACGACTTACAAAAAAGGGTGACGACGCGGTTTCTTTCTGAGACAAAAAGGTCGAGAGCGAAACGAATTTACGTATTTCGATGTATGCGTACAAGTATCCAGTGAGGCATCGATGTAACAAATAAAAGTTGGAAGTTTATATATTTCCTTTCATCTCGGCGATCAGCATCAGGCAAATTGATATCAGAAAAATCATTTTTACTAAATGTACAGACGCCAGCACATCAAGCTACTCGAAACTCTGTCAAATTTTCCCAATCAACATTGAACCTAATGCTTTAGCGATAAAGTTGAAAAGAAAATCTATTAAATAAATTTGGCAGATTGTAGTAGCTTGATGTGCATCTGTACATTTTGTCGACCAGTCTCAATTACGACATAATTCCTCCAACCGTCCAAATACAGATACGTGTGTATCCTTTTCTGATTGAAATCGACATATGGTAGAGTTGGTGGGCTAGTGATTTCCGTCCCAAATACGTCCTAATTCGACGTATCTAACACGACCCTTTGGGAATTAATGAGATCGATGCGGTTTCGATAGACATCACTTTTTACTTTTGGTGTATTAGGGATAATTTAGGAAATTGCACCTATTAATTTGGTATCGAGCCTCTTTCGTAACGCATTCTGTTTCATCTATGTAATTTAATTTAGGGAAGTGAAATTTTAAGTGCTTCTGTGTTCCAAACTTTTTCTAAGATCACGAATTCAGTTTTCTGTAAAACCAATCCAAAGATTAGCAATCATCATCGTCATTCACCAGAAAAATATTGATACACTTTCTTCCGAAAAAATGCTAGCAACAAAAGAGTAATTTCCAAAGAATTCGGTCCAAATAATTTACACCTAAAGTCGTGACACACGGCACTTGCAAAACGTGCGGCTATTCGGGCGACGTCGGATACTCGGATCACATATTTGGAATAACAAGCCGTTTAAGAATTTTAAACAATTTCGGTGTGTCCCCGCGTGGACTATTAGCGACGGTAATGACCCATAATGACAATATGGTCGTATAATCAGGACATTAAGTGATGTGCGCGACGCCTCAGGCCGACGCCACCGCGCCACCACGCCACCGATGCGACCGTAGCCACTTTAACGGACTTTATTCTTTGTCGAAATTCCGTCGCTACTACGTGTCTTTTGTGATACTGCTAGGATTTCATGATGAGAATTCGAATTGTTGTGATTCGGTAATTGACTTGTCCTGATTCCGATGCCATGGCGAACAATTCTGTTTGTTCATAAACCATCATTGTGGCAGTTCTGAGCCTGCTCTTGAAGTACCTAATAGTAATAATAGTCCTCCAGGCCGTATTTCAGCCATGGCCGCCAATCTCAACCGAGACTAGCCTTCGGCGCGGGAGATAATATAGTGCACAAGTGCACTCCCTCTTCCCTCGCTCTCATAGTCCGATGGGACGGTTCGCAATGCGACACGACCGGAGAGACCAGGCGGAGGACTGTCCGAGCCACGGGGGTATCGCACCGTCAACATCCAAACTTCAGACTAACTGTTACTAAGAAATTCTTAATGGAAAAGCCCAATAACACTCAGGTCGAGATCAACGGGGCACTCTCTCGGGGAAGTACCTAATACTAGCAGCACGAAGTATTGATATTCCATGAATTATTCGCATTAAAAATGCATCTGATAAAGGGAGATTAGCTACTGCATGCTACTCCGTGGTAGGGGCTGATATATTTCGCGTGAGTCGGTCAATACGCTCACAGGCTCGCCTGAAGGTGACGTTTAGTGTGACTGAACAGTACGAAATACGTGTGAATCGTGATCGAAACACAGGAGAAATACTTTAGTGTCATTTGCTTTGACGGTACTTTCAATTTTGTCTCATCCTTTAGGGCAAAGGCCAGACTTTGCAGCGTAAAGCGATCTCCTGATTCATTTTGATTCTTGTTTTAGGAAAGTTGCATAAATTGAGAAGGTATTTTCATTACCATTTAATCTCAATGGGTTGTTAGAGATGAAGGGTTTTGGTATTTTATGTAAATATAGGGGTTTTCAAAATAAATCAGTTGTAAGGCCAACTTGAAACGAAAAGGTGAGTTTTACACCTTTATACTAAGCAGTCATCTATGCTCGCACCATGCCTCCAAGTGTCCAGTATCTCTTGTTTTCATTGAACACCTAGATGGTAGATATATTTATCCTGATGCGCTACTTCGAGAATAAGAATCAATCTGATTCACAGATGAACAAGAAAACCACCAAAATGACTATTTGCCAGTTTCTGGAACGAAAATGACCACAAAATTAATGTGACAAATGCTGCGATTGGCTACACAGCAGCTTACACGCGCTTGACAATAATATGTCATATTCATTTTTTCAATTATTTTCGTTCGAGAAACTAGCGCTTTGTTTGCCTCTCCCTGGCCGGTAGCAACTTTCCAGCATCACCTCTTTGCCTATTGCCTGAAGCCCTACAAACTGAACATTTAGCATGGCAGGTGAGAGTAGTCCACGCAGTCAGTATGTCGGTAGTATAACTCAAAGGGTAAGTGTAATGAGCTCGCGGAGTGCCCCGTCACGTGCCGTAACGAGCCTCTCAGAGTCTCGGACGAACCGTAACTCTTAACTGTTTCATTGCAAATGTTATTGAAGTGTAAGTAAAATTGTTAGCTGCCTTATTAGGTTCAAGATGGTTAGAGGTTGTTAGATGTGAATGTCATCACGATTTGCTTGCTATTTCCTAGTTAGATTGGGTTTAGGTTCTAGGTAAAGGGTATTTTCTCTTGCGAGAGTGCTAGATTCTGTTTGGGGAATTGGTAACGGGATCTAATCTATACTAATCTATACATCAACACAAAGCTGAAGAATTTGTTTGTTTGAACGCGCTAATCTCTGAAACTACCAGTTGGATTTGAAAAATCGTTTTTGCATTTGGTAGCCCAATCCTTGAGGAAGACTATAGGCTACTTAACATCACGCTAGGACCTTTAGAAGCAGGGCAATACGATGCGACAGGTTGGATCGGTGTAGCAAGAAATTTCACGCGGACGAAGTCGCAGGCAGAAACTAGTCAAAGATAAATTATTATGACAGCGTAGTGCTTACCTACATATTCATAAAAAATAGCAAAATCGAAAAATATCCGTGTCATATACCTAGACACTAGCAGGTGTCTGCCGAATCTATAATTGCCTCATTAATAAAATAAACAATGAATATGATCATATTTTGTAGCATAGCTTTCTATAATATTATTCACCAACAGAAAAGTAGGTAATTATGTCAATACAGTAGCTCAGAAGCTCACACAAAGAATGCAAGAATCAGATCCTCCAATCGTACGAAACATTAATATCTTCAAGAAACAATAAAAACTGGCCGTTTGAATAATAACCGTACAGCGTACACTCGATCCGAGCGCGCGTATCAGGCAGAGCCATCGGAACAACCTGCGTATCGCATTACACATAAAATATTTATTATTTATAGTGTATAATTAATTAAAACAGTAGGAGTCACAAAAACAAGTAGCCTAACAGGAAGCTGTAATAACTCAATCGCGAGAACATCGGTCGCCTCGATTAGTTACAGTCCAGATTGGATCTCAGCCCGGCCGCACAATGTAAACACCGTTTTATTCGCTCACAGTAGCTTAATGTCTTAACATGATACGTTGGAGCCTACCGCGTTTACGTGGAACATGCGCCCGCGACCTGCAAGCGGGCGAGAGGAATATGCGCCCGCGACCTGCGAGCGGGTGGGAAAAATAATTAGATATTGTGTAACCTGTCTTTGCGTATGGTGGCCATTTAGAATTGGTGTATATTCTAGCATGGATTATAAAGTAGAGCCTCTTTTGTTTTGTCACTTTGATTTTCTTGATACCTCTTCACAATAATAATGGTAAACATGGTCGTTCATATAGCCCTGTATTTCCTGCCTTTGAAGACATCTGGACAATTTGAGGAAAAATATGTTTTTGCCCAATTTAATTGACCCTTTGCTAAGGGTTCAAAGTAAACAATAGGACAGTAAGGTAGGTAAATATATAATTAAAATATGAACATTTCGTTCATTGATTTAAAACGAATTATGAAGCTGAATCATCACAATAATCCAATTAAATTTAATACTAAACCGAACCACACATTCGCTTATCCCCAGCACCTTTTATTTCGTCGCAATAAACTACCCATATTACTAGCACATGGTGCATTTATTAAAATATATTCATATTTAATGTAAGCAACATTTCACACTAGCCGTAAGAATCGCAGTTTATTCGCTTGACAAGGAGTCTCGGGCTCCCGCGGGCGGCGGGCGCGGTCGCCGGCGCGTGGGCATGAAATACGAGTATTGTGCTATGTGTGGAAGGTCTTTATTAAAGTTCTCGTGAAAATGCAACAATGAACCGGTGGTCGCACTAACTTAATCTAAGAGAATGAATCTGCAAATGAAATCTAGGATGAACCGTTTTAATCTCGCTCTTATTAAGAGTATTTTTTGTTTGTTGTTGTTTTGCTACGACGGGTTGGGATCAGATATTTTTAAGGTTCTTTTCATTGTCGACTTGACGATTCATCGAACTCATGACCGTCGATATCCTGAAAAGTTTCAAGGAAATCGTAATTCGGGAAGCCTTTCATAATCGGGCTTCGATTATTGAAGAAATATATTTTCATTTTAACAGTCGGCAAACAAAACAACACGTGTATCGATTTTAATCTACATATATTATTCCCTTTTTATCAGATATGTTATGCTTTTGGTTTCACATTTAAAATGAGTTTAGCGACATGAAACTTATGAGACAGTACAATTTTCAGGGACATGGCTAAAGTTGGTAGGTACGGTCACCAAAGGAGATAAGTAACCAGTATCGTCGGATATAGTTGAAGTTTAGTAAGAATTTAAGAAAACGATGGATGTTTTCGAATGAAATTTAATTTGATAAATATACTGTTTGTTTTGTATTAATTAAATTTTATTCGAAAACATCCATCGGTTTCTTACAAAACTTCAACTATATCCGAGGACCCTGGTTACTTATCTCCTTTGGTGACCGTACTTATGTCCATGTCGATTCCTCGGGTAAGATTATGACTAGTAGGTACCTATTACATACTGTCTTTCTACCATTATAATGGTCAAAATTTCGCATCTAGAATAGTATAACTGAAGCAACATAGCTACAGCCCTTTTACCTTTAATTTACCTCTGACAGCAGCAACCGAATAGCAACCTTGTTGCATCGAAAATAAAGATCATTGTGATTTTGACAGACTTGGCAATGACCTTATTGACAAATTTGGCAGTGATGTAACATCAGAGGTAAAATAACTGTAAAAGGAGTGTTCGTTGCAGTTTGAAGCATATGGGTTTCAGTCATTTTGCAGATATATTAGACACACCAGAGGCCCTAGACAAAGTCAAAGTCTATCAGCGATAACGATTATGGAAAATTTAAAAAATGCTATTGTTTTGACAGCTGTCAATCTTAAAAGTCGTTGTGAAAATACGAAACGCTTCGAACGCGATTGTCACTTGTCTATTTCATGTTTCTAGTTGCAATGCGCTGAAAGCTGGATGTGACCAACAAGGTAAAGCCACACTTTCAATTATAATCTGAATCATTTTGATGGATATTGCTAATCCATTGCTCCATATGTTCGAACAATTTGTTTGCCCAACAACGTAAATAACGTAATGAATATTATTGAACTGTCAAAATGAAAGTCATATGATCGCCCGCAGGTTTGTTCGTTGCTCGGGGGCCGTCAAAATAACTCTTTTCAGAGCGTTTTGTACGTCCCTGTACACGGCCAGAATGTGGGGCTCATATACCCAGAAGCAGTGCAACGCTCTCCGTGTTCAGTATAATAATGCGTTCAGGGTGTTGTTGGGGCTGCCCCGGCACTGCAGCGCGTCGGGGATGTTCGCCGACGCCCGTGTCGACTGTTTCTACACGACGATGCGAAAGTCGTGCACATCTCTGGGGCGCAGGCTCCGGATCACCTCCAACACCATCCTGAGCGTATTTGCGAACAGGTTTGATTGTCAGTACATTAACCATTGTTATATGATTAATGTAATGACAAACAAACAAATGACTCAGAGGCAGGCGTATTATTAATAATTTTTATTTTATTTTATTATGCTAATTTAATTTTATAATTTTAATTTAATTTATATTATTCAATAATTATTCTTATATTATATACTTATATTTATTGTGATTATAATTTTTTTTTTGTTTGATTTATTCTTTTCGTCTAATTTGATTTGTGTTGATTTTATTTTATTTGAATTTTATGTGATTTTGTTGAATTTAAAAAGTGTTCTATTAATGGGTGTATTTACCTGAAATAAATGAATTTATTATTATTATTACTTATTATTAAAGCCATTTTTACTGTTAGTATGTTACACAATTACCCTGCTGGCCAGTGCAGTTACCTAAATCAATAAAAAAAATTGAATCAACTACTGTATTACTTTGACTGTAGGTTTCTTAGTTTTTGAACATAACTGGCGTAGAGAGCAGGGGTGGCCCAGTGGTAATGGCCGCGATTTATGAGTTGTAGGTCGTAGGTTCGAACCCAGCCAGGCGCTTTACTTTGTGTAAATTATGTCATCATCACTGCTCTCAAAACGGTGAAGAAAAACATCGTGAGGAAACCGGCATGTCCTAGAACCAAAAATTCTAAGACATGTGACATTTACCAACCCGCACTGGGCCCGCGTGGTAGATTATAGCCCGCCTGGGCCTGTGTCCCAGCAGTGGGAACAATATAGGCTGATTATGATGGCGTAGATACACTTCTGCCTAACCCTTACAGAGGTTACAAGCGTAATTATATGTTTCTTAGTTTTATCCTTTACCAGTCGTTCGTCTATCTCAGTAGAACGATATTTTATTACGGACATAAAACCAGACGATATAAAATATGTCATGGGGACTTGTGTTTATTGAAAATTTAAGAACAAGAGTTATGTATTTCACATAAATTTTATTTGCTGTACATATAATTATAGCTATTAAACTTAATATGCGTCAACTCCGATGTTTATAGGTGTAGGACCTTTGCTTTAAAAGTTAAAACCTTGTTATGTTTTAAATTTTTATTTTTTTATAAATTCATCCTTTTTTTTTCTTTGCTGTTATTAATGTGAACTATGGTTCCGGGTCTCAGCATAAGTACTGCCAGGCTGCTATTATGATCATCAACTCATTTTCAAACTTTAGGCCTTGTAGACTTTAGATTTGTGTAGGCCATTTTTTATTTTATCAAGTACCTGGTACTTGTTGACGGGCCTACGCTGTCCTCCCATACCTACTGTAATTTGAAAACATTGTAAAAGCCAATTATTTTTAAAAGAGTAACCGTGAAGTTTCTTGCCGGCTCTTGTCCATAGGAAACGACCAATTGGAACCGTGCACCTAGCTTCTGACGTCTCATAAGTGCCCATGTGAAATAAAATATTTTAATTTTGATTTTTGATGATTAAAACTTACGTCTTCATTTTTTTATCCAGGAAGTTCTATTTACAGTCATTCTCATGTTCTTGTGTAGTCCTTTATTTCAATCATCCATTAGTAGAGCATCTTCTAACTGGGAATTTGTCTAGCGTAGCGATAGTGGAACGTATGCACAGCGTAGGCACGGCGTAGCAGCTGCGTAGGCTTTGCGTAGCAGCTGCGTAGGCTTCGCGTAGCAGCCGCGTAGGCTTGGCGTAGTAGCCGCGTGGGCCCCACTTAGATCTTTTTAGGAAGACACCGTATGGACCATTCTTTGTAAGACCAAATATTCTAAACGCCTTGTTGACTTGCTTAGTTCATTAGATTTCATACCGCAAAGTGAGCCGCAGGCCTCATTCAACGTATAGCAAATAAAAAATAATCCAATTACGGGCTTATCAGATAACAACATCTTAGTTAATCTAATGGCCCCGGTAGTAGTTACCTACACATAGAGGTTGGTCGTATCTGTGTCAATACTATCAATTTGGATCTCATTACACTAATCATAACGGGGTCCATCTGCAGTCAATTAAAACGCAGATCTATAATCTATATCCTTAATCTGTTAGTGGTGCTAAATGGACATTGATTGCGGTTAGATTTTGCGCTAGTTTTGTTTTTAACTATCTGTTGCCCTGGATTTCGTCTGCGATCCAGGTTGAAAAGTAGTGTTTGTCCGTCTCCAGACCATGTGCCAAAGTTCCTCTAAATCATTTTAACGTGAAAGCGCTAAGCGTAACAAACAGAAAAAAAAACATATTTTTCTCCTTTATAATATTAGTTTAGATTAAAAAACGGAGTAAAGTTAAAGGATAGAAATCACTAGTCGATGCAAAAAGTCTAATATCAATAAATTATTTATTCGTTAACCGATGGCATATTTCTAAAACAAAGCCTTAGGTAGGAAAGGCTTTGTTTTAGAAGTTAGGACAGAAGTTATGTCAAAATGAGAGAACACCTTTTTGTGGAGAAATCTAAAGATCCCTATAGGGATTTGCGTTACTAAAGGCGTTTCATCGTGTAATTTTCACCAAAAATAATTAAGAAAAAAAAAAAAATTAAAATTAGCAATAAAATTTTCTTTTTCTTTCCACATATAAATATTAAGATACTTCAATATGTCGGTACGCAGCCATAGCCACGCAACACGCATCGACACACGAATCACGTAAGAGAGATATACTTACTTCCAAAAGACACACTATTTTAGGATAGATCTCTTAGTAAGTTATTATTATTATTATGACTTTTTTTCTTTTTTTCTTTCCTTTATTTTGTTTTGTTTAATTTTAGATTTTTTTTATTGTTTAAATTCAATTTTATTTTGGTACACCACTTTTACCTTTTTATAATTTGTCATTGAAGAGCGGGGCCTTCTAGCACAGATATACCTTTTACTTAAAAGGAGGTCCCTATGTAAGATTTACTGTAAAAGTTGTACAAGTTTCTGCAATAAACCTTTTTATTTTTTTTTATAAAGTATATGTAAGCACAGCCATTGTAAGCAGTTTTTACTCTCACCCATACAATTATACTCAAGATGCCACAAGTGCGTCGGATTGCACGCATCGATGCAAATTAGTCGAGATGATGATTCATTTTTTTATAATATGTCCACTTATTATCGAGATGTATATTGTACATCATACCTATGTATAATTTACAGGTGTTGTCGACAGATGACCGTGTGAAGAATCAGCGGTTACATATACGAGTACATGTAATTGGCGATGTTTTTTAGGAATGATGATTAGAAGTTTTTTTGCTGGGTTGCAGGTAATGTACCGTGGTCTGTTCTCACAAGGCTGTTGTTGATTTCGGTGGTTTAACAAAATATGTTTTGCCTAATTAAGGTTACCTTAGTTAGATACGTTTCATTTGAGTACCATGAAACGACAACCTGACCGTCAATTTTTTTTATTTTTATTACATTTTTTATTTTTTCTCAATCTCAAACACTTTTTTTAAGGGGGAAGATCCAGGGTAGTCCGCGAAATTCCAATTTTCTTACGTTTATTGCAATTTGCAGGTCGGTGTCATGCTGAATGATGATTAAAAATATGATTCGCGAGCGTAACAAATATGACTACAGAATTATAATCATTTAAATCATCAATACAACCCTCTAAGTTCATATAATCCTATTGAATGATTATTTCTTAATATGATATCTATATATTTTACTTTACGTCAAAAGCCTGCCACTGTATAATAAGTCCTACTCTTCACTTCCGCATAAGGTCATCATCAACACTTATCTTAATAATTAAAAAACTAAACACTCGACTTAACAAACCCTTGACCCACCAACGACCACCAAACTATAAGACCCACTAAAATATCCAACCTTATAACTAGCACCGAGCAATAACTACATACATACAAATGCATATAAATTTCACTTAAATCGACCTCCGCTGTCCGGTAAAGCAGTAGCCGTTTAATAAATCTTCGCCCCCACACTACGGCATTCAGACGACGCTCCTAGGTCATAGCTTGCGGACACCGGTCACGACTCAAGGGGACACACACAGGTGCAGTACCAACATTTTGTTCTGACAAACGCGTGAAACTGAACGAGGTGACCTTTGAACGGCGTTTATTATGATTAACTGTTAATTTATTTGGGATTGGTGGTTGATTGAATTGTGATTGTGATTTGAGTTTTATGTGTACTTAAAAGTTTTTAACGTTACAAAGGGCACGCTTTTAGGTTATAATAGTAGTCAACGGCTTCTGAATTATCGTTTTGATTTTGAAGATTGTGAAAAGTTTACCAGCGAAGTGGAAGCAAGGACAATGAACACGGCAGAAGTATAAGATAATCTATAGAGTAAACTGAAGAGTTTGTTTGTTTGTTTGAACGCGCTAATCTCTGGACCTACCAGTAGGATTTGAAAAAATATTTTTAAATTTGATAGCCCAATTCTTGAGGAAGGCTATAGGCTACTTAACATCACGCTAGAACTCTTAAGAGCCGAGCAAGAACAAAAAAGTCACGAACGCTAAGCGAAAAAGAAGTAAAAGCAAGCGTGGGGCGAGGAATTTCATACGGACGAAGTCACGGGCACTTGCTAGTAAGATATATAGATGATTAGTTTCGTAGCAATACATGGCGATAATTTAAAAAAAGAGGGTGTATGGTTATAACCACACGAGAGAAGTGTAAACTTATACATATGAGCTGAGTATATATGATTGAGCGTCACCGACCCAAGCGTGACGGTTCAGTTTCGTTTACTGTTTAGAAAGAGCGCAAAGTGCGCTTAAAGAAGTTTTCATTTCACACAAAGTCAAAAGAGAACGAAAATCAGAAAATGAGAAAAATATTAATTTATAGTCTAAGATCCGGTAGAAATATGTACCCTCATCTGTAACTTGACGATGACCAAGATTAGAGTTAGAATGATACTACGTATCACGTTTATATAACGATTGCAATAAAAATATTTGAATTTTACTTTTTATTAAAAACTTCTTCTAAAAATTCTTATTAAAACTAGAAAAAAAAAACCTTTAAGTTATAAGCAGCTTCAGTCCAATGACTTTGTTCTTTGAATGTTATGATTACCTATAATTTGTGTATATGTCGCAGATCGATTGTAGAATCCGCCGTTTTACATAACGGAGCTGGTTTGTAAAACCACTAGCGGTTTTGTAAAACAGCGGATTCTGAATCCATCTGCGACATATAGGTACATTAGCAGTGATACCTTTTCTAAATACTTTTGTAAACCAATATTGAACGTATATACTGTTGATGTTCTGTAATCTATACTAATATTATTATTAGTGTAACAAAAGAACAAACAATCTCTACAGCTTAATAGCTTTATAGCTGTAGAGATTGTTTGTTTGAACGTGCTAATATCTGGAACTACCGGTCGGATTTGAAAAATTCGTTTTGCATTTGATAGCCCAATTCTTAAGCACCAGCAAAGAAAAAAGAAGAAGATTGCTAAGCGAAAGCGAAGTGACAGTGCAGGCAGGCGATGCGATGCGGTGGGGTGGGTCGGGGGAACAAGAAAATTGACACGAACGAAGTCGTGGGCAGAAACGAGTAAATAAATAAATAAAAACGTAAAAACAAAGAAAAAGTATCCCTATATAAATAACACTTTTTCAGTACGAAAGCAGTAATAACAAAAAGCCTTCTCTGTCATGATTTCCTCTGGACAGTATAAATCTTAGTGCGGCCAGTGGGACGACGATAAATAACTGGCCTTACAGTAGGAACTGTCAGTGTTAAGACCCCTCGTTTTTATATATACCTTCGTATATAATACT
This sequence comes from Apamea anceps, assembly GCA_951799955.1. Lineage (NCBI taxonomy): Eukaryota > Metazoa > Arthropoda > Insecta > Lepidoptera > Noctuidae > Apamea > Apamea anceps. The sequence goes on along the minus strand of OX637505.1, from coordinate 7,389,743 downwards.
ATATATACACCAACGATAAAGCTAATCTGTTGAGTGAGAAATAATGGTTTGGTTGGTGAGACTAAATCGTAATGCAAAAAAATTGGACTTCCAAAAGTTTGCGGATGTCAAATGGCAAGATGGCTTCCTCAATTTAACTACTATGAAATACTTTCGTTGCCCGAAGCATTTTTAGAGCTGATTGCTGTAGGTATTTCTCACATCGAACTGACTCTCATGACACTGCTTTGCAAAATTCATTGTCAACAAAACAGCTAACTTCGCTTACAGTCCGGCTTTGGAAAGAATGCGTTCCTGACATCTGTCAGTTTCATATAAACGAATACGTGTTTCCGAATTTGATATTTATTAGCTACTAGAATTGTCGCACTGACAGATGTCAGGAACGCATTCTCTCGACGGCCGGACTATACTTACCTACTTTATTTTTCATTTCACAACACTCATGCAAAGAGAAGCTGACACGAAAAGCGGTCAACATTTTCTCTACTATCACTATAAATTGGTTCTACCTACTTACATTATATTTGTATGTACAAGCACTATCTACGTTCAACATTACCAGAGGCTCGGTCCACCGGTGCCACCAGTCACCCAAACCGGATCGAAGGCTATACGACTGTTATAAATAAACCTCAAACGTTTTACTTAGAATATATTAAACGTTAGATTCTCCTTCCTGTCTAATAAAAATGGCACCGGCCTGTATCGTATCTCGCAGGAAGCCCGGCAGGTCGTAATAAGTCTAACAAATAAAATAATTCCTCGGTAAAATATACACACTAATGTGACTAATATTATAATATCTTACGGTAAGGATATCTACTAGTAACGCCGGAAGATTTAGGTGCTATTCGGGACGCGGCATGTGTTACGCAGCCAAGAATATTGGTTAATATTATTTATTGATTAATTAAAGTTGTTACTGAGTTTAAGTATTCAAGTTATATCAAAGTGACGTGAGCTCTGCTCGTGATTTCGATATGACTAAACGTTCCTTATTGCCAATCAGGATGACTCTTAGAAATATTATTTATCAGGGGGCATTTGAAGACAGAGCTCTCGCAAGCTTCCTAATTATTTGAGGAAGGCTATGTATGTGTCACTGTCCAAAAATATCTTTAGTATCAAATGGATAATGAAAACAATAAAAAATAACTATGTCTTCCGAAGACATGAACTCTTGACTACTAAACAAAATGAAACCCCTTCCCTATCTGCCTGACTGTTGCATGGACCGACCAGCGCGCACGCAGCAGCTCCGTCCGTCGTAAACCGCGGGACCACACGCGGGCGGAGGTGTGAAGGAGCGCCCGCGCTGCGCCCCAGGGGCCCAACATAACTCACTAGCAGCGGGGCGCCGGCCATTCATGCCTACCTGCACACTGCCGGTACATCCACATACGTAGACATACTGTCTCGGGTCTCGTTACCGAATTTTTAGGATAAAACACAAATATTGGTAGGGAAGAATGTCATGTGAGCTGGTATTATGTCAATCTGGACGTGGCATCGGCGCTTAAGGAATGCAAACGGCAGAGATGCTGGTTTGGCGACTTGATATAGTATGTAGGTATGCCAGAAGGGTCACTGGAACAGCTTGCAAATGCCTATCGAGAATAACAAAAAAAAAAAAAAACAGTATTTGGTCATCTGTGTCAAATAAGGATGGGGAAGGTATGTCCTTTTAGGACATAGCATGCACAGTATATGAGTTTGATAAAAGAAGCCAAGTTATCGAAAATACAGTCGCGGAGACAGTCTTCATGGCATATCTACAATAATTATATTATGTGAACTCCGAAATAGGTAAAAAGAAGATAGGACATTGACTCGAGATCTCATTAGTAGAGAGTTTTTACTGAAGTTTTGGTGACCTTAGGAAACGTCAAAAATGAAGTAAGATTTCAGAATATAATCTTTCTAGAAGTGGAAATATCATTTACATTTTTACTTAAATTCCAAAATAATTTACCATAATTACGTACTTCCTACGTAATACAGCAAACGAGACAACGAGCTTCCGTTTTATTGAGCCCCGGAACTAATACTTATAATCATCGTTGAACAAACCTAACCAAACATCATTCTTGGGCTACGAGGGCCGTCTAATGACACATCTCTAGCGCGTGGCATCCTACAATTTCCCTCTTATAAATTAGACGCAACCCCTTATTTAGGTATCGGTGGCGGAATGCCGTGGCCCGTGTGGCGTGCATCGTTATTGTAATTTGATTTCTTTCACGAATCGTTCCCGCCGTACGCCATTTGGCCGCTAATAGGGCCCGTTGCGGCTCATCGCTTAAAACGCGCAGCAATTTGACTTAAAACACAAAAAAAGTTGAGTTATAACCATAAATTTACATGAGTTAAGCCGATTTGACGTGAGCTTCGTGCAATTGGTTATTGCTCATTATGATAATTCGGCGGCTTTTAAGAGTGCCCTATTACGTGGTTCTTATGAGGAATAACGCTACCAGTTGGAGATAACGAGAGATATTAAGTGTTGCTTATGGTAAATTATAGCAGTACAATGTACGAATTAGTTGTGAGCCGACCTTTTCGGTCGGTGAGACTTTGTGATGAATAAGCGCGTTGGTGTTGTTCGAAGTTTGAAACAAACGAAACTGTATCATTACGTGTAAAGACAGGCTGTAATTAGATAAACAATGGCATTGATTGAAAGTATGAATGTGGAACGGAGTGTGGTGTAGGTGTGTCGCTCTTGACGAGTGTAGTTGGCAAACGGAATAATAGATTGTAATTATATTCTGCAAAGTTTTTAGTTGTCTCTGGTTAATAGACTGCTACAAAGTAGGGAAATGCCATGTTATGTGTCTTGTAAGCTCTTAACAGTAACTGGTGAAGTATGGGTGTATGCGAAATGCATATAATTTTTAAGTTTAACGACGAGATGATTTAGTATTTAACTTTCTAGTTTAACGACAAAAAGTAACTACGTACTTATAATAATTGTGAGTCTTTTGTTTACCGACGAGACGAGGATTAGCGAAAAACTGTAAAATAATCCGATGGCTTATGTCTCGAACTGTAATCACAAGAAGATTTAGAGAATATTGTAGGAACACTCACGACTGAGCAGGTAGGTGGTAGGTAGGGAAGTGTGTTCTTTACCTACCACCTACCTGCCACCTTCCACAAAGGCAGTCTGTTATGGTCACGAAGTACAGAAAGAAGGTTTTAGTTCATAAGTTAGTTAGTTGTGTTATTTTGGCCTCGTACACTTTCTGTTTTTCAGGCAGGCAGGCAGTCTGAAGGCAGTCGCTCCATGTAAAATACTGGTACTCAGCTGCATCCGGTTAGACGGGAAGCTGACCCCAACCTACTTGGGAAAAGACTAGGGTTTAGTGTGTGCTATTCCTGTGCGAGTCCCAATAACTACTTTTTCTTTCTAAGTTTTGGTTGTATTGTATGTTATAAAAATGCAGCAGAAAACCTTCATTGGAGATCGTTGCACAAGCAAATGCAAGGTAGCTGGTTGGGCTGGACATATCTGCCGCATATCAGACGATCAATGGGCCAAACTTACGACCCAGTTGGTCCCACTTAATGGCAAACGACATCGCGGCAGGTTCAGACGGAGATGGTGGGATGAGCTGGACTCCTTGATGTAATAAAAATTGATCCTTGGCAGCTCTGGACAGAGAGAGGTGGATACAGAGTTGGGAGGCCTATGCCCAGCAGTGGAATATTAAAGTCTAATAAAAAAAAAGATGCAGCGGTTTTTAAGACCTTAATTAGCATATATTTTGCACTTGCTCAGTGAAGTAGATTGCTTGTTTTTTTGTGCTACCTACCTACCCAAAATTTCGCCGAGGACAACACGTGATGGTGCAAGGGCTCGTTTCGAGTCTCCTTTATTTCACAGACATGCTGAGTGTGACCTGTAGATGATCGGCTCGATCGATGTTTAGGTCACATTTAATAAATAGAGAGTTACTTTTATGACCTTCCAAATATAACCTGCTAACTCGATTACTTGCTGCTAAACTACCTACATTTACATTTGTTATAACTGTCACCGGATATTAAAACACTGGCCACACAATCAGTGAGCAATCAGCGATTAACCGTTACCTCACTCTCAATCAAGGCCCGTCCGGAAGTGACGTCAGAGCAGATCACGGTGCGCGTGCGCCGGAACCCTTCCCGCGTGGGAGCAGTTTCCGCTTCCGATGTCACACAGGTTACACTTGTTGGTTAACCTGCAAGCATGTTTTATGGGTACAGTGATTATTGGAATTTAAGATAGTCAGAATATTTATTTAGAGCGTGGAACCTGAGATAGAAACACGCTTGTACGATATGACTACACACAGAAAGCAGAGCTAATAGAATCTCTATTCCTAGACAGCATTTCACCGAAAACTTTGTTGATAGAAAATTACGATCCTTGATAGATCAAATAAGTTTAGAAAATAGTGGGATATACCTAGATAACGACTGTTATCGCTTCTTTTATGTAGATAGTATTCTTCAAGTAACAGACAAGAGAAATAACATATGAAAACAACTGACCCCTTCATCTTTCCCATTGAAAATGATGGTCAAATAAGATTTTCGTAGAGTTTACATAATCAGCCGATAATGTTCCTACTGCTGCGACACAGTCCTCCTCTCTTCGAGATGGAGTGTAATCTACCACGCAGGCCCAGTGCGGGTTGGATGCCACATGTCTTCGAATTTTTGGTTCTAGGACATGGAAGTTTCCTCATGATGTTTTCCTTCACCGTTTTGAGAGCAGTGGTGATGACATTATTTATACAAAGTAAAGCGTCTGCCTGGGTCCAAACCCACGATCTACAACTTGTAAGTCGCCGTTAGCACTGTGCCACCACTGCTCGTATATATTGGTCGAGGGAAAATGTGAGTATGTGGAGTATCCCTTCAGGGAATCCAAACGATGTGATAGTTACTAATTAATTTTTCAATTAGGATATGTCTCACATTCATGTTTTCATAATAGCTTGCACAGTCTGACACGTAGTGCGGGGTCCGTGGCTAAATAATAACGGTCGCACAGGTCGGTCGTTCAGGTCAAGCTTGCCGCGGTTGGTCTGTGGATGGGTGACCATCTTTACAGACCGAGACTCCTCTGTGCCTCGGAAAGTACGTTAAGCCGTTGGTCCCAGCCGTCATTCGTGGATTCGTTGACAGTCGTTACGGGTAGTCAGAAGCCCAAAGTCTGACAAACAGTCTTACCAAGGGGTATCATATTATCCAGTAACTGGGTTGTGGAGGTCAGATAGGCAGTCGTTCCATGTAAAATACTGGTATTCAGCTGCACCCGGTTAGACTGGAACCTATGTAACATAGTTAGGAAAAGGCTAGGCAGATGATGAGTCTGACACGTAGTATTTAGATGAGAGCTATTTATCTAACTAGTCCTATCATACTTTTTAATATCAGCTATCATTACTAAAGGACTTGTTTCATTAAAATATTCTACATACATAGACTAGACACCTATAAAATAGATATTATCTTTTTTATAGAGACACCTTTGATATTAAATAGACACACAATGACATGAGACGTTTTTATTAGTCCTAAGCTGCCACAAAAACTGGGCTAGACCACCCAGGTCAATGCGAAGACGGAGATTCGTATCAAAACAAGGAACTGTTTAGCATTAAAGATTAGTGACAGTGATAATTATAAGTGTGCCTGGTAATTAATGGGTTTCAAATTGGTGTACGAGGCTAGACGCCTGTCGTGAAGGATAAAATCAGACTTGCTATGGGGTTTACGAAATTGTTCAACACAATTCTGTGCTAATTCAAATAACCGTGGTTATAGATAGATTTCTTGAAAAGTTTACGAATATTACTTAAGTGTTGAAATTCATCTGTTTTATTCATAACTTCTTTAGGAATTGTACACACGGGAACATATCAAGCAATACATTTCCAGTTTTAGCTGACCTCGAATTGTATAGATTTTTCGTGCAATCAGAACTCAGCTTATACTGGTTAATGTTAGCTTGATGTGTAGCCGTGTGTACTTCAATATAAAGGTTCTGTCTGTGTTCGGTGTCTTTAGAGAAAAGGCTACCTCTTTCTTCCTGTGATTCGTGTCCTTGATTAGATGTAGCAAAAGCATCGTCGTGTAAAACTGTTTTCTATTATCACACAAAGCAACACATCAAGTTATACATTTCCAGTCTCAAGTGACCTCTCATTGTACAGGATTTTCTTACAATCAGAAGTCAACTTATACTGGTTATGTACAGCTTGATGTGTAGCCGAGCGGACCAGTAATTCCCGTCGATTTACCTAAAAGATTAAAACAATAGTTACTCAAATGTGGGACCACTACTAAGGAGATCCGTGTTTAGAAATTTGATCTTAAAAGTTGACCTTGAAGACTTCCTTGACACTTCCAAATCCTTTGTGGTCAGCTCCCATTAGCCTGATCAACAGATTACACACGAAATTGACATATTAAATTAGAATAAGACTAGCTATTGCCCGCGACTTCGTCTGCGATCCAGGATGAAAAGTAGCCTAATTATGTCCTTCTCCAGATCATGGTCCACCCATGTGTCAAATTTCATCTAAATCCGTTCAGCTGTTTTAGCGTAAAAGCGTAATTCTTAAATTTTCTAATTTCAGTGCTATTTTCTTAATTTTTTTTCCGTAAGAACCTTCTACAAAGTATTAGAAAACTTTAAAAAAAAGATGGATGAAATAAGTAAAGTCATTCTCAAGTTATGGCGTGGCCAAGGGAAATAGGGATTAATTTATATATATATATAGAGAGATTCGGCCACCTGCTATGCGGATGTCAATCGGAACTAGGATCCACGAGTCGATGTTTTGGCGTCATACTCTGGTGGCCACCGGAGCGTCGACCCCGCTTTATTCCGGATATGTGACAGGTAAAACACTGTGGGTGCGCCTGCGACAGATTTGGTTTAAAACAAATTACTTATTTGTTATTTGTTTGTTTTTGTTTTGTGGCGCCAAGCTGTGCCTAAGGCGTATTACGTATGACGTCACTGACCGATTTTGAATGTTGGGGCATTAGATTTCTATAGTGTATGTATGTTCCTAATATGATGCTCTGGGTGTTTTTGAATTAATCTTACACTAATTGGTTTGACAGCTATTGGAATCTGATTTAATTGAGATTTAGCTATGTAAGTGTCTCTTACATATGTATACTAATATCTCTAAGATCTATAGCTGAAAGCTATCATAAATCCGGTAATGTTTTAAGGAAGACTATACAAGGTGACAGGGACATTGACGCTCAACCGGTTACCGTGGATTCAGCACAAGGTAAGAAATCTGCGTTGAAGTTTAGACGGTTATTAAAAAAAAAAAATGCTTTTCCATACATTTCAACCGCGTAGGTGTTAGTTACTCTTTTCTATTAAACAGCTGATTTTTTTTTTTGATAACCGACGATACATTTGAACACTAGGGGGTTAAAAATCATGTGCTGAATTCATGGTTACAGTTTGCGCGTCGATGGAAATGCCAATCTGTATTTAGCAGTAGATGCTTTTTGGCGGCAAACAACATTGAACTAGTAGTATTTTCTGATGAAAAAATCACAACATAGACAAGTATGAAAAGTCAGATACGAAAGACTCTCCAGGAGTAAGTAGTACCTACATTAATTAATTAATTGCAACATAATAGATTAAATACATGTAGAAATAAATAAGCTCATCATTTCACATTTTATATTTAAGAAGACTCATAGGGTCATATTACTTTACAAATAAAAGCTTAATTTTTAGTTAAAGATATTCTTTTTTTGTCTCCAACAGCCGGTATGACCACGAACGAATCTGTTAAGGCGGGTTTACACCGAAAGCTCGTCATAAAAAGTCGTAAAACGTATTTTAACATCCATCCGATAATCAATCTAACACGTCATAACTTTGACATCCAGTCTGCCTGGACCTAAGCCATACATTAACGTTCCTTTAAACGAAAACAATTCATGATGCGTCACGATAAGGCTCACATTGTCATGACACGACAAGAATGCAAAAGAAAAACTATCGAAAAAGATCTTCGACCAAATGAGTCTCTATATAAACATGTTAATTCATAATAAAAATGTGGTTTGTGATGCACAAAAGATACGATATTTATGAACAAATTGGTAAGCTAAGTCTAACCGTATTAACGGCTCTATTTCCACGTTGTTTGTAAAAGATAACAAAAACAATAAACAATTACCGTCGGAGAACTAACGGTAGATAACTTTATAAACTTTTTTGAAAAAAAAAGGAATCAAAATTGAATTCGAAAGTGACCACATTCTAAAATACATATTCGATAAAGTTTTTGCAGTGCTTGTGATTTGAAATTCAATAACGAATTCACACATTTCATCTCAGTGTGTAATAGAATTTTATTTTGCATTTAATTTTAATCATATTGACCGCTACTGCCATAGTAATCGATAGTGACAAAAAGTCACTTAAATTGAACGCACTCACAATCCGATCAAAATGTGGACCGAAAGAGAAGAAAAAATAAATGAGATGTATTCGCGAGTGGAGATGCAGATCTATTTTAAGAATTAACCTGATTACGATCGATTCAACTTCAGTGAGGAATGTATAATAAAAATATTTATTGATATAAAAAAGGAATAGGACAGTGGGTTTTAAATGAGACCGACATGATGTACAAATCGCTACATCATCGTGTTGTGTGGCATGCGCCCGCGCCGCCTGCCCACCGCACTGACCACACTCCGACGTTACGAAATTGTATTAAATGATTTAGAAAGTAATTAAGTAATGTAAGTAAAAAAAGGTTACGCGGGTAATTTTGCGGTTGATAACTGTAACACATTTTTGGAGCACAAGCACATAGATTTAATATTAGAGACATTTTTTCCTAAAAATGCAGCGAGAATCTAATTCAATTTTGCTACGTGACGAGAATGTCTTCAGTGAGTCGCCTTTAAAAATATTGTTTCATATACATTTGCGTTGCGAAACGAGACTATCATTCAATCAAATAATCGAAATGATTTTGATATCATAGCTACAACCATTAGTCATGTTTTAGGCTAAGTGCCAAACGGCGATATCGGTCAAAATTCTTCGGCTAATGAAATATAAAGGAATACTTTTATACCTGTTAATATTACACCTGACAGGTACGTGTAGGTAAATATGAACCTCAAGGTGTATTCTCGGGTCTGTTTGATTAATCACAAACACGAATGTTTTGATTTATGGTCGATCTTCGGTCGGCGGTCGGCCGGTGTCGGTCGGATCACCGCGCCTTGTCGCGACTCGCGCGTGATGGACGAATGATTAAAGCTATTGCGACTAATCGTAAATATTGCTATAAATACTTTGGGTTATGATTTGTGAATATACAAGATGGAACAGACATCGAGGCGGAAACTGTAACCATGAACTCAGCACATGATTCTAAACCCAAAATTACACATATTTTGGACTTCCAAAAAAACATCGTTTTTTACATCAGTGGATGTTCATCTGTATCATTTATTGAAATTCTGTACAGGTAATTCAATACCTTCTATTTCCAGATTTTCTGAATCTTTCCCTCTGTGATGATAAGAACCAATGCCAATGAATGTATTACTCGTCCAATTTTTTAGACTCTACGAATACCTCACATTACTTTATGCTACGAATCTACAATCCGTCCCCGTCTCTATACAAATGTACAGTTTGTACGTACAAACAGTTTCCTACATTAAATCCTCCGCATCACAGGTCTAGAAACTAATCCTGCCATAATTTCCTTCGCAAGGTCTTAACGTCTCGGCTTCTCGGAAACTGTATATCATCCGAGTGCTCCATACGAATATTTTAGCGCAATAACACCGTCGGTAGCTATCGCCTCAGTTGTAAATCTCGTTGACGCACAGTCGGCTCAACTCAAAGGACCCAATCAATGTTAAATCATAGTAAAGTGACACACATCGATATCCTGCCACACTTTGATAAAAAATCGACACGAGAATTCGAAAAAGATCCCGACTCTAGATCGCAGCCGACTTTAACCCTTGACTCGGAATACGTAAGCCGAGTCATTTATCAATAGGCACTGTGACCATAAAACTTCATAAAAATCTCGGACCTTCGTTTATTTCACTTTTGCTTTCACAGTTATCGCCTGCTCCGTCCAACAGTCACTTTCAAGTTACGTTTATTTTATGCGTCTCATATAAGTGAGTGTAGTGTGAGCTAATGAAACTCATTTCGTGCGAGTCCATAAAATAACAAAAACGTTGGGGGCACTAACATTAATAAATATAAATCTCTTCATCTGGTACGTATAACATAGTGATGCTGAGTGATGGCGCGGCGCGTTTGTGGGGGGAGTCAGGTGCGTGCGCGCAAAGACCGAAGCGCATTTGTCACTGTTGCCGGCGATTATTCATCTCATTGAAACATTAACGCTCTCGAGAACTAATCACGCTGACTAATGGAGCCCCCCGTCGACACTTCCTAAGTTTCACACTCGTGTGAAACGCCGACGCACGAATTGACGCCTCCATGTCAGTCCTGATTTAGTTGACGAGAACGAATGATCTGCTATGATCAATGAGTGTACCAATTAAAGCAGATGCGAAGCAGAAGGGGTTCGGTAGGCTTCGTACCAGACTTTGTTCTATAAAGGCTGTGTGGGTACCTAACGGGTGTAATGTTGAGGTCGCTGAACTTACAAGAGATGCTTACCTTCCTAAATGTTAAAATAAAAAAGCCTGAGCATCAGACGACGTCTCATGTTTTGTTTATTGACATTCCTGAATAGGATTATAAAATCAAACTCTATTTTGTGATGCTATAAAGACGGAAGAGCGAAGAGGGGATTTGAGATAAGAACTTTTGCAAAGACATTGATGTTGTTTCTCTGAAATGGTTAACAACAATCGCCTGCGTGTTAGCGTTCAAATCAAAACTAACACGTCATGTGCGCTTAGACTTAGCTGGCACTACTGCATTTAGTAACCGATTAATAGCTTTGTCCCACGTAAGGATGCGAACCTCGCGGAGCGTGACTGTACATAAATTTTGAGTTGGATAACCCCACCCATTGGAAATATTGACATTGAATACTATAAAACATTTGAAATGAAAGCAATAGCTTTCTTTAGACACGTTTTAACTTTTAAGTGTTAAAACTGAGGACAGGTACGTAATGATAAAGCCGAGGTTTATGTGCATCCCTGGGCCAGTACAGCCAGCAAAAAAGTACACCATAAACAGAACATTTATGACAGCAAATAAAGGCCGTCCTCTTCCCCGTAGTCCCGTAGTGAATTATTGCTTTATTGCTTCAGAAATATTTCACAAACAGAAAATATTTTATGATTCCCCAGTTAAGAGCGGTCATATATCATTTTAAGCCATAGATAATAAAATTCGTAAGTCACCAAGCTGGACGAAAGTGCAGAAACGGGAAGCCGGGTGTGTGACGCTCGGATTGAATATGTCACTGGCCACTTGTACTTTGGAAACAAACAAGAATGTTCAACTCTTTTCTCGTTGCCAATAACATTGATGTATGTAGGTATGTGTGGCAATATATTTGACCATGATGGAAGTCAGAATGTTTTTTTTTTTTCTTTTTGGCAAATCTGATGGCGGCTATTCTGCCAGCGTCATTATAGTTGTGAATGTATACGCAAAATCTGCGTTTTGGACTGTCCTTACTTCATTGTAGGACAAAGGGGTTTCAGTTTACGGTCGTAACAGTGATTATGATAATAGTCTTTAATTTAAGTACGATTTAGTGTCCCAGAACCAGGGTTGAGAAAAACTTTCGGATTCCTGCACACTAATTGCGTAACACACTATATACGTATCAACCACAATCTGATTCATTTTGAAGGATATTGCTAATTCATTGCTTCATATGATCGGAAAAATTTGTATGCTCAACAACGTAAATAACGCAATGAATGTTGTTGAACTGTCAAAATGGAAACCATTGCTTCTGATAGTGTGTACGCAAGTATTCCACTGGGATGAACCGCGAAATGAACGCGAGATTGGCGGGATTTACTAAGGAATTTACGTGGGAATTAGTTCCCTGTACTGTTAGTGTGTTACGCAATTACTTCGCTCAAGTTTGTTTACAAAAACTTTTTGATTTTTCTGAACGTACACTTACAATATAGTTTCATGTTAACTATTATTGTACGCACGTTGTAACCCTTAAATATTAAGAATTTCGCGTTTCGTCCGGCTCAAACATAAAATTGGAATAGTTAATGCCCAGCGAAATCGTTAACCGACTGAACACTGTAATTGGAAGACATTAAAATAACCAGTTATTATAGCTGACTGTTAAATGGTTTTACCGTGGGCATTAGTCTTTAGTATTTACACATGTGTTACAATGTAGGAGCTCGATATTATATTGTACGACCGTCGATCCTACTTGTCCGTGTATCGTTGTCCAATGTCCTTCATGGTTGTGAGGCTTCGCAAATTGAGTGCATGGGGCACGGAGTTGTCTGTTATTCCAGAAAACTTTGTGTCCCATAAAAAAACGTTGTGTTGAATATAAAATACTTTGTCAAAACATGTGCCCGCTAGCCAACAACTACTAACAAATCGTCCCCACGATTCGGCTCGCCCCGGGAGTGATGCGTGCGAAACAAAAGAAAGTCACCGTTCCGTTCCCCGAACGTTGTAACATTTACGACAACAAAGTTGTACCTAATTGTCGAGTTTTTTTTTCACAGTCATGCTCGCTTCTTCGAAGGCTCAAGGACGTCTCAAGGTGTGTTGTGATTATTTCAAAAAAATGAATGCACCCATTTATGAAAGATTTGTGGTGCGCAAACTCATTAGGACGCTTCGGACACATTCTGATGGCAAACATTAACGCTCATTGAAAAATTGCAGCTGGGTTTTGCGGGCTATCATCATCCATTATGTCTGACGCCTCATCCTGATTTGACAACTTTATAAAGCACATCAATAATTAAAACATATCGCTCATCGCAAACAAATGTATTAATAATCTAATATTTTGTTCACTCACCGTTGTGAAACTTTTAACGTTTTGTTAACACGATCTTCAATTGTTAGTAGAGCGTTAACTGTCAATCAAGTTCATAATACCGTGCGATGATTTCTAAAATCCTATTTTACTCCAATCAAAAATTTTGTGAATCAAATATCATAAATTAAGCAAGAACCAACGAACTAAGGAAGTTACTTTATTACCGAGAGCCTAGACCAAACGGGGAGCACAGTCGATAAAATTAGAATTTCGAAAAAAGAACATCAGGTAGAACCCTACCGAATGCAGTGAGCACCCGTAATATATTAACCCGCCTTGTTGGGGGTTGTTCATGTAATTTTTCAGCGTTGGCAGTGCAATCGGAAGCGCGCCGGCGGCGTGTACCTTTTTGTTTCTGCTGTGGTCGACGCTGTGATGGTTTTCGGAAGCGAGGTCGCCACTCATCGCCATTCGAATATCGACCAATATTTCACATTTGACTTATTAACGACGTCACAGTTGAAATTCACTTGCCCTGTGAGAAATTTTCGTTGCTTTTTTAGTTCTTTTGCGGTTTTATTGGCGTCGAGTCTCTTTATGGGGTGGACAAAACTTGTGACATCGTGATTCATACTTGAACAACTGAATTTGCGTTTGATTTCTTTGGTCGATTGTTTTCATATCTAGTTCAGTAAAATGTTAACCTACTACACTTTAATGTTGATTGGACTATTGGAGCTTCATAGGTAACTACTTAGATTAGAGATAGCAGATTTTAAAACAAGTTGAAATACTTGGGATCTCCTAATTTAGCTATACCACGGTCTCCACTTTAACCGGTTACCTTTTTCAGATCGTCGGCCAATCTAGGTGGGGGGCCTACCCCGCTGCGTTTACTGATTCACAATATCCACTTAAGCACTTGTCTGTTTCAACAACTCTCAATCCTTTGACAGACATAGCCACTTGGCCAGCCAGTTGTCACTTTGGCAATTTTGGCCACAAACTTACAGCAACAGGTTTAGCTTTTTTTTCACACACGGATTAAAAAGAGGTTTGATTTCATCGCACTAAATTGAAAAAAGAACGCATTAAACAAGCAATTCGAAAATAATTGAAATTGGAACGCGTGGAAAAATGGCGCTCACGTTTCCCAACTACACGTTTCATTTAATAAAATGATTAGTTTCTTACACAGGAGTGTGGGAATGATTTACTTTCACGTGTACAATGTGTCTGAATATCATTAAATTATTACGCACAAGTCCGAAATTCACGTTCATTAACCCGTGAGAACTTATTGTTTAACTTGACATGTAATCATGTGGAATGTCACATATTAAAGTTGTCTTAGCTGTGTATTATTTGTTTTCAATTACTTTGTGCTGTTTTTGGTTATGGCTGCTATATATTATTTTGTTTACGAGAACATAAATTCTTTTTTATATGGAATTTAAAATGTTTTGGCAGAGGTCAACTTATTATATTTTCAGATGTAAAATGTTTACGTAAGTATTTTTTACGTTCATTTCAGTCATGAAAATTCCTGAATTGCGTTCAAATCTTATTAGGTATCCGTACAAAGATTAAATACCTACTTATTATTTTTAGAAGCTTTTAGATTTGTTTCCATTTTTGTACCACAAAATCACTATAACAATATACTGAAAAACAGAAAAGCTTGTTAATTTATTTAAATACGATAGAGCTACGAACACACAATCTCTAACACAAAAAGCCGACAACAGTTTGTCCAAATTAGATTAATATTCAGGATTAAATTTGTAATTGATTTATATTTTTATGACCACTATTCTCATAGTCTCACTAATTTATTAAGCGTTGAATGAACACACTATTATCGCCCAATTTAATTCATATCCTAGCATTTATTATACCAATTAAAATACCATAAAATGCATGTATTATGCGTTGAAACGTTACAATGTTTAATAGTCATAGTGTTGGGTGTAACTTAATTAAAACTAGAGTCCGTTTTAAATGACCATCTTAATAACTGTAGACGGCTGGCGCTACCTGATTTTGTTAACAATTGTATAGATCTGCTGGAAGTGCCATTGTTTGTTTGTTTATTAGTTTATTTACTGTGTCTGTCTGGGTACTTATTTGTTTTGTCTGAGAAATCAGTCAATTATCGCATAGTTTATTGCGAAAAGTCATTGCGTAAGTATTTCGTAGATGTTGGGATAATTATTGAAATACGTAGAAGTGAAAATGTTTTTTACTAACATTAATTACTTCTAAGCTTAGAGAAAATTCAATAAGTACTATTTTAGATGATAATCGAAATGTAATACCTAAGCCTACCGCAAAAATTCTAAGGGTCAGTTTGAGATATTTGGTTGTTGATAAATCATTCAATCAATCACAACAGACGGGCAATTCTCGTAATTTTAAGAACGTTCATAGTCTGATCTCAGTCTCGATCTGTCAAAAATACTTCTAATTCTACACTTCTAATCCCTACATTTTTGACAATTTTTGACATTGATTATCGATCGCTGAGATGAGATTGTGACTAGATTTTGAACGTTTTTAATTGCGGTAATCGGCTTTCAGTTTACGCGCGTTTGACAATTTGTCACATTTATTTTTGCGATAATATTTTCGTTCGACAAACTGGCCTTAAGTGCCTCCTTGAAATTGACTAACAAATAAACATTACACACACGACATCCAGCAGAGAAACCTCCTCAAAAACCTCTAATAGCTTCGATTACGAGAACTGTAGCTTGTCCAGAATAAATAATGAAAAATCGTGTGTAATGTGTTTTGAGTCGCGACGTCGACTTCGGCAATTACGTTTGTCATCCATCAGCCTGCCTCAATTAGTTGCTGCCAGAATTAGTATTGTGTTAGTTAGGTTAGAGGTAATTTCGACGGATATTGTGATATTATTTCGTGTAATATGGCGATATTTTGAGCAGATTTGAATTTTCGTAAAGGTAACACAGAGTGTTTAGTGTATACTCTGAGTTTGTTTCAGCCTTTCTCCTCAGAGTAGTCAGATAGGAAACGCCGACCTCATCTAGTTTAAAAAAATATGATTAAAAAACGTGTAAAAATGTTTGTACACACCTACTTATAGAAAATAAATCATTTATAAATCTAATCATTTATATATTTAATATGACCGATGAACGTTACGTGACGAAATCGTAGATGTTATGTAGGTAAAAATAATGACTTTTATTTTGCCTAGAGATGAAAGGATATACCTACGAGTATCCGTCCTACCCGACGTAATTTTTACCATCCGGCCGGATACTGCGTAGTAGGTCAAAATTCAGAGGAATTAATTAAATTAAAAAGGACCCTCCACACACAAATTAAAACAGTATCTTTGACCTTATCTCTTTCATGGGACTTGAACTAATATTCGAAATGTGTGACCTGCACTAGATAGAAGCATTTGGAAGAAATACAATTGACTGTGTTTAAACTTTATGTGCAATAGGAGAGGCCTGTATCCAGCAGTGGATTGCTGTGGGTTGATGATGATGAAACTTTATGTGTGTTTTGTTTCTCCTAACTTTAGCTTTGCCTTCCACCAAGTTGCCGAGATTAGTTGCCTAGTTTATTTGTTAGATTATTTGTTTCGAGATTAGTTGTTAGGTTAGAGGTGATCTTATCCAATGTCGCGCGATATTGTGATACCTATCATTTCGTGTGTGTATTGTCTTTGGTCCCTGGGCCTGACATCAAGCAATGGACAAAGTTGTCAATTTTTTATATGCTTGAGTACGAGGCTTTTGACTACTTTGTATGTGTATATTTTATGTCTTTTTTTTGTGATGTGCGTTTTGTTTGTGCAGAATAAACAATTTTTCTTTCTTTCTTTCTAGTGAGATAAATTTTATGGAGATTTGCAGAGGGTAAGGTTACAAAAGTACAGACGCCAGCACATCAAGCTACTACAATCTGTCAAATTTCTTTAATAGATTTTCAACTTTATCGCTAAAGCATTAAGGTTCAAGGTTCATTGGGAAAATTTGACAGTTTCGGGTAGGTTGACCTGCTGGCGTCTGTACATGACTCTATGTACTCTTGCTATGTTTACTATTGAGCTGTCAAGGGTTAAATAAAAAAGTAATTTTATAGGAAATATTGTAATACGTGTAGCTAAATCATGTGTTGGTTGTTTTTGTGAATAATTTATAACATTTTGGTTTAGACAGAAACTGTATTACCAGTGTCATTATGGAGTCAATTGTTTTAAAAGAACATCCTAAGATGCTTGAACTGATGAATGAACTAGCGTCTCTAAAGGCGCAAGTTCATTCTCATAAGTTCATTGGTTTTGAAGTCAATTCATATTAGGTAGGTACTTATAGATAGTGACAGCTCACACTCAACAGGGTCCGCAAGCCTATGGGCTTATGTAAAGGTAGGTACATAAAAGATAATGGACAGATGATCTTTTAAAGGTTGCAGAAAGCCAAGCACCTTTACATAATAGCAGTGTTGAGGTCTAAGTTCAACAGTGGGTGCCATTCGGTAGGTGAGGACTTCGAAAGTGATACCTGTCCACTTAATGTCACTGGCCAATAAAATGATCGAATTTTTATTCGTATGTTGGTTACGTCACTGCTTCCAATGTATTGCAGTGGATTAAATTACAAGAGAAAGCTCGCGATTGGTTTTGTTAGTGTTGTTGAAGAGTTATGGTCGTCTCGTCACAGTTCCAATTCGTCATTGAAAAACAAAAGATCACGATTCACAACTGTTTCATGAAGTATCTCTTCAATAAATAATAGATAGTATTTTATTTTTGATTAACTTTTCAAAAAAGTATTTAATAACAATATTTCCACTAGTAATTTCCATCAGTCTACCGAACCTTTTCTCAGCTATGGGGTCAGCTTCCAGTCTAACCGGATGCAGCTGAATACCAGAACTTTACATAGAGCGACTGCTTTTCTGACCTCCACATCCCAGTTACTGGGAAACACGATACCCCTGGGTAAGACTGGTTGTCAGACTTTTTGGGCTTTTGAATAAGGCTGTCAAAGATCTACGAATAACAGTCGTGACCATCGGCTTGACGTGCTTTCTGAGGCACGGAGGGTATAGGATCTTGATGGTCATCAACGAACCGACCGCGACCAGCATAGCGTAACCTTCGATAGACCCATGTTATTATTTAGCCACGAGCCATTCAATATTTACAGTGTGGCTAGAACATACGAGTAAGAATACTTATTTAATTACAAAAGCACAGTCATATAGGCATTAGCTAATGCTTCGGTAGGAAGGTGGGTCTACGTTCACATCAATCTGCAACACTACCAGCAACTTCACTAATATTAAAGTTCTAAAAAATTTACTTCAACAAAATCAAATCACCACAAAAAATCCCAGTTACTCAAAATCATTGTTGTTTATCAAACTTTTTCGTCTCATCAATTTAATTACGGGAATCATTTTCCGCGTCGAATAAAAAATGAAAAATAAACAATTTTGAGAGCCGTAACTGGTAAACACTATTGTGGTGGAGGCCGTGTTGATGACGCAATGAAAAAAAAAGTATTTAAACCTAATTAAATGTACCCACGACGACGTCGACGCGACGTGGCGCAACCGACACGCCTCCGAGCTCGGATCGAAGCAATTAGTTGCAGAAGAGATTAGATTATCTTATTACATTATTATCTTTGCATCTGCATGGAGGGCCATGATATTGAACTGGGTAGAGGTTTTGGTATGGCGTTAGTTTGGTAATGAAGGAAATTGGATGTGATGTTTCAGTTTCATTTGTATACGTATTTCTGAACAATACCTGTCGAAAGTGACTGGATTCTAAGCCACAGGCTATCCCAGTGCGGGATCCTGTATATAACAGTAGCTGCAGCAGCTGGTTACCATGGACTCCGTACATGATTCCTAATGTACTTCCCCCCAACTTATCTATAAGTTGAAAATTTTCGTGGGTTATTATTGTACTAACTATATTATTTGTTCTTTACATTTTGACCGCGTAGGTAGGACCGCGCACTTTTCTATGAAGCAGCGATTTTTTTTGATAACCCACGATAAATTTATACGATTGTATAGAACCATGTGCATCAGTTGCGCTTCGATGTCCCTACCACTCTGTATATGGATTTTGGTCACAAAAATAGATTTGAGTATATTGATTCGTATAAAATCTAACAGATTTTCAGAACAATTTTTTGTTTAGATATTTATGGTTTTTTTAGTTGTTATTACGTAGAAGATAACCGATGACTTGGCGAAAGCAGCCGACATCCGCTGGATACGAGAAGCACAGAACTAGTCGAAGTGGCGATACTTGGGGAGCCCTATGTCCAGCAGTGGACGTCTATCGGCTTAAATGATGATGATGATGACGTGAAAGATGCCTTACTGTACATTATTGAAGTATTATAGTATCACCGCCTGTCATAAAGTCAACTGAAGACGGTACTAAAATGATTGAAGGTAACTGTTAACAAACCAGTAATTATTTATGATTGATGCACTATGAACTTTGAACTTCAATTGATATTGGAAACAGCTTAATAATTATGTATCTACACACGACGACATTATCAAGTTATATATTTGCAGTTTTAACTGACCTCGCATTGTTTAGGCTTTTCGTACAATGAGAAGTAAGCTTAATATACTGTTAATGTATAGCTTCATATGTCGCTCGAAGAAAACAAATAACAATCGGAATGGCATTAAAGTGTTGTCGAAATATAAAACAGTAATACTGTGTGAAAAAATATCCATAGGCAGTCTTATTAGAACGACTATAACTCTCCAGACCCCGTCTATCGATAGAGCTGAAACCATATGTTTCTACAGTAGCTATAAGCCAAATGGCCAACGAAGAAAGTAGCCTAAAATTTAACGAGGAAATTGATACTGGTTTTTATAGTGAAATGTATTTAGGGATGACTACCGAGAGGACTACTAATAGAGAGGTATGGAAGAAGAAGACATGTTGCGCCGACCCAAAATAAATTGGCATAAGGACAGGAGAATGAAATGAATCAAATGTTTTAAAAACGTACACAAAAGAAGAAATGTGTGTGTGTTTGTGTATGTGAGTTTAAATGTTTGTAAACGCATCCACGATACAGGAGAAATTCCTAGTGTGGGGCAACGTTTAAAAAAAAAAAGAAATAACAAAGTGTGGACGAATACTAAAATTAAAAATTAAATTATTCTTAACACTATAATTTATAGTCACCATCAAAATGTCAACTTAGTGAAAAATGAAGTGCAGAAATGTTGCTGTGATAAGATAAATGTCGCTGAAGTATCATAACTATTGTAGTATCGACGTTTACGATCATTGGTTGTTAATGTATGTGATAACAGTGAGATTTACATATTTTGGTACCTACGTGGGTATTGTTACTGTTATTTGTAAATCGTAGTTCAGATATGTTGTTTCCACCTTAGAAAAGTCAGCAAATTGTGATTTGGAAAGAAGTTGGTAATGCGTTATGTATATCACTGCATGATATAATAATTTAAAAATATCAGATCTTGTGTTCCTTTTCAAAATTGCCAACGGAACAACTGGTGTTACCGAGTTGTTGCACAAAATCCGGCTGCGAGTGCCGTCTGTGTTCTTACGTAGACCTCATTTATTGCACACCCCAGTGGTAGCCACTACATACAGACGGAACTCGTACATGGTGAGAGCGAGTCGTATGTACAACACGACCTGCTGGGAAGCTGATATCGACATTTTTAATACTAGTGTTGCTAAATTAAAGAAAATTTTATCTAATTGCTTCTTCGAGCGTTAATAGTAATTTACTGTTCTGTTATACATTTTATCATCTGTTCACATGATAATATATTATATTGTATTATATATGGTTATATATTATATTGTGTTATATATACGTATATACTTACTACACGTGGAAACTTGTAATTGGCCTTATTTTTGTATAATCTATTACTTACTGTATCTGTTTAGCTGTAAGTTTTCCTAAAAATAAATAAATAAATAAATTATGACACTGCATGGTGATGTAACGGCCGCGACTTGTAGGGCATGGGTTCGAACCCAGGCAGGCGCTTTAATTTTTGTAAATAGTTTTTCTCACCACTGCTCTCAAAACGGTGAAGGAAAACATCGTGAGGAAACCGGCATGTCCTAGAACCAAATTCAAATAAATATGCCATCTACCAACCTGCACTGAGCCCGCGTGTTAGATAACAGCCTCTCGAAAAGAGGAGGCCTGTGTCCCACCTTTGGGAATATTATAGGCTGATTATGCTATGGTTATGTAAAATCAATGCTTATGCCTCTGAGAAAATAAACAAAATTGCTCAATTGGCTTTAGCAGAGAACAGTGGAATTTAAAAATTCCTTGGACATCCGCACTCAATAGACGGCTCTGTTCATTCGCAGTGAAGCAAAAAGCAAGAACTAGACTTAGTACATGCAGCTGAAGAGAAACAGAAACCAGCAAAAAACTCATCAAACAAACAAAATATATCAAAATAGAAACAGAGCTTCCTGTAGCTGAAACAAACGTCCTATTATCAAAGAAAAATCGCAATTCCACAAACGTAGTGATTTCAGTGCGTGCGAGTAACAAGCCGTCGACACCTACCGATAGCATCGCTATGACTGGCTGGAAATTATTCCGAATCGTAATTACAACGATTATTCACGGCGGGCCGGGGGCGGCCGCCATTTTTCAACAGTCACCGTTCTTAATTATGAGCCGCACTGGACGCCTGTCGAAGCTTTGAGTCGCGCCGTCACCTCGGGCCGACTTCGCGCCGCTGTACCGCGGCTATTTTGTAAGTTAAGAGTTAGTTGCTTTGATGGTAAGGACTGCTGTGGCAAGGATTACGCTGAGGATCAGGAGACTAGAAGATATCGTAATGCTTTTAATTAGGGTTCGTGTCAATAAGACTGTGTGAGCTTGTTTATCAGGGGTACAGAATTTGATTATTAAAATGACAATGTTGACTTTACGTGACTGATGGATTTGGTTTTCGTATTTGATTGTTTTATTTAATTGAGTCTCTATGCGCTTGTTAACTGTCCTAGAGCTTTAATTATGTTGGTAAAAAAAATAAACAATAGACAGATTGTATTTATTTAATTTGCTCAAGGTTTTCCCCAATTCCTATCTTCTAATATGGATTAAAAATCTCTCAATTTGAAGCACTCGAAAATCAAAACAAACTTGAAACAGTCCGCTCGACATGCTAGCGAGCACTTCAATAATAGAACTCTGAACGTTACCACACGAGAGCCCGGCTAGTGTTTATTTATCGTTTTGGAAGGCTTAGAGAAGACAGATGGAATGTTGTGTTTTTTACTCCAAGATGAGGTGTAAAGTAGAAATAATCTTTTTTATTCCTAATACAGTATGTAAACAAAGTTCCCCGATGTTAATTTTTGTGACGTATGCCTGCAAGTTCTTCAGTTTTTGTCGGCAGTTAACGACTGCCATAACTTGAGATGCGATTTTTTGCTCCAAGTGCTCCAATGTTTATGTCCTTGTAACCAAAGGTGGTTATTAACTACTAAGTAACTGAAGTTTATGTTGTAGGCACAGGAAAATAAGCTGTTATATTTACTCCACGAAAAACGGTATTCTTATTAAAAGTAGGATAAAAGAATGATTAAAAGTGCTGCAGTGCGAGCTCGTGAAACGACTTCTAGATAATAATTGAAATCGCCGTCTGGTCACGACCAGAGCGTGTACGCTCGATAACAAAGTGCTTTGGATGTTTTCATTATTCTTTCAGCCTTGTTTATAATATAGGTTAATTGTAGTACGAAGCTTTTAATGTTAGGCTAGATTACAAGCTCAATTATTCCTAGCAAGTGAATGAAACAAGAGTGCATTTTGGCACTTGAAATTGATGCTAGTGCAAGTTCAATCCAAGATTACGAAAGACAAATTATTGCTTATAATTTTAATAGTGTTCTAATAGGTTTTGTTTTCAGCATGGCAGACAAAAAGAATACAAAGCGTAAGTGGTGAAGCAGAATGAATCTATAACTAAAACCTATTAAGGTGTTAAAACAAAAGCTTATATGCCAGCCACTAGTTTGCAATATTGTACACACTAACTGCACTACTGCCTTTTCTATCGCCAGATAAGACAGTTTTTGTATGAAATAACTGTCAAAACAACAAAATTATTCCTGGAATAAAGTTATCAGATGATTGAAAAATCAGCCTTAAAAGGACTAAAGGACCAATAGCAGCGTTAATAAACAAAATAGTGTTGCGCCCGACAGTATCCGGCTGGTCCCGGCCGTGCTGACGCCAGCGAGTCTAATCGCCGTTTATTGGAGAAAACCGATTACTGCCAGCGCCATGGCCGAAACGGTTTCGACATGTCACCACTACGTACAGCGCGAACGGTTTCGATCGAACATATTTTGACAATGCATCGATGGGTAAGTTTAATTTGTTAGGCTGATATCGGCTTTTTGTCGTGACGGATCTTTATAGTGTGTTATTAAACTTTCAGGTACTTGTAAGGAGACAATTGACTCGGAGTTGGACACTGCGAATGACTTGGCGACGCGTGGAAGGGGTGAAGAGCTGGGGTCAAATGTTTAGTCGTAGTAGTAGTGAGGATTATAATAGGTTGTCATATGTTGATTGGGGGTATAGCAGTCAATGAATAATGTGATGGCCCATAGGATATATAGATTAATTTGTGAAGTCATTTCTATACATGTAGCTTACTAATGAAGCTTTTTACAGTACCGTTTCACCTTTTTTTGATATTTTTTTCTTTATTATGTATTGTGTCTTTTGTTGCACTGAATAAACGTATTATCTATCTATCTATCTATCAGTACCTAGCATCAA
The DNA here is from genome assembly GCA_951799955.1 of Apamea anceps. Lineage (NCBI taxonomy): Eukaryota > Metazoa > Arthropoda > Insecta > Lepidoptera > Noctuidae > Apamea > Apamea anceps. The sequence goes on along the minus strand of OX637505.1, from coordinate 7,365,907 downwards.
GCTCCTTAGTCCTTCATCAGAAATTCACTTGATCACAATGCAGTGGCACGGATGTTCATTTGTGCTAGCCGAGAAGAAATCTAAAGATATTCATAATACAGTATAATTTAAAAAATCAGGTACTGAGCAATAACTGGCATACAGGCTGAAAAGAGGCACTGACGAGGAGACTCGGACAACTAAAGCCTTTTAATTTATTCAAAGTCTGCGTACAGGCCTAGTCGCCATTCTTCCCGGTAGTACCGCTAGTAGTTCTATTTACGCCCGGGCCACGTGTCTAGCGATAATACTCTGAACTGTTGCTAACCGCCAACGGGTCTGAGGCTTTTGTTCAGCGGCAGGTTTTCTTCACTTGACTTAGATTCCCGTTTTTGTACACGTTTTAGGATGGTTTATTTCTATAAACCATCCTAAAACGTAAGTATTAGGTGGCGTGGATAAAGCTTAGGTTCGGCTTTGTAGTATCATGTTTGGGAGGCTATTTTTTTTCCGCATGGAAAAGTTGTGGAGAATTATTCGGTAGTTTAGAGTTGTTGTTAAGGTTTTTCCCAAATGAAAATTGTAGTAAATATAAACGAAGGTACGAAAACCGTGCTTCCAGGAGTTGAAAATCGAAACAAAGGAAACATCAATACGAAAATTCTCAAAGAGGTAAAAGGATTATACATTAAAAGTGATTAGAAGTTTCGCTTTCAATTCCAAATAGAAATCAATTATAGAAATGGATTTTAGGTATTACTTAGAATCCACGAGGCAGAACTTATTATTAGAGTTGGGTACAGGGCCCGTACCTGGCGGGCCCAACTTGCGAGTCACGGAGGGCGCTTTCGGGTAAAAACTACAAAAAGTAAATTATATTGATGGAATCGAGCTCGTTTGATTGATGATGAGTGAGCATTTTTTAATTTCGAGGATTCGACCGCGCCGTCTGTTGAGGTCACAACCGAACGATTATAAAAGCCCGTGAACATTCTACGAGAGTTTGAAGGTTCCTTATAAAATATTTGAAACCAATTAATTTTCCTTTCAATTTGTTTGATGTTTGTTTGCAATAAATGTACGTATGGAGCAAGATATCAAGGTTCTTTGACTTATTAAGACGCAGAATTATGCTAGTCTTCATTACTGTGAATTACAAATTAGAAGTCGAAAATTATCGCCATATTTTTCTACGGAACCATATTTTATTGGGGTATGATAAAAACAAGAGCCGGTGTATTGGACCCGCGGTTTTTTCGTACCGGAATTTTGGCTAAGGTGTCTATTAATATTAATTGACGTTTGTGAAATTCTGTTTCTAGTGTACGCAGAACAATGACGGTGCAATGTTGCGGATGGATTTTATAACGTGTTTCGTTTTCTCTCACAAATTGTTATTTAACTAGCCGATTTAATTTTCGTTTCGAATCTTTCTCTAATAACGTAGTGCGTGTTCAAAGAGGTCTGTTTTATTTTTATTTTCGTTGGAACCGGCTTCTGCGCAAAGATTCCGATAGAATGTAGTTTAACAGTTAAGTAGTTAATGTAATTTTTAGTACCAAAATATTCTTCTAATTGGTACATATTGATCGTTCAGTCCTGCAATTTACAGGGCTCTATGACTATCTAATTTGTGAATTGATTAGAATTTATTAGGTATATTCACTGAGAGTACACCTAGTTCTCTGTTATTTGCGCTGTGTAAAAAAAACAGCTTCGTCTACAAATTGTCAACATGGTGACATGAGCTCACAATGCAGGAAAGGAACGTGAGAAAAGTGCGTTCCGAGAATGAACATTCCGCATAAAAAGTATTTCACAATCTCGCAACTTGTGGAGTGCACCTTGCACCAAAAAGATTTACACCAAAGAGTTTTACAAAAAAATCTCTACAATAAAACAACGTAGCAATGTAAAACAAACTAGCACAATGTAAATATAAACGGCACCTGTTGTTACATATTCTGTGCGTTACAGAGGTAGGTATCTACCTACAAATATGTGTATTTAGATCACAGCTGATTAAACCTACGTCATTCGGAGGTCGGAGACGTGTTTGTTGAGAATTTTAATTACGATTTTGCATGGATTTTATAATAGAACCGGTGGATAGGATTTGGGATGTCTTTCCACAGATAGATCTTGCTGGAATTGGGCAAAAATCACATTTAGATTTGACATGACAACATCTTATGTAAACGTGATTTTATCAAGCCAAGAAAGCTGCATTCAACATGAGTTTTTCACGACACAACATTTGGTTTGTTGAAGTCTATACCTATCATACTTATCATATTTACAGTTGAAGTGGTAACGGCTGCGACTTACGAGTTGTAGGCCTTGGGTTCGAACCCAAGCAGGCACTTTACTTTGTGTAAATTATTTCATCACCACTGCTCTCAAAACGGTGAAGGAAAACATCATGAGAAAACCGGCATGTCCTAGAACCAAAAATTCCAAGACACGTGACATCTACCAACCCGCATTAGGCCCGCGTGGTGGATTACGGCCCACTCCCTCTCACCGAGAGGAGGCCTATGTCCCAGCAGTGGGAACATTATAGGCTGACTGTATATGGGGTCAAAATAACTATGTTCAGATTACTGCAATATTAAATGTCATTTGCCTTCTAATATGTCATCTACAACTTAATGTAACACTGTAACAGACTGATTGCTATTCTTTTACTAAACTATCTGTATTTTTTTTTGGGAAATAAACATATTATTATTTCCTTTATTTCATCTGATTACTTATTAATTACATTTTTCAATATTTTTGTAAACAAAAAGATAAAAAAACATTAAAAAATATAAAAAATACTAGCCCACCGGTATCGGGAACAGGGTTCAAGCTACCGGTGGTCAGGGTTCCAGAGAGAGGAACCTCCTGACAATGCGAGCCGTGTCCAGAAGGACCGCTTTCTGAATCAAGCCCTTGATCCAGCTGCCCAACGAGAGCCTCCTCAGGTGTTGGTCGAGGCTCTTGGCTATTAAGCCATTGCATATTATTATTATTACTATTATATACTTATGGGACAAAACCGATTCACGGTCTCAGTACCTACCTAGTAAGAAACACGTGCAAGGAATCGTGATAGTACTCGGTCCAAGCTAAGGGGTTTATCCCTTCAATACCAGCGGTCTACACAACTATTATTATTCGCGTCCGGGTACCATCTGGGTCAATTTTTATTTCAATAAAAAACTGTTATAGGAAGACTTCCAGACCAACATTGTCACACGAAACAAGAATTCCGTTTAACGGTCAACTAAACGATTCTGTCGCCAAGAAAATGCAATTATCAATCCAACTGTTTCCTCTATGCAAAAAACCGGTATTTTTGTATAAAAAGGTGTCTTCCCACAATACTTTCATCACGACAGCAGAAGACATGACAACGTTGACATTTAACCGATATAATGTTCATTTGTTTGTTTAACCTGACCCTAAAATTCACGCAAGTGCACCAATTCTACATTCACATTATGGTCCTGCGAATCCTTTTTAGTCAATACGAGACATTATATCGAGTAACAAAGGCGATTAACAAGCCGTTTGTCAGTTACTACACTAGTTTTGACTTCAATAGTGCTGGGAGCGATTTATCTGTGTCTGGAACTTAAACAGGTTTGGAACTTTTTGTAGTCACTAGCGGGTTGCGTCAGGACAAACGGCTCGGAATATGAATAATTGCAGGCTGAGTGTTGTTTATTAGACTTAGGTAATTGTGTTAATCTATTAGCGTCATAATGTCTGGTAGTTTTACTATCGTTTACCTAGTTGTTTGTTAAAGGTGTAGTTTTTACACAAAGCTCCAACTTAGTGTACTTACTGTAGGAGAGGTACATTACACATACTCGTACCTACACATCAGCATTTTCATGTAAGTATGAAAATGCTGGTCTTTGGTAATCGATCAATGATATCAAGAAGTGTTTTATTGATGTACCCGGCGTCTCCACCATTTGTAGGAAAGGTATACACCAATAAAACGCTTATTTGGAATTAAATAATGCTTATTTACGGAACAGTTTTACGTTTTTTTAGACATATGCCTTCTCAACTTTAATTATTTTTCTCTATCATAAATTCAAATTTTGTTTGTCTCGTATTTATGCCATCAACTTAAGACTCGCGGAGGTTGCATTTTATGACGTGTAAAAGTGATTCCTTATATCCTATTTATAGAATAAACAATTTCATTTCATTTCTACGACCATCACAGAATAGCGTAACATAGTAACAATCTCAATCTGACTAATTTTGAAGGATATTGCTTCATATTATGTCGAAAAATTTGTCTGCTCAGCAATGTAAATAACGCAATGAATGTTGTTGAACTGTCAAAATGAAAGCCATTGCTACAAATAGTGTGTTACGTAACTACCCCGCAGGTCAGGTTACAGCCTCTACAGTACTAATTAATTTAATTTAGTCTTCAGCTGTTACATAATGAACACGTAGTTATATTTTCCGTCTTTATGATGCTTTCGAATGTTCATAACAGTTAACAATCCGAAAATGGAATGAGTGTTTTGTTTTTATTGTGCCAGTGTTTTTTGTCATAATAGCACTTTATAGTTATTTGCTCACCTTTGCCCTAAAGATACAGAGAAAAGGAGAGGACATACAAATCTGACATTCCATAATCTTCAATACTTTATTAACTTAATTTGAATAGGAGAATCTAACACGTCTTTGACATAACCGCTACTGCAATTTTCGTGGCAAATGTCGTAGCAGAATCGAAAATCTTTGTGGGTGTTTTTTCAATTTTGATGAAACATTACCATTATATATTATCGAAACGGCCTGTTGCCACTTCCCGTGACCCAAGGGCTGGCTTCTACCTTGGCCAGAGTCTAAGCATTACCATACAACGAGGTAATGCCGCCAGTCGACAGCAATGCGCATGAATTTTGCGACGCTATATTTTAATTTGTGAACAGTGAACAGTTTTTTCAGATTTAGGATATAATTATGTTATTTTTAATGGTTAATTGTTATTTAGTTACATATTATTTTAATTCTACATATATACATACAGGAAAACAACTGTATCAATGTTGGACCGGGTCCGTGGTAGCACCAACACAGTCTTCAGAACGTTTGCATGCAAAATTGATAGTCCATCTACTGTGAACTGGGGGCCTAAAAAGGCCACTTTAAGCAATACCTCTAAAAGCTGTTCATTTCCTGAATTTCCAGCAGATCATTAGCAATCCCTGAAGGCGTCAGCGTAGTTTGCTACGCTGACGACAGGCTGGTCCTGGCGCAGGGGAGGTCGCATCAGGCGGCGGCCGACGCGATGACACGCGGGGTTGCGATAGTCGTGGAAAGGATCCGGCGGTTGGGTCTCGAGGTGGCATTGCACAAGTCCGAGGCCATGTCCTTTCATGGGCCTCGGTACGGGCCACCTCCGGGATCCCAACTAGTGGTAGGAGGGGTTCACATCGGCGTCGAGACCACGATGAGGTACCTGGGTCTCGTCCTCGACAGTCGATGGAACTTCGTCGAGCATTTCCGACGTTTGGCCCCCAAACTGGAACGGGCCGGGGCCGCCTTATAGCGGCTCTTGCCCAACCTGAGGAGGCCAAACGCCTCCTGCCGGAGGCTTTACGCAGGGGTCGTGCGGTCCATGGCCCTATATGGGGCCCCGGTATGGGCGCGTTCACTGCGGTCACCACTGTCAGGATCGCCCAGAGGACACGGTGGAGCATACGGTGGAGGTCTGTCCTGCTTGGGCAGAGCACCGCCGTGTCCTCGTAGAGGCGATCGGCAGCGGCGGCGACCTCTCGCGTCCGGCCCTGGTTCAAGCCATGGTCCGGGGCGAGGGGGAGTGGGAGGCAGTCACCTCCTTCTGCGAAGCAGTCATGCTAGCGAAGGAGGTGGCGGGGTGGGCGAGGGAACGCACCTCACGCCTCAGCCGCCGCGGGAGACGCTCCGGGCGTCGGGAGCCGCGTGACGACTCCCGGCCACCGTAGGCGCGGGCCTGCGTGCGGTGAGTAATGGGTAACTCACCGTCCGATCAGGACTAGGCCCGTGCCGGACGGCGTGTACGTGTTCCACGCGCGCCTCAAAGAGACGTCAGCAAAAGCGACGGGGCCCCATAGGGCCGAAGCCTGCCAGGGTAGCGGGATCGTCCGAAAGGGTTACCGCTGCCCTGGAACATAAAGGGCTAAGGAAGGAACACGGGTGGGTTTTAGTCAGTAAGAGTCTGACACTCCCTTCTGCTCCACCCAGAGCGGGAGGGGTCATTTTATGATTTCCCATCCTCAAAAAAAAAAAAAAAAGATCATTAGCAATTCCTCTAATTTTCGTAAAATTTCATTTCATATTTGGTGTAAGCATTGCCGCATGAAAAAAAAAAACGTAGTTTCATCGGTAAATTTTTCATTACAGTTTTTATTAATCAAATCGGCTTTTTATTTTTTATTTCTACAGTTTAAATGTTATTTCATTGTGATATGAATTGCATACAGATCATATTATGAATTGTCAGTTTGTGACCATTTTACGATTTTTAATATGATTCATATTGTTATCCTATTATGATTCTGCCAAAGTGGCCTTTTTAGGCCCTTGGGCAGGTGTACATCCTGCACAGCAATAGAACATGGACTAAGTAATTATTGTGTAATTTGTTATGTTTACTAACAAATTACTAACACCTTTTTATAATGATTTTTGTGTGTACTACTAACAACCTTGCTAACGCCTTCTTTGTAACTACATATTTTATGGACTGTGTGTCTGAGTTAAAGATAAATTAAATTACAAATCGTCGCCAGTATTGCAATGTTAAAATTCACTATAGCTATGATCAGTTACGTTTTAAGGTAGACCGTTACTTTTAGACAAGTCAAGTTTATGGCCCGACTTACGAAATCTAGATATTATCTAAGCAATGCTAGATTAATGTCAGGGTTCTCTATAGCTTTAACTCTCGTCGAATATCGGCTTAAAAGGTCGAAATACGTACATTTTGTTTATCTATTATTGATGAACCAACATTAATGATACACGAACAGTGACTCAGCTCCTACGGTCTCGTCGCGAAGTACAAAAACTGTTGTTTGAACAGATCGTGTTTTCTGCAGTATCATAATATTTACGTTAAAGTGATTACGTCAGTAGTATTATGCAGCTTTTGTTGGTTAATTAAAACTTAGGGATTTATTTTTTTATTCTATAGAATGTTTAGTAAGATATGACTTAATTGGCTGCGTGCAAAGGTTAGGTGTCAGGAGATCCACGCATTTGGAAAGTAGTCTATATAGGTAAGCTGTGCTTTAAAACTGACTTTCTGAGTTGAGCGGCATGATTACTGACAAATGCGTGCGCTGATTGGACAGGTCCACTCAATCTGCTTGGTTTTTTCCTCAAAAGACCATGTCAGACACCAATCTACATGGTATTCACATGATTTGACCAAGATTATGTCTGTACTTTTAAAGAGACTCTAATCTCTGAGTTTGTTTCGGTCTCCCTTCTCAGAGTAGTCAGATAGGAAACGTCGACCTCATCTAGTTTTTAAAAGTGACTTGTAAAAGTTTTCATATAAACCTCCTTTTTTTTTGTTGATGGGAAATCATCAAATGACTCCTCCCGCTCTGGGTGGAGCGGAAGGGAGTGTCAGACTCTTACTGACTAAAACCCACCCGTGTTCCTTCCTTAGTCCTTTATGTTCCAGGGCAGCGGTAACCCTTTCGGACAATCCCGCTACCCCGGCAGGCTTCGGCCCTATCGGGCCCCGTCACTCGTGCTGACATCTCTTTGAGGTATATAAACCTCATTAGGTCTGATTTTGTCAACCCCAGATAATTTTATCGGAGGAATAATTTTGAATTTTTGACAGTTCCATACAAAAGCTGTTATACGGCAATTTCATTTCACGAATAAAAATTATCTGTAGATTGAAAAATCAGCCCTTAGAGAAAAAAAGAATTTATCAAACAGTTATGAAGTTCAATAGTTTTCTGAAACGCGGCTTATTTTTTACGCATTATTTCAGGAATATCACTTAAAATGGCTATACCTACCTACACCCGATGAAATCGGCAATAGATACAATGTTCGAAATACACCAAGAAAGCAGCAATTAGTTTCGCCACCTCAAAAAGACCACTCTTCATTTCTAACAATTACACAAATATGACGCGAAAAAAAATCAAAAACTGGTCCAATATCCCTAAAAAATTGTATAGTACGAGAGCGAAAGTCGTAATTTGCATACAACAATGCAGCACCTGTTAGTTGGTAGTGGCATGTGGGCGAAGCGTGTCCTCACTATACTGCTTATTCAAGAGTTGCAATGTAAATGAACCTTTTTTATCATTATGAATCAAGCCAAGGTCACCTTCTTTGTGTACATCACATGGTCTATTGTTGCATGGTTCAATTTTTATATTGTAATTATCGAACGACGTACTTTGATGTCAATAAAAAATTGGTGTGGTTTATTGACCTGTGTGTAAGTTTTTGATGAAGATTCGGTTAAATTAATGCTTATTTTTGTCCATGTAGTTAATTAACAGTGAGCAGTGGTGGTTCAGTGATAAAGGCCCCGACTTACGAGTTGTAGATCGTGGGTTCGAACCTAGCCAGGCCCTTTACTTTGTGTAAAAGAATTCCATCACCACTGCTCTCAAAACTGTGAAGGAAAACATCGTGAGGAAACCGGCTTGTTCTAGAACCAAAAAATCGAAGACATGCGACATGTACCAACCCGCACTGGGGCCGCCCACACCCTCTCGAAGAGAGGAGATCCGTGTCCCAGCAGTGGGAACGTTATAGACTGATTATGGCCCGTTAAGGACTTCTAATTCGCAGGCAGACACAATTAAATATTTTAAAAAACCAAAAAAGTTGTACAATAAATGCATAGGTACAGGTAAACACTTTTTGTTTTATATGTTAGCCCTGACTAGGTATAACATTCTTTAAAAGTGCGGCTTGTTACCGCACTAGAACATAAACGTAGTTTCTTTCGCATAACTGCAGTGAACAGACCTAGATGGCGGCACTGTCCACTTTCACAGCAAAGCGCCGGAGAACACAGATTTCCTATGTCTGAACTCTAGTTTAGTGACACTATTCACTATCATGGACTAGATTTAGAAGATGACGTTGCGATACAGGTTGGTGTAAAACATATGTTTGGTGCCTACTTGATTTACGATTAGTTTTTTTTTTTTTAAATAACGTGTTAGTATTTATTTTTATTTAATTTGGTCTTTTTATCGACCCACATGGTCTGCAATAAAGATTTTTATTTATTTATTTTATTTTGATTTATGCAGAACGCAAAAATGGGACGTAAAAACTTTCAGCTGAATTTGAAAGATATGAAAGATGTAATACGTTTTATAAATGAATATGTAATAAACTTTCCTTTTTAACGATCAGCAACTTATTTAATCAAAGAAACCCGTGTTTTACAACTCATAGGAAACGCGGAACTTCCAGAAGCAAAATTGATGAAAGCTGACATATTATACTGTATTACCTCCATACAGTAATTCAACAGTTGCCTTCGGATATTCCCAACACGGCCAACTTTACTCGAGTTCTTCAATCGAAAAGACGGCAAACTAGACAAGACATGTAGGTCCTTACACGTACATTTGGGGTGTGAATTATCAGCTATCTTCAACCTGCAGGGTAATTGCGTAACAATAATAAGTAATACTACTACCGTAGCAATGAATTTCAGTTTGACAGTTGAACAACATTCATTGCGTTATTTACGTTGTTGAGTAGACAAATTTTTCGAACATATGAAGGAATGGATTAGCAATATCCTGGTTCATGAAATGGTTCATGAATAAATGATGAATAAAGTTAAACAAGCTGCATACCTTTATCTACATCTACGTTATGTGTTTTTTTATCCAGTGTATGTATCATGATGGGGCTGACATGGTTATTTATGTACCTACTCGCTTTTGCCAGCAACTTCACCCGCGTAGATGTTGAACATGTGTTAATCAAGGTTATAAATTATATGTGTACCACATTTCATCCAAATCCGTTCAGCCGTTTTTGTTTGATTGAGTAACAAACATCCAAACATTTGTACAAGCTTCCGAATTTATATTTGTAGGAAGACCAAAAGCCTATAAATTAAAAAAAAAAAATTAAAGCGGTCTAAATAGACAAGACAATGTGGGCACTTACACGTAAACTTGGCATGCGAATTATCAGCTCATCTACAACCAGAACAACGATTAGCAAGTTAAACAAGCGACAAGCCCTTATCTACATCCACCATTTCATTATTTCTTCAATAGGAAAGCGATAGTAGTTTTATTGAAGTAAATTGTTATTTTATGGGGCTGACATGGTTGTGTATGTACCTACTAGGTTTTGCTTGTGGGATGCTGGAAATTTTCCCTGGGGAACGTACTACCGGTATAAAAAGGTTATAAACTATATGTGTGCCTAATTTCAGCTAAATCCGTTCAGCCGTTTTGCTTGATTGAGTAACAAACATCTAAATTTACTTTATTTATTTATTTACTCTAAACATACAAATATCCTTACAGGCTAGACCCAATGCGATACTGTAGAGCACTTACAATTAACAAACACAGTTCAAGTTACTTGTTTTTAGCTTAGTAAATTCTCTAAGTAGCTGTTCTTGTAAATGCACCCAAAGCGCAACAGAATATATCTAAGTCCTCAGCAATGAGGTTGGGAGTGCGGAGCGCGCTCGTGAGCGGCGCCTCGCGCGGCAAGTTAGTTCGCGCGCGCGGTTCCACCAGCAATCGCGGCTGACGACGTCGAATACTTACGAGTACAAGCTTCCACATTTATAATATTATATTAATGGACAGAGGTATATGCACTAACACTAGTTTGTAAGTTGTTTATGTCATTACTAACACAAGTGGATTGTACTGATCTGACAAATAAATTATTATTATTATTTCCTTTATTTCATTTAAATACTTACAAATTACATTTTTAAATATTTTTATAAACAAATTTAAAAATATAAAAACTAGTAGCCCTCCGGTATCGGGACCTGTTCCCGATACCGGAGGTCAGGGCTCCAGAGAGTTCTGAATCAAGACCTTGTTCCAGCTACCCTTGTGCCCAACGAGAGCCTCCTTAGGTGTTGGTCGAGGCTCTTGGCTATTAATCCATTGGCTGTCACGACTATCGGCACAATGATTGCTGAGGCCACATGTTGACAGCCTCGCGAGCCAAGTCAAGGTACTATCATTATTATTATATTACCCGCGATTTCGTCCGTGACATTTCTTGTCCCCCGATCCACCCCGTCGCATCGCATTGCCTGCTCGTGGTATAGCTTCGTTTTCGCTTATGCGGTCCTATCGTCATGTTAAATAGCCTTATATGCTTCCTCGAGAATGAGCTAGAAATTGCGAAAAAAAAAAAACAAAACCGACTGGTACTTCCAGAGATATTATTAGTCCTTATTATTAGTCCTTATAAAGATTATTAGGACAACCAAAGGCCTCTAAATTAAATAAAGATAAAAAACGGCCAACTAGATAAGACATGTAGGTTAGACTTACACTTGGGGTGCGAATTATCAGCTCATCTATAACCTTAACAACGATTAGCAAGTTAAACAAGCTACACACCCTTATCTACATCCACCATTTATAAACCCACCACGTGTTCAGATACGCATCTAAAGAAATGTTACCATTATGCAAAAATTTACGATCCGAAACATTTTCTATGGGATTAATAAAAGAATTGACCGTTTGACAAGTGATCAATTGTCATTTTCGCGAATGAATGGCTTGTAATGGTGACCGGTTAGTAGAAAAGGTAGGGTTATTAAATTACAATAACTCTGGCGAGGAAGCGACTGGTGGACTGGTCTTCATGAGGGTGACCAACGGTCGCTGGAGATGTTTTGTTGCTAATGTGACGTCAAAAGTAAGTAATAATGGGCTGTTCAGGTAGCTAGGCGAATGTAATGTGAGGTGGCTCCATTCAATGGGGCTATCATTATATTTGATACATTGGGTTCTGTCCTTGGCTTCAGTTATGTGGAAGACGATATAGTCCAGAAGATACATTAACATTCGTCCGATTTATACATTAGGCTCTGCCCGCGACTATGTCCGCGTGAAATTTTGGCCCCCGACCTACCGCATCGCATCGCATCGCCCGTCCGCGCTATTACTTCGGTTTCACGTAGCGTTCTTTCTGCCTTTTTTTCCTTATTGCTCGCCTCCTAAGGGTCGTGATGTTATATAGCCTATAACATTCCATAAATTGGACTTTGAAATGCAAAAAGATTTTTTGAAATCCGACTGTTAGTTCCATTAGCGAGTTTAAACAAACAAACAAATCCTTCAGTTTGATTATTAGTATAGATAGATAAGCTTAGTATACCAGCATGACGTACTGGGTTCGATTCCCGGGTCAGGCAAAATTTTATTGGGGTTTTTCCATCTAGAATTAGGTACTTAGTAGCAGCTCGGAGTCGTTGTGCCCGGTTGATGACAAAAGGCTTGCCCTCTATTACAAGGGACTGAAACATAACTGATGAAATGCACCTCTGCCTAAACCTTCAGGATAGACAGGTGTGATGTTATGATATGTGTGTAAACCGGAAAAAAAAACTCAAATTAATGTAAACGTATAGTAATAGTGCTATTTCCAAGTAACAGTCACTCGATTACTAAACATTGTAATACAGTTATATCATTCCAAATTAAAGTATTACAAACAATATTCTCGACCAACTTTCTGAAATAAGAGTCTAAAAATAAAAGAAAACCGATTTTTTGAGAAAATAACTTTACGTAACGCACCGATATTAACGGCTTCCTCAATCGGAAGTTGGTTTTTGTTCAGCCGTTACGATTACGATACACCGAAGTATCGAACGATTCGTTATTACGTTGCGACATTCGTGCCGCTCGCAAATCGTTATAACGAAAGTTGCGCAACTACGCGGATTCGTTAGTTTCGTTAGTTTTCATTTCACACTTGAATGCTTATTCGGGACTGTGTTGGTGTAACGAAATGTAGGTTTTCTATGTTAGTCTTTATATTTTTAGGTGTTGGTCAAACACGTCGCCTTTTTTGCGAATCATGACAAGGATTTACGTTTTTTACTTTAGTTTACGAAATATTATTGCATAAACATTTGTGTTTTTTGTCATGTAAATGATCGTCATTCCTTGCCAAATATTATACCCTTTCGAATGTTGGTGTGCTATGCTATGAATAAATGCTTTGCATATTTTTGGTATAATGTCGCGGTAATTTATGTAAATGTATATGTTTTTAATTTAAATCACATTTGCAGTCGTAAACGATTAATTTTTCGGGGACAATATTATGTCGTTTGTGATTACATGTAATCTTTTTGGTTAAATATTACTAACGTAATCATTAAAAGATTGCACGAGGTCATACATTTAAAACTAGGTCACTGAAAGTGTATGTACGTCTATCACTGATCGAAATATTCTTTATTGCGTGACATCCTTCTTTTTAATCCTGCTAATATTATAAACGTGAAAGTTTGTATGGATGGATGGATGGATAGATGGATGCATGGATGGATGGATGGATGGATGGATGGATGGATGGATGGATGGATGGATGGTTGGATGGATGGATGGATGATTGTTACTCTTTCACGCAAAAATTACTGAACGGATTTGGATGGAATTTGGCACAAAGATAGTTTATAACCAGAATTAACACATAGGAAACTTTATCTCGGTATTCCCACGGGATCGAAACCTATGCAGGTGAAACCTTGGGGCGCCGCTAGTAATATTATAAACGCGAAAGTTTGTGTGAATGGATGTTTGTTACTCTTTCACGCAAAAACTATTGACCGGATTTTGATGAATCTATAAAGTAATATAGCTTATACACCAGAATAACACATATGATACTTTTTATTCCAATATTCCCACAGGATCAATACTTATGCGGGTGTAACCGCGGGGCACTGCTAGTTTATATATAATTGATAGCTAAAAATTTGACGGACGAATTTTTTGATGGTCTTTGTTTCATTTCCTTCTTTTTATATACATGTACATACGCGTACTATTTTAAGTCTTATATGTATTATGTAAATAGCTGAAAATAAAAAGGCCATGCTAATGTACAATAAGTACCTACATACCTCTAGTAATTTATGAAACATGGAAATCTTGGAATTTATATTTTATTAAAGCTATGTGGAGATACATTTTTATGTGATTAAAACTCACGAAAACATAACAAGGTGTAAACATTCAATATATACAAATAATTACAAAAATAATGACCTAATTCCTTTTCAACCCTACAAAACTTTCTCCAGACACATTTCATAAAACATCACAAATATTCTCAACATACCGGTACAGCAACCATTTACAAGGTGGTTCGCAAGTGGGGTGCGTGGCGGGGTGCATCGAAGGGCCCCTGGGCCCCGGTTCCCACGGGCCGCAGGAAGAAACTAGCCAGTTGCGGTTCTAGAACTGCAATTACAAATCGCGAAGCTGGTTCTTTTATTATGGGGTCGTTGAACTAATTGTAGGGATTTTGTAATTGTTGGTGTTATTAATATATAGTTTACATACGTGAAATTGACATATGGAAAATTCATTCATTTTTAAATAAATTAAATATGATTTGCATGCCCATGTGACGGAAGACCACGGAGGATTGTTATAAAAAACATCTATGTACTACCCAAGTTTGCAAACTAATACCTAAATGTTTTGATTTGATTTAACCTATTTTAGTAATTTTTGCCATTAGAAATTTCTAAACCTTGTGATAAATAATTTTAAGTAGGTTTGTACAAACACGTTTGTGGGTGATATTAATTATTATACCTAAAATTACCTTTGGTTGTTACTAAGTATGGTTATTAATAATGCCTAGGTGTGTCTGAAGTATTAAAGGTATTTAAATAAAAAAAGAACAGTTTGATTCTATGGAGGTAGGTATAAACTTAAACGTAAGCAACTAACAACAATTAAATATGTATTGGACACGGGTTCCGTAGGTAGAATAACAACCGGTGTAAACCCTTTACTTTGACCATTTAGGGATCTTTAGTAGGTATGAACATGACCAACGAATGGTCATAGATACCTGTATTTCTAAACATGTCCGTAGTACAATGGTTTTATGTGACAATTGGATATGAAACCTTAATGATATGCGTTTGATGAATGCACCTTAAACTAATACCTCGTGTCATCAGATAAAATCAACCTTAAATTGTTTGGATTAAGGTTCAGTGGACAATAAATAGGGACAATTGGTAGAATTTAAATGAT
Organism: Apamea anceps; assembly: GCA_951799955.1. Taxonomy (NCBI): domain Eukaryota; kingdom Metazoa; phylum Arthropoda; class Insecta; order Lepidoptera; family Noctuidae; genus Apamea; species Apamea anceps. The sequence goes on along the minus strand of OX637505.1, from coordinate 7,350,635 downwards.
CCGTGGCTGTGAGTTATGAGTAGGTCGTAGGTTCGAACCTAGACAGACGCTTTACTCTCTGTAAATTATTTTATCAGCACTCCTCTCAAAGCGGTGAAGGCAAATATCGCGAGGAAATCAGCATATCCTAGAACCAAAAATTCGAAGACATGTGACATCTACCAACCCAAACTGGGCCCGCGTGGTGGATTAAGGCACTATGCATGATAATTCAAATTCTACTAATTATCCCTTTAAAGAATCGTCGATACGAGCGATATATTTTGGGATATTCGCGGAATCATGTTACCTGAAAAAAAAACAATGTGTTTTAATACGTTGTTTTTTATTGAAGTAAGAAGGTATGTTTTAGGACTTTAAAAGAGACTATGACGTCTGAGTTTGTTTCGGCCTTTCCTCTCAGACTAGTCAGATAGGAAACGCCGACCTCATCTAGTTTTAAAATATGATTGACGTGTAAAAGTGTTTGTACAAACCTACTTACAAAATAAAATCATTTATTTATGATAAAATTCTAGGGAACGTAATTCTGCGAATATCCCGAAATAGTACGATTTCTTAAACGTCATTAGGAAAACAGCTAATGTGCGATTGCTGATTTCAAAGGCGAAATTGTGTAAAATACAAACAAGCATTTTCTAAAAATATACCTACTATGAAATTAAATATACTCTAGTACTAAGCAATTTATATTTGGACTGAACGAAAAAGGCTTACAAATATTGCTCTCAATACTTATACGTACCTAAACATTTCTGACCAAATACACTCGAGAGCAATGAATCCGGGTCACTTGAAGAATCCTAAAAATCTCGGAAACTAAAAATGCTAGGTTAATGCAATAAATTGTATTTAATAGACAATGTAATACTCCTTAAATGAAGGTATTAAAACTTCTTAGTTATTGTAAAGTTATATCATAAAAAAATCAAATTAGAAAAAGGGCCACTTTCGAAGATGGAACTACGAAATTACAGCATTTGGTTTTGCTTTTGTTTGTAATCTGTCATTTATGTGGGTACATAAACCATGTTGATAGTGCTCTATATTCATTATTCAAGCTGAAATTATGTCGCTTACGCCTGAAGAATGCACCAGAATACTTACAATGCTGGAAACCGGCCGGAGTCAGCGCGATACAGCCAGGACTGTCGGTGTGTCGCTGTCAACAGTACAAAGAGTTCTCCGACGTTACGAAGAAACTGGTTCTAACATACGCAGACCAGGAACGGGCAGAACCAGGTGTACCACAGCACGAGAAGACCGATACTTGGTGAATACCATGCTTCGAAATCGCTTTCTCACAGGAACTGAACTCACAAATCAGTTTCGACGCCTCGGAGGAAGTAACCCAAGTGCATGGACAGTAAGACGTCGGCTTGCTGAATCTAACTTAAAACCCCTTAGACCTGCAAACGGCCCTAAACTGGAGCGTGGGCATCGTATTTCAAGACTAAGATATGCCCAGAGCCACGTAAATTGGAGTATTGAAGATTGGTCAAAAGTTATGTTCTCCGACGAATCAAAATTTATGCTCTACAAGCACGATGGAAGACACAGAGTGTATCGAAGACCAGGGGAAAGATTCAAGCAAGCATGCATCGAAGAAAAAGTAGCCTACGGTGGTGGGTCTGTACTTGTGTGGGCCGGAATTTCTTCTGAAAGTCGCACAGAGCTGGTGATCATAGAAAACGGCTCTTTAACTAGCGTAAGATATGTGGAAGAAATCCTCAATGATCACGTTGGTCCATTTATGGTCAATTTAGGTGAGGATGCTATATTTATGCATGACAATGCCCGACCTCATACAGGTAGGATTGTGAATGACTACCTTCAAGAGATGAACATTACTCGTATGGAGTGGCCAGCGCGCAGCCCGGATATCAACCCGATCGAGCATGCTTGGGACGAGCTAGGCAGATGCGTAAAACAACGAAACCCTCCCCCAATCACGCTTCGTGAGCTCAAAATTGCTCTCACAGAGGAATGGGAGAATATTCCCCAAAATCGTATAAGGAACTTGGTGTACAGCATGCCAAACCGCGTAAACGCAGTAATGGAAGCACGAGGAGGCAATACGAAGTATTAAAATTCAAGAAAATCGTAATAAAGTTCAAAAATTTCATGTTTCCTATTTTTGTTTTAAGGAGAGATCAGCAGTTTTTTTCTTTATGTAATTTTGTGTTAATAAAATGTATGGTGACTCATATTTTTTTTACTTTCATTTAAGGAGTATTATATTGTCTATTAAATACAATTTATTGCATTAACCTATCATTTTTAGTTTCCGAGATTTTTAACATTCTTTAAGTGACCCGGATTCATTGCTCTCGAGTGTATTATAATTATTTTTAGGAACTTATCACATACCTATTCAAAACTATTCCGGTTCAGTATAATAATAATTGGTGCAAAACAGACAGGACGTCCTGTGTCGAATCATAGTGCACAACACACAACGATATGTTTACCGTTATTTTATAAAACTGCCAGAGAAAAATGACCTTTAGCTTTTAAAAAGCAAGGGTGGTTATAATTTTTTATAGCTGTAAAACGGACTTACGTGCGTCAATCTACGGAGCATCCCTTATCCGCGTGACGGGTCAAAATCGCGATTTTATTTATAACATGTCGTATTATACCAGCTGGGGTTTGTCAAGACGAAAAAAAAAGTAAGAAAATGAATCCGCAGGACCCCTTGACGGGTCTCGAGGGCCCAAAAGGGCAGACCACCCTTCGAACGGGTTTCAGCATCGTAAATCCCACGTTCATTTCAAAAGATATTTTAAAATGCGTATAAAATTATTCAGGGCAGAAATAATTCGGTGCGCCGTGTAACTTATTTATATATTTATGATTTGTTGCGAAATGTGTGCACGTGTTGTTTGAGGAATATGGCAGTGTTTGTAGGGTTATTGAAATATACGATGCTATTTATTACCTTATGTTAAGCCTTGTCTTCACTGCACTATGGTATGTTTGTGTGATACATGGTTTCGGGGAAAAAAATTGAGGAAACCGCGTAACACACTAACAGTAGCAATTTTTAGCTTTCATTTTGACAGTTCTTCAGCAATTGCGTTGTTTACGTTGTTGCGAAATTTTTCGAACATACGAGTGGGAAGCAATGGATTAGCAATATCCTTCAAAATGTGATTGAAAGATACGCAATTAGGGTGCAGCACCCTGATTGTTATGTTTTGAGATAATTAACTGCAACGCAAATGAAGATCAACCAAAACCATTCTATGTTTAAGAAAAAAAATTGTATTTATAACCCTAGCGATTATTATTATTCTTTTTTTTTTAAAGAAACCTTGCCCGACACTAGGAATTACCCCTGTATCGTGGGTGCGTTAATAAACAATTAAACTCACATATACAAACAGCTAGACCCCTGATAAGATTTCCCTGATAAGTATCCTATAATTAATCAGTGAACAACGTTGTGGGCTGTAATATTATCTATAAGTTTTGTATATTTCTTATTTCTATATTTTAAATTGTAGGGGCTTGTTGTTATATTTGAATTATAAAAAAAGAACATTCCTGAAATACAAACTCCACAACTTTTTTCCAATGAAAGTGTTTCTAACCAAAAAAGATTGCATTCGTTATGGCAACTCCTTTATCCTTATAAGTGTATCCCCAGTCAAAATTCTGCAAAACAGTCTAAAACTTTCCCCCACGTGACAGAAAGAAACCATAGTGTCAATTTTGCTCTCGCAAAATAAGCTCTACACAAACCATAAAAATATAAAAATGTCGCTATAACATTTTCAAGAGCGGTTTTACTTTGCAACCAAAATAAAAATTACATAAGTTATGTCAAATCCTTCTATTTCCTTCCAACCCTGGGTAAAATTGTTCTTTACGATGTAATCGGCAACAGTGTGAAACTTTTACTCCTCCACGTGAAAATACGAAACCTTAATTTCCTCTTGCAAAGTATAATTCTATTTTTACAAGCCTTTTATTGCTTACAAAATTCGGCATAACCTTTTTGTATTAGCTAAAGAACTTCATTGTTGTATGTTGGTTATGGACTTTGATGTTTTAGCAAACAGTTGCTATACCTACTTACTTCGTTTTATTAAGAAACTATTGTTTCTATCATATTGACAATGGTTTTATAAACGTAGCTTAAAGTTAACTTTAAGCTACGTTTATAAAACCATTAGACGATTAGAGTAACGACCATTAGAGTAACGATTAGAAACTGTTTAAGCACACATTTTTGACGTTTAAACATCTCTTACCTCTAAGCAACGTTATAAGCAAAGGGATAAAATGCAACAAACAACTTTAAGCAATACTTCTAAAAGATATTCATTTCCTGAATTCCCAGCAGATCATTAGCAATTCCTCTAATTTTCGTAAAATTTCATTTCATATTAGGTGTAAACATTGCCGCATGAAAAAAATAAAAACCGTATTTTTATCATTACAGTTTTTATTAATCAAATTGTTTTTTTTATTTAATTGTGATATGAACTGCACACAGATCATATTATGAATTGTCAGTTTGTGACCATTTTACGATTTTTAATATAATTCTATTATTATTCTGCCAAAGTGGCCTTTTTAGGCCCCCAGTTCTCTGGAAGACACGCTCTCATTTTCAGTAGACGAGATGCATCCTAGACGATACATGACTCGAACATTAAATTACACTTATACATAAAGGGATAATTATTTAGTAACAACATGAATTTGTCAGTTAAATTACTACAAAACAAAGATTATTTAATAACCGCTTTGTTTTCCCAAAGGGTAAGGCAGCGGTGTAACTATAGTGCCCCCACATTTCACCAGTTATGTCTAAGTCCTATGTAATAAGGGGCGAGCCTTTAGTCATCAACCGGGCACAAATCCAGACTCCGAAAGCTAATGAAAAAAAAAAAAAATTAGGGTGGGTATTTTCTCCTATATTGTATTTGTAACAAAACTAAACTTTTTTTTTTTTTTGAGGATGGGAAATCATCAAATGACCCCTCCCGCTCTGGGTGGAGCAGAAGGGAGTGTCAGACTCTTACTGACTAAAACCCACCCGTGATCCTTCCTTAGCCCTTTATGTTCCAGGGCAGCGGTAACCCTATCGGACGATCCCGCTACCAATAAAACTAAACTTAGATTATAATAATTATTTTTATCTATGCAATGAAATAGAATGTTAGGTTTCATAAATGTGAAGGGCCGGGAGTAACGCTGACACCTGAGATACAGGACATGTCCTAGTTTGGGTGTCAGAAGTTTCACACAACGTGCATATACCTTGCCTATTAATATAGGGATTTAAGTTATTTAAGTAATGCATTGTTAACCTTTTTTCTCTCCTTATTGTATTAGGCTTATGAAAATAAATTATTATTATAAATTATTTCCTTTAGTTCAATGTAATCATATAAATTATATTTTTAAATATTAGAATATAAAAAGTATAAAAACATTTAAAAATATAAAAAATAGTAGCCCATGGGTATCGGGAACAGGGTCCAAGCTACCGGCGGTCAGGGCTCCAGAGAGAGTAACCTCCTGACAATGCGAACCGTGTCCAGAAGTACCGCTTTCTGAATCAAGCCCTTGATCCAGCTGCCCAACGAGAGCCTCCTCAGGTGTTGGTCGAGGCTCTTGGCTATTAAGCCATTGGCTGTCACGACTATCGGCACAATGATTGCTGAGTCCACATGCCACATGTCGACAACCTCGCGACCCAACTCAAGATACTTGATTTGTTTATCTTTTTCGGCTTTCACGAGGTTGTCATCATGCGGGACGGTTATGTCAACAATCATTGCGCGCCGCTCTGATCGATCCACCACCACTATATCAGGCTTATTGGCAACAATAGTCGTTTTTTATTATTATTATTATTACTGAGAAGTTCCAGATAGGAAAACCCAAAAACACTTTGGCCGACCTGGGAATTGAACTCAGGATCAGCTCAGAAGTACCGCTTGCGACCACTAGACCAGGGTGGCAGTTTGTTCTGATGTAATCATTAACGAAAATAAAAATTACATAACTTACGTCATATTTTCTTCTAACTCTGGTTGGCATTGTTCATTACGATGTCATTGGTAAGAGTTTACTTTTGTTCCCCCACGTGAAAACAGGAAACCTTACCCCTTCTTGCAGAATAAAATTCTATTTTTGTTCAAAATTCCTGAAAACATTTTAACATTAGTCAAAGAATTGTGTATTTTGATTATGAAAGTTGTTGCTTTCAACAACTGTAATGTTACAGTTTTCTAAAGAACTCATTCATTTATTTTCATTTGATAAATTACCATTATCTAAGGCTTTACAGATGGGCCTTAGCCTGGTCATGTTTATTTCCTCCAACAGTTCTTAAATCGTGGTGTACGCCATCCAACCATCTGAGCCTGGGTCGCACTCGACATCTCCGGCCATCTGGTTTACAACCAAGTAAACGTTTGGGTGCTCTGGTCTCGTCCATTCTTGCGACATGCCCTGCCCGTCTAGGCTCCTCATATTATATCTGTCTAGCCTTTTCCTAACTATATTAGGGTCAGCTTCCAGTCTAAGCGTATGCAGCAGAATACCAGTATTTTACGAGTACATGGTGCTACTGCCTATCTGACGAACCAACCCAGTTACTGGGTAACACGATAGGTACCAGATATTTGGTAAGACGTAACGAATTACAGCCGGGAGCAACGGCTTAACGTGCTTTCCAAGGCACGGAGGGGTCTCGGTATGTTATGATGGTCACCCATCCACGAACCGACCGCGGCAGGATATTTCTACGACGTTGAGCACTAGATTACCAGAAAACAAAAACTCACACAAAAGGAAGATTTGCTGTAAATGTATTATGTAAGGATTAGGAATCAAACTTATGCTTGAAATATAAATTACATAACTTACGTCATAACCTTCTATTTTCTTCCAACCCTGGTTAAAATTGTTCCTTATGATGTAACAGGTAAGAGTTTGAAACTTTTGTTCCCCCACGTGAAAATAAGAAACATTACCTCTTTCTTGCGAAATAAAATTCTATTTTTGCTTCAAAACTCAGGCATAACATTTTGTATTAGCTGAAGGAAATTCAATGTTGTAGGTATTTTGATTATAAACCTCACTGTTTTGAGCAACAGTTATGCTATCGTTTTATTAATAAAATATGGAAGATTCTTTATTTGTGGAAACATGAGTATACATACAGAGCATGCAAGTTATCACAATACATTAATAGATCAGTCATGTTTGGCCTTAGTGGCGTAAAAATATTTAAATGTCAGTAAATAACATAAAAAATGATAAATTAAAACAAAATAATATTTAGTTAAAAGTCAATTTTGTAGACAAAAAAGAATTAGTCATAAATACAATTACAATTGTAAAATGTCAATTAAATTATTAGTCATAGCATTAATATATTGATTTATTATTAGGGGTTAAAGTATGAAATTGCCGATTTGTACTGAAAAATTGAAATTAGTTTTTTTTTTAAATTTAATAATTATTTTGCTGCCATCTAATAGCAAGGTCATTTATGCCTTTGCGATAAAACTCTCGTGATCTAGATTCGACAAACTGAATGAAAGCATTTTGTACTGCCTTCTGAGAAGAAAACTTTTTATCACGTAAAAAATGGTCCAAATCACGAAAAAAATGGTAGTCCGTTGGAGTAAGGTCTGGCGAATGGTTTCTAATTGCAGTTCCTGTAGAGTTAAAATGGTTTCTCGTGCTGCATGAGGTCTCGCGTTATCATGGAGCAATAATGGTGAAGATCGATTCATGAGTCGGGGCTGTTTCACTGCTAGTTTTGCTATCATTGTTCGGAGTTCGGCACAGGATCATCTCCGTTCCACATCTGCCGTTATTGCTTGACCAGACCGGAGAAAGCTATAGTGAATAACACCATGCTGAGATTACCAAACAGTTGCCATTACCTTTTTATTGGTAAGCTTTGCTTTAGGACACTGTTGCGGCGTTTGACCTGGGGTCAGCCATTGCATTTTTCGCTTACGGTTATCGTAAAGAATCCACTTTTCATCACATGTCACAATTCGATCCAATATTCCTTCATTTCTGTATCGATTCAACAAGGCAACACAAGTTTCAACACGCGTTTCTTTCTGCAGATCAGTCAAATCATGAGGCACCCATTTGTCATATTTTTTTAAGGTATATATATATATTGTTGGTAAGGTAACGTTTAAACCATGGCACTAATTCCTCGGTAGTTTGGCTCGGATCGGCTTCCTCCATCTCTTTCAATCCATTGTTATTCACCTGTGTGGGCGGTCTTCCACGAGGTTCGTTCTTCAAATCAAAGTTTCTATCACGAAAGCGTTTAAACCAAAATCACACGGTGCGTTCATTAGCAGTCGCCTCTCCAAACGCAACATTGATATTGCGAGCTGTTTCTGCCGCGTTAGTTCCGCGTCGGAACTCGTATTCAAAAATAATTCGAATTTTCGAAGTATCAATCTTTCTTGTCTAAGCTGGATAAAAAAAAAACAACTGAAAGTCGATAATCGCACATTTTTTAAAAGAAGAACTTCATAGGTCTCATGTGAAAAAAGTTTCACTCAAAAATCTCAAACCATGAAGGTTCTATGGCAATTCGAAGTACCTATTACAATAAAACGGCAATTTCATACTTTAACCCCTATTATTATTATGATTATGTCAAAGATGCATTAATAATATTGGTTATATAATATCAAATGTTGCCGTTAAGAAATTCTAGAATACTGTAATATGCTTTCATTTCAAGGAGTATCCTTAATTATTTTTTTAATAGACGGACATTGAGCTCCTTCCAACTACTTGGGAGTTCATTGAAAATTCTAGGGGCCATACAGAAAACATTTTTGTGCATTAGTGTTGTTTTCGATCTATGTAGACAGAGAACACTGTCATCGCGTCTGCTATGATTGCGATCGACTACTTCTGATTGACGTGGAATTAAATGTCGATTAGATTTTACAATCATGACAATATCTACAATGTAAAGGCAAGGCAAAGTCAATATTTTATATTTTCTAAAGTAAGGCTTATAACTTTCCATTAGGAATATTCCATCAGGAATTTTCCACCAGGAATTTTCCATCAGGAATTTTCCATCAGGAATTTTCCAACAGGAATTTTCCATCAGGAATTTCTCGGTTTTTTCGGGTGATGGCAGTAGGTTTACCCCTATGACATGACCCCTTAAACATAACTGGCGATATGTGGGTGTATTATAACAGCTAAATTTCTGCCTAACCTTTCAGAAAATATCACGCTTGTAATCCACAAGCGTGATATTTTATGTTTATATAATTGCTCTTGACTGTTCTTTAAAGCCTAACGCATTGGTCAACCGTATAAAACAAGAAACGTTTTTATTATAAATTTTATTACCTCTAAATATGAACAAGAAGTACATGCAAGTCGTTAGGATATGATGTTAGATTCTAGATTATAGTATTTTTATCTCACAAAGCGATACGCGCTTTACTTGTGGTTACCAAGTGTACAAACACGCTGTGAATGTTTGTGTAAGTGCAGGACCATTCGGTACTGTCCGAGACGACGACGTCCAAGAGAATGGCGAACTCGGAAATGTGTGTGTGTTATGTGCTGACGATACTCGTCTTCACGCACACATTCGCGTGTTTGTACACTTGGTTACCACAAGTAAAGCGCGCGGAAATATGATACTAGAAAATAAAACCTCACACAAACAGAAGATTTACATTGAATGGGTTAGGAAAGTTTTACGAATCAAACATGAAATATAAATTACATAACTTACATCATCACCTTCTATTTTCTTCCAACCCTGGTTAAAATTATTCGTTATTATGTAATTGGTAAGAGTTTGAAACTTTTGTTCCCCCACGTGAAAATACGAAACCTTACCCCTTCTTGCAGAATAAAATTCTATTTTTGCTTGCAAAACGAGGCATAACATTTTTTAATTCTTCTATATAAGGATAAGAAGTTCACAGTGGTTTTCACCATGGTTTGTATAATGAATTGAATCTTGTACGACAGCTAACTTAACGTGACACGGAAATCTTTATAACGGGTGTAAAAATACCCTTACCGAAGCCGAGATTCACTTGTTTTTCTCATAATTGTGATCATTTTTTGGTACTAGACCACCTGGGAAGCTTCTGGTTACGAAGGTATTGAAGGTTTGACGTTTTTTTATGAAACATACATACATAATCAGCCTATAATGTTCCCACTACTGGGACACAGGCCTCCTCTCTGTAAGAGGGAGTGGGCCGTATTCTACCACGCGGGCCCAGTGCAGGTTGGTAGATGTCACATGTCTTTGAACTTTTGGTTCTAGGACATGCCGGTTTCCTCATCATGTTTTCCTTCACTGTTTTGAAAGCAGTGGTGATGAAATAATTTACACAAAGTGCCTGCTTGGGTTCAAACCTAGGTCCTACAACACGAAAGTCGCGGCCGTTACCACTGAGCCACGACTCCTCTCCTTTTTATGAAAACTTAACTTTAAATACTCCCACGATCCCTTAGCATGCATCCATAAGTACAATGTCTTGCGTATGTTATCTACAATGTGCACTACCGTAAACAGCGAATTATCACACCAAAAATAAAAGTAGTTTCCCAGCAATTATTTTTCAGAAGTCAGTCATCTACGCATTCTATACGTCAATAGAATGCGTAGATGACGGTTTTGTGAAGGATCTTGTTACACCCTGTATATGTCTATTATTATTGTAGATTTCTGCCGAGTTTCAACCATCGTAAATTCTTTGAGTCCCATGTACTTAACTGGGTTCTAATAGATATCAATCGCGTATGTATTCGTTTGATGATCGCTTTTTATTAGGTGTAGGGTATGATCGGCGACCAATATATACAAAACTGTATCTTATTTTAGCGTTAGTTAAGTTACCTATCCACTACAGTCACAATTACACAATTCTAATTTATACTCTTATTAGTGGTTGTAATGGCAATCATATCATTTGGTTTTAATAGGTTTTAATATTATATTTATCTTTTTGATAGATTCTTTTATATTTTGTAAATGTGTGGGCTTTGTAGGCCTTGTAGACTTTAGATCTGTAGAACATTTTTTTATTTTATTATACCTGGTACTTGCTGCCCTCCTATACCTACTGTAATCGTGCACCTAGCTTCTGACGTTTCATAAGTGCCCATGTAGGTTTATGTGAAATAAAATATTTTGATTTTGAGTCCAAGTTTAAAAAAACCGGCCAAGTGCGAGTCGGACTCGCCCATGAAGGGTTCCGTTACGTTACGATTTATGACGTATTAAAAAAAAACTACTCACTAGATCTCATTCAAACCAATTTTCGGTGGAAGTTTATATGGTAATGTACATCATACATTTTTTTTAGTTTTATCATTCTCTTATTTTAGAAGTTAAAGGGGGGGGGGACACACATTTTACCACTTTGGAAGTGTCTCTCGCGCAAACTATTCAGTTTAGAAAAAAATGATATTAGAAACCTCAATATCATTTTTGAAGACCTATCCATAGATACCCCACACGTAAGGGTTTGAAGAAAAAAAAAAATTTTGAGTTTCAGTTCTAAGTATGGGGACCCCCAAAATTTATTGTTTTTTTTCTATTTTTGTGTGAAAATCTTAATGCGGTTCACAGAATACATCTACTTACCAAGTTTCAACAGTATAGCTCTTATAGTTTCGGAAAAAAGCGGCTGTGACATACGGACGGACAGACAGACAGACAGACAGACAGACATGACGAATCCATAAGGGTTCCGTTGCCATTTGGCTACGGAACCCTAAAAAAGGTAAAATACTTACATATTGTATTAAGAAAGGTCTAGTCATATTTAAGGGTGTAGTACAGACCATCAAACTGAAGAACTTACTCCATGGGACCTCCATGAGAATTGCCAAAAAAAATCAACTGTCCCATACAAAACTTCAATACTTACTCGACCCAAACGTATGGGACGAGTGATTATTTTAGTAAGTTTTTCAATAAGATGGCCTGTACTGCCACACCACACCACACCTTTCTGCTTATAGATAGCTTCGATATATGCGCTGTTTTTAGGGTTCCGTAGCCAAATGGCAACGGAACCCTTATGGATTCGCCATGTCTGTCTGTCTGTCTGTCTGTCTGTCTGTCCGTCCGTATGTCACAGCCACTTTTTTCCGAAACTATAAGAGCTATACTGTTGAAACTTGGTAAGTAGATGTATTCTGTGAACCGCATTAAGATTTTCACACAAAAATAGAAAAGAAACAATAAATTTTGGGGGTCCCCCATAGTTAGAACTGAAACTCAAATTTTTTTTTTTCATCAAACCCATACGTGTGGGGTATCTATGGATAGGTCTTCAAAAATGATATTGAGGTTTCTAATATCATTTTTTTCTAAACTGAATAGTTTGCGCGAGAGACACTTCCAAAGTGGTAAAATGTGTGTCCCCCCCCTGTAACTTCTAAAATAAGAGAATGATAAAACTAAAAAAAATATATGATGTACATTACCATATAAACTTCCACCGAAAATTGGTTTGAACGAGATCTAGTGAGTAGTTTTTTTTTAATACGTCATAAATCGTAACGTAACGGAACCCTTCATGGGCGAGTCCGACTCGCACTTGGCCGGTTTTTTTTTTTTTGAAACTGCAACATAGGTACCTTTAGATAATACAAAACATGGCTACTAAAAATACGTCAATTTACGTCAGGCACTGACTAATTTGACAGGACTTTCAAAGAATAAACTCATGATTGTTACGTGAGTTTTATTCATTGAAACCAAAATAAAGATTACATTAGTTACGTCAACTCCTTCTATTTCCTTCTAACCGCGATTATAATTGTTCGTTATGATGTAACAGGCAACACAGTAAGTAACTTTTGTTCCCCCACGTGAAAACACGAATCCTTACAACTTTGCTCTTGCAAAATAAAAATACTACTTTTAGCGTCGCCATAACATTTTTAATCTTTATTAGGTAAAAGAAATCTTAATTATAAAATTTTATTTTTTATCCTTTATTAAAAAGAACCAGGTTTGTTGTACTTTACACAAGTCCGTTCCACTTTCTTAGAGTCTGATATGATGGTATAAGCATTTTGTTCATGTGATATTATGTGTGTCATTGGCACTATTATTTTTACACTTTTTACACTACACTAACTCAAAAGGTTTTGTCCGTTTTAGTCGTCGCACTATGTTTGTTTGGCCTAACAGCTCGATGCCTCGATGTTCACAAGTTGGTGGAGTCGGTGTTCATGGGCCTCAGCAAATTTTTTGGATTATGTCGGTGACGGGTTCCATTTTTAGGTCACGATGGAGGTCGTCATTTCTTATATACCTACCAGGGCGCATTAACAATACTCATGAGTGCCTTATTCGTACCCTCGTGCCTTACTCGAAACATTCTATGTGTAATGTATGGTTGCAGGATATCGGCTAATTATAAACTTGACAAACTGTCTTGAAAACTTTGATCACTGTAATTTATCGTCATAGATTTAGTTTTATCGTCGCTTCGTGAAATCTTTATTTCTATCATTATTTCAAATCATTGACAGTTCTTTTTTAGGGTTCCGTAGCCAAATGGCAACGGAACCCTTATGGATTCGTCATGTCTGTCTGTCTGTCTGTCTGTCTGTCTGTCCGTCCGTATGTCACAGCCGCTTTTTTCCGAAACTATAAGAGCTATACTGTTGAAACTTGGTCAGTAGATGTATTCTGTGAACCGCATTAAGATTTTCACACAAAAATAGAAAAAAAATAATAAATTTTGGGGGTCCCCATACTTAGAACTGAAACTCAAAATTTTTTTTTTTCATCAAACCCATACGTGTGGTGTATCTATGGATAGGTCTTCAAAAATGATATTGAGGTTTCTAATATCATTTTTTTCTAAACTGATGAGTTTGCGCGAGAGACACTTCCAAAGTGGTAAGATGTGTGTGTCCCCCCCCCCCCCTGTAACTTCTAAAATAAGAGAATGATAAAACTAAAAAAAATATATGATGTACATTACCATATAAACTTCCACCGAAAATTGGTTTGAACGAGATCTAGTGAGTAGTTTTTTTTTTAATACGTCATAAATTGTAACGTAACGGAACCCTTCATGGGCGAGTCCGACTCGCACTTGGCCGGTTTTTAAGAAAAGGCCACACCCACTTTATCACGAACCAATAAACAAAATGACATCTTAATTACTGACGTCATAAACCTTTTCAACGCCATCTTATGTTAACCATAGAGTAGACACAAAAGATATGCATAATGGGCCAAACATTGTGTCTGTGGTCACAGCTACGTATAAATACTATGGTTTTAAAAACTACATTTGAAAAAAGAACACACGGTGTACAATCGCGAACGCTAGTGTTCCACTAATAAGGTCACTGACCTTTAGAAACGGTGTTCGTTTCGATTGCAATCGCTTTGTGTTTTAATTAAGTGTGGAGCTATTGATGTGTTTTGTTGATTAACGAGATAGCATCTTAATGTTAATAATTTCTTAATCAGAGTTATTGGGTTTGGAGTTCAAAGTAGGTTACCATCTTTATTTATAAACTGCAAAGCGTGAAATCAAAGATCAAAGAATCGAAGTTATAAAATTCACCTGAAAGAATAACTTAGATGTTGAACGAAATCATTGTCAACAATATATTGTAACCAGTAGCCACAGGTATAGATATACACCCTTGTATTGTATCCAAGACATACAAATGCCATAACACCATACCTAATCGATTGAGACCTAATTTGAATATCAAAAAGACATCGATTTACAATGTCCAAACACTTCACAGAAACAGCTTATTGAATAACAAAAGATAATATTAGAGTTCGGTTTCGCACCATTCTTGTTGATCATACACAGAGTTCATCGACCGCTGTTATAAAGCGATGATACCGATGAATATGAACGAAATAAAATTTTGCATATCTATTGGGATGTGATGTATTAATGTGTAAATTCCTACGTTGTGTCGTCCCGTTAGGAACTTATTGGTAAACAGCACGTGCCTTTTAAATTAACATAAAATCAAGCTTACACACCACTGAACTATTGACACATGCTAATATTGATCATTGTGACAATTTATTTGTATTGCATATTTTGCCAAGCAACTTAAGTTGCTATTAAGTTCAAGTTATGGGGATTAAGCATGGTGGATGTCACGGGTTAAAAGCGTCTTAAGACTTGTTAGGTCGAGCTTTTACTATCTTTTTTATAGTTATTGAGTTGTGTTCATGTAAAAGACTTCAACGAAATTATAATTTTGTGTCGGATGCAATTAGAATTTTCGACTGTTGAGAAATATAAACTTTAAGTGAGCAGTGATAGCCCAGTCGCGGCTAACGACTTGGAGGTCGCAAGTTCGAATCTAGACAGGCGCTTTACTTTGTGTACCTAAATTATTTAATCACCACTGCTCTCAAAACGGTGAAGGAAACATCTTGAGGAGAAACCGGCATGTCCTAGAATAAAAAAATCGAAGACATGTGACTATCTACCAACCCGCGTGGTAGATTATGGCCCACTCCCTCTCACAGAGAGGAGGCCTGTGTCCCAGAAGTGGGAAAATTATAGCACTTCTAGTGGGAACAACATAGCTTCTCATTCGCACGCAGACACAATGAAATATTTTTTAATGGGTACCAAAAACATTATAAATCAAATGCTTTAAGATCGTAGGATCGCAGAGGTGTACCTAATCGCAGTGGTATCCACTGGGCCACCACTGTTCTGCGATTAGGTACAGGTAAATCCTTGTTGGTTTTTAACTTGGCCTGTGTCCCAGCAGTGGGAACATTATAGACTGTATATGCATGCATACATGCAAATGATTGAGAAGGAATTAATAGACCGTTTACTATTGAAATTAAAACTTTATTTGAAATGGCTATCTAGTATTTGGTTAGGAATATAACCTAACTAGCTGCGCCCCGCGGTTTCACCCGCATAAGTTTCATCCCATGGGAATATCAGGATACAAAAGTATCCTGGTTATAAACTATCTGTGTTCCAAATTTTATCCAAATCCGGTTTTGGCGTGAAAGAGTAACAAACATCCATACATCCATCCATCTATACAAACTTTCACGTTTTATATTTTTTTGGGATTCGCGGTAGAAATCCTCTTGGACTTCCCTCCATCGTGGGGAAAATGATGGAAGCGTACTCTTACCGGCTAAAACCACCGCGGTGTTCTACCTTTGCCTATGGCCAGGGGCACATCTGCCTGGCCTTTTCCCATCTATTTTGGGGTCGGCTTCCAGCCTAACCGGATGCAGCCGAGTACCTGTATTTTACATGGGAGCGACTGCCTATCTGACCTCCACAACCCAGGTACTGGGTAATACCCCTTAGTAACACCGGTTGTCAAAGTTTCGGGCTTCTGACGACACGTAACGTCTGCCAAAGATCCAAAAATGACAGTTGGCACCAACGTGCTTTCCGAGGCACGAAGGAGTCTTTATATGTAAAGATAGTCGCCCATCCACAGGCCAACCGCGGCAAGCGTAGCTTAACCTGATTGATCGACGAGTTTGGCTGTTGTAACTTAGCCACAAGCCCCTCAAAGGCCTTAATCAATGTATTTACCTATATTTCATTTGATGCATCAGTCCAGATTACGATAATAAAGAAGTTGCAACAGTATAAGATTGGCATCAGTCCTGCAGGGTTTTATGACGGAACCCATTGACCAGCTTAGTTAAAGGTGAAAGTTTCCGTACGTCATACATTTCGAGGTCTGTATGTACACATAATGTTAAGCATAAACTTCTTAAAGGGTTTCCTAAATTCAAGAATTTGTCAGTGAATGACGGTTTTACCTCGACCTTTGGCTTTTTTTTTCCTGTATTTATTTTGAGGCTTTTACCTTACAAAGGTGTGTCAGCCTCATCATAACCGAAACTAATTAACTAACTACATACTAAACAATGATTAATTTTACCACATTATTGTGTAGCCGAGGGAGATAGAGATGCAGCAACCATTTCGTATATCCGTTTCGCTTCTGACGCACTAGGCATAGACAATACTCGTATTTTAATGACAGCCCGAATATCATACTTTGCATTTGCCTTATATCGGTCACATTGAGAATTTGCCTTGCTCAACGTGATAGGTGAAAACGGGACCAAATAATTGTCAGTTTTGAACATGCATATAACATTAACATCACATAATATGACGCCTGTGTTCTCCGAAGGGATATGCATGAAAGAAAAGAAAGAAAATACATTTATTTGGCACGAACTAAAAGATACACAATACACCAGATACATACATCAGACAAAACAGACAATAAAAAAAAATAAGAGATTAAATAAAAAGTGTGAAGTCCGATGTAAGAAAATCGCAGGAAAGTGTGTCTCACGGCTGCGCCAAAAAGGCCCAGTTCAGCAAAAATGCATGGATGTACCCATAGTACAACCACATTTCGCTAGTATGTTTTTAAGTCCCATGTAATAGGGAAATAATAACAGCCGCACAGGTCGATCGGTCAGGTTAAGCTACGCTTGCCGCGATTGGTCTGTGGATGGGTGACCATCTTTACATACCGACACCCCTCCGTGCCTCGGAAAGCACGTTAAGCCGTTGGTCCCGGCTGTCATTCGTCGATCTTTGACAGTCTTTACGGGTAGTCAGAAGCCTGAAAGTCTGACAACCAGTCTTGCCAAGGGGTATCGTATTACTCAGTAACTGGGTTGTGGAGGTCAGATAGGCAGTCGCTCCATGTAAAATACTGGTATTCAGCTGCATCCGGTTAGACTGGAAGCCGACCCCAACATAGTTGGGAAAAGGCTAAGGAGATGATGTAATAGGGAACGAGGCTATTGCCAGTAACCAGGCATTAATCCAGACTACGGGCTGCTACTGAGAAATTCCAGATGAAAAAATCCCACATCACTTTACCCGACACGGGAATTGAAATTAGGACCTCAAGCTCAGCAGTAGCGCTTGCAACCACTACACCACTGAGGCGGTATAATAGAAGTGAAACATTTCTCAACGACGTGTATCAGAATTTATAGTGTTATTTTTTTTTTAATTATTTTCATCGTCATTACAGACGAAAGAGGTCCACTGCTGGACACCTGCCTTTCCGAAAGATTATCACAACGACTGGTCCTGTCCTGCCTGCACCTCGCATCCAGTGGATTTCAGGCGACCTTTCAAATATCTGCGTAAATAATTCTAAAAATATGTTGGTATGTTCTCGTATGTAAATGTAATATCCTATGTGGAAATAATAAATTAATGGACGCGAGCGAGATTGCGCAGTGTGCGATGTCCGGCCACTAGCCGTAATATTATACCGATGCGCAGTGGCCAGGGAGAGGCGGCTGAAGTGGAACACTGAGTGAATTATTTGGATAAAAAATATGGTAATTAAGGGAATAGGATAATAATTCATAATGTCGTATTCAGAAGATAGGTACGCATACGCAGATTAAGTCTTGCATATAAATTAAAATTATATAAATAATTCAATTAGCGAAAATCGTGAGATAGCTGTAAAATAGATAAATGTTTTTCGATCATAATTATTATACGATTCATAAACCATCAGAAATTTCTGAGTTTAGACCGCTTGGTGCCTAGCCTTATATTATTATATAACATATGACAAATCGATGTATTTGGCCCAAATATTGATATTTGAGGTCTTCTTCCTCCATACATTTCTATCAACCGTCGTTTGTTGAAGAACCGATGGCCGGTGGAGCAGACGAGTCCTAGAATGACCGCGTAACGGCCAGCGTAGTGTAGGACGCTTACCCAGCCAGATGAACCGACGAACTTAAGAAGGTGGCTGGAACAGACTAGATGCGGAAGCGGAGGGCAGGGCGTTGTGGCGCAGCCTGAGCGAGGTCTATGTCCAGCAGTGGACTACAATAGGCTAAGTTGGATGAACCGCTGTCTCAGAATTCGCCTATACTCTGGTGGTAACATTTTTCACAGTCGATCCATTGCTCTGTTGGTCTTCCCCGAGTCTTGTAGCCATAAACATTCAAAATTTGTTTTTAGTTTGTTTGTTAGGCTTTCACGATAAAATGGATTTGGATGAATTTTGGCACATGGATAGACAGATAAGATTTATCCCGCTTTGCAGACGAAGTCACGGCCAACAGCTAGTAGCAAAAAATTAGTTACAATTAACTATACAAACTATATCAATTCGCCCACTCGCCCCGTCGCGCTCAACAGCGCGTGCAACCGCGCGCACGCAGGAAGGTTCGTCTCATCTCGTACAGGATGCGGCGCGCGCGTCTGTGTGACCTACCGATAGTAAGGCGATCTATCTGACCAGAGGGATCCTGTTACTGTTAGTGAACTCGTGTGGTTACGTTAGAAGTTATTTTTATTTGTTTTGGTGGATTAGAAACTTAGATGGGGTATATTTCCGTTTCTACATTGGAATTAAATATTCCAATGGAGAAACAAGTAGTAAGGTTTATGAAGATCTGAAATTGTCTTCGGTTGAATTTAAACACAAATGTGTCTTGGTCTTTAATGAAAATGATTCAAATTGAATATTTGAATGATGAATTTCTTAAGAAATAACCAGTACCTTTGTACTCAATACTAATGTCGTATCTGTATCCATTTTACTGTGTGTACATGAATAATAAAATAAATGATTAAGTACATAATCCATTATAACCACACGATCTATAGGTCCTCTGCTTATGATGTTATACATATCACCGTCTAAGGAAATGGCTTAACTTTAGTTCTAGAATATAGGCAATGCGATGAGAACTGTTACGAGAAAAGCAACTTACAGCTTTGGGATCACGATGGTCCTCTCATCTCTTTTTTCGCATGGTTTATGGTACAAATGGATGCGAATAACTCGAAAAGTGGCGTGCAATTGGAAAGGTGTATGTTCAATAACAGTAGTCTAATGATGGTCATCTTATCGCATTAAAATGTTATCCTGCTGACAACGTATGGACCTTCTAAAAGCCCGTCCTTCTACGCTATACGTTGCTATCAAGTTCGGTTTCGGTTTAAAAATATTTATTCTCATAAAGAACACAAACAGTTCACTTAAAATATAAGATTATAATGTTTTTGATGCCCAATGAGCTCCTGCCTTTTTCTTTGTTTTTTCGTATGATATACTTGTATGTAATTGTATATAGTATATATTAGTGTTAGTTGAAATTTGTTTAACTTGAAATAACGTCAGTTAACAGAAATAAATATGAAAGGTTATAAATAGATCATACACTTACACTATTACATCATGACTCCGTGAGTCGACAATATATAAACTGCGAGCGATAACAATATATATTTAATAATATATAGGGTTCTAGAGAAATTAAGTACATGTACATGGTTAATTACAAAATTTTAGATACATAAGTTTTTAACATTTTTTTAAAGATATTTGTACTTTTTTCATTAATCATATCTTCTGGCAGTTAACAATACAAAGTTCCCCTCTATATTGCAAAATTATGCACCATACAGGTCACATGCAGCTTATTAACCTATCCAGTACACAAATGCTCATGATATGATATACCTAACATTGTTTTTCCGTCGCCGCTAACGTGCCGGATGCGTCAGGCCGCGGACGGGCAAATGGGCCGGCTTCCGACACGTGACGATGACGTGCCGGCTTCGAGCCGTGACGCAAACCGTCTTGTGTGCGACGTGAACGTGATGCAGTTTACGTAACCATTGTTTTTGTGTATGCAAGTAAGAATTATAAGACGTCTGGGTAATTTGCGAGATGTCAACATAGTTTGTGCTAGAATTGAAGTTATGATTTCAGGAGTCCTTGAAACTCCTTAATAATATCTAATAATAAATTATTCATTTAAAATATGACGGCGCTGTTACAGACATTACGTTTACAACATACAGAAGTAGTATGTTTAAGATAGATCTCTTGGGTCCCAAACTAGGTTTATAGTTTGGGAGGAGCTTAGGTCGTTCCTCCATTTAAAAAAGTCATTAGGTATGTCGTTGGTACGTCGCTAACTTAGTAGAGAACAGTGGTGTCCTAACTGTGTCGGTCCCGAGTTTTTTCATTTTCTTTATTGGGTCTACTAAACATTGTTCACACTGGATTCAGCAACATAATTCATTCTTAAAATTAAATTACAGCGCAACAATTACTTACAGGTAAACACCACATGCCCAAAACAATAAATACGTAAAATTAGCTAACTTACTAAGTACTAAGCGCAAATATTCAATTAAATAAAATAAAAATTGGAAATAGTGAAACATAGAATTATGACAAAATTGATAAAAAATAAATTGATTCATTTTTGGCAATGACAACACTGGTAAAAAGGTAAAATAAAATAAAATTAAAATTATATTACATTAGTAAGTTGATAAATTATAAATAAAAATCGACATAAAATTAAAATTCATTGGATAAAGTTGATAAATTGTTAAACTAATAAGAGAAAAGACTGTAAAATTTATAACAGCGATAAAATTGACACAATAAACGATTGAATATGACTAGAGGTTGCTTAGCAAGAGAGTCAAAGTGGAGATCGATAACATCGACTTACGTGTTGTAAGTTGTGAGTTCGAACCCAGGCAGGCACTTTGTGTATTTAATTTCATCACCACTGCTCTCAAAACGTTGAAGGAAATCATCGTAAGGAAACCGACATGTCCTAGAACCAAAAATTCGAAGACATGTGACATCTACCAACTCGCACTGGGCCCACGAGGTAGATTACGGCCCACCTCTCACAGAGAGAAGGCCTGTGTCCCAGCAGTGGGAACATTATAGGCTGATTATGCTGGCAAAACTTTAAGAATTTTCACCAGCTCTTAAAAGCAATTCTTGGGTGAGGTTGGCATTAAATAAACATAAAATGTTACGTAGGAAGGTAAACGCAAATCCACTAACAAGCCGCCAGCAAACACCTGAATAAAACAGTCATAATCATAAATGCTGCAAACAAAAGCCTAAAGTCTAGCTTGTTTAAAAAAGAAACCGACATGTCCCCACACAAACACACCCAAAATTCGAAGCCATTGACATCTACCAACCCGCAGTGGGCCCGCGTGGTGGATCATGGCCCATTCCCTCTCACCGAGAGGAGGCCTGTGTCCCAGTATTGGGAATGTTATAGGCTGATCATGATGATTATGGTGTCGCTAGTAGACGCGAAAGAAGAGTACCAAAAGGTCTAAGGACCCCGGATAAGATGAGTACAACACAACATAATATTACGCCTGTTTATCCGAAGGTCAGGCGGAGGTGTTCCAAGATGAATATCTTAGCTAAAAACGTGGGGCTATCATAACGATCAATACATCAATAATGTAAGCAAAGGAATACATTTTGAATGACTGTATCCAAAAACTACACACTAAAGTCTACTTAGAAAATAAATATACGCAGGGTTACGAATATGTCTTAGTAGCCTAGGAAAATAAGATTCTGTCTGTACAAAAAATCCTTGTGAAGATCCCTCACCGGAATTATCTTTATTTAGGCATGAGAAATACTGTGTGAAAAATGGTTGTCAGAACCTTTGACAGGAAATTATTGTTTCCTCACATACCTGTCTATTTCCTTTTCACACAATATAGCTACCATCTTCGTAATAAACATAATTCCGGTGAAAAACCTTCACGTGGATTTATTCCACAGATTTGCCTGTAATAACTGTTCTTATTTACTTGTGCTAAAATTATTTATTTCCTTTTTAGGCGAATTCGACCCTACTTTTATTACCATATACCTAAAACTTATCTTCGGAATAAATATTGAAATACTCTCTTTCCATGCAGAAATTGTCAGATGTCAATGGCGTTTCACAGATATACCAAAGTCAGAAGGCCAATCCTCGTAATTTAAAACGTTCAAAATCTAGTCGTAGTCTCATCTCGGCGACAAACAAATGTCAAAAACATGTCAAAAAAGTAGGGAAATTAGAGGTATTTTTGACAGATCGGGACTGAGATCAGACTGTGCAGGTTCTTAAAATTACGAGAATTGCCCCTCTGATATCTTTATATCTGGCTTTGGTAAAATCAACCCTTAGTAGGTTAATACTGGCCAGTAATTTGGTTTTGAACGGTAGCTTAGGCGGACCCCGGTTTTTCCGGATAATTTTGTTTTTGCGCAATATTTCTTATTAATCAACCCAATACTTAAAGGCCCAAGGATTTAATCACTATAAATAGTAGCTGGTATTGTACTCACTGACAGCACTGACAGCCGCGTCGGTCTAGTGCTCATGCGATGCGCGGATGCTGCGCAGGCGCGCCGCCGGAAACGGAAGTCACGGGCGCGTTCGCTCGCTCATCTGTGGCAACATGGCGGAATCATAGGTTGGTCACACTGCTCGTTATGTGGTACAGGTAATTAAATTTTTGAGGTGGGTAATGTTTTTGTTGGAATATAATATTTATTAGGTTTTTTACTGGTCCTTTTTTGGTATTTATCATGTTTAACCATGGTGTATGGGTGTATGGGAAAGATTCGGTTATTTCTGTAGGTGAAATGGATGGTGGTTGAGTGCGAAATGAAAAAGCCTCTACGGCTATTATGTATAATTATCGTGCCGTAAGATCAAATCGTTTGGCAAGCATCGTTTGGTGTGGTAAAATTTTCTTCCAATTTGAGGCCCTGCGTGTGGGGATAGTGATTTACGAAAAAGTTATCGCATGAGTTTTATTTTATGCAGATATTCCAAATACAAGATTTTCTTTTCAGTCATACTCTTAGGGTTGGCTTTCCAAGGACTGTTCATATAGTTACTTAGTAACGCCTAGTACATCCTAACCAAATCCTATCGCAAATCCTAGTACAGGCATCTAACTTTATTATACCTCTGTAAGTTATTTCTAAGACTTTATGTAAATATTTTACCAATATAATACTGAATAAAATATTATTATTATTAACGATTGTAGTGTCGTGTCGTTCTTAAAATAAACAAATTACTATTATGAATAACTATTATGTACCAACTATAACATACTGATCTCAACAAAATAAAATGTTATATTTACCTACAAAAATTTAAGGTTAATAACATATTTTAAAGATTGCTTATTGTTAATTTGTGTCCTAAATTTATTTTATTTCAATAATTAGTTTTATACTTTTTGCTGTGCCCTACAGGGTCCATAATTGTACCTTAGCTTTAAGCCATTGTAACACCTCTACAACATTATGGAATGGAAATAAATATATGAATATGAAATTAAAGATAAGGAAGCAGGTAGGTAATTTAATTTAAGGAGGAATAAAATTGACGTTTGACAGTTTTTGTATGAAATAACTGTCAAAATTTCTAAATTATTCCTCGAATAAAGTTATCAAATGATTGAAAAATCAGCCCTAAGTGATATTTTTATTGTAAACACTAGCTTCTGCCCGCGGCTTCGCCCGCGTGGATGTCGGAAATTATCCCACGGGAACGTGCTAACAGGATAGAATGTATGTGCACCAGGATGCCATCTATCTCGCGGGCCCTTTGTGGCTAATTACAATAGAAAACCAATTGTGTCTTATTAATGGTGATTAAGAGGGTACCTATATGATATCTTTACCTAAGTACCTACCTAATTAAAAAAATAAATAAACTCAATAACAGAAAATAAAATACCTACTTACCTAAATAAACCTATTTATGACGATAACTAATCTAAACTCAATCATCATCTGCCTAGCCTTTTCCCAACTATGTTCAGGGCCGGCTTCCAGTCTAACCGGATGCAGGTGAATACCAGTATTTTACATGGAGCGACTGCCTATCTGACCTCCACAACCCAGTTATTGGGTAATACGATACCCTTGGTACGACTGGTTGTCAGACTTTCGGGCTTCTGACTACCCGTAACGACTGTCAAAGATCCACGAATGACAGCCGGGACCAACGGCTTAACGTGCTTTCCGAGGCACGGAGGTGTCTCGGTATGTAAAGATGGTCACCCATCCACAGACCGACCGCGGCAAGCGTAGCTTAACCTGACCGATCGACCTGTGCGGCTGTTATTATTTAGCCACGGGCCCCTCAATCTAAACTCAATAAATACGCAAAATCTGTAAAAACTAATATCTATACGAATGACTATCCTACCTAACAGTAGGTATTATAAAATAACCTACGGTCACTACATACACTATCAAATATACTACCTATACTTTAAAATTAAAATCTATACCTACGACTTATATAAAAATAACTCTAAAAAGTAAAAGGAATAAAAATGAACTCCACTGCGTGTGACCTAACCTACGACAAACTTATTATTTGCGGTTGGTACAGTAATCGGATCTAGGGATCGAACCGCAAAATTAAGTTTGTTTTTTATTGTATATACTTTTCCGGGATAAAAAGTACCCAGTGTGGTGCCCAGGATATTAAAGAATAATTATACCAAGTTTCATCGTAATCGAACCGGTAGTTTTTGCGTGATGCCTGAACAAACAGACAGACAGACAGACAGACAAAAATTTTTTTAATCACATTTTTGGGTTCGGTGTCGGTCTAGTAACACCCCCTGCCATTTATTTTTTTGATATTTTCAATGTACAGAATTTTCACTTCTACAGATTTATTATAAGTATAGATTAGGGAATGTGCAACAAAACTTAATTTCACATTTCACATTTGCTAAAAACATGTGCATTATCTTATATTATCTTGTTGTACTTTGTATTTTGACAGGTCTAAATATAAAATTATTTTTGGTATGCGGAACTGTACATATTATTCAGGTTTTCGTATGCAGTTGCAGCCACATGCGACACTATTTTCAGAAGATATTAATACATTTTTTGTGAAATTGTATATAAGTAGCCTTGGCCGGTTTCCAATATGTTTCAAGAACTTAAAGCAAAACCTGAAATGAACACAAAAAAAATTGATAGTACAAGCTTTTTTGTGATAAGTTTGAAGATCACACAGGAGCACACTTATCATAGTGTCTATTTATTTATTTAACCAAATGGTTATGTGGTGGTGTGTGTGGTATTTTTATGTGTGTACATAAATATGTACACACATAAAAATACAAGAAGAAAGAAATAGAAAAATACGTATACAAAGGTGATGCTTATTTCTAAAGAATCTTCCAGCATACCTGCGATAAAAAGAAATGTCTGTTACAATTAAAAATTTAGGTACACAGCCTGAAAAAAAAATATAGCAGTCTAGCACGATTCATCGAAAAAGGTGCGTTTGCACTGAAAACTCATTTCGAGTTCACCGATGCTCCATGGCTACGGGCTAGATTCATTTTTTACACAAAAAAAGGAAAAATAATGTCACCTCGTTCTCTAGGTACTTTCATTCCGTGAACTAATGGAAAGCGGCGGGCGTGACATTAGCGGGGCGTGACCCCGCGCCGTGACCCGTCGCCGCGCCGTGAAATCCGTCAAATCGCCGTGCGCCCGCGCATAGCTATGCCCGTGCTTTACGGTCATCCGAGAGGAGCGTTTAGAGCTTACGACTTTTGAAATAGGTCGCTAATTCAATTACGGAACTGAATTTTGAGTTCAAGAAATACGTAAGAGTACTTAGCGAATATGATTATTAAATTGGCAAATAATTGTTCGTCTGATCGATATTTGCTCATACTAGAAGCAGTGTGTAGTCACTTTTTCTAGAATGTTGTTTTAATAACGAGACTCGACGATACTATAACAGGTAAAGTTGTCTAATGTGCAATCGTTTTAGTTCTTAGCAGACATTTGGCATATTTCGAGTCCTTTCTCCAAATTCAGTTAAAACATTAACAAAACATTGTGATCAAACTACTTTTGTATTACAAACCTTCGGCGAAAATGGCTAAATAATTAAAAATTCATGAGGCGACAAATTTCTGAAATAATACTCACAAGATTTAGTATTACAGGAAGTTAAAAATGCTCTAAAATCGAATCGTACCCTCAATCGTGTCGTACCATCTAAACCAGCTTTGATGGTGAGTGCGGTGACAAGCATGTGTGACCGCTGAGCGGCGACTCTCGCACGCTCCTAATCGATCGGCAAATTAGGGATGACCACGCCACACTTTTCCGATAATTACGATAATAATGTGACCGTAATGTGCAACGGC
Organism: Apamea anceps; assembly: GCA_951799955.1. NCBI lineage: Eukaryota > Metazoa > Arthropoda > Insecta > Lepidoptera > Noctuidae > Apamea > Apamea anceps. Next base: position 7,323,570 of record OX637505.1, on the reverse strand, counting down.
GCGGTTTAATTACAGCCCTATGAGGCAGATTCGGTAGTTTCGTCTTATGATCGATGGTTCTATGAATTTGGGTTTTTTGCGCCTTATGATGGATGGTTTCGCCTTCGTTGAAGATTACACGTGGAAGAAAATGTCTATCAAAATTATTACATACCTATAAGTAAAGGAAATATTAAATATTTCCATTATTCCTGAATACGAAATGCGTACATAATTTGAGGAAAATTATAGGACATTTGGGATTATTTCAGGATCTTATTACAATACAATTTTGTTTGTTCACTTATTTAGATGAGGGGTATATAAGATGTAAATACTGCCTAATGGTTGAATATGTGTCTATCAACGTTGGTGTACTCTGGCAAAAGCATAAGTGACGGGGTAGCGGGATCGTCCGAAAGGGTTACCGCTGCCCTGGAACATAAAGGGCGAAGGAAGGAACACGGGTGGGTTTTAGTCAGTAAGAGTCTGACACTCCCTTCCGCTCCACCCAGAGCGGGAGGGGTCATGTGATGATTTCCCATCCTGAAAAAAAAAAAGAAAAAAGGCAGGCACTTTACTTTGTGTAAATAATTTCATCAGCACAGCTCTCAAAACGGTGAAGGAAAATATTGCGAAGAAACCGGCATGTCCTAGAACCAAAAATTCAAAGACATGTGACATGTACCAACGCGCACTGGGCCCACGAGGTAGATTACGGCCCACCTCTCACAGAGAGGAGGCCTGTGTCCCAGCAGTGGGAACATTATAGGCTGATTATGCTGGCAAAACTTTAAGAATTTTCACCAGCTCTTAAAAGCAACTCTTGGGTGAGGTTGGCATTAAATAAACATAAAATGTTACGTAGGAAGGTAAATGCAAATCCACTAACAAGCCGCCAGCAAACACCTGAATAAAACAGTCATAATCATAAGTGCTGCAAACAAAAGCCTAAAGTCTAGCTTGTTTACGATCTCTTTGTGGCATGTTGTTAATTTCACCCTGTACAAACATAACTTTAACATAACTTTATCATAAACATAACTAACATTATATTTATAAACATCCAGCTGACCATTGTCCGGTCGTTCGGAGGGGGAGAGATGCTTGGAAAGCGACTCACGCGCAGTCGACACGACTCTATTGTACACTCGGAAATCTTTTAGAAATTCTCATTTAAAAGTAACTGTCGTTTTTAGATTAAAGTCGGTACCTATTTCTAGGTTTAGATGGAAGTTTCTGTTACTGTGAATTTTCGAGACTGATGGGAAACAGGAAAACGTACCGTTGATTTTTTGGAGGTTTAGTATCTCACATGTTTGTGTTCTAAAAACAGTAATCAAATAATTTTAGGTTCTCCTTTGTATCGCTGGCATGACAATTATTTATATTTCGCTGGTCCAAAAGTTCGCCACTTCCACGGCCTTGTAGGTCAATAGGCACGGAGGTCACTTTGGCTGCATGAATTAGTGGACAGAGGGCAGGATAGGAGGAGTAGCTTTTGCCACAGCAACACATCTATAACCTGCTGCCGTTCCGACGGGGTAGCCTGACTCTATTTAGGTTTGCATTAGCTTTATATTATATTATATATATATATATATATATATATAAATATATTTTACCTTTATTTTTATTTATATTTTAATATGGATCACTGTTGTCTGTATTAAATGATTTATTATTATTATTTATAGACGCTGGCTACTTGTTTTTCCCCCAACTTCATACCCTTTCTATCTTTCTCTATACCCGCGACAGCAAATTGCTACGATGCTGTCCATTACCTCACTCATAACCAAGATGAACTTTTTCTAGAAAATAGAACAAGCCTGCCATTGTTTCGCAACATTGTATAATTATTGCGTAATGCAATTGCAAATGCTTCTACGCATACAAACACACAAACAAGACGACTTAGGAATGACGTGGGGCCACAACAGGAAGGGTGTCCTCCTGTCTGCTGATAACAACATACTGCGATGTTCAGATCAAACATTTAAAGAATGGAGATTTTAAGAATTTTTCTTTCAATGGCTACCTACCATAAATTAATTAGGTCCTCAATAGCTCATGTGTGATAAATCTTTAGTATACGTGCATGGTAAGCCTAAGCTCTATTGACTATTATAGCCTGCTGCTCTGTCTATCTATCACTTTCCTTCTTCAGAGAAGGGAAAAGGTACAAGAGAAAAGTTCTATGATGGTGTGTGTACGTCAGTGGTCATTAAATTACTATTTATTATATTCAAAATTATTTATTACCTCTAAAACAAATACTTATTTCGTTGCGTTCATTTGTAATGCTATTAACATTTTCACAATTTACGCACTGTGTATTTCACACTGTAAAACAATAAAATATAAATGAAAATTACATGTCAATATTTACAAGTCAAATTATTTTGTGCTCACAAATGAACGCAGGCGCAGGGAAGTAGTTACAAGTATGATGGACAACACCATGTAAGGCTTATTTGTAAAAAAAAACCTGAAATATCGCAACTGTCGAAATGAAGGATTGGGTAAATACCAAAAATATATCAGTAAAGATTTTAAATAAATCTACCTACGAGAAAACCATTCAGATTCACACTGCAGAAAACTATTGTGCATCTTACGCTAAAATATATAATTTTGAATTGTAAATTCTCCCTGACGCTTTTGAAATTGTACTTTTCGTTCATAGACTTAAAAAGCTAAAGTTAATTAATACATAGAAAAACATTAATTTGTCTATTATTGTATGTTACAACATACCTAATTTATCTATAAAACATTTGCATGCCATCATTGCATGGCGGAATGTGCCTTTGCACTGAAATTTTATGTAAGTAACATCTTTTATACCTATCTACCACATTTTATACAAATAAACGATTTTGATTTTCATTTTAAAATAGTATTAATCTGAAAACCAAAAGCCAATCGCAAAATAACCAATTTATTTTGCTCCTATTCAAAAGTACCAGTAATTCCTAAACATTATGGTACTGACCGAAACCGTAAATAATAATCCACTAAAAATCAGATATAAAAACATGTAGGATAATTACTCGTGGGGAATAGTCCCATGGGGGCCAGACATGAAGTATGGTAATGTTCTTTTAGTACACCGGTCCGAATAAATACGATACTTGATGGACTGTTTGTGTCATGGAAGCGGGTTTGTGCAAGCATTCACAGATTTTGATGGGGTAGCAGGGTACTGTCGCGGCCAATGGCTTTTGATTTGTTTATTTTTTGGTGGTTAATTTTTAATGTGCAGCTGCATTGTCTATGTGGTAGAAAGTATATTAATTTTTATCGTAAAGTTACATACAAAGGAAGCAATGATAGTTCATTTCTTAATATTCGCCTGATGTAAAATAATGTCATTCAATATTAAGCTTATTAATTAATTACCTACGCAAAATACAGAGGAACGAGGAACGTATTTGTACTAGAACTTATTAATACATATTTAAATGTATGTAGACACCAAAAAAGCTATGGAAACTTTCGTTAAAAACTCTGGTAACTACAGCCAATGTTACTAAAATACAGAATTTACTCGAATATTCTCTCACAACAAATCACGGCGCACCGTACTCGATTGTACCGAGGGGTGAGGCTGGGGGGTACTCCGTGGCAGGGGAGCGCACACCTGGCCGCCGCAGCTGCGTACGCGGGCAAATCTCACGCGCAGCTTCCTTACCGCGCATGCGTGTACACTCATACACTCACGTACACATACGCCACTCACACATAGGCTAGGATGTACAGCTGTAAGTTTATGGATGCGTTTGTTTGTGTATATGCTGAAAGTAAATACATGAGTGGACGAGTCGATGCGTAGTTTTATGGGTAACGAATATTTTTGTGATGCTATGTGGTATAGAGTTGATTTGTTTGTTTCTGTTTTGCCTGCTGAAGTTTTTGCCTATGTCTGGAAAAATGCTAGAGGTATACTGACAATCATATTTCAAAAGTCTTTATTTATTTATTTATATATACTTTATTGTACACCATAAAAATACATAGCATAAAAAATACACAAAACACTACAAAATATACATATATATGTATGTCTTTCTGAATTTGAAGATTTTCATCAGTGTTTTCTAAGATTTTTTTATTAAAATATCTATAGGTACATTTTGTAATTATTTTCTATAATAGGTCGGTTCGAGTATCTTTCTAACAACAATGGAATGAAACTTCAAACTCATGTTCTATCTACAATAATGAATAAATTCGCAACGCACTAGAGAAGCCAACTATACAAACAGAGTTAGATTTGTCACGATCATAGAATACATTATTGGAAATATTATAGTTTCATTAGGGTTATATAAATTCAGTGTCAAGGAGATTTGAGGTTAATTAATATTTTTGGAACTTTAACTAAACGCGAATAGGGAACCAATGAATAGAAAACCAAAGCTTGGTACTCTTTGGTTACCAAATACTAGTAAAATGTAATGGATGCTACTGGTTAGAATACATAGTACTTAATAGTTTTCCAGTAAATTTTTTGGTGATAGGCAACGGTTCATGGCATACCCCTAAAACTCCTCCTCATCCTGGGTACTAAAACTAAGGGTAATTACATCCCGAAGAAGTCTCCTCTGCGATACCTAGCAGTCGCGGTTTAGCTCGCTACCTCCATGAAAAATAAATGCATTGTAATAGACACGCGCGCATGCCGAAGGATACCTCACTGCGATAAATCGCGGGCTGCTTGGGGGTTTACTCGATGCCTAGCATGTGCGTGCGTGTCTATTAGCATGCATTTGTTTTTCATGGAGGTAACATCGAGGTAGCGAGCTAAATCGCGACGGCAAGGTATCGCAGTAAGGCATCTCGGAGTGTAATTACCCTAAGCAGAAAAATTCGATGTAAAATGCAGCCTAGAAAATGATAAAACAACTTGGTTATAGTTACTGCACTAATTAAACTGTGCAAAATTAACAGAATAATATAATGCTCACTTCAGTGTTTTAAATACCTACGGTAGCCTTTTGTTTCAATAACTTAAACAAAAGAACTTCGGTTACCAAACGTTTATCGATAAGAAAGGGATGAGTTACGGAAACTCGCGCACACAATACCATGAATTCCAATGAATTGAATTCACTTTCATGCAATTCATTCGATGAAGCGACGCAAGTTGACGCAACAGGTTACATTATCACAGCAGATTTTACAAAACCGTAACATCTAATGGTTTCATGAATGGAGGATTCCTAAAAAACATTTCTTACAAGTTGTATTGTCTGTACACAATGACAGGCGCCGTCTAACAAAGCACGTTTTACAAGTGTACAGTTCACGATAGCTCTTTATGATGCAGCCGATATATGGTGACCTCTAATCTTCCATCCTTAGACCCCTGGTTCGTGCTATTTTGTTCGGCGAAGAGGGGTGAGGTAGCTCAAGTTATATCGGATAGGTTCTAAAAGCATGATATTGTTGTAATATCAATAGTCACTAAACTTTTTGTCGTCATGTGTACTTTTGTGTGTTAACACCGATTAATGTAATTATGTGTACGTTTCTACGTTGGTACACAATGGACCGATTTATTTTAACAATACAATCAGATATTTAAACTGGTATTTGATACGATAAAACTAAGGCTTTGTGTTATTATTGTTTTAATCTTAATGATAATGTTAAATATTGATCTATTTTCTTGGCACTGTTCATTTAGGTTACGCATAAAAGGAATGTTTAGGAACGTTTCGAGTAAATTCTAGTAGCATAATCAGCCCATAATGTCCCCACAGCTGGGACTCAGGCCTCCTCTTGGTGAGAGGGAGTGGGCCGTAATCCACCACACGGGCTCTGTCCGGGTTGGTATGTCACGTCTTTTTTTCGGTTCTAGGACATAATGGTTTTCTCAGGATGTGGATGATGGATTTCCTTCGCCGTTTTAAGAGCACTGGTGATAATATCATTTATTTACACAAAGTAAATTGTCTGTCTGGGTTCGAACCTACGACCTACACGATACGATTTACGATTCGAAAGTCGCGGCCGTTAACACTTTATCATCACTGCTCCCACATTCTAGTGTAAAGTGATAATTCATTAACTAGTGATAATAACCATGAAGAACAATATTTATCTATTAGCACTATTATAGTAAAACAATTCATCATTTGAGGTACACTTACGTAGGATGATATGCTTGACGGTGCGTTTTTTGCCAGACCATTTTTTAACTTGTGATTCCAAATGGGTAAACAATACCGAACATTTACCGCTTTTTATATAACTCATGTAACTTATATCAATAGCTAAAAGTATCGTAGACACACCTCAAGAGGAAGCAAAACATTAGAAATAGATCTACATATGTGGAAGGAAATCTTTCTTGGAATAAACAATATTATAACGGCTGATGGTCCAAAATTGACCAAAAAACGAAAACTATTAAAAATATGAAAAAGTGTATACATAAAACTAACATAGATATCCTGATTTAAAAAGCACATATTCCCATGTAAATTTGCCCTAAAAACATGTGTGAATACACATCCCACGCCCCGTCACCGGTGTTGGGTTACCGCCACTTTTTTCTCAAAAGAGGCGGGATCCCGTTTCTCGCTGAAAGTCTACACCGCGCAGTTGCACGTGCACGACTTTCAAACGTAAAATGGCGGATAAATAGCAGATTTTTTTAACTTAACCTGGTTTACCTAGAATGTTTCCTAGATTCTGCAATACTTGCGTGATTCACAGTTTCTGCGTAATCTGGGTAAAGTGGCAAGTTACTTATTTGTAATGCAGAACAAAGTTATGAAATACTTAGGTTTAGCATAGATTTTACGTCGCACAAAGTTATTGGGGAAAGTTCGTATTTTGTATAAATTATTTTAAGTCCGAACATTTCGAAATTGTTAATGTAAATAGTCGACTTAAATGATATCCCGTGCATTCATCACAAGAAATAGATGCGGTGCATACAACTTAGATTTATGAAGTACCGATCAGGAGATAGTAGCTGCGTTTCAAAAAAAATATTTAATCTTTTTTTATTAATAACCCAAATATCTTATTTCTTTTTTAAATACGGGCTGCAATAAGTACTTATAGCGAAGTCGGGCCAATCCTTTGAGCAGCAATCCGCAGAGACACAAAAGAGCGGAAATCGATGCTTAAGCTCAACCCGCTCGCATTTTGTTTTGGAGATTACAAATAATGAGAGGTTACGTTTTTTTCACCACATATTGCACCGCTTTCAATCAAAAGATGTAACTCAAAAAACGTGATATTCGAAAACCGACATTCCACGCATGCATTCACCTCATATTTGTTTTCAAACTTGAAATTCTCGAAGTTTGATTTAGGCTATTTTGTTTCTCAAAATGCAGTTCTCATAGAAGGGGTTTTAAGACATTTATAACGGTAGGAAGTAAGTGATTATTGTGATAGGATATCCGATAGGATGTGACGTATCAGGTAGATTTAATTTTAATTGTTGAGCGACCTTGTCGGATTTTACAAGGTTTTATATGTAACGTGATGTTGAAACAGAGTTTTTGTTCCGTATATTTCATAGACGTTCGTTAATCTCAGTGTCAATACGTTTTGATGAGACTGATCTTCCCGAAAACGGTTTTATTGTAAAAAAAATACTGTTGTGTTCAACATTGATTTTGGCAAATCATATGCACCATACATAGTCAGCCTTTTCAGCTAACTAAGTTATCAAGAATGTCGCTAAGGTTTCCGCACATTTTCTAACTTCTAGGCCCTCTACCGGTCTTTTCTGTAGAAATCATTGCACCTGATGCTAGGGATTGACAGCTCACTTCAAGCTCGCCTCACCTAAGTTTTCATTTTCAGATTTTTCAGAATATACTGACAGGTATTTATAGTTAAAAAGCCTAAAAAGCATATTTCGCTAAGTACATGACAAATGGTTTGAATTATCTTGTTTCTATCGCTCGTTTAACTTTAATTAAATAGGTACGCATTTCACTTGTAAATGCATCTATAGACGTGGTTTTCAGAAACCAGAACCATAATCATAACCAGAACCATATACCACATATGAAGCGCCATACTATCATTAGACACAACAATTTATCACACTGGAATGTAGAAAACTCAAAACAAATTGCCTTCAACCAAACCAGATATTAACACTACTAACATTCAAACAAAATATTATCGGATCATAAGGAAAATTCTTCCAGCATTGCTGCAGAAGGCAGGACAAACCGCCGAGTCACCGGCGCGGGCGCATCGGCCCGTGGGGGCGACTGCTTTGATGTGAGCCGACGTTCGACATCGTCCGATAGCCGACAAAACGACAACCACGGAGGACGTGGCTGAAGTTAGTGGTTGAAGCGTTTATGATGGAAAAAGGGTTAGGAACGGTGTTATTAAATGTGTAGGGAGAAATAGGCAAACGGATTTAAATTTTTTAAGTTATAGTGTCCATTCAAGATATATATGTAGGTATGTTGTAGGTATGTAGGGTCAAGATCCTTGCATTGCAATGAAAGATAAACAAATACCATTAAATTTAACTTAGTTAAGTTTTACTTAACTTAAAAAGATTCTTTTGTTTTTGTGTTTCTAAAGCTGGAGCACTAGATGGCTTCCGTACCCCGAATGAATTTCTCCATCAGGACACTGACTGTTATTTAGTCCATGATTTAAACACATAATATCTTTCTTCATAATTATTTCAAGCAAAATTGACTTCTAACTCAATTTAAACACACCAAAAATCTTTCAAAATCGTTCATAACATAGACCATAATCTAAAAAACGACACCGCGATCCTCGGACACTTGTGAGATGATGGTGTGAATTGAACGCTAAGATGAATAAGCCCGTCTGATAAACAACTGTGCGAGGGCAGTAATTGGTCAGTATCGTGTTTGTTACCTCCAGATATTTTGTCATTTCATTACGGACGATGTACCTCATCTTGGAAAATATAAGTGTCGGTTCAAATTGATAATTATGGGGGAACACGTTATCGATATGTAAACTGAAATAGCAATGGGCTCTTCCCCTTTTTTCCCTTAATATAATACGTGTACATAATATTGTATATTTTTAGTTGTATTTTGTATTTTATGCCAATGCATAGTTGGTTCTTAACAAAATAGATACCCTGCCCTCTCCTTTTTACCAAAGAAGCATCGCGCTGCAGGGTGTAACCTTTCGTGGTCCACTTGGAAGGCCCTGCACCGTCTCCAGGCACAAGTGGGAAGATGTAACTCCATCCTGGTAAAGTGGGGCTTTCTCGACGGAACGGCAGAAGGGTGAGGATGTGGAGCTGTGTCGTATACTATGCTCCACATCCTATCTTGTCCTCTGTGTCCTAAAACATACAGGCAAAATTACCTCTGTGCTGCCACCGACGACGCCGTGGAAGTTGAAAAGTTTTGGGTCAACAAGATCTCACATACAGACGTGCCAGCGACGCGAAGAAGGAGAAAAAGAAATTAAACTGAAAGATGGTCCAATTATCAGTTATCAATAGAAGAGGATTTTTTCTTTAATGTGAACGATAAAAACTCAGTGTTATAGATAAAATGAAATTAAGTTTATCTATAGATGACTGTGAGTGACACGTGAGACATGAAGTCTTCTTATAAATATTTTACGTAACTTCCGGTAGTTAGATAGGTAAGTAATTTCATTTCAGTGCTAGTGAAAGTCACTGAACATTATTTTTAATCTATTTAGCTTTAGATTGGAAATGTTTCTAACAAAACAGGAACCCGTTTTATAAAAAAAAAAACTTCAAATATAATTAGAATGAGAAGCAAATAACGACAAAAACGTTAAGTAGAATCAATACCTACTCATTGTATAACATTGCCATTGGTTGAACCATTCAAGGGAAATAAAATTGGCATGTCAGTTTTCATCACGGTTTTAATGGAAGTAAAAAGTTCTATTCGATTACAACAGTTCGCAATAAGTGATATGTTGTAATTGAAGTCGGCAAACACCAAGATTAACTTACGCTCCTTTTTTTTATTAAATGGAGAAATCTAAATTTGTTCTGCTCCTAAAATAAATTACAAATGTAGAAACTGGTAAATACTCTTGTCTAAACGTTAAATCTAAACGGTTGGGCAATCGAAGATATTACATTGCTCTTGAAATAAGTTAAACCTATTCTACTTTTGTATTTAGTTAAAGTGTTAAAAACAGGACGACAAAGTAGAAGGTATGATTGCAAAATTGCAATTCTGTGGTAAATTTTGACTTTTCAATGTTATTGCATCATTAAAGGCCTGTTAAATACTGAGTACCTGAACGGGCATGTCCTAGAACCAAAAATTCGAAGACTTGTGACACCTGCCAATCCGTACTTCATCCGGGCCCGCGTGGTGGATTAAAGCCCACTCCTTCTCACAGAAAGGAGGCCTGTGTCCCAGCAATGATGTGAAATTATTGGCTGACTTCATGTTATGCCAGACACTGAGTTGGGAGGCATACAATGTAAACTGAAATAGCAATGGGCTCTTCCTCTTTTTTTCCGTTAATATAATACGTATACATAATATTGTATATTTTAGTTTTTGGTTGTATTTTGTATTTTATGCCAATGCATAGTTGGTTCTTAACAAAATAGATACACTTCCCACTCCTTTTTACCAAAGAAGCATCGCGCTGCAGGGTGTAACCTTTCGTGGTCGACTTGGAAGGCCCTGAACCGTCTCCGGGCACAAGTGGGAAGATGTAACTCCTAGTTTAAATATATGTACTCCATAATACAGGAAGGTGCATCGGGAATCCCATTTATAATTGTATCCATCATGATACCGTTTGTTTCCATCATTCTATTATCATCATTCTATTGAAACAGTTCCACGACAATTCGTGAGATTACTGACGTGATGGTTTGTCGACCAGCGTGTTTAGCGCGTGATCTTTAAGTGTGCACCGTGCCTAATGTCAACACGCAGTCGGATTGTCATTCTAATGTAGGAAATGAAGGAATCGCGATCGCTTCATACCAATTCTGTTGAAAAATTTCATAGCGGTGACTAAAACTGACCTGGACTTTCTTGCATTTTTTGGATATTGAGGATATTGGTTAATACTAGCTATAGCCTGAAAAAGGTAAGGTATAGTCTATGCCGTAGGATAAACGGTCGCTGTATGACAAGGTAGAAAGATTATGGAACAAATGGATAAGATAGGGATAGATAGAGTTTATATGTTACATACGTAAAGGATGAAGAAGGAAGGTCTTATGATAATGTTGCTAACATTGACCTTTGTGCAAACATTTTATTAACACTTAGTTGTCATAGAGTTAAAAATACTTTAAAATATAATTATTTAAGTAAAGTTGATTGACTCATGCGTGAGTACCGTTTATTTTACCTTCGATATTAGAGTTACATGGCATTGTATGAGCCATTTTGTATTTATTTGCATGTAATTTTCATTCTTGTATTTCAAACATAATTAACATTCAGAACCTTCATCATTATCATCAGCCTATAGCAGTCCACTGCTGGACATAAGCCTCTCCTATTGCACGCCATTCAACGCGATTTTCGGCAACTCTCATCCAGCTGCTACCAGCCATTCAGAACGTTATCTGTGGCATATTTTGATCTTACCACAGCTGAAGTTACAGTATCCCTTCCGATACGTTACAGGGTATACAATTGAGTTCAAGTTTATTACTTACATTCATATATTTTCGTCTTTATTTCTTTAACAGGTTGGTAGTCTGTATATATAGCATTGGCAAAACTGTCATCAAACTTAACATAACTACGCAGTTAGCAATCAGTACAGCCGTACATCGACCGTATGTTTTTATTCTAACATCTGTGTCAATATGCGTGTTGCCAGCCACACGATGCGACGCGACTGTCATAAGTGCGCCTTAGGTTTTTTTTATTTATATGAGTCCTGGTATTGTTATTTTTCGTGCTTGTACAACATAACAACAACATCACACTTTTCCCCGAAGGGTTAGGCAGAAGTGTACATATTGTAGACCCACATTTCGCCAGTTATGTTTAAGTCCGGTGTATTAGGGGGCTAGCCTGGGCAACAAAACCAGACTCCTCTACTTACTGAGAAATTCCTGACGGAAAAACCCAGGAATACTTTGCCCGACCGGGGAATCAAACCCATGCTTTGTGTGTGTGTTACTTATTTATTTTTATAAAATTATCATCGTCATTTAAAACGTCTACTGTTGGACACAGGCCTTTCCGAAGGATTGTCAGTAAGACTGCTGTACTGCCTTTTTTTTTTTTTTTGAGGATGGGAAATCATCAAATGATCCTCCCGCTCTGGGTGGAGCAGGAGGGAGTGTCAGACTCTTACTGACTAAAACCCACCCGTGTTCCTTCCTTAGCCCTTTATGTTCCAGGGCAGCGGTAACCCTTTCGGACAATCCCGCTACCCTGGCAGGCTTCAGCCCTATGGGGCCCCGTCACTCATGCTGACATCTCTTTGAGGCGCGCGTGGAACACAAACACGCCGTCCGGCACGGGCCTGGTCCTGATCGGACGGTGAGTTACCCATTACTCACCGCCCGCAGGCCCGCGCCTACGGTGGCCGGGAGTCGTCACGCGGCTCCCGACGCCCGGAGCGTCTCCCGCGGCGGCTGAGGCGTGAGGTGCGCAAGGTGCGTTCTCTCGCCCACCCCGCCACCTCCTTCGCTAGCATGACTGCTTCGCAGAAGGAGGTGACTGCCTCCCACTCCCTCTCGCCCCGGACCATGGCTTGAACCAGGGCCGGACGCGAGAGGTCGCCGCCGCTGCCGATCGCCTCTACGAGGACACGGCGGTGCTGTACTGCCTGCAGTTCACTTCCAGCATCTCGAAAAGTACTTGTTCTTAAGATACTCGTAAGTACATTTCACAAAGATAAAACAATGATATATATTTATTTCTGTGAGAGGGAGTGGGCAGTGCAGGGTGGTAGATGTCGAGGGTGTTGAAGTCTTCAAAATTTTTGGTTCTAGGATATGCCGGTTTCCTCACGATGTTTTTTTCTTATTTATAGCATTGCATTTAGTGAACTGAAATAAGTATAGTATTTATTGTTGTTGTAGTATTGCAGTAAATTGAGTGCTGTCAGGACATACAGTTGCAGTTTATCAAATAATTAATTTAAACAGTTTCTTCGTATGGTTATACGACCTATAAAAGCAAGTCATCACTTGTTATAACTATTAAACAAAAGAGTTAAGTAAGTTCTTTGTTATGTAATTCTACATGAAACAGAGAATATCTACCGATTTTATTGTTCGTAACTGTTCCTTGAATGGCAGTATTATACATCGAGCCTTTGAAAGACTTCGAATAATTGATTCGTACCTTTGTATGGCTTGTTTCTTGTTTATATTACATAATTTGGTAATAATCTGTTATTGATCTTGCCTTTTATTGGCGCTTTGTAATGAAAATGAATGTGTCTTGTGGTTTTGTTCAGGAATGCTGTAACATGTGGTAATTGCTGCTGTTTGTAGATTAATAAGAATGTTGTCGTTACTTTTCAAGCTTTTATTTGATTGACAAAATTACTTTTCTTTAGGTTTTTTTTATGTGCGTATTTTACCTAAGTACATTAATACGCACATAAAAAAACCTACAAGTACAACCCAAAAGTACAAGTGCCTGGTCTACTTATACTCGATTAAGCGAGATGTGTGCTCCGCATTTGACTGCCTAGTTGGTCTAGTCGCAAACCGCTACTGAAGAGCATAAGGCCCTGGGTTCGATTCCCAGGTCGGGCATTACTATCGGGTTCAGTAGCAGCTTGGCGTCGGCATGTGTGCCTGGTTGATTGTCTCGCCCCTTATTACACGAGATTTAAACATGACTGGCGAAATGAGTACACCTTTCCCTAATTCTTCGGGGATTACCAGCGTGGCGTAATGTTATGATATTTGCTCGACTTCGTATTTCAGCACTGATGTTGAGATAATGGAGGAAACAAAAAAAAAAAAAACAAAATCCTTGCAACACAAATTTTCGTCTTGTATTGTGTAAGATGCGCCACAGCACCTTCTCCTTCTTCATCTGCTAATTAAGTAGGTCCCCAACTTGTTCACCTTTATCTATCAATCTGAGCTACCAGAAAACAAAAGCAATCTATCTTCAAGAGCACATAGCAAATTCTCGCATGTTAATTCCGCAGGTAAACACACCCTTGTCTGTGTAATCTGCAAAAAAACACGGGAATATAATCCTTTCCGGTGCATGGGGCAGTTTCGTCTTTCGGCAGTTTCGACAGACTTTGTGACGCCACCGCGCCGAGAGCTGAGCGAACGACGAACGGCCAAATTGGTAATCGTTTGGCGGCAATGCTGAGGTATTCAGGTGTTAATAGGGTTGGCTAGAATAGAGAATTTTAATTGTTTTATTATGTGAGCATTTTAAGTTTTCTTTTGAGGTAGGTATTTCTAAATATAATTTTTCACTGAGTACCAACGTAACTTTAGCTTATTTATTTTAGTATTTAAATCCATGTGATGTGTGTTGGAGGAAAATGGCAATTACCTAACTTCAAGCACCAATAATTTCTTCAGGTGACTAAATTGTTAACCAATCAAAATCATCCAAAAGATTAGCAAGGAATACTACATGCATGCCAATTCATACCCTTATTACAGTCGTCACTTCGACATTTTAAATCAAGATACGATTCATTCGATCTAAAGATTGCAAAGTATCATATTAAGTATATTATTACTATTGGCAACCCTGAGTAGTTATCATTGCAGATCGCATATTCCACAGGAGAGGATTACCAAGTTTGTCATTACTGGTTCCTAGGAAGGTACCCCAGGTAGTCAATGTAAGCATTCTTTGTCAGAAAATTGCAGGAGACAAACACACAAATATGTACTCTAAAGTTTCCTACACAGAGTTGAATTTAGTGAAGGTTTAATAATTTGGTTAAATAATTTGGTCAATTTATTTTCAATTGCTGCTAAAATTAGCGTGCTTTTCGTGTACATTACCGTTATCTATGAATGAATACAAGTAATTATGATTTTATGAATGGTACGCTCATCGCCCGATTTGGGGTTAGTTGGGTGGTCGGGTTATATCGTGCTGATTGTGTATTTAACTATGTTTATTTTTAGATTATGCGGTCAACGTTTTAGTAAGCCTTTGTTGAGCACTGTCATGTGAAATTTAACTTTTTCTACAGTTTATAGTCATAGCGACGCATCTGCATGAAAATGTAGGTAAAGATTTGGAAAACACACTTTACATTTTTCGATACAATACGCAATAGGTAGCAGGTAAGGACCTACGCACACGGAGTTTCTTACGTACCGTTGAGATAAGTATACGCGATGAAAACGCAATTTGCTTTCGTTTTTCAGGGCAGAAAATGCGCCGGCAGAAAATCCAGCCTGTCCCTTGCTGCCCTCTCCCAGTGATGCCCTCAGCCGAGGTCCGTACCCTACGGGGGGTGCCCTTGGCGGGTCACTTAGTTTTTAAGCCCTAGCTGGAGGCCTTAATTTATTAAGGCAACCACAGGTAAGTCCGGTTAAGCAGACAATCTCCTAGGTTGAACTGCGAGATGCTCATCATAAAAAGCCCTACACCCCTAAGTTGACTCTGATCTCGCTCAATGGCCGAAAGTTATGGAGGGCGTATAGAACAATTACTGATAACCTGAACAAACCGTTGCTACAGAACTTTATTAATGTTAGTCTCTAACAATCTAAGAAACCAGATTCTAGTCACTAGATTGTGTCTACAAAGTTTCACTGTGTCCAATTAGTGAATATGCTAATACCAAATTTAGTTTGTATCAAGAGCGACGAAGGTTTGTTCTCAAGCAAGAAGCAGAAACTCGAAGCATACCTTTATTGGAGAAAGCTGGAACCATTGCTGACTATTGCCTATTAGCTACTCATTCCTAATCTTGAAGAAAGGCCTATCATACTGACCTTGAGTGTAGTGAAGACGTACTTACTTTACTTGTAATGAGTCAGCACATTCCGTACAAATCTTACCTAACGATACTATAAAGAAGTCAGTTGACAGCTACAACGTCACAACATGGCGAAAAGGTCAATAAAATTCTATTTTTAATTTAATATTAGGTGTATTGAGCAGTGGTGGTCCAGTGGTTACGGCCGCGACTTAGGAGTTGTAGGTCGTACGTTCTAACTCAGACACTGAAATAATTTAAACAATTGTGTAAATTATTTCATCACTCTCAAAAAGGTGAAGGAAAACATCGTGAGGAAACTGACATGAATTCGAAGACGTGTGACATCTAACAACCCGCACTGGGCCCGCGTGGTGGATTACGGCCCACTTCCTCTCAGAGAGAGGAGGCCTGTGTCCCAGCAGTGGGAACGTGTATGCTATAGTAAGCAGAAGAACGCGTCGTAGAGGCGCAATGATATTATAAATAAAAAAAGAGAATAATAGTACCTACTGCAGCATTGACAAATGCTAAATTATAATTTTATTACGATCGACTTTCTTTTGTAACAAATCCAACCTTATTTTTTAATCAGAAAGGTTATTTTTCTTCATATTTTTTTTTTTGAATTTTGAATCTAAAAGTGTCATGTCTTTTCTCTTATGGAGATTTTTGATTGGAAGGTTTTTTTGGAGACAGGACGGAAGTTCATAATATTATTTTTTTCCGCTTGACCATGTAATAATTTGCCACGATATTAAAGGTATCGATATAACGTTTTGAACGACCGAGTTCGTTCGTTGTTCGACTGGATCAAAGGGCAGTGATCCCGAAATTAAACGATTGACTTGGTGCGTTGTTACCTATTTAGGATTACCAAATATTTATTTATTGCGGAAGTTATAGGAACGTTTGTAAACGTATCGTGACCGATGCGTAATAGTGAAATTTATAGGGCCACCAGGGACGTCGCGTCAGAGTTATAACTTAATCTTTTGAAATACTAAGAACCGCGCTGTGTTCTTCATTAAGTTTTGTTTACAATATTTTATTTTATGTTACTAAATTAAACGTGTACAAGTGAAGACCTTTGGTTTTTATTTCGCTACACTACCTAACATTCAATCTTCAAAAACGACGAAATGTCACACTATATTGAAACGTGGAAGTAGGACGTCATGTCCTAATTATCGGGAGCGAAGAAAAGACAACACAATATACAGGGTGACTTGTAATTTGACGTATTCCTTCCAGGATGTGATAGTGTCCCATTTGCAACAATTATCATGGCATTCGAGAAAACTCAATTAATATGTATTTTTGAAAATTTTCCAGAATTCTTCACTAAATATCACTTTTCTCTATTCTCAGGGGCTGCAGTCTCGACATTCATAGCGATCGCTTTACGACCGAATTCGGTCGCAAAGTCCTGTCACTCCATACATTACACCTGTCAATCCGGGACTTTGCGACCGAATTCGGTCGTAAAGCGATCACTATGAATGTCGAGATTGCAGCCCCTGGTATCTAATGGCCTTTATTGCTATTTCATTTAATAACTGATACTTTAATAAAAAATTCTGAAAAAAATGTAACCAAATGTTCTAAAACATCTAACAGTTACGAGTAAACGTCAAAGAAATACTTTTATTAACCATTTCCAAAGATCATCTAAGTACGTTACGTAAATGAACTTTAACACCAGTTATATCTCGAAATTTTACTATAAATTAAGCGTACAAATTACGGTGAAGTCTTCATTCAAAAAGCTATCTAAGGAAGTACAAATATAAAAAAAAATATTAGAGATGCCGATGTAACGGTCGATAATGGTGGCCAATTTCGAATTTGCAAATGATTGAAATATTTGAAAATTAATAATAGGTGTTATAGTTCATGTGAGTAGAATTTTGGAAATGGTTAATAAAAATCTTCCTTTAACTTTTAACTGTTAGATGTTCGAGACAGACCTATTGCACAGACAGAATGACCAACAAGAATGTGGATACTATTTTTTTCAGGTCCTATTTTAGTTACTAACAATCCTATTTAACCATAACTGACACCTCATCTCCACACCACATCCTCATCTGCCTAATCTTATCCCAAGTACGTTGGAGCGACTTCCAGTCTAACCGGATGCAACTAAACATTGACCAGGGGGCCTAAAAAGGCCACTTAAGCAATACCTCTAAAAGCTATTCATTTCCTGAATTCCCAGCAGATCATTAGCAATTCCTCTAATTTTCGTAAAATTTCATTTCATATTTGGTGTAAACATTGCCGCATGAAAAAAATAAAAACCGTAATTTTATCGGTAAATTTTTCACTACAGTCTTTTTTAATCAAATTTGTTTTTTATTTTTTATTCGAACAATTTAAATGTTATTTCATTGTGATATGAATTGCACACAGACCATATTATGAATTGTCAATTTGTGACCATTTTACGATTATTAATATGATTCATATTGTTATCCTAATATGATTCTGCCAAAGTGGCCTTTTTAGGCCCCCAGTACTTTACATGAAGCGACTGCATATCTGACCTTCACAACCTAGTCACTGTGTAATACAATACCCTTTGGTAAAGACTATTTAACCAAGCACTGTATCTATGGGAAAAAAATACTTAATAGCCAAAGAAGTTCTACACTATTTCCGTCTCTCGATCACTCTCAAACTTTCAAATTAACGAAACAATTTCGAATAAATTAAGTTATAACTCCTCCACACTTACATGCTAACCGATAATTAAATTTAACTAGAAGGTTACTAAAATAAATGTAAATCCCGCCTACGATTGCCAGTTAAAATTCCTTGAAGACAGTGTAATTACATTACTGTGCTGCATCTAAAACCAAACGTCAATCATTTGACGGGACGCGTCATTACTGCACGACGTTAGTAATAGTATATGTAGTTACAAGTTATCGAATTGTACAGTCAGCTACGGGTGTTTGTTTTTTTGATCGCCAGTGTAAAACTTTTAAGAGGTGTAAAATTCGCTACACTTGGTCGACACAAGTGTGATGAATTTTTGGGATTAATGAAAACTACGGCCTTTTTCGATGTGTTCTTCCGTGGAAATCGCGGATCGGCAAACGTAAGGTAGGACGCCCTCAGGCTGACAGCTGAATGGCGTGCAATTGGAGAGGCCTATGTTCAGAAGAGGATTGCTCTGCTGTAGGCTGATGATGATGACGACCTTTTTCGCGAAAAATTAGACAATGCATTTTCTTTTTCATTAAATTGTTACTGTCAATTGTTTATTGTTTAGTTTTTTTTAAATGATTATTGCATATAAATAAGTTTGCTCTGTAATTAACATTATTGTACGATTTTTTTAGGTAAATCTGTCAACTAGTACAGAAAACAGTGTAATTACATTACTAGTACGTCAGTCATTTGAGGCGACGCGATGCGCGTACGCGTCGTTATTGCACGAGGTTAGTATAGTCAGCTACGGGTGTTTGTTTTTTGATCGCGAGTGTAAAGTTTAAAATCCTGAGATAGAATTTAGGAGCCTTTTGGCCTCGTATAGGACTTTCTGTTTCATTTTTCCTTTTGTTACTTTTTTGTATATTTTGTTTTATTTTTAAGTTTAACTGTGTTTAGTTTAGTTTATGATCCTGTAGGTATGAGTCGCAATAAATACTTTTTCTTTCTTTCAAAATATCGAACAAGCGTGGATGAATTTTTCGGATTAATGAAAATGGCGGACTTTATCGTGGAAAATTAGTCATTGCATTTATTTTCATTAAATTGCTACTGACATTGGTTTATAGCTTTTTTTCTTTATTATTTTGTTCAAATAGAACTACCTCGTTGGTATAGTGGTCGCAAACGCGACTACTGAGCAGGCGGTACTGGGTTTGATTCCCGGACCGGGCAAAGTGTTATTAGGTTTTTCCATCTGGAATTTTTCAGTAGCCGCCCTTAGTCTGGACTTGGGCCAGATTGATGGCAATAGGCTCGCCCCCTTTTATATGGGACGTAAACATAACTGGCGATATGTGGGTGTACTATACATAGGTACCTCTGCTTAACCCTTCGAGGAATACAGTCGTGATGTTATGTTATGTATTAAAATAGGTTTCAAATGTAATTAACATTATTGTACAAATTTTTTGCAGAGACCAGTCAAGTGGTGGCCCAGTGGTTACGGTTCTGACTTACGAGTTGTACGTCGTTGGTTCGAACCTGAGCAGGTGCTTTACTTTGTGTACATTTATTTCATCGGCACTGCTCTCAAAAACGGTGAAGGAAAACATCGTGAGGAAACCGGCATGTCCGAGAACCAAAAATTCGAAGACATGTGACATCTACCAACCCGCACTGGGCCCGCGTCGTTGATTACGGCTCAGTCCCTCTCACAGTCAGGAGACCTGTGTCCCAGTAGTGGGAACATTATGCGATTATGTTCCCTCCGCTTTTGATAGTGGCTGATTATACGATTATGCGTACTAATTTTTTACGTAAATCTGTCAGGTTAAAATTAGTATAGGTTCGTATTGTCTAGGGCTTCAGTTATGGAACTGATACGAGTATGATGACCTAAATACGTATTTTTGTAGAAATCTTTTATTCCTTGCCAGATGCGAGAATTATTATTTAACAGTAAAATCGGTCGCTGCACATTTTTGTGCTAACTGTACCATTGCAATTTCAAATAATCTTAGTATGAAATGAAAATTAATGATTTTAATGAATATAAGGATTTTAGCACAGCTCTACCTTGACAAGGGGTCAGTGTAATTTTAAATGTGCAACAATATTATGACAACATTTTAAGTTATTTTTAATGTAGGATTTAATGTACAGACGCCAGCACATTAAGCTACTACAATCTGTCAAATTTCTTTAATAGACTTTCAACTTTATCGCTAAAGCAGTAGGTTTAAAGTTGATTGGGAAAATTTGACAGTTTCGGGTAGCTTGACCTGCTGGCGCTCTTTTTTCACTCATCCATCTTGATCTTGCGCCCTTTTTAACTGGCTCTACACCAGGTTTCGCGAATGTGTAAATACCAGTCAGTGTGGTCAGCTTATGATGCGAAGCTCAACATCAAGACTTTAGACATCACCCGCTAGCGAAGATCAGTGCATGCTTATCTAGTGCATAATATCAGCAATTTGGAAACAGATTACCAGGAATATTAAAATTATTTCAGGTGAAACCATGTGCTCATGGTGATCACCGGGGTGGTTTTAGTGAGGTAAAAATGTCAAATAACTAAAGAAAATAAATGGCAATACCACCCACCCAGTTTCTCACCTGGCTCAGACACATTGATTCACCCAGAGTTAAAGTATTACTCCCATCTATCAGAAAAACAAGAAAAATAACAGCATTCCATGAATATTCACAGAACAATTCACAATTCTAAACTAAACAGATGAGGTATCGTGAGAATTAGGCCAAACTCACAGCGTATAAAAAAGTCATTTGTTCCCAATAATTACTACAGCGATTATCATAACTATCCTAACGTGTGTTGACGTATTACAGTTAAACGAATACCGCCCACCCACAGGGGGATAAGGAAATAAAATAATATTATAAGTTACCTAAGCTTGCCTGTCATGCAAATCGATCATTAGGACTTAATATCCCTTTTGATTTTAAGTAATTTATATGAAATTATGTGTAGAAAACTTTTTGGAAGCATGCGGAAGCCTGCTTTTTATGATAAATGTTCGTTTTCTATTCGATTATGTAGATGAATGCGAGCGATATGTATCGATACTGATGATCGATTGCGTCATAATCACCTCTAGAAACATATCATGGAATCTAATGTTGATACATAAATATTATATTTGTTGTAATCATTGCGTAATGACTTTTTTAGTAAGAGTTTATGATGGTATCTAGAACGTATTTTTATTTATATTGTAACTAGCTAGTACCTACCGCTCTGGTGTGCATAACTGCATACACATGAGCGGAACGCGTCAACGATCGAAGCAGTCAACGGCTGCAGTTGCTTCAGCCGTCGTACGTCGTGCGTGTGTTTGAGCACTAAGTTAAGAATTATAATAATATCCTCCCGAACGATTTCGGTCAGGGTCGCCAATCTCAACGGAGATTAACCAGGTGCGCAGGAGATATTATAGTGAACTTCTCTCTGTGCCTTTACTCTCATAGTCCGACGGGACGTCAATCCGACACGACTGGGGAGAGATCAGGCGCAAGACCAACGGCTTTGCGTGCTATCCGAGGCACGGGGGCTTCACACCACCAACTTCCAAACTCCGGGCTATTACTTAGATATTTCTAATGAAAAAACCCAATAACACTTAAGTTGATTGTACTATGCCTATAACCTTCGCTTAAGTGCAAGCAATTAGTTGACAAAGTTTTTTCGGAATTGGATTAACAGTATGGCAGCGCATAAAATACGAACAAACAAACATTGATTTTGATATAAGTATCTTCATCATCAGCCTATAGCAGTACACTGCTGGACATAGGCCTCTCCTATTGCACGCCATTCAACTCGATTTTCGGCAGCGATGATAGTATAACATTTTATATTTATGAGTACCTTTCTAGTGTGTAGGTTAGTATTATCCAAAATCGTTAACATAATTTCGGCCGAAAGACGTCCACAGTTGGACATAGGCCCCCCTAGGCACCTCCACTTCAACTGGTTCTGCTCTTCCCTCATCCAGCGGATTCCTACCCAATAAACAAAATAAAAAACTTGAGGTTATATAAAAGCCTTCAGATATACTTATCATCTTTACCACAAAACTGACGAGGCGGTGCAACAGCGATTGAAAATTGAACGAAAACTTTTCTTTACACTAATTAATTGTTCTGGGTACATGTTGTAAAAAACTGTTGTAGATCTCTGTAAAAAAATGAAGCCAAAAAAGATTAATTAATTACTTTAAACACATTTTAGGTCTTGATAATTATTATCGTTAAGTTAATAAAAAAGGTCAGTCTGTAAGTAGGTACTTAGGTAACTTGCAGGCGACGGTTTAAGAAAACATACGATTTTAGAATTATGTAAAAAAAAAAATACAAAAATAAAGGAAAAAACTGGAATCAATCAATCAAATAATCAACAAAGCCTATCGCAGTCCACTGCTGGACATAGGCCTCTTCCAGGGTGCGCCACAATACACCCTGTCCTCCCTTCCGCATCCAGTCTGTCCCAGATACCTTTCGCATCCAGGCTGTCCCATCCCAGATAACTTCCGCATCCAGTCTGTCCCAGATACCTTTCGCATCCAGGCTGTCCCAGATAACTTCCGCGTCCAGTCTGTCCCAGATACCTTTCGCATCCAGGCTGTCCCAGATAACTTCCGCGTCCAGTCTGTCCCAGATACCTTTCGCATCCAGGCTGTCCCAGATAACTTCCGCGTCCAGTCTGTCCCAGATACCTTTCGCACCCAGGCTGTCCCAGATAACTTCCGCGTCCAGTCTGTCCCAGATACCTTTCGCATCCAGGCTGTCCCAGATAACTTCCGCGTCCAGTCTGTCCCAGGCACCGCATCCAGCCTGTCCCAGACACCGTATCCAGTCTATCCCACATAGCTTTTTGAGTTCGTACAAAAGGGAATTTCCTTCGATAAATCTTCCAAAAAACGTCAAAAATGAAATTAAAAATAAACCCCTTTTAATTCCAACTCCACATAAAGTCACTACCGTTTTATTTGTCTCTCATTAATAAAACAAAGAGTGACAGACTCAAATTATTTCATTATTCGAGCCCCACTATTGCAGTTATCGCGCCATCGCCCCTAATTTATTACTACCTGGTATACCATGGAAATTATTGCCTACGTATTATAATTTCTTTATGCTAATTAACTTCCCGGTGAAGGTGTGAAGTGGTTTGATTTGCACGGAAGTTATAGTTTAGAAGTAGTTGTAATTGTATCGAAATGTTAAGGTATTTTGGTCTTTATGTTCTTTTTTTCATCAAAGGGTAGGTCCTTTTAATGAAAAAATCCAAGGAGAAATGTAGGTGTTTATATTCCTAGTTGCACCATCATCTGCCTAGTCTTTTCACAACTATGTTGAGGTCAGCTTCCAGTCTAACCAGATACAGCTGAATACCAGTATTATGTGAAATACTGGCGGAGCGACTGCCTATTTGATCTCCACAACCCAGTTACTGGATAATACGAAACCCCTTAGTAAGGTTGTCAGGAGTTTCAGGCTTTAGATTACCCGTAACGACTATCAAAGATCTATGTATGTATATCGTAGTTGCATCTTATTGTTAATTTTACCAGTTGCTTTTGTAAGCTTGTTTAATCATTTATGGAAATAATGTCTATCGCCTTAACCAGCTGAATGCCGTAATTACAGAAACAATTAAAAAGCCGTTGTGTCTCCCATGGATCCACTTTCATACAAAGATAAGAGATAAGCCTTTATTTGTCTTAAACATGGTAATACGAAGGGTTAATGATACAGACAACACATTAGTTAATCTGCTATTCGCAGACAGGCGAATTTTTGAATAGGTTGGTCGTCTGGGGTAATATAAGCAGAGAGTCCCATCTTCTGTTTAAGTCATCTTCTTTGACAGCACGGTTGGCGCAGTGCTTAAGCGATTGACTGTTGCGCTGCGTGTCGCGGGTTCGATTCCCGCACGGAACAAATATTTGTATGATCTACAACTAGTTGTTCCGGGTCTGGCTGTTTGTGTATGTGAGTTTAAATGTTTGTAAACGCACCCACGATACAGGAGTAATTCATAGAGTGGGGCAACGTTTTTTTTTTTAAAAAAAGTGGTGTGTTTCGTCATAGCCTTTTAAATCATTGTTGTTGAGTGTGTCAGCTTCAGAGCTGTGCAAGAGCTGTGGTAGGCCACTGGTAACGGCCCCGACTTACGAGTGGTCGTGAGTTCAAACCCAGGCAGGCGCTTTACTTTGTGTATTTAATTTCATCACCACTGCTTTCAAAACGGTGAAGGAAAACATTGTGAGGAAACCGGCATGTCTTGGAACCAAAAAAAATCGAAGACATGTGACATACACCAACCCGCACTAGCCCCGCGTGGTGGATTACGGCCCACTCCCTCACACTGAGAGGAAGCCTGTGTCCCAGAAGTGGGAACGTTATAGGCTGATAATGCTGTATTTTACTAGGACTACTGCTTTGGAATGGCAATCAACGTGCAAAAATAATTATAACTACCCTAAATTCATAAAATTTGAGCTTCTCTGTCAAAATCAAAATCGAAATCAAAAGTCATTTATTCAAATTAGATTGAGAGTCAGCACTTTTCGAACGTCAACATTACAAAAGACACTCCCCTAAAAACGCCCGCCCTTCACCACTTCTTAGTGCTAACTCTCTCTGTCTGTAATTCTTAATATTAAAAATATTAGTTTATCTTGCTGACACTGCAAACTACTACGGGCTGGCTATACATAAGATACCATTTTTGCTTATTATCGACTTTGCCCTACAACAAAATAAATATAATTTCAACACCATAAATAACATGTGACACGTGGATTACGTTGAAAATTAAGTACCCACGTATTTCTGAATTAAGTACAAACGACACGATTATTGTACGAAATGGGTTTTCATTAATGGGTACAAGTGTTTTTAATATTACAACACGTTCCCTTATTTAATCGTCGGTAGTTGCGTGAGAAACGCGAACGGGCAGTAGCGAGTTACTTTTAAGCACTCATATAGTACAAAAATATATTTTCATTGATATTTTCGTGTCCTGTACCTTATAGGGGGTGAATTAAGGATTATTTTTGGATGTTTTTTGGGTTTGCGCAAGTTGGTGGGTATCAGCTAGGCGGTGGAAATGTGCAAGGAGCATTAATCACAACAGAATTAGCTTTGGCGATCCGCTCCCAACTGTCCGCGCAGAATTTATACCGCTGTCTTGGACACAGGGGGATAAGTCGCTTTTAATATTTTTTGTGCTTAAAACCTCGCTGAATGTGTCTCGTCTGTACCTACGTTTTCATATTCAGTCTGTTCTTCATAAGAAATTGTAATATTTATTTTTTATTTTATTTACATACAGTGTTGCCAGTCTAGATCGCTTTTTTCTTTTCGATTGTTTCTTAATCACATCATTTAGACACGCATGTCTAAGTGATATATCTAATTAAATTATGAATTCTTCCATAAAATTTTACTTTAGAGTAAAAGTCACAAAATTAAATTAAACAACTTATCCCGTATCACCGCTAGCGTCAAGTTGATTTCGCGCCCAAACCACCTCCGCGCCGCTGGGGACCGCATAAATACTACTTAACGCTCACGACACTCCAAATTTATAAATAAAAAAGGAAAATCTCCAAAGAAGCAGCAGCCAGTGTCAGAGCGAAACTTTTAAATAATTACCGGGAGACGCGTCGAGTGGCGTCCCTAATGTGTGAATGTGTTACCCTTTACCAAAATAATTTTGTTTTGAACACACTTTTTATAGATTCCGATGTTATTTATTCGGGCAACCCCGTTTAGCGTTGGAGTAATAAATATCATGGTGTCGTTTAGTCTCGTTAGCGTTATGAAATAATAACTTGTTAAAGGTTGCACCAATAAAGGTCATTGCTTCATGATATCTTGCGGTTAATAAATAAAGTTGTAGAAGCGTCACACTTGAATATTCTCAAGGCTGATGAAGAGTTTATATTCGCAGCTGAGCACATTGATCGATCTTTTTATAAACTAAAAACAATTTTTTCATATCGTTATTCCAACAGTAGATTTCGGCCAATAAAACGGTTTACGAATCAGATAAAAAAAAACTGTTGAAACCTTTCAAGACATCAATCAAACCTTCAAGGAGAAACCTCAAACACAAAATTTTAATAAGACAGCCTTATCAACAAATTTTCATCACCAGCTGTCCTTGTCCAACACCCAATAGACGGTGTTGCAACAGTTAGATTTTACACGTACTGCTACTAAAGCCTATTTAAGTAGCGTGGTACCGAGAGTGGTATGTGACACCAAAACGTCACGGCAATTAAGGAATCGGCAAGCTCTAACCTCGCTGTCGGCCGACCTGCATTGGGCACGCGGTTGATTGGCACGACGGAGATTTAGGTTTGCTGGATGTGGCACGTTTCGTGGGAACGAGTCCTAGATTCCGCGTTTGAGGATTTAGGGTTGTTTGAATCTTGTAGGGGTACTACGGTCGGCCCTAGCAAAAAAAAAAAAAAATGAAAAACCGTGAATTGGACTGGAACTGGGGACAGTTTTATGATTTTTGAGTCTATATTGCGGGAAAGAGAACATTGAACAGTGGAGAGAATAGAAGGCCGTGTATAACATAATAACTATGAGTTTCCTCGGGTGGGTGTCGTAAGTGATAAGAGACCAAAAACATTGAGGTTGTCTAAAGTAAAATTGCACGTCCCTCCTTTAAAACATCTGTAAGTACAAACGCAGTGTATGCAACAAGCAGTGGAGGGGCGTGCAATTTGAAATTCGATTATTTATACTAGTGTGTGTGCAAAGAAGATAATATAGGTTGTAAGCTGGTATTAGACGGGATTAGCCAGATATTATACACTTGCTGCGCCCCGCGGCTTCACCCGCATAAGTCTTGATCCCTACTCTAGGACGTAGGATACTTTTATATTCCAATATACGCACGTATATTGGAATAAAAATATCCTATGTCCTAATCCAGGTCATGATCTACCCCTGTGCCAAATGCCATCTCATCCGTTCAGCCGTTTTAGCGTGAAAGCGTAACAAACAAACATACAAAAAATGTAATGTTTTCTCTTTATAATATTAGTTCAGATAACTATTGACAGTATTTATGTCTTTCCCAAACGAGCCGAATCTAGTAAACAAAAGGTCTTTGTCCATTGGCATCTACAAGTAACATTTATCATATATCATGCCAGTTCGACGTCTCTCTGACGTTTTCTCTTCCGTGGGTGACAGCAAGTTAGTTGGCCGAGGACTTTATTGTGTATCTACTGTAATGTAAGATGACTGTGCCAATATAATCAACGAATATCCGTGTAAATGTGAACGATAGCATTTGTGTGTTGTGTTTTGTTTTTTTTTGTTTGGTTTTTCGGTCTGGCAGGTGGGATTTTTTGAACTTGGAAGATGTGTCGGTGATAGGTGTCGGTTGGGTACCTACATGATTGTGTTTTGTTTGTTTTACTACCTCATTAGCTGCAGTTTGATGGGATTTTTCATTCGTCCTCAGAGTTTATGTCCTGTCCCCCTCATCTCCCTAGCCTTTTCCCAACCATGTTGGGGTCGGCTTCCAGTCTAACCGGATGCAGCTGAATACCAGTATTTTACATGGAGCGACTGCCTATCTGACCTCCACAACCCAGTTACTGGGTAATACGAAGTCCTGTCCCCCTGAGAGTCATTAATAGTTTGATGGGATCGCGGGATTTTTCGTTGGTCCTTGGAGTTTACGTCCAAGCAGTTTCCATGTAAGTCACCTGCCGAACGATTCTGTAAAAATATCACCGTGAAAAGTTAGGTGAAGTGAGCTTAGAGTGAGCTGTCAATAGTGTCACTCCCTAGCATTAGTTGAAATGACAGCTCACTCCACGCTCACTTCACCTAAGTTTTCACGGTGAGATCGTTACAGAATCGCACTGCTGTACCACTTTTATCAAAGCTCTTTACGTCAAAGGCAAGATTCGTCAAAATTAACATTTTAAAAGCTTTCATAAGTTTTATCCAATTCCATTTTGATCCCTTATCGTACTTTCTGTAACTTAATAAGCAACGTCGTCTCAATGTTTAGAAACCTGAACTGCAAACAAAAGCTTACCAAGATCTCCTTCTGCTTCTTCTTGTCTTCTATCTCTCTCTCCTACATAAATTGCGAATAATATTGTCATTCATAAAATAACAACTTGACGATCAAATTCCTGCAATCCTAACATCTTTACGATGTCTAACTTACCCATCATTACTTATCTACTTACGTGTCTAGCTGGCGCTGCCTTAACACTTCGAATGCAGAATCAAAATCTAGAACGTTTATATACAATGTCAACGGTCACAAGTCGGTTACAGCGTACTTTCTAAAGTACATAACTCGTAGGCGACACTGTGTGATTGGCGGCCGACATACTTGCAATTCGTCCCGTTACGTGCAGGGGCCCTACCACTAGTCTCCTCCTGGTAATGAGAGCTTAAGATTATTTTCTATTTTGCTTTTTCTTGTGATCTTCTTCTTATTGGTTGTTGCTTGGTTTAACGAACTTTAAGTTATATGTATATAGTTATAGAATGTTGCATGATTCAGCAAAATTGCAACTCTTGTTATATTTGTAAGAGATTAGCTAGAAAGCTGTCCAGTTTATATGGCTGACAAATATCTGGCGGGCGTAACTTAAATTTGATTTATTTAGGTATATTTTTCAGAATCAGCATATTGTGAGCGTGGAGATCTCGTGTGCGTCTTCGATTCGTTGATACAGACGCCAGCACATCAAGCTACCTGAAACTGTAAAATTTTCCCAATTAACCTTGAACCTAATGCTTTAGCGATAAAGTTGAAGTCTATACTTACATTCGGCTGCTCCTCTCGTTACTGCTACAACTTATGTAAATTCGGCCTTGCCTGGGACATAAAGTAAGAAATAAGTAATTATAATAATCATGCAACTTAAAATTATAAAGTACCACAGAATTGCAATTCATGAGCGATAATGATGTAACAGGCCATTTTGCATAACATAGTTTTTGCGATACCAATTTAGAGTGGTCTACCGATTCAATCACTGTTTCCTTATAGAGTAGTCCACTTGTTTGCTAATCGATGCATTTCGAATTTGCACGTCTGACACTTCAAACCACATTTACAAAATGATCGATACCGGCGAATTCGCAATCAGATTATTCACGCAAAAATGTGTAGTGTAAAGATTACGATGCGGACAAATCGATTACGATGCAATTTTAAAATTCGATTTTTTGTTGTTTACAAGTGTAATTTCGTGAGCAAATGGTAGAGGCGTCGAGTTGGACTGGACCACTCGATGTCGTCGATGTATTGTCACTCGAGTGACACTCACAAATGTTTGCCACTTAACAAAAACAGGGTAGTACCAGCTTGTGCTACGTAAAATAATACAAACGCAGTAACTTGTACTATGTTCACGCTGGTTTTATGAGTTGAGCAGGGCTTTCATTGATGTGGGAGGCAATGTTTCAGTGCCGTTTGGTGAGTCTTGATGATTTCTAAGGTTTTTTTTTAAACGTTGACCCACACTAGGAATTTCTCCTGTATCGTGGGTGCGTTTACAAACATTTAAACTCACATACACAAACAGCCAGACCCGGAACAACTACTTGTATGTCATACAAATATTTGTTCCGTGCGGGAATCGAACCCGCGACACGCAGCGCAGCAGTCAATCGCTTAACCACTGCGCCAACCGTGTCGTCAAGGTTTGCTTACCTATATTAATTAGTTGAAGTCCATGATTGTTTTTTTGGCATCTTCATGAAAGGATTCTGTTATCAAGAAGCAGAGTTTACAATAAACAATTCTACTAGGTCATCATCTCCATTACCTTTTAAGCATCTTTTGGAAAATGCACTTTGAATATTTTAATTTGAGACATTATTTTGTTGTGTACCTAAGTATTTACGATACCTGTCAAGTCAAGCAGCTCTGGGTGCGCTTTAAACTGAGTTTACGACAGTACTTGAAGTAGCATTTAAATTCAACTGCCAATCGCTTTCGACCAGCACTTCACCTAATTTGGCAATCACTATTTCAATTATACACATTTTCCAACCAATTTACACAGCAAATACCACAAACACTTTTACTTAATACTTCTTACTTTATTTACTTACTTTTTTTTTTTTGGCTCAATTATATCATTAGACAACTAGCGACCCGCGCCTGCTCCGCACGGTCTTAACGACTTGAAAACACATTTTGTTTTCTTTATTAATGTATTATACACATAAACCTTCCAGAATATATTCTCTAAATGATGATGAAAAGCACCAAAATCATCAAGATCCGCTGCGTAGTTTTTAGAAAAACCACGCGGTCACACAGAGAGACACGAAAAGCGACTTTAATTTATAATATGTATAGATAAATCACCTAAAAATATACAGTAACTGGAATGCATATGGCATAACTATCGAAGAATTATTGCGGTTGGCTTCAGTAATATTATTTATCGTTATACGTGTCTAATCGGCCAGTAAACCTTGTAAATGGAACTGTTTTTTTAAACAAATAAAAAATGTAATTGATCAGCGGAAGCCATATTATTCCTATTTGTTTCGTTGTTTGGTCTACTTCGCCCAACAGACTGGAACTCGCAGAGGACAACCATTTTTTTTCGTCTTCTATTAAATCTTAGATTTGTACGGTTATCGTTTGAACGTATTATTATAGTAATTCTAACTGTGATTAGTGTAAGTTTTATGTTTTGTTTATTTGTAAAGTGTGCGCTAGGTCTATTGTTACACGTCGACAAAGGAGTGTTGAAATGCCGTTGTGCCTAATCTTTGAGTTCCTTCGTGGTATGTTTTTTTTCAGGTTTATTTATAATTACATTTTATCATAACATTATTATTCTTATTAATTTAGAATCGATGGGCCCAGTAGGTGGGCATCACAATCGCGGCATCAGTGGTGTTATCTGTTATATTATTTTAGTGATAACATAAAACATTCCATAGATATACGAGTATAATATGCTTGACCTGAAGACATCACGTTTCGCCTTCTTTGTAGTTCATAGTTTCGAATCAAAAGCTGTAAAACGATACGGATTACTGTAAGCACCTATATATTAGATATACATCAATATAAGAGGGCTTTGAACGCAGACTTGTATACAACAACGTCATATTCCACGAAAGACACACTAAGGGCGCGATTAGCAACGCCAATACCGCACGCTATAAACCGAACCACACATGTTCGATACATAATAGGCACGTCAAAGAAACACCAACATTTAAGCACCTAATACCACCTATTACATATACATACCTCGTAGTTTATCGACTCGACGTCGATGTCCTTCGGGGCTCCTCCAAACTTTCTTGCGTTCGGTCACACTGGCGCGCGTGCTCAGAGCACTTTTTGCTGGCTTGGGTGCCGGCACCGAGATATTGAAATAATTGCTTTTTCAACGGCACGGCGTGCAAATGACATTCGAGATGGAGGTCGTTTTTTTAACTGAGTGTACGAGATGGAAAATTGTCTCGTGATGAAATGTTTGGTTTGGTGATAAAATGATAAGTTATCAGCTTTACACGTGGGTAGCTTTTGTTCAGTTGTTGGTAAGAGAGGAGAAATTGTTTGATCAATATCTCTTTGTTTGGGCTTCGGTACAAATGATCATGTTTGAGGTTACTTCCAAACAATTGAACTGGCAGTTATACAGCCTGCACTGCTAAACTTTAGTTATAAATAAAGCTGTTCCACCTCATTAAAAATACTTAGTAACTATACACTAAGTGTATATTTATATTATGCTTCTTCAACAACTGCCCAAGTATTTCCAATAATTCGTGAAGACAATAAAATTATTAGCGACACCACGGGACCCGGGCCGCGGGGCCCCGTGTCTTAATGAGAACCGCGCAGTGGCAGCTTAGTGTTAAAAACCTAAATTGTGGTGTGAACTTTCACAGGCAGTGGTCGCCGCGATTTTATAGCTACGGCTGCGCTTGCGGCTTTGCTCGCTTATTTATTAAGAGGTTAAATACCCCTTTTACTGGCTTATTACTTGCTTGCTCAGCTTGCTATTCTTATGCTTTCATAGAAAAATGCAAACTAACTCAATAACATTTTGAAATAAAAAGTCCGAGGTCATTTTCGCTATTTAAAAGTTGGTCCTATAGTAAAAGTTGTTCATAATTCATGAGTAGATGATAGATAGATACTTTAATCCTTTGAAAGACCCGCAACGAATTTCAAAGTCATTTCATATATATGGTTTTCTATCGACAAGACTGGCTGTAATACTCAATAGTATGATGTGAAGTAATTCATACATTTGAAAACGATCCCGGAGCCTTATTCTCTATGACACAATGAAAGAAACCGCGAAATGAACGCGAAATTGGCGGGATTTGCTAAGGAATTGACTTGATTTTGAAGTAAGGAGTCGTTAAGTGGTCATAGTGGATTACGGCCCTAGTCTAAATTGTAAAGGATTTTCCGAGATTGAAACTTGATCAGTCTTTGTTGGTGTAACAGGATGTCTTCATTAGCAATTTCATGTGGCATCCATGAATAAACATTATGAACATCCGTGTTTGTGACAATGATAACCCTCGCACCTGCAGAAATAATGATGTTTTGGAGGCATGAGGCACAGGGTGTAAAGTTCACTCAACTTCCATAGAAAAGGGAGGATCCTCCGACCAGACGGGTGTTGTGTCTGGCGGGCAATTGCCCAACGATTGATGTTGGGAAATTGTATCTATGCTAGTTGCGCGGTAAACTCAACTTGCGAGATGCAGGATTTGCGTGACGTCACTGTATGACGCGTTGTTCGCATGTGGCGTTGTAGATACCGCTACAATCTTACGAAAATAGTTAAGGAGACTTTATGGAACTTAAACAAACAGACAAACATTCTACTATTCATACCGATACCGACCAATCACGAAAGCTAACACAAACGAGAACCGAAAGTGTTTGATGTTGTTTCTTTTTGCTCTGCACCGAGTCGCGAGAGCTCTTTGATATCATCAAGCATTATGTTATGGCACGTGCTATCACTAATCTATAAGGCTTATAATGGCATAACTTATAATAGCATTGTACTTTTCCTCATATCTTGTTTCACTTACCAATTGTTTATACACATGTGTGATGCACTCGCTTTTCCGGATACTCGTAATTGGCTTATTAAAGAAAATAATAAAATACGACTTCACAAGGAATATTATTCCTATTAGATATTATTTATTTTATTATTTTATACGAATATAGAAGAATACATATAAACAGGGTCGAATTAAATTAGCGAGCGAAACTCCGTAGACATGATGGATATCGATATCTAAATAATATGATAAAATAAAAAAGAAATTAGTTTGTTTTTTTTTTGTGGGCACGGCACCACGGCAGGTAATGCAGCTTTTTTGTGTAAGCTTTACAGACGTAAAACAAAAGGAAACAGATTGTCTCAACTCATAGGTACTTCAAGTTACCAGCGGTCGTTGAACCCAAAAAAAACAAACTACATATTTTAATTTTATTTAATCGTGTTCAGATATCGATACCCATCACGTCTGCAGTTTCGTTAGCTAATTTAATTTAAAAACTCTGTATATAGAAATATATTAATGTTTGACAATAAGTCAAACTGTAACGAGAAATCAAATTCAAAGTAAGATGAAGCCAATTCAGAAGCTGTTAGGATCGCTCAGGGTTTACATGGTTCTCAAGTACAACAGTAGCTCACACAAGATGTTAAGCACATAGCTATTTTAATAGTCTATCTAATGAAGAAACTTGGAAGCAATGTGTGAAGTACAGGTGTCGTACCGTTGACTAGTACCGCTGAGGAAAGTTGAGTCGTGAAGGAATGCTTACATAACACCCAGTGAAAGCAAAAAATAAATTGGATGTTAAAACAACAAAAAGTATATTTGACACTCGCTTCTCGGTTTTTTTTACAGGTTTGATTGACACTGTTGCTAACCTAACAGGTACAGTCTAAAGACAATCTATACAGATCACAGGTGAAAGCATTTAAGCATTAATATCTAGGAGATGAACAACAGCATCTACCAGTAGAAGTGTTGGATATTTACCATAATAAGTACGGCCAAAATGACAAGATTATGTTCAACAATACGCGCGTTGGTGAAGTGAAAAGTAATTTAACTTTATCTAAAAGTACATCATTGTCAATCTATACAGGGTGCCAAGCTGGGACGTCGACGCGCAAACTGTAACCATGAATTCAGCACATGATAGGTATTAGAAATAAAAAAAAACAGCTTTTCATGGAAAGTTACCTGCGCGCTACGCGATGTATGTGATCGCAGAGTCATTCAGAATTATGTACTAATCCAGGTTGCGCGTTAATTTCCCTGCAACCCTGTAAACCCTGACTTAGAATTATTATAGCTCCGGACAGGCATCTCCCACTCTAATGAAGAGAATTCTAGGACCACTCTAATGACGAGAATTTTTTTTAATACGTTTCTCCTCTTCCTAGCTGCAAGAAGCAGCTGTCTTTTATCTCTTACCTGCCTGGTAACAGCCAGATATTGACACGTAGTTTTACGATCGATCCTCGTGTCAAATGATCTCGAGTCCGTAACACATTGCACATGTCTGCTGCAACGTAGTCCGAAGATTAACCGCGACGAATCGCCGAGACAATCCTGCGAGACAAAGGCGGTCCGTTTGTCACGCGCCGTAAATATTTTGGACAGGGCTTTACGGGCCCCGTAGTTTTATGAGGCTTTCACGCTGACACCATTGTCTGGACAACGCCCGACTGATTAGCCATGCTCCGACCAAGAGACGCTCACAAAAATTGAAACATTTCTCTAGACCTGAGGTTCAATTGTTTTATTCTTTTTCTAGGTTTTTTTTCGCTACTTAATGATTTGTTGAGATGTTTACGGTTGATGTTTATTTATGGGCAAGTTACATAAATGATCCTTGTCTGTCGTTGTTAAGTGTAGCTGCATACCTACTCATTAAGGACAGTGCATATGAGCAAACAAGCTTTGTGTTCTAAGAATAAAGTGACTTAAAATGCCGATGCATTTAATGTTCGTTAAAAAAAAACAGATTTCATAATGCTTTTGTGAGGTTTTTGTTAGAAAAGTTCACAGAACGTATAATAGCAAACGAGGTTGTGACGTATGTACGGTCCTCGGAGACAGACTTTGATGTTTTTATTTATGACGATACTAAAAATATTATTTTATCGTTACGGGTTTTACTGGAACTGATGAACATCAACTGGTCAAGTGCAGCGATGTAGCAAGTTTAGGTGGATGGCAGCGCGTGATCCTTAACATTGAAACCTTCGTATTAGGTAATGACTAAATTCTTGATATTGTCATCAATAATTAACTTGGTCCCTCTTCGATCTTCCCGTAATCAGTTTGTAAGGATACTCGGGTTAGTGAAGTGGATTCTACTTCTAAGTTCTAACATATTTAGTTGCCTCTGACTAACCTAGAAGTCGACCCCGACATACTTGGATAAGGCTTATTGGAACTGAAACTGTAAGAAGTGATCCAAAAGTTTCACTTGGTTCCCACAGACATATTTGATAACTTCATTTTCAACCCACTGCTGTCTGATAACAGTTATCATAATCACCCAGAATTCGCTAGGCAATGACTCACTTACCAGGCGTTTAGAAACCGGAAGATGTTCACACCAGAGATATAGTATTTAGTACAAAAAGTCGGTTCTGAGCCGGTGAGCAATGTGGGCCGGCGTCAAGGCTGCGGCAACCTTGCTGTTTGTGGAGCGTGACGGCGAGCGACGTGTCGGCACCCACGGCGTGACGTCACCCCTGCCTCCCTCGCCTCCACCCGCTCCAAGGTGCCAGGTACGCTGACAGAGTTGCTAAGAGAACTGCTTCAACAAAGAGGTTAGGGCTGACGATGAGGCTTTTCAAATGTCGAATGTTGCTGGACCTGCCAGCTTCATAAACTCCATATGGTTACTTTTATCTGCGTTGATTTATATGTGCTTGCAGAACCTATGTGGTAGATAATATGTTTGATACGGTACGATTTTTTGCTTTGCAGGAATGCAGAATGGTTTAAATATAGGGTATATGTAACATAATAAACCTGTATTGTTTTACATGACTGAAGCTGGAGCATTGGAGCTGGACACTTACTTTATTGAAGGTCAACGAAGTACGAAAAGTTATTAAGATCAGTCACGAAAACGCTTTTTCCGTGAGTTTGAAATCTTGAAATAAATCAAGCTTTTATCAAATAAAGATATTTCTAATTCGATGAAACTAAACTTTATCTATTTGCAGATGACACGATTTAATCAGTTTCAATTATGTGGTAACACAAAATGAAAGCTGATTACTGATCACTGAACTGACGCTCAGTTTCAAGAGGTGGCTACGAAATTTAGATTCTGAAGTTGAGATTGCATATTTGATTTTATTTTGAATGAAATCAAAGTCAGTCACGGGTGCCCGCTTAAGAAGTCTGAGAATTTTTTCGTACCTAAATATATGTAGTTTGAAAGTTTGAAGTGTTTTAGCGTCAATTTTAGCCGTTCATTTCCCCGTACTGTCTCACAATCTTCTCCAAGCATATATAGGGCTCAGAAGCGCGTGCAAAAAGCCCATTGCTCCCACATAATTATAGAATTAAGGGTAAACAGGTGTGAAATTAAGCTCACTTTTTAGTTTTTGTTGAGCTAATAGATTGCGGGTTACTTCTCCGTCCCGTCCACTTACGTAATACCCTTTCATTAAAAAGTAATACAATCACCTAAACGCTGTGTTTAAAACACTATAATTTCGCACTAAACAGAATGATTTGGGCCTTTCGTCTCGTTATAAATTTCTACTTTTGTTTTTTACGTACCAATTATGGGCGGCGGGGTTACAAAGAATTTTTTTATAGATCCAAACGCTTGATTGATGGGTGATTATTTTTGTGCCCAATCTGAAGATGCTTCCGAGTTATTTTCTTGGAGATAACAACAAGTTTTGTTTTTGGGAGGCTGTTCACGTAATAGTTTATTGTTCTATTATTGTTTTTGTTGTTGTAATTGAATTTGGTAAGTATTAAACGGCTTATTGCTTAATTTAGTGGCGTGTAATAGGTATGTATGCTCGTAACTCGTTTCAGTACGAAATTATTTCTTTATTAGCGTAACTGGCTGCTGTATCGCGATTTAAAAATAAGTTTGTACTTATTGTATTGTTGGTATTTCTAATACAGTAAGTAAGTACATAACTAAAATTCTTTGATTTAAACTGACCTTCTTCATCATATTTATACCTAATATTGGCCAAAAGTATATAAAGTGCATGCGAAAAATCGTCCCTTTTTAGGAATCTATCAACGTTTCGTAATCATAAAATTGTTGACCGCTTATCATAAAAATACCAACTTCTATACCTACTGAGTCTATGCAGTGTCTGCCGTATTTTAATGTGAACCTTATCGGTTTCTTTTGTTAAATTCCGCGAATTAGTAGTCAATTTAGAATTTCTGAGTACTAAAAGTTTGTTGCCCGAGGCCGAATTGGTTACGTTTTTGAGTCAACTTTAACTTGAATGTAACTGTTTGACTGAATTCGATTTTAGTGCGTCATTAACTGTATCTATCTAAATAAAAATGCTGGTAATGCAGCACTTGAGAACAGCTGGGCAAATTGTCCGAATTAAGTTTTTATGGAAAGAAAAATTGGAAAGTATTCCCGGAAAATTTTCAAATTCGGGAATAACTGAACGTCGTTTTTTCTATGGGGCCTTTGTATGAACTATTGAAATTGAGACGTCTGTGGAGTCAGATATGTAGTTAATCAATATAAATCAATTAGTTTTATATTATGTACGATCATTCGGTGCGACTCAAAACAAAAATAATAAGGCAAGGCTTGCGGCTTGTCTATACCTATGTAATGTGGTTCTTTCTATACTTTGGCGTTATTTTCTCCAGAGAACAAGCGAGGCCGCGGTGCAGGCTTCAGTGGAACGAAACGCATCCTACACAATGCTGTACCGCGAGCTTTTGCAACCATTTCACGGTGATGCCGGCAAATATACGCCAAGACGAATCCGTCCGTTGTTTGCTAAGCGTTTGACCCGGCACCGCTCGCGCCCACTAACCCACTGTTCGATAAGAAACTCCTGCAACAAGCACACATTTGAATCTGATACGTATTCGCTCCTCTATAAAGTGCAATGTCCTATCACAATGGCTATTCATCTCTTTGATGTAATGATGTGTAGTCAGTATCAACTGTTTATTTACTGCCTGCTATGTTGCGTTTATCGGTCGTATGTTGGTTAGTTTGTATGTTAAATAGAGTTCTATTGTCGTTACCTTGTGGTTGGTTTTGGTTTGGCTGTGTTGAGTGCGTTGTGTTTCAGTGTCGGTCGTGAGTGGATTGTGTGACTGGCAGAAGAGTCTTCAGCGGTACCGTTAGCGGACCGTTCAATAAATTAATTTGGTAACAGCCGTTGCCTGCTAGGGATAAACTTGGATTTCACGACGTTAACTTACAAGTAGTTTGTGCTATAAAGTGCTGCATTAATGCTCATGTAGATATCAAATTAACGTCACGTTAATGAAAGATTTTAAAGATTTTAGCGGAGTACTGTGAAAAAAGTATTGTAGGCATTATTAAAAATCCCACGGGGGTTTGTATCGATTTTCTGTTTGGATGGAAAGGTCCATCAAATAAAGAACTTACGCATCTCACGCAATTAAAGCAGTAAATTATAGCAAATTACTTACCGATATCAATTTGGTGGATATAATTGGACTGGTTGCTAACGACGGGTGGACACCAATATCATCCTTTAATTAATAAAGTAATCTAATCCTAGATAATAAGAACGGTTTCTGCCATAATAATACCCATATTTTTTCTTATGACAGAATAAGTTTTACACATACAGCCAAGATCATTGGTGTTCCCAAATTGCTGGGAATCCGACAATGCTGGCTGGTTATGATTCAAAGTTTTAATCTCATCTCAGCGATAATCAATGTCAAAAACTTGTCAAAAATCGATGTAAATTGATTGTATTTTTGACAGATTTCGGCTGAGATTAGAAAATTAACCATCTTAAAAATACGGGCATTGCCCCTCTGATCTCAGTCTCAAACTGTCAATACCTCTAATTTCCCTACATTTTTGACAAGTTCTTGACATTGATGGCCGCTGAAATCAGAGGGGCAATTCTCGTAATTTTATGAACGTTCACAGTCTGATCTCAGTCTCAATCTGTCAAAAA
Source organism: Apamea anceps (assembly GCA_951799955.1). Classification (NCBI taxonomy): domain Eukaryota; kingdom Metazoa; phylum Arthropoda; class Insecta; order Lepidoptera; family Noctuidae; genus Apamea; species Apamea anceps. The sequence continues at coordinate 7,283,779 of OX637505.1, read as the reverse complement.
TACGTCTAATTTTCCTACATTTTGACAAGTTTTTGACATTTTTTGTCGCCGAGGTGAGACTGCGACTAGATTTTGAACGTTTTAAATTAGGAGAATTGGCCTTCAGATTGCGACTAGATTTTAATTTTTTTTTTATTACGGGAATTGGCCTGCAGATTCTTAAAAAACTCGTTCCATTTTCAAATTCACATCCAGATCTTAACAGGCACGTGTGTTCTCTTGAACGCCTTGTCCGGGAGGCGCCATGTCGTCTCATCTTCGTGGAGGGCGCTCGGCACTCCTCGGCAGTACTCGGGAGTACTCGGCACATAAATTGAACAAACACTCGAGTCTATCTCAGGCCTCACGCAACTAATGTGGTTTTGTTTTAGATTTGTAGTACTATTGTGGTACTATGTCTGGTCTTAGTTATAGGAATTGTAGAACGATATAGGTTTAAGAATAGATTTGACTTTAGATTAGTATGGAAATTTCACTATCATTTTGCGTTTGAGTCACAGGTTTGAGTCATGGTTAAAATTTTTTGAGCATCGTTCTAGAGTGTCTTGTTAAGTACAGTCACGAGCAAAAGTATGTATACACTAGGCTTTATTCAAAAGCGATATACTCCTTTATGTTTTAATGATTGTTTTGAACATAGCATCTTCGAACCCTTAGGTTTATGTAATGTGTCGTATTTCAACGTTGCATTCGTTATTTCACGAAAAAATCGAAATTGAATGTTGCCAAGTGTCGACATATTCGTGCTCGTGACTGTACAGCCTCGTTGGTCTAGTGGCCGCAAGCGCTACTGCTAAGCATGAGGTCTTGGGTTCGGTTCCCGGGTGAGGCAAAATTTTATTGAGTTTTTATATTATCTGGAATTTTTAAGTAGCCGGCCGGAGTCTGGAGTGGTGCCTGGTGGATGGCAATAGGCTCACCCCCTATTACACGGAACTCAACTTAATGGGTGAACTGCAGTGGGTGTAGATCTATAGGTACACCTCTGCTCACACCTTTGGGGAAACAAGGAGTGTTGTGATGTTATGGTATCTCGGGCATCAGTAATGTTTCCTTTATAATATTATTGATCTTATACTTTTGCAGAAATTCCGATAGTGAGGTCTTTCATTTTCAGTTATTATAATACATCTAAAATTAGTAATTAACTTTAACCGTAAAGCCAATTATTTAACTGCCACTAATCACATAGGACCGACCACACATAGGACCTGCGGTCTTATCTGTCCAGTGACCAAGGGGCTGACCACCAGCTCTTATTGCAGGGCAGAAGTTGAACTGCACTGCTTTTTTGTTATATTACTAAGTACAAAAAAGCAGTGCAGTTCAACTTCTGCCCTGCTATAAGAGCTGGTGGAGCCCTCAGCAACCTTCAGGAATCCCCGTCGTGACAATCACGAACACTAATGCTTATTTTAAAATCAAAGGACAAGTCATTTTAATAAGTGACTTCAGTACAGACACCAGTAGGTCAAGCTACCCGGAACTGTCAAATTTTCCCAATCAACCTTGAACCTTAACGCTTTAGCGATAACGGTGAAAATCTGTTAAAGAAATTTGACAGATTGTATGAGTAGTACACCTCTGTACATGATGACACGTTACAAACAGAATTAATTAATTTAATAACACTGCACTTGGACAGCACAAATTGCTGGTGATTCTCAGGTATGATTTTGAGATAGCGTTGATAACAGTTAACAGCCTCATCATTATAATCACAGCGTCAGGAACCGACAAGTACACATCATTTTGATTCTCATTCTCAGTAGAGATGTCGCGTCGAAGAATCTCTGGGTAAACATCTTCTAGAATAAATCAAACTGGTTGCTCATTTAGTTGTAAAATTTATTATTTTTATGAGTTTGATTTATATGCTGTGATAACATATTAACTCACACACTGACTATTTCTTGTTAAATTTTTTAGAAAAATCGTTACTTTAACAATATTTTTAAATATGAGAGCACCATGTATCTATTACATAATTCATTTATCTGTGATGGCTTCATTTTTATTTCTTTTACCTATTGTGGTACCTATAGTAATTAATCTTTAAGTACAATATATTGTAAAACATTTTAAAAGAGTAACGATGGAGTTTCTTCCCCATTCTTCTCCATGCGGAACTACCTTTAGGAAGGGGCGACTAGAATCAATTCTATTTTATTGTAAATTTTGACGTTTAAAAGTGCCTTTTATGTGACTATTTGATCACTAATCCTACTAATATTATAAACGTGAAAGTTTGTATGGATGGATGGATGGATGTTTGTTACTCTTTCACGCAAAAACTACTGAACAGATTTGGATGAAATTTGGTACACAGATAGTTTATAACCAAGATTAACACATAAGATACTTTTTATCCCGATATTCCAACGGGATCGAAACTTATGCGGGTGAAACCGTGGGGCGCAGCTAGTTTGAAATAAATGCTTTGACTTTGACTTTAAGAAATCTACGAAAATACCACTATTTCAGGTGAACAAAAGACAGGCGAATAAGATCGATGCAAGATGCACGTGTGTGATTACATTAGCTCTTCAACTTCTGCCTTTCACATAACATAGCATCACGCCTTGCTTCACCAAAGGGTTGGGCAGAGGTGTGTACCTACAGTACACCCACATTTCGCCAGTTATATATGTTTATTAAGTCCCATGTAATAAGGGGCGAGTCTGTCGCCATCAACCGGGCACAAATTTGGATTTGTGCCCGGTTGATGGATCTGACTGAGAAATTCCAGATGGGCAAACCTAAGAACACTTTGCCCACTTTGCACTCTTCTCTCTCTTCCTACTCTTATAAAATTACAACATTTATTCATACCATAGAGCAGCCGTGGCCCAGTGCCATAGAGCAACACGGGCCACCGGCCGGTCCACCCGTGGCTCGTGTTGCTCTATGCCCAGTACTAAGAGTGGCTTACGAGCGTAGGTCGTAGGTTCGAACACAGTCAGGCGTTTCACTTTGTGTAAATTATTTAATCACGACTGCTCTCAAAACAGTGAAGAAAAACATCGTGAGGAAACCGGCATGTTCTAGAACCAAAAGTTCGAAGACATGTGACATCTGGCAACCCGCACTGGGCCTGCGTGGTATATTACGGCCAACTCCCTCCCATTAAGAGGAGGCCTGTGTCCGAGCAGTGGGAACATTAAAGGCTGATTATGTATACATACCTACTACTTATATGACTAAACTAGTAAGATACCTACCACATAGGATTTAGTTGTTCTAATTTTAGTTACCAATTTAAAGTTAAAGTGCTAAATAATGTATGTCCGGTGGTGTGACATCTGTATGTGGCAGTCGGTTAGTCCGTGTGGGAGAGTATGTGCAATTCCAACACCCACGCAGCACAGGATCGGATCCTACGCACAAGTCGTGTGGGAAATATTTGTTTTACAGTTGACTGCTGAGTAAATACATTTTCAAGTCAAGTTGCAAAAAGACAAAGTTAGCATGTAGATAAAACTTCTTGAAGAAAATCTACAATTGGACTGGCCTTCAAATCTATCTATATATATAAAATTCAAAGTCCTGACTGACTGACTGACTGACTGATAGATCAACGCACAGCCTAAACCGCTGATCCTAGAGACATGAAATTTGGAGGGTGTGTTCTTCGTGAAGAGTAGGCATCCACTAAGAAAGAATTTTTCGAAATTCCACCCCTAAGAGGGTGAAAAGGGGGGAATTCGTTTGTATGGAAAATCTTATTCCTTGGGTTAATAAACTTGAAATTTGGCATGAATACTTACCAAAATAAATTATGAAGATTGACAGTTTTTTTTCTTCTAAACTACCCCCTCATAAGGGATTGGGGGGTTTCAAAGTTTGTATGGAAGAATTTTAGCGCGCAGTCCGATTTACTCAAAACTCAGTATTTATACCTAATATTGGAAGTAAAGAATAATGTGTATCAGGGTTTTTTGAAAATCTACCCCTGACGGGCTGAAATGGGGTACTCCATTTTTCAGGGGAGGATTTTACTGCATGGCTTGATTAACTCGAAAATTAGTATAAATAATCTATGAGTCAAGTTATGAATACATCCCAAACGATTTTTTTAAAAGACCACCCCTGTGGGGGTGAAAAGCGGGGATACAGTTTATATGAAAAATCTTCTTCATTTAGTTAATAAACTTGAAACTTGGCAAGAATACTTGCCTAAGTAAGTAATAAAGTTTATCATTATAAGTTTTTCAAAACTAACCCTCAAAGAGGGATATAGATAGGGGTGTTAAGTTTGTGTGGAAGAAATTGAATGCGCGGTCCGAGTAAGTCGAAACTCAGTATTGATACTTTTGACAGAAAATAATTAATAATAAATAGGAGTATGTAAAGTTGTCGAAAATTTACCACTGACGGGACAAAAAGGGGTAATTCAGTTTATAAGGGGAGGATTTGAAGTTGAAACTGTATGTTACATTTTCACGCCTAAACCACTGAACTTCTGATTTGGCATAGAGATAGATGGCATCCTGGGGAAGCACATAGGTACATGTTATCCTGTTAGCACGTTCCCGTGGGATAATTTCCGACATCCACGCGGGCGAAGCCGCGGGCAGAAGCTAGTTATATACAAAGATTGAGGTATTTTCAAATAAACTGTAAATTGTGTCTGTTTCTGTAAATTTATCGAATCATCCTAGTTCTTACTAATACATATTATAAATATGAAACTTTGTGAGGATGGATGGATGTTTGTTACTCTTTCACGCAGAAACTACTGAACAGATTTTGGTGAAACTTTACAGTAATATAGATTATACATTAGAATAATACATAGGATATTTTTTATCCCAACATTCCCATGGAATCGTTTTATGCGGGGGAAACCGCGGGGCGCTGCTAGTTTATAAATAAAAACGAAATCTAATACCCACGTAACGCTTATATTTGTATATAGTAAATTAAGAGTAATAAATTATAGCAATTAATATTATCCATCAAAAGAAACGTTCCTTGCAAATAAAATAAATATCACACCGTTCTAGCAGGAAATCAAACAACATTAAAAAAAAAACAAATTATAATAAAAACTAGCCCATCAATTCCACCCATTACCAAAACTTATTCCTACCAACAATCTAAAATCTTAAAAACCGACTAATATCCGTGTAAGTTAACACGAACTATTAAATAAAAATGAACGAGCGATCGTGCCACAGATAAGGTAATCCGTGTCGACTTTATTTGTTTTTAATTATTCAGCGACGAGCCCACCCCTGCCTAATGACTCTATCGCGCGATTTATGAGTTGCCCCTGGCCCTTTGTTTTTTCAGTCCGTAACAGTTTATTACTGAAATGAAGTGATGTTTATTTCTTTACATAGATCTTCCAAATCACTATTACACATCAACTTAGTGGTAAGTGTTTTTAAACTAGATAGCACCGGCATTTCCTATCCGCCTCATGCCTGGGAAGAAATGCCAAAACAAACCCGGAGTCCTGCTATATCGGGCTTTATATACAATCACCACGCTTTCTCGCATTTTACAATACCCGCATTAAGAATAATAATCCGTGTCGATTTTATTTGTTTTTAATTATTCAGTGGCCAGTCCGTCCCTGGCTAATGACTATATCGCGCGATTTATGAGTTGCCCCTGGCCCTTTGTTTTTTATTCCTTAGCGGTGGTTGATTGAGAACTACTGTGTGCCAGTGTGGGTTTTTGGTTTTTTCGTTTTGTATGTTATTGGGGTATGGCGTATGGCTAATGGCTACACGTTGGGTCAGTAGTTATCATAAAATAGAATTTGATTTATATTTAGGCGCGTTAAGATAAACTTAAAGTGTTTACTTGAATATACATTTATATAAACAAACAAAAATAAAAATCTTGTTAGTTAATAACGCAGAGTATCGTAAATATTAATGTTTACATTCAGAATCAATATCTTAAGTCGAACAAGTTTCTTCCCATGAACCATAGACATACTGCTCGAGACCAAACTTTTGACTTTATATCTAACAGTGGGAACTATAGATGATTAGTTAGGTTCACCACATATACTTAGGTACTGGATGACGCCTAGATTATGTAAGTATACTAAACTGCATTCCCCGAAGAATGAGACAAAGGTATACAGTCACGAGCACTGATATGTCAACACTTGGTAACTTTCAATAGAGATTTTAGCGTGACATAGCGAAAATAACAATGAAATACGACACACTGTAAAAACCTATGGGTTCGAAATACTATGTTCGTGGCAACATAAAATTTCATTAAAAAATAAAGGAGTAAATCGCTTTTTAATAAAGCCAAGTGATGCTCGTGTTATGTCACCGGTTATGTTTAACTCCCATGTAATAGGGAGCGAGCTTATTGCTATCAACCGAGCGCAAATTTAGACTCTGGGCTGTTACTGAGAAATTCCAGACGGAAAACCCCAACAACACTTTGCCCGACCCGGATATCGAACCCAGGACACCATGGTCAGTAGTAGCGCTTGCGACCACTTGACCAACGAGGCACTTAAACAAGCACCTATACATGTATGTACCTACAGACAGAAGCTACAATTAATTTCTATTTTAAGGGCACAGTTATGGTAAACAATGGCACCAAGTTTGAAACTTAATTCAACACCTAGAAAAGAACATTCTAAATCATGACACCATAGTCAGCCTATGACGTTCCCACTGCTGGGACACAGGCCTCCTGTGAGAGGGAGTGGGCCGTAATCCACCACGTGGGGCTAGTGCGGGTTGGTATATGTCACATGTCTTCGAATTTTTGCTTCTAGGACATGCCTGTTTCCTCACGATATTTTCCTTCACCGTTTTTGATAGCAGTGGAAAAATTACATACAAGATATTTATTTGCTATGAATATTTTACCAGTTACTCGCTACTATGCTAGTGAAACATAAAAGCTTAAGAAAGCTAAACCTTATAAATTGATGGGCAGCGGCCGCATTTTGCATCTACCATACACCATCATTTTCAAAGGTTATTAAGATTTATCGTAAGGTGGGGATGCCCTCAGGCTAGGTGGAGCGACGATCTTCGCAGGCTGGCTGGTAGCAGCTGGATGCGAGTTGCCGAAAATCGAGTTGAATGGCGTGCAATAGGACAGGCCTATGTCCAGCAGTGGACTGATGATGATGATTAAGATTTTTTTTGTTTATAGCAGTCCAGTTACATAGTGGTCGACGCTAATGCTGTTATTATCAATTTAACATGACCTATACCAAATATACTAGTTTAAAACAGATCTTATGTATTAAATAGGAAGAAGCGTAAACGCGTGTTTTTTTTTTTGTTGTTGTATGTAAGGATCGTAGCAGGTAAAGTTCTGTAGTGTGCCTACCCCCATGGGAAAAAACGAGAATTTTTTATTTTTTTATATTCACTGGTCCTAGGCACACCTCTTCCTAACCCTTCAGGGAATGCATGCGTGATAGTGTATAATATAACGTTTGTTTTTACGTAAGGATAAAATTTTTGACAAATGCGTGCACTGACTGGACAGGCCCACTCAATCTGTGTGGTTTTTTCCTCAAAAGACCATTTCAGATACCAATCTACATGGTCTTCACATGATCTGACAAAGATTATGTCTGGACTTTAAAAGAGACTGTGACCTCGTGAGTTTTTTTCGGCCTTTCTTCTCAGAGTAGTCAGATTGGAAACGCCGAATTCATCTAGTTTAAAACAAACTATGATTGACGTGTAAAAGTGTTTGTACAAATCTATTCGTACTTACAGAAAATAAATTTATCCTAAATCCTGAATTCACTATAAATACGAGTTAGTATCGCAATAAACAGACATACACTTCGAATCTAACCCTGTGGCTATCATGGGAAACTTCCGCCATTGCTTTCTACGGGAAACAATGGGCTGAGCCATAAAGTTCTTAGAAAGGCCATCGTTAGTAAGTAGTAACCGACTGATAAGATAGTGGAGATATCGCAAAAATTGTGTAAAACCTGTAAAGAATGTTTGGCGGTCAAGTTCTTTTGATAATAGTACCTACATATTTGAGGGAATGAGTAATTTCGTTGGTGGGTATAGTATTTAAATCTCACGAAATTACTTGCGATAATTAAGTGTACAACATAATCAGCCTTTAAAGTTCCCACTGCTGGGACACAGGCCTCCTCTCGGTGAGAGGGAGTGGGCCGTAATTTACCACGCGGGCCCAGTGCGGGTTGGTAGATGTCACATGTCTTCGAATTTTTCAGTTCTAGGACATGACGGCTTCCTCATGATGTTTTCCTTCACCGTTTTGAGAGCAGTGGTGATGAAATTTACGAATAACGCAATGGATGTAGTTGAACTGTCAAAATAAAAAAGCCATTGCTACTGATAGTATGTTACACACTTACCCCGCAGGTTCGTATTGCTTCCCAGGTCTTCCATAACCCCACTCAGTGTTCTATTGTAGAAAAACCAGTGATGCCTGATGCCTCATTAAACAAGACCATCATAAATTCAAACAAAACACACTTCAATCATACCCGAATAGCGAATACTTCATTAAACACAATAACAATACAAGTGAATAACACTTATACCGTCTTAACAGTATTTATTTAACCAGTAATTATTGCTAGAACATAAGCAACATAGCGTCTACTCGTTAATTAGTTACCGGAACCATTTTACAGTTATCTTCAGCCTCATCAACTTTGGCGGTATTTTATCTCCGAAGGTCGCTGGTCGGGGTAATTGTTTTACAACATACCCTATTGCTGGTTATACCCTTTTACGGTCATAAAACTTTCCAGAAACATTTTTTTATTGCTTTCAGACAATGCTTTTGGTAAAGGCTTACATTGAGTAGGTAGTAAGGAAGGGTCTACCTGGTGTAAAATTCTGTAATCATTATTCTGTATTGCTAGTTGTCAATATTTCGGTGTTATTTATTTTAAGTGTGGTGTTATGTTTTATTTTGCGAAAAGTTACGGGAGCTGGAAGAAGTGATGACTGTATAAGAGTGGTTTTGCACTACGTCCGATCCGAATCCGAATTTAAGATCCGAGTTCAATCCGAATTGGGAATGTTCTAAATTCGGACGGACTAAGTTCGGATGTAGTAATACTATTTGTATGAGGGTTGCCCTCATACAAATAGTATTATGGCTACTTCGGACCGTCATTTCTCGGATTCAGATTGGATGCAGTGCAGAACCGCTCTAAGAGAAGTGGATTTTGGCGAGTAGGTAAGCTTCCGTATAATGTTTAACGGAAATAAATTTAGGTAACTTCATAATAAATCAATTAAATTAACTCAAATTCACCAGTAGTATGTACAACCGTTAATAACGTTCTGTAATACAAGTTTGACGACTGAAAAAGTGTGAGTAGACACCGAATCAATTTGATTAAGTTCCCATTCGGAAATTTGAAAACCGTAAACAGTTACGGTCTTCAAATTCTTAAAGAAAATAAATAAATAATTCTGCATCTTTAACAGATAAAGGTGCACAAATCAAAGTTTGGTCACACTTCAGCGGTTTTTCATAGACATTCCTTGTTTTGGTGTAACGGCCTTAGAAATCAACAGAGAATCAATTTCCGAATAGCGTTTTTTTCAGTCAAAATCCCGTTTGTTAAAAGTGCAAATCATCAGTTGCACCTGTATACAATGCATGTTGTGTCGGAGGTGCGATTCCAACGATTTGATTTGAAATTGTTTGGCTCTAATTCACACACGACCAACACCAATTTCTGCCAAAATTCCTTTTTACTAGAAATATTATTTTCGTTTTTTTCAGAAACAAATGTAAAATGAAAGTTTGTAAAAAAATAGGGCACAGAGAAACACAAATACCGACGGACAAAAACCACATCGTCGTGTTAAACGTCATCTTAGAGTACGATCACAAGATTAGTAAAAGGCGTCACAAAAACGCATTCCTGACTGCACCGAGCGTCAAGTAACTAGCGAGTGCAGGCCACTGCAGGCCTACCTGAGGGAGACGCGACGTAAGTACCGTTACGGCAACTAACGATTCCAAGAAGGTCATGCGCACTAAACTAAAGCTAAAATTCCACTTAATTTTTTTTGCCTCGTCCGCCGAACTGCTCATTGCAGCAACTTTTGACCAAGGCTAAATATTTTTTTCTCGGTAACACAGGGTGGTATGAACAGAACATGAATTCTTACAATTTTCCACTCGTATTTCTATTTTAGGATCTCGTAATAATATTCCGAAGTCAAAGTTCACATAGAAACGTTCACGTTACCTTATCTGTTCACACATCGGGATGTATGTTTGAACAAGCCTACACAGCGCCACCCACTTTCGGCTCATCGTATCGCCGACGAATCGGCGTTTAAAACCACTTAATGACAAATGAGACCAAATATTGACAGCGTGCAACATAAAAACAAAGGGCCACCGCTGGGGGCGGGCTGGTGTCGAGCTGGTGTCAATCTCAAGAACAAATAGATGAATGTTTGACGAACGAATTACGTGACAACTTTAGTTTGTTGTTTGTGCCGATGTTTACACTCCGCCACCAACTGGGACTTTGGGAAATTACATTGCGACATGGAAAAAAATGTGGGGCCAATGTGTCGGCGGATGTTGGTAGGTAGCCGGAGCCAGGGGTGGCAGATGTATGCACCGGTGTACGCTCGTACATGCCATTCGATACGATTTTTTTTTCTAAGAATATGATACCGTGCAATTTCGGTGATTTATTTCTTGAATTTAAACGTAGTTGGGCAGTGATTTATATTTAATTAGACGGCTTATTTCCTGTGTGATTGATTACCAGTACTGAGGAAATGTAAAATAAAACTTTTGTCTTCGGAACTAAGTATTATTGTGCTGGAAAATTGTAGGTACTTTTAAAACCTCATCAATCTAGGTACGGGGACACATCACACATCTAAGTAATGGGATTCAAAGCGATATTTACGTTGAACATATGATTAGAAAGCAGTGGGCCAGTGGCCTAGCAATCATAGCAATGACATGTCGCGAACCGTGAGAGGAAACAATGCCGGCTCCGTGGGAACGCGGCGTGATTACCCACCCTCGGGTAGCGGGTTCGAGTCCCGGGTCACGCCGCGGAACGGTGGGGTGCGAAACCAGAGTGCGCGCGTACATCCGGAATTCATATTTTTGTGAATGCGTTTTGAGTAATTTTAATAAATCTATTTTGGGTTGGCTTTGTTTTATTCGTTTAGGAATTATTTTATCATTTCTATAGCCCCGTTTAATGCGTAGGATGTACCTTCCAACGTATCACGCAGTTTGATTTCATAATCACCATGGCTCCCGTAGATATAAGATAAATAAAAAAATATAAATATAATAAATAAAAATAATAATAATATAATAATATAAATATAATATTAGGTAGTAAAGGAAACTGGATTACGAACTACAAAGTTTATGGACGATTATCGTCGTATTGGTATTTAGGCTGCATTCGTAGAAAAGGTTATGAATTATGTTGGCATGTCTTATGTACTTAAATTACATAATCAAGTAAGCTGGTTTTAATTTTTAAGTGATGATGTGAAAAATTACAGGTTCTGTTCAGGATGTACGCGAAAAATGTGAAATCCCGTAGATTAATGTGAGTAAATGAATGAAGTCGCAACGGCTAAATGTGGATGAAACTGAAAATTCATACATAATGTACCGGCAAATTAGTTAAAGGTTATATAGCTAGGTAAAGAATAATTTAAATATAATAATTTACAGATAACAGATGTTTTAAGACAGCTGCTCTTTGCAGTGAACAATTTTGTGGCAATGATACACTTTTATTTAAGATATAAAAGCTTTCTACTGAAAACTGATGTCGAAGAACTATTAAATAAATTATAAATTAAATAAGGGAAATAACCTAGTACTGAAATAAGAAAGATAACAAAAAAATTAAATGTCCTAACTTTTTGCAAATTTGCGGCTTTTTGTCAGGACTAATTTTGAAATGGCAACTATTTTTTGGAGGGTTTATTTAAAAAACTATGAAGATACTAAGACCTATTCGTATGTGAATAGAACTAAGTTAGTATCTATGCCGAAACTGATCGCTCTTCATCTCTCCTAACTATTAAAAATTTTGCTATGCCCGACAGGTTCCATAATTGTATCTATCTATTTATTAATACTTACCACCTGTATGTGTACAAACGCCAGCAGGTCAAGCTACCCGAAATTGTCAAATTTTCCCAATCAACCTGGAACCTAAAGCTTTAGCGATAAAGTTGAAAATCTATTAAAGAAATTTGACAGACTGTAGTAGCTTGATGTGCATTGTCTGTACATTATGGATTGCAATATTTATTTGAACTGAATTGATGAAACTGTAAATATTATGCTTGCAGTTCGCACTTTGGTACAAGTGATTAATCTAATTAGCTTCGTTAAAATTATAGTAATTTTTTTTTATTGAAAAATCGTTTCCCGCACTTGGAATTTCTCCTGTATCGTGGGTGCGTTTACAAACATTTAAACTCACATACACAAACAGCCAGACTCGGAACAACTACTTGTAGGTCATACAAATATTTATTCCGTGCGGGAATCGAACCCGCGACACGCAGCGCAGCAGTCGATCGCTCAGCCACTGTGACAACCGTGCCGACATAAGGTGGTATAATTAGTTAATTATACCACCAATAAAAAACTAACCACAGTGTAATTATAATTCGATCTCGTTAATATAATCTATATTAACAGTATCTATCTATACTAATAATAAAGCTGAAGAGTTCGTTTGTTTGATCGCGTTAGTCTCTGAAACTATTTCGCTATTTATTTAAGCACAGACGTCAGCACATAAAGCTACTACAATCTGTCAAATTTCTTTAATAGATTTTGAACTTTTTCGCCACAACATTAAGGTTCAAGGTTGATTGGGAAAATTGGACAGTTTCGGGTAGCTGACCTGCTGGCGTCTGTACCAAGTAACAGGGGCGATCCTATTGTTTGTGTATACTTCTATGTAAATAATGTTAAATCTACACTATTTAATCTATACTACTTATTAATATAATACAGTTGACGAGTTTGTTTGTTTGAACGTGCTTATCTCTAGAACTATCAGACGGATTTGACTTTTTTTTTTTGTATTTGATAGCCAAATTCATGAGGAAGGTTTTAAGCTATTTAACGTCACGACCCTTAGGTATTGAGAAAAAAAAACGCAAACGAAGTGGCGGGCCCAAGCTAGTCTTGATAATAACAGTGGCATAGTTTAGAAATCATAATAACAGTAGAACATTCAATAATATTTATAATTGTATTCTCCAGACTGATAGTGCCCTAAAAAAAAAGTAGAGAAGTGCGTAAAAATCGTGTTCAGACAAAAAAGAGATTGGTTACAGATTAACAGAACTTTTTTGTCAATCATTTACTTTCACGCTGTTTTTCAACAGAGTTGCTTGTAGCTATTAAGCGACGTTGATACCAAGATAACTAGAAGTGTTATGAGGTAGATATAGGTACTTACATTTTGAGCATAATAACCTGCGTGCGTGTATGACCAGGGTCCTAATTCACTATGATTCCTTACTTTGAAACCATGTCAATTCCTTAGCTAATCACGCCATTTTTGCGTTCATTTCGTGCTTTTTCGTCCATTGTATCATAGAGAATACGGGCCTAGCACCCTACAACACACTTACTCACAATCTGAATCATTTTGTAGGATATTGCTAATCTATTGTCATATGTTCGAATTTGTCCGCTCAACAACGTAAATAACGCAATGAATGTTAGGTGATACGTAGTTTCTATCTACCCCCATGAGAAGAAAGCGTGAGTTTATGTTATGTTTAAATGAATGTATAATTTTGTAATCTAGAAGTACGGCATGCTGCGTATATTTCTACAGTTTGTATTGGGTCCAAACAAGGCGCTTGCTCAGAATTATAGTGAAATAAAATTTGAATCAAATAATCCATTACTTTACATACCTAGTAGTGTATACAATCAAGTATTTTCTAACTGAACAGATAGCTGTGCTGCTGGGGAGTTTGTTGCGCCACTTCTTCTTCCCAGCGAAAGCACTAGGAGGTGGTGAAAGGCGGTCGTTTTTGGGGGACTGTCTTTTGTAATTTTGACGTTCGAAAAGTGCTGATTCTCAGCCTAATTTGAATAAATGACTTTTGATTTGATTTTGTATCATTTAAAATAATATATTCTATTTAAATTCTAATGCCTTACCTACTATTTTATTTATTTACTTACATACTAATTTAAATTTGCATATATTTTGCCTTATTTCTGACACATAAATGATCTGCCAAAAGTAATACGACACAAAATGATCCTTTGCCGATGATAGCACAGCTGTTATAAAATGTAATAATGTGACAACTTATCAAAATGATATTAATAAATCCCTTCTTAATATCATCCATTGGATGAATAATAATAATCTCGTAATTAATCTAAATAAACCTAAGGTGATGCACTTTCATCAACGGCAACCATATCCAAATATTGTTGTAACTTATAATAACCATTAAATAGAAGTTTCAGTTTAATAATGCTAAGTTTTTAGGTAGGCCATCGACAGGAAGCTTACTTGGAAACCCATGATAGAAGAATTTTGTAAACGCCTGAGTAAATCTGCTTATACACTCTTTCAGTTATCAGAAAAGGTAAATAAAGATACGTTACTAGCATACCATGGACTTGTAGCTTCTGTGTTGCGATATGGCGTATTTTTTTATGGGCAGTCGACTGACCATGAGCTTATATTTAGGATGCAGAAAAGATGTTCAGAGCAATGTGTAATATGAAAACAACGCATAGCTGTAGATCCTATTTTAAATCTTAAAAATACTGACTCTTCCAGCATTATACATTTTGGAAACTGCGTTGTTTGTGAAAAGAAACACAATTATTTGAAAAAATTCTTCCACTAGAAAAAGTCATTGCGTGCCCAATATGTAAATAAACTATGTCATCAAAAATGTAAGACCGCATTGATGCGAAAAAGTTTTTTTGGTATGGCACCTGACATAAAAAACATGACATTATATAAGTTTAAAAAAGCTCTTCCTAAGTTATTAATTGAGAAATGTTATTATACTGTAGACGAATTTTTGAACGACCAATTATTATAATAATGCATAATTACCCTTTGGTAATAAGTACTATGACTATTTATTGATTTTATTGTATTTGGTGTTTTTTTTTCTCTTTTTTGTTCTGTTATGTAAACAACTTTTTTTCTGTTTATGGGGGGAAACTTTCAAAAGGCACTCGACTTCCGGGGAGTGAGGTCGAGGAGTATGGGATTTTTACCTCACTAAAACCACCCCGGTGATCACCATCCGCACATAGGGGTGGTTCCGGTTCCTCTTAAAAGAACAATTCTGGAACCACCTCTGGTTATGTAAACACCTATGTTTCACAAATAAACTGATTGATTGGTTGAGAAAATCTCATATCTAGCATTACATGATTTTTTTTTAATGATGATCACGCATGTATTCCCCGAAGGGTTAGGCAGAAGTGTACCTATAGGTCCTACCTACATCACAATAAAATTAATGCAAACAGCATTCATATAATAGCAAATTAGCTAACGAGATTGTAGTAAATATTTCAAATTCTTTAGCAAGAAGTTAATAATTTTGCACGAACACCTACCGACGTCTCACTGTACGCTTGCTAGGAATGTAAGGTTAGTTATTATGTCAATGGCACCGATTCCCTTGTTCACAAACTAAACTAAATTAAAGTTTAGTGCATCTTTTTCTTTCCATTTCATTAAGAAAAGAACAGATGATACAATTTTAGTGTGGTCCTGTCAAATTAAGTTACTCCATACGCAGTTTAGACGTGATTAAAAACATGGCGACTAAAAACACGTCAATTTACGTCAGGTGTTGACTAATTACTCGTATGTCAATAGTCCTCCGTTATAGTCCATTTTTGTCCACTTGCCTATTTTCCTTATAAAGTAAACAGTTGTCTTACCAACTCCAAAATGTGTGTGGAATTTTCTGCTTTAGATACCTACATGTTTACAAGTAATTTGTAGTAGTTTCTTTAAAAATATCAAAAGTAATATAAAAAAATCAAAATTCAAATTCAATTTGTGAGTTTTTATGCAGAGGTTAAATTCTTTTACTAATGGGAGCTACAGTATTGCCGAGAGTGTCACAGGTTATATTTTATGTTGTAAAAAGAAACTTGTAGAAAGTCGCGGGCTAAGCTAGTTCCTTAAAGATAAATCTATTATACGGCTATCTTACAACTCCAAAATATGTGTGAAATTTTCTGCTTTAGATTCAACTTTTCAAGAAATGGTAGTTAAGTATTTGAAATTACCAAAAGCTGTTTCGATAACTGAATATATCTATACTAATATCATTATGATGTGGTAAAATATGTGAGTTTGTATGTAGGGGGTAATGTTCGGAACTCCAGATCCGATTCCGAAAATCCTTTCACCGATAAGAAACTACAGTATTGGTGAGTGTCATAGGATATTTTAAGTTAAAACAAGAAATTTTACCAGAAGCTAATCCTACTAATATTATACACGTGAATATTTGTATGGATGGATGGATATTTGTTACTCTTTCACGCAAAAACTACTGAACGGATTTTGATGAAATTGGGCACACAGATGGTTTATAATCAGAATTAACATATAGGATACTTTTTATCCCGGGATATTCCCACGGGATCGAAACTTATGCGGGTGAAACCGCGGGGCGTAGCTATTAATGTATAAAGTTAAATTCGTAGATTGTTGTTTTTTTCATTTACTTTGATGCATTGGATACTTCTCTTTGACCAATAGTAGCTATGTTTACTAACTGGCTTGACTTGCAATAAATTGTTTCAAGTTGTTTGAATAACTGTTTTGATTTGCTTAGTGGCTGCCCGATGAAAATATAATATCTACCTAGTCAAAATCAGCTCAAATGTTAAATTATGCTTCAAAAACTTTGTAAAAGAATTGTTTGTAACTATGCTTTGACTTGTTCAGGTATATGCCATTGTTTAATACAAAAACTTGAACGGCCAAACATTTTTTTAAAAAACGTATCTTGTTATTCCAATTCTTTTTTATTTCCTTGTTTTTAGTTGATTCTCAATGTTGCTCTCCAATTTCACTCAGATCAAATAACTTTTTTTTTAAGTCTCCAGTGACTTCTCTTACATCCCGCCCCACATCAAAGTGTTAAGTGAAAATAGTGTTTAAATGATCGCTGCTAAACATCGGGGCGTTTTTCGTCGGATTAAGTCGGTTAAATTCCCGGGGGTGGTGCGAGTACCCGAATTCTATCAACTACTCCGAGGGATTTGATTAAATCCCGCCTCACCCCTTGCGTGTTGACAGTAATTGATTGAAATGCCAGTTTCTTACGCATTAGACTACATGTTGGTGTGTGATGCAATTCTGTTGAATTTTTTAAAAGTGAACACTTCTTTAGGCGCGTTGAGCCATTTTTTGTAGGTGAAAAACTTAAGGGTTAGCGTCACCTTACAGTAAATCTGTAGCCATAACGGTGACAACTGTTATTTCATAGTTTGAAGTTTTCACTTCAGCCCCCATGACTGCCTTTTTTATTAAGTTTATAAAAGTGTGAGAAAAGAAGGTGTCTGGTTTTTTGGAAAAATATTGTTGTGTAATTATACTATAATATTATATTAATTATTAGACTAAAAGAAGTGAGATTTACTAGTCAACGAAACAAATGGTCTGTAAACCTAGTTTGAGATGTGTTGTTTTGTAACTTTCATTGAAATATTCGTTGTTTAATTTTCATTCGCATTTTCATTGCTACAAATGTTGTCAAAAAATTTAATTTTATGTAATTTCTTGGTGTTTCTTACTGAATAAATATCAACAGCAGTATCTAGCTTCTTTAGTTTAAAAGAGAATCGTTTGATTGTTATTTAATCAATGGTTACCTATCTACGTTATATCAAAAGCTAAAATATCTATGATTAAAGTGACGTTTGTGTCATCTAGTCTATAGGAAACATTATAAATTTTACTAATCGTAAAACATAAGTCTAATTTATAAGCAAGTAGTTAAGTAATGATAAAGATTGAAGAAAAAAACAATTAACTCCAAACTAAGCAATTCGAATGAATTGATAACATAATTGAAGAATTCAATTAATGTTACAATGGAAGTAAATACAGTCGTGTTTATTAACTTCAGGTATTATATTTTCCTATTGAACCTTCCAAAGCATTTAATTATGTTAGAATGACAATAATGTTGTCACTGCACCGACATAATGGCGTTATTATCAATTATTATGAAATATTTATTGCCTTCTCTATGAAGTGTTACATTGTTTGGCAGTCTAATAAATTGGTACAAACAATCATACACTTTAAAATGTATGAAATTACAAGAAATAATATTGCTATGAGAGCTGTGCGTTGAAGTCTTTTCTATGAGAGAAATTAAGATAGTGAAGTTTTGTAAGAAAACTTCCATTTGCTACACATTAACATACAAAGATACCAACTATTTTCTTTTTGAATGATAAATCAAATCGCCAATTAATGTCGGTGTGCTTAGAAAATTGATATAAACCGCTTGTGGGTAGTTGTGTTCAGTATTGTGACACGGCCACGCTCGGCTAGCGATGAATCATAGCAATGGCGTTTACTTTTCTGTACACTTGCGGTGAAACCGCCGGGGGACACTTGGGAATATACAACAAAACAGCATGTACAATTTTAACGCGTCGTTTATTGATAACTTCATCTTTTCTTCAATATACTTTTGTGTCCACTGACTATATAACACTCACTGTACATTTTCGTATTACAATATTTTAGTCTTTCGAGGCTTTAATAACTTTCGATTCCATATAACAAATATTTTGTACAACGCACGTCGGGCGTACGAGAGTGGCGTCGTGGCACGACTTATCGCTATCTACCTACGCTTTACCGACTAACTCCAACTTCCGTCTCTAGCCTTTAACACTATATTTACAAATTGTTCAAATTTTTTGGTTTTCAAATTACCTCGTTCACTACATCGTCTCTCACGCGAACCACAGTCGGAACCCTAGCGTCCATCCGCACGACACGACTTAAAATATTTAACTTAAACCATGAAAAAATACAATAATCATAATATAATACAGGATATTCATCAACAACATTAATTGAACGTTCAGCCGTCGGCGCGCGGCCGGCGGCTCGCTAGTCAACAGTTCGCAACACTAACAGCGTCGGTACATTACAAAACAAATAAATGGACATACCTAGAAGTATGTACGGCCGGGAGATAACGATCACTGTCCTAACGCGAAAACTGATTCGCAACAAAGTCACTGACTGGAGGAGCGGCGCGGCGACCCGACAGCTCAGAGCGGCGGGATGTCGATGTCGCACGCGAACGGCGACTCTCAGATGAGCGGCATGGCGCGCTCGTTGGCGGCTGCGTACCGCTGCTCGTCGGGCACGTGGTACATGTTGATGATCTGGCTCAGCTCCTGCTGCCCGTACTCGCGCTTCATGCCCATCTCGTGCGCGTGGTGTGGCGCGAACTCGCGCTTCAGCTGCACCGCCGGCTCGTGGCCGAACTCACGCTTGAGTCCCGGTGGGCCCGGCGACACCGGCTCTGACTTGGCGGAGGAGCCGCTCGGCGAGTGCGAGGCGCACGAGGGAGGCAGCGCGTAGCCGCCTGGCGAGCCGGGGCCGAGCCCGTAAGCCGACGGGGACGGTGGCTGCGGCAGGTAGGGTGAGCCTTGCCCGCCACCGTAGTACTGCCCGTAGCCGCTCTGCTGCATCTGAGACACGTCATAGCGCGGATAGCCATATGCCTGCTGCTGGTAGGCGCTGGGGTCGTGCATCATGTACCCGTTGGGCATGTATCCGTTAGGTGTCATTTGGTACACGTCACGCGGCTGCTGTGACGGTGGTGCCGAGCTCCTCTGTCCTTCACCACCACCTAACAGAGCTCCTCCTCCTAACGGGTACTTCTCCTGTTTCTTGGCGAGGGTCTTCGTCTTCCTCCTCGGCCTGTATTTGTAATCCGGGTGTTCCTTCATGTGAACAGCGCGAAGTCTCTTCGCCTCGTCAATGAATGGTCGCTTCTCTGATTCAGAAAGGTCTTTCCACTGTGCACCGAGACGTTTTGATATTTCCGAGTTATGCATTTTGGGATTGTCAGAGGCCATCTTCCTGCGCTGCCCGCGTGACCACACCATGAACGCGTTCATGGGGCGCTTCACACGCTCCGCGTTGGAGTTTTTGCTGGTATTATTATTGTTGTTGTTGGGCGGTTGATGGTGTTGTGGCTGGGCCTGGTGGTGCTGCGGCAGAGACTGATGGTGCTGGTGTTGCAGCGGCTGGTGCTGCGACAGGGGCTGCTGCTGAGGCAGCGACATCATGCCGCCGAGCGCGCCCAGCGAGCCGTAGCCGTGCTGGAGCGCGTGATGCGGCGGCACTGTGGCATGTAGGCTGCCGCCTTTGAGATCCGTCTCCATCGTCAACATGTCGTCTTCCTGCGGCGCGTACAGCTTGCCGATCCTTCGTTCACCGTACACAACGAGAGAACCGTCGGTCGCTCACATGGACTCGCGGCGGTGCGCGTCGAAAACGGTTTGCGGTACCGTGCGGCGCGGAGGCTACGTGCGTTGTGAGGAGGTTGCTAGCGCCGGGCGGCTGCGGCAGCGGAGCCCCCCCGCGCGCGCACCCCGGGCCCCGCCCGCGTGCGTCCTGGCCAATAGCAGCGCGACTTGCGGCCCCGCCCCGCCCGCGCTCTCCCACCCGCCGCGGCCTGCATTTTTAATCGCGTGGCGACCGAGCCGATCGTACGCCTCGCCGCTGCCTCATGCAAATCTCAATTTTGTTTGCCGACGGTGACTGCATTCTCAGCCTTAGTTTATGTTGTTAACTACACATGCATTACCTGTACACTAACTAATTTTTGGGCAATAATCACAAAATAAAATAAAATTCAAAAAGTCTTTCACGACCCAAAGGAAATATTCTAAGTCATGCAGTACATACTCGAAAATTTCAATTACCATAAAACACACCATTTAGAAAACAAATAATCACGGTTAGATTTTTATTTTCCAACGCTTATTTGTCGACTAGACAGAAAATATGTTTCTCAATAGTTACGCACAGACACATTGTAGTTTGTTCAGCTGGAGCGAGTTCAAGGCCCGAGCCACGAGCGACAATGTTGTGCTATCCACCTACTGAATGAGAAAGAACTTGCTAACATATAAAAGACGTTACTTCGTACAATGATACGGAAAACCACGCTCTTGTTCAGCCACGCTTCAGAGCATTGTTTTAACTAATAGGTGACACTGTTGCTAGGTCATTCAATAGATCATTAACAACTTTCTTAGATTGTATAACAGACTTTGCAGTTCTTCTATATTCAAGTTCAGATGTGTTTTTAATACGAAAATTAAGATGTTCACATTAAATCTCAAATAAGAGATGACAGTGGAAATTTTTGTATTTTCTTATAAAATTGTTTGATATCATCTTTTTACTAAAGGTCATAACTGGATGAGGAAAAAAGAGTTAAAATATGTTTTACCTTGTTTTTCGGGACTGAAATAAAACAGGAAAACATTCAGGTGAAAATACTATTTGGAACGGTTGAGTCATTCTTATTCAATTTTGTTTGTTATGAATTTTGTAATAGGTCTGAACTTTGTAGCTGAAATCATTGTGTTTTTGGAAGAAATCAAATATGATATGAAATACCTACTTAGTTCATTTATTTTTAGGATCGGGATCAGATTAAAGATGATATTTGAAATCTCTGACTAACAACAGGACAGATAGCTTTTTTCTGCAAAAGCATATGGGAAATAAATATATTAGTGATGCAATGAAAACCTAATTTCTTACCGGGCAAATTGTAAGTATGTATATCAAATGACTATGACTTTATGATAGTTGTAAAAAAAATGTATCTTCAAAGGATATTAAAAGATTGCATCATTCTATCAAGGGTATTCATACTTGACATTCTACTAAAATACTTACAGAATAAGGAAAACAACAAACCGAAGGGGAAAGATTATGAAGAAATTGCAGAATTATTTCCGTAAAGGTTTGTGAAAATAACTGTTGTGTAAGATTTATCACGACTCTTTTTTGTTTGTTACGTTCTATTCTAGAAAGGATATTGTTTGTTGTCAACGTTATATACTTAGCCGTCGGTTGTTTTTAGTTCAGTCCTTTTAGAATCCGTATGTACTTTCGCCAAAATATATATATCTGACTACCGTAAGGACTATTTCTGCTTGCAGCGCATATTATTAGTCGAGCTAAAAAGGATCCTCTTTTGTTTTACTTACGGACGCAGCTGTGGTCATCATTTGCACGGGATTTTGTTTTCAAAATTAAATATAGGTTTTGGCAATAGTACTAAATACATTTCTGGTTATCATATTAATGCCGAACTGTCGCATGTCATTATTTTTTAATACTGTAGTAAGATCCTAGATTTTCGGTAAAGGATTAGCCATTGCCATTGATATCTGAAATGGGTCTACTAATACTACTCAGCTTTTTTTTTATTGACAATAGGCTCACTCTGCACCTCAATCCAGCCAAGAAGCAGGGATGAGATCTACGGTAGAACGAGCTTGCCCAGCTATATACTACTCAGCTTATAAAATTCTTGGATATTCCATGAGTCATTCATAGATAACGCTACTATCAGGCGTCCATTCCAATTTTATCATCTACGGAACACTTGGCATCATAAAACTCATTCGCAGTCTCCTTGGTCGAAGGTGGTACCAGCGTTGTTTGTAACTCATTACTGTCATTTCAGTTTTCACCTCACATAACACAGAATCAGCTTAGAACGTTCCCACTGCTGGGACACAGGCCTCCTGTATGTGAGAGGGAGTGGGCCTTAATCTGGTGGATTAAGGCGGGCACAGTGCGGGTTGGTAGATGTCACATGTATAGTTTTCATCTATATTTTAACAAATAATTATCTCTTTATTTGCAAATATATCAAGTATATATTAAGCTTTACACCAGTTTTATAATTTAGCTCTAATAATAAAAGCGTAACATTGACTATCATCCGATTGTCGTTAGAACTTAGTAGGTAGGTTATTTGTTTAAGGGACATTACCCCCAAGTTATTGTTGTGCTAATAGTTAGACATTGATAGCGGAACCTGTCTTCTTAGTAGATTGTGTAACTGTATTGTTATTAGTTTCAAGTATAAACTAATTACAACAACAACAGTGTAGTTGTTGTAATTTAATAGTGCCCGCTCATTATTTTTTTTTTTATCACATTAATCATTTGTATGTCAATATTGGCAAAACATAGCTCACTACCAATTTTTAAGATCTTTGTCTGTAATAATTACCTATGTTTTACAACTAAATTATTCTTATAACCTTGATGCTACCTTCAGAGATCCTAGTTCGGAGTTTTTTATCTGAAGGCTAATTCCCGTAATTAAAAATTTTCAAAATCTAGTCGCAATCTCATCTCGGCGACAATCAATGGCAGAAACTTGTGTCTTGAAATTAGAGGTATTTTTGACAGATTGAGACAGAACTTTCTTAAAATTACGAGAATTGTAGTATAGTTCTCATCAACATACTTACGTACTTGTACCTATGTTTAGTTAATTTATTTGTTACTTCGACTGACTTTCTTAATATCTGTGTCTTCTACACTGATTTCGTAATTTCTTCTATTTTTGTACTTACGTTTAACTTAAATAATGATATTGAAAGTGGTGTTATTTCCAAACTCAACTTAAACCAAGAAATTCGAGAAGTTAGTTTACAACTAACATTACTTAATCTAAATTTTCTGAGAAAAGATCATTTTTTACAACCAACTTACATTTCATTACCTGGCGGTATTTCAGACTATTATCAGCTTTACGATTGTGATCTTAATGGTTATAATCGTTTAAAACATTGTCAGTACGGGTACTGTCTCCGATTCTTGTAATGTCTAATGTTATAAGCTCAGCTTCTATTGTTTCGTTCTGAGCTCCATAAAAATGGGTCTGCTAGGTACCATTTATTCGTGGTATCGGTTCTTTTATAGCTACCGACAGTGGCATCGGCGGCACTTTCACTTTTTGGGACTATGGGTTTGGGTAAATAAAACACATGGTGATTTTTTTGAATTGTTTATTTTGGTTAACTTTGTTTTGTTTTTTAAAGCAGTATGTACATTGGCAGTGTACTTGAAAAGTATATGAGTAGTGCATTGAACTGTATACAGCTGCTAACGTTGTGCAGCTACATTTATTGTGAGTACTTTATACTAATAACTTACAACTAGTATTAACAAATTAAATATTATTACAGTTTTATTCTTAGTGTTATATCTACATAGGTTATTTATCCATATACCTAAACATTTTTTGGCTCACAATGACTAATTCAATGAATAAATTGTCAATGAATAAATTAATATATTTTAATTTTTATAAATAGTTTACATATTTTAAACAACTAAGTAATTTTATGTTTTCAGTGGTTTTTGCACTTGGCTTGGGCTTGATTTTTAGAATCAGTTCACAATAGAGTGAACAACGTGCAATACAAAAATTAATGAAGTAAATAATCACAAAATAAGCCTAATAAATTGATGAAAAACTGTAAAGGGAATTTAGCATATACAGTATAAGCTTTAAAAATGTAGTCCAACGTTAACCAGAAAACCAATATTTAGTATAGTATATATTTATTTCTTTTCTTTCTTCTGTTTTGAAGAAAAAGAAAGATACCTATAGATATTCTCTTTCTTCGATATAATAAATACATATAGAAAAGAATATAGATTTGAAATGCATAACTAGTACGTAGGTACTAGTTAGTAAGTGTAGACTTATTAGCCCTTTTGGAGACAATGTAAAGTTAAATTAAAATCAAAATAAAAACACGATTGTTGTTCAAAGTGACTGACCTATAAGGTGTTAGGTACAATGAAGGTGATGCCTGCGACTGGTATGTACCCAGCAGTTGATTGTAGCAAAAACAAACATGTGAAGATAGGGATAAATTTATATGTAAACCTACATGAAAAAAAAGAACGATGTAGGTACTTATACTTACTTAGGTTATCCGTTTTTTGACAGATCGAACTAGTGAGCAATTATATATATTTTTTTTTTGTTAAAACTGATACACGTACGGTATTTGGCTGTAAGAAGTCATAAATGAGATAGTTCAATAAGATTAGGCAGTTTATATATATATTTTATTACGCATTTTAAAGTTAACTTTTAAAATGCGTAATCTGGAATAGTAACGTTCTAAGGCAGCTGTCAAAAAACGGTTAACCTAGTGGACAGAGTATGAGTACCTACCTACATCGTTTATAGAGGAAATTGTAATCGTTAAATTAAAAAGAACATAAAAGAAGATAACATAAAAAATGAGTTAGTGTTAAGAAGTCTAACTCATTTTTCATTTTATGTCCTTTCAGTTTTGTCAGAAACAAATTGTTGACGTCAGCAAACTCGTCAAAAGTCGGACTTTTATAAATTAGGAAAATACAGTTTTCCTACAGAATAAATAATTTCATTAGCATACTAGCTACCGAAACATACATAGGTCTAGAAATGCCCAAAAACCGTTATATATTTGAAAATCCCCCTAGATCCGTCAGACAGGCGAGCATACAAGTAAATCGCAGATCGCAGATAGGTTAGGTCTGTTCTGCATTCAGACTACAAAACTGTCAGAGCGTGAAACGGTTCGCGCCGACTGGTGTCGACGCCATTTTGCTCCAGTTTCAATTTAATGAATCCCGGTTTGGAGTCCGTGGCGTTAAATGTGGGAATCCCTCGGAAACCCGCGATAATCTTTACTTGTCCCGATCCAGTTAAAATGACTCTGTATAGAGCAGGAGGTTTGCGAATGATCTTACTTTTATAAGATTTTAGGTAGGTTAAGTGTCCGTGACGAAAATTGGTATACTTTGGAATTTTGATTGGACTCAACCGCCAACTTTGTTTTGTAACACAATTACAATATCACATATAAGACAGACTAAGTGAAATAAAAACAATAAAAGCATTTAAACAAAGAGTAACTTCAATCAATTTGTTAATTCGATCGCTAGGTGAATTTACAATTAACATTTCATTAAAAGAATCAACACTACAAAATCGCACTCTTCTACAAATGAAAACCACTAGAGTCGTACGCGTCGCGAGTCATTCAATAATTGCCGGAGTAACGCTTGTGCTAAATAAAAAAGTGCTCATCAAACTCCCTGAGCTTCGTAATTGGCGCGAGGTGTCGCTAATGACAGTCGCGAGTGCCGCTGCAAATTAATAATTATCGCGCATGGCAACACCGAGCGCGCGCCGCAATATGGCCGCCGCGCATTGTTGGCGGGAACTCGTCATTTTAATTTTCGATTATCAATTTGTGGCGTATCACACAATTATAGTTTAATTGTTTAACTAACAATGCTTTACGATGCGGTTTGTGATTTTTGTCGGGTATCATTGCATTACGTTATTTTGGTTTGGTAATGTCATAATACGTGAAATTCTTTTGTCATTTAGTACAAGCATTAAATTCAATTTTAATATTTTACATGCATACAGAATTTACTACCATAACAAAATAACAGTTAATTAGTGGGTATGTCTGCTGTGTTAATTAGGAGCCTGGTCATTTGAGCTGTACCTATTAAGTTTGGAAAATGGATGAAAAGTTAAGTCAATTATCCCGTGTTTGGAAATAAAAGAGTTGAAGCGTCTAGACTTAATCCCGATAACTGGCCGTTTTAATATTCTGCCAAAAACTTATCTCCGGGCTTTTTTTTCCTTACGGACCGAGCTAATCTTCGAAGGACATCATCAGTAACAGATGAATATAACGCTACTTAGGTACCAAAATAATTTTAAGATCTTGATACTTAGGTAAAGTTCACAACGAAAGAAATCCGTCACCAATTTCCATATACTATAAATCCCAGCCAATCAATCCTGTCGAATATTCAGCAGAATATTCTCTTGCCGGCTATGCATCACAAGTCAGAATCCAAGGCTCGTACGTCATTATGAAAGCCCAATATTAGGCAGGACAGTCTGGACACAAACAAGACCGCACACGTAAGAGGGAGCTATCATCACTCCTGAGAAGTGGGGGGAGGGGTGTAGGGGGGCTCAGAGATATTGAAATCGAGAGAATTGTACGAATATAGATATTGCAGGTGATTGTTTAGATGTGCCTGGTTTTAAGGATTTGTGCATGGATTTTTGACAAGCAAGTCTAGTGAATGTTTGGTGTGGAAGATGAGAACCTAATTAACAAATAGACACAATGCCTAGACATTTCACATCTGTGATGGTTGAACCGGAGGAAAAGTTTTTTTTTTCATTTCCATTTATACATTATACAAGAGTTTCCCTTATAACAAAATTAAAATTTTAATTAGTATTCCGTATGCACATTAACCCTGCCTTCGCTCCCTTCTATAACACCAGCATGCATAAAAATCTACAAAAAAATACATATCCAGCAAACATTAAAAATAATTCATCAAGAACCTCCGACTGCCGTCTTCAACGTCGACACTATCAACATTTTAATACCTCACCGTCACACTTGAATAGGCCTAGTACATATCTGCGTCCAGTGGGGTGGGCCCACCGGGGGAGGGTCCACTTCCGGCCGCTGTCTCCGTCTCATCAGGCCTATCTTGGCCGAGCCGGCCGCAAATTAAATAGTAACGTGCGGCCGACCATTCGTGCGTGAGTACCCAGCCTTATACATTGTATAGCCGTATTCAGTAACTATCGGATAGGTATTGAAATACGGTTCTAGATTAGTTTTGTAATATTGATGTCGGACATTAGTTCCAACAAGTGTGACACACTTGATGAAACTAGTGGAAATATAAATGTGTGCTGTATTTAGAAGTTATATTGAGTAGGAGTTTACGAATTCTAGAATAGTTTAAAATTAGTTTTGTAACTAGTTGTTACATGTCCTAGACTATCATTTATTTATGACTTATGAAAAATGGTTAAACTGATACTGTTCTAGATAACATTTTATATCGTAAAGGTAAAATAAGACTAGGTACATTTGTAATCGGGTAATCGTGTAACACATTTGAAACTCTTAACAAAAGATGCTCTAAAAATGTAAATATTTAACAAATGTATACCGTGCTTGCCGATGTAGGTAAGTACCACATCGGCAAAAATAACACTGTAGACAAAAAAATCTCCATCAAAACAGCTCAATCATAATAAAACACAAATTCCAATCAAATGTCAGTAATAACATTATAATCCAACTAAATTAACTTAAACATCTAACCAGTCAAGAGGATAGACATACGAAACCTTATTTTACATTCAAATAAAGGAGGTAGGTGTACACAGCAATCATCAGAACGAAATTGGACATCGGCATATTATTTTAATAAAATTAATATGTAGAAGAAAGTTAATTTCTTTTGCGGACCTCTGACACAGGCAATTACATACATTGTCGGTTGTTTAGTGAAATTACAAAATGGCTGACCACAAACATCTCTATTTGTTGTTGTCGATACTTGATACTGATGCCCTAAAAATTGATGCTGATTTGCTGACTCATTGAGTATGCTCGGTTCTTTTTGTTTTGGCAAAAATGTAAACATAGTATTAAAAATTTAATTACTTAATTCAACTCAAAATATATAAATATGTTAATAGTCGAGTCGTGATATAATATTATGCTAGAAATTTCGGTATTCCAAAATAACATTTTAAATAATTAGTCTGTTAAAACATTTGACTATGATTGAATTCACCTTTTTCATCAACCTATTATGAAATATTTGTGGCTTGTTTACATTTTGGACTGAAAACTAATAAA
This sequence comes from Apamea anceps, assembly GCA_951799955.1. Lineage (NCBI taxonomy): Eukaryota > Metazoa > Arthropoda > Insecta > Lepidoptera > Noctuidae > Apamea > Apamea anceps. The sequence goes on along the minus strand of OX637505.1, from coordinate 7,254,982 downwards.
GTATCTATAGGCGCTGAAAATATTGAGTTTACATAATGTCTCATTGCGTAATGGCTCATTTAAAAAAAATACAATGTTCATGTCTATGTTAAATAGGATTTATAAAAAACACGATTTGGTAAAATATGCCAATTAACATTCAGAAAGTCCAGCGAATTTTAATATCTACAGAAATAAATCATGTCAATACGAATTCTGGAACATTTTTAGATCATATTCTAGGAATTTTATCATGGAATCTAACTTGAAAGCATATTTGCCCAATTGACCACGTAAATTATAAAATAAATTACTGCTTTACGACTAACCTAATTTTCTGGGAATCAAACGCTCGTTTTTAATAGAATTTGTTTTTCAAGTAGTTTTCAATACACTCAGGTAAAATTGCTCTAAGCTTATTTACTACACATGATCCTAAAATTAAGTATATGTATTAGGTACTAAATTGGAAGAGATGACATACATTACACTCACAATCGCTTTTATTTTGTCATTGTTTATGAAGTCTTCGAAAGCATGGATTTTAAGACACATTGCAATCAACATGGTCTACCTATCTGCCAGTTTGAACTTGAAAGCTTTTGCGATTTTCTGATAAAGTTAGGGTTTATAAAGTAATACGAGAAAAATAGGGGCTAAAATGACAAAAATAACCTAAAATTTTACAGTTAAGGAAAATCCTGAACTAGGTATATTTACGAAAACTTTAACCGCATTTAGAACCTTGTCATATTATATGTTGTTGTTGTACGTGCAAATGGCGACTTCAAATGTTTGACGCATTAACACACGGGTTTAACGTGACAAATTCCAAAAGTGATTAATGTTTTCGTAAGGTAGTCATATCTACATGCTGAAAAATTGCAATCCTTTGAAGTTGCGAGAGAATTGAGTTAATATTATAATTTTCTAATAAGAAAAATATAATTGGAAACTTATTAGAAGGTCCCGCAGTAAAGCCGACGGCAATCTGGTCAAGCTCAAAAGGAACTCTCTCTATTTTAAGATATTCTATATTTTAGTAAACAGATTATAAAATATTCACATAACCTTCAAATTAAGCTGAGTACATGTTGTTATCAAACACACAAACACATGTAACTTAGGCTAAAACACTCTACTGTCACTATAGCGGCACACCTATACATACACACGTATAGGTAGGTAGGTACGGCAGTCAGCTGACTGGCGCGGCAGCCTCTCTCTCGGCGGTCCGTCACTCAGCCGTGCGCGCGCAAAGCACAGCACGACGAACACGAAACACACAGCAAACAAATTTCCGCGAGGAAAACACTCGTTTTCCGCGACTGAACGTGCGAGCGACGCGCTCCCAATACCCAGACTAAACGCGAGCCGTGAAAAAGCACCGCCACAACGCCGACCGACAATGGAAAGCGGTAAAGAATCATAATAATAACAATGACAACAATGTGAGATGCTATAATAAAGAGCCGCGGCATTGTGCTACGCTCGGCGTTCGTTCGAAGGGTCGCGGGAGATCGATACTCGGTGGATTGTCTACGCTGGCGTGCGTGAGTCTTTGTCGGCCGCGGCGCCCTCCGCTCGGCCATTCATCGACGTCGCCAGCGCTAATCAACTGCGATTCTATCGAGCACTTTCTGTCGCCGAATTTGAAGCTCTTTTTCGGGCACCTGCGGAGACTAACAAGTCGTAGCACGTTTGAATCTTAAATGAGACGTACACGTAAATTTCTTACTTGGCACACAGTTGCATTCTGAGAATGAAAACTAGTTCTAAAATGTTGGTTGGTAAAACCGCCAAGCAACATACAAATTGAATATCAATGTATCAACACCTATACCAAGAAAAAGGCATAAATATACGGATGTAATCTCAACAGCAAAACTGCAAAACTCGTCAAAAACTCCGTCAGATCCACCTAAATTCTAAACACGTTTCGGCAAAACGAAAAAACAAATGAGCTCTGCAGCTGGTGTGTCGAAGCAATCAACAAAATTTCGCCAGGCAGAGGTGTGAAGTGGTGACGGCGGCATCGTCGATAAAACATCCAAGTTTAATGTAATAATCCGTCGATCGGGCGTTATCATTAGTTTGATCGCACACCTCCCGCGGGCCCGCAGATTGCCTTCGAACACACTCTTATTGTGGATATTACTTATTTAAAGATGGTGTAGGAGAATCGTGACCAGAGCCGAGTACTTCAAATTATCGACGGGTCATTCTCAGTTTTTGTATGTCATTTTAAATTTGATGGCTTGTGACGTTAACCTCTGTGTAGGTTACAGTTAGTTTAGTTTAAGGATGCACTTGTAATTTTTCACAAGTTTAATTTTACTTTAATTTTATTTTCGGTGAAATTTTCCACTCACTACAACTGCATCATTAATATTGGCTAAATAGAATAATCATATTGATATCTAAAACAGAATCCATACAGATCTAGTGGGCGGCTCGGTTTAATTGGTGCGGTTCGGCGCGGTCGCAGCAAAGAGCGCCCCGCGGTGCGCGTCGATCACCCGGCGTCCGATGCGTGTGCGCACCGCAATTAAACTCCCTATCGCAACATCGGACTAATCCAATTATGTAACCATCTAACCCCATCGCATTTGTCTTTGATCGATAATTGACTGATACTGGAGATAATGACAGTAAGTCTGATTGTGATTGTATTGTAACAAATGTTTTACGGCAAATAGTTTTAGCATCGGTGTCCGGTAACCGAATGCGAGACCGAAGAGTCACGAAGCATCACTGATTGCAGATGCTTAAAATATCATGTCTGCCTTAGCCCGCATCAAAAAGGCACGCGATTTCTTTTAATCCTGTTAATCGGTTTCAAACCTACTTGTTTTTATTTCGAGTCAAGGACTTTGTAACTTGATCCTAACTCAATTTAGTTTGGCAATCCACATCGTTAATCAAACAGAGACAGTATTTAAATTTCGCAACATTGAGATCGTATCAAGTATGGTGGGAATAAAAACACAAGCCTAAAGGTTAATGTAATTACAAAGACAATAATTATATCGATGCGTATATGCCAATAAGTTTAATTGACTTGAGTTGCCGCGGACATATTTGTCAAATGTGATCGTTTCGACATTAGCCATCGGTCTCAAGCAATAATGCCGCAGATACTTGTAATGTTGATGTTAACACCTTACTTGATTGATGATTAAAAATAACGCAACATCGTCCGGTAATGTGACGTCCAGTTCGTGTTCAGCACACTGAGACAGGATTGCAGCAACAATAGACATAATAACTACACATGTTAATGACGAGACTCTCGAAATTTGAAATTATAACCGTTAATTTTAAGCCGCCATTTTTAATTAAACGCGATGACTAAGTGCGGGGATCCATCACAGTCGGCACTCGATGCCGATCTATTATTAATTATTATTTTGATCGATCACGCTCCGTGTTATTTCATTAAGATCCGATGTTAAGTTTTTCTTAGCGTTATTAATTATACCAACGATGATACTCCTTGTGGAATCCGAGTTATTTTCGGCCAGGTGTTCCGGTAAACTTTTTGGTGTAACGAAATATATCCTAACATTTCATTAAATTTATTTTTGGGTACCTATACGTGGAGATTTAATAATATCCCACGGCGGAATGCTTATTGATGAAATTGCCAACATATACTTTGAGAACAAAATCTCACGAGCACTTCAGGTAATTTTTTCACGGATTACCGAATACGAGATTGTGATATTTCTGCCGAAATTAGAGGTGAGTTTATCCCTCAACGAGTAATTCGTTCCCGGCTCGTAAAGGAACATTATCCTTACGGCCCGACGACTTTTCGGAGAAATCAATAATCCTGGGGTTTTTTAAAGATATTCTAGCAGAAACAAATATATTTCTATGTTCGCTCAAAGCCGGAGTCAAAGAGGCCGCGGATTAGTTAACTATTTTTTGCTGTGTGTGTAAAATTTGAAACGTTTCGCGATTAACGAGAGATTTGGCGCGTCCCAATATTTCGGAGTTTCGTCGAACAAAGGGCTTCCGGGGACTGTAGCCCTCAAAGTATTGCGTGTGGGGATAAGCAGTTGAGATCAAGTTTTTCACAGAAATTGTTGTGTTCCGTTTTTATCTTAGATTATGATACTTAGGTATACAAGAGCACAAACGATTAAACTTTGGTTCCTTGAAGTCCTTGTTTTAAATAATCTTGAGAGAGGAGATAATTGTGGGGTACGCTGTTAACAGCTTAGCAAGTGCTATCTCTGAACAAGGATTAGTTGTTTCAACCCTTACATCTTTCACGGCTGTTTGTTGCTAGGGTCCTCTTAGCTCAACATGTCTTCTTCATGAAAGTGTTCATCTGTTTCTTTTTTCTGACAGGACTGTTGGGCATTTATGACCCTGAACAGAACTACTATTTATAGACTTGCCAGATTTATCAACCCGTATTATTTTGTTATTCAACAACCTTATAGATTTGCTGGCCAAAAATGATGGACTATATATAGTCTATTGCTATCTGAAGTATGAAGAATGAAGACAGAATTGTGTGAAAAAGGGAGTGGTGGCCAATACAGGCTAGTTAGTAGTAGAAGTATATTAGAAACGTGGATCACAGGATATTTTCACTAAACATTCGCTGTCTTTCACAGAAGCTTTACCTGAAATCCTTTTCCAAGAACCATAAGCCTAACACCATTAGCGAATGCAATCAAAATGCCATAGCGGAAGGAATAATATTCTGACTACAGTCCGACACCTACATGAGGTCAGCACTTTTGGCGGTGCGATCGCGGCATGATACCGCCGACGTATTGATCGTATCGGGGTGACGAAGCGTTATCGGTAACTCGAACGGTCCGTGAACTGTCCAGCTGAAGAAAGGGAATGCTATGTTATAACGTGTCGTTATTTGGTTTAGTTTTTATTGTTGCATTTTTGTGGTGTGATATCATCTTTGAAATAGAAAGTTTGGGGATTATCTTAGTTCTGTAAGTGGTGATTGCTCATCTGTAATTGTAATGCTTAACAAAAGTAATTGGGTCTGCACTATCTCTGTGTTTGATATTTGCAATTGGAAAATAAGTATCTGTGTTAAAGACAGCTGCTTATGAATCTGAACCTGTTGATTAGAAACTTCTTATTACTTGCCTGCTTAGTGGATCCTAACTTTATCGCAACTTATTCAGACTTTCCGTTGATTTGTCAAGTTAAATCAATTTCTCTGGATCTCGTTTATCTAAACTTAATCTGAACCATCTGATTTGAGATATTATTTGATATTAAATGCTTTACACCTTTCTGTAAGCAGTGGTGGCCAAGTAGTAACGGCGGCGACTTATGAGTTGTAGATCGTAGGTGCGAACGCAGACAGCCGCTTTATTTTGTGTAAATTATTTCATCACCACTACTCTTAAAACTGTGAAGGAAAAACGTCGGATGGAAACCGGCATGTCCTTGAACCAAAAAGATATGTCACATCTACCGACCTGCACTGGGCCCACGTCGGGGATTACGGCCCACTCCCTCTTACCGAGAAGATGCTTGTGTCGCAGTAGTGGGAACATTGTATGCTGATTATGAGCTGTACACTTGTAGCCATACAATATTTATAGCAGTAATCACGGGTTACTAATGATATACTTAGCCACTGGTTCCTACTAGAAACCATATCTTTTTAGCAAAAATGTACTGCGACAAGTATCTTGCACCTGCTTCTAGACTTTATCCTACAGTGTATGGATGATAAACAACTTGGTATTCGAATCCATATGTACCCAAATGCAAGCACAAGGATACAAATGTTTATTGCATTTCGGTTCTACATAAATGACCACATCTCCTAAATATTTTTACTCCCAAATAGGACAACAACCATCAAACAAGTATGGCACGTCACCCATCGATTCAAGTTACCGAATGGAAAGAATTCGGAGTATTTGTAACGATGACTATCTCTTGAGCTACCTGCTACTAACCGTATCGGGAATTTTTACTTCGGTCATCAATTCTGACGAAATTTATTGCAAAGCGTGAGAAAAGGTTTTTTTTTGTGTTGGAATAGGTAATTGTGTAATTATGGTTGATTTTTCGGTATTATGTATTTTGTTTGGGTATCAAGGAGGTTTTGTCTTAGTATGTGACCTAAAGAATCATTTTGTATCCTTTTGTGTGTTCTCTGCTCTGGGTATTTTCAATGATTTACCTTTTTCGTTACCCACGGTTAGAAAAAGGGTGATCTATTCTCTGTCACTTGACCATAATCTCGTCAAAGATTTATTTTTTAAATTACCTTTTGGAAATGCATGGGCTTACAGAAGAAACAGTTTTTAAGTACTTAATTATAGTGTTTACTATACTGCCTGCCAATCGCCTGACCTCCTATAATCCTAGTATTAAAATATTAACCTAGAAACTGCCGTTATATGTATATGACTGACTATGCTTGAGAATGTCTTAGAGTAACATATTTTTATGTGTCGGAAAATAAGTATTCATAACGATTAACACCTTCCTACAAATAATAATTTTGTTAGAAACTTTAAAGTTGAACTATATATGAAGAGTTTAATATTAAATTAAGTTTTCAGAAGATAAACTAGCTAATTTTGCTACCCAACATTAGTGGTGGCAAGATCCTATAAACTTGAATGTACTTAATTTTTTACTTTTTAGGCGAAAATCCATTACCAGGTACATAGGTACCCTTCTAAATCAAAGTGACAGGTAAGCAAATAGAACAAAACTCACCTCTTCTAGGAATCCAGAGTCCTTTAGCCCATAAATCACTACAGTCCTGACAAATGGATTCTACGGCGTTTTTTTCTCTCACTCATTTATTAATAGGGCAGGGAATGTTTCGTAAAACCAATAAAATGTGCCCCGTCATATACCTGTCCATCCAGACAGCGTGGCTTTTGTTCCTTTGCCAGGGTTTTTTTTTTAATTTTGGACGGCCCCGCGTCGAATGTGAAAGACTGGAGTCATGGATACTCAGTAATTGTACTTACTTACAGTAATAAAGTTATTAAAACTAACTTTCGGGTTTATTATCGTCATTATGGCGTACTGGTTTTAATTGACATCATTAAATTGTCGAATGATTTGTTAACTTTACTTTTTTGGGTGGGATTTAATTGAAATACTTTATAAAACTTTTAATACCTCTGGATCGATTTAAAATTTCAACGCTCACCTTAATTGCGTTGTAATGTATGAAACAGATTCTAATCTCACCTGCAACTCATGAATGAATGGAAAACTCAAAATTGATGTCACCGAATTCTTTTGTGCGACTCCCAAATTAATTTTCAATTTTAATCGTTCCCGAATACAGTTTATAATCATTCGCTTCACGCTCAAAGAGCGTTGCGTCCAAAATTCGCGACTAACCTATTTTTGTGAATGGACATATTTTTTGTGTTGCCGCGCCGTACACAAAGGCTCCTTAGTCCTTCGAGCTATTTTGCGCGTGTGAAAGAGCTTCCATTCTCTCCGCCCTCAAGGATTGGAGCAAAAATAATTGTCATTTCCTGCGGCACTGAGACATAAAGGTTGCAAACAGCGACATGTCGCAGCGTGTCGTGATTCTCCAGTCGTCATACTTTCTCGATGATTGCATGTGACTTTAATAGACTTAAATGGCTGCTTGAGGTTATTTGTGTCTTTTACTTTTAATGTCTGTTTGTATGCATCGTCGTGACACTATACCTCGTTCGATTCAGAAACAATCTTGATGTGGTCGATAAAGATATAATTAATTTAATTTATTGGTAGCGCAGTACCTTAATGTAAGACGTTTAAATCGTGATACGAAAGTAATTTAATTACGTCCGAGGTCCGTTTTCAGCTGTGGATGCTGACGAACTGATATGATGATGATGAAACAGCAGCTTGTTCATTTAATTAGTAATTGGTACATATACATCATTATGTGTTTAAAAGATTTTTAACTTTCTAGGTGCGTTGGGATGATGTTCTAATTTCATGAAATTGAAGAACTTAGCATGGATGACGAAACTGCGCTATAAAGTAAAAAATACTCTTATATTTATTTTTTAAGCTTTGTGTGCCCATGGATGGAGTCTGTTCACAAGACAGTGAAAACACATTCAGCTGATTAAAATTCCGAATAGGCAAGCTTTAGATTATCTTTCAAGAATAACCCATGATAATTATCGAGGTAAATCTCAAATCGACATCTCAAATATTTCCTACATCGAACAAATCGATACAAAACACGACATATCGATACACTGTAATCGACACTCACTAATAACCGATGTCGCTTGTCAAACTATGAAATAGAGTGCGCGTGCGAGTAATCACGGAGCAAATGACAACTTTTGGGTCAACGTAGCTTTACGAAAAAGATCGCACAAACAAAAAGGACCTTTATTCCGTTGAATTTGTCAAGTAGATGTAAGTTTTTCAGGTGCAAAGTTATGTTGGCGTGTTGCCAAGTTGTGAGGGTAAGTTGGAGGGTAGGTGGAGGTCACAACGTTAATGGGTGGCTGTGACAGGTAACGCGAGACGGTAGACAAAGTGCATCGCAGATGACGTTCGCACAGAGGCGTTGGATGGAGGTTAATGATATATCTTCATGTGTTACAACACGCCGAACTAGTTTGTGTTAATTGAGTTTTGCTGATTGTTCGATGTGTGTTGATTGGGGTGGGTTTGAGATGAGTTATTAAATGTTAGATCCAGTAGGTAAAGATACTAAAATACGAGTATAGGTACTTACTTAGTTTCGATAACATGTCGCATTTGATAAAAGTAAATGGCTTGAACTTTTGCTGCCCTTTCCAGTTTGTCACAATATTACTGGGAAAAGAAAATTTGTTATCTACAAGGAGGAAGCACGTAAAAGAAAATATATATAGGAACATATTATCACTCCTAGATTAAGTCAAATCTGAGGTAGGTTAGTAGTTTTAAAACCGGTGTTTGAAAACTGCTTCTTCTTTCTTTGCGTGATATACCGGTGTATATGACGTAAACAATAAAGCAAATTCGTTCCTATTAATCGACTCAATATTCCATTAAAAAGAAAGCCGATCAAATCAAACAAAACCTTGTAAACAAATCTGACCGACGACGATCTGTAGTGTGGCTCTTTTTTCCTTCGTAACCCGACGCTGGCCCGCAGGCCGCAGGACACCTGTGTAATCCTTTCAACGCACATAATATGCTCTTAATTCCATTGATAAGGCATGACAACTAACGCTTTTGTGCTCCTTCGAGCCTTCTCCCTCCTCAATTAAGGTTATCCCTTTGTCTCTTGACGAGAGATGACTTCAGATGACACACTTCTTTAAGTTGAAAACTTTTTTCTACACGTAGGAGTCATGTTTTGAATAGTAACATGATTTAGTAGGTAACTTTATTGTTTTCACGATTTATTGTGGAACGGTGACAACGAGAAGGATTTCGTGGTTTTGGTATAAAAGTTTTTCTTGTGAATGGGATGAGGGTCGCTTTTATATCAGAAGTAAAAAATGTATCAGGCTTATAATTGAAAACTTTGATTTTAATTTTCGTTAACAGGAACTAAACAGAGCGTAAAATTACCTGTTCGTAATGTGTCATCCAATGAAACCTTTTGAATGTCAACTCCTTGAACGATCTCGGCTTCCAACTTTGGAATAAGTAAATTGTGTTCTATAAAGTTTGGAGACTTTTTTAAATCCGCATAGTTGTTTATACTTATGGTCGCATAGGTAGGTACTGAAAATGAGCAAAACTTATCAAGATAGGTACCTACCTAATCTACAGTAATTTTCGCTTTATTGAAGTTCCTGTAAACACTGAATAATATTTATAAGTCGTCTATAAAGACAAACTTGTAAAAGGTACGCTGGCCTCGCATCCTATTGAAACTTCGTAATACGCTCGACCAGTAGTGCGATTCTGTAAAAATCACACCGTGAAAATTTAGGTGAAGCGAACTTCAAGTGAGTTGTCAATACCTACTGTCAATCCCTAGCGATCCCTAATATCAGGTGAAATGACGGTCACTTCAAGCTTACTTGAACTAAGTTTTCACGGTGAGATTTTTATAGAACAGATTAGCAGCTCAATGTCAAAGTGTTACCTCTAACGAGTGGTCGGCTGTACCTTTCCATTACAGTTTCCCGATCACTAGATTAACATCTCACTTATGAATTTTCATTCACTTGAATGAACGTAAAACACCCTCTTGTTGTCAGAGGGGGTGTACTCGCACTTACGTTATTAGTAATTCGATATGCTCCCACCGTACTATTTATTTTCGCCTATTGCGAGAACAAATCATATTTGCACTGATTATTGTATTGTTACGTCAACAGTCAGGGGGAAATCGCAGCTTGATTTCGACGATTTGGGAAGTAATTTTATAAGTAAATTCAACTTGATAAAAGATAAACATTTTTTTGTTGTATGAGGGGCAATTCTCGTAATTTTAAAAATGTTCACAGTCTGATCTCAGTCTCAATCTGTCAAAAATACCTCTGATTTCCCTACATTTTTGACACTTTTTTGACGTTGATTGTGGCTGAGATGAGATTGCGACTAGATTTTGAACGTTTTTAATTACGGAAATTGACCTTCAGAATGATTAAACTGAAAGGTGTCCTTCAAACTGCAGGTCAAAAATAAAGTCTCATTATTGTGTCTACCGAATCGTCAAAATGGCCCAGGGTAGCGGGATTGTCCGAAAGGGTTACCGCTGCCCTGGAACATAAAGGGCTAAGGAAGGAACACGGGTGGGTTTTAGTCAGTAAGAGTCTGACACTCCCTTCTGCTCCACCCAGAGCGGGAGGGGTCATTTGATGATTTCCCATCCTCAAAAAAAAAAAAAAAAAATCGTCAAAATGGCAGCCATATACAGGGTGGTAATTTCGACTTGAGAAAAGGAAATGTTTTATTTTGTATATAACGGAACTCTTAAACTGTAAGTACATATTTCTAATTTGAAGTGAATGAAGAGTCATTTTCCAAGTTTTAATTCTGTATCATTCAAAGTTCAGGTATTGATTAGCATAATATACGTATATTAAATAGTTTCACTTGCAAATTATGCTTCCGCTAACCTCTGAGCTTCTGGCATCATTTAAGCTTTCATTTGCAATAAATCGCTGAAACATTTTGTATTATTGGATGCATCTCTTTGAATGATTTGTCTAAATTTAATATAAATGCTTCATAAACTCAAGATTTATTACAATGATAAAATTAATATTATGGTGTTAATTCCTTCATGACATTTAATAATGAGAATGGTTTAAGTTATTAAACTTTTATTGCCAATAATGCTATAAAATGAGATATTAAACTTTTTAATCAGTGGATTATGCTAGAATTACATTTTTAAACAACTTCTGTAATTTTTTTTAGGGTTCTAATCTTCACCCTGTATACCCCTCAGGTTCTAAGCGAAAACGTAACTCGGAGAGGCGAAGCAATTACATTTAGACTGGAGCGAACTTGATGCAGCCAGCCAAATGGAGACTTATTTTTGTGAGGATCAAAGCGATCGCGGCGGCACGTCAGTGACGTCACTTCCGCAAGATGGCGGCGGCGGCGCGATTGTTTGATGTGCGAGTAATGAAGTGTGCCACCTCTCCCCGCTTCCTGGCTGTCGGGGTGTCAAGATACGGGCAATGACAGCTCCTGTTTGCATATTAGATGGTACTTTTGCTATATTCTCATGTGTTCTTTAAATTTTTCTGAAATATTGTGGGGTTTCGGTACAAGGAAGGCTCATATTTACCGACCTGCTTTGTTTTTCTGATCTCAGTATCAGATTGTACTAACAAACCTAAGGGTTTGAAAGAAATAAGGAACTTGTCATTCGCTATGAAACTTAACTAAATTACTCCGGCAAAGCACGTCATCTCTTTTAAACGACGTAAGTTTCAAAAGCAGCTTTCATTACAAAAGTACCCAGGAGGTGAACAAACTCGAACATATTAAACCAAAACAAAAACAAACCAGACTAAACAAAATCGATCTAAAATCTGCCACTAGTCGCATTGCCCTTGTATTAATTAACGACTCCCAATCAGTCGTCCCGTGGCAACCTTTATTATTTAGTAGCGCTGTCATCAACGCAAAACGGATTTAAATTCAATTTCATATCGGGACTCGCATATTGAGTTGTTATATAGAGTATAATCGCGTTACCCAGTCCACTAGTGGGGATTACGTGCTTTTTAATAAAGTCGTCCCGGCAGGGGGCGACACGGGGACATTTTTATACAAAGAGGATTACTTTGGACGCGTTTATCTGAACCTTACAGGGAGACTTAGCCTTCTAAGTACTTTCAGTGAATGCACACCCGTTTTACGGATACGTTCTATGTGGGTAGTTATGTATCTTTTTGATATTTTGTGTTTTGGTCTAAATTGGGAGTTCAAGGAGTTGTGGTCTCCTAGAAATCAAAGGTGGTATGCACAATGCAGTGCCGTCTTGCTTGGTGATAATTTTGTATAGAATAGAATACTTTATTTTCAGATAATTAAAATCCATAAAACTCAAACTCAAACTCAAATCATTTATTTCAATTAAACCATTTACAGGCACTTTTGAATTGTCAAAATTAAATAGTCGGTCAGTTAGTCAGAAAGTTGAAGCTAGTTGCCCATTCCAAAGCGTAGATCTCTATGGAGAAGAACGGGCAAGAATCTCCATGGACACTCTTTTAAATCAAGACATTTTTACAAAATCCTGGTTACATTATTCTTATTGCTTCTATATGTGAGAACAATGTAAAAAAACAAATTAAAATATAAAATTTAAAATAAGCCTTGGCAGTTAAGAGATGACCAGTCTCAACTGATGGCGCCCGTTCACGAACATGACGCGTGGATCAGCACCACCCAGCTCAACCATTTCGTAGGGAACCGAATGATCCAACACACGCGCCACCACCAGTGAGACATTTAAGTGAGCATGACATATTCTCATATCTTCTTAGTATATATTAGCAACAATATTAGCTTACAATTATGTTAGTATTGTTAGTACTTATTTTTATGTAGACTACTTATTCAAAACCATTCACAACCCTGACCCAGTGTTTTGAATGGGACAGTCAAATCTAGCAGCAATGACTTTCAGAATGTCATTTTGAGCACCCCGCAGACGCAGCCGATTTTTTGCGAATTATGGCCTTGAAGCCGTCCGTGTGGGCTTCTGCAAACATCCCGGAGACACTGCAGCGCCTCGGTAGCCTTAACAACGTTCTGAAAGCATTGTTATATTGAACCCGCAGGGTGTCACAAGATCGTCGCGTATAGTTCACCCACAAGCCACTCGAGTAAAAAGATTGACAATACGCTTTAAGGAGCGTTATCTTTACTTGAGTTGTTCAACGAGCGAACCTGCGAGCAACCATATTATTTCTCACCGCCAACGCCCTGCGTTCCCGCTCTATATCCTCGTCATCCTTGAGGTCATCCGTCACAATATGCCCCAGGTATTTAAATTTGTCAACCAGCTTCAGTGCAACGCCATTGGGGTATACTGCAGGCACATGGGTAGGTTGATGTTTGCCTGCTTTGAAGATCAGATGCCTAGAGATGTATAGAGTTATGGCTTTTAGATCCTGTTTTTCTGTCACGACTTAGGCATCATTGTACAGACGCCAGCACAGCAAGCTACTACAAGCTGTCAAATTTCTTTCAGATTTTCAACTTATCGCTAGGTTCAAGGTTGATTTGGAAAATTTGACAGTTTAGGGTAACTTGATGTGCTGGCGTCTGTACAAGGGTTATCTTGTTCACACGATGAGACTCAAGGGCTCGTTGTACACTATAATCAGCCTGGAACTTGACGATCTTGATAAACTGGACATCATTTAGCACTCCGGATAACGGTATCTCAAGAAAGACCCAGCTCAATATCTACTTAACGTTCGCAAGCAAACAAGCAAATTATCCAGCATGACTCAAGCATCCGTCGATCCCAAGAAATCACTAACCATCCCAAGATTAGCCTCAATACATCCGACCGAAACAACGTCGGCTGCGCAGGAGTTGAATTGAATAACGACGGTGTAACGACACCAACAATGGATGCTGCTCGCCCGCGCCCGACACTTCCAATTATCTCGTTGTGGATGCATTACGTGAGCGCTGGGAACTAATGTTAATGTTCCGGGGTCTGGGGTCTGGGGTCCGGGGTGCGCGAATACTGACCTTACAGATGAAGGGACCAGTAGACAATAACGAAGGCAAAGATGATGCGTAGCCTCTACTTATCTAGCTGATTCTGTTGAAGGTTGTAAACTAAACGACAACGTCTTTATGTGTATGTGTCCTAGAACACACCTGTCATACTTGCTTGTCATTCCTTGAAAAACTAATGTCTGCCTGTGTCTGCTCTGAGAGCATTAAATCTGATCACATCTTATAAATGTTCTTATTTTCCTAACAATAATCCATCAGATTCATATGGGTTGAGAATTTGAGAGTGTTGAGAAGGTGCCTTGTGTATACTTCCTAGTAAACCAGCTGTTCCGAGGATTCCAAACCGAGTTTTGTACCCAAAACGAGTTAACAAAAAGCACGTACCTATTAAGTCTTAAAATAATCCTGACTATTTTATTCTTCTGTGATTCTGTATCTTTGTAGATATGTGTTTGAAGCTGTTGGCCGTTTTTCATTTCATCACACTAATTCTAGTCGAGGTAACGTCTTATTTTTTCAATGGACAACTAGCTTCATCTTTCTGACTGACCGACCCCTTGACAAGTCAAAAGTGGCTGTAATTGGTTTATTCGAAAAAAATGCCTTGAGTTTGCCAAAACAAGGTCGTTGTTGTTATCCTAAAAGTAGTTTTTACAAAGATTTAGTCTTCTGCGAATGTTGCCAAAATCATAAAAATAACATATTTAATTTATTTTCATATTAAAATAAGAAACAGACAAAGTATTTATAAATCACTATTCATAAGTCAAATAAAATGTAAGCAATCGTCGCACTAGCATAGTTTACGTCTGCAAGCGCACAGCGATAAACGACGCTTGAGTAACGAGCAATTGTTTGCGCGACTATTAGCGAAATCGCAGTAAAACAAAAATGTAAACAACAAATAAACTCGCGGTGGTCCCATATGAATATCAATTTGTTTGCCTCCGCGACAGCGTCATTAAATTAGCGGCCAAATTGAATCACAACTGCGACAACCTTGCCGGTGCGACGTCCCGCGAAACTTTTCCTCCTATTAATTTACAAAGCATCTCCTTTCACTCCGACCAAACGAATCTAACCCTTCCCAACATCTATTCAAGACTTAACTTCCCTCGCACAGACCCTAAGTTTGTTCATTATTTTTACATGTCATTGTGCAAGTGACGTGACTACATACGATTCGAAATGAGACTCTATATCCCGGAATTAAGCTCGCTATTCCTTTTAATGCGCCACGAGGGTGTATCTGGTGAAATTATGATGCAGTCTTTATTCGTGAGCCGTCGGGAGCGGTTGCAGTAATCACCGCGTATCTCCATCCAGGGGTGGGCTGTGAATAGAGCCCTAATGAACTGGATTTAGGAGTTTTTGTGCCGGCGACTCGTCAGCTCGGAGATGCAGCCGAGCAATTATGACGGACTAAACAAACGTGGCTCCAGCTCGTACACGGCCTTTCAATTACTGACTTGCAAGCGAACTGCTTACTATCGACCACTTCTTTGGGTAATTGCTTTTACGTGTACGGCGGGTTATTCTGTGAGTTTTTAGCTTTAAGTTCTCGGGTGGTCAGTGATCGATCTGAGGGACTCTGTTTAGATTGATGGGCTATTCTCTAAGCCGTACCTATACCTCGCCATTACGTTACGTGGCGGCGAGTGCCGACCTTCTCCGAACATCCAATCGTTCTTAATCTTCTTAAAGCGGAGCGAGCGGAATTATTTGGGATCTAAGCACCTAATATGCTTAGATAATAAAAGGTTTCGCAATTGTGGGCGGCTTTGTTGGCTCTCCTCTGTTCCTGCCGGTAACAACGTCTTATGGATGTATTATTTGGGTCCAATTACGATTTTGATCGTATTATAAAAATAATACAACCAATTCCAGCATCAATTTGTGTTTCTTTCCTGTATTACTGTTTTTTTTTTCAGCTGCTGTCGTATTCGTCTAGTCGTAAATTAGGCACCAGGAGAAAACGATTGGCAGATTTTGTAGACTTCTGTCTGAAGATTTTAAGAAAAAAAAAAAACAACGCGTTGCACTCCGGGAGTGCCGGCAGAAGTGAAAACTTGAATATTAACGTTGTATATTTTTGATATTTTGGAATGCGGTCTACTCTCCCTCCGTCTTACGAATTTTCGATCAGGTCACGTGTCCTGACGCGAGCTCCGTCTTACGAATTTTCGATCAGGTCACGTGTGCTGACGCGAGTTTAACATTTTTTACCCATCAAAACAAAAGTGCACAACGCCACTAAAGAAGTTTTCACTTCAAAAAAAAACTTTCTACTGCACTTTAAATACTTACCTAATGTTCCTTCTGGACAAACACACTTCGAACGTCATAGGTAGCTATATATCACGCTTGTTTAATCCTCTACCTACTTATCGTCGCTTCTAAAGTAAGTGCCGACATACTTATATCAACGCCGTCATAAAACGAACATCAAACTTAAGTTTAAAACTGACGAACACATAGCTACAGATTTATTATACCTAGCACGGCTATTATCTACACATATCTAAAACATATGCATAGTTACCTACGCGCTCACTAACTAAACTAAGTAATTTGAAAAGAACTTAACCGACAGACTCTGAAAAAGGACTTAGAACTTTAAGAAAGTAATGAGAAGAGTGGTATTTGTTTAGCAATATTACAGCGGCTGTAAAAGATGAGACTGTTCTTATTTATTTACGACGGTGCGGCGAGCGAAGTGGAGCGAAGATGATATGAATGATAAATGACCCTCTGAACGCCCCGCTCCCCCCTCGCGCCCCCCTCTCACACGTGAACACACGAGGTGTTCTCTCTAGATGCCTACTTAAGTCTGTGCCGTGAATGCCGAGAAGTGATAACCGTTTGAATGAAAAAGAACTCGTGACGAATATTGATATCGTAAATGTGTTATGTTAATAATGCTGTCAGGAGCACGGTGATGGTTTTGATAATCGTGTGAGTCACCGTGAGGCCAGGGAGAGGATGATTCATTTAGTAAGTATACATGTACAAGGGTAATCAGAGTGGGACATAATAGGTATTACAGACGATAAATCTGAGACATTTTAAGACATAGCAAGATGTGATCGGTATTACAGCAGAGAATAAACTTAGCACATTTACTATGGTAAACTTACAGACTTAAGCGATTTCACCTAACTCAAGAAAACTTCAAGAAAAAGCAACTTTATACGACCATCAACGGAACGACAACCGTCTCAGTTCAGAAGGATAGTGCAAGAAACGGTATCTTATGTAAATAAACTCAAGTAAATACCGGTCTCTGGGCGCATCTATCTCAACGTCTAGCCGGAGTCATCGGAGCTAAACGGATTTTTTCAAGCCAATAGCCGCGCATCAACACGCGTGACGCCTCGCGCGATTGGCCGACACTTTTTGTTCCATTTTCGAATCCTTTGTTTTTATTGGTTGACACTTAGCTAAGACAAAGGGGCGATTCTATGTGTGCGTGTGATTTAGTTGTGTTGCCGTTCTGTTTGTGTGTGTTAAGGAACGGTTTCCTGCATGTAACGGAGGTGTGGGTCGACTCATGTGTGTAGAACGTGCCTGGGCTTCTGATTTTGATGTAGGTACGGCCCTTCGTCCTATGTGTACTGGAGTGAACTGTTTATTTTTATTGATGCTATTTACTTTGTATTGGTAGGTGTGTTTTGTTGCTGGTCATTTACTGTTTCTATTTATGTATGATTTATTCAGGTTCCTATACAGGGAATATCTTGGAAGATATTCTCTGTAATAATACCACGATCTGGAGATCATGGTATTTTTTATGTAGGTAGTATATAGGTTTATCGTTAATTTAACATTTGCAATTAATGTCCCGGTTTTTGCACAATCCAGAAAAGTGTCTCTATCTGGAAGCGACAAAAAAGCTGTTGACAACGATTCTGCTTACATCAACACACATACCCATCTTTGGGTAGGTATATCTACCTACAACCCTCTGCCCCAAATTCCAACCATTTCGCTGTATCGGCCGCCGATCCAAGATTCAAACAGTCACAAGAAATGACTGAAAATAATTCAAGTTCACCTCCAGACGGGGTGCTATGATTAATGACTGGGATTATTCAATTAAAGACTCGGCAGGTGACGGAGGGGGGCGGTGGGGGTGAAAAGGGGGTGCTTTATCTTCGGTGGCTACTCGAGGGGATGCATTAGCCTGGCCACACGTTTCCCGGCGATACAATGTTTGTTTGCCTTTTTGAAATTGTTGATGTTGTTTTGTTTTTGCTGTTTTGATGTATTCTTGTACCTATGACAGGTTATAATATATAATAACAAACTTTTAAGATTAATTTGTATTACTAGTTGACTTAGGGCTGATTTTACAATCATGTGATAACTTTATTCGAGGAATAATTTTATAATTATGACAGTTATTTCATACAAAAACTGTCAAACGTCAATTTACTTTACTCCTCGAATAAAAGTTATCTGGTTAAAAAAATTCTTTGACCAAACTAATAATTTGTTAGTTTGTATCGAAAATCACAGATGGCGTTACTCGTCGGACAATGTAGCTGCACGACAAACAAGGCAAGCTGACTTTCCCGTATGAGTTGCCAGGGCTAGTATTGTGAATTAAGTACCAATTTTCTATTCATTATAAATATTTGCTGAAAGTTTTTCTGTAACAACTTTTAATTGCTTAATAAATGCAGACTGCTTTTAGTTTTTTAGAAAGGTGCATCAACATATTCCGTACTTATATTCTTACAGCAAGCGCTAGATGTTATAAGAAATTATGAACTTTGTAATGGTATTTCTTAACCAATAATTACGCTATTTTAAATATTTAGTACATTTAAATGTTCTTTACTTGCTGGACCCACAACACACAAGCATCTTTGCAGTTTCACATCACTAGTTAACCAATAATCTCCCACATATCTGGTTATTCCGTACATGGTACTAGGTAAGCATGAATGTGCAGCGATGGCTCTCGAAGGGTTCAAGTGGGACTGCGCTGAGCACCATCCAGCCAAGTGCTGGACGTGTCAATGCCGATGCTCAGCAAGGTTAGCCTACTGTGTTGTGTACCTTTATGATACCTACTAGCTGTTTTACAGACTTTCGCTTCATAATACTGGAATTTTGGATCAAATCTGGCTATAATATATAATACTCGAGGGATTTGGCGCTGATACAGGCTCTGCCTAGTTCGACTACAGATGACTATACCATTTATATTATTCCAAATTAGCCTGTTAAATATCTTGTAATTTATGTCTTAGTTTCTTGAATAAACAAACATTATTATTATTAATCTTTTTTTCGTCTTAATCCTTTTTATACGTGGTAATGTTGCTGACCATCGTAGCATCGTAGAACCGGAAGAAACCAAAGACAAACTGACCGATTGTAGAAAGATTAGATCTACGGTGCGACGTAAAAAATGAAAAAAAAAATGTAATTTTGTATAGAAACGGTCTGATTCCTCGCAGAGTAGAAAAAGAAAAGGTCATGCGTCTCCCAGACAGTAGATAAAGACTCATAGTTTTGGACTAGAGTTTTTCAGAGTCTGCATCGGTGGAGAATTCTTAGGAACTCCATGTAGTAGCTTCGTTTAATACATAATTATGTAGTGCACTTGTTCAACATCTACCAACTCGAATTAACCAACATAGTTATCAAAGAGCTAAACATGATTACAAAAACCATCAAACAAGACTAACCCATTTATTTATGACGTCAAAATATACAAACCCAACTTTATAAACAACTAGACAAAAATACCTACCTTTGCCTACTTTTTCATTTGGTGAAATGTTCGCGTTCCAGTCTACCTTTATTCACCCGATACATGACTAACATGAGCTGGGCTCGCGAGTGTGTTCCACTTACGTTTTTCCACCCGGACCAACTTCGCTTAGTCCAAGTGCCTACCTATGCAAACCTGAACAGCCAGTAACGGTTAAAAATTAGTCTGAGTTTAAAATTACTGGTGTTTTTAACCTAGTTCTAGACCTTGTTTTTCTGTTGGTAAATGTTAGGAAAAAATTATAACAGGTTGGAAGGAGATAAGAGGCTTTTGCGCAGTGTTGGGGCAGAAGCCAGGCACCAGCGTGGCTTCTGCATCATGTAAACTAACACTAGTTAGTTTCTACTAACTTTACTAACACTACATAGTAATAATAATAATAATATCCCTGGACATTTCACACAGCGCCATCTAGTCCCAAGCTAAGCAACCTAATGCTTGTGTTATGGTAACAAGATGGCTGATAAACTACTTATATACATTTTTTTTTTTTTTGTAAATACATACATATTATAGATAGAAAAACACCCAGACTCGGAACAAATACATGTAGGACTTACAAATATTTGATTTAATGTTAGTAGAAAAGCTTTACATCATGCTATAACGGTGGTGGAATTTTCGCGATGTCAAGGTAATTTTTAAGAAAAATATCTCACGAAGTACCATGTTTGAGTGACCATGATTAAATTCGTTATTGATAAATTCATGCAATTGACTTCTAATGCGAAAAAAAATCGTAATGAAAAACAACCCTCAACCGGCTGAATGCCGTAACAATTACTTGCCGTAACGTTACAGAAACAATTAAAAAACCATTAAGTCTCGCGTGGATCCACGTCCCCGGCATAAAAAGGGATAGGGGTGCTGGAGCAACAGCAATGTACAAAAAAATCTACCACAAATTACCGGAATTATTAATAAGCAGTAGGTATGCAATTGTTTTAATTATTATTTTTTATTTAGTTTAGAATTAATTAACCCTAAAAATGATGAGAATACAGAATCAATAGCCACCATACTTAACAGCATAGTAATGATCGCTCGAGGCACCATCCGCCCGGGGTGGCAGACGGTGGCAGTGGTGGCAGGACGGGATGCTAGGGTTACGTTGATTAATTAATTATTTTTCCAAGTCCCCGGGAATTGGGACACCCCGGACTTTCAGGTCGATAAGACAATTTCTACATGCTGGCGGGAAACGGTGAATAAAATTTTGTTTGGGTTTTTAACTGGGTTTAAGAAGATGAAAAAAAAAATTAGGGGAAAGGATTTTGCCTTGTCTTTGTAGGTAAAACAACCTGTAGCCGCTTTTTTTAAAAAGTTTTATCACCTATAGTTTCGCTCCACCATCAAATTTTAGCAGCCGTAGACAATAACAAACTGATGAAAGGATAGTTTTCATAATTTTACATATGAATATCTTCATAAGAAATGTGACAGTGGTGGCGCCACTTATACCGCTATTTCTAATCTCCGACAGTTGACTATACTTGCTATTACTTAGAATAAATTATAATACGAGATTTCTCATCATAAAATAAACTGTAATATCAATGTTATTAAGCATCTAAGGACCGTTAAAACTTTTCAACTCTATGAGTGTATAGATATGTATATACCTTCCTATATAGGTATGCCAACGGATGCTGGTACACTCACAAAATATTTCAAATACCGACTATTCCAAAATCCACAATGACAAAGGCTAATACAATTCCACACACGCATTCTGTAAAATAAAATCTAGGCACGCAATATATTTTAGTTCAACCAATTCGTATTACATCCACGTGGGTATTCTAAAAATTCATGCCGCGTAATATAAAAAAAAACACGAATACAGATTGGTGCATACGTACTATATTGTTGTAACAAAGCATAAAATACTCGCTGAAAAATCATTCCCTTCCGAAAGGTTTAACAGAAAATCGTTAGAGTAAAAAAAAATGTTTTTCTCGCAAACAAAACGTCCATTAAACGCGAACTCTCAACCCCATCCCTTCCGCGGTATTATAATAAATGGCGCAATAATGGCACAATATAATATTAACACAAAGTTAAACGCGTTTTTATTTTCCCGCCGAAACTTCAGTGCCGCTCTGGTGAACATGGCGTGCGACGCCATTTCTCCTCTTTACGGGCGCGTTCTCAAAAAATGGCTCCAGGAATAAAATAAATCGCAAATATTTATCAAAACGCAGCCCCGCTTCGGATGCGGGCCAGGGATGTGTCGATGTGCCTAATGTAGGACGTAATAAGGGGTTTAGTGCTTTTTAATACTTATAACCGCTAACTTTGAAGTTCTACCTGAATGCGATGTTATGATGTGTAAGTAAAGTTAATCGATTAATAATGAATACTTTTCATTAACGATTGAGCTTCGATTAGGTTTTATGCGTGATTTACGACATTTATTCATTTATGTGCAAAAAATCATTAGATTTTAATGCTAATCCGTCTAAGCGAACACTATGTATGTACCCATAAAATGATTAAGTACTGTTAAATGATACACGTCGATAAAACTCCCGTACTGTTAATAACGATAGTGTATCACGCGAGTCTACTTTTTAATCTGCACTAAAAATTACTCCATGATTTTTGTACCACCTTGATATGGCTCTATCGATATCGATACAACCAATGCCCCATCACTAAAGGGTCGACAGGTTGCACAGCACGGACATTTTGTTTTACAGTGCGAGGTCGCGCCGGGCCGGCCGAATTATAAAAATATTACATCTACTCCCTCTGAAACTCGCTTTGACAATTCGTAACACGGTAATAAGTTGTTTTTGGCGAGTTAACTCAATGTTTGACACGCTGTAGTTCATTTTGATTTTTTAATCACTTATGTTTTCGGTTTTCGTTTGCATGTTAAATTAAATAAGAAAGTGCCTCGTTTATAAAGGCCAGGAGTTAAGTGGGTTTTTAATATTAAGATTTCAGTCCATTATGGAAATTGTTTTCCTTATGCGATGAGAAGAACTTCACGTTTACACTTTTGTTCTTCTTCTGCTAAATATGTTAACGTCACTCTACTGAACGGGGAATTACACATTGTTTGTAACTGAAGACACATAACATCACAGCTGTAATCCCCGAAGGGTTAAGCAGAGGTGCACCTATAGTGTACATAAGCGAAGTATTCCCACATTTCGCTAGTTATTTTTGAGACCTATGTAATATTGTAGCAATTTTCGCCATTGCAGACCTACATAGATTTGTTGCATCGTTGTCAATCACCAATTCAAACTTGGTTAGCACACAAAAGTTTGGCATCCTAATTGCATAGTAAACTATAATTTGTCTATAATTCAATCTGAATAATAAAATTTTGAATGATATTACTAAACCATTAAAAAAACTAAAAACGAAAAAATTGTCTGGTCAATAACGTAAATAACGCAATGAATGTTGTTGAACTGTCAAAATGAAAGCCATTGCTACTGATAGTGTGTTACGTAATTACCCCGCTGCACTGTCGGGGTTGAATATATGTAAATTTGTCCGTAAGCATCAAAGTTCTGCACAAAACGCGATGACATCCAATCACAGTACAGTCACGAGCAAAAGTATGTAAACACTCGGTTTTATTCAAAAGCGATTTACTCCTTTATTTTTTAATTAAATTTTATGTTGTTACGAACATAGCATTTTCGAACCCATAGGTTTATGTAATGTGGCGTGTTTCAACGTTGCATTCGTTATTTCACGGAAAAATCGTTATTAAAAGTTGCCAAGTGTTGACATATTGGTGCTCGTAACTGTACACACTTAGGCGCTGATCTAGGCTAAACATACCAACATCCAAGCTAAAAATGCATTCTACAAGTCCCTACGTAATGTCTATAAAAATATATAAAAAACTCCCTGACATAATAAAAAAGAAAAGTTAAATATATTTATAAAAAAAACAAAAAGTTATTGATAAACAAATGCTTCTACTCCTTAAATGAATATTTAAATGATAAACATAAATAGGAAAAAAAAAGTATTCATATTAATGATAACCACGCAATTTATAAGAATGTTTTGTTTTGTTTTTATATGAATGATACGGCAATAATAAATAAATAATATAATAAAAATAATTAATATATATGTCGTGTTAGGTTGCGTTAAACTTACCAAGTTCTAAGTTAATAATACATTCAACAAGTACACTAATGACAAGTGTACTAACACTACACTAAGTCATGTCAATTTAAATATATAATAAATTACCAGAAAAAATTAAAGAAGAACAAAAATTTAATACATTCATATATAAATTAAAGAAATTTCTATTAGATAAATGCTATTATAATTTCAATGAATATATAAATTTTAAAATAATTACATGTTTTTTTATAAAATAATTACAATATTTATTATAATAAATAAGTAGTCAAATAAAAGTCCTCTTCCTCTCTCCTACATTTGCTGTGCCCGACACGGTCCACAATGATCATACATATTCTGAAAAACCTACCACCTAAGTTCTCATGTGGAAGCAATAAATATATTGAGTATTGAATTAAGCATCAACCGTGCAACACCAATACATCGAAATTTTCATTGATAACCTTGTCTTTATCAATTAACATAAACATAAAACAAAAAAATCCCTATTTTCAAAACAAATATTAGCAGATACTAAAATCAATAGTAATATGCTCACCATGAAACAGTGGCATAACAATGCAGGCTAATGAATTGATCGCGTGCAAGGGTGACCTACGAGCTCCGGCTGCATTCGGATGCATTAGCGAAGCTTCCGGGGCGAACCACCCTCGAGGTTTTTGCTTTAATGCTTTATAAACATACATCTACTGAACATTGAGAAGCTTAATATATATTTGGGGTTTTAAATACTAAGTTTATTGATGACGGTTGCAGTAACTGTCCGTCACAAATTTTTTCGAGACATTGATACAAAGTACCGTATAGAGGGCAATTTCTGATCTAGCAGAGAGTCTTTGTCTTGGTCTTTTGATTGAAGAGGTTGTTCCTAACTGTACCTAACTTTGTGATATTTCAATTAACAGTTATTGACTTCAATAGCGACTTTTACCAATCTATACAGCGTCGTCAAAAGCTCGAATGTCTGAGAACCAGTCTTACCAATGGGTTTCGTATTACCCAGTACCGGTTTTGGAAGTCAGATAGGCAGTCGCTCCATGTACAGACGACAGCAGGTCAAGCTACCCGAAACTGTCAAATTTTCCCAATCAACCTTGAACCTTAATGCTTTAGCGATAAAGTTGAAAATCTATTAAAGAAATTTGACATATTGTAGTAGCTTGATTTGCTGGCGTCTGTACAATACCGGTAATTAGCTGCATCCGGTTAGACCGGAAATCGATCCCAACATAGTTGGGAAGAGGCTAGGCAGGTGATGATGAGTAACTTTTACCAATAGCAACTAAAAGCTTGGCTGGATGAACATGGGAAATGATTTTGAAATGAGATTAAAAAAATAATAAGTGGGGAACATTGCCCGTTCCCCGTAACTTTAATTTTCCCTTTAGTATTTGAAGCTGTTAAAATCTGGGTCCAACCATGAGGCATTCCTTGGAATCATTACCGCACTTTAAGGCCGGGGGCTAAAAATACTTTAAAAATTCCAGCATAGCGGTGTGACGCGGGTAGACCTTAACGATAGAAGGGTAGTATTTCCGGTTCCTGTTCAGAGGGGGCCGCAGGGAAGCCGGAGGGGGGAGGGCCGGTCCTCTTTGTGTAGCGATAACCGGAAGCCAAGGGCTCGAAGGACCGAGGGTTATGTCATCTGTGAGGTATTTTCAAGTTTCTTCCCGTGGCTGTTGATTACTCGACACGAATTCCTAATGTGATTTCAGATGCAAATGTTTTTGGGAATGAGCATCTAAATGTTGAACGTCCTTTTAACTAATTATTTTGTTCATGTTTTGAAATTGTTATTGAAACCAGTGCTGTCTCTCTGGTGTCTGAAAGGCACAACTCATTGTCTCAATGGTTTTCCGCCATTTGCAACGCTGTCATCTTGCCACTCTCAATTCGCTTCCAATTTTTCAGACAAAACGTTAACTCGTAGAAAAGACTCATCGAGCGCATCAGACTAAAAGTCCGTTCAATATCTGTTCAAGAAACAGGCCACTCCGGAGCAATCACCGACTAAATGGCTACTTTTAGTGCGAACAATAATAATTTTAGTTGCGAGCGAGTGCTCCAATAATGGGCACAATTTCCGACGATTAGCCGAACGACAGCCGAACGTTCTGCCGAACGTTTTTGCAGGACTCGTGTAAAAATGGCGCTAATGACCGACCGTTGAGTGCACTACTTGTAGTAATCGCGATGATTTACTCTTTATGCTTGACTATTTGTTTGAATGCTTGTCTTTGTGCTTTAGTTGGTAGTACCAGTAGGTTATGAGTCAGGCTGATTTTGATGATTTCTTCGTCTTCATAGGACTCAACTCTTTTAATCAATTATAATTGTTGGATCAAGACACATAAATGATTGAGCGTTCACCAATGTTCATCATGAATTTAAAGATTCTTAAAGACTCTTCTAAGAACTTAGTTGGGGTCGGCTTCCAGTCTAAGTCTAGGATGCCGCTGAATAACAGGTTTTGCACGGAGAGAAATCCTTATTATAACTAGATTCATCTTTCAAAACCGATGTCTCTTAGTTGACGTACAACCTGTGTGGGTTCATTGAAAGCAATAGAAATCTCATAAATATTTAACGAGTCTTCGAAAAAGTACAGTTTCTAAACTGAACTGGGAATAAATGAGATCGTAAACTATCGGCTGTTATCCTGTTAGGTGACTATTAAACCAATGAATAAGTATCGATCCTTCTTGCATGCAATGCCTTCCTTGTATAAGAAAACTAACTTATCCATGACATCATTATCTAACATAATTTTTTAACAACTCACCTGTTTACCTAAATATACATCTTCTATTCTATTCTATTGAATGATGTATACTACACGTCACGATGTATATGGAACTAACTTTTAGGGCCTGTTTTAGCACCTCTGAATAACTTTCAGTTTACTTCGTCTAGCAGATAATTTTGATTCCATCCATAAAATCTATCTAGTAGATAGTGGCAACTGCTTTGGAAGTCTCCTAGTTCCTTACGGAAATAAAACATTAATATATTTTCCGACATAGGAACCTAAGACCATGTTTTTTCGCACCCCAAATATATGAGTCCCCGCCAAAGTTGCTCCACAGTGGCGCAACTTATCCGCGGTACGGAAGCTGGCTCTCTCGCGACACGACTTATCCATTTATCCGCCACCTCTCATCCGACGCTACGCAAAGGGGTTAGAAAGTGGCCACCGTAACCCGCTCTCTTGTTTTATTTTAAAGTTTTTACAAGAAAACGATACATCGGTGAAGAGTCGGTAGGAAACTAGATATTGGTTTTGTATTGGCGATGGACTAGATGACGTAGCAGGGTTTTGTCAGCCTCTTTAAAGTTTTATTACTTATATTTTAAAGTTATCTGGATAAAGTTAGTTATGTCAGTTTCAGCAGGGTAATTACGTAATATACTATCAGTAGCAATGGCTTTAATTTTGACAGTACCACATCATTCTTTGCGTTATTTACGTTGTTGAGCATACAAATTTTTCGATCATATGAAGAAATGGATTAGCAATTTCAACAATAGTGTGTTACGCAATTAGGGTACAGGTATGTTATTTTTGATAACAACAAGTTTTATAGTTTCTATACGATATGTTTGTACAGACGCCAGCACATCAAGCTACTACAATCTGTCAAATTTCTTTAATAGGTTTTCAACTTTATCGCTAAAGCATTAAGGTTCAAGATTGATTGGGAAAATTTGACAGATTCGGATAGCTTGACCTGCTGGCGTACCTTTACTACACACGAATATTTTTTTACACAACGATCAAGTCTAGATCTGACGACGAAAGTTATAAAATTTGCTTGTTTCAACAAAAACTAGACAGACCTTTTATTTAACATTTAAGTAAATCTCTTAAAGATATGTTTACCTAAATTTTTTCAACTACCTTATTGTTTACTTGCTCCAAAAACCGTCCCATCATAATCAGAACGTCAGACTACTTATAAAATTCCTGCGTTACTTTTTGCATTGCAAACTGAACTTACTACGCATAGTTGATAGATGAGAGGCCAACCAGTATTGGATTTAGAACCCTATCAAACCGAACCATTACGAATGATTTTTTTAAGAATGGAGGCGTAATGTTTTTGTAGTATCGACAGGAAATGGATATGGATAGGAGTATGCACTTCGATAGTAACAGGAGTAAAGAAAATGTAGCAATACTTTAATAAAAAAAACATTTTTGAAAAAAAAAATTAACCGGCTTCCAAAAACGACACTACAAAGTGAAAAAAAACTATAATTTCGGAATTCGGTGGCAAACAACGAAAATGCGAACCAAACGACACCGACTTCCGAAATTAAAGTTATTTTTTTTTTCTTTCACTTTTAAGTTGTAATTTTTACCAGTAATTTTGGTTTATAAACCAAACTACTGAACCGTTTTTGATGAAATTTCTATGGGACTATTTGTAAAGTATACCCTTTCCAAAAAAAAAAAATAATTTTTCAAATCGGTTGGCAATCGACAGGAGTTATGCGCGAACAAACATAAAAAAAATGCAAACATCCGAATTGAGAACCTCCTCCTTTTTTAGAAGTCGGTTAAAAACTGTTTCTAAAACCGAAGCCACCGCCGCCGTTTTGCGTGAATGTGACGCATGTCTACCCCCAACTTTTTATTTTTTTTGAGTGTTTATGTTCTTTTTTTGTGCGTCATGTTTGCCGCAAATAAATGCATTTTCTTTCTTTTCTTCAAAGTTTCGAAGTAGATTTAATATGTACCAAAGTAGCTATTAGGTATATACAAAGCAGTGGTGGCCCAAGGGTAGCTGTCGCGACTTACGAGTTGTAAGTCGTAGGTTTAAACCCAGACAGGCGCTTTACTTAAACACACAGACAGACAGGCGCTTGTGTAAATTATCTCATCACCACTGCTCTCAAAACGGTAAAGGAAGTCGCACATCGTGAGGAAACCGGCATGTCCTAGAACCATCAATTCGATGACATGTGACATCTACCAACCCAACCCGCACGGGGCCGCATGGTGGATTACGGCCCATTCCCTCTCACAGAGAGGAGGCTGATTACGTTTGTTGTTTTTATTCATGACAATGATGAAGAATAGTTTATCCTACAACTAAAAGGTAACTTCAACAACTGCATCTTAAAAATCTATTTTTTTTTTTCAAAAAATTATACTTTTTTTTTTGCGTAAGAACCGGCTGTATGCTAACTAGGTTGACCTGACCTTTCTGCTAGCAGACATAAACCAACGCTGACCCAAGGATACCTAGAAAAATATAATTTTTTATACCTGTCCTTCCCGTGATAGTTTGCCAAAAAATATTCCGTGCCTTAATTTTAGTTTCGTTAACATTACGAACCGTCCATCTATCATACGGCTTTTAAAAGGGTAGAGTCGGGTTGACGGCGATTGAAGCCTTTCTTATTTATCCGTATATGCCTGTTGGCGCCAAAAATACGCGAGGTTGACCTTTCCTGACGAGGGGAGAGTGGGCTAGTGTGACCGATAGGTGCGCCGAATATTGGCTTTTTAGGTCATGAAGGATGTTTTAATGGTACGGTGATATTTTTTGATGATGTGGAGATATTTAAGGTAAACCTTTCATCAGTGAATTTGGTAAATTGTTAGGTAACAAAATTGTAGAAAAAACGAACCTGCGACATCTATTTACTTATACAATATATTTATATAATGTAAATATTTAAATAAATAAAATTGATTTGTCTTTTTGAAATGTCAAAATTACAGCTTTTTACTTAATCCATATGCAATTATATACGGTACTTATAACAAAGACCGATTTAAAAAAAAATTGTCTGTCTGTATATTTGTTTATTCCGGCTAATCTCCGAAACGGCTCGACCGACTTTGATGAAATTTGGTATGGTGATACTTCAAACCCTGGGGTAAGACATAGGCTAATTTTTATTGACGTACCACGCAGGCGAAGCCACGCTGACGGAAGCTAGTATATAAGATTTTTGTCCGTTTGTCTGTCTGTCTGGATATATGTTCCGGATTGGCGCAAAAACGGCTGAACGGATTTGGATGAAATTTGGCACACAGGTAGTTTATATCCTAGATTAACACATAGGGTACTTTTAATCCCGGTGGACGTTTCTGTAGGCTATTTTTCGACACCCACTCAGGCGAAGCTGTGGGCTAAAGCTAGTGTGATATACTTAAATTCTCTTAGCTGAACTCGCATTGTATAGGTTTTTCGTACAATCAGAAGTCAGCCTATACTGGTTATATACAGCTTGATGTGTTGCCGTGCGGACCTGACACTGTTTTAAATCCTCCTAAAATCACATTATCGTATACTAATATAGTTTTCTAAAACACACATGATATCCCGACCAGTCGTACACACGGCTACATATCAAGCTATGCAAAACCAGTATTGGCTGTGAGAAAATATCATACAAAGTAAGGCCAAGGCAAACTGGTTTTGTATAGCTTGACGTGTAGCCGTGTGTACTCAGCGCTTCTCCTCCACATTTATTATGCGCACAGCCAAAGTGCGGAACTATCTGCCAGCGTCTGTGTTCCCTTCCACCTTCAAAGCAAGAGTGAACAATCTTCTGAACACGCTCGTTCCATGACAAACCTCATCCATCGGTTTCCATCAGGCGTAATCGAGGTCAGAAGCAGGCCCATTCAGGAAAAAAAAAACATGGACACTACGATATTTATTAGCCCTGATTAGCAACCGAACTTCCTCCAATCGATCCAACCTTATTTACGAAGGTACGGACCGCCGCCCTCAATCTCACTAAATAGGTATCATTATTTTTGTTTATTGAAGCTGTACCGAGTACCAATTCCTACATAATTTTAGTAGAGTCTCCACACGAACGGCCAGCGGCAGTCCGCTATAACCGTATATCTTGTCTTTGTGCGGCCGTATTTATGGCTACCCTTATTTTTATTTTAATGCTGATGCGCGCGGTGCCGCTGTGTCTCGCCTGCCGACTAATCTTTTGGACACCCTGGTTGGGTGCTGCTTGTTGGTATACAATGTAGGGTTTCCTTGTTGGTGTTTACGGGTTTGTGTGCTGTCTGTTTTTGACATGTGAAAGGATTTTTTAATTGGGAGACAGTTGAAGATATTTAGATACTGATGACAATGTTGCACACAAAAGTGTTCGAAGAAGGCTTGTCTGTTTTCTTCAATAACGTACGTGTTAGTGTGTTATCGTGAGAAGGCCACATGACGACCTGGTTTTCAGCGCTAAAAAGACTGTAAGGCAGGAGAGAGAGGAAGAGAGAGAGAATTAAGTATATCACTATCAGAGGATTTGAAGATTATGCTGCACTGATAATCTCCAAAGATGGCACGACAGCCAATAATGCATTTTACGACTACGCAAAAGATATTTATCTCCACACCACCGCACAAAAAACTGCATAACTCCAAAGAAAATTCACTTAAAATATTCAAACAAAATTTCACCAGTCATAAACTTCATAGCATCTTCAGCTAATTTTAAAGGAAAGCCCTAGGGTTGCACCCTTGCACAATATCTCTCGGCCATAAGTTTCCAATACATGAATTTTATTAACTTCGCTCCCTATGAGTGATGGCGTTATGGGTTTGTTTTTCGCGTCATCGTATTTGACAACCATGGGTTTCAGTGTCCATAAACGCGTTATGATATTGTGGCGGTTGGGATAGTTTTTTAGGCGTTTTTAATTGATGAGGTTGATTGATTTTGTTAATGGATAATGTGTAAAGAGTGTTGTTTGTTTTCTTAAAATTTCTATTTTATGTAGTAGGTAATGCTGTCGAGTAAGGTAAAAAGATTGAGTAGAGGCTGGTATTTTATAATGGAGGTTCTGTGAAACTGCAGTGTTTCTTAGAAAAACATGATCATGAATTTTCATATTAAATTATCGCTTGTTTACAACGTTAACCAAATAATAATGACCAAAACTTGGAGGATAACGAAATGCGCTGCCTAATTTTTAATAAAATATTTAGAAGACCCCGAGCGGCGTTATTTGCTGAAGGGTGACTGGAAGATTTCAAACTTTCCCGAAGAGAAATTGGCTAAAAAATTCCTTAGCAAAATAAAATCGAAGAGCAGCTTCCGAAAGTTATCGAACTTCCCAACAATCCATTACACCGAGTTTCGCAAAAAATTGACTCCGGACTCTTTGGAACTTATTATTTTGAGTGAAAACATCCAGGAGTTTCGTCGCCGTCGTCGTCCAAGTTTGCAGCGGCGGTGCCACCCTCCTTACACTCGATAAACACACATTACGCCACTATCGCAAATTGTTCTCGTGATATCAACGATAGATGAACCAGACGAAGATTTTAGAATTATTTTAGTTTATGTTTTTAGAAAAGAGTGGGATTTGTTGGAATCGACTTTTGGTACGAAGTTAAAACAGATAATCCACACTTCAAGTAAGAACAAGACGATAGGGCCACAGAAAAGGTAAAGGTGAGGTGATGTTAACCATAACCCTAGCCAGCACAGAATCATCATTGCATCGTAACCTTTATCACGCCAAAAAGATTGGTCACTATAACCCCAAAAGCGCCAATATCGTCGATAACCCAACATAACCGTACCCGAGCGTGTAATGCATCCGATCAACGCTGTACAGCCATTAGACAGGTCGTGCTAACAAACTTACTGCTGAAATCGCCACTTTTAGCTGCGAGCGAGCACTAAACAGCAAACAATGCCAGCGGCGGCGGCGAGCGGCGTCCGGTCCCACCACAAAGGCTTTGTAGCCGCCACACTGACACGCTTTTTGCGTCGCCGCGGCCGCTATCGCTCGATGACGTCCCCGTAGATCGATAAGAGCCTCCCACTCGGCGGGAATGCTCCATTGTATTACTGACACTACACTGTCTGAGATGTGGAAAATCGTAGTCCAAAATGCGCGTGATAGCGGCGAGAGCGTGACGTCAGAGTTGCGTGCCGACAATGAGAAGAGTATGCACGACGACGTGTCACAGTGTCAGCGTGAATGGTAGGACTGCTTTTATTAGTACGGTACACCTGTTTGATTGTGTCTTGTGGGGATTTGTTAGACTCTTACTTAAAGAGATTTCACGTTGGAAGAAGAATTTTAGTAAACCAAAACTACTTTAGTTTTTGTTTCGATAAGTTCTAAATTTGACTAAATGTGAACTGGTTTTATATCTAAAGAGTCCATTTGCAGCGCTGGCCATATACTATCAGTACCTTCTTTGCCCCCAAGAACATTAAAACCTTCCTCCTTTTAAGGTATAACTATTTTCAGTCCCAAATCTGGCATAACATCATACCTACCACGAACCTCCTTACCATAACTCAAACATAGACATTATCTTCAGCCAATAAGGTCCGCTGCGGGTCTGAACATTATTTTCCTCACAGCAAACTGAGCTAAGTACGTGCCGCTCATACGTATGCCGTGCTGAGACGCAATTAACATAAATTAGTTGTTAGTGGCGCGTGAAGTTCGTGAGTCACTTCTAGTGATGTTGCTAAGTGAGGTTTGTTTAACGGGATTAGTTATTAAAGATTTTTAATTGAAGAGAAGATTTTTAAAGATATTTGTTAGTTAAAAAAATATTATTATGGTTTCTTCAGGATAAGGTAAAGTGTTACCAAATAATAAAACAGTGGTGTAGTATAAAGCCTACGCCTGTCGTAGCAACGCTACGAAACGGTAGCTCGTAGCAAGTCGGTACAGAATGTTCAAAATATGTTTTTTTTTTACTGTGAACCTCACCTTTTTTATCCTTTATCTGGATAAACATATAGAAAATATTTCTGCACAATTTAATTAATTTAACAGAAATCAATCACTTAAATAAGCCTTTTTTTATAAAAACTAGTTTTGTGTTATTTTTTACCTCGATTATTCCCCAATCCCGTTCTTCAAAACCCCGATACTTCCGCCCTGTTCCGGACCCCGCACATCACTAGTGAGATGTGATCTGTATGCGTACAAGCACCGCACGGATCGCGGACATCTCACACGAGTAATACACTACTTATTACCTTCTCGACAATGTATGCCTTTCGTAACGCACATGATGTCGCATAACTAGCGCAGTGCTAACGCATGCGTTCCCGGGGTGGTCAAGAACCTGTGAGCTTTAAAATCAATTTGACTGTGTGTGTGGGGGACTCAAGTTTACCTACAGCAGTTGATTTTGATTTTAATTTATGTTTGAAAACTCCTTTGGCTTTACAAGTTATGTGGTATCAACAGGCACTTAACTGCGCATATGGCATAATCAGCATATAATGTTCCCACTGCTGGGACACAGGCCTCCTCTCTGTGAGAGGGAGTGAGCCGTAATCCACCACGCGGGCCTAATGCGGGTTGGTAGATGTCACATATCTTCGAATTTTTGGTTCTAGGACATGCCCGTTTCCTCACGATGTTTTCCTTCACCGTTTTTGAGAGCAGCGCCGATGAAATAAATTTACACAAAGTAAAGCACCTGCTCAGGTTCGAACCAACGACGTACAACTCGTAAGTCAGAGCCGTAACCACTGGGCCACCACTTGACTGGTCTCTGCAAAAAATTTGTACAATAATGTTAATTACAGATGAAACCTATTTTAATACATAACATAACATCACGACTGTATTCCCCGAAGGGTTAAGCAGAGGTACCTATGTATAGTACACCCTCATTTCGCCAGTTATGTTTAGGTCGATGTTTTCCTTCACCGTTTTGAGAGGAGTTGTGATGAAATAATTTACACTAAATAAAGTGCCTGCTCGGGTTCGAATCCACGACCTACAACTTGTAAGTCGCGTCCGTTACCACTGGGCCACCACTGCGTTTATTTAAAAGTATTATGGCTTTAATTTGGAACTCTGTCAAATCTCACTTTTTATAATTATGATAGTCAAATGTGGCTCATGTGGGTGCACTATCTGTATATAGTATACCAACATTTCGCTACTTCATAGAAAAGACAGTTATCCGGAGCTTTACCTATACAACTCTGTTAACTCTTCGGAGAAAACACGCGTGATGTTAAGTTATGTTTTTTTTTATGTTATGTAGGTACAAAAGTTTAGTTACAAGAAATTCATTCTTGTTTTATCTTTCAGTCGAAGTGAGGATGAAAAATAAGGGTTTTCCTGTAAATGTCCTCCATCCGTCGATTTACACAAGTGAGGTTTCTATTGACTTCTTTATTGCGAAAATGGCGATGTCATATGATAGGCGAGTACTTACTGAATTCGCGTTTTTTATATGATTTAAATTAGCTACTAGATAATTTATCGACGCTTTGCCACATGTAATTCGGCTAAGGAACTAACCGGATTGGAAATCACTTTGATACACAGTTAAAAAGGATAATATGGAGGTAATGTTCCCAGAAATAATTCACAATCCAACACCCCTACAATTTCCAATTGTTTATCGTATTTCCTGCGAAACATTTCGCACTAAATTTTCCTTCCTTGCTCCTATGTTTTCATAGATCATAGGAACAAAGCATTTGCCTAGTTCTAGGGCTTAGGCCTTTAGTGCTAGGCTTACGCCCTGAGTGTCACGTGCAAAGCTCGGGCCTCTAATCGCATCAGAGAGCCTCCTTTCGAGAGAGCTCGGTACTGGACACTGTATAGAAATAGTGTTCTTGGTCTACGAAGGTGCGTGTAGTCTTATGGGTTATTCATGTAGGTTTGTAGTTCTGTTGGAATACAGATGTTTTCCAGTATCCATTGGAGATTGTAATGTATGGGAAAAACAAGCCGTGTTCCCTAAGGGACTTCCTATCGAGAAAAAAATACGAAGTTCCATACAAACTGTCATCCCTTATTCAACCCCTTTATGGGATGAATTTCCAAAAAATCCTTCCTCAATGCTCACCTTCGTTGTATGTAGGTACTCTTGTAAAAAGGTTCATGCTTTCAGACCCAATGTCTGTCACTGAATTTAAGAATTTTATTAAAGTAGATTGTAATACCAAAGAATTTAAGAAAAGTTTAGCACATCAGTTACTCAGTTAAATTATTTTTTTCTGAAAGTTTTCTGAAATTTTGGTGTGCTTTCCGTTTTGCGATACTGTGTCGTGCATTGGTGTTTACTTTACACTTAAAATCGAAGAGTGAAATGTTATAGCTTGATAAGGGTCAACGGTCGTTCTATAGATAGTACCAAAACTTACGGTTGTAATTTGTTTTTAGGAAATTCGAAGTGGGCAATGACCCTTAACATATTATGTCTATACACAGACAGACAAACACAACGGTGTTCCGTGAAACCAAATTTGATATGTACGGAACACTAAAAAGCGTTCAAAGTTTTCAGGCAAGCTGAGGAGTGTGGAGGTCGAACGATTTGCAAATATCGTCGAAATAAATGACCGTGCAGAACGGGACTCGGCCACAATGGACAGCGATCAGGGTCATACGACTAATCTGTTCAAATGGACCGACCAGGTTGGAGCTTGTAGTTTCTGTTGATACCTATAAAATAAATAAACCGAGGTACAATCAATTGTTAACTTGAAAGAGCGTGGCAGTTGAGAATATGTCATGCTCATTTAAATGTCTCACTGGTGGTGGCGCGTGTGTTGGATCATTCGGTTCCCTACGAAATGGTTGAGCTGGGTGGTGCTGATCCACGCGTCATGTTCGTGAACGGGCGCCATCAGTTGAGACTGGTCATCTCTTAACTGCCAAGGCTTATTTTTAATTTTATATTTTAATTTTTTTTTTTTTACATTGTTCTCACATATAGAAGCAATAAGAATAATGTAACCAGGATTTTGTAAAAATGTCTTGATTTAAAAGAGTGTCCATGGAGTTTCTTGCCCGTTCTTCTCCATAGAGATCTACGCTTTGGAATGGGCAACTAGCTTCAACTTTCTGACTAACTGACCGACTATTTAATTTTGACAATTCAAAAGTGCCTGTAAATGGTTTAATTGAAATAAATGATTTGAGTTTGAGTTTGATTCAAGATTTCTTTAAAGTGAGTTATGAAATCATATTTTTAGTCACGATAATTTCACTAGGTATACTCTAGGAAATTGCCTACTGCTACTAATTGCCTGCTTACTCTAGGGAATTGAAAACTCGTGAAAAAATTATTTATAGAATTGACATGATCATCATAGACATTTACGTTTTTACAGGCGACTAAAACGGCTTCTTTGCAAGAAGAACACTTATTTAACCACATTACATAAAATAAGGAACTACTACTTTAGATTAATTCTCAAATGGCATTCTTATCCACTACCCTACATGAATCAAAATACGATTTCAAATTGTCCCAAACAGCACACCTACCGTCCACATATACACCTGTCTGTACACATGCCTATAGTTCTAGGCCGTCCCATTTTAGTGAGTGACACTATTACTCAAAGTACAAGGCGAGTGAGGAAGGGGGGGTTCGTTTCCGAATTCCCTCACGCACCGCCAGAGGGCGCGCTCCGCAGAGCACCAATACCCGTAATGTGATGGAGAAATAATTTCCTAAAATGCACTGGATTGAGACGGGACAGAACCGGACCGTTTTTGGATATATTTGAGTAGTTCGCGGGACGTCAATTTGCTTTATTGGTAACGTAAAAATGTAGGGTTTTCAGGAGTGGTTTCAGGGTAATTAGATTACGGATGTATATGTAATATGGATCTCCATTATGTGAATAACTGAATACATTGGGTAATCATCGAGATTGCTAACAGCAATTAGGGCAGGCAATCGAAATATAGTATATTTCTTGTGACAAATAAAGATGTTTTATTATGAAAGAGTAGTTTATCGAATTTAAAAACCTGAAAATGTCTTACATATTGGTACTGCAAACCATTTATCAATAAAAAAAAAATGCAATGCTGCAATATCTGTCGCTGAAAATTAGCGCTTGGGCTCTGTCTCGCATAGGATCGTAGCATTATGCTGAGCGATGTCCGTTTTGCGTGGATAATGTGATGCGTATTTTCTGCTTTTGTTCTTTCTCTGCGTCATGTTTACCGCAAATAAACGTATTTTCTTTCTTTCAATGCTCACCCAATGTACTTACTCATATGCCTTAAGATCTTCACCTAATAACCATGTA
The DNA here is from genome assembly GCA_951799955.1 of Apamea anceps. Lineage (NCBI taxonomy): Eukaryota > Metazoa > Arthropoda > Insecta > Lepidoptera > Noctuidae > Apamea > Apamea anceps. Next base: position 7,216,902 of record OX637505.1, on the reverse strand, counting down.
ACCCACCGGAAGGCTAATTCTCGAAATTAAAAACGTTCAAAATCTAGTCGCAATGTCATCTCAGCGACAATCAATGTCAAAAACTTGTCAAAAACGTATGGAAATGTAGGAGGTATTGACAGGTTGAGATTGACATCAGACTGTGAACGTTCTTATTACGAGAATTGCCCCTCTGATACCGTACATTCCAACCATACGCTTTTCCAACAATTCATGTGCTCTCCAAAAGCTCGATTGTAACAATCTAGATACTGCAATATTGCAACTCGAGTCGAGATTGCAAACTCTCGAACCGACTTATCTAGGCAATAGGCAATAATAACGACAAACATCAAACCGACTCAGAAATATTTTAAGACGATCTTGAGACTGCTGTCTTACTAAAAATAATGTAGCTTTATTACTGAAATGTAGCTTTATACTTAGTTATAACAATTGAGAATAACAATGAGCTCGGCATTTATGTTTGAGTGCGTTTTCTTGCTAATTGGAGGAAGGATTGAAGATTCATGTCTAGGAAATTCACTTTTGTTAACAAATTTCCATAGCAAGGATATCTCAAGGTTCAGACAATGCATTTATAGTAACGTAGAGTTTAATAGTCAATAGGTCTTGTTAACTGAACTCTGATTTTTATTTGCTAGACAAAATCAAATTTCAAAGAGCTGTGGATTTTGTGAATAATAAATAAATAAAATGACAGCTGTGATCATTACATTAATCCCATATTGACAAAAAAAGGTCGGTCGCAGCACTCGCAGCTGTCATTTTAGCCTAGCAAATTAAAAATCAAAAAGAGCTTAGTTAGATATATGAAGGCCAATTGCCGTAATAAAAACCTAGTTCAAAATCTCGGCGACAATCAATGTCAAAAACTTGTCAAAAATGTAGGGAACTTTGAGGTATTTTTGATTGATTGAGACTGAGATCAGACTGTGAACGTTCGAGAATTGCCGCTATGAGTCGTCTGAAAAGTACTCTTAAAAAAGTAATTTGTATGCCTAGCCGTTCTTTTGTTTTGTGGACTTGACCATCAAACAAAGTAAAAATATAAAATATGAATGTCAGGTTCAAGCGTACCTGTTAAACAAAAAGATAATATCATTATTACTGTTAAATACTTTAATTAATTACTTTAAGTTTAAGCTAAGAAACAAAAGCACAAAAAATTGGCAACCTTTTCAGGCGAACGAGGGCACGCTATGTCGGGTAGGAACTCCAGTTATCGTAACTTTGGTATAATTTTTTTCCAAAAAAAATCGAGAATATCTTATGAGGTAGGTATAAAAATATACCTACTTCAATACGGATAGCACACCTACTTACGTGAGTTAAAAGAAAGTCTAGCTAAGTCTTGTTCGATTAAAACTCAAAATGCATCGTCAATATCTGAAATCTTAGCGTATGAAACTAGGGGGTTTCAAGTGGGGGGTGACGAGAGGGGAGGGTACAATCTAAACAGTCATTGTGCTGCGTCTGTTGGTCGCTCTCTGCTGAGTGCCCAACGTTCGACAGATATTGCGCCGGGAGACGGCTAATCATACGATGGACATATTTTTATACGTAGGACTATGTTCTTGGGAATTATTAAGTTTCTTAGGTTTTGAGTATTCAATAAATTGGCAGTGACTTAGGTTTAGTTTCCAAGAGAGAAATCATTAATTTGTAAGTCCCCACCTACTACATATTTTTAGTTGGCATTAATTGGAATTCTTGTGAGCTTGGAGTTATTCAACCAGATTTTGCTAGTTTTCTCAATTTTTTAAATAAATCGTAGATAGGAGATTTATGTTTAAGGCCATTTGATTTCCTTCGGATTATCTATGAGTATTAGCTGTCACAATTAGAAATTCTTTATTAAGTAACTATTAATAAAAATGGTTAAATAATTAAAACCAAAACACAAAAATGGACCCTTGTATCACTCTATTTACACACATTTACATACATAAGTAGCAATACAAACAGGCAAACTAAATAATATCAATGATTACTCTCTCAAGGGTCCCGCAGCTGAAAGGGTTCCCTCAAATTATCAAACAGAAGCCACTTGAAAACTGCAATGACACATGTTAACATTTCGCCGCGGGATTACCGAGTTGTACAACCAGTTGCTCGACCGCAGTTAGAAAAATTCCATGTAACGTTTATGTTATAAAGGGTACGGAAAAGTTACGTGTGTAACTTAAAAATAGCATGTGGATAAAATCAATAGCTCGTTTAAATGAGGAAAAGCCAAGAACCTTTACTATTGTGTAATTACTAAACAAAACCCACTCAAACTGAAATGCAACAACGGAAAAATTCTGGAATAAAATTCCATAACTCATTTTCAATCGGCGGCGTCGACATCACTCGACACGCAAACTCTCCAGGACGCACGCAAAACGAACATTTTTCCGAACGGAACGCCCTCTCGACGCAAAACTCTATAAAAACGTCGAAAAAAATAACAGTAACATGGCGTATAATGACAGCTGGTCCACTTGAGAACAAAAGGGGAGAGCCGAGCCTCGTCGAGAAAAAAATACATGAAGAGTAAAAACAACTAGGCGTACGTGCGGCCGCGGACCGAGTCGCCGGCGCCCGGCTCCCGCCCGCTAATAAATTTGCAATCGCGTTCGATTCGAACAGTCGACAATCGCGACGTTCACCCCACTCGCTTGGAGTGGACTCGAGCGATAGTAGCGCTCTGTACTCGTGACTACACAACAATCTACATTCAGTTGCTACACTCGACCTGAAATTAGGTAGCAGCGTTGAGAAAACTCGTTACGAATATTGCTATACGTCTCGGGGAGAATAGCACCGCATTCGAGTTTAAAATGCGAATAATAATCGCGGCATTCATAAAAATCCCGTGTGCGGAATGCAAGGAGAGCCGTGTTTTACACGTTATAATTTTGCGCCGAAAGCAGGTCTGCGACTAGGCGGGCGGTTGTTTTGTAGCGAGTGTAGGCTCGGTTCAAATGCCGCGCACGGACCATTAGTTGATGAGCGCACATGCACACACGCCCTACGCCAGACGCCGCCGTGCTGTGCCGCGAAACAGTTACAATTTCCAACTGAAATATGAAAATGTTTTCTAGCTTTCTGTTAAAAATATGTTTTGGGAAAACTACCGTTTTCACGCACAATGAGTTTTCGTAGAAACTCTGACCATATATACCGTGTTCCAGAATAAAACAATATGGAGTAATTTATAAAGGAAAAAAGATCTGCGAACGCGGAATGTTTTCAATGAGCTGGATAAGTTTTTCAGGTGGGAATGTTTATGTTTTCAGTCCACATTATGTTTTTGTAATGATAAAAGAGGGTAAGTAGATTTTAATTACCAAAAAACGACGTAGATAGTTTCATATATATCTATGTATGGTCAACCAATCGCTCCCTGTGAGCATGTAGTGCGTATTGCGTGTCCCTTATCGTCCATCTGACTGATTTAACCTGCTTAATGTGAAAGTTATCAACGTATCTCAACTGTCGATGCCCGCTTTGATCTGCGGGCTTCATATGAAACGAGCTAGAGGGGTGATATTCTAATAACTTTCGAGAGGTAGGTACACAAACTGCGTAACTATGTTGAACAGAAAATAGCATTCTTTCTTGGTTGGGTAATGTTTCACCGCAAAGTGTTTAGGTTAGCTAGCAATATTTTAAACATGGATTGTCACTTAATGACTTGGAAGTTAATTACAGCTTTTACTAACGTATCTTAACTAAAGATTAGTTAGAAAACACACAAATGAATTTAAAAAACGTTGAAGTTTCAGAACCTCTAACAACGATGCGGACGAATTTTTGATGCCCTATGAGCTTTTTTTCCCCTTAATATACTTGTACATAATATACATTCTAGTGTTAGATTGCATATTGTATTTAAGAGCCTCTAACCTCAACAATGATCCAGTTTATCGAACAGTTTCTACTCCGAAATTATCGAGTATTAGAAACTCTATAACGAACGACATCAAATCGGGTCTAACGAAACGATATGTGTGTTTTATATGAATTAATTCCTCGGCTGAGGGAACCCGAAAGCGTTTTACTCACGGGCCAGATGGCGCGCGGACAGATCAATTTGATGATTGCAAAAAAAACCCACTACAGACTTTTTGACGTTCTACAGCCGTATGCGACGCTCGTCAAGCGTACTTCTTTTCAACCCGATACGGGAGTTGAGAATAGGTACCTTTATGATTGTTTTTGGCTAAGTGGTTAGTGTTCAATTTGTTTAATTTAGGTTTCATTGCGGATTTATTTTGATGGCAAATTGAAAATTCAACATGAACTGAAACGTTTGAATCAGTTTGATATTCGAAGCAACCAGTTTTGGGATAAATTCGGACTTAGGCATATGGTTTCAAGGTTTTTTTTAGAAACTTTATATAGGTATCTTATCAGACGTACTGATTCTGAAAAAGATAGTCTTATAGATTTCCTGAAAAGTCACCGCAGGTACAGTCAACAGCAAAAGTAGATGATCAAAATCAGAAATTTAATACTAATGAACGAAGTTCGTAGCTATATCGCAGCTGTACTAGTAGTAAATGTTTGGTATAATTTACAATCACATATTTTTGAATCACTTCAACGCCACACAGTTCTAACGAGAACTCCGTTCATTAGTATTGAATTTCTGATTTTGATCATCTACTTTTGCTGTTGACTGTACTTTTCACCTACGAAACTTTTGTTATAAAAGGAAACAAATGCATATTTGCGCTAAATGATGCTTCTTTTGCACATGAATGCAAAACACAACTTAAAACGAATTGTAATCACCTTCTCCTATAAAATTTACGGTTATTTATAGTGACCTCTGACCTTCAGGACTTAGTTTTTGAGGATTTACTGGTTTGTATTTATTAATAATAAGAAAATAAAATAAAAAGGAAAGAAAATACATTTATTTGCGGCCAACATGACGCATAAAAAAGAACACAAACACAAAAAAAATTACAAATTGGGGGTAAACATGCGTCACATCCACGCAAAACGGCCATCGCTCAGCATCATGCTAAGACCCTATACGAGACAGAGCCCCAGCGCTGGTTTACAGCGACAGCCGGCATTGTCGTAATGACGTCAAAATAACCATCATAGCATAATCAGATTGTAGAACAGACTAGATAGTGACCCCCAAACTAGGGCATTTGCTTGTACCTTGGGGGTCGGAAGATGCATATACATAATCAGCCTATAATGTTCCCACTGCTGGGACACAGGCCTCCTCTCTGTGAGAGGGAGAGGGCCATAATCCACCACGCGGGCCCAGTGCGGGTTGCTGGATGTCACATGTCTTCGAATTTGTATTTCTAGGACATGCCTGGTTTCCTCACGATGTTTCCCTTCACCGTTTTGAGAGCAGTGGTGATGAAATAATTTACACAAAGTAAAGTGCCTGTCTGGGTTCGAACTCACGACCTACAACTCGTTAGTCGGCTCCATTACCTGGGCCACCACTGCTCTTCGGATGATGCATATGATACGATTTAATCCTATGAAAAAGAAATAGGTACCACCCAATCCCTGCAACCTATACCTAAATTTGAATCGCAACATATTCGTCAAAAATCTCAAACAAATATGAGTTTATGGAAAAATAACTTTAATTCCTACACAATAAAGTTCAGTTTACGCTACAACTTCAAACATTTATATAACTTTTTCAATAGTGCTAGTCACTCTGAAATTAACTTAAATGCCATGACAATAAAGTTGATATTTGTTTAAGTTGAAATAACGTCAATTTGAAACATGAATAATATAATAATAATAATATCCCTGGACATTTCACACAGCGCCATCTAGTCCCAAGCTAAGCAACCTAATGCTTGTGTTATGGTAACAAGATGGCTGACAAACTACTTATATACATTTTTTTTTTTTGTAAATACATACATATTATAGATAGAAAAACACCCAGACTCGGAACACACATGTACATGCACATGTACATACATGTAGGTCATACAAATATTTGTTCCGTGCGGGAATCGAACCCGCGACACGCAGCGCAGCAGTCAATCGCTTAACCACTGCGCCAACCATGCCGTCAAATTTGTATATACCATAATATTTGAATATACCTACCACAACTAAGCTAAGGCTAAGTAGTTAGTGTTTAATTTGTTTAATTTAGGTTGCATTGTGAATTTATTTTAATGGGAAATTGAAAATTCAATATGAACTGAAAGATTTGAATCAGTTTGATATTCGAAGCAGCGAGTTGGGGGTCGGGAGATGTACAGACGACAGCAGGTCAAGCTACCCGAAACTGTCAAATTTTCGCAATCAACCTTGAACCTTAATGCTTTAGCGATAAAGTTGAAAATCTCTTAAAGAAATTTGACAGATTGTAGTAGCTTGATGTGCTGGCGTCTGTACACATATGTCACGATTTAAACCTATGAAAAACAAATACCACCCAATCCCTGCAACCTATACGAGTACCTACCACAACCAGAAGCCAGTATACTAACAGTGTTATACACGATGGCCGAACATTTTTCCCATTAAGCACTGTTCTGCCGACGCCGATGGAGGGTAGATACTGTCGCACTGACTGACGTGTTTAATAAGCGTTATCATGTCTTACGTCCATTTTAACGCGTAGGGAAATTAATATGTCGTGGTGTTGGTATAGGTACGATTTCAGGAAAACTGATGAAAGTTGTTAGGAAAGTAAACGGAAATTGCACTGGAAACAATATAATTAAAAGAAAGAAAAATATTTTATTTTGCACAAACAAAACGCAAAATTACAACTAAAAATAATAATAATAAAAAAGACATAAGATACACATAGTCAAAAAACTCGTACTCAAGCATAAAAAATATTGACACCATTGTCTATTGCTTGATGTCAAGGCCAGGGACCAATGACAAGTCACATTACTTGACATTGACAAGACGATGAATTAAAGATGATTTTAAATAAAAATAGTTGCAGAATTAACTTGACTACTGCAGATACTAAAATTCCCATTAGCTAGGTTGGTAGTTTTACTAATTTTGACATTTTAAAAGCCTACCTTCACAGATCCGTTCATTTTATCACGGTTTATAGCCTGAATATCCTCTTCATTGGCGCGAAGTTACAACTATTCAACCTTGATAAATGAAAAAAAAACAGACCGTGTTTATAAAGCATTTATTTATCAGCGCCGATCGCTACACACAAACATCGGTAGCTATAGGTTTTATCAAATCGCGTGATTCGCAAATAAATAAAATAAAATAATAACCAGATTTCTCCAACCAGAATTAATAAATCCCTATCAAAATCAATGTCCCATTCAAGCTATCCGTATGTACATGTCTGTGGACAGGATGTAGATACGTATGTACGCCGTATCAAGGTCTGAGCCCCTACAGAACCCCAAGATCAGATATCAGATGACGACGTGCCCTGAATTAATCCCTCTATATGACATCACAACAATACGTACGCACACTTATAGTTATAGATGTATATTATGATGTACCTACCTATCTTTAGCTATAGACTTATGATTCTGCGGTTAATAAGTATGGTAGAGACTATGATTATTTATATTTATGAAAAATAACTTTTATTTAAATTACAGCAAAACGTCACAAAATTGATTCAGTTTAACTCAATCATTAAGAAAATAAACAAAAAATCAATGAAACCAAAAGCCTGTTCACCGTAATCGCTGCCTTACAAACTACAACCACCAACAATAGTTTAGGTAATACAATAGTAAATATCGTCTGAATGAACGCTAACTTACTCCAAGCTTAAAATAGCACAACACTTAGGATTGACTTTGAACTTCAGAAGTCACCGTAATCAGACTTCGAAGTCATACAAAATAGCGCACTACACTAACAAGTCTCATGTGAAAGTATGAATTAACTCCTGCCTCAAGTAATTCATCAACGTTAGACTGTAATTATTGAGTCACGAATCTGTCTCACCTTCAAATCACGTAACAGTTTTTCTCGAACATAAATCATACCGTCATCGAAATCATGTTTCACAAGCTGCTAGGGGAGTAGGTAGGGGAGGCGTACAATCGAAAGCCCCGATGAAAGTCGCTAAGAGACACGATAACATCTCGAGAGTGGATGGCATGCGACCACTGCCCGTATCGCCCCCATCGGCTCACCAATAATGAGCGTACAAATCGTGACGGAAATTGAAAGAAAAAACTTCCCAAACGGCAGATCTTATCGTCCGTCCTAAACGTTCTCGTAAAAATATTAATAAAACATAACTTTTTTCACCCAAACCCACATTAAACTTGGATCCCGTAGGAATTTATTGACAATTACGCGTCAATAAGTGCCAATAAAAGCACAAAGCGTCAATGTCCACAGATTTGAATGTCAATTGTACACAATTGTGTAATTCTGTTTTCGTGGAGGCTCGTTTTGATTGTGAAGCTAGTAATACAATTATAAGTTGACTTTTGCCGGCTCGGTTTCTTTGTTGAGTTTATTATTATGATAAACAGACCTTCGGCTATTGTACATCAATTTAATCCATAAACTGTTTCCGTTATGGATATTATTTATTTTGCTTGATTTGGGCGCGTTTTGGTCAATTAACGTGGCCATAAAAGTAACTTACAGTTATAGTTTTTTAATCGTATTGCTATAAAATACTTTTAGAAATATGTTACTTTTATAGTCTATGTCAGATTTAAACATAGTATCATGTCATGGTTTGCCTCTGTGGCATACACAAATACTAAATATTTACAGCAGAATAGGCTGGTAGCTACAGACGACGTTACATAAAATCTGCGTGGGAACATAAACACTCGATATCTTTATTACTTTAAAATTCTTCCCGATGTAATTTTAAACGAATTCAACAATCTATTTGTGGAGGCAGACGATAGAGTCGTACATACAAATTAAAGCGCGAGAGGCTGGGAATGTCTCGTATAAACCACTAATAAGAAGAGCTCGCTTAACCTTATCTCCGATCGAGGAAGTCTAAAAAAACGGTCGCGGGGTCTGAGAGGGTGAGTGCGAGGGGGAGGGCCAAGAACAAGAGCCGTCACTGAAATAGAGATAGATGAACAGTGGGAAATGAAATTCTTTGTGGCATCGCGGTCCCGCAAAAAATGCACAGATTAGATTTTTCCCCTCCGAGAGGGCCGAGGGATGGAGGCAATGATTTTTTACAACATTCGCCCGGGATATATAGGAGTTTTAGTGCCGGGATTTGTTGTAACTGCCCTCTGTTTGAGAATTTTAATTTCCTTGACTTGAGATGTTCTCATTTTGACGTGCGTAGGCGCGTTATTAAGAAACCGCATTTTTTTTAGTATTCTTAATGAGATGTTTGCAATTTACATTAAATTTTTACGTCGATCGTATATTGAACCAAACGATTTCAATCAACGATTAAAATCACTTACAAGTTCAAGACCAAATCTCGAAAGAGACCCTTAACGACATAAGTAGGTATTTACAAATTGAAATACAGTCGTTCACATTCGAAAAACAGTAATATCACAAACGTCCACGTCCCACTTTCAAAACATTTAATAATGTTTAAAATATACGTTTTATATGGCTCGGACGAAGACATTAAGTCGGTAAAAGGCTCCGAACAAGGCAGGGTCACGAAATTACTTGGCATTAGGAGCTTACGCTACCCTCGCGTAAAAAACAAGGGACACTGTGGTCTCAATTGCGTAGCGTCGTTTACACTGATACGCCACTTGTACGCATCTGTTGATAATATAGGTACATGTCGTTTTAATATGTATTAGGTACTTAGATTGAGACGCTGCTTCGGTAATAACACAACTGTCTTTTTACAGGCAACTGCAGAGGGACGCTGTTTTTTGACACTGATTTAATAACATATGAAATCATTCTAGACCCAAAAATTCGAAGACAAGTGACATCAACCAAATCGCACTGGGCCCGCGTGGTAGATCATAGCCCATTCCTTCTCGAAGAGAGGAGGCCTGTGTCCGAGCAGTGGGAACATTATAGGCTGATTGTGCTTACGCTAACAAATCATTCAATATTAAAATTCACTGCAAGGTCATATTTTGTTTGGCACAATAAAAAAAAACAAAAAAAAAAAAAAAACAAAAAAAATTACAATTGCAAAAGAAGTCCTCACATAATTTATGATATCAATTCTAAAACACTTCGGAAAGTCTAAATTATTGAGAAAAAAAAAACCAAATTACACAACAGACCAAATCCATCTGTAAGTACCTACCTATAATAATAAACCCGTATAAGTGAATTCTATTCAATGTGACATATTTCGTTGGCAAATACCAGCTGACGGTCATTCTTTAGGGATCTGTATTCATCAAAGAATCCATAAAGTTTCGTAATTTCCATCGAAAAATCATTAATACCCCCACTCCCTAGAAACTTTAATTTAGATGATATGAATTAAATATTTTTAAACGACTTCAATTACTTCAGAGCTATTGCTTGCTTATTCTTTAGGTTATAGCTATTAGCTATCTATTAATTTATTTCAAAAACGTCCCAATAATTTATCTCTAATTTGACAGTAAACTTATCATTATTTTTGTTTAAAACAATCTTTATGAGTATCAAAAACCATTTTTGTATTTTTTTTAAATTTTCTCTTAATTTTGTAGGTTCTGCTTATACTTGATTGCAATTTCAAACTTTGATTATAAAATATTTTGAAATACCGTCCCTTTAAAAAAAAATCAAATATAAAGGGCATATTTTCGATACATGTTATTGGAGATCACCTTTTAAGCAAGGAATTGCTTATGTTAGGAGACTCCGCAGTTCCACTTTTCATTATCTTATGCTATTCAAATGTAGACAACGTAAACATGCAATGTCCTATCTAAATAGTCATAACCTACAAAATCATTCTCCATAAAAGGTCGAGCACTTATCGGGTTTTTTTCTGTTAATCTAAAAACCATACTGTGTCCACGATTGATATAATCCTGGGGAGAGTTTGTCGCCAGTATCGTGTGGGAAAAATAAAGCTTGCTTTGAACCCTGTCAAGGGCTTCAATTTGTTTAGCGACATCAAAAGGTTAGGCTTCATTGCTTGCAGAGTTAGTTTTCGCCGAAATTCGCTTTGCTGTCGACGAATTATAAAAGGTGTTGGTTAGTTAAATACCTAGTTGTTTTGAACCATCAATACTCGTAGTTTTACAAGTAAATGAATTTAGTATATTGTTAGGGCTGATTTTTCAATCGACAGATAATTTTTATTCGTGGAATAAAATTGACGTTTGACAGATTTTGTATGGAAGTATTCCCAAAAATTAAAAATTATTCCTCGGACGAAATATTATCTGGCGTTGGAAAAATCAGCCCTTAGTGTATTTTGTTTGATTCAAGAGAAACTTTAGATACTGGCTCGTATTTTGCTTTGTTTTGTTTTGAGAAGGTATTTACTCCAGAAAGTGTTGATAGTAGTTATAAACCTTGCTAATTAGTTAGAAAACTAGCTGTTTACTAACTCAAAATACCAGTTTAACTGTACACGTCTATTTACACCAGAATCGTCTTAAATACTTATTTAAAGTTTCAAGATTTAACTTCAAAGATTTTAACATAAAAGAGCCTACATTTTCGAGTGCAGCGGTTAGATTATAAATTACCTCATTAGGAGCAGACAAGTTGGTTGCGCAAAGGGAAACGGAAGAAAGAGATCGTTTCCCGAAACTAATTACCAAACACGATAATTAAAAAAACAGATTTCTTCGTCGACTAAGGAATGGGGAGAAATAAAGAAAATGCAAAGTGTCCACCCGAAATTTCCATGACAAAACAGTTTTTTCGTATCGCCCAAAATAACCATTGTCTCGTGAGCGTTTTGTCCGTTATTTTTTTTTTCTTTTACGTGTCTCATTTTCATTTTTATCTCTGACGTCGAGGTTTTTAATAAGATATGCAAATTTCTGTGACACGGAGCGACTGCTTCGTCAAATTTAATGATAAGCGTGAGCCCATTGTTGGAGTCACGTCCTATATGGCATCGAAATATCGAAATTCGTGGTACAAATGTATTTTCCAATGACAGGAATACAATTTAATGCTTTTCATAAATTAATCATTTTATTTGTAGGTACCTTTTAAGATATAGGCACATATCTATGATGCTTGGCAAAGACTCGCTTTGTGTTTATCGACAAATATGTATTGTAAGCAAATTTTAACTCTCAAGGCAGGTTGTTTCACGTCCACTTGACGCACGTCCGCATGACGATGGTTAGCGCCATTTCATTTCACTTAATTTTTTTTTATCGTCAAACCAAAAATAGCGTTGTTTCAAATTACAATTACAAAATTATGGCCTTGACTGACGTCAAATAATAACGAGTATGTAATCATTATTATTTGACGAACATGTATTTTACGTTAACCAACCGTTTGAAACAACTAGCCCTTTTGTTTTGGGTGGGAAATCAACAAATGACCTCTCCCGCTCTGGGCTGAGCGGAAGGGCGTGTCAGACTTTTACTGAAAAACCCACCCGTGTTCCTTCAGTCGCTTGTGCCAGGGGCCACGGTATCTCTTTCGAACAACCCGCGGCCCTGGCAGGCATCGGCCCTAGCGGACCCCGTCAGTTCGTGCTGACATCTCTTTGAGGCGCGCGTAGAACACAACGCGCCGTTGACCCGGGCCTGGTCCTTACCGGGCGTCGAGCTGCCCATAGCTCGCCTCCCGCAAGCCCGCGCCTACGGTGGCCGGGAGTCGGCTGTTGACTCCCGTCCAGGGCGTCTCCTGCGGCGACTAGGGGCGTGAGGGCGCAGAGATTGCCTCTCCCTCACGCGCTCCGCCTCCTCCTTCGCCAGCATTACTGCTTCGCAGAAGGAGGTGACGGCCTCCCATGCACTCTCGCTCCATACCATGGCCTGGACCAGGGCAGTGAGAGATCGCCACCGTGTCCTCCGGGCGATCCACACAGTGGTGACACCCTGGCGTTTCCTCCCGCTTTATTCTGAACAAGAACCTCCCGAAACAACCGTGTCCGGTGAGGACCTGCGTTAGGCGGAAGGTGAGGGCGCCGTAGCGCCTCTCTAACCATTCCTCAAAGAGGGGACTTGCTTACGCAAGTTTCTATATTACAAGGTTCTCTCTATTAAATATCCGAACGAAAACGTCAACGTCATGTCGCCAAGTGCCTATCCATCTATCCCTCTCCCTATCATTACGTCCATACGCGACAGAAAGAGAAAGCGCCAACCGACTACCGCTTCCGGACTACGTGGAACAAACCACCAGCGGAGGGACAGAGATTCAACTTCACTTGTAATCGAACACTTACCGCACCCGCACCGCAAGCTAACCGATAAGCTTCGCGACGCGCGCGCGCCGCGGAACATACCAAAACGCCTTAATTAAATTAAACCAATTCACGAGTGTCGGCCGACACAGAACCAGGAAGAAGCAGAGAAACAGAAGCTACCGGACGCCGGTCTGCATATCAGCACGGCACATGCAAAACCACCAAGTAAGTCCTTAACTGTTTCCTACCCCCTTGTGTGCAGGCGACATGACATTCGTTCCCAAGTAATTACACAACGCTTATTGGTCCTTCGACAGCCGCAATAACCCAACTTATTCAACATAAGTTTTTGGTCCATTCGAGTCGGATTCAAAAAATCAGCATTCATAGGTCCCATACCTAAGAATTTAGGCAAATACCTAAGTTCGTAAAACCGCCATATTAAACGAACGCGTACTAACGTTCGTTCATTCCGCTAGGTACATATTTCATTGAGAACCATTGTGCCAACTTAATATTGCTCCTACTGCATTACAATAGCATAGGTCAATATTAAAAAACCGCTTATTATCGTGAGTTAGTTCGGCAAACTTGCCTACTAACTTATTTATAACCAATTACTTCTTACTCACTTACAATAAAAATATTTGTTGTAAGTCTACCCGCTATACTTAATAATTTTTATCCGTTGTATTTTCAACAATAACCCATTATGGAAGAACTAAAAATGAAGATAAAATTACTTCAAGCTAAAAATCAAGCAATCTTTGAGCGTTTATCGTCATTGTATGAAACTTCAAAGAAAATAAATACAATTAATATTGAGCTTCGTTCGGCGGAAACGTTCATGGCGGACACTCAAATACTCTCGATCACTCGTCAGGAATTTAGTGCTAACTTAGACAAAATAAATACATATTCTTTACAAATAAATCCTGATTATACAATCGATTATAACAGTCAAATATCATTTGACGGCGTTTACACCCGTGTCGAAAGAGTTCGTTCACTTGTCGCCGCGAGGTCTGCAAGGTCAACGGATGACTCAACTTGTGATATCGTGAAACAATCTAAATACTCGATCAAACTACCCCCAATTCAGATCCCATTTTTTGATGGTAGGATTGAAAACTGGCCTGTTTTCTACGAATCATTTAAGTCGAACATCCATAGTAATATAAATCTTACAGATTCTCAACGAGTGCAATACTTAATGGGTAATCTGAAAGGAAACGCATTACAAATTACTGCCGGAATTATTCCATCGGGCGAAAATTATAAATCCATTTGGAACAGTTTGGTTCAAAAGTATCAAGATAAACGAACACTAGGGTCACATTACATGTCTAACATATTAAACATTAAACCTGCAAGTAATAATTCCACCTCTTTAAATAGTTTTATTGAAAGTTTTCACGCGTCTGTTTCGGCACTAGAACAATTAAAAATTAACGACTTAAAGGATTTCATACTATTAAATTTAGCCTTGAAAAAATTGGACCCCGCTACCTTACATTTATTTGAGATGCATATGAGAGAGGAGGAGATTCCAACTTATACGGATTTCGTTGAATTCATAAAATCGCAAGTTAAAATATTGGATAGAACTGTTTCGTCTCGAACTGTATCAGTGAACAAAAATAATTATCGTAATCAGTCACGTGATAGTACGGTGCATACCTTTGTTGCTTGTGACAATAACCAAACTTGTTCACACTGTAATGGAAGTGATCATTGGAAGCTTTATATGTGTCCAACATTTCAAGCACTATCAGCCAATTCACGTTTGGACTTTATTAAAAACAAACGTGGATGTGTAAACTGTCTTAGCTCAACACACACGGCTTCACAGTGTAAGTCAATACATACTTGCAGGACATGTAACAAGAAACATCATTCGCTTTTACATCTGGAGCAAATTACTCAACGGTCGGGATCGAGCGACGCTGTGCCTAGTTCCGCGCATTCACAACAGGTGGCGCTGTGTGCATGTTCACGCGTAGGTACAGATTTACCGCGCACAACCGTATTACTGTCGACCGCACAAGTATACGTTGACAATAGATATAATAGATATGTTTCTGTAAGATGTTTGATCGATAACGCTTCGCAAAACAACATAATTACGTCAGCTTGTTGTAAGAGACTTCAATTAAATATTATACCGCTTTCAAATTCATTTATAAAAGGAGTAGGAACCTCTTCGCGGCCTATTATAGGTTACGTTGAGATAACAGTTACTGCTAAAAATAAAAATAATTCCTTTAAAATAACCGCTCTTGTGGTTGACTGCATAACTGACAAATTACCATCTCACTTTGTTGATACCTCTGCAGTGCAACATTTGTTCAAATTACCGCTAGCCGACCCCCTGTGGCATATGCCTGGTGATGTTGAACTACTTCTAGGGGCAAAGCTGTTCCCATATTTATTACTCAACAATAAAATTATTTCACCTACCGCGCCATCCGCTATTGAAACCGTGTTCGGTTATATTCTTATGGGTGAAGTACCCGCTAGTTTATTTAATAATAAAAACGAAGTACCCACTAGTTCGTTTAATAATAAAAATAATATCGCTGATTTAAATACCGCTTCATATTTTTCTACCGCGTTGAATATAGATGATTCTCATTGTTTTCTGTCGTTAGACGAATCTTTACATAAATTCTGGAACATTGAAGAAATACCCTCAAAATCTTTTATGAGTCCCGCTGAACGGGAATGTGAACAGCTGTACGTTTCTACGGTGTCACGTGACTCCAGCGGTAGGTACTGTACTGCGTTACCATTTTGTAAGAATCCAGATTCACTCGGAAATTCTTATGCTGTCGCTTATCGACGTTTTATTCACTTGGAAAAAACTAAGCTTCGCGACCCTGCTTTGCGCGCTAGTTATAACGAAATAATCCAAGAATACCTTAATCAAAATTATTTAACTGAAACTACACCTAGTGCGGCTGATCAGACTGTAGGTTATTATATACCGCATCACCCTGTTATTAGGAATGATAAACAAACTACTAAAGTTCGCATCGTCCTTGACGCGAGCGCCAAGTCTCATAATGGCGTGTCATTGAACGATTTGTTACACACAGGGCCTAATCTACAGGCTGACATATTTTTATTACTTTTAAATTTCCGATTATTCCCTATTGCAGTCACAGCTGATATAAAACAGATGTATCTTCGAATTGCTGTTATCGATGAGCATCGAAAATATCAGAAAATATTGTTTCGGTTTAATACCGCTGAACCTGTTCGCGAATTTCAATTTAACCGAGTGGCGTTTGGCCTTAAGCCCAGCCCATATTTAGCAATGCGAACAGTCCGTCAACTATCAGAGGATGAAAAACATCGATTCCCGCGCGCATCCATTGTCGCTTCGCATGAGTTATACATGGATGACTTGGCTAACTCGACCTCCACTCTGGAGGAAGCCAAGATTCTCTCCGCTGAACTTATCGCCTTATTTAAGGCTGGGGGCTTTGACCTTACTAAGTGGGCAAGTAATTCCTTGGAACTACTAGATTCTATTCCACACTCCAACCGCTCTTCTATTAACTTTTCTGACGGGGATAACTTAAAGATTCTTGGACTCAAATGGATTCCTTCCGAGGATTGTTTCACCTTTACTACATCTAACTTGGATAAAAGTTGTACTAAACGTTCCATTCTTTCCACTGTTGCCCGTCTGTGGGATGTTCTGGGTCTAGTGGCTCCCGTGGTTTTATTCGCGAAATTACTCATAAAGGAATTATGGAAATTAAACACAGATTGGGATGAAACTCCACCCGATTCTATTGTACTTCTCTTTCAAAAGTTTAAAGAGCAACTGCCTTTACTTTCCTCTTTAAAACTGCCGCGTCATGTAGCCGTTACTATGGGTTGCGTGACAAATATAGTAGGTTTTGCTGATGCCAGCTTGAATGCGTATGGCTGCGTCATATACTTACATGTTACTGACACAAATGGCAACGCACACGTAACTTTGGTGTGTGCTAAATCCAAGGTTGCACCTGTCAAGGTCGTATCTCTGGCTCGTCTAGAGCTTTGCGCCGCTGTACTCTTGTCAAGCTTAATTAAGTTAGTTTATGACACTTACCGCTCTCGTACCGCTATTAATAAAATATTCGCATTTTCCGATTCTACAATTACTCTTTCATGGATTCATTCCTCACCGCACAAATGGAATATTTTTGTTAGCAACCGCGTCGCTAAATGTCAAGAAAACCTTGATCCTAAGCATTTTTTCCATATTAACGGAAAAGAAAACCCTAGTGACTGTTTGTCTCGAGGTCTTCTACCTGAGCAGCTACTAAATCACAATTTGTGGTGGCATGGACCTGAGTGGCTTCTACGCCCAACTGCTGAGTGGCCTATCAGTCCGTTTGTTTCCTCATGTAGCGAGCAGTTGCCTGAGTTTAATAATAAATCGCTAACCTTAGTATCTACTGTATCAGAACCTAACTTAATATATAGTGTTAGTCAAAAATTTACATCATTAAGTAAGATACTGCGCATAATTGTTTACATCTTAAGATTTTTGCATTTTATTCCTTATGACAAGTTAAATAAGACAATTACTGTCCGGGAACTAGGTACCGCTGAAATTTATTTAATTCGTTGCATTCAACAATTTCACTTTTTAGATATTTACGTCGAAATTAAAGGTAAAAAACTTCGCTCGCAGTTTAAAAAACTAGATCTCTTTATAGACGAGCATGACATAATAAGAATCGGTGGCAGGTTGTCAAATGCGAACCTTCCTTATGAAGCTCAGCATCCCGCTCTTTTACCTAAACATGATAATTTTACACATGTCTTAATAGACTATTACCATCGCATTTATTGTCATGCTGGTGTAAGCCTTCTTAGCAGTCTGCTACGACAAAAATATTGGATCCTCTCTTCTAGAGGTGTCATCAGACAAAGAGTACACGCTTGTAACTTTTGCTTTAAAGTGTCACCTTCTCACCCCAGCCCAAAGATGGCTGATTTACCCGCTTGTCGCGTACAAGAGACTAAAGCTTTTGTGCACACGGGTGTGGATTACGCTGGTCCCATTAAAGTCACGTTATGTAGACGCAGAGGTCAAAGAAGTCAGAAGGCTTACATTTGCTTATTTATTTGTTTCGTTACCAAAGCAGTTCATATTGAGTTGGTTACTGACGTGTCATCGGACACTTTCATTTCCGCTTTTAAAAGATTCATTTCCCGAAGGGGACCTGTTTCCAATTTATACTCCGATAATGGAACAAATTTCGTTGGAGCCAAGGCTCAATTGCAAGAACTACTTGCTAACCGCTACCGCATAGAGTGGAAAATGATTCCACCCCGCGCCCCCCACTTTGGAGGGTTGTGGGAATCTAATATTAAATCTATTAAGACTCATTTATACCGTGTTATCGGTTCTCAGCTTCTTACCTATGAGGAACTCTCGACTGTTCTCACTGAAATTGAGGCAGTTCTGAATTCGAGACCGCTCTGTGTCCTGACTGAGGATCCTTACCCAGAACCGCTTACTCCCGCTCATTTTATAATGGCTTCTCCGTTGACTTCGTTGCCTGTCGTGAACGTTCCCGAAACAACGAAGTCTCTAACTTGCCGCAAAAAATTGCTTGACCAAATGGTTTGCAGCTTTTGGAGAAGATGGCGGATAGAATATTTACATAACTTACAAGTTAGGCAAAAATGGTTGGATGCCGTGGACAATGTTAGGATTGGTGCAGTGGTTCTCATGCATCAAGATGATGTCCCTCCTTTACGTTGGCCAATGGGCATAATCACCGAGGTTTTCCCCGGCAAAGATGGGACAACCCGCGTTGCTATGGTGAAGACATGCAGTGGCTCTTTCAAGCGACCCATTGTTAAGCTCTGCCCGTTGCCTTCCCAATGATTTCACCGCGTAATTAATATCACGTAATTTTAGTCGTAATTAATATATTTCAATTGTTTTCTTCTCTCTCTTTCTTTTAATCCGCTTTAACGCAATTTCTTTCCCTTTTTTGAGAATACTACATATCCTCAAACCCGGGCAGGATGCTTACGCAAGTTTCTATATTACAAGGTTCTCTCTATTAAATATCCGAACGAAAACGTCAACGTCATGTCGCCAAGTGCCTATCCATCTATCCCTCTCCCTATCATTACGTCCATACGCGACAGAAAGAGAAAGCGCCAACCGACTACCGCTTCCGGACTACGTGGAACAAACCACCAGCGGAGGGACAGAGATTCAACTTCACTTGTAATCGAACACTTACCGCACCCGCACCGCAAGCTAACCGATAAGCTTCGCGACGCGCGCGCGCCGCGGAACATACCAAAACGCCTTAATTAAATTAAACCAATTCACGAGTGTCGGCCGACACAGAACCAGGAAGAAGCAGAGAAACAGAAGCTACCGGACGCCGGTCTGCATATCAGCACGGCACATGCAAAACCACCAAGTAAGTCCTTAACTGTTTCCTACCCCCTTGTGTGCAGGCGACATGACATTCGTTCCCAAGTAATTACACAACGCTTATTGGTCCTTCGACAGCCGCAATAACCCAACTTATTCAACAGGACTTATCGCCGCAATTGTGGCGTGCCCAGCACTGGTTTGCGACAATCGCTCTCTCCATGCCGCTATGAGATCCTGCCAGAGCTCTATCCGCTGTACCGTGATTTCTCGCAGCAGCGGAGTTACGCCCCGGCGTTTTGCCTCCTCTCGCCACTCCCATATATGGGCGAGGACTTTGGCCTCCAGATCCCATGGCGGCAATCTGGCAAGGAGGCTCGCCGCCTCAGCGGAGACCGTGTGGTATCCTCGGACCAGCCGGACAGCCATGACCCTTTGGGACGCGTTCAACCGGCTGGTCGCCGCCTCAGGGAACGCGCCCATACCGGTACCCCGTAAAGGGCCATGGACCGCACGACCCCCGCATAGAGTCTCTGGCAGGAGGCGTTTGCGTTTCGGCGTTGCGTTGCGGCGTTTTCCCCCTAGATTGGGCAGGAGCCGCCTCAAGGCAGCCCCGGAAACAACCGGGTCTTAGGGCCGATTTTTTGAACCGTAGTTAAACTCAACCAATTGTTAAAATAGTAACAAATGTTTAAATTTTTGCAAAATGTGTTTTTTGATAAATTTTTAGTTTTGATATAATATCATTGCTAATGGTCAAATAATTAACTATTAGTTAAAAAAATAACCATTATTTAAACTAACAAAAAACACATTTTGCAAAAATTTTACCATTCGTTACTATTTTAACAATTGGTTGAATTTAACAACGGAGCAAAAAAAATGGCCCTTAGTGGGGTACCGGGTCCTTAGCACAAAGTACATCGATGTAGCTCAAGAAAATCTTAAAAGCAGGAAACTCAAAGATTAAAGATAAAATCCCAAATAAAGTTTTTCACACTTTCTTTGACATAAAAATAGATTCCACTAGTTAAGTGGGATCTTCGATAAGTATTATAAACCCACTTAAGGCGACCATCATCTTACTAAAGATACCACAACCTCCATTAGAACACGGACGTAAAATTAATTAAAACCGCACAACTATGCATTAGACGGACGACTGTCAGTTCCAGTGCGACCCACTTACATCGAGGGCTGAGGGGCCCACGTGAGCGACCGACGCCTTTCTCTTGATAGATTGTAAGCTATAAAGTATATAGGAAGGTTTGAGAAGCTGGGGAAAGCAATGGAAACGGTGATAAATATTGCGACAGGTCTAAAAAAATGTCCAGATTTTGCTGTTTGAAAATCGACAAAGGCAAGAATGCAGTTGTGGTGCTTAAAGAAATGGACGATCAAGAAATCTAGAAAATTCCAATCTAAGAAGACAAGAAGATTACTGTAGTGGTTCATAAGAAATTAATTACATACAAAGACGCCAGTTTCGAGAACCTGGAAAAAGTAAGGAAAATTGTTTCGTAATCGTTTTTAGGGCACGAGAAAACGCTTTTTGGATGACGTCATATTACGGGTGGATAACGAGAACAACTACCATAACATGATTACCGTTATGGTTACGACGAAATAACGTAAAAATACAACAAAAATAAGCCAATTACCTCACATTTTTTATGTAGTGGACAACGCTAAGTTGAATGAACTATACATTAGACGGGCGACTGTCAGTTTCAGGTCGACCCACTTACATCGAGAGCTGAAGGGGACATCACGTGGGCGAGCATTCTCTTCGCAGATTTAGATACTTATACGAAAAAATAGATTATTTTTGTATGAACTTGTTAGAGATAAATAATATTTTTCTAGGTATCTAAGATGTTCGTCGAGATTTCCTTTAGACAGATTATCTCTCTATGAAAACAATGGTGGCGAGTAAACCTGTAACAACACTGTCTCATTGGCAATGTTGACAAAAAACTGAATAAACTGTTTACACAAAGAAAAAACTGTACCTACAGTAGGTACAGTTTTTTTCTATGGCCAGCAAAGTTTGTTTAGCTCCTTTGCGTGTGCACTGTGTTAAGACGCACTAGTAGTGTGATAGTGTGTTTTGTATAAAATAAAAAATCTAAAATAAATAGGTATAATATAAATGTAGGTGCATCAGCCGGACGACTGTCAGTTTTAGGTCGACCCACTTACGTGGAGTGCTGTAGGGGAATACCACGTGTGACGTCAATCTCTTCAAAAAAACAAAGTAAAGCTACATAACATATTTCTATAATATAGGTATTATGTAGCTTTACTTTGTTTTTATTTATATAATATATTATGTAGCTTTACTTTGTTTTTTTCAAGTTTAAATAAAGGCACCACTCGGATAAAATTTTATTTTATTAATAGAAAAGAAACAGTTCATTTGTCAAACTAAATTTTTATTCGAAAACATTTATGAATAAAAATTTCGATAAAAAATATCAATCCGTTTCTTACTAAACTTCAACTATATCCGACGACCCTGATTACTTATCTCCTTTGGTAACTGTATAGTGTATATACATACGTTACGAATTGAAACCAAAAGACAGATAGCGTCAACGCAAACAAGAAAAAAGCTATCAAGACTTCCCCCTTTCACGATGTGAACAAAGCAATCCCAGACAATCAATATCTCACATCGCCATTAAATTAAATAAGCGCAGATTTAAAACGAAACCGACCACTAAACTTGGTATTAAAAGTCAAATCGCCCCTTATAGGGGTCGCTAAATAAATAAATAAGTGTACCAAATATGGCGGGAGCATAATAACAGAAGGCAAACAGCATCGGAAGCCGTGAGATAAAATCGTATTGCGTTGTCAAAAATAAATGAATCCGGGGATTAGTCGGGACACGGGCGGCGGCCGCGCAATATTGTCGCCTGGCGCCCAACGTGGGGCTATAATAAGCCAGCCTGGCATCTGTGCACTGCGCAACTTAACACGGATTTTTGATGAAGTTTGTTAGAGAATATATTGGGCGGGATTTGTGCTGGTTGGAGAATTCAATTATTATGAGATATTCTTCGTACATTGTCACTGGTCTGAGATAAAGATAAAATCGTCTGACTCATCACTCATTGACTGCATGACTATAATTATCGAATAACATTGTTTTTGTTAATCTTGAGCAGTTACTGAATTTCAACAAATCATATTAATATAATGATATGGATGATGAATATTTTCAAACTAAATAAAATTGCTTACTCAGACTACAACCAAGTAAGTAGGTATGTCTACGTACCAACCATATTCCCAGCTCAGCGAAAAAAGACAAAACAGTACACCCAATTTCATCCCATATATATTAATACATTACAGGGTGTTTATCAAAAAGATCTGCAGATTATCATATGAGATTCCTTTGTGCGGGTAGTTGTGAAACGAACGGGGTGAGATAAACTACTCCGCACGATTTCGCCGCAAAGAGAGGGCTCAACGAATAGCTCCCAGTACCGAGGGAGTTTTATTCCGATCGAATTTACCTTGCTATGAAAATACGAGCACCAATCTATCGTGGAGCACTTGGTGTATCGGTCGGGCGAATCATATTGATGGAACTTAAAAAATGATTGGAGTTCTAGGTAGATGTTTTTTTGTTTTTAAGTAATATTTTTTGTTGAGAGAAGATTTTGACGTGAAGTTACGTAGGGGCCTCAACTACGAGTGGGGTTCTTTTTTTTCTTCCATGTGTCGTAAGAGGATTATGGGATAGTGTATAGGTGTAGGAATGGGGTAGCATCCAGCTTGCAATCGTCGGTCCTTCACTAGGTGTGATGATTATCACGTATGCTTTAGTATATGTAGGTATAGTAGCGAAAAATACCATAATGATATAAGGCAAGAAATCAAACCAACGGAGAACTCCCCTTGAGTCATTAGAAAATAGAATTACCATAAACATATTTTACAGCTACGACGTCATTACTCATCAAACACAATCCACGAATACATTAAAAGACATTTAAAACTCGTCGCCACCGACATGAAAAAACAGAATGAAGAAAAAACGTCAAAAAAGATAAGAAAAATTTGAAAAGGTCGCAATTTATCAATGGCGCGTCAAACAGTCGATCGGCCGGGCATCATTTTTATCGTATTTGCGTATAAATAGTGGCGTCGCGACGTTCCAAGCCGCCGCTAATGATACGGAAAATGACATCTTATTTCGAGGCGTAAATCGAAGAAAAAATCGTTCATCTCGCCCGTCTGCATGAATATTTTATAGGCGCGTCAACAGCGAAATGACAGGTTTTATCGTTTGAAAATTCGTCGAAAATTGCGCCAAATGACGCGTCGATATTTTTTATTTAGTGAGAACATCCTTCCGCCAATCAGGCGCGCTCATTGTGGGACCACAATGAGCTCCCCCGGAACGATTCTCGCGTAATTTTTATTTAACTGACGGGCGCAACAGTTTATTTGGCGATGTTGTTATGTGGTAATTATGCTATTGTGTTTTAGATAATAGTTGTTTTTGGGAATTTGTGGTTATCACATTATGTTAAATACACATACATAAACCTACCAAGGAGTATCGTATTACCCAGTAACTGGGTTGTGAGGTCAGATAGGCAGCCGCTCCATGTAAAATACTGGTATTCAGCTGCATCCGGTTAGACTGGAAGCCGACCCCAACATAGTTGGGAAAATGCTAGGCAGATGATGATGTTGATGATACATACATAAACTCACGCCCTCTTCTCATGGGGGTAGACAGAAACTATAGAACGCCATCTGCTACCCGATACTTACATACATCTACTCCTTTTGCTTCGTTTACATTCATACGTCTGGTTACACACGCACGCCGGTTACACGGCGACGGTTACGGTTTATGTACAGACGCCTGCAGGTCAAGCTACCCGAAACTGTCAAATTTTCCCAATCAATCTTGAACCTTAATTTTATGGCAGAAGTGCCATAAAGTTGAAAATCTATTAAAGAAATTTGACAGATTGTAGTAGCTTGATGTGCTGGCATCTGTACTACGCACATGACCTTATGATATGATATGATAATTATATCAGATATTTTCTGGTAAACAAGATACAAGCTTGCACATACACAAGCAGGTAAATGTCCCTATTATGCACCAGTTTTGTACAACTTGCTGATGAAACCATCCCCAATCATCCAACAACAAGAACAGCCGAAAATCAAGCCAATTATTCTACTAAATGTCATAAGACGTTTAAATGTCACACCAATTTATTTTTCAAACCAAATAAATTATTATTCTAAACGTATAAGCAGATTATTACGCCCATAATTCAATAGGTAGCAGCATTTGTTACACAATCATCGAAGCTCGATGTCTAACGTCAAACAATGATTTGAAGGAGCCTCACAACATCAAACGTATTGAAATACAGATCAAAAGCAAATCGGTGGAATAACGTGAATATCTTTATTAATCTATTTAATTGATTATTAGCTTTCTAACATGTTGCTCGAATTAATGGGAATGTGAACGTTTGATCGTGGGGCTGATGTAATGTTAGTGTCGGGAGTACATGATACGGTTCACTCCTTTCGTGAGGAGTGCTCGATCATAGAGATGTAATGTGCTGAAAATTGGTAACAGGATTATTTAATTGGGTTGGGTTGAGGGAGCTTGTCAGCTGTAGGGATAGGCTGGATTTAATTCCAAAGAAGAAACTTTTTGGTTAAATCAGAAGAGCGAAAAATAAAGTCCGCAACCAATTTTCTATGGAATTACTTAGTAGACCAGGTACACGCTTGTTGTGTAAAATTATACAACGATATATTTACAGTGTTTATTTCAAGCGTGTTCTTCCAAAGTAAAACCTAATACAAAAATTTGAAAGCTCATTCTAAATTCGCTAGACTGTTCGAACGTAACCAGAGTTAGTTTACTGCCAGCCTGCACTGCATAAGGTCGACTTTTGTAGACAACATTTACAATACCTATATTTTAATTAAGAATTTGAGATAATTTTCAAGTTATGTAACAACAAACTGAATGACATACTTAACAAAAGTTCAAATTCCATTGCAACCAAAAACTTATTAGGACCTTTTTATTACAAATGATCACTCAAAAATCAACTTAGAATACATTAAATTAAACTAGATAACTGATTAAGTGGCGATGGAATGTAAATTATCTGAGATTATTAACACTGCTATAGGGTCATTCTCAACATTTCAAAAGACGAGTCGGAACTTCACGAGAACTTAAACAAATGAAGACATTTTTCCGAAAAGCACAGCCAAGCGTTCCTTATTCAAATATTTAAAACCTAACAAGCAGTACGTTCCACAGAGGTCCGTTGACATAAACCTAAGCTTCGCAGATTGCGGCAACATTACCGCGTGATCCGCATAAGTCGCTACATATTTCGTAAATTTGTCCCCGAGGGGGGAGGGACGGAACACCTGCCGTAAAGATAAGCCCCTGATGTCGCGTAATATCCCCCTAAAATAACTTCTTAGTGCCTCCGGTGCCATAGCGACGGCTTACCCTCCTCTTGTTCGTCTATGTATCGTTTATGTAAAACTAGGAGCTAATTTGATGGACGAAATTGAGAACATTTTTTTGAAGATACCTGCCCACCTATTATTATAAGCAAGTACTTACTTCTGTAGCTTAGGGAAATTTTTATGATTTTGAGTAGGTAAATGAGTGTTCCCAAATGTATCCAGAACTTTTGCTATTGTCAAGTGTGTTGGGTCAGAGATCATAACCAACTACTATATTAACTATGGATCCTTTCTGTTTTTTTCGCTAATTTCATCAACAACATAAACAAAAAAACCGATGTCGTAATTAAGTACAGTCTACCGGTGTCAAATAAAACCCGCAAAGCCGCAAAGCAACCTACAGCCAGTCACTTACCGCGAATAGGAGTCCCTACCCTACTGCCGACGTCACATCACACCTCACAGCGCCGCTAAGATGCCGCACCAACAGCCTCTAATATCGCGAATTAATTAAGGAAGTCATTACCTCCCGATAGCACATTAACGGCACGCATGTCGGGAAATTGCCAACACAAAGGATATTTCCTGCGTTTTCCCCGATTTAAAGCAATTCACCGATTTTGATTAAGCCCCCGCTGCTACACTGAGATTATTCCCCTTTCAATGCAAAGAATGGTTTATTTCAGACACCGTGAAAGTGAATTGTATTTCCTTTTGCCATTGATTTTATGGGAGCCTTGTGTTTGACGAAAGTGAAACGGGAATTTGTTGAAACGGGAATGGTACATACATATATGAATGTAGAGGCGGTCCAGCTGCTAGACAACATAGACATAGTGTGTAGGCTTAAGAGAACTAAACCATTTGAGTTAGTGTAGTGTACAAAATATAGTGAATGAATAATAGTAACAATGCTGTGCTTTACACATGTAACACGTGAACAAATGTTTTTTTGTCAATTATCAGACTCTAAGAAACTGCTAAGGAATTATGTAAAAGTGCAAATTCACACTACTACTACTATTCTTAGTTATAAATAACAACTCATTTATCTCGTAAAATATTAAGTTTGAGTTAAACTGCTGGTTAGTCTATTAGGCTAGATAGTAATCAATTGTTAAGAACTTAAGTTTTTAAACAGAAAAAAATACCAACACAGGTTTAGTTTACTTATCATAACAAAGGTATCACATACTTTTTAACCGACTTCAAAAAAAGGAGGAGGTTCTCAATTCGAATGTTTATATATTTTTTTTATGTATATAAAGGATATAAGTATAAGGAAAACAATTTGAAAAATTAGTTGTTACAAATGCAAATACAAAATAAACTAAGATGTAGGTAAGATAAAAACATATTGAACGAAACTCGACAAAATCCCCACAGTTTGAGCATGACTAGTCTAAGTTGGCCGCACACAAAAGCACAGCCAATAGAAACTATGTTCATTAGGTATCTCCCAGACTGCCGCATCGCAACCGGTGGCAACTTTAGATTGCCGCAATAATTATTTATTCCGCTCACTTACTACCCGACTCGGTAGGAACTATTCAGCGAAGAAACGCTATTTCCCGCTGGTCAGATAAGACGTTTGATTTCACCCATTTTCGCCTGGACTTTAATTATGGCCCCTGGTTTTGTGTAAAATAGTTGGGAGAGTAATTTTATCCAGATATCAGTATGCGGGGTGGCGCGCTGCTACGAGAGATGGGAGCCGATGAGCGTGAACGAGCCGAGGGTAACTGCACCGTAGACGTCTCAAGAAATTGTTATGTCACAAGCGTTGTTTGTTGACTCCGACGAATATTGACCTACACCTACCTGCTCTGCTTTCCAAAACACTTTTACTAATCCCGAATAAAAATCTGAAACAATCTCTCAAAAAGAATGTAATAAAGTCATCCGACAGTCATTTATTTGAAGTAGATTTCCTTGGCTCTGTTCCGCCTTGTCAAAATAAAAACTGTAAACTTGTTTTGTTTCCCTCATCCACCCTCTCATTTCTTCAGTCGTTGAACTGCATAACTATAAGAGAGCTCACGAAACACAATATAGCGCCGTAAAAAATAAGCGCACATCAGACTCGAGCATGTAATTCTAGCGCACTCTTCCGGCCCGAACAAAGGAGAGAGGGTAAGAACACGAGTTACTCGACACCATGTACCTTACGCAGATTTGTTTCTCAGCGTCTCAACCAACTCCAAACCAAAATAAACCCTCACTTTGAAACATAGGCTTCACTTTACAATACCAAAACCTGTCACCATCAAACATTTCGAAACTGAAGGAACGCAGGAAATTCGCGATAGTCAAATTGTAGTCTTACAGGGCGTGTTACCATTAAATTATTACATTCGCAACTGTGTTACGTGCGTATAAGGCACTATTTGCATTACAACGGATCGCGGAAGGGTCCTCGGGATATGGCAGGTACGTCACATGAGGACTGCAAAAGAAAAATGTACCTTTAACGACGACGTGAGGATTCTTAGAGTCGAAAGAAGAAATAAGCCGTAACAGGATGTCGTTCAGGATAATACCTCCTTCGTTTTATTTTCTTTTCATGAGATTTAAAATACATAACAAATCTGAGAGCTTATTCCGGGGGAAATGACGGTTAGCTTATTATTGTATTTGTGTAACGTCGTTTAATATTTTCAGGCTAAGTTTGTGTCTTCCTGCGTAGTATTATGTTGACCTCTTTCAGGAGACATGCACTACATTTTTAACCTGCACTCCCGTCTCATCCATGGTTGTTAACGGAGTCACAAAGGCGCATCGCGTGGCGGGCCGGGCTCAGCTCAAAGCCGATATATTCCAGCCATTACTCCCGCGACTTGCGCAAACTTCGCCAAGTGATCACCGGCTAGACACCGCCACACAAACAAACGCTACGCCCACAAAAACGCGTCAGCAGGTAAAAAACGTCGGCTGTGTGTGTTTAGTGCACGTGTGTGAGGTGGAACACAGTTCTACTTGTAGTCGACCCTCGGTAGCTACTTGTAGGTAAGTAGCTATCGCGACTCCTTTGTTCTAGCAGCTGATTGGAGCCGGGCCCGGAAATGCGTGTCACCCCACCCCCTCATTGGTCCGTTTCATTTTCTTAGCGCGAGAGAGACGCAGCTACGGTGAAGTGTGTAGTTAAGGATACCGATCTCTGTGTGTAAAACGGTAGGTAGGTGTCACGAGGCGGTTGTTTTGCTCGTAGACTATGTTTGCGCGGCGCGTTCGTCTATGATAAACTATTTCGGTGAGTTGGCCGGAGAGTTTGCAAATTGTTTCGCCTGAAGTTGCCCGTCCAGAATTTTGTTAAATTAGATTTGTTGGACGCAGTACCTAGGTTCAACAAATCTGAACTTAATTTGTTATCTGTACAACACTGCTAAGTTAGACTTTAATTTCTGCGATAGTTATTGTTATTTAAACTGTAGTGTAAATGCTGAATCTTACAAAGAACACGCGAATCAAATGTCTTCCCCTTAGCTTATAGTGAATAAGAAAGACGCTACTGGACGATTACTTAATTTTATAGTTACTTAGGAGTTTAAGTTATATTTAAATTACTTATTAGCTAATAGGCTATATTGTAATGTAAATAAAGTATCACTGTGATACTTTACAATGAAAAAAAAAATTGTTTTTGGCTTATATTTTTTACATTTAAGGCATTTTTTATTCACTCCGGTATTGTCTGTTTTGCGAGCCTAGCCTATCACCCATTAAGATGGGTTGAGTCCCAATTTTGCTAACATTTGGTGAGCCAAATATTAGCGAAATTTGGATAGAAAAAGTCTATTTTCCAAACTAATATTCAATGTTTCAAAATTATTTCATTATTTCTAATAAGCAATATAAAAAGCCTCCATTTCTAGAAACAATATCATAATTACACCGCAAAATGAAAGGCGATCCTCAGAAGCGTTCATTTGTTTATATTTAGCGCACAGATAGATCGCGGGCAGAGACAGGCTAATCGCCACTTTATCGTAAGCTGTCACCCGCAGAGGCCAATCCACTATGCGTTGTTTACATGTAAACGCGATAGACCTTATTACAAAGACGTAGAGGCGAAATCACAGCCGTTTCTTACGAGATCGAAAACTGCTGGTAAAATATGGACAAATAAATATTTTGTAGGGGAGGTAAAGAACAAAAAGATGCCATTATCGGGAAAAGTGTGTTTGAGTAACGTTTAATTAGTCCCGAGTTTTCTGCTTAGGTACCTTTTAATTTTGTTAAGAAGAAGTAAAAGAAAAAACAAACGTGATAGTTAAAATCGCAATGACGCACAGCAAAATCATACTTCTAGAAAAATTGGTACCCACAAAGTGTAAAGGTAACGTACCTAAGTATCAGAGGGGCAATTCTCGTAATTTTAAGAACGTTCACAGTCTGATCTGAGTCTCAATTTGTCAAAAATACCTCTAATTTCCCTACATTTTTTACAAGTTTTTGACATTTGTTTGTCGCCGAGATGAGACTGCGACTAGATTTTGAACGTTTTTAATTACGAGAATTGGCCTTCAGAAATAGCTTTATATTTAGCCACAACTACGTTTTTTTAGCCTACGCACTATTATGTCCGTCTCGTCTAGCAGCTGAACTGCCACATACCTTCTGATAAATAAATTATGTTAGTGCATCGTAAAAAACTGTAAAAACCCTGCGTGTTGCACATCATCATCATCAACATCCACAGCCCGACTTCGCCCACTGTTGGGCATAGGCCTATCTTTTCTTATGTCAATCACCACGCTCCTGTGCCAGCCTAATCCAGGTTTTACCCACGATGGCAACAATGTCGTCTGCCCATCTCGTGTTGCGCAACCCAAAAATTTTGTAACGCGCTCAAAATATTCTCGTTCTAAACTCATCTAGTCCTGCTTTATTGGTATGTAGGTATGCAGTGCGGAGGTATGTACCAGTTGGACAGGCAGCAGGCTAATCGCCACTCTGTCAAGCCGTCACGCACAGGCGCGGCCGCGACACGTGCCAGCGTGCGTGCGTGCTACCTACCACAACGCACCGTGTGCATTGTTTATTGGTTTATGTAATAAAAATTGTCATTAACGACGCGTAGTTGTGGTTTAATTGCTTTCTAAACATTTAAAGGGTAGATTGTAGTGTTTTTTTGCATGTAAATGCATGTGTTTAAATTAGATTTTATTTATTTAATCATTTGTGTACACACACATATAAACAGACAAGAAAAAAATGAACAGAAAAATGGGTACAAATGTGATGCTTTTCCAAACAAATCTCTTCCAGCATACCCGCGATAGGACAGTAGATAGAGAGATGTAGACAGCGTGTGTAACAGTAAAAGAGAAAATAAAATACATACAATAAAAAAAAACAATTCAATAATTAAAATAAAACAAATAATATGACAACATTTTAACAGGAGAAATCATGAATTACAATTATTTTCCTACGTTCATGTTTTTGTTTTCACTAGGTTTTTTGTACCACTCCTGAGCAAAGGCCTCCCTACTCCTTCTATCTTTCGCGAGCCCACACGTCCCACTTCCATGCGTTCATATACTTAACCCAAATAGTTACTAACAAGTTTTAGTTTCAATTAACAAAACCAACCGATTTTGTAATGTAAAGGGTATTACAAATATAATATGACACTGACAACTGACACTTCACATTCCTATTAACTCACAATGCCAATAGAATACATAGCCAAATTAGCAAAGCCGCGGGCATAGCTAGTCTTGAATATAGGTACCTACTGTCAGCAATAAAAATCGATCAACGCTGTTACTTTCACACATTATGTAAATTTATACAATAAGTAATTCAATACATACATAATGGTATATGCCTAAAAGTTTATATCGTTTTAGATTTTTTTATAAATATTTTGCTCAATAATGAAAGATAAAAAAGTGCTGACTTTTGTTGTGGATCATGCCTACAAAAGTCGTGTCTTCTAAAAAAATAAATACCTACCCACGATTTGTTTACCTAAGATATTAAATCAACAAAATTCAGTATTCCTGTTTACAAACAGAATCCTACATGTATCAACTACAAACAAATTAATCTCAGCTTTACCTTTGAAGAAAGTCTTACCTACACACCATAAAGTAGGTTGCCTTTGCAGTCAATTCGCACAAATTGACTCGCCCGAAACTGGCGAATCGCCACTTGTAAATAATAATATTTTTTCTACAGGCGATTCGCAGGCATTTCACATTTTATGTAATGAAGTTAAGAAGAAAGTACACGTTTTTTAAAATTAACTTTTATCTTTTCTGGTCACTAGTGTCTATACTTTATTGCATACCTACAATCCAAAATGTGCCAAATGCCTAATACACATTTCTCGAGTTGTCGACTCGCCCACAAATAACTCAACTTCGTGCGAATCGCCTATAAAAAAAAACATTGTTTAAAAGCAACGATTCGCACGTTTCGGGCGAGTAAATTCATGCGAATCGACTCATAAACCAGAAGGTTGTGTCCCTGAACAACATAACAGGAATAATCCTACAAATAACTTGAGTTACCTAATAAAACATTGCTTGATATTGTGTAATAGATTCACATGAATCGTCGTAAGAATTTCAACTTTTAATTTGGTTTCTTAATTTAGAACGACTTGATTGAGGTTGGGTTGTAGCCGATTGCGACAGGAAACTTTCCATTTTGTGTACACTTACCTAATACCCGAATCGCGATGACGTAGCCCTTTCATTTCTCAACAAATGTGCTAAATTTAGAAAAGAGGAACGTCACAGTCGCAGAATTACGTTTTCACGGTTTGGCTTTAGTTAGCTTTCAGTTGTTTTTGTCAGACTGCTAATTAAAAGGGTTTTGTGAAAAGTTGTCGTATTGTGTCTTTCATTTTCTTTCACGTTTCGAAAACAACAGTTTTATTCATTTTTCAGTAAGACAAATAAGAGTGACGCTAAATTAAATGTTCCTATTATGAATTTATGACTTATTTATACATTTGTACACTAGTTTCGGCCCGCGGTTTCGCCCGCGTGGATGTTTTTTTTACGCGTAAACCTAATTACTTTTCTAAAATAAAAGTAAGTGTAAGTTACTCTTTATAACACCAGTTATCTGCTAGTGAAAGTCCCGTTGAAATTGGTCCAGTGGTTTCGGAGATCAGCCGGAACAAACAGACAGAGGCAAAAAATTTAAAAATTGCCCTTTTTTGTTATAATTACCGTATATATGTTGGTACTTACATATGCATAGTAAAGAGCTGTTATTTTGACATTACAAACAGACACTGCAATTTTATTTATTTGTATAGGTTACAAAGTTACAATAAGCATTTTAGGCAAGTTGCCTTTATTTCATTTGTTTCAGTTTTAGTCAAAATGTCCATAAATATTTTTTTTTACCAGATCCTTCATTTTATGAATGCTTGTCTTTTTACTTCAAGAAAATAAAAAGGTTGACTGGTAGAAAATGCCTATGACATTAAGTCCGCCTCTGTACATTTATATGCTTGAAGTATTAAATAAATAAATAAAACAACCCTTCACTATCAAAATTTCATACATTTAGTTCAGCCTTGAGTCAATCCACTTTTTTATCAATACACCACCCCGTCTATTCTCACACGGCAACTCACGGGAGGTCTTTGTGACTATCGATAAACTCGTACCGATATCGAATGTTGATTATCGATATTTATCAATTGTATCCACACAATGACTCCCGATTTATTAAAAAAAAAAAACAGGTGTGTTCAACCTTTTGATATGTTTATCAACCCTTTGCGTTTCGGGGGCGGTTATGTCGAACAATCAGCGGTTTTATGAATGGGTTACGATGATTATCGTCCAAACCTGAGGTTAGTGACAGGTGAGATGTCACCCGCGTGAATGGAGTGACGTTTGCTTCAATAGTAGGGAACTTGACCTGATAAGATAGTTCGCTTGTTCGACTATGAATACAAGTAGTTTTAAATGCGCTGTTGTGTTGTTTGGTACAGTACAAACCTTTTTTTACTGGAGGTGAATACAAAAGATGTAATTTTATCTCGTTGTTTGTTATTTTTTTCAAGTGTTTTTTTTTTTCTTTTATACAGGTTCATCATATCATCAACATAATCAGCTCATAACGTTCCCACTGCGGGGACGAAGGCCTCCTCTCTGTGAGAGGGAATGGGCCGTAATCCACCATGCGGGCCCAATGCGGATTGGTAGATGTCTCATGTCTTTTTTTTTTTTTTTTTTTTTTTTTCAGGATGGGAAATCATCAAATGACTCCTCCCGCTATGTCATATGTCTTAGATTTGTTTTTTGCCTAGGTCATGCCGGTTTTCTCACGACATTTTCCTTCACCGTTACAGTAAGACAGGTTAGTTTGTTTGAAAAAGAAGCCAGAAGTCTTTAAAACTCATGTTTTTTATGACATTCACCGAAGTATTTGCCAATAACTTTCAAATCTAGTAAAATCCAGAACATTTACAATAATAATCAGTGTCAAACGGTCGGTCATCTTTGAACAAAAGGCAAGGGAAACATTGACCAACGAGCGTGGAAAATTGAAACGATGTGCGGAAAGTTATATATATTAATACGTTCGCGAAGTAATATTGGACAGTTGTACTGGGTATGTTGTTGGGAGGAATATAATATGATCACTCGATTCAGTATTGCCTACAATTTATATGAAACGCAGCCCAGAACATGAGCGCATCGTTAGCTGCGCCTTGCCACACCCGGTCTGTCCCTATCGGACTGATTAAAATCTATGTAGGTACAATTACCGAAAATCTTTAAATAGCTTAAAACAAAGTCGCTTTTCGTGTCTGTCTGTGTTACCGCTTCGTTCTTCTATACTAAACCATGGATTTTGATGCGGTTTTCCTCATCATTTACAGAATTTATTCCGGATGGTCTACAAGTAAAATACATTAATATAAATAAATAAATAAGAACTTTATTGCATAAATGGTGTTGCAATAATACAATAAAAACAGTTGCACTTTACAAATGAACACTGGTACAATATGAAACTTAAATAACTTAATAAAGAAATTTTGACGCTTTGTCAAGTCGTAAAAAACTGTGCGTAGCAAGGGTAGGTCGCTAGCAACATTATGATATTAAAACAAACAGGAGAATGTAGAGTTATAGGGAATGGATTACTACACTACGCTACGCCAGTGCTACGGCGTAGCTCGCACTGTGCTACAATCACGTAGCGCTCTGAATGCCATTCATTGTGTTAATTTTTCAAACATTAATAGTTGAGACATTTTAATTGTCTCAATATTTTACCAACCTTAATACCATCAGTACTGAACCTTGTGTGTTATATCAATCATATTAGGATTACTGCTACTACGTAGTCTAAAAAAGAACTTTTGCACAACATTATTGCAATTAACTGTTCAACTTTTAGAAACTAAACAAGCATCCAGTATATACGAGTTACCTACATGTTGTGTATGTAAAAATCTCACATAACTCTAGTATTAAAACAAGCGAGGTCTACAAAAGCGATACTCTAAAAAATGCACTGGAAAATACATCGCGAAGTTTCTCTTGAAAGTGAGGTAACGCACGGAGCGTTGCAGCTAACCAACCGTGGAGCTAAGGAAACAGTTCCATGTGTTACGATCACAGCGATTAGGTACACTTTGTATACAAGCAAGTATAATTTTTCAGACAAAGTTGGTAAAACTACTTTACTACCTACCCTGCGGCCGTGGCTTACGAGTTGTAAGTCGTAGGTTTAAACCCTGACAGGCGCTTTACTTTGTGTAAATTATTTCATCAGCACTGCTCTCAAAACGGTGAACGAAAACATCGTGAGAAAACCGGCCATGTTCTACAACCATAAATTCGAAGACATGCATTGTCTACCAACCTGCACTGGGCCGGCGTGGTGGATTATGGCCCATTACCTCTCATCTAGAGGAGGTCTGTGTCCCAGCAATGGGAACATTATAGGCTGATTATGCTACCTACCCAGCAGCATGAAGGTGTGAACATTTTGGTGTCTTTTCAATTCAAATGAGATTTTTTATAGGCCACCTGCAAGCTGCCTTTGAACCTATGAACGCTGTGCTTTTCAATAGATAACAGCTATATGTAGGAAGGTAGAAATCGTACTGAATATAGTAATAATGACTTTGTCAAAAACTTCACTAGAAATGTCGCAGTTCTAGAAAAACTTGAGAGGTGTCAAGGGACACCTGGATGGAACGAAGTTCCTTTCGATTAATTAGTGAAGGAATTGTAATTAAAAAAAAATTAAAAAATAATCGTCGTGACACCACACTGTTCAATGCGAAATAGAAAGACAAAACGAAAATAACTGGCTTGCTTTCTATAAGAGAGAGAGAGAGAGAGACAGAGAAACACGCGCACGCCGCACGGCTTACAACTATAGCAAAAAGTGTCGTTACAACCTTTGGTCTTAATTTTTCCCGTCTAGCTCCCTTTTGCAACGCGCAACATAAAAACGCTCATTAAGAGAAGACTAGAGTCGCAGCAGCCGGGACATTACTGGCTGATTATGTGAGGAAAAGAGTCGCTCTTCTTCGTAAGTTCCAGCTACTTTTCCTGTAGAACAAGCCCCAGTAAATCGCTCATCGCTCGCCACACACGGCTAGCCTGCTGAATAGCTGGTGTCGGCAAGGCGAGCGCCTACCGCTGCATATTTATGAAGCGCCTCAAACACCATAAATAGTTGATACGAACCGGCCTCCACGGGTAATGGAGTAAATACAACGACACTACGTACTTGTACTTGTTGTACCTGATTCTTGAGGATATGTGGAGTAATGTGTGATGGGTAGGTATATACGACAGTGCTGTGAATGTCTCAGAAGTTGAGAGTAACAGATTGGATGTGATGCGTTTCTTCAATTGAACCTCAATGTATATTTTTTTACAGTGAGGAAATTTATTTTTCTTTTGTAATATGCGTAATATATGTTTATAACGGTTATAGTTTTGTGTTAGGAAGGAAAAAACATGGTTGGAAGAAACATTCTCCAACAATCGTCTTAAATATTCTATAACGAATTCTCTGTGTGTCTTTTACCAATTACTTATTATGAAGCAATGCTTAGTAAAATGCTTAAGGTTGTACCAATAAATATAACTAAACTAAGACGGTGAAGACGGTGTCGGGGGACTTAACAACGACTTAACAAATCTATTCTAACATTTTAAACCAAACTCCTCAACATTTTCTTATACGAAACAGGGCCAGTACCCAATCTGTAGACCTGGATACGCTCTTAGAAATCCCCTGCGTCGTATGTGCTCGCTAAGCCGATCGGCTGTTTCAGACATTTATTAAACCTCCGGCAAACTGCCGAGCGACCTGCCGGCCCGGCGACGGCTGTACCCACCGATATAGCTTAGATAAACGCGCACATAACTATGCAAACTACTCCCAGCGACATCTACCAACCACAACACATCATAACTGCCACCGTTCCGCAACTTAGTTTAAACTTTAATGCTTCTGTTTCTAAGCACATAATACAAACACGCATCAATTGATGCCGTACAACATTCTGGTCAACAGTCGCGGCACACTATTAGCTAGGCACATATCTGTGAGTGTGGTGAGAACGCGAGCTGAATACCGTATGGGCGTTGTAGTGAGCCTTAAAAAATTAAAGCCGCCGACGGTACTTAGAATGCTAAGTAAAGATTTGAATGGGGCGGAACGCTCTCCGCACCGCGATGGCGACTTACCCGTGTCACGTCGGTGGGTTATTTTTTTTGGTTCGAAAGTCGGACGTGCTCGGAGACTTCCTTTCAATATGAAGTGGAATCGATTAATGAGCACCAGTTTAAAATTGCAGTCAGGGCACAGGCCTAATTTATAATTCTATCGTGAGATCGACTCGTTCTTTTGTTAATCGTGATAAATGTTTGTACAAACACGACAAACAGAAACACCTAAGTGTTGCAATTACAAGTGAGCGTCGGCTCAGCGAACAAAAAGATGTACGAGGGTGTCCACTAATATCATTTCAGAACGGACTGAGGGACGGAAAGGCGTGTATGGTTTCAATACCTGTACGCGTAATCCAGTGTGGATTTTCTGAGGTTGGCGGCGAAGTGAAAATTGTCACCATACAATACTGGGATAAGTGGTACAGGGAGCGCGGAGCGCCGGATTCAGTGCTCAATGGAGAGCGACGAGTGTGAATTTTCGCGGTCGCGTATCAGTCGCGTGGTGCGGGACAAACTGGGCATTGGTCGAGCGTGCTAATCTGCGTGGAGTGTCGCGTGTGATTGGGCAGACGGTGCTGTCCAATTTTCCGGTAGCGACGGCCGGCATTAGTTGGACAGACAACGGCCGTCGCTTAGTAACCGACGTACATATTTGAGTACATAGCCGGACGCAACGTACACTGCGATTGATAGTTGCGTGATTGAAAATGGCTATTGTTACATAGGTTATTTGGCGCGTTCATTTCGTACATAGGTGATTTTGCATATTGAGACTCGATCTTTTACTTAATGTTTGTTAAAAAAAAAAGCAAAAAGTATAGAAATTCCTTCATTAGCATACTTAACTTAGTCTAAAAATATTTTATATCTTTACCATCGTAAAACACGACCATAGTCCCGGAAAATAAAAACACCAAAAATTTTATTACACAAATTCATGCAAAATAACAAAACTCAAGCCCCGAACTTTACATCAATCTGGAAACACAAAACATCTAAATGTCAATTTGTATTCGCAAACAAATCTGGTAGTTCAAACAGCTCTGCAGCGCTACAGCGCTCTAATGATTGTTTACCATGGAGGGCGCGGCTGGCTAGTTACCCGGTAATGCAATATTAATGCAATTCATTAAACGTGCAATTCAAGTGTGCGCAGCCCTAGCCCCTCGAATAGGAAAGCGTGGAGGCGCACACTTTGTAGGATAGTCTTGATCCGAGAATTGGAATCGCGTGAGAATTGATCGGGTTACATATTTCATTGTTGAATTTTGCAGTCACACTTTTGTTTATTTGCAACTGAAACTAAATAATTTGCAAAAAAAAAAACATAAGTTTATGTTTATTTTTGTTATTAGTCCAGTTCATCACAGCCGTGATAATATTGAATGTCCTAACAATGACACAATAGTTGGTCACCATACCGAGTGAGGGCATGGTCACTAATTTTATTGCACATATTCAATTTGATTGTCAACAAAATGGTGACACGATCACAATGGAGAATTAACTAAAACGAAATCATCAAAATTGATTTATTTATTTCAAACTACTACACTCAAAATACGCGTTCATTCACAGTTTATGATTGCTTTTTCACAAAGCAATGTGACCCGTCAGAAAACTTCTCATATATTAGGTTTCCCAAACCTAAACAGTTTATTTATCCCGAGTGATTGTTACAGCACAGCAGCGAGGCGGACGAAATTAATATCGGACAAATCGAGACCGCCTCCGGGCCCCATTACACGATCAAAGTAAAAATATATGAGGCGAAGGAAAAGAAACCAAACATATGCCAGGGTAAATATTTGGACTGCGAACTGCGTCCCCATCTCCCTGTGGACCGCACCCCCGCCGTATTACGTCATATTGTTCTCGCGATCGATTAGCCGGCCGGCCGTGACGTCGCGACGTGTTTCATAACTGTTGCCTTTCGCTCCCTTATCTATTCCTGTTACGAATTTTTCTATGCAATGCTCCGCTGACGTCACGTTTTTTTCACAGATTCCTAAACGTTTTCACCACTCCTACGGATTCTGGTTGTGACTCAGTTATGTAAGCCACAAAGCGGGGGTAGCGACGTGCAAAATTATTTGTTAGATCCGAGTTACCGTGAGAACCTCTCGTCGATATGACTCCCTGAATGAAAAAATATATTTCATTGAAAAAATACACTCCAATCGCTGGCCTCGGGGCGTATAATAGTGATTGAACTAACCTGTCAGCCCCATGTTAAGTGGTTTTGAGGGTACCATACAACCATTGTCCGGACAACCAGTAGCGTGTTTTCTTGGTAAATGTTTGATTTGGGAATATTTACTAATCTGACTTCGTAATACGGGTGTGTGTTTGCGTTTAAAATTTTTGCAGCTTGACGGGATGTTTTCGTAGACTGGCGAACCTCAAATAATCCTTTCCTGAAGGCAAGCTGTGCATCCAACATCTTTTACCTATTAGATCTTGATAGTTTTTACTAGGATTTTAAACAATTCTTTCTACAACAAAGTCTGTTAACAACATCGGATATCATAACAGTTCTTTGCAAGTCATAACAATGCTGCCTCTGTTAGATATTGAATTGCTATAGAATATTATGATTAAATCATCCTCGCCTGTTAACACCTTAACAACTTCCACCTTACAAAACCGCGCAATAAATTTACAATTTGTAAATAAACACGATTCGAATCGCACTCTCAATTTCAATCGAGACGCAAGTCGCATCCAAACGATTCAATCGCGCATATGTCCCATTGTCCGCGCTGACAATGGCGGCGCCGCGCCTCTGCGTGCCATTCAACCACCAGCCACAAAAGTCTGTTTCGCTAAACTCCTTGTGTGCTGTAACATTGACCTATAGAGCCAACAGGTGAATCTCACAAAGCGTTTGTTTGGGTGTCTCCGGTGAATTAACGCCCTACCGCTTGTGCCGTGACGATCTAATGTAAAGTACATTGTCTGATGCGCTCAATAGAATAGTTTACATTTGCAAATGTGTTGTTATGCTGAGTTGGCGTGCCGTAACCTTGCCGGCTGTGCGAATCCGCGAGGGGACCCTGAAAGAAGCTATTTCAAAAAGAAATTCGCAAATGTATAAACACTTTTCAAACACAAAAGCTTCTGAATCCATTAGCATAGCGTACCAGAGTGTCATGAGTCCTAATTTACTAAAACCTACAAAACAACGCATTCAGATATTAGGGACTGAAATGATTAATCACTATTAACAAATTGCAACCGTAACCAATTCATAGCAACCAATTCGTATAAATTCGGAGGACAAAGGCCGGCTCGCCAATCAGCATATTCGAGCTATCTATTTAGAGCATAACGGTGGCATATACATAGCTATGAAGCATAAATTCGCCACAGACCTGCATTACCTATTAATTAATCGCTCTACGCTAATTATACGACACAAGTGCCAACATGAACGGTCAACGGCACAAAGGGGTCTACACAGTGTGTTCACGTATCTGCGGCCGTACATATAGGTTTCTCGTAACATTCTCGATTATGGCAGCTCGCCGGTGTCCGTGTGCACATAGCCGTTCTTGAGTGCCCACATAGGTATTGAAGACATTGATCTTGGCTCACAATGCTTTGTCCTGCCCAGTGACTGGTGAATGGCCGCGCTCAAAGGAGGCTGCATACAAACTGTATTTCTGTCACAAAGTTACATGCGGCTTACTGACAGGACTACGGAGCTCCTAGAGCTCGTATGTCTTACCAAACTGGATCATAATAATACAACCCGGAGATGTTACGTCTCTTTGTAAGGTTGCTGGAGGATATCCTCTAACATTTGATTAATAGAACATCCTCTTAGTACACTG
This sequence comes from Apamea anceps, assembly GCA_951799955.1. Classification (NCBI taxonomy): domain Eukaryota; kingdom Metazoa; phylum Arthropoda; class Insecta; order Lepidoptera; family Noctuidae; genus Apamea; species Apamea anceps. Next base: position 7,175,244 of record OX637505.1, on the reverse strand, counting down.
AATTTGAAGCAGATATAGCTAATCAATGGCAACTCTGAGGACGTAGTTTGTGCTTCCCATTTCGCTGAAATACCTTGGTGCGCAACATAATATTAATAACGTTTAGGTACATAGCGATAGAAATACAAGGAAATGTGAAAATTATGATAAACATCAATTCAATTCTACAAGCTGTTGTTTTGCATCCTCGTCAAATTTCAGGAGGCTGTTATGAAAGACATAAATAATCTAATAAAATTACGATCCCTGGTAAATAATGAATATATACTTGTTTTTTTAGTTATTTAAGTTTGACAGTATTTCAGAATACACCACTTTCAAAGAACAGAATCGCGTTATGGTATCGCATAAGCGGCCACGTTTTTATGTGTGTGTAAAAGGACAGTTACAATACGGTCTCACACAGGCCGCGTTTCAAAATACGTGCCCCACACAAGCCGATTTCAGAAAATTAAATGAAAAAAAACCTACTTATTTTATTATTGATTCGTGTCGAGAATCAGTAGCATAGTAACCTCCTTGAATTTGACGAGGATGCAAAACGACGCCTTGTATAATTCTTATATAAATAGATCGAATACTCATTTTCTTTTATTTTTCTTCGGCTATCTTCAGAGGTGGAAAAGGAAGTATTTCAAGCAAATTCTTAGTACCTAGAGCATCTAAAAAATATGCATACAGCCTTCCTGAATAACTTAGAAATTATGATATCTGTCATTAAGTACCTACGTAGTTTTCTAAGTGTCAATCCAATAACAATTGTTCTGCAACCCTGCATCAAGCAAATAAAACATAGGTAACAAGCTAAAAAATAGAAGAAAAGTTAATCCATTTCCATTCAGAAGTGTGCAGATGTCGTCATATACGTAGAGCTGCACAAGATGGCGCTTTCTCCGGCATTCGACGCTTGTACCTGTCTATAGTGGATCATACGTGGAAGGTGTAGTCTTGATACTTGACAGATTATTATTGTAAAAGGTTAATTTTACGAAGATACTTGCATAAAAGTTGGGGATCACGATTAGGGTCACCAGCGGATAGGTTTTGCCATAGATATAGGACGTTGTGAATAATTCTGTTAATAGGCAGAAGCATTAGGTGTAGCGAGCATTAATTGTATACCCAATTACCCAAATGTAAGCCAATAAGAGATTTTATTTGATAAAATTAATTTTTCTATCAATTTGTGTAGCTTTTTTCCAACTATATTGAGGTCGGCTTCCAGTTGAACCGGATGTAAATGTGTATCAACATTTTACATGGGTTGCTGCCTATCTGACCTCCACAACCCAGTTACCGGGTAGCATGATACCCTTGATAAGACTGGTAGTCAGACTTTTGGGCTTCTAACTACCCACAATGACTGTCATAAATCTATGAATGACAGACGGGACCAATGGCTTAAGGTGCTTTCCGAGGCACGTAAGGAGTCACAATATGTAATGGATGGTCACCCATCCACGATCCAACTGCGGCAAGCGTAGTTTAAAACCTTCAAACGACCTTTGCGGCTGTTATTATTTCGGCACGTTTCAAATAAAAATTGTCAGTTAGCAGAATTAAAGCGTTATGCTGTAAAAACATACATCTTAAAAGGTTGTTTTAGTCAATCAGCAAATGACTTTGTGTTATACTTTTTCTTTATTTCTTTCTTTTATGCCTAAATTCGCCAAATCAACATGGCAAGCAACTAGCTTCTTCAAAAAAATTTAATCAAACCCGGAAAATTCCTAATTACTAAAAATAACCCATAAAAAATCTACTTTTTGTCCCCTTTTATAACCTACTACGTTCTATCCGCGACTTTGTCTGCGTGAAATTTCTTGCTCCCCTGTCGCATCGCATCGCCTGCCCGCGCTGTTACTTCGTCTTCGCTTAGCGTTCTTTTTTATTTTTTTCTTTTTGCTTAGCTTCAAAGAATCCTAGCATAGTGTTACATAGCCTACAGCGTTTCTCAAAAATTAGGCTACCGAACGCAAAAATATTTTTTTTCAATTCCGACCAGTAGTTTCAGATATTAGCACGTTCAAACAAAAAAAAAAATACTCTTCGGCTTTATTATTAGTATTTATAGATAGGTAAATGCCTTCTGCAAGTAATAAAAAATACACTATCGAATCTCTCACCTCGTCACCTGTCTTTTAAAAAAGGATCAAAACTCATAAATCGCAGTATCCTCCACGTAAACCCCCGTACAGTCGCGAATCGCAACGAAAAATAAACGCATCCGTGGCGGGCTAAACGGGTAATGCGCTCTTATTATCATAACAATAATAATCTGCACAAAACAGATATACAGACGAAAAAAAGTATTTTCGTGAAACCTGTATTTTTCGCTCACTGAAAAACGTTTTTAACTGGAGATAGGGTGAAATGTTTGCTTTTGTTTTTTATCTTTGCTGGTATCAAACCTTTTTTAAATTAGGTGATGGCAATAAATATAGGTAGGTGTTACGTAAAACCTATAGGAAACCATAAACACAATGCCAATTAAAACATACTTAGGAAACAATAGGGTCGAATTTTATTTGGAAGCAAACGCTGAGTAGCCTCAAAGAAGCCTCTATCAGTCAAGAAGCCACTGTCAGTATCTATCAGTAAAAAACTCGGTACCTACTTATTTACTACAGGATTTATCCTGAGATCCGTGTAGGTATACAGAAAATATTGCTAAATGCATTAAGGACAAAGGAAACACCTACCTCAACCTTTTAAAGAACGGAAAGCGGTAATGACAGTTTTTGCATACTGAACCTGATGCCAATGAACTTAGGTCTCAAGCAATCGAATCATAGCGTAAAATAAGCGACAATATGCGTCGTGACAGGCCATCACTCCGGGGCATACGATCAAAGCATTGAACGGATTAAGAATAATTAGCTAATTTGTCATTTTAATGTCACATGCCATCACGTTCTCGACAAAAAGGAATAAAAATTTCAAAAAAATATTTAATCCAAGCCGGGCGTATCGTAAAAACTACAAGTCGGCATAACTCACGCGTCTTTGCCTTTTGTGCGGTTTGAAAAATAAAAAGGGTATTTTAAAAAAAGAACATTAGTTAGTGCGACGGATCAGTCATCCGCGGGCCGCGCCGCGAAACACGTCGCCCGGCTCTTTCATGCGCACTTTGCCAGTTATTTAAGTCCCGACACGTGTACTAATGACGCTTCGATTTTGACCTCCGATATCCGAGGGTAGCGATTTTCGATGCCTATCAGCTCCGACTTACCGCTTGTTTTGAATAACAAGACATGCTGTTTACATAATTCCTGTGGTTACGTAAATGTGACCTATGTTCGGGTTACGTGGGTACAGTGGGTTTAAACACCTTTACAGTACAATGTAGTTGTTGGAAAATTGGAAATCACCTAACCCTTGCAAGTTGCGCATGAATAAAACTTAAGAATAGACTAATTGGACAACGTTTGATGCAAAACAAGAGAGAGTTTTCAATACATTACAAGAAATCATGTAACTAGAAACGAAGGAAACCTTAGAATAAATACAACTTGTTATTGCAATATTTCTACAAGTCTATTATTAGGTACCTACCTACGCGACTGAAAGACTTGAAGGTCTTACTTTATGCATTGTACAGACGCCAGCAAGTCAAGCTATCCGAAATTGTCCAATTTTCCCAATCAACCTTGAACCTTAATGCTTCAGCGACAAAGTTGAAAATCTATTAAAGAATTTTGACAGATTGTAGTGGCTTGATGTGCTGGCGTCTGTACCTTCATAAGTGACGCATCTGATACTGTTACCCTTCAAGACGTCTATGAAAAATATGCATAGTAAGAAGTAGTCTCTATTAATTGGACTTATTGTAATAAACACATTAATAAATAACATAGGGTTAGACAGAAGTGTGGGCTATAGTGCGCCAACTTTTCATCCAACAAATAGTGCTACGAAAACACTCTACTCTCCCATTCGTTGCAAACTACACACTAAACCGTAGGAAATATCAAGTCTGTTCCACCCAATACTCCAGAACAGCTCTTGCTCAACGTCACTACAATATTATAAGCAACCACCTGTACAATATCGTAAATAAAAACTGCAACATTTATCCAATGACTAGGTTCGAATGTAAGAAAAGTGTTCAAGGATGGCTACAAAAACTTAAATACGAAGACACCGAACAACTGCTTAAGATACCTACTTAGTCACTCACTGTTTCTCATACACGATTTCTCATTGAAGTCTAAGTATTGTAAACTTACGACTTTACACATACATACACTACACATACATAAATTATACATACATACATTACACATCCCTAAACATTCACTCACCCTCGCACACTTACATACGTTGTCCACTCTATTTTCTGTATAATTTTTACTTCATTTCTCTGTGACAATGAAACTGCACTAATGCCCCTGCTGTCCCTCGTGGGAACCTGTGTACCTTTGTCTAATAACTTTTGCTGGAACACTGGTACTCATAACACAAGTTAGATCTTACTTTGAGTACCAAAGTTCAAAATACGCTAGTTTTTAAATTTTCTGGTAATACAGTTCTTAGCGTATCATAGTCACTAGTGTTATTGTTCACTTTTTTGCGAAATAAAGAATTTATTATTATTATTATAGTATACCCACATTCCTTATTCCAACTATTGTAATAGCGTTCAAAAAACTTCAAAACACTTAAACATAACATAATCAGCCTAAAATGTTCCCACTGCTGGGACACAGGCCTCCTCTCTTCGAGAGGGAGTGGGCTGTAATCTACCACGCGGGCCCAGTGTGGGTTGGTAGATGTCACATGTCTTCGAATAAAAAAAACAAAACAAAACACTAATTTAACTTTTAAAATTTTCGGCCAATTTCGCGAGGACTTAGTGTTATTCTGATAACTTCACAATCACGCTACGATCGGAAAAGTAATCATGAAATGGCACACCTACACATCTCCTTAAAGGACGGAAGGCAGACTCCAACTTCCGTAAATCACCAGCCTAGTCCATCTAGAGTCCAAAGTTTTAAAGCCACAATAGTAACCACCCACGAAAGTCCGTCAGTCCGGTTCGTCATGCAATGATTAATACTGACTTGGCTCATTAGCTGAAGGGCTTAGCAACGCCGTCCGGGGCACTTAATCACTCGAACAAAGCACTACCTACTCGCGAGCAGCCGAAAGCATCATTCTTCGTCAGGAATGTGTGAGTGGGGTGTTTGACATAAGCGGTGGCTTGAAGCGGCTTGACAGTGCTTGAGAAGTTTTTGTTGTTTCGCGGTCAAAAAATCTGTATTTAAAAAAAAAATAGTATGTATTATTTTTTAAATAACAGCTCCGAAGATCTACAATCGCCAATGGTGCAGTGGTATTGAACTCTGAAACGGATATTCTCATAAGCAACATAACAAACGGATCTGTGATAACAGTTTGATGTTTTCTACAGACGCTGTTGCTTCCTGAGCCTCTTGAAGTAATTCTTGGTATATTTACAAAACCTACGCAATTTCTCCTCCATCCTTACTGACAAAACAACATTCATAATCAGCCTATAATGTTCCCACAGCTGGGATACAGGCCTCCTCTCTTCGAAAGGGAGTGGGCTACGTGGTGGGTCCACCACGCGGGCTCAGTGTGGGTTGGTAGATGTCACATGTCTTCGAAATTTTGTTCTAGGACATGCCGATTTCCTCACGATGTTTTCCTTCACCATTTTGAGGGCAAAACAACATACAACTTCATTACTTCCTATAAATGGTTTCAAGTAGTACAAATACAGGCACTTACGTCCACCCGCTGTTCGTTCATAACTTAAGTCCCATCATTAGAACGCGAGGAGGACGAAGCGCGCATGTGAGTATGTACTTTGAATTCTTGTGTACTTGCATACGTACTTTCATATCTCTCACGTACTCTCTCGTACAGAACTGTGAACTTAAATTACTTGCCGAACTATTTTTCGACTATTTTTGAATGCATATCTTTGACATTTCGAACAGTACCTTTAGTTGTATCTATTTTTGTGCTTCATAGGTATAGACAGATAGGGCTATATTAATTATTATGACACACAAACCCGTGGAAAACTTAGGCGAAAACCCAAAGGTTAATCCAATCCACATTTTCCACCATTTCAACTTCTCAAAATCGGCTCCAACCATTCGTATCGCCATAAATCCACGTGGGATACAAGCCGATCCGTACATCCTACCTATTGGCACAAAATAGATAAATTCAGAAGGTCAGCTCCATACAACGAAGGAAAACGCACGCACACATAGGCACGCTTCACGTAAGTACAGCGAGTGCAAGCGTACTCGCGGCTGTCATTTGTTTGTGGTATTTGAAATCTCCGTACATACGCAGCTAGCTCCATTTACAGGCGCACGCACACATAGATATGTGTGCGTGCGCCTGTAAATGGAGCTAGCTTTCTGCACCTATCTATTCTGTACTATGGGCCTGTTTAATTACCATAATTAATTAGATCCCGTGGCGCAGACGTGAGCAGAATGGAGGATTGATGCCAGTAACATATCGCCGCCATTTGCCGAGGTGACGAGTATCGTTCCTCGTCCGTATATTTTTAAAAGCCTATCATTAGGAAGTTGGTTTTTTGTGTCCATCGCCACGTAGATATCATCCCGTGCTATCAATCATCGTAACGTGCTATGTAAGATGTGTGGAGGCTTTTGGACTTTTTGTTCCTAGACCGTTACTAATTAGAAGGTGTTTGATGTTAGCGGTGAAGTCGGTGTTGGTCTTATGCTATTTGTTTGTGTCATGATTTTGTTACAGCTTGATATTATTTAAGTTTGTATATCGCATATATTGCAATTTTAGAATATGAAAGACTATCAGTGCGCCGCGATTTCACCAGCATAAGTCTCGATATCAGGGCATATCGGGATAAAAAGTATACTATATGTTAATCCTGGCTATAAACTATCTGTGTACCAAATCCGTTCAGTAGTATTTGCGTGAAAGAGTAACAAACATCTGTCTGTCCTCACAAACTTTCGCGTTCATAATATTATTTATTTTATTTTAAAATTTTTGGAAAACTTACAGCTAAACACTTTTGCAAGATTGAGAGTAACAAAAATAGGGCCAATTACAAGTTTTCACAGATAGAAAAGAGCATAATATAAACAAAACAAAAAAAAAAAATAAGAAGATAAACAGCGTTTTGCGTAAATTGTTATCAATTAGTTTACGATCGATGCTATCGATTAGTAGGAAGTAGGATAGGATACATCGTACATCGCCTACAATCATGTCTAAAATACTTACCAAATAAAAGATTGTTATTGAGCCTAACTGGTTAGGGTGCGGACTCACTGAAGCACCGAAATAGGTATCGTAACTTCTCGAAGCTGTTCAACAACAAGCTGTTGCTATATTTAACTAACAGCGTTTGACGTCACAAAGAAATCATAAAACCTCTACCAGGGGCTCCTGCTATTCGCGTGGGTCTTAGGTACGCACCCTGAAAGTTTTTCAAGCAAAAACCCGAAGTGATTGGCACGTTTCAATGCTTATGCGAAAATATTCTAATAATACCATTAATAGAACCATATAATCCGTTTTTTTAATGTTTTTTTTTTATTAATCTTTTTTATTCACAGTTTAAATTTCATTTTGAAACCTAGACAATGTTTAAATTACCTTAAAAATTAACGTATTTTCATATGCCTCTCGACTGTATACATTCTGTATTAATATAATGCGCATTTTCACTATATGGTAATACCGCCCATGGACTCCACGAGACAGGCTCGACCTAGTGTGGAATTGATAAGCAAAATGCTTCCTTAGCGTCTTACTTTGTTTTTATTTTTTTAAACCTAGCTATTAATGTAAACTATAAGGAAACGTAACACTGTTTTTGGAAAATAAACACTATCTTATCTTAATAGATTGTTCATAAGCTGTTTGAAATATGCACATTACTAATTAACGCCGTTAGACTTACCTATTTAAATACCAAACAAAAAATGATAAAAATATACTTTCTTTCTTAAGTAGGTACCAGTACAGGGGCTGAATGAAAAGGATAAGCCATTTTCAAATTCATTCCTTTTCTGCAAAGAAGGAAGAAGTCGTCTTTTCTGATAAAAATTATCGAAAAGCACACACTCAAGCAAACATTTATTTTTTATTAGTCATTTATATACACACATATTATTATACCTATGTATAAACAGACAAGAAAAAAAAGAACAGATAAATATCTCTTCCAGAAATCTCTTCCAGCATAACTGCGATAGGGCAGTAGATAGAGAGATGTAGACAGCGTGTGTAGCAGTAAAAGAGAAAATAAAATACATACAATCAAAAACAATTCAATAAATATAAAAACTTTTTTGCAAAAAAAATACAACCGACTTCCAAAAGCGACACTACAAAGTGAAAAATAACTTTAATTTCGGAAGTAGGTGTCGTTGGGTTCGCATTTTCGTTGTTTGCCACCGACTTCCGAAATTAAAGTTATTTTTCACTTTGTAGTGTCGTTTTTGGAAGTCGGTTGTTTATTTTTTGCAAAAAAGTTTTTATTTTTCACTTTTAAGTTGTAATTTTTACCAGTAATTTTGGTTTAAAAACCAAACTACTGAACCGTTTTTGATGAAATTTCTATGGGACCATTTGGAAAGTATTCCCTTTCCAACAAAAAAAGATTTTTTCAAATCGGTAGGCAAGCGACAGAGCTATGCGCGAACAAACATAAAAAGAAAAAAAAAATACAAACATCCGAATTGAGAACCTCCTCCTTTTTTAGAAGTCGGTTAAAATAAAACAAATAATATGAGGATATATTTACATACATACAAGGATCTAAAATAAATATCACTAGAATGTCAATAATTATAACCTAATCAAATTAATAAATACATCATTCACAACTACGATGAAGCGGAAAGATAGTGTTCGTTTACTCCTTTTAAAAACTGCAACAGTTTGGCAGACCCGGTTGTCATTTCCTAATGTAATTTATTTAAAAGTCCTTAACTATTTCATTCCCCGACAGTCCCTGAAGGTTCCTATAGCCCAACTCATTAGATACATGGAAATCAATGAGTCAATTAGTGACCGCACTGGCGAGCATGCTTGAGTGAGCGCGTATTCCCCGCACCCTACGTCTGTTGGTTAGTTAGAAAAAAACGTAATTATTGGAGAAGCACGAGTGTTATTTATCTTCTAATTAGTTAATCAACTGTGAAGGATGAGGCTACGGGATAGACGGGCAAGTAGGTGCTAAGTAGAAAAAGAAAAAAAAATATTCTGCACAAAAAAAAACGTGTATTACAAAAAAAAATATATACACATACTATATATCTATACTAATTCAAAGTGCCTAAATTTAAAATCAGCAGTTCCTACAAACTATACTGATTCCTTATAATTATTAGACACTAGCAGCGCTGCGCCCTTCTGTTTCACCCGCATAAGTCTCGATCCCGTGGGAATATCGGGATAAAAACCATCCTATATCCTTATCCAGGCTACGGTCCCATGTGCTTTACGTTTAGCCGTTTTAGCGTGAAAGCGTAACAAATAAACATACAAAAAATCAAATCTTTTCTCTTTATAATATTAAGTATAGAAAACAATTCATTCATACCTTCGAGACTTAGTGAATCTTATAAACATGCGACCTTTGCCTAAATTTTCTATCTTATCACCCCAAGTATCAACGTTTACACCTGAAAATGATACTCATAACAATTCAGGAAAAGCTTAGGTGCAAAAATTTAAAGCAATCCTAATTTCCATATGGTTCAACCATCACCTTATCTAACTATTATGTAATTGTGTTAAAAGAGACCATGACCTCTGAGTTTGTTTCGGCTTTTCTTCTCAGAGATCAGTCAGCTAGGAAATGGCGGCGCAATCTAGTTTTAAAATAGTGACGTGTAAAAGTGTCTCTTACTGAAATAAACATTTCATTATCGTGATTTCAAATCTTAACTATGAAAACAACAAAATATAATTTTGTACGTTGTTATCATAAATGTCATATAAACATTATGTAAACAGTACATATTGGCACATTAATAAGGCTAGCTCAATCAATAAGGCAATCAGCCACCGCAGCCAGTGGCGATGGCGACTGCGGAGTGTGCTTGAGTGAACGCGTGCCCGCTCCTGCCCTTCATTTGTTACTTATTGGGTATAATTGGTTATTAATTAAAATTGAATTGTCAAGAGCATTTTTTTGCATAACCCTTTTATGGAATCGAAATAATATGTATCGGCAATAGGTATACCATGCTGAGAAAGTCGACAACGAAAGATAAAGTAAAAGGTGTTTCCAAAGGTGTGGTTTATAATTTGCCATTGACATGCATTTAAAAACGAAATTATATTTATGAATAATACATTTAATTGACATTATTTACTCGAACGTGACTTTGTATTGTATAGATTCAGACTTATTACTGAAAAAGCTAATATATTTGTACACCAATTTCACTGGTAGGACATAGAGCTCAACTAAAATTTATACTTAAGGCCTTGTTGTAATACTTGTGTTCACAAATAAAGAATGATTGATTGATTGATTGAAAAATTTGTTTTCTAAGACAGCGAGTTTGTTGGTCACGGACTCAACGCTGTGCCTCTGCGTGACACGTTTGGTGCAGATAAGAAAGAAAAAGAAGGAGAAAGAAGAGAGAAACTAAAAGACACACAATACACCAGATACATACATCAGATAGCAACTAATAAAAAAACAAATTGAAAGTATAAAGACCGATGTAAGAAATTAGCAGGAAAGTATGCCTCACGGCTGCACCAAAAACGCCCAGTTCAGCAAAAATGCCAGACAAATATGCCAGATAAATGTATTATCTTTCGTAACTAATTTACCACGTCATCTACATCATCAACCTATGGAAGTACAGTGTACAGACGCCAGCAGGTCAAGCTACCCGAAACTGTCAAATTTTCCCAATCAACCTTGAACCTTAATGCTTTAGAAATAAGGTTGAAAATCTATTAAAGAAATTTGACAGATTATAGTAGCTTGATGTGCTGGCGTCTGTACATTCCTGCACGAAGGCGTCTCCAATGCCTTATCATTTGATTTAACTCGATCCTTGGCTATTCTTATCCAGCTTCTAAGTATCAAGTTATCATGTTCTTAGCATTTACAAGATTAATAGCTTCAGTCACAGACACAAACAGCGGGGTAATTGCGCAATACACTAATAGTAGCAACGGATTTCATTTTGACAGTTCAACAACATTCATTGCTTTATTGACGTTGTTGAGCAGACTGATTTTTCTAACATTATGAAGCAATGGATTAGCAATATCTTTCAAAATGATTCAGATTGTGATGCAAATGGTTACGCAATTAGGCTACAACTTATCAAGCAAGAATACTTAACTGCACCACAATCAATCAAAATAATATTAACGAAACTATGCCATTGAATTTAAAAAGCATTTTAGCGAACAGACAGGTCGGTTAATGAAAATGAAAACTCAAAGAGTAATAGAAAATAAACGTTTGGTCGAAGAAAATGATTAATTGCACCGCGGAAATTACCTGTACGAGGTCGGCAGCCAGTCACGTTCTAGGCACGGGGTGACACCACCAAACTGTACTAAACTATCATATTATTGGTTTGGCCATTTATTAGGACGTGTCCTCAAATATATATGTATTTGTTATATGAGCGTTTTCGAAAAGTGTCTAAAATCCAACAGTACGCTTTTATAAGGCAGCTAGCTTCAGCCCACGACTTTGTCCGCGTAAAATTTCGGCCCCCGAACCACAACGTCGTCGCATCCTTCGCTAATACTTCGCTTTCGCTTAGCGTAATTTCTGCCTATTTTTTATTTTTGCTAGGCTCTTAAGGTTTCTAGCTCAAGGGTGTGATGTTAAATAGCATATAAGTTTCCTCAAGAATTGGGCGATCAAAGGTAAAATAACTTTTCAAATTGGACTGGTAGTTCCAGAGATCAATTTTTAAATGCACACCATTAATTATATTTTTTTTAACGTTAAGAGACTTTTAAACTTCAAAAATGTATGGTTAAACAGACGTTAATCATTAATTCACTTTAAACAACATTCAAAAGTAAGGTGGGTGTCCTTTGACGGGGCCCGATAGGGCCGAAGCCTGCCAGGTTAGCGGGATCGTCCGAAAGGGTTACCGCTGTCCTGGAACATAAAGGGCTAAGGAAGGAACACGGGTCGGTTTTAGTCAGTAAGTGTCTGACACTCCCTTCCGCTCCACCCAGAGCGGGAGGGGTCATTTAATGATTTCCCATCCTCAAAAAAAAAGGGGGGTGTCCTTATTGGCGCGTTCCCTGAGGCGGCGACCAGCCCGGCGGTTGAACGCGACCCAAAGGGTCATTGGCTGTCCGGCTGATCCGAGGATTCCGCACGGTCTCCGCTGAGGCCGCGAGCCTCCTTGCCAGATTGCCGCCATGGGATCTGAAGGCCGAAGTCATCGCCCACATATGGGAGTGGCGAGAGGAGGCAAAACGCCGGGGCGTAACTCCGCTGCCGCGAGAAATCACGGTACAGCTGACAGAGCTCCGGCGAGATCTTATAGCGGCATGGAGAGTGCGATTGTGGCAACCCAGTGCTGGGCACGCCACAATTGCGGCGATGAGTCCCCTCTTAGAGGTGTGGCTAGAGAGGCGCCACGGCGCCTTCACATTCCGCCTGAAGCAAGGTCCTCACCGGACACGGTTGTTTAGGGAGGTTTCTGTTCAGGATAAAGCGGGAGGAAACGCCAGGGTGTCACCACTGTGTAGATCGCCCGGAGGACACGGTGGAGCATACGGTGGAGGTCTGCCCGGCTTGGGCGGAGCACCGCCACGTCCTCGTGGCGGCGATCGGCGGCGGCGATCTCTCGCGTCCGGCCCTGGTCCAGGCCATGGTACGGAGCGAGAGTGCATGGGAGGCCGTCTCCTTCTGCGAAGCAGTAATGCTCGCGAAGGAGGAGGCGGAGCGTGTGAGGGAGAGGCAATCTCTGCACCCTCACGCCCCTAGTCGCCGCAGGAGACGCCCTGGACGGGAGTCAACAGCCGACTCCCGGCCACAGTAGGCGCGGGCTTGCGGGCGGCGAGCAATGGGCAGCTCGTCGCCCGGTAAGGACCAGGCCCGGGTCGACGGCGCGTTGTGTTCCACGCGTGCCTCAAAGAGATGTCAGCACGAACTGACGGGGTCCGCTAGGGCCGATGCCTGTCAGGGCCGCGGGTTGTTCGAAAGAGATACGGTGGCCCCTGGCACAGGCAACTGAAGGAACATGGGTGGGTTTTAGTCAATAAAAGTCTGACACGCCCTTCCGCTCAGCCCAGAGCGGGAGAGGTCATTTGATGACTTCCCAACAAAAACAAAAAAAAAGTGGGGGTGTCCTACCTATTGTATTCAGGTTAATCGAATAGAAAACATTGTAATGATTTTCATTTCCAGAAATTTGCTAAGATCCACCAAATTATTATACCTATGTAAATACACATATTTTGTGGGAATCCGAACGTCTAAGTGTCGTCACATTATGACGAGGACCCTTGTATCTTTTATTTCATTTTGGAGGTCTGAGCCTCGCAGAAAAGCTTCTGACACACAAGTGTCCACTCACATCGTACCCAAAACTTTACTTTTTAATGTGACTTTAAATGTTGTTGCTCTACACATAAAACTCAAACATGACCTCACAAATCTCGGAGCAAAAATGCTCTTAACATATCCACTTTGTTTCCCACAAGGGGACAAATGAGAGCCACATTTCCCCTCATACTCCTCATTCACCGTCGATTAACCATGGAATGTATTTATTTAGGGTTCCTCACTTCCGCAATGACCTTAATGTGTCCAGTGAGAAATGAGCGGTCCTCAAATATATGCAATTTATGCACATATGCAATTTGCGGCAAGACGTCGTCTTTTATGCGATGCTTCCTGAGGAATAAATAAGTTTTGTGATAAAAATAGAATGCGTGGTAAGCAAAACATTTATGGGAAAGAAAAATAATGCAAACGTTGAGAATCTTTACAAGTCAGTGTCACCAAGCCGCACTGGGCCCACGTGGTGGATTACGGCCCACTCCCTCTCACCGAGAGAAGGACTGTGTCCCAGCAGTATAAAGGGAACATTATGAGCTGGTTATGCCAAGGATACCAAACAATTTCTACCGGATATTGAATTCTTCCTTCCTCTAATTTTATATTTCAAAGAATCTTAAAGTTAAATTAAGTAGCTATGAGACTTTTTATTGTATGTACGAGATAGATAATTATTTACACTGGGTACTACAATTAAATGACAAACTAACTATACAATTACACACAAAAACAAAAGGACACTTAATCAATTGTTAAAAATGGTTAAACTTTTCGCAAAAAAACCATTAGTTACTATTTTACCAATTAGTTGAGTTTAACTACGAGTCAAAAAACTAGCCCTTAGGCGTCGAAGTACCTACTCGTCCGCGTCGTTGTCGAAATCTGAAAACGTGCCCAGAAGACTGGCAGCGTTGCCACGTTGAATGGCAAAGCAAATTCTTTGGCCAAAGAAATATCCAGCCCAGTAGGTATTATGTTTTCGTATATAAATCTAAATATCTGCGAGATATTAACAGTAAATACCTAAATTAACACAGATAAATATCTTATAATTGTCATACTTTTTAGAAATAAATGTTAATCATATTTTATATTTACGACACCGCCTTCTTTAGCGTGATCAACACATTTTAGCCTGTAATTAATTTTAACTTAAAGTTCATGGACGTTTATTATTAAAAATTATTTTATATAAAAATCTTGTTTGGTATGATTTAAATAAAACATGAACAAAATCGATTTGCATATCTATTTTGACAACCTGAAGGCCGCAGGAACCCGTTAGATGCGAGAAGTACAGAACCGGTCGAAGTGGAGGTGCTTGGGGGAGGCCTATGTTCAGCAGTGGACGTATTTCAGCTGAAATAATGATGATGATATCTATTTTAATTGATCAATGTTCGTGCCTTCTCTGTATGAGAAGAAGACTTTTTCCAGCAGTGGGACCATAACAGGCTGGTATTATTATTATTTGAATTAGAATTTGACAGGTCCTTTTCATACTCACCTAAACCCAAAATCGATCGTGAATCAAAACGTCTAATATGTTTCTATCTTCTGTCTTGTGATATAGAAAGTAGTAGCAGTTATTTTTTTTACATTTTTACAATTTGCAGGTCAGTGTCAGGACGGGAGTGTATCTTCATTAAAATATGTTTACTGACATACAGATTGCAAAAAATCGTAAATAAATTGAATTTCGCGGGCTACCCTGAAGCTTTGGCCTTAAAGTTCTAAAAAGTCCTTCAAAGACGTATCGACGTATGACGTATTTGTGTCCGAAAAATTCCGTATCAACATATAAAAGTGCGTTACGCGTTACGCGGCGAGGGCGGTGCCGCAGGGCGTACCGGAAGCGTATTACTCGCCAGCGGTGGCCGGAAATCGGCAATATATTGCGATCGACCGTTGCCGGCGAGCACGTAAATAATGCCGTGATAAGGAGCCGTGTTTATGCCTTGCGATGCCGCCGACTTGATTTGTGTGTGCTGAATATATGTAGGGGCCGAGAGTGCATCTTTAAATGAGGTTGGGCGACTATATTCTACCTTCTGGGTCTGTCGAGGGAAGTTTACTAAAAGAAGAAAACTGAAAATACAGGATGGCATCATCAACACGTAACCTACGTCCGAGTACATGATTCAGGAACCCCCTGCATCGAAATTTTTCGGCAAATATTTAAAAAATAAAAACATTTTGACTGATAGTTTTGTAGGAAACAGCATTTTTTTTTTTTTTATAAAAGACAAAGAATTTCAATGCAATGGCATCCATGGTAACAGAGTGTGCGTCGATGTCCCAGCCAACCTGTATTTTCAAGCTGGCAATCTGAGCGGTTCTTTTTTGCTGTTTGTAAATGGAGGTTGTAATCTATACGCTAAAACTTTATGACTGGACTGGCTAGATACGTGCTACTAATTTTACATGTCATCTACTTACAATCTACAAACAGCTGCAACTATTTACATCAATAGACACGACCTTTGCCTAGCAGCGGAACAATACAGGCTAGTTAGATTAGATTATATTAGACACGAACCTCTTTCCAAGTTATCTCTAGATTTTTCAAAGCAAGGAGGCGTCAATACACCTTAATATTGAAGATTACCATCTTCCACCAGGCGAACCATGGGCCCACCAAGCTCACACATAAAAAAATCCTTATCAAAATCCCGTAGTAAAACCTTCCCTAGATCGGACAATGTTTACTATATCGTGTAACATGTAGGATGTCATTAGCTACAGCAACGATGGACCACGACATTTATTTTACGGCGTCCGGCTATAAAAGTGATCCAGTGCTTGCATTCTGCAGCGTTGTCCGCTGCTCTGCCCTGTTTGTGGACCACTATAACACTGGATGGTGCAAAGAAGACGTAGCGATCCGCTTAGCAGACAAAAAACCTTCTAACTTAATAATAGAGGATAAATAACATCCACAGTTACTTTAAAGCCATTCAAAATTATATTAAGAATCAAACAGTTTTAACCTGTATTTTAACAACAAACTTCACTTTACTCAAAGGAGCCACGCAAACAATTACTACATCAAAACATTGTGAATGGCTATTCAAACAAAAGAAATTCACAAACAGGCAAACAAACGCTAGCGCTTTTCTAGAAGTAGGTTTGCAAAAATTGTATATTCAATTATTATTGTAATTATGCTCATTGTAGTTCAGATTAAAATATATACTCGTAAAATTACATACAACAAACTGTTTCTTAATTTACTAACTATAAAAAGCAAACCAAAACAAGAGGTCAAACATTATTGTATTTGTCTATTATATAACCTTCTATAAATACAAAGTCTAGGGATTTTAGTCAATATAGAAATTAAGAAAAAAATCCGCACTTAGAAAATGGAAGAAAATTCACGGAGCAACAAACTAAAAAACCCCTGGAAGTTTACGCAACTACTGAAATATACGTTGTAGGATTTTCTTATCACATCTAGTACCCTGACATCTTTGAGAACTGCCCATAGCCCGCGTCCCCACGGAAGTGATAAAGTTTTTTGGCTAAAAAAGCATTCGGGTGGCGATGGCGCGGAAGCAAAGTGGAAACTAACCATAGCCGATAATCTTGAGTTCGGGTAAAATCGGTAAAGTTCGCTCAAGTCCGCTTTACTGCATTACTGCTCTGTCAAGTGGAAAGATTACGTCTTCATAGTTTTACTTGATTATCGGTTTTTTTTGGAAAAGTCTATGATGGAAAGAATATTTGGATGATTTATCTTTTGGATTCTGTGCGTTATATGCTGCGTCATATGCGGCTGTCATTCGTGGATCTTTGACAGTCGTTACGGGTAGTCAGAAGCCGCAAAGTCTGACAACCAGTCTTACCAAGGGTATTGTATTATCCAGTAACTGGGTTGTGGAGGTCAGATAGGCAGTTGCTCCATGTAAAATACTGGTATTCAGCTGCATCCGGTTAGACTGGAAGCTGACCCCAAGGTAGTTGGAAAAAGGCTAGGCAGATGCTTCTGTACGTTATAGACGGTGTCCGACTACGTCGATTTCCTTTGGATATCCGAAAACTACGACAATTGGAAATAAAAGGTCAGTACCTTTACCCCTACTAGCTATGCTATTCTGAAAGAAGATGGGAAATTTTGATTATGTCACATCAAGCTACTACAATCTGTCAAATTTCTTTAATAGATTTTCAACTTAATCGCTAAAGTATTAAGGTTCAAGTTTGATTGGGAAAATTTGGCAGTTTCGGGTAGCTTGATGTGCTGGCGTCTGTAGCTGACCATTCTTTTTCAGTTTCGTTTCCCAATGTCCAATATTTAAAAATGACTAGGTATCATTAAATACCTACCTACGGTCGAAGCCATATTGTTGCATTTCAAGATATTAAAACTGAAGTAGCAATATGGCGTAACAATGTATTTTTATTATTTTCCGACCACCATTACGTGTACACTGATACATTGTGAGACATTTATATAACAGCATTTTATTACACCTTGGTGGCATTATGACAGGTACCTTCTAGTAAAACGAATAGCTTATCCTCAACTAATACCTACCTAGATCTGACCGTAGGATATTACCGGGAACGTATAAATACAAGGCAGAATAAAGCGATCGATACTTTGATCATAATTGAATATCAAAGCCAGGCGGCCAATTCCGGCAAATAAAAACGTTCAACACCTAGTCGTAATT
Source organism: Apamea anceps (assembly GCA_951799955.1). Taxonomy (NCBI): domain Eukaryota; kingdom Metazoa; phylum Arthropoda; class Insecta; order Lepidoptera; family Noctuidae; genus Apamea; species Apamea anceps. The sequence goes on along the minus strand of OX637505.1, from coordinate 7,157,007 downwards.
TCATCTCAGCGACAATCAATGTCAAAAATGTAAGGAAATTAAAGGTATTTTTGACAGATTGAGGCTGAGAACGTTCTAAAACTTACGAGAGCTGCCCCTCTGATGGCTTTTATTGTTATCTACAATCAACCCATAACATCCCAAAGACCTCTCCTCGTAATTTCCTGTTATTGCTCCTGTATTAGCCAATCTATAGTCAGCCTCTCCTCCGTAAGCCATCATTGCTGTTGTGAAAGACATTGCGTTGTTGTGACAGGGTTCCATCGTAAGGTTCATCGGAAGAACTTCTGACATGAATATAATTGATACCTACTCGAGTGCTAGCACCACTTCCTCACTCGAACCAAGTACACTTGTAACATTAAAACCAATCAACAAATTAGGCAGCGCTCCTCAGAGCGAAAAGTGCGTTGTCAAATGAACAATGCAGGATGAAAGGAAATGCATCTGATCCACAGGAAATCGGACATTGATTCAATTGACGACCGCCATTGCCCGCAGTCGACCGTCACGGGCAGTTTTAACTATCGAATCGATGTATATTAAATTATTGGTAAATGTTAAGTAGGAGTGTGTTGGGAGCGGTTAAATGGTATGACGAAAATTGATATTTTAATAATCATCATCAGCCTATAGCAGTCCACTGCTGGACATAGGCATCACCTGTTCCACGCCATTCAACTCTATTTTCGGCAAGTCTCATCCAGCTGCTACCAGCCATCCTGCGAAGATCGTCGCTCCACCTAGCCTGAGGGCGTCCCACCTTACATTTACCTATTCGCAGTCTCCACTCAAGAACACGTCTACCCCAACGGTCATCGGTTCTACGGCTAATATGGCCAGCCCATTGCCACTTCAGCATGCTTATGCATTTAAATAATATGTTATCTTAATTTTCTTGTTCAATAGAGCAGTGAAGACCCAGTGGTATCGCCGACCTAGGAGTTGGGTCGTGGGTTCGAACCCAGACAGGCGCTCTACTTTGTGTAAATGATTTCATCACTACTGCTCTCAAAACGGTAAAGGAAAACTTCATGATGAAACCGGCATGTCCTAGAACTAAAAATTCGAAGACAAGTGACGTCTACCAACCCGCGCTGGGGCCGCATGGCCTCACGAAGAGAGAATGCCTATGTCCCAGCAGTGGGTCTGATTATGCTATGCTTAATTGTTCATTTCTTGTACCGAGTAAGATTATATTTTCATAACATACAAGTTAACAGTCTTAAAATATACATATACAACAATATTTAGATGTATATAAAAAAAGGAGAGGAAAGAATCATAGGGCATCAATAACATGTAAATTAGAGTATTTTTAACCGACTTCTAAAAAAGGAGGAAGTTCTCAATTCGGATGTTTGTATTTTTTTTTTTATGTTTGTTCGCACATAAATGGTCCCATAGAAATTTCATCAAAAACGGTTCAGAAGTTTGGTTTTTAAACCAAAATTACTGGTAAAAATGACAACTTCAAAGTGAAAAATAAAGACTTTTTTGCAAAAAAAAACAACCGACTTCCAAAAACGACACTACAAAGTGAAAAATAACTTTAATTTCGGAAGTCGGTGGCAAAGAACGAAAATGCGAACCCAACGACACCGACTTCCGAAATTAAAGTTATTTTTCACTTTGTAGTGTCGTTTTTGGAAGTCGGTTGTTTTTTTATGTCTCACAAATAGATAGCACGGTTAATCCAAAATCGACACGACAAGAATATTTTCTATCATGAATGAAATGTGTGTAACTGAACTTTTCACACTTACTTCATATAACTATTAAGGTTTGTAAAGATTTGAGTAATTAATTTAGTTACTTCTTCGTCGAATACTAAAAAACATATTTTTTGAGTAACCGTGCCTTCTGTTAGTAGTTAGCCTAGTCTACCTCGGTACTTATAAGTTTAAATGACTTACGTTTCGAAATCCCTCATAAAGTATTGAAGCAATCCATTCCTGAAACAAAGAAAACACTCATTAAAAATCGGCACCATTTTCTTAATTACAATGGAGGACTTTCTACTGAATCCTGAAAGAGCGGTGGCCGTAACATAACGGTCGCAGAGACGGCTGTAGTGAAAATGATGGCAGCAGGGTTTGACTTTACGGTCTCAAAACCCTCTCTAGGTAAACACACTTACTTTCATATACAAAGTTTCAATGACGTCATTTCCGGTAAAGAAAGAAAATTCGTTTATTCGTTTACATGACGCAGAAAAAGAACACATACACAATTAAATTAACAAGTTGGGGGAATACATGCGTCACATCCACGCAAAACGGCCATAACTCAGCATAATACTAAGACCCTATGCGAGACAGAGCCCCAGCGCTGGTTTTCAGCGACAGCCGGCGTTGACATGATGATGTCAACCGGTGCAGCATAGATAAGATATAAAAAGATACGAGTAAGTGGTGCCCACCGCTATATTCTAGGAATCCTTTAGCTTAACAAATATTATCAGATACATACTGTATGTATCAAATTCGTCTGTATGTAATATATCTGTGTATCTATTTTAGTATATTGTAAATTTATTATTGCACCAAAGACAACCCCATTTTATGTCCAGGCTAATTAATCATTGTCCAGTCCAAGGTTGCCTGGAAGAAATCGCAGAAAGCGATAAGGTCGCCCATTGTATATTTTTAGTTTTTTTTTTTGTGATCAATAAAGGACAATGACCAAAAGTCGTACCAAAAAGTCTCATGCATCAAGATCAAAATATTATAGTAATTATTTTCATAATTTTTTATGACATTACGCGTCGGGAATTTGGTTTTTGAACAGAGAATTTAATTTAAAGTAAAAAAGTGTTTTATTCCCTTTACACGACCACATAGGTGAAATTTACGTAATTTATGGCCAATATTGACAAAAACAAAGTTACTCCGATTCAAAAATAGTAACCTAAATTAGGAACAAGATATATGACGCCATATATAAATGATCTGTTATACATTTCACACTTATTATTCAGACACCCACAACACTCGATTTAAACAGTTTTGCTAATGGGGTAATTTGTTACAATTTTGAACATTTGTTTTAACAACAACGTTTAAATTTTATTTAGTTGATATTAGGTGTATAACATAATGGAATCTGTACCTACAGGTAAGTATAGTATTTCTAAATAACTAAAACGCTTTCATTACTGACGATTTTATAGATTTATATAGTTTTGAATAGAAAGCTATACTTTAGCATTTTTTTTACACAGTGAAAAAGTTCATACTCAATAGCTTTCATATGACACTAAGCTGCGTCTACTTGCGTCACCTAAACAAAATAGAACAAAACGCGACAATGTCTATGAATTTAAAAAATACTCATAACAATTTTTCAGGCAGTTCCCAGCATAGCATTCCAATTAGTCGAGGAGAACTATTGAGTTTTTACTTAACGGGTGAATCTAATAACCACGAGGCTCGATCTCTGCAGAACTATAATAACTTCTTTATTATAATATTGCCCCTATATATATCAATAATATATATATATCAATTAAACACGTAAACACACTTAACGTAATATTGGCCAACTTTTGAGTAAATTTCACCTGTGACGTTCCGTTTCAAATGATATGATTAATACAACCTTGAATTTTGAAAGTGTCGTGATCACGTCTTTCAAAAAAAGTATACTTTGCCGATTCTACATTAATTAAAAATAACTAGAATGTAATTTTTATTTAAAAGTTTATCATTTTTTTAGAACAATATTGGCCGTTCGTGTAAGAAATGTCAAACAAAATAAAATACCTAGTTTTTAAATTATTTCGATTTTTTTTTTAATCTCCGAAACCCGGGTTTTGTTTACCAAAAGAACTTATAGGAGTGAATATGATAAAGTGTAGGTAGTCTACCAAAAAAACAAAGTTTGACTTTGATGCAGCATGGTACGGGATTCCATACTTACGTCCTGAGCATTGTCCTTTTTTTTTACTAGCCTAAGTTGTCCCACTCCTGGGTAAAGGTCTCCCTCGATTCCTTCCATCAAAGTATAAGTATACAATGCGTTGTTCGCTTGTCAAATTTCAGGAGGCTGTTATGAAAGAAATAAATAATCAAATAAAATTACGATCCCTGGTAAATAATGAATACACACTTGTTTTTTTAGTTATTTAGTTTGACAGTATTTCAGAATACACCACTTTCAAAGAACAGAATCGCGTTATGGTATCGTGTAAGCGGCCGCGGTTTTATGTGTGTGTAAAAGCGCAGTTACAGTGCGGTCTCACACAGGCCGCGTTTTAAAATGTGTGTACATAGGCCGCTCCCCGAAAATTAGGAAAAAAAAAACCTTTTTATTTTATGATTGCTTCGTGTCGAGAATCAGTAGCATAGTTACCTCGTTGAATTTGACGAGGATGTAAAACGACACCTTGTATAAATAATATAAAAAAGCACCATCAAGGACACTCCCGCGCCGTGAGCTTCCTTCAAAGAAGTTTTTTCAAGCTGTAATCAGTTTATTATTAGGTAGGGGATCTACCTAATAACTCAAAACAACAATCCTCTAATCAATTGGATTGCACAACACATCTCATCGTCACAAAGAAAAAGTACGCCACCATCCACAACACATCAGCAAAATAAAGGCCAGTATACACACTCCCCCATTAGAAAATGATTTAGTCCCGGGGTCCATCGAACCCCACTTTCACTGCAATTAGGTGCGCTCAGAACAATGTGCAGTGATTTTTAAATGATCGACCCCACTCGACAGATGGCGTGGCCAGCTACCAAGTAATATTGGTAATTGCTTTCCTGTCGTACCACTCCCGAATTGGAATTTAAAGAGGTCTAGATCTGAGTGATAAAATTGTGGAGGATTGACCTTTTTTTGTTTGAGAAGATCAAAGAGTTTTTGATAGAGTGCGGCCATCATCAGGTTGTATGGCCTTAACAGGAAAAACGATGGTCGATGGACCTGAAAGATGACGGAAATGTTGATGAAAGTTGTTATGATACTAATTTGAGAAACGTAATGTGTAGGTAGAGCTCTGAACGTCAGATTATGTTGTAATAGATAATTTAGCTCTTTTTATGGTCACTGAGACTTTCATAGAAAGCTACATAGGTGCAAGTTTTTTAAATGAAGTTCATGCATACTTTTTTAACTTGCGATGTATGGTATCTATGTATGTAACTATGTCTGTTCGGGTGGACTCTTGCAACTCAATTTTGAAGCAGATATCTTCAACTGATTGGGCTGATATTCTGCATGCATGTGTAAATCGGATGACAATGCAAAATTATAATGACATGCAGCTGATGTGATAATGGAACCGGAAGGTGGCCATAGGAACTCGGTAGTTAAACGACACAATGCTATCGAGTTTGGACTCGTTTGATCCGTCTTGATGAGAACTTTGGTGCTAGATGGTAACCAGGGTCTGATGATGGAGCTAGAAGATGGTCATAGGAACTCGGTAATTAAGCGACATAACTCCATCGAGTTTGGGCTCGTTTGATTCGTCTTGACGAATCAAACGTACTTTGGTGCTAGATGGTAACCAGGGACTAAAGATGAACAGGTAGCTTAAGTGCAGTAAACGCATTTTACGGAAAAACACTGCTACGCGCTACGAACTACGCCGTAGTCAATCTCGCATCAAAAATACTAAAAGTTAAAAATAAAATAAAAAAATAAACTTTTTAAAGACAAGCTTTTATTTTTAAGCTGTTTTTAAAAAGTTTTTTTTTTCTGTTTTAATAGGTACTCTGCCAAGGGCTGTCATTTTATGATTTGCAAAAAAGAGTACTTAATAGATGAAGTCACTTCATTACCAGTTAATGATAACGACACCAATTTCGAAGTCCAACTAACAACAAGATCACACATTTCCAATAAACTAGTCTCATCGCATCTAAACAAAGCCCAATATTTACTCGAGCGTCAATACGAGGAAAATCGTTTCATAATTAAAATTTCCAACGGAATAATATTAAAGGCACTCAGCTTAATTTGCCAGCATTACGTACGCCTCGCTGTTTATTGGCGTCGAGAAATTAATATTTCGCGCCGATATCAAAGTTCACGCTCAACTAGTCACCCCACGGGGTCGGCAATAACTACAGTCAGGGCGAATTGTCGCAGGTGAAAATGCGCTTATATTATTATTTTTTTACCTTGTATTGGGAAGATCAAACGTCGTCGTAGTGACGGGGGCGCCCGGGGATTATCACGAATTATTCACGTACCATAAAGTGCAAATTACATCGGCAACACGTGCCGGGCATGCAATATGCGTGCCCTCAGCGGGTTAGCTCGCAAAACAATCGCCACTGGATGCCGATTGCCCAGATACGATGAGTTTGTAATCCGAATTAGAGGATGTCTGACAATGAATAAGCTACCAATTTTCGACTTGCAGCAAAAATCAAAAGCATTGATAAACAACATGTTAAAATTTATCATTACCGTAGTAATATATTTTAATACAATACAAATATTTCATTCAATAAAACAGTTAGCGCTCTCCCTAATTGAATTCGGGCGCAATTATCACCTCGTACATCGTCCAGAGCAACAGACGTGATACGAAATTAACAAACAAATAATCGTAGCATAACATTATTCCACATACGCGGAATATTTCCGGATAACAATTAATTTGACGTCACTAAACAAATAGCGTGGCTGGGGTTCGACTGGCATCGGCACCGTAGCGTTCTATTCGAGCACCTATTAAATTCTGAATGCGAGGATAATCCGCAATTACCGCCTAGTTATCGCCGGAAGACGGCGGAGATAGTTAGGGCCCGGAAAATATTCCGTTCACTAATTATTCCGCGTAATTAAACGCGAGCATTATCGTGCGACGCCGCTGCCACCTGGCGGCATTGTGCGAACGTGATTTACTGCGATCCCGCCGCGATCCCGTTGCGATTTCATTGCGGTAGCCGGCCTCTTTTTGCACCAATTAATTATCGAATTGCTCGTATTTAATAATTGCTGTGAAATTAATGTGAAGAGGAACTATCGATTGGTCGAGGTTTTATGTTATGGTAATTAATGGTTTTACGTGATTTTGTTATAGTCGTCTACGTACTTTGATTTGAGTATTTTGTTGAACGTTGCTGTTTTGTATGACCTATTCTTTGTGTAATATATATTTTTTATTCTTGTTCTTGAACATAAGTGCAGGTCCTCTCAATCTGTGTGGTTCTTTCCTCAAAAGACCATCTCAGACATCAATCGACATGTTCTTCATATGATCTGAACAAGATAATGTCTGGACTTTAAAATAGAGAGAGTTTGTTTCGGCCTTTCTTCTCAGACTAAGTAGTCAGACAGGAAACGCCGACCTCATCTAGGTCTTAAAATATACGTAAAAAATTGATTGTACAAACCTACTTACAAAATAAAAGCATTTATCATTAAGTTGGTGCCTACTAACATTCAATTCTTTCTGAATTCCTTACATAAGACAACTCCCAAGTCATCTCACTCAAAAGTACCTACCCACATTACTTCAACACACTTCACAGCCACTCATTATCCTCCAGCATCCAAAACACACAACAAATCATTCCATCCTCTCCCACAATTTGCGGGGAACCTAAAAAGGAACGCAAAATATGCTTCGGCCGAGATGAAAAAATAATAGCTACAACAATGTGGGTGTTATCAGGCCAGTCCCTTGGTCCACTCTTATTACGAACCTCAGGCCTCTAATTTGGTCCCAGAAATTCCTCTTATTTCCCCGTCGCCTTCCGAGGCCGAGGCCTGCTTCTAATGAAACGTTATTGCACACAAATGAAAATTCTTCTACTTACTTGTAGGAGTTGTAGGTGAATTTTTATGGTTTCAGGCAGCTAAGTTATAGAAAGCCTTTCGATTTTTGTTCGGGTTTGTTTTTTTTTTTATAAGGCCGCCTTCTTACTAGTTTAAAGTTTTAGAAGTTTTAACAAATAAAGACAAATAGTTTTATTTGGGACCCATATAGGAAGTACAAATTCAAAAAGGAGTATTGAAAACTAACAAAGTTACATAAAAAAAAGAAAAAAAAACCAGCGCGAAGCCAAAAAGGTTCGTATCTTGGCATAATGCTGCGACATTTAATCAATTAACGACGATACCCAATCTCCACATCTTAAAACCCCAATCACGACCGCGAATTAAACGTACCTAATAAACACCAGCCACTATTTCTAAATCCTGTTATTACTAAATTAAAAATAATTTAGTTGTGTCTCCTATACATGTACTTAAGTAAAGCTCATTAGTAATTACGGAGGGCTGGTGAGGACGGGAGGCTAAATATTTTCTCGAGCCCGCCCCGGCCAGGCGCGGTAATTAAAAGAACGGAGCCGAGCCGAGCCCCGGGGAAAATCAAAAATTATTATTGTTTACGCATATTTTCTTTTGCGGAAATATTATGATATGGAAGTGTGGGAGTGGGAAGATGTTTGTGTGAAAATATTTTTGGTGAAAACGTTTTACTTTCATAGTGACTTACACATTCTTATAAAATACTCAAAAAGTTTGTTCAAACTAAAAAGTGTTACTGTTTTACAAAATTCAAATACGTCATAGCAATTCAAAACTTGAAAAACACGCATGACAATTTAATTTTTTGTTTTAATTTTAACAGTTAAACTTTTTAAAATCCAACCATAAACAAAACACGAACGCTTCAATCCCGCGTAAACGCAATACAAAATATTAACGTCAACGTCATTTTGTTAATGAGGTAAGAACAAGCAGCTGAGAGTCGCGTCATTAGGGCGCGGAGCGTCAAGCGGAGCGGGCGCGACAAAGCTCCCAGAATTAATGACACCTCGTGAAAAGCCGAGATGAGTTATTTTCGAGAGGAAAAGGCGCACGTGAAGTGCGCGGTTGTTTTACATGCGCTGTGACGTTTTGTTTGAACTAATGAGGTCAATAGTAAGCCGTTCACGGCTTGCAGCGCGTTGGTAACAACTTGCTGTAGTTATCTTAGACGGGTTTTGTTTATACCGGGACTTGTGAAAGATTTGGGTTGGAAATCGAAGGTTTAAGTGGTGTTGAGTAAAAAGGATAGGTTACCTAATTGGAAGATTTTTTCTTAAGAAATACAATTGAAGTTTGGAACAATGTGTCGAAAATAGCAAACTGCGTAGACCAGCGTCGCATAAAGCAGCGTAGCGCGCTTAGGGTAGCATATCGTAGCGTTGTGTAGCGTAACCTACGACGTCGGGTGACAAAATTGCTATCTTTTAAAAATGGTCGTATCTAATGCCAAAAAGTAGAACAAAGTTTAATTTTCAGTTTTGCAAACCCTACAGTGGAATTTTCATTGATCATAATCACAGGCCACATTCTCACGCAGAGAAGAAAAAAAAACAACTTTTAAAACAGGAACACATCACTCCAAATAAAAAACGCGCGAAAATCAAAACTCCCGCGATCCGTATCGCATGTCGCGCCCGCACGAACACATCTTGGTTTTCTCTTAAAAAATATAATTAAAAAAAACAGTATAAGGTTGATCACAAGTGCCGATAACGCTTGTGCTACCGTTTACGCGCCCTTTGTCCGCGATGATAATAAAAACTCAAACAATAGAGGCAGAACAAGGAGCAGTCGTTGCCTCAAACGCGCCCCACTTGACAGATAAAAAAATATGATGTGTAGTGGACTCGGTTTTCTTATTTCGTTCCCAAGCACACATGGGTTGATGGGATATTTGGGCTCCATGCCGAAAATACAATTATTTTGTTGACGAGCATGTTGTTTTAACGTGTACATATTATTTATTATACAGTAATGAAGTAATGCTCGACCTACTGAAACTTTTCTATGTTTCGAAACCTTTGTTCGGAAAATATAAGTCTAAAATGTTGTATCTTTTTATCTACAGTAGATTTACGAGGTAGGTAAGTATGTAGGTGAGTAGGTAAGTTATAAAAGAAGTTGATATAAGTATGTGAATCTTAACACAATAAATATTCGTAGCCATTAGCAACACGTGCGTTTTGTCGCCCTAGTATTGAATTGTTAAATGTAAAATCACGTCATGACTCTACGCTACCTAATGATAGTACAGACACGCACAAAATTCAAATTAACGCATTTTTATACATGGAGCCAAAAACGACCACCAAAAATATGTAAAATAAAAGGTCCTTATAGTAAAAATTGAGTAGGATACATAAAACTTTGATGAACTTTCAAGTAATTAAATGAAAGCGTGCTACTTTAATCCGTATGTAAATCATATCGAATGACAGCGAAACCGTCGATTACAACTAAGGGGCAATTCTCGTAATTTTAAGAACGTTCACAGTCTGATCTCAGTCTCATTTTGTCAAAAATACCTCAAATTTCCCTTCATTTTGACAAGTTTTTGACATTTATTTGTCGCCGAGATGACACTGCGACTAGACTTTGAACGTTTTAAATTACGAGAATTGGCCTTCTGGTCATCCATATTAATTTTAGCTAACTCGTGTCCACATTGAGAAAAATCGAAAAACTTTTGGACTCGCCAGTACTCTGCGCACCTGGGTCGCCGGAGGCTCTTATTCAAATGCAAATCAAACGTTCCATTTTTAAAATCTACCATCTCGGCACTCCTTGCTTCCGGAATGACTTATGTCCAATAGCTACCAACATGAAGCTTAATGTGCGAAGGAATTACAACCTCACTTCGGACTAGGTAAAGTTGATTTTCCTTCACAAATATTTGTACATGCGCCATTACATTGTTGAGCAGAGCTGTCGTTTGGGACCTTTTAGGGCAAATTTCGAGTACCCAGGTGTGCTCCCGATCCGGTTAAGGGAAACGTCCTTGTTAGGGATTCTCGTATAAAATCGTTTAATGGTTTGTTTTTAATTTCATTTTTACATTCAACGAGGCTATGTAGTAAATTATTGGTAATAAAATGGTTGAGTTTTATTGGGAGTATTTGTAATTCGATCAGTTTCTACACAATGGGGATTACGTAGCGAATGAATTCGACGCTCGTGGGTGGTATTTTAATACTATCGTTACCTGTGTATTTAGTACACTGTTTATTTGTGACCATTGACTCTGTATGGGAATTCAAAATAGATTTAATCCTCGACAATGAGTTTATTTATATAAATCTGTGATTAAATGTTTGATCACGATATGTTTAAACGTTATGGACCAATTAATTATCCGTATCTACATGCAATTATTGCATTAACTAGATAGTACATACCTCATTAACGTCTGCCCAGCCTTTTTCTCAACTATGTTGGGGTCAGCTTCCAGTCTAACCGGATAGATACATGGAGCAACTGCCTATCTGACCACCTCCATAACGCAGTTACTTGGTAATACGAAACCCCTTTATAAGACTGATTGTCAGACTTTCGGGCTTCTAACGGCCCGTAACGACTGTCAAACGTGTTTTCCGATGCATGGAGGGGTCTTGGTGTGTAAAAATTGGTCACCCATCCACGGACTCACCACAGCAAGCGTAGCTTAACCTGATCGATCGATCCGTGCGGCTGTTATTACTTAGCCACAAGCCCCTTACCAGTACATACTCATTCAAGTAAATTATAACATTGGTTTCACTGTAATGTCAATTCAGCATCGTTGAAATGTAAAAAAATCTACCTACCCCTTAAAGCTATAAATCAATCAATAGTAGGAATCCTTTCTAAAACAGAAAACGGTCAGAAAAAAATCAATGGACCCCACACACGTTTAGCAGACAGCATGGCACCAACAACCTGTCCAACCCATGTAGGGCCCACCTTTGTTCCAACCATTAATAAACTAAGGAATGTTAAGCGTAATATTGGAGCCAATGTTGTAACAAAGACTTGGTCACTAACAGACGTTCATATTACATTATTGAGTCCTTATAAAAATTAAAATTAAAACATATTTTTAAGTGAATCATTTATAAAACAATGTTTGTAAGTTTTAAGTAAACTATCAAAAATCTAGAATCAAAAAAACAACGAAAATACATAAATATTTTGTTTGATAACATTCAAAATTACTAGAAAATCAGACCTCACACAGCAGACAGCATGGCACCATCCCACATTTATCACCTTCCCAATCTACGTGGGCCCAACATTGATCAAATGATCAATCATTCATCTAAAGAATTTTGGGACCTAATAAATTGGCCCCAACATTGGCCACGTTGGGCATTGGACATAATTAATGACTGTCGTAAATATTGTTTCGAAAAGGTTAAAAAAAACTGTCGATGGCTTTTGGCACTCAAACACAATAGACTGACTTAATAGACAAGGAATGTAGAGTGGGAGACGTGTTAATTTGGAGATCTGCGAAATTATAAATGTTTATGGCTTTTATTTTTTAGTTTTTATTGGTTCGTCATTTGGTCTATGATAAGGTGTTTATTGATATGTGGGTGTAGGAAAAAAGATGTTTGTACGTGGCAATGCGTTGGATTAAGCTGGACACGAATATCGAGACCATAAAATTGTATTGACTTTACACAGGACATTGCCACACAATTCTATAAGTATAACAAGTTTACATAATCTTTTATAGATATTGATTTTGGCATGTTAAGTATATGGCAAGGACATGCATGACGATATTTTAGCTCTATTATATTGAATACGACATAAATCATTATATATTAGGTACAAAAAAAATGTATGGCAAAAAAATCGTAAACATCTACAGAATTTATGTTAGTTTCCAAAATGAGAATATCAGCCACAATACGATCCACGATTCATACTTTTTTCCCATAACTCAAAAATAGTTTTATAATTCATGTTTCGCCACGCAAATCAGAAAATCATAATAATTCACCGAATAAAAAAGTATCGTCTATCCGGAGACGAGTAGAGAGGCCACACAAAGGGCTCTCGTAGTTCGCCAATAATAATAGCTAATAGTTTTCTCAAGTTCCATACAAAAGTGATTTAGTGCGCTCAAAAGTCAGGCAGTAAATCAAAGAGCTATCTCGGACCGAATCGACCAATACTCGATCCTATAATGATCCCGAAGGACACGTGCTCACTCATTATTTGAAGTTATTCCTGATTTAAAATAAATTTTTATTGCGCCATCTGTCATAAGGGAGATAAAACTCGTAATGGCGTTTGCGGGAGTCGACTCTTGCGCAGGGCATCATTCCCGCACTGACATTTACTGTCGATGAACTTAAGTTTAATGTAAATGCCGTGAGCAATGGCATTTCCCTCATTACGGGGCCAACGCGATGCGACTTATGGTTTATTACTCGTCAAATGTTAACATATTATCGCATTACCTTCAATAATGGCGTCGTAATTTTTGAAACTGATAATGACACCAGTAATGTTCTGAAGCTGTGGTTTTAGTGCCGTTAGCAAGCTCTGCGAAAGCTTTTGCTTTTCTTGACAGATTAGGAAGTTTAACAGATAAGTACTCAAACACAACTGTGGGGCACTCTCTTTAATGAAGTCGGAAAATGTACACACACGCTCTGTCTATAAATTCTCTAATAAGGAAAATAACATTGTCTTTTTCATGAAAATAATTAAAACACAAATGCGCAGATAACTCTCCATATATGCTTCCCGTGCCTATTGTTAAGACAAAATCTCTTACTAACAAGATCGTACTCAAGGAGCCAGCACTTCAAAATATTCAATAACATACCCCTAAAAAACCAAGGTAAGCTCTCCACTCGAAACTCCATCCAAGCAAATTTTTATACACGAAATGTAATAACAGTGGGCATCAAAAGGCCTCGACTGTCCGTGCAGAGCTTTCCTTTTAATTAGGCCCTAAGTACTCGTTAAAAAACAGGATCTTCCCGAACAGACAAAGCGCGCTGTACTAACAAACAGCGTGAATGTAAAAACGTTGGATAAATAAGTGGAAAAATACAGGTAAGTCCAAGGGGTTTTTTGTACGGTCCGGCCGGCCACTTAGGTCATCCTGCGAAATAAAGACCCAAGTTTTTTATATCGCTTTTAAATGCGAGGCCCGTACGTCCAGCCGGACCCGCCTCATCCCCTTTTACTTCGATAATGTGAAAGGAAACAAACGAAAGAAAATGTTTCCGAGCGCCCCGTTCGCTTTTATTGAACAGTCTTTTTCGTAGTTTCGATTGCAAATAGTTCGTGTAATTCAGTTAGCTCGCTCTCCGCGATACGAATAAAATTGAACACTATAAAATATCTTTAAGGGGAAGTTTACCTGAGTTAAAAAGCAGCGTATTTACAAAATCAGCGAGACGTGTAACGACGTACTGTGCCGTTTCGTAGGAAACGGCTTTGCACCGACGATCCATTGTTTGCGTATTATGTTGCGTGAAACACTTTGCATCTCTTTTGTCGTGCCGTCGACAGAGCGACGCAAAAATAATATTACTGTAATACCTATAATATTTTAACGCGAGCTTCACTTAATCGAGTTCGTTAATTATATTAATTATCGATGAGTGAAGTCAGGTATGTTGTAACCATTTTATTGTCTAGTACAATGTTATCCTGAGCGTTCTATTAAATAAATCTTGGGTTGTTTTCTACCCGCATTTGACTGGAGTCTTCATGTGTGAAGCTATACGTTTTCAATTTGGCCGGCGGAGGGCTAGTGCTCTCTTCGTCCGCGAGGGGGCGCCACCCGAGCGTTTGAAGCGGTGATTAGTAATGTGGCGGGGGCTTATGGCGAAATAATCTTAGTGGAGCCATTAATGAGAAAACATTCGGTCGGGGATGGCTGACGATTAATTAATTTCTTTTGATTTCTGTCCCAGAAGATATTACGAGGGGACTTAGTAGTTAACTCATATGGATTAACAGTGTGAGTGTAGATTAATGCACTCGTTCCCTTGATGTTGTCATAATAAAGAGAAGAGATATATAAAATAAGCACTGCTTCATCATCATCAGCCGAACAACGTCCACTGTTGGACATAAGCCTCCCCAAAGCATCGCCACTTCGACCGGTTCTGTGCTTCTCGCACCCATGAGAAACATCTACACTATAAACATCACAAGTCGCAACACTATACCTGACCTCTGAGTTTATTTCGACCTTTCTTCTCAGAGTAGTCAGATAAGAAATGCCGACCTCAACTAGTTTTAAAAAAATTAAAAAAGTGTTTGTACAAACCTACTTACACAAATAAAATTATTTATCACTATCATACTAGTCAGTCCTCTTTACAAATGCGACTAATAAAACCTACCTTCAATTTGCTTAATTTTTGGATATGCCTATATGGTGATGATTATATGGTGAAAGCTTATTGGAAACTTCCTATTTATCAAATCCAAGTAGAACCTCATTAGAAGCCATCGTAAAACTCTTCCCAATCCATATAACGTCAAGTACCCTTGGCATTTATTCCCAATAGATAGTAAGTAGGTACTTTACCTGTACAAAAATTAATTTCCAACATCGTAAACAAATAATGAAAGTAAAATGTCGGCAGGAAGGTATAATACCTACCTAGACGTAAAAAATAAATCGATTTTGTGCTACTCGAGTGAGCACGGGAGGGTAGTCTTATTATAACCCCATAGCTACCTACGAGACACTCGATTTAATTATTTATATCAGCTTCATTTGATTTCAAATTCTATTGAATTGTTTTTTTGAAGTGTCGGGGCATTTATTAATTAGCTGTTGGGTGACACGTGAGGGTGGAGGTTCTTAGGGACGGATAGGTAGATAGATACTAAGCTTTTATGACGTGTGGTGTTTTGCACTGAAGTTTTCCATTACAGGATTGTTTTCACATTGATAGCGTCAACAGAGCTATACTATCAATCGGTGACATTCCTTTATTTGAAATATACGCGAGCTCTATCATAGATTTTTTCAGATGTACAGAAAGTAAAACTATCAATGACGATGGTCAAGGCCCAATGAATTTCGATTGAAACTACTTAAAATTAAGATAGATAGCTTTTATGAGGTTTGATGTTTTGTACTACTTTCCATGACAGCACTGTGCTGTGTGTAGGATTTACAGTCCTTCCACACTTATTTTACCTCTGATTTTGCATCACTGTCCAAATCACAGTGATCTTTATTATCATTATATTAAGGTTGCTGTTAGGTTGGTGCCACTGAAAAATCCCACAAAATCATTGTGCTCTTTATTCACGTCGCAATAAGGTTGCTGCTGTCAGAGGTAAAATAACTGCGAGCAGACTGTACATGTCGTTTTGCCTTTGTCTTATTTTATTTCAAGTGTTTTACAATTAAAAGACCATCTCAGACATCGACCTACATGGTCTTCATATGATCTGACCAAGATTATGTCTGGACTTTAAAAGAGACTGTGACGTCTGAGTTTGTTTCGGCCTTTCTTCTCAGACTAGTCAGATAGGAAACGCCGATCTCATCTAGTTTTAAAATATGATTGACGTGTAAAAGTGTTTGTACAAACCTACTTACAAAATAAAATCATTTATCATTTATTTATAAAAATAAGTAGGAACCTAAAAATCATTTTATGAAATGCCGATGAGGTTAGGTTTTTATGGAACGACGCTCAACCACGAATTTCGAATGAAAACTGTACATTGAGTCTCATTTTTATCGCGATAATATTAACTTAGCTCAACCCTGTTGCTTCCTTTAAGGCTACATTTAGGACCAAAACACTGCCGATGTACCTGTGACGCAGACCAATACTAAAACTTAATCTGATTCTAAAACTAAAACCAACAAGCTAAAACAATTGAAACAAAAACAAACCAGACAAAAGTGCACTACAGAAACCTGCTAAACACAAAACAAAGATACTCTCGGTTTTTCTAAACAACAAACAGTAAATTGTTTTTGAAAACTCCGAGTTGCTCGTCAGTCGAAACCAACTCGAATACCGAAAGTTCGGTAACAATATAGAAACCAACAAAATGAGAGTATTACAACCTTTCTAAGAAGTAAAACAAAGGTGAACAATTGTTTATAGATAGCCTAGGGCATGGAACTGTTGCTACTAACTATCGGTTACCTTCGAGTGTAGCGCTCAAAACATGACGATAGTGATTTTGTCTTTATGTTGCCGTATCTACTCTTTGTAATGTGCGAAGCACATTAAAATGTATATATATATTGGCGCCGATTCCCTTGTTCACAAACGAAACTAAATTTAAGTTCAGTGCATCTTTTTCTTTCTATTTCATTAAGAAAAGGACAGAAGATAAATATTACCTAGTTTAGTCCTGTCAAATTAGTCAGCGCCTGACGTAAATTGACGTATTTTTAGTAGCCATGTTTTTAATCACGTCTAAACTGTAGGATTATCTTAATTTGACAGGACTAAACTAATATTTATCTTCTGTCCTTTTCTTAATGAAATAGAAAGAAAAAGATGCACTGAACTTAAATTTAGTTTAGTTTGTGAAGAAAGGAATCGGCGCCTCTTGCTAAATAATTACAAGGGGCTCGTGGCTAAATTAACAGCCGCATCGGCCGATTTTCAAGGTTAAGCAACGCTTGCCGAGGTCCGTCCATGGATAGGTGACCAACCATAACATACCAAAACTCTTTCGTGCCTCGTAAAAGCACGATAAGTACTTGGTCACAGATGTGATTCGCAGATCTTTGACAGTCGTTACGGGCCAGAAGTCCGAAAGTCTGACAACGAGTCTTGCTTGCTGGAGAGGTCAGATAGGCAGTCGCTTTATGTAAAATACTGATATCCAACTGCATCCGGTTACACTGAAAACCGACCCCAACATAGCTGAGAAAAGGCTCGATAGATTGATTCGTGCTGATTAATGCAATAAGAATATATTAGGTTTGGTTTTAATATTTATTATTCCTCAGGATAGTGTAAATTGAACCAGAAAACAATTTAGAAAATGGTCGTAGCATGCTGCTGAAAACTTTCACCAAATATAAAATCACAGCATAAAACCTGAAACTTATTAAATTCATTATCACAATCGCTTTTCAAACACTAACCCTAAAAAGCTGTCGGGAAATTAATTTAACATCAAGAAACTCGAAATTAATTCGCCCATTGTAATCACAGGTTTGAGCGATTTATCACCTCGAACGGGTAACATTGGTTACCCTGTGAAAATCGAAAACTTTGTCCAGGTATATTATAATTTATTATATATTATATTATATTTTGCTCGTAAAATGTCAC
The DNA here is from genome assembly GCA_951799955.1 of Apamea anceps. Lineage (NCBI taxonomy): Eukaryota > Metazoa > Arthropoda > Insecta > Lepidoptera > Noctuidae > Apamea > Apamea anceps. The sequence continues at coordinate 7,138,939 of OX637505.1, read as the reverse complement.
TTACACCAAGTAAAGGGCAGGATCTTTGCCGGGTAAGCCTTTGGCCTGTTCTTCACAGCTTGCACGAAAAAGTTTTCAAAAGAATTAAAATGAAAACTCCTTCTTTCTGTTTTAATTCAAGGAGCTCCTTCACTTAACTTGTACATTGTATGACTAAACAAATTCTTTTAATAAAATTGTGTGAAGTGAAAAATTTATTACTTTCTAATTCAATAAGGCACAGTTCTAACTATTCTTTAGGTTTAGACTAATCTTCAAATTTTTTAGATACTTACTGCATGAATGTATCTTATTTTCATTGTTTCAGATCGTCACCCGGCTTTTCTATATTATTTTTGAACGAAATACTCTTAACTTTGGTATGAAATGCTTAAACATATATCTACCTATAAGCTATATCTAATTATGCTTAGCACCACGTTCGCACTGCGTAAAGCGTAAGGGCCCTGACGAAAATATTTATAATCAAGTACCCTTACCAACCCACCAGTCGTTTCAATGACCAATATGTATTTATACAACATTTACCTCCGAGCAAAATGTGTTGTTTATAAAAATTACCTAATAATAGTCCTTATCTCGTAAGAAACTAAGTGGTAATTAGGTTAAACAGGGTACGGGCAGTCGGTGGGAACGGCAAATTCCTATTGTGGCGTTATCGTCGGCCCCCAGTCGCAACCGGGAGGACTGCCATCAGCCAACTTTAATTCGCTTTTACTAGGCAAATTTTTAATTCGATTCAGTTTTTATTTTTATTTGTTGTGTCTGTTTTTTTGTATTTTAAATAACATTTTAAAGTTGTGTTTGTTTTGGTGGTTTTATTTTGTGTAAACGATAAAGAAAAGTTAGTTTCCGTGTAGAACCATAAAATTCAAGAAATTTTGAATTTCATTTTTTCAATGACCCAGGATCTCTCTTGTTAAATACATGGGTAACTTGAAATATACACAAATATAATTTCTACCACAGTTACATCCCAAATCTAGCAAAAGATGAAACACATCTCCGAAAACTATAATATCTAACATCATCAGAAATTCAATCAATCTTTTCAATTTCCTACACGAAATTCGGTAGAAGGGTGTCACCATCATTCGTGTCTAAAAGTGAGATAATGCTGGGGAGCCACGTGCGCGGACACACTCCATCGAATAGCAATACGTACCCAATCAGGATTATACAAATCCCCGCGGGCAAACCCGGAGAAAATAATTACGACGAGCCGAGCTAATCAAGTGCTGAGTATTAAGGAAAAACTCTTGTAATGTATCCTCGTCCTTAGAATGACATTCAGTTTACGGTTATTTTGGGCATTTGGATTTGGAAATAGACGGTTTTTTCTTTCTTATCACTGTTGTAGATGAGGCTTTAGGGGCAATTATGTTGATAAACCATTTGGAGTTAGTAGCAAAAAATAGCTTTTCCTTGAATGACTTTGCATGCTCAAGTTTTTAAGCAATTTACATCATCAAACTGTTGTTTTTGTTATTAGGTTTCTTATTGAGCGAGCGTGACTTATAAAACTATGTTTATTATGCAATTTTTTTTTTCATTTGGACTGTTTTATCCCACTGCTGGTAAAATGCCTCTCCCATATTTTTACACTTTTTCTTGTGCTGTGCCTTCTCCGTACAATCGGTTAGGAACGAGTCTAAATCGTCAGCGTTTCTTAGGCCTGCCTCGGTGACGACGCCGTCTTCAGGCACCTACTACGTGACGATTCTGGCCCATCTCTCTGGATGCATCCTATAGATGTGGCCTAACATGCAAATTATTCAAGTAAAATCATAGCATCATTCAATTCTTTTTAATCCACTGATTCCCCGAATAAATTCAAACGGAAAGATCGGAACTCGGAATAAATGAAGTAGATATATAATTGAAGCCTACAGGCTAATGTTCATCGGCACGTGATGAAGCGTCACACGTCACATCAGTGGGCTCTATGACCGAGCCAATGCACCATTGCACACCCCATCATACCGGCCTCGGCTGTATCTATAGCAAGAATTCATTTTACATTGAATACATCAAAGATTTTTATTGCAGTCAAAAGCGCGGCTTTGATTTTGATTAGGGACGGACAGGTAAGTGTATTGTACATATACTTTATATAAGTGATAAGGGGTAAGCTCTTTAGCTATCTACGTAGGTATTTCTATGTAAAGTGTATCGATATTCTAATTAAATACATCATCCTTTCTGCTACAACGAAGTATAGCAAAGGTGAGCCTCTTTTACTTACGGCCAGAATTTGTTATAAATGCGAAAGTGAGTTTGTTTGTTACACTTTTGCTAAAACAGCTGTACGGATTTGGATGGAATTTGGCACATGGGTATAGGATATAGATTACTTTCTTCCTGGATCGCGGGACACAACTAGTTTGTTATAAATGCTAATCATGGTCATTGCATACCCCTAGGTAGCAGTCAGACATCTTCACATAACACCAACTTTAGCTTGTATACAAAAAAACCTTGCTAACCTACCCGTCAAAGCGAAGTTTCGCACAACGGCGACCCATATCGAGTTACAGACAAAGCCAAAAACACGTGTGCCTTTAAAAGCACACCTTTTCATGTTGTGAATCGCCCAGTTAGCGTGGAACGTAAGTCGGTCGTTTTAGAAGTTCACTTAGCGAATGAATACTAGCGGGTTGTCCGGGCTTGCGGACTGTCCTCGCGCATTCACTACACCCTATATTTTTAATGTTAGGTATTTCTATTCAAATCGTCGAACCGATGGAAGGAGACGTCCCAAACGCTGAGAGGGGCCCAGCGTCGATATGGTTGTCGATGTTTTAGTTGACTGCGAATATTTGTTTCTGTTGGTATAGAGTCTGAAGTTTCCATTTTAGTTAGGTTCCATTGTAACTTTAACACAGTTTAGAGCAGTGGACTCAGAAGGTCCATTTACTATGCCAAAAATGATTATAGCGTCTCTACAGAACGTTTAGGAGAGCGGGTTAACTCAAGACCTGAAATAATTAGATGCGAATAGTTTGTAAACATGTTTTTTTTTTTTTCACTTCTCGTGACCAGACGGCTGAGTTGTTCTTTGGCCAAAAAAAAAGCATTGCCATTCAACGTGGCAATGCTGTCTTCTGGGCACGTTTCCGGATGACAGCGATGCGGACGAGTACTTCGACGCCTAAATACCCTTTTGTTTTTGTATTTATTTATATAGTTAGTTAGTCTTTTAATTTGGTACCTAGTGAAAATAGTTTGTTTTTTTTATTAATTCCCAATTTTCAAACTATGCTCCATTTTCTAGCAAGATAAGAATATTTCAAGAATATGTTATTTGTAAATATTTTCAGTTTTCTCTGTACACTCATTCTCAACCGTTTCATTGGCTTAATGAAATCAAAATTTATGAAAAAACATTGTAAGCTCGTTTTAAATCAATGGCTGGATCCAAGACAAAAATTCGCGATTAGTTACATCCCTAATCGCTAGGAAAGCCCGTCAACCAATTACTCTGAAAGACTCGTGTAACGTGGAGGCATTTCAATTTGGCTTATTGGCTCATGTGCGCTTGGAATTTGACATCTTTTTCCCTGTCCGCCACTCATTTATTTCCATTTCATCAATCCGCTATTACTTACCAACAAATTGCTTGTAGGTACTTGCTGTCTGTTATTGGGAAGCTAATATTTTTAAGATGTGGAAATTATTTTAAATTTTCTATATCTTGACAAGAGAAAAATGTTGGTTTTCAGTTTTAATGTTATTAAATTATTCCGGGTTTGAATTTAGGTTAGGAACTAACCACACTTATTCAGTTCTGTTCAGCTTTTGTCCACAGAAAATAACGATTTTGTATGGAATGCGTCTACTTAGACCTTCTGATCATGAGGATATGTTTCGATATGAATGTTTGGTGGTGGAAATATTTTCAGAAGAAAGGATTTACTAAATTCATTTAGGTATAATCTATGGCAGTATGTATCTTTAATTTTGTTTTAAATTTTCAATAGACAACATACTGATATTGTTGATTAGAAAATTTTGACTATTTTTCAGGAAAACTTCTAAGGTGTAAAATGCTATTTTCAGTCAGTTTACAGTTTGTCCTATCGTACATATGAACACTTTGATCATGTGATGACCCAGTGTTACACAGCATTACCCTCTTGCAGCACTCCTAGTTTCGCTGCTTCTTTACTGTGTATTACTTGCTACTTGTAGTTGATGTATGTCCAGATGAAGACTTTACAAAAAATTTTGACTTGCCATAACCCACAAAGGTTAAACTAAGAACTATTTCAAATAATATTTACGCATTAAATAGCACTAAAGGCAGCTCACACGAGCGCAGGTTGCGTGAAAAATGAGCGACTCGCGGCGATAGCGACCGCGCCGCCAGCCGCCTAATGAACTAGAACGACGATAGCGTGACCCCGTGCCCGTGTGCACGCCGCTTTACTTCGCGCTGCACACAGATTAGTTATCCATGTTAGAAAATATAAAATGAATTAAAAACTGTTGTTTTTGCTATTTTAAGTGTTTTTAAGTGGGTTCCGTACCCAAAAGGTGGCAACGGGACCCTATTGTTAAGGCTACGCTGTCCGTCCGTCTGTCTATCTGTCACAGGGATGTATTTATTACTTTTTAACCGTCCTAAGTAGACACTTGCAATTTTCAGACTAAAAAAAAAAACTCCTTGGTAACTTCTGCAACTCACAGATTGGTTGTTGATTGTTGGATACTATAGTCCTTTCACAATTATTTTACCTCTGACAACAGCAACCTTATTGCAAGGACTCTAAAGATTAATGTGATTTTGGCAGACTAGTCAGTGGTAGCAACTCAACAGGAACCTTATTGCAGTAAGAGTAAAGGTTAGTGTGATTTTGACAGTTATTCAAAATCAGAGGTGAAAAGACTATGAACTACTAACTCACTAACTCTTCACTCTTCTGTCACCCAATTTTAATAAGTCCTCAAACAGATGCCAACAAACTTCAATAAAACGCTCAACTACGTCCAAAATCAATAATAATAACACAAACACATCGCCGCCTGCAGTAGGTACGCGATTTAATTTGCGTCCCCGATCGGGCACAATATTCATACGGCTTCATCTATTTACGCCCCGTTGCGTATGTCCTATTATCAACCAATGGCATCTGCACCCCTGTAGGGCTTTATTCTAAGACTTTTTAGTGAGAGTGTGTGGAGGTAATCAAATAGATGCTTGTTTGGGGAATTTCATGTACCTACTGGTAGTCTGTTTGTTGGGGAAATTGGTGCTCGGAATCAGTGTATGCATATTCTCGGGGTAACCTACCTAATCCAGAGGAGATGCAAATTCTAATAATTATAAATAATTCAATAAAAATTAATTTATTAATTTAATTAATAAAATAACATTACTAAAATGATAATAATAATTTTATTAATTAATTAATTTAATTTATTAATCATTCTTACTAGCAATCGTGGATACAAGCTACTTTTTCCGAACAATCTAGAATAACCTAAAAAAAAAATATATAATGTAAATATAAAAATGGATGTTGATACCTACATTATCATTATCATCTGCTAACCTTTTCCCAACTACGTTGGAGTCGGCTTCCAGTCTAACCGGATACAGCTTAATACCAGTATTTTACATGGAGCGACTGCCTATCTGACCTCCACAACCCAGTGACTGCGTAGTACGATAACCCTTGGTAAGACTGGTTGTTAGACCAAATACCTGCATAATATGTGTGATTGATACAGTAACACAGTTTTTTTTTTTTTAATTTTCATGATGAAAATGTTTTATACTTTTCTTTTTCAACCTCTACGCGGGTGGAGCCACAGGCAAAGGCTAGTGTAAGTCTTAAGTACTTAAGTCATCACTTTGAAATATCGATCAAGGATTTAATCATTTCCGTGAATTGAGACGGAAACCTAAAATGACCATGCTGAAGATATGCTGCATCCACGGTTATGTTTATCTTTTGCCAACCACTACACCTACCAGCCAATAGCCAAACATCCTCTAAAAACCTTTCCTAATAACTCGAAACCAATATAGTCGCGTGAGTACAACATGCGTAATGACACCCTCGCCCCTTGCGGTGCAACAAGGCGGCCGGTGCCACTAGTTTTTCAATAACCCCTTGAGGAACCCCGCGGAGCTTCTCAAATACATGGCCGTGTCAATCACACGGAATGAATATTATTCGCGAATGTTTTGCCCCTGACAGATGTATAATACTTTATTTCAATGCTAATATTTAGGTAGGTACAGGTATTGTTTTTGGTTTATCGTTTGTGATAGGTATTTAATAAGTGTGTTTACTTTGAGTAATTGCAGTAATTTCCGTTTGTGCTTACCTACTTTACCTACCTACATGAGAAAGCAATAAGATAATGTTTATTTACCTAAAACAGAGTTTACGTTTCCTTATTTTACATAAAAAATAAAAATAAGACGCAAAGGAAGCTTTTAAATGCTTCTTTATTCTTTTTGATGTCGAGATGGTTTCGTATCACCTAGTAACTGGGTTGTGGAGGTCAGATAGGCAGTCGCTCCATGTAAAATGTTCGTACTTAGCTGCATCCGGTTATACTGGAAGCCGACCCCAACATAGTTGGCAAAAGGGTATGGAGATGATGATGATGTCGAGATGTGATAAACTAAAAGAAAATCCTTTAAAAAGTCGTCTGTTTTTCAGAATCCATAACAAAACCAAATGTTCTTTATTCATTAGATTCATGCAATGCAAATCAGTAACCCTCCCTAGGTTACTAATTTTCATATTAAGCTCTTCCACTATAAAAATCGTGAAATACACTACCTGTAAAATGCATAACTGAAAAATGTCGCAAATTTCATTAATCGTTGGATTCTATAATAATTAGAAGTGAAAAACATTGTATAAATTTGTCAATAAATTCCCAGTGTTTACTGACGCTTGCAAATTGATACTACAATTAATAAAACTTATCAATATTCAAAGCGGTAGTCAATTAGAACGTACGCACATCGATGTATCGAGTATTTTAATTTCAATTTTTTTTTTTCTAGTGTCGGGCTGAGTCGACATGATTTGATGGGTCGTGGGACTCGCTTTGTGCCCGGCAAAAATAATATCGCGCGAGGCACGGATCATTGGAGCTTGCCTGCACTTCAGACTGTTTTCATCTGTTTTGTCTGGCAACACACAACAATAGGGAACGATTTAAAAATATTACATAGAATTTTCGATAAAATATTGGTGAACAGTTTGATATATCGGAAGCAGGGAGTCAACGTCAAGTCCGTCAACGACGATACGAGCCTGTCTGAAAGTAGTTCGATAAATCTCAATGAACCCTACTCCGATTAATTAACTTTTTCGGACGAGCATAAACACATCGGGAGGAAGGATAACTTTCGAATCGTATTATCATTCATTCTTAGTTCGGACCCCAAAGGAATTTTATGTCTGTAGGTGATACGGAGTAAGAAACGCCCGTAACTTCGGCCGAAAGTACGGATCTTGAGCTAGGGTGTAGACCCTCAGAATCGGGTGAGGTCATTAGAACGTTAATTGCCCAGAATATTCTCAATACAACGAAAAGTTACGTGATATTCTAAGGTATCGGTCGTAACCGTAGGTAACTTTGTAAACCATTCAAAATTGTTTGCACAATTGCCGTGCCCGAAACCCCGAAACACCATTGACATTTCATATTACTTATACGTATAGATACAGCTCAGTGTATCAACTTGACAAAACGAGGGTGAGAATGAAACAATAGAACATCATCGTTCACCCCTCAGTCGCAAACCACAGGAGAATATCATAAACGTCGGCTTAAACACTCGTCTCGGCGGACGTTAAGTAAATAAAAACATAATAAAATAATACATTCCACGCAACCATATGGGAGAAGACAGCAATTGGGTTATGAAGAGTATTAGGGGAAAACTTGTTTATAACGAGGAGCTCTTCGGTTGAATTGAATATTATTTGCTTGAGACCCTGTAATAAGGATTTCAAAAGAATATTACTGTCTTATAAAAATGGAAATCATGTCGGCAAACTGTCTTCTATTAAAGTTACTAGTTGACGGACTGAGTTCAAGACCTATCCGAATCATAATAGAAAAGTTCTCAAGTTTATAACCTTACAAATAGCGAACATTGTTAACAAGTCCCAAACACTAATAGTAACTCGATTGATCCGTCAACGAATCGATTCGAAAGCCACTGAACGCCATACTCGATGCTCGGTGTAATGCAGCTCCCCGCGATGCATCGAGTGGTGTATCGAGATCGAGACTCGAGTAATAATCGAACCCTCGCCGCGCGGTGTCCCGCACTCAATCTCGGGGATTTGTAAGCACCCTGGGGCATCCTTACTATCACGAAACGATTTGCCAATCAAAAATGATCCCTGCCACTAAAAAAATAAAAGGTGACATCGATTTTTTGGGAAGTAAAGGTAACTTTGCCAAGTTTTCCCTGTATTGGGGTGACAATCCAAAGAATCGTAGACGGTTATTGAATTTCTTTGCATTTTTGATTTGTCTCTTCATTTGGTTTGTTGATTGATAACAATTGAATTGAATTAATACATTCTACGTTCACTGCTTGAAAATCTTAAAACCCATACCCCAAAAAAATATGAAAAGTTCTATTCATAAAAAAACTGTTGTAATACTATACTATTGCAACAGTTTTTTTTTTAAATCAATTACTGGCTCATATTTTTTTGTTCATCATAGTTTTCATTTAGAGTATCAATCACAAAGAGACAATATAAAACTATGAACGTCAAATCACGATATGGTAATCACAGTTAAAACCCATGAAGCCACTCATATTCAGTTGTGGGGCGATCGTTCAATCGCACATCCTATGGGGCCATGGGGGAACGTCAAAGTTCATTCGACCAAAACTACATTTTGTCTCTGTGAAATATTCCGAATAAGAGAAATTATTTCCCCTTTGACATTTCTGACTGAAGTTCATGGGTGATGTACCTAACCTGAATTGATTTAAAGTTTTCTGGATGATTCATGGATCACCCAGAAATCAATCTTGAAGGTTTTTAGTCCTTAATATTGGCTCTTATCTTTTATGCACGTGTTTCTATGGCAAATATGTCTTATCTTTCTTTTCTTATTTTTTAATCCCAGGTACGCACGTTTTTCCTGCGTTTTTCCCGCGGCGATTGTTTTTCCTGCACTTAATTTTCAACGCACTGCTTAGCGCCGAGAGTTAAAGATCTGACAGTGTGTGTTTTGGACGTGCTGGGACGTGCTCAACACCAAGAGTTGAAAATTGAGTGCACGATCAAATCACACCGCGATATTTTTACGTCCGTGCTACGTGGCCTAATAGGTTCACAAAAGGTTTCTAATTTGAAAAAGTATGTAGGTTACCTACTTATTGCTTGTCCTAATTTTACCAAATATTTTTTACTTGTGAAAAAAAATTATCAAGTACCATCAAATACCTTCACGTAATTTTTCATTTTTCCGCGGTTGGTCCGTGGACAGGTTCATATACCAAGACCCCTCCGAGCCTCGGAAAGCCCGTTAAGCCGTTGGTCGCGGCTGTCATTCGTGGATCTTTGACAGTCGTTACGGGTAGTCAGAAGCCCGAAAGTCTGACAATCAGTCTTACCAAGGGTTATCGTACTACACAGTAACTGGGTTGTGTAGGTCAGATAGGCAGTCGCTCCATGTAAAGTAGTGGTATTCAGCTGCATCCGGTTAGACTGGAAGCTGACCCCAACTCGTTGGCTGACTGATGACTTTCACGTAATTTTTCACACACTTCATAAAATTCAGCAAATTTAATTTCCTTTGCAGGTAATCTGAATCTTTCTAATATTCAGCCCCTAACTCTTATCAACAATCTAAAGCCCAAAAAGCCTGATTGCTTTTAATCTAGCGTTTACATCTGTCACGCTACTCGTAAGTCTTCGTTTTCAATAACTATGGCATGCGACCAAAATTAATTCGTCCATATCTCGATTTCGGGATACAAGTAGCGGATTACGCGGCGATTTGCTTGTACTCTTACATTGCAATCGCATAAATGCTCCTGTGATGGTGCCAAAGAAGAAAATTGTACAGATGTGTCACTCCAAAGTATCGCTTTATAAAAATAGATTTTTTTTTGAGGTACGGTTTAATAAATGACTTGGAGCGAAGTTTTTTTTTTGAGATTAGTCTGTACTGTCCCACAGCTGGGACAACTTAAGGCTGTCCCTAGTCCTTCAGTGGGGTGAAGTTAAGAAATGTAAATAAAATTATCTAGATTTACTTTGCTTTAGTGTACAGAATAATTGTCATTGTCCCACAGTTGCAAAGCGGGACTGTATAGATAAGGCGGCTGCATAGGTCCTGATACACTACACGACTGTAGAATATCGTCATAGGTCTAATAATTTTGATCATTCTTTCTAAATTGACCTGCATATTGCTGTAGGCAGAAATCTTTAATCATAAATACATATTCGTGTCTACAATTTTGGCAGTGAAGCACATCATCAGCGTCAGCGGTGTCGCGGTAATGGAGTGGCGCGTGCCGGCCGCCGCCGCCCGCGCCGCGACGTGCGCCCGCGCCGCGTGCGAACACTCCCACCGATTATGTGCCACTATCGCAGCCTGAGAACGAAAAGCATTTCATTATTTGTTTATGGAATTTAAATCGCCATAATTTTTATTAAAAGTTCCAAAACTATATAAAATTATTCAACGTTTTTTCTATCAGCCTATCGAGCTCTTTCGTACCCACTAAAGTGGCTTCCATTGAGATCATCGTATGAAAATATTACGAGTATGTGCAAATTTGCGTTCGCAAAATGTTTTCCATCACGGCTCACACTGTGATTATTATAATACGCGGAAAATTCTCTACGAAATATGTCATGCCAATAAACTTCAAGTGCTTTCGCTGGCTGCGGCACCTAACCGCAAAATGCCTGTATAGCGAACACAGGGTTATACGAGTGCGCTGAGCGAAAAGTAATATTTAGGTGTCAACTGCAGGCGATAATCGCGGGGTAAAAAATAGCTGGAGGTTGGCGGGCGGCGAACTATTTCCACCCTTGCCGGTGGTATCTCGTCGTTTATCGGGCGATAGTATCTGAGTGAGACATCGCCGGTGACGTTTGAAATATGATCGGCGCGGTCCCGGGGGTGCAGGGCGCGGGGACGCGGGACGCCACGTGCGGCGCATATTCAAATCAGAATCGCACGCGGCGGACCCCGTGTTGGCTAAATACACCCGCCGCGCCGCCGCCCGGCCCACCCACTTACCGAGGGTCGGCCCTATGTAATCGAATTTGAAAATTATTCTAAAACACTGAATAATGTATTTCGGAGGGACGCAGCGCCGGAGGCGGCTCGCTCGCGCTGATTTTTAAAATAAATTAAACTTAATCAAGTGGGTTCGCGCACCTAAACGGATTAACTTGGCGCTGATTTGACTTCGCCGCTGTTTGTACAGTACATGAGGGGTGACGGCTTAAAGGTTATTTGAAACAGTATCGGACTAACATCGTTTAGCAGACTACTACACGCATATGCAAGCGGATCAACGACAAGCTTACGCTATCAAATTAAGTGATAAAGTTGACGAACGCTGCGATCACTCATTAAACTTTATGAAGATCAAGTTAACACTGTTTTACTCCGATGAAAGTTAGACAAATAAAATGAAAGTAGGTTGAGCTTCGGGGATAATCCATTTTTGCTATTTCAACAACCAAGCGCAGTAATCGCCACGACCCCTTCAGACAAAAAAAAAATGTAGGCCCATGAAAATAATTCCAAGACTGTTAAACATATCAAAGTTATACACAGTATTCAACGTTATAAATCTTAATATTCAAAATATTAAGACCCCTTTAAAGAAACAATAAATATATCTTCTTTCCCTCTTCAACATCAAACACTTTAATAAAATTTATGAATCGCAAAAATTGGCCAAATTCATATTTGAAAATTAAATATTGAATAAGACAATATTAGTTCACTCGGTACATTAAGTTTTATTACGCTATGAATACATTCGGCTCAGTGCGATTCGCTACGCAGGGCTGCGGCCCCGCCATTAGCACCCGATATGAAATTAAAATTAAAATATATAAAAAGTACGACGAGCACTCTCGACAGACCGCTAAGGGGCAGCCCTAAAGATTTAATGCTAATGAAAGGCGTAGAGTTCCCAGAGTACTAATAAAATTGTTTTATTTTATTGAAAGTACGTGCACTATTTGTCAATAATAAATAATATAATATTTAATCATGGGAAATAAATAATAAAATTGTAGTAAAATTTTTGTAAGTTTTTAAACAAAAAACATTAAATCAGATATTGATGAGAAATAAAAGTAATCAAATAAATTATTAAAACTAAACTGCCTGTAGACCTACATTTATATAAAAGCAGAAATAACATGAAAAACAAAGAAAATTAAAAGAAAATCAATGAACAAACAAAATATTTATACAAACAAGATCAACTCCACAGCTTCAGTTGTAAACTATCATGTAGCGGTACAGTAGGGGTGCCACTCGATGATTTGGTTTTTCGATTCGTTACGCCGTCAAACTACCCTCTACTCCGTACCCTCAAATATGTTCCCTCGCCTTGAATATTATTTATACGTTTGTTAAGTGGAGTTGTGCGGCTAGAGGAGTAGCCTCAGGAGCTCAGGAGCTCAGCACTTCAACAAACAACGGTTATGATTCTTATTATCGATTGAGACCGATGTTTTATGATGAATATGGATTTTGTTTGGTGAAAGGCTGAGCTGCGTGGAACAAAACTTTGTTTACGTTAATGTATCCTAAACGAATACAATTTACACCAAAAACCATGACACAATTAAATAAAAAGGCACACAGTCCAGAATAATCATCATCATTCTCCTGCCCTTATCCCAATTTATTTGGGGTCGGCGCAACATGTCTTTTTCTTCCATACTTCTCTTTTAGTCGTCATCGAATAATCAATTGTAAAAATTAAACCCAGCCATTACAAGCTCCGCACATTGTAGAAACTTTTTAGTCGGCTATTTGTAGAGCCTCGGAGAAAACATGTCAAGGAAAACACGCGCGCTCTGCCTCAGAGCAAGCTATGGTTAGGTATGCAAAGCAAACATATTTTCTCTTGAGACTAGAACGGTGAGCAAACAGTGGGCAACATGAGCGACGGTTGGGCCGTGTTTACCAACGCTGCGTCGCCTGCCCTCATATATTAAACATAGCAAGCTCTACCTTAGCCTGCCTCTGACGTTCGCCGTAACTATTATTTCACATACCTAGACCAGCTTCTAGGACAACGCTCCGTTGCAAAATTAATACGGCATAATGTTGCCGTTAGCCCGCAATCGCTGTAATGAATACGTTTTTCAGCAAATTTACATCGGCATAAAAATAAGGTCGCGGCAGTTAACACGTTTATCGGGCGCTCATTAAAGCGGAGGGCGATCTTGCTTCGGAGTCGTTAAGCGCGCAATAGTTCGCGAGATCCTCGTAAAAAATATCTCGCAACCGACTTTACGAGCGCCCTTTGTGAATGCATCATTAAATTTCCATCTAAATTTAAATTACGAACGGTGCGATTCGACGCGCTCTCTCCCACGTGTTTCTGTTTTCCCAGTCGGTGGAAATGTTATAATTGCTGCACAGAGAACGTAGCCAAGTCGAGAATTTGAAAAAAAGATGACGTCAGTTGGAATTATCTTCAGCGCAGCGCAATTGAAACGGCTTTGCGACGGGCTTAGTGAAAAAGTTGGCGTTCGTTTTAATAATTCCCAGCTCCGGCGCCTCGTCAGAATGCCGTTGTCACTTCGCGGATTAAGCTCCGACACGGTTGAGTTGGGATTTGAGAGTTATTTTAATTTGCATTTTTCGTATAATTCAAACTAGAGTGCAACGCTTCCAACGCTTTTTTCATGTGAAATCGTAACGTGTTTACACGTCAAAAGTTTACGACATTTGGATGGTCGAAGGCGAGGGTTGAACTCGTTTGTATGCGGCGCCACGCTTCCCCGGGAAAGGCATAAAGTCAGCAGGTGAGGAGCGGGTATCGCGCGGTCACGCTATTTAGATAAGGCCATTTTCGTGACCTCTCTCCCCCTCGGCCTCGGCGATAAGAGCCCGATATGTACGTTACGACATTTTGTTGCAGCGCCACCTTGCAAAACATTTCTTTATAAATCAGAATAAGATATCAGAGACGACGAGAACACCTGAACTGATTAAGTAATATAAAAACAAGGAAAACCAGCAAACAAATAAGGTCATTTGATTAAGCGGAATGATTTACATCACTTAAAAATCCAAATGCCACCATTTTTCGACTTCCCTCCTGGCTTCTGGCGTTGGAATGGCGAATAAAGCGAGTTTGGAATAAATTGTGGCTCGTCTGGATAAAGCAATATTTGTTCATCTACCCCCGCATTACGACAGCAGCGGCCATTAGCGGGATGCAAATAACGTCTTGTCATTTTTGCTTCTTTATTTTTCCTCAATGCTCGGAGAATCGTGCTACTTGGCCACCCTCCCACAGATGTTGCACGGAGATATGGAAATAAAATCCACTTCGAAAACATTGTTCAAGTAATACGCTGTTTTAGATTAAAAATAACTTAATATTTTTAGTTTTCATAACCTATAGGTAACACTGGTCAGTATTTGGTAGATAATTAGACAGCAAGACTCCAAAATAATTTTTCGCCTTCCAAGACCTTCTCTAAGACAAGGCCCAGACTAATCCCCTGCACTTCCCAGGAAAATTCTAATTATTTTACGATTATCGTCTTCTTAGTGACACTTTGTTCTAACCTACCCCTCGGTAAATACTCCGCAAATCCCTACAAGAGTACCTACAAGCCAAAATGGCGTCGACATTCGAACATCCGAGTGCGTTTTAGCCCCACTTAAAGCGTGGTTTATTTGCAAGCCAGATTGCCTACGGAACATTATTTATAGTTGAGGGTAGGTTGTTATTAAATTTTTCCACAATTGTTGAGTGATTTAGAGGTTTTGCACAGTTTCGAGATTTTATTACAATTTTTTTACGAGTTTAATATCCACTTCACTTTTCAGATTCTCTTGCTCCCTTTCTCATCTAAGTAATCTTAATACTCTTCTAGAAGCATCTTAAAGTTTTCATACTGCTTTTTTACCCCGAACCTCCCAAAACTTGCACTTTCCACCTTTTTTTTACTAGCCTATGCTGCCAATCCTGGGCAAAGGCCAGCGTCCACTCCTATCTTCGCGAGCCCGCGCGTACTCCTTCTCGTTTTGACGGAACCTATCCAGCTCGTCCCACCACCTCCTACATGGTCTTTCCATCCTAAAAGTGAAAAAGTATCATTGCCCACATTCATAATACTTGAATCCTATTCAATTTTAATAATGGTATCCATAGCAATGCGAATTTCTGAAATGTTTACGAGACAATAAAGATGTCGCTACTGCTAGCGATCTTCACACCTGCCAGCGAGATTACTGGAATACAGATGTTGTACTCGTATTGATTCAGGAATATTGGCCATACTGAGAATGCCTCGGGAGACTTGAGTTATGCAGGGTTTTATTTTACGTGATGGGAATTCTATGGAACTGTATTACTATCTGACGGAAGTGTCTCAAGACGAATGTCTTTGACCAGTGTGTGTTGCCAGTGATGACCTATGGCACTGAAACGTGGTCGGTCACAATGGGCCTTGCTTGGAGTTTGCCCACGGTTCTATAACGAATTGCCAAACTTAAGTGGCAGTGGGCAGGTGACATTGCTCGCAAAACAGATGGGTCTGAAAGGTGTGACTGCGTACTGGAAGACGTAGCGTTGGAAGGCCTCCACAAGATGGATCGATAACGTGTGAAGGCAAACTAGTGAAGGAATCCACAGAACCGGTCGAGGTGGCGGTGCTTGGGGAAAATGCAATTCTTCATTTAAAAAAGGTTGTTTTCTGGTGTGTCTGTGATAAACTATTTAAGTATCTTAGAATTGTGCTAATAAAGGCAAACTGCTGTCTGTAAACGACGACGAACACTTTGCTTTGACCACAAATTATTCTCAATCCTACCCGCACACAACAAATACTTCCACCTGTCAAACAGGATTAGTGTCCACTAATCGAAATAACTAAAATATCATATTACAAAATACAAATAATCCTCAATTCCTTGCACTATATGCAGTGGATTCTAATCGTTTGACACTTAATTAATGGGCACTTTACACGTAGATATTGAATGGAGCGTTCACCCACGGGAGCGGCCGGGCGGGTGCGCGGGCGCAGCGCAGCGAGGCGCCCGGCGCACGCGCCGCGTGGGCGAGGGACATAACTCGCGCGCAACAAGACGCGCGCACGCCACCGCTAACTACCGTCGCCATTTTATATAGGGTGCTCCACTGGAGTTTATTTTCCAGGTTTGGAATGCCTTGATTAAATTTAGTAGTTAACGAATGTTGAAAATGCTCCGTCACCGCTTACGTACGTTGTACTGTTTACATAATCAACCTTTAAAGTTCCCACTGCTGGGACACAGGCCTCCTCTCGGTGAGAGGGAATGGGCCGTAATCCCCCATGCGGGCCCAGTGCGGGTTGGAAGATGTCACATGTCTTCGAAATGTTAGTTCTAGGACATGCCGGTTCCTCACGATGTTTTCCCACACTGTTTTGAGAGCAGGCGACCTAAAAAGGTCACTTTAAGCAATACCTCTAAAAGCTATTCATTTCCTGAATTTCCAGCAGATCATTAGCAATTCCTCTAATTTTCGTAAAATTTCATTTCATATTTGGTGTAAACATTGCCGCATGAAAAAATATTAAAAACCGTAATTTTATCGGTTTTTTCATTACAGTTTTTATTAATCAAATTGGTTTTTAGGGTTCCGTAGCCAAATGGCAACGGAACCCTTATGGATTCGTCATGTCTGTCTGTCTGTCTGTCCGTCCGTATGTCACAGCCGCTTTTTTCCGAAACTATAAGAGCTATACTGTTGAAACTTGGTAAGTAGATGTATTCTGTGAACCGCATTAAGATTTTCACACAAAAATAGAAAAAAAACAATAAATTTTGGGGGTCCCCATACTTAGAACTGAAACTCAAAATTTTTTTTTTCTTCAAACCCTTACGTGTGGGATATCTATGGATAGGTCTTCAAAAATGATATTTCTAATATCATTTTTTTCTAAACTGAATAGTTTGCGCGAGAGACACTTCCAAAGTGGTAAAATGTGTGTCCCCCCCCCCTGTAACTTCTAAAATAAGAGAATGATAAAACTAAAAAAAATATATGATGTACATTACCATATAAACTTCCACCGAAAATTGGTTTGAACGAGATCTAGTGAGTAGTTTTTTTTTAATACGTCATAAATCGTAACGAACGGAACCCTTCATGGGCGAGTCCGACTCGCACTTGGCCGGTTTTTTTTTTTATTTTTATTTCTGCTGTTTAAATGTTATTTCATTGTAATATGAATTGCACACAGATCATATTTTGAATTGTCAGTTTGTGACCATTTTACGATTTATAATATGATTCATATTGTTATCCTATTATGATTCTGCCAAAGTGGCCTTTTTAGGCCCCCTGTGGTGATGAAATAATGCTGCTGTACAAGTGATAGGCTGAGTTCACAAAAAGAAAAATACGGGGAAAATAATCATCAGTACCTGCAAAGATTACGATACACCAGATAAAGTCTATAGGTAGGTATTTTAGTAGTACGTCATACTTTAACTAAAGTATCAACCCTTGACTAAAGAATGACGTATTTCAAAAAAATATTACGTACAGTACTATATAATATTTGTGTTACGTTTCCGGAACTTTTCTTATTATGTCATCTTCTTATACATCCTACGTAATTCATCGTATTTATTGTCCAACAATTAAAATAGCGAGCTAAAAATAAAAAACGTAAAAAACAATAACCCCCGTTTATTTTATTACGCAATAACCTTGCACTTTCGTTTCACAAGAGGTAGTTAATACTTTTAGTTTTAGGAATGAACTTTTTTCTTTTAGTTATGTATTTGTAAATTAGCGAACAGTGTAGAGACTGATCGTGAACTCCAACCAAACAACTAACACCATCGAATTTATGAATATATTAAATGCTTTTTTTTTTGAGGATGGGAAATCATCAAATGACCCCTCCCGCTCTGGGTGGAGCGGAGGGAGTGTCAGACTCTTACTGACTAAAACCCACCCGTGTTCCTTCCTTAGCCCTTTATAAATGCTGACTTCATCTTCTTCTATACTGCTTCATATATAAGCATACTTATTTTTTTTATTATAACAAACTAACTGTTTCCAGCGGCTTCCCCCGCGTGGATGTCGGAAGTTAACCCACGGGGACGTACTACTGGGATAAAAATTATCTTATGTGTTCATTCAAGCTATAAACTATCATAATCAGCCTATATGGTTCCCACTGCTGGGACACAGGCCTCCTCTCTTCGAGGGGAGTGCGTCTCCGAATTCTCGGTTCTAGGGCATTGCCGGTTACCTCACGATGTTTTCCTTCACCGTTATAAACCGACCGAGCTATAAACTATCTGTTTGCCAAATTTCATCAAATCCGTTACGACCTTTTTGTGTGATTGAGTAACAAACTATCACATTTGTAATATTAATTGGATCCTTTGGTGAATCCAATTAATCCATAAAATCATACAAATGGATGGAAATAAACAGCATAAATTAAAAAGCATCGCCCTGTACAGCCAACACGGCGAGTACACATCATAACTATATCTAACAGCGACAGGTACTGCACGCCACCGGATCACTCTTTATGGCCTATAAACGTGTAATTCACCCCACCTTAATCCGGCCCTGTTCGAATAAATCTGGATTAGCCGAGCCCACAGCGATTGTGCGATATCTCCTGATTATGCCGTTAACAATTGTAATTGAAAAATAAAATGCCCAAGTGCGTACCTGGATTGCTGTAATGGTAAAGTTGTTTGACAATGTATGGGATGTTCTTACGTAAATGTTAGTGAGTAATATTGTATGGTGATTTTT
Organism: Apamea anceps; assembly: GCA_951799955.1. NCBI lineage: Eukaryota > Metazoa > Arthropoda > Insecta > Lepidoptera > Noctuidae > Apamea > Apamea anceps. The sequence goes on along the minus strand of OX637505.1, from coordinate 7,119,930 downwards.
ATTTTATAGTTGAAGTTGAAATAGGATTATACTACAAATTGTTGACGTAATGAGCTGAGCACCTAACTATAGTTATTTCAGACTAAAGTTTTTCTAGTGCTTTTTCGTATTTTCAACGATGTGAATTGATTCCAGACATTAATAGAGGCGTGGTTGAATGGGCTTTGGACAATACTTATCTCGAAAAACGTAACAGCACCCTAATTACGTAACACACTATCAATCTCGATCCGAATCATTTTGAAGGATATTGACAATCCATTGCTTTATAAGTTCGAAAAATTTGTCTGCTCAACAACGTAAATAACGCAATGAATGTTGTTGAACTCAAAATGAAAGCCATTACTACTGATAGTGTGTTATGCAACTACCCCGCAGGACTGAGCTGTCAAGGAAAAGTGTTAGTAATCAAGTTCTCGAAACGTCTCGAAAACTATCAGAAGACCAATTCTCGTAATTTTAAACGTTCAAAATCTAGACGCAGTCTCATCTCGGCGACAAAAAAACGTCAAAAACTTGTCAAAATTTAGGGAAATTAGAGGTATTTTTGATAGATTGTGACTGAGATCAGACTGTGAACGTTCTTAAAATTACGAGAATTGCATCTCTGGTACAAGCCTTTCCTCGCTGTTGCTATGGGCTACCAGTCCCTTTCTTATTTATCGAATTTTTTACTGTCAATGAAAAACACATTTCAGCCTATGGCATCCGATGTAGCAAATACACAGATATATCAGACAGCACACGTAGCTAGCGCTCCATATTTCACGCGCGACACGCAACGCAGATATGTGCGGAAGTGCCAAGTCTTGCGGACACTAGACCTATGCTTCCTGGATGGGGCATTGAATAATACACTGAAAGAAGGATCGGATCGTGATGTGAGTTCATTTATGGCGGTCAATCTTATGAAGGTCCAGTGAGATCATGAAATGTATTAAATTCTGAATTACAGAGGAAATATGTAAAACTGTCTAATCTAAATAAAAAATCATTAAAAAAATATAAAGTAGAAATTTATGCCACTCCGTTATTGAACATGGACTTCACAACCCTGAAAAGATGGCTTAAAGAATTAGAAAGATTACCATAGCATATAGGCACATATTATGCCTATGCCTTGATCTCATCCTAAAAGAGTAGGGATCAAAGTTCAAATATACTAAAGGCACTCCACATCAGACGAGTGTCCGACCTTAAAGATCATGACCTGCCCAAACGAAGAAAATCATAGCACAACGTTACCACTTCCAGCAGTCCAAATTCATGTTTATCCACCTTTCTGGGTAGCTGGGCCTTGTCGCCGGGCCATAAATTAGCTAAAACAAGCGGCAGATGCCGTGGGAAGCCCCACTCCCCCCGCCGCCCCCTGCCCGGTAATGGGAGCATTAGTAATACTAATGGTGGTGGACGATGACGTCACATAAATCCATGTCAAATTTAGGACGCGGCGGCTGTTAGGTTTTAGTCTTGGGCTTGTCTTATGATGAAGGTCTTGCTTGCGGGGAGATTTTGTATGAAATACGAGTAAAGGAAAGCCTGATTATTTAATAAGGTTGGAACTTATGAACAGGATGTAGGGGTAAACATATTCATAAAACGGATTTATTAGGTACTATCGTCAAAACCAATATTTGACCATTTTGAAAACAAAATCCCGTGCACATGATGCCCACAGCTGCGTCCGTAAGTAAAACAAAAGAGGATCAGTTTTAGGTCGACTAATAATATGCGCTGCAAGCAGGAATAGTCCTTACGGTGGTCAGATATAGATTTTGGCGATAGTACCTGTAGGAAAAACGATTTTTTATTATTTTTATGTTTATTGAATATCAAGTATCAACGGCCTCAAATATGTTAGTAGCAATATTTCTTATATAGCTGAATTAATTTGCCTTCATATTTTATTAACGTGTGGGGCAAACTATATATATTCGATAAAGAAGCTTCACTTACCTACATTTTGAGAAACATTTACACTAAAAAACATATTAAATAACACATTCACTCTTCCAAATGAAATAAAAGTAAATACTCAAATCAATAAGCACACAATTTACGTGAGAAAACTATCCCTCTGTTGAACTCCCCTAAAACAAAGTTATCCCACACCATGGGGCACTAAAAATTCCTCGTAATTGAATGAATCAATTCTATCGCCATTAAATCGAGTTACCGAGCATATTGGGTGAGCAAATTTATTTAGCTAATAACCCCATGTCTGGTGGAGTGAAACATCCCTTGTCTAGAGAACTTGACGCAATTTTATTATGAATTTTCTTGCGTCGGTTTGTATTTGAAAGTGATGTAGTAAAATCGGGCTATAGATTTCCTGAATATGATTCCTTGAACGTGACATTAAGTGAAGTATTTATATCGTAAAACTTATTGTTTTGAAGCAATTAATGAACGCATAAGAGCCACTCATGCGAATTTCAGATTTTGCCACTGAACTGAAAAAAAAGTGTTTCAAAATTCCAACCTGTATCTTTGTCAGATACAAGATGCAAAACATTTTTTTTTTTGAGTCCTTCAAACTTAACTCTAAGCATTTATTTCAATTTACCTACAGGCACTTTTGAATTGTCAAATAGTCGGTTAGCAAATCAAAAAGTTGAAGCTAGTTGTCCATTCCATAACTAGACCTTGAAAAATATCGTTGCAAGACAAAAAAAACAAATCTATTGACACTCCATAGAAAGGTGAGTACTAAAACCAAATCAATATCAATTGCCGACTATCTTACGAGGATCGTCCAACAGATAAGTACTGCGCACCCTCAGGACAGCGGTAGTGCGTCCCGCTGGTTTATGTCGCCATTAGCCCGCTCGCATCCGGCTTCACGATTTGTACGTCGTTTGTACGTGTCTTGAGCCAGCCTACAGCGCAAACTCGGCACAGTTATGGCAAATTTATGTCAGGTATTAATTTACTTTAGTTGTCGCCTCCGAAGTTTGTTCGCCGCCCCCGATGCTAAGTTTCGAGACGTTCTTTGCCAGGATTAAATATTTATTAGAGTTTCCAGCAAGTTGTCAGTGTTACTTGGCACTGTTCTGCGTTGAGATTGGATTGTGTTCATTTATAGGAGGAAAAGTTAAATAAAAGTGGCTGTATATATTTTATTTTATATCGATATTAAGGCGGTTTTGAAAGGAATAAAGTTTTTTGATATAGATACGACCACGAGAACGTATGTTTACGAAAAATATGAAGGTTCATTTTCGTTCTTCGAATACATTCTGAAGATGAATCGCATATCGTCGACGATACTGCAATAACGCTGATCTACTATTTGCAATAGTGCGTAACTACAAGGTTGATAACTTTACAGGAGATAAAAAAGACTTCATAATTTTAGTATTTAGAATCGCATCGCGCTATTGCAGCGAAGCGTCAGAGAGGTTCTGATTGGCTTATTCAAAGTAGTGTGTTCACTAACACGCACCAATGACAGACTAGGACAGCGCGGCGCGTTTTGAATTTCGCTACTTTTTGCAGTTTCGCGGTATTGCAGATGGTAGTTCAGCGCTATTGCAGTATCGTCGACGATATTCCTCTTCAATTTAAAATAGCTATAACATTGTAACTTGAGATTTTAAGATAAACAGTATATAGGGACATCGATGGACGACAGGGATCGCAAACTGTAACCATGAATTCAGAATAACAGGCGAAAAATTTGTACGCTAGGGGTCCAGAATCATGTCCTGAATTCATGGTTACAGTTTGCGCGTCGATGTCCCTGCCACCATACAGGATGGATTGTTACCAATTATTACACATCCCTTCAATCAAATTTCTTCAACTCACTCCTCAAAATGTGAAATCCTTAAGATATTTATCCTAAAACACACTCATCTCTTCCACATAAACTTTCAGCACGTTCCTACGTATCCACATTAGCACCTCACAGTCGCAGTCGGGTCACGTCGCGTGCGAGTGGCCCGGCGTCCAATCACTTCGCTAAACTAATAGATCGGAAGGAAGCGCCCGCGCATACGGATTGCAGTCTACGCCCTGCACTGTTATGGTGGAGGGAGCTGTGAGAAGTGTGGATATTGGCGCAGGTTCAGTATAAAATGTGATAAAGTTACTAAATGATTCTAAAAAAATATAATAAATTCAAGAAAATAGGTAAGTATCACTTCTTCCATCTTCTGCTTGGTAGATACTACTATAGAAATTCTAAGCCTCCTTCTTTGTGAATTAATCACAGATTATTAATGTTCAACTAGATTAAAATCTGAACGTTTTCTGTGAATATGGGTGTTTTCTTTGTTTCTGTTTTCTGTATGTAGTTTTATATAGCATTTGTATCATCACTTTCAGTAATAAACAGGTTAGATTAAATACTAATAATCACAACAAAGCATTTTAAACAACATAATTAACACACCAAAAATCAGTTTAACCCAACAAACAAAAATAAAAACAAACCCGCAGCTTGTAAACACGAAATAAAAAAAATTAAAAACGAACAAGAATGAAACGAGGGCTTCAGCTTCGAAAAGATGACCATCCATCGTGAGCATGGAGTCAATTTATCACTGGGAAAAATGAAAACTGTGCACAGGTCCATTAAAAATAGTCGCACATAGTCGCATGACCCATAAAACGAGAGAGCGGCGGGGAGAGGAAATATGAAATGAAAAAGTGCGCCCCGCGGAATAAACCGAGGTTCCGTGAATGTTTCACTTTTTTAAGTAATAAGAAAATTTTATGAGGCTTTATTCTGGCATTTTTTGTGCTTGTTGGTTTACCTTGGCTAAAGGTTATGCTCGCTTATAACTGCACGTTTCTTTATCCAATGTTGGTTTTGTGAGAAGAATTGGATTTACCTGCAAGATTTCAGGATTTCATCGTTAGTTTTGACGTGTTACCCAAGTCACCGTTTACATTAACTAAGTTAGTCCATGTGACATTCATTAACACAGCTATTTCCAGTCCTATTTTCTTTCCGCCAATTACTTTATCCTTAATAAGACTAGCTCTAGAAAAGCATTCAAGAACTTTAATTAGATGATTCGCAAACACAACACACATATGCTTGATTTTATTACTTATTATAAGCACTTGAAAATGGGTGATACTGACTACTACAGTTTTTTACTATAAAAAAATAAAGAGTTCTAACAGTTTCAAAAACTAATTTATTTGTATGTATAGATATTCACATATACACTTCCCGTGACCCAAGGGCTGGCTTTTACCTTGGCCAGAGGTTAAGCATTGCCATACAACGTGGCAATGCCGCCAGTCTCTTGGGTACATTACCAGTCGACGGCGAAGTGGAGGAAAGTTCTTGGTGCCTAGTTTGGGGCCAATGCAAAATATCTGTAATCTTTTGAGCAATAAAGTTTTTATATTTACATAATTAAAAATATTTCGACGTAATATTTTAGTCGTACGTATAGTTTTAATTAGTATAGGATATTATATTTTTATTTTAATAATTTGTAGTTTATTTATTATTAGAAGTTTGTAAATATTATATTAATATCAAAACCAATTAATACCTAAAACTTTTCAGCAAGCCCTCGCATTCGCACACGGAACCCAACAAAATTCGCAACCTCGTCAGGCGAGGTAGCGTTGCGCGTTGGTCAAAAAAGAAAACCAATTTGCGCGCATGAAAAGGTTCGATCCAATCGTGCCCGCCGTATCCACTCATTTGATATTTTCACTCGGCGATAGAAAACAAATTACGAAATGTCGCTCTCCTCGAAGCCCTGGATTATAAGTATAAGCTATTTATTTACGTGTCACCTGTCGATCCTTCAATAGCTTTCTTGCATTTGAAGTTTTCCGATTAACTTCGGTTTTTATTGATATTCTATTTATGTTAAAATATTGAAGTCGGAATGCCAATGAAGGTGATTTTGCATTTCTTAAATTGATTTCTGTTATGAGGTGGTAGACGTGAATGGTATTGAATGTTTTGTGTATTAGCTTCACTGGGTAGGTACTTTTCCTTATGTAATTTGAAGTGGGAATATTACTTTGCAAAACTAAATTGGTATGTTTATAGAGCAACTTCTTATACAGTGACTTGTCTACCATTAAGCACCCCATGAAGCGTAGGCGAACATTTATGGAATTCGAGAAAACCCAATTATTATGAATTTTTGAAAATTTTGCGGAATTCGTAACTAAATATCATTTTTCTCTAAACTCTCAAATTGAATGGAACACACGTTTCGATATAACCAAATTTCCAAAAACATAAAACAGCTTTAGACTGTATTAATCTGACGTGCTTACTGTGTGTATTCACTTAAATTACAACTTGAGGTAGCCCTGTAGGTAGGCTTATTATAAAGCAGGAATGAAACGTACAACACATCAGTGAATTCAGGATCATAACAAATACATAACAACGAACCTTTTTACCAAAACAATCCCTCTTCCATACCTACACATATACGACGCACCTATTTATAATATCAATATCATGTCTGAAACTCCCCTCGGTTGCCATGGCAACCGCGTCACCAGCCATCGTAAATGTTACCAGTAAATCAATTAAAAACCAGTTTGGAACAAATAAATTGTTGAAAGGTACTTTATAGGGTCTGAAAGGGACATATTTTAGCAACAGCTAAACATAAATCAAGCCTGGGAATGTATGTGCGAAGATTTTGATTTGTGATCGGTCAGACAATGAATGTGAACTTGGCCTTATTTTGAAAGAATAATGGGCTTTGGGGTTGTCGATGCCCTTACTTACGTTCTAGAATAATGTTGTGCTAAACAAAATGATCGGTTATGAAGTGTTTTTGAAATTATATATGTGAATATGACTATGAGAGATGTGTTCTAAATCCGAGAATAGTTCGACACTTTTAATTTGTCGCTTTAGTGAAATGTACAGAACCGACGTTTAAATAAAAAAATATACACTTATGTATAACCAATGTGTAGTACCGACCCACACTGGGCCCGCGTGGTGGGTTACGGCCCACTCCTTATCACAGAGAGGAGGTATGTGTCCCAACATGTATAAACAAGTACTGGTTAACTTGAATCTTATTATAACAAAAAGTAAGCTTAATTTTAGTATTACAGATATATTTTAATTTAGTACCCGTAGTACGAGTATTATTGCGAACACTATGTGAATGACAAAAGATGATTTCTAGAAATTTCATTAAAATTCCGCTTCGTCAAGTCCGAAGGCGATCCCTTCAGGGCTGACACAGAGTCGTAGTACAGTTAAAATATTACAAATAATATAGAAATTGATACAAAACGTGTAGATAAGTATTGATTTTATAAAAAGAAAATTTTAAGCATTTGCATCGAACAATTTTAATAAGAAAATATGTTGCTCATTTAACTATAGACGATCTTTAAAATACCAAATGATCAAGTAGGTATTCCCTTTGGAATATCAAAAAAGTATTGATTTTGGCTTTATTCGAATTCACCGCTAGTAATTAGTTTGAACTCAAGTTCATTGCTCGCCTTCGTGTCTAGAAGCAACATCGAACAGTCTCGTACAGACGCTAGCACATCAAGCTACTACAATCTGACAAATTTCTTTAATAGATTTTTAACTTTATCGCTAAAGCATTAAGGTTCAAGGTTGATTGGGAAAATCTGACAGTTTGGGGTAGCTTGACCTGCTGGCATCTGTACCATAATCCTAACTTAAAAATTATTATGAAATAAATGTGACAGTGAGTTTGTTAGTTTGTTACGCTTTTACGCTAAAACTGCTGAAAGCATTTAGATGAAATTTGGCACATGGGTAGACCTGGGAAAAGACATAGGCTACTTTCATCCTGGATTGCAGACGAAGTCATGGGCAACAGCTTGTACATAATAATGCATACTTAAAAAGCAAACCAATATACTAAACTTTTACTGCATCATTAAAGCAACTTATTCGTGACTTCCCATGCTTTGTCAGAAATGTGCGTTTTTATTACAAGCTTTTATTTAACTTGCGATGTATGTATATTATGTCTATGTTTGTTCGGGTGAACTCTTGCAACTCAATTTTGAAGCAGATATCTTCAACCGATTGAGCTGAAATTTTGCATTCATGTGTATATCGGATGACAATGCAAAATTATTATGACATGGAGCTGATCTAATGATGGAACCAGAAGGTGGCCATAGGAACTCGGTAGTTAAACGATACAACCCCATCGAGTTTGGATTCGTTTGATCCGTCTTGACGAGAACTTTGGTGCTGGATGGTATCCAGGGTCTGATGATGGAGCTGGAAGATGGCCATAGGAACTCGGTAATTAAACGACACAACCCCATCGAGTTTTGACTCGTTTGATTCGTCTTGACGAGTACTTTGGTGCTAGATGGTAACCAGGGACTAAAGATGAACAGGTAGCTTAAGTGCAGTAAACGCATATAACGGAAAAACACTGCTACGCGTTACGAACTACGCCGCAGTCAATCTCGCACCAAAAATACTAAAAAGTTAAAAATACTAAAAAGTTAAAAATAAAATTAATGAAAAAAAAAACTTGAGAGGTATCAAGGGACACCCGGATGGAACGAAGTTCCTTTCTATAGACAGACAGAGAAACACGCGCACGCCGCACGGCTTACAACTATAGCAAAAAGTGTCGTTACAACTTTTGGTCTTAATTTTTTCCGTCTAGCCGGGTTTCGCAACGCGCAATAAGGAACTTCGTTCCAAAAAAAACTTTTTCAAAACCAGCTTTTATTACTTATTAATAAAAAGGAGGTATTCCACTGGACTAAAAAGTTAAAAAATAATTGAAGCCCGAAAAGAAATAAATAAAAGCGTGTTACATTGTGTTCTAAATGTTCTTTAATGTTCCATCAAAATGTAACACGCTTTTATTTATTTCTTATCAGGTTTAAATTATTTTTAACTTTTTAGTCCTTTTTATTAATAAGTAACAAAAGCTTCTTTTTATAAAGTGTTTTTTTTTTTCTTTTAATTTTTTATAATTCTGCACGTCACGTTATCTTGGACGTCAACGTGTACGATTTTACCGTTAATGTTAAAACATCGGTGCACATTAGAACGTAATCGTTGACAGAAAAAAAGAATCTTTATATATTTCTATAAATTTTACTTCCCAGTGTTACCGTGATGCCGTCGACGTCCACGATAATATCGTCACGGTAGAAATGATAAAGGAGCTGTATGATCTAACTTTCAAAAGAAGTTATTTTCGGAGCAACAAAAAGATGATAAATAATTATGAAATGGATAAATACTTAGCAGTAAGAAACCTTTATGTTAAGTTAGTCGGTAATAAACGCTTGTCTTGAACGAACGTGTTTCAATCAACCTCCATACTTCAATAATATTTTTACGCTGAAAATAAAATAATATCCTGAATAAGATTATAACATGTTTTTTTCAGCCCTGGAAAGCCCTTAGGTGTGGGCGAACGGGCGCGGCGGGCGGATTTGTCGTAGCCCGGAAACGGCGGGGAATTCATTTGGGCGTAATAGGTTTCCTGCGCCCGCGTCCGGTACCCGTCCGGGACTCGTCCGACTCCCGTCCGGCGCTCGTCCGGGAGCCAGCGCCGCGCGTCCGACACGCATCGGAAGTAACGCGATATATAGAGATATTAAAAATCTTACATATCGTTGTTTTTATTTTTCTATTGATGTTTAGACAAAATCGCTCTATTTGTGTAATCTCATTATTTGTGACAATAAAATAACGTCTATTTCACTTACGGCTGATTTTTTTCAATCGACAGATAATTCTTATTCGTGGAATAAAATTTACGTCTGACAAATCCTGTATAGAACAACAGTCAAAAATTCAAAATGCGTAGCGTGCAGATAATTTTATCCGAGGAATAATTTTGAATTTTTGACGGTTCATCCATATAGAAACTGTCAGACGTAAATTTTATTCTACGAGTATAAATTATCTGTCGATTGAAAAATCAGCCCTTAAGGGTTGATTTTTACATCGCTAAATAACTTTTATTCGAGGAATAAAATCGAAGTTTTTGACAGTTTTTTGGTGTTTCCGAAGGAACACGGGTGGGTTTTAGTCAGTAAAAGTCAGCCCAGAGCAGGAGAGATCATTTCCCACCCAAAAAAAGAGTTGATTTTTCCATTGCTAAATAACTTTTATTCGAGGAATAAAATTGAAGTTTTTGACAGTTATTGCATGAATAACTGTCAAATTTTCAAAATTATTCCTCGAATAAACTTATTAGATGATTGAAAAGTCAGCCCTTAATTGATTTTATGAAAATGAAAAGGACATTGTATTAACAAAGTGTTCCGAAATGTCAAGTTCTTATGAATAAGAGTATTTTGTACAAAATGTTAGTAAGTACTTTGTCATATCATAATAGACTCGGCAACAGACAAGCGATAAAGACGTAGGTACCTACCTAAAATAGAACAAGAGAAAACGCGTGAAAACATTAGTTCAATTCGTAAAGAGTACTTCATTCCTGTTCTGTTACTGTTAACAAACATTTTTTTTATATTCAGCCTCTATCGTTCCCACTGCTGGGACACAGGCCTCCTCTTTGATACAGGGAGTGGGCCGTAATCCCGCGGCCCATTGCGGGTTGTTAGACTGATGTCACATGTCTTGGAAATTTTGGTTCTAGGCAGGCCAGTTTCCTTACGATGTTGTTCTTCAGTTCTTTCTTCGTTTTAAGAACAGTGGTGATGAAATTATTGAAATTAAATACAGAAAATAAAGGACCTCCCTAGGTTTGAACTCACGGCTTACAGCTCGTACGTCGCGGCCGATACCACTGGGCCACCAATTAACAAATCATGGAAAATATTTTTCCAGTAAAAGGGTGTGAAAAATATTTTCCAAAATAAACAACATTTGAATACAAAATCAAACCAAGTAACCAGCTTAACTCCCAAACAAACGAGGTTGACATAAAATTCCCATTCTCCAAAAGTCTTAATTTCCTCCCGGGAAGTTTTCAGACGAGAGCCTGTTTCATTAAAACTTGTGTGACGTGTCATTAAGTCCCCGCCGCAACTGATTATTAATATTCAAATCATAATTCCGACTTAGATGAACGAAAAAGCAAAGACGTGTTAACTTATGAATAATCACAAACTCACAAACTTGCTAACTTTCCCATTATTTTGTTCAAAATCTTCGTTTCAAGGCTTCATACGCTCTATAAGTGGATAACACATAATAACTACTTAAACTGAAGCCTTATTAGGAGTAAGTTTTGTGTGAGGCAACACAACAATTGAAAGGTACTTCAAGGTTAACATATATCGGCGGGGTGGGTCAGTGACCCTTCGTCCATACGGCAACAAGATTAGGTATGCGTAAATAAATATTTTGGTGACATGTGTATGTCATTAGGTGTGGTTCTAAGGAAAAAAGTAGTTTCTATGAGCCCGTGAACCGGGAAAATTAACCCCCTCAAACCTTTCATTTATTCCAACTAGACCAACAACAACGGAAAATCAACTTATATTTAACAAAACCGTGTAGGACAGTAAAGCAATTTCCCCATGAAAAAAACCGGAATTTACCCCCGTTCTAATTCAAGCGCACGTAATTAATTCCCGGGCAACGCGTGTATGTACATACGATTAATAAATAAAATTCCCACACATTCAACCGCTACGAACTCAAATAAAACAAAAACTCATAAACCGGTTGGAATATAAAATAAAAAATATACTAACGCGATTTACGTTCAAGAGAGCGAAAAATAAAATAACACGGGGTAGGCGCGGTTTGTGCCCGGGGCCAGCCTGCTTGTAATTTCTCTAGATATTTCATATTTTAAGCGTAGACGCCCGCTGGCGTTGCTACGACGACGTAGAACCTCGTAGCGCCGCTACGCCGTAGTCGCGTGACAAATTCACTGTTTCAGTTTTGTTATTTTCTTATTATTTTACGATGGTTTCCCTAGCTTTTCCGGGTATTATTTTGTTAGAACTTATTGTTATGAGTTACATTTATAAGTACATTATAAGTGGTTTATGTACTTATTTCAACTAATAATTTAAGTGAAAATCGAAATATTCTGTCTAGACGTTGAATAACATTTCAATAATGCCTATAGTAAAAATTCGACTGCTCACAATGAATATGTTACACCTACGCATGACTGTTACCGTCATTTTAAAGCTAAACTTGCCCACAACAACGGTACGCACACCTACATACAATAACAATAAACAGTTCAAGCCACCTAGAGTTCAAATGCTCAAACAATGGATATCAAAAATATCATTGTAAACGTAACTGTTTCGCAGAAAACAAGGTTATTCTTACCTATTAAATTGTTACTAGTGTAGTGGTTTTTTGAACCGAATTATTTTCCCCGGTATATTCTTGCTTACATATGTATACAGGTTGGCAGGGACAACGACGCGCAAACTGTAACCATGGATTCAGCACATGAGTTTAGACCCCATAGCGTGGAAATTTTTCGTCGGTTACCAAAAAAAATCTTCTGTTTCATAGAAAAGTGTAAATGCGGTAAATTCGTATGGAACAGCAATATTTTTTTTTTTAATAACTGGCGACAAATTTCGACGCTATAGGGTCTAAACTCATGTGCTGAATCCATATATACAGTTTGCGCGTTGATGTCCCTGCCACCCTGTATATACCGGGGACTGCTATACCGTACTGTGCGTGCTCGAGGCGGTTTACGACACATGTATCTCGTGTTAAAGTTTACCTGCCACGAGAGTTTCGACACATCACTACGGGGTAGAGAGACAGTAGGTGTTTTAATGTTTTTAGCTCAGTTTCTTTCACCCGCATAAGTCTTGGCTCCGTGAGAATATCGGGATAAATAGTATCCTATGTCCTAATCCAGGCCAGGTATACCCATGTGCCAATTTTCATCCAAATCCGTTCAGCCGTTTTAGGGTGAAACGGTAACAAACGAACATACAAAAAAAATCAAATCATTTCTCTTTATAAAATATATAATAAGTATTTTTTGACAGATTGAGACTGAGATCAGAAGGCCAATTCTCGTAATTTAAAACGTTCAAAATCTAGTCGCAGTCTCATCTCGGCTACAAACAAATGTCAAAAACTTGTCGAAATGTAGGGAAATTAGAAGTATTTTTTGACAGATTGAGACTGAGATCAGACTGTGAACGTTCTTAAAATTACGAGAATTGCCCCTCTGACTGTGAACGTTCTTAAAATTACGAGAATTGCCCCTGATGGTTGATATTGTCATTTGTTTTGAGTGGTAAAAGCTCAACCGCTAGGAACAAGTTATTTTAAAGGAGTTTAGTGACACGTGTAACTTGGACTACCACGTTGGTCTAGTAGCAAGCAAGCACTACTGCTGAGTATGAGGTCTTGGGTTCGATTCCCACGTCGGGCTAAGTGTTAGGTTTTTCTATCTGGAATTTCTCAGTAGTAACCCGGAACCTGGAATTGTGCTCGGTTGATGCTATAAGGCTCCCCCAAGTACGTGACTTAAACATAACCGGCGAAATTTCGGGGTTCTATATAGGTACATCTCTGTCTAACCCTGCGGAGAAACTAGGCGTGATGTTATGTTATGTAACTTGGAAATCCCGGTTACTGAAACCGTGCATTTTACACATCACTAGAAAGTGAGGATGTGCTAAGTCCAAGAGCTGTTTAACTTGTTCATGCACACGTTAAGTTAGGTTTTACAACTCATGTAAATTGGTAACGTTAATTACTACTTGCTACGCTTCGCAATACCACCGTCTTAGGGGTAAAATTGTTTATAACATACTTGGTAACTGGGTTATTGGCGTGTAATAAGACACATGTTTCTTGCGTTAACGATGCCTGTTACTAAATTCGTAACATAACTAAGGGGTAGGTAGGAGCGCTCGTGTACATACTTAAGTCACATACTTGATGGTAATGTTTGACGGTTTCTGCAACACATGTAACTTATGTTAACTTATGTTTGTGTGTGCCTTCTCTGTATGAGAAGCTATGTGTGAAAAAGTTTTAAGAAGTACCTATGTACTTTGAAAGTGCTTCTCGACACGTGTAACTTGAACTCTTCCTGAGACTTTCACATCCCTAGAAGAAAGGATAAAAAATATTAAATGAAATTGGCAAACTCGTATATACTTTACTTTTTCAAAAGACAAATTAATTAGCATGAGCCAAAAAGCACACACCCCTAACCAAACTTGACCCATTTTAACCCACAAACAAACCGCACTAAACATAAAACAAAACAAACCGACGTGACATACAAACACATTCGCCATAAAACAAGCAAGTTACATCGGCATTATTCACAACAAAATTCATCGCGCAGAGTTAGAGCCAGATATTAATCTCTCGACGGCATCCGAGCGCTGGATTCGCCATTTTGCGCCTAAATATGATAAACTTTCCCCCGAATTTCTTCACTCCCCCCCCCCCTTTCTTGGCAAGAATACCCCCCGCGAGGCGGAGGCGAGCCCCACCCGAGCCAAGTCTTACGGCCCTGCTTTTAAACTAAGCTCGTTAATTAATTACAGCCAAGTCGACTGCCGAGGGTACTGCCTTATGTAGCGCTATGTGCCAATTTAATATTGCACTGCTACTAGTAATACTCAAGCATTAAGCATTGTGTTAAAAATGTTACGTAATACTACCGTTATTCATTTTTTCTCGGAGATTAAAAATGTCAAAAAAACTTTCAACCAAAACTTTACTGTAACTATTCGTCAGTTCTTTGTTCATAATTAAACATCACTAAAACAAATGTTGTTTCCATACAGCTAGCATACGTTTGTTAAGTATCATACTCAAAGTTCCACGCCAAACGAAACAGTAATACGTCGAGCACAATTTACATAGAGCTGATAATTACACCCGACACTGAGACAATACAACAACCGTGAACAAACGGCTACCCTATTAGTAGTAAATCATAAAATTATTCACAATAATATTAATTACAAAATCACGGGTCGAGTATTACTGAGAACACTTCCTCGGCTCCATAATTAATTGCTACTAAATTCGGCCCGAATTTGAATCCGGTTACCAAGTCCGCGAAGAAACTTACGAGGTACATAAGACTTAAGGGCAGGGCCGGCCGGAAGGAGGGTAAAATGGCGGCGGAGGGCGCGACCCTCCCGGAGAGGGGGTGCGTCGAGGGGGGAGGAAGGACGTGAGATTTACTCTAAGTAATTGCAGTAATAAACACGCAAATATATCACGGCGGGGTAATGAGAGGAAGCGTCGAAAATTGCCGACGCAAATTGCGTGTGTGAGATAAGCTAATTTTTTCTCTCTCTGTTGAACAAGAGGAAATTTTCGGCCTCTTGTTTTTCGTTTTCGGCTATTCCGCTCCGTCTGATTCGTCATTTGTATTGTGGACGAATAATGGCGCAGTCAAACATTTATTTACACCAGATTAATATTAAAAAAGCGGATAAAGTTAACTTTTTATTTCAACTACAAACTAGTGGCAACCCTGATATGTAAACTAAGAAACTTTCAAGTACTTGTAACAATAACAATACCTACTAAATTTCTCTGATTGTATAACTACTATACAAAACGCTTATGCAGTAAATTGCAGATACTCATTCATTAATAGGTACCTATAGTCACTTGCCCAGAGCCAAAATTTACAGCTATAGGAATTGAACAATTGGCCGCCAATTAGCCCTCGCCGCCTACACAAAGGTTTTATGCAAACTCAACACATGTCACAGGTCTAACAACACGTGCATATAACAGGACACCATGTTCTGAAACTAGCTTTATCAACTAAACTCCCTATCTGCAACTATTTTAATGTTGGTTCCATGTTCCAACACTGGCAGTTTGCTATAAGTTAGTCTCAAAAGTTGGTGTATCGTTGTTTTGCAGGAAATTACAATGAAAGTTTTGTCAGGCAATTATATGAAGCAAAAAGTAAAGCCACCTGTCGAGCACAAAGCTATTGTTTCAATCAAACATCTCCATGTTCTCGAATATGACCTTCAGCATCATTACTCCCTGTCATCATTATAAGCTTCGTTAACCTATGGCAAAAGAAATCACATATGATCTTACATAAAAAAGTTTCTCTGATAGATATCCAAACACGGTAGATACGTAAACGGTGGGTAACTTTCTCAAAATCTAACTCACATTCAAAAACAAACAACAGCTTCCAGTGTTCTTTTACTTACGTAATTTCACTTGTTCTAAATCCTAATTGGTTAAAACAGACTAAATATAAAAACTAAAGCATTAAACGCAACCTGAAAATATATCAACAACAAATTCCAACCCGTTAGTTGCCGAGCCAATTTCGCGTTCAACGCCAGCGATAATTTTTGGCAACAAAACAACTCGCGACATAAGAAGCTACGGCATTAATTATTCTAGCGAGACAAGAAAGGGGCGCCCCATTTCCAATATTTATGTGTTGTCGATGACTACGCGAAAATATTGGGCGTCGACTGCTTTTTAAAACGAAGAAAGGGCCAAGAAAGGCCGCCGGGAAACCGGGCCTTCTTAATGCACAAACACCACTCCGCTCACCTGCCTTCCTTGATTTATTAGACGGCTTTGTTCGCCGCTCGTTACAAGCTTGTTGTTGCGTTTTTAATTTATTTCCTTGGCGAAATTTTGCACGTTAATATTTAGTTAGATAATGCCCCTATAATGGCTGGAAATCGCTGCGTTAACACATTTTATATAATGCTTACGTTTTCTTACTGTATCTAATTTTTTTACTTGAGTCCGATACTGAAGTAGTGTGGTACTTCGTTTGACATAAAATTGAGGGTCGCATGTTTACAGAGACACAAACCATTTCATAAAAAACCTTCAAGCATGCAACAGTGGGTGATAAAAACCTCCTACAAGCATCACGAATCCTAAAACGCCACGAGTGCCTCGACCAAGACCGCTCCTCAATAAAACCAGATTTCCACCACCGTCCAGCCGAGGGTTTGTTCTAAATTGAAATAACGTAGCGAATACATTAACAGGCGTCGGCGGCGCAACAGCCGACGGTGGAAATGGCCCGTGAATGAATGCGAATTGCCGTTGCCGCAAACGGACTGGCCGATTGTCGACGACACGACTCATTGCCGATTCAACGGCACGCTCGATGATTTACTCACAACTGTACGGCTTTGAGTCAATCTGGTGCACCTTGAGGTTTCTCTGATGGTGATTGGTGGTTGTTTTTATTAGATTTATAATTGAAGCGAATTTTGAGGGTGTCGAAAGTTATGATATTTTATACACCTTTGGAGTGACCACTCTAAATTGATAATAGAAAGCTACGATCCATTAAATTAATCCGGAAAATAATTTAATAATAGATATCTGTCCATTTCAAATCGCGACAGTAAATCTCATTGAAGACCCACAAAGAAACAAAGCGTCAATACAATGTCTCCTGCAATACCAATCCGAATCTCAAGAACAATGGAAAACTCCGTTAGACACCGCCCGCCCAAGACGCGGGAAGGGCGGAAGCGGATTAGCATATGCGGACGCAGTTAGCATCACAAAGCAGGGTCCGTCGCACCCAATATTTATGTGACGTCATCGATTGGCCGTATTGCCCGTCTCTCTACATTGTAGCTTGTAGCGGTCATAGCCGCATTGATTGGCCATGAGTACGCATAATTTTCTAACATAATTGATAATGAAAATTATAGCGTATATTTTGTCGCTCATGTGTAATGAGCCTAACGGATTGTTTTATGGGTGCGGGCGGTTCTTTGGTGGTCATGATGAGAAGACCAGTCTCACATGACCTGTGGGACATGAATCGTGAGAAGTGCTGGACAGACCTAAATATGCATCTGATAAGTACTGTATACTCTAAACAATATAACTGTTCAGAGCGTTTTAAGAACGTTCAGTCTGATCTGTCTTAATCTGTTAAAAATATCTCTAATTTCCTTAGATTTTTGTCAAGTTTACGACATTGATTGTCGCTGAGATGGGGTTGCGACTATATTTTGAACGTTTTTAATTAAGAGAATTGACGTTCTGTTCATCTGTTGCAATAATAACACCGTAATATTATGATCGGATCACAGATCTGCGTATTAAGAGGGATGAATAAATAGCCATAAAGACCATAAAGAATATTTCAACCCACAAACTTTGCTGGAATCAACGAATTTTCCTGAAAATTCTACACTACCTAACCCTTTAGCTCCTACTCTACATTTACTTATCAGCGAACCAAGTATCAAGATATAATTCAATAAGCACCTGCTACACCCATGTCCACATTAATGCGACATGTAGAATACAGGGGCGGTGACAGGCTCGTGGGCTGCTCACCCTTCCTCATCAGTCATAGCGGCCGTCAGCCGGCTAAGCGACCGCATTCAAATTGCCATCCGATGACGACGTGCTTTCGCGACCCCTGGCTTGTCTGTGGCCGAGGGCAAAGATTAGAGAAATGAGCGTTGGGTGTTTCTGCCTGTGTGAGAAGTGCCTCTGGGATGAAAAGTAAAAAAAAGTATAAATGATTTAAAACAAATCAAGTAGGAAAAATATTATAAATACCAAATCTAATTTAGGTAAAGTATAATGTCTTCCTATAAATATAAATTCATTTACTGACAATACAATCGTACAAGTGCAGGTCACTTGTACGATTGTATTGTCAGTGAATGAATTTACTAAATCAAGAAGAAGCCCCCAATTAATTTAAAGCATGCAAAACAAGCATCATTACATATTCATTAGCGTCTAATAAATTACCTCAACAATACCTGGTACTAGCAAACGAATTTTAGAGGCCGACATAGCGAAAACCTGGATTAATCACTGAAGGGAGAAAACAATACAAGATCTTCCAAGTCGTAGGCACAAAACTTGACTTATCCGTCATGCTCCCTCTGTGTCTTCCCAACTCTTTCCATCGGCCTCGACCAGCATTACATAGCGGGGACATACTTTTTACGTCATTAGACATCGCCGGATCACCGCGAGTTACTGTGGTGACGCTAAATCGATTATGAACTGACGCTTCAGTCACGGGGGTACTTTCTGACTACGTTGGTTTTAATTGTTAGAGTAACCCCACATTTGAGATGTTTAAGGGTGACATTTTTTGGTGATGGTGACTTCATTGATCACTTTTTTTGGGTTTAACGTCCGTTTTATATGATATCATCCTTTTCGTGTTTGTAAGTTTTATAGTGTTTATGTTTTGTAGGCAGAATTATAGCTTATCATAATCAGCCTATAATGTTCCCACTGCTGGGACACAGGCCTCCTCTCTGTGAGAGGGAGTAGGCCATAATCTACCACGTGGGTCCAGTGCAGGTTGATAGACGTCACATATATTTTGGTTCTAGGTCATGCCGGTTTGCTCACGATATTTTCCTTCGCTGTTTTGAGAGCAGTGGTGATGACACAAATTTACACATAGTAAAGCGCCTGCCCGGGTTTGAACTTACGGCCTACAACTCGTAAGTCGTGGTAGTTACTGGGCCACCACTGCTCTCCTGCATGTCCTCTATCCTCATGTGTACTACGTCAGACACAAAATCTTTGAGAAATGCATGTTTTCAGTACCTATTACGTCCGGCATAACACCTATTTACTAATACTAACATGCACGCTAATACCACTATGCTAATTAATACTGCGCAGCCAGAAACCATCAAAAGAACAAATCGTGTGTATGCTTAGCTGAATAGCGTGCTACAAATTACAACAAGTAATAACTTTCATGTTACATACATACAATTAATAATTACATCACAAAAAAAAAATCAATTAAAAACACGAACGTGAGATCACTCGACCACGATTAACGTTATCCCAATACTTCTTCAACGAAACGCAAAAAAACTCCTGGAAATAATTAAAAACTACAAAAAAATATACACATGCGAAATGTAAGTGCATTGTGTAAACATGGGCATTCGCGCCCGCCGCGCACGAATATCCTACATCATTGAAAACGAAACGGAAACGCTGCAATAAACATTCATTTCGAAATTAAACACATCTACCTGTGTGTTTACCATCGCGAAATCACTAAAATGAATAAAACAGTGAGGAATTGGACGCCGTAAATTCGCATTCGAATATCAATTTGGGCGGACGCCCGCGGGGAGGGGAGGGCCGATAAATAAAAAATATATAAAATACACAGTACGCAACGTGAAAGCGGTGAATGGCACTTGTGAAAAATGGACTTGCCGCTCTTCCAGGGAAGCAATCATTCAAACTGGATGTTGTCTGTTTGCGCCTCTGCTCTTTTTCGCCTAGCCTCGGATATTTTTTGCAATTTTTTTGGCAATGTCATTCGCAGAGTTCAGGTGTGGGGACACGTGGTCCCGACAAAGAAAACAAATATTAATAACTGGCATTTTTTAAAGTCCCCGTTTATTGTTGTCAATATTTCGTAAATGATTGTAGTGTGATGCGGCGTTTTTTTTGCAGCGTTATATCGCGTCGCCTCGCTTTGTCGGCTGGTGGGTGGAGCCGCGCTAACGCAGCTAAATTTTGTACTTTGTTGTGTTCGTTTATCGCTTAATGGACAGGTTACGGTAGCGTTACGCTTTGTAAAAAACTTGTATTTTAACTGGAAGGTGCGATTCATTCAAGTTACTATAGAACGGTCATCGGTGAGAGCTGTGGAGCATTTATATGCAGATTATTCCACAGGTGAAATATGTCAGATCTTTCATGAATATGCACTTAAAATGAGACACACGTGCTTTTATTTAGAGTATGGCGTCCGATACGGACATACATACATATATACTGGCCTAGGAACTGCTCAGTGTTTCCTTTTAAGTTCAGAGTATGAATTAGTACAGTGGTGTTAATAGTTGACTCTGTAACAATAAACTGTGTGTCACTGTCCATTCCAAGGTTGCCTGGAAAAGATCGCAGAAAGCGATAGCGCCCATTGTAGGTTTTGTATTAACAGCCGTATTTTTTTTTGTTATGTATCTTCTGGTGTACAATAAAGTATAATTATATAAATAAGTTAAAGGAGCTATTACTCTCGGATACGGTTGTATCCCAATTCTGCGCCTACGCAGCCGTAGGCGCAGAATTGGGATACAACCGTATATCTGACACTAGGTTTGTCACTAAGTATGTCTGATCACAATCCTCTGTACCTGGATTCGACATGTATATTATCAAAATGCTTCATCATCAACATGTTAATCAAATGCCCATAAACTATAATTATCTGAATATCTCCACCAACGCGATCAACACATTTTGCAAAACGAGCTCTGCCTTCAATCTGTATTTACAAGCTGAAATCCTGCATCACGAAACACCTACACAAATGTACAAGTCAAATCGTACAAGCAGGTCAAAGTTTCGATTGGTATCCAGGTGAAAGGCATCATAAGTACGCTACACACGAACTCCCATATAAAAGTACTCACACA
This sequence comes from Apamea anceps, assembly GCA_951799955.1. Taxonomy (NCBI): domain Eukaryota; kingdom Metazoa; phylum Arthropoda; class Insecta; order Lepidoptera; family Noctuidae; genus Apamea; species Apamea anceps. Next base: position 7,098,609 of record OX637505.1, on the reverse strand, counting down.
CGCATCATTACTTTAATCAAAGCCTCGCCAACTTGCTCAGTTAGCCCTCCCTAGGTGAGAGGGGCCCACCATTTTTCCTAATTAAAATAATGCCTTCTTCTCATTCTTCGTCCCCCAGTCATTAACCCAATAATAATAATAATAATAATAATAATAATATCCCTGGACATTTCACACAGCGCCATCTAGTCCCAAGCTAAGCAACCTAATGCTTGTGTTATGGTAACAAGATGGCTGATAAACTACTTATATACATTTTTTTTTGTAAATACATACATATTATAGATAGAAAAACACCCAGACTCGGAACAAATACATGTAGGTCATACAAATATTTGTTCCGTGCGGGAATCGAACCCGCGACACGCAGCGCAGCAGTCAATCGCTTAACCACTGCGCCAACCGTGCCGTCAATGTGCTGTAGATAAACGTTATTTGCCCGGGAGGACGTTTCTTTTACAAATATGCCTGTTTTTGCCCGTTTACCGAAATGAGGCGGGAATTTTTATCGTAAGCTTTATTTGCAACATATTTTTTAGGAATGTTTTTAATTAGCTACTCTTTTGAGACTTCTAATTAATTAGATGTGTTACTATGGGTCTTCAATTAGATTAAGTACCTGTCTTGTAAGATTGTAAAGCCTGGAGGAAATAATTAGGATCTTATGTGAATATTTATTTAAAAAAATAAGATTCTAATTAAGTTAAGCTATACAGTTCTACACGCTTATAGGATTAAAATAAACTTAGTGAAGTTATAGATACCTACAGCAAGGCTAAAGTAGATATGTGTGTGTAAACACCTTTATGGAATTTATAAGTGACTTCAAAAGAACATCTAAGGAGCTTACGAAAGTTTCCCTGACAACGATGATACGTAGGTACCTACATGGCCCCTTTTGAGTGTGAACAGAAGTGAGACGACTTGAAGTTTCCAGATTCAAGAATGTGATATGATGAAGAATGATCCAGGTATTAGGGTGTAATTAACCTACTTCCTCTAGGTAGGTACCTAGTTGTTAGATCGGAAAAATTGTTTTACAAACCGCTTAGCTTATTGTTTGGGCTGTAGTTTTCTAAAATAAGCGGTTTTTTCAACAAGCGGTTTGGAAAGGTGCTTTTTTTGTAAATTATAGCCAGTCTAGCGTTATCCATAGTAAAATTAATGTATTGTCATAAAACAATGACCCCAAAATTACAAACTCTTCTTTGGGTGAATGTACTGGCCAATGACCATGCCGGTCATATATGGTGTCAAAACTCCTTCGTTTCGAACCCCAGGCCCTTGTTACGTAACTTTAAAGAGTAGCCCTGATCAGAGGATCAACGCTCTTAAAAAAATGGTGATATATACATACATTATCGTGCATAGTTAGTTAGTTACAACTACTGGTGATGTCCACCCAACATTATCCCAGTACCTACAACTAACTTCAACACTCAAGTATCAACGCAGACACTACGGAATATTCCACATTTTTGTAGTAGGCAGTCGACATCTCGACCTCACATTTAACCCGAATTCCAGCAAACTGCATAATTTCGCCACTAATGAGAAGAGCCGGCCTGCGTCTAATTAGCGCAGCCGAGTCGGTAAGACGCCCACTAAATAGAAGCCAACGTAGGACGACCAACTGTCGAGAGTTTTTGTGACAGTTTCCCGTTTTGTGAAGCGCCTTAGGGTTCGTGGAAGTGCTGTGGCTTAGAAGGTAAATTGACACTGATGGTAAGATTTGCAGAGATTAAATGTAGTTTGTTTCCTTATTTTTTATTCATTTGTTTTCAGAGATCTAGCAGGTATATATAGCTCTGTGAGTATATTGTATAGCATGTACAATGATTCTAGAATGTATTTGACGTAGAATGTGGGGGTAAATGGTGTTTGCCAATAATTACTAACTTCCGCATAACCGTGACCGATACTCATTAATTTATTAAGCTCCATTTTACTACAAATATTTATGGAATGTAAGTATTACGTACCTACTAAAAACTATCTAGTGTCAACCTTACTGAAAAAGATTAAATTAATTCATGCTTATCTTTTGTCAGGCACTGCATAGTTTATCAGATTATGCCTTACGTTTATTCTCGCAATGAGCAAAGCATTTTACAGATGGTGCTGGAATAAATATCTAGCTATATAGCCTGGAATAAAGGCTGGAGGATAATGAGCATAACCGGAAAAAATATCTCTAACCCTAAAACATATCTACCACTGAACTCAATGAACGACTACTAATAAACTCACAGCTGCATTTATTTCAATTAAACCTAACCTAACCTAAACTTTGAATTGACAAGAAGTCGGTCAGTTAGTCAGAAAGTTGAAGCTCGTTGCCCATTCCAGAGGGGCAATTCTCGAAATTTTAAGACCGTTCACAGTTTGATCTCAGTCTCAATCTGTCAAAAATACTTCTAATTTCCCTACATTTTGACAAGTTTTTAACATTTGTTTGTCGCTGAGATGAGACTGCGACTAGATTTTGAACGTTTTAAATTACGAGAATTGGCCTTTTAGTGTGTTTCACAATAGTGTTAAATGATGGGAATAATAATATTTACTGTGGAGTAGTTTATTATTATTGGACTAGCTTCTGCCAGCGGCTTCGCCCGCGTGGATGTCGGAAATTATCCCACGGTTAACTTTTTTAATTAGGGATGACTGAGAGTGTTATAAACGTAAGAGTAGACAAATATAATCAGAATGCTTCGAACTGCTAAGCTATCGGGAGTTACACGTGTTATTGTGAGTCAACCATAAAAGATAGACATATGCTGTCGTGGGATGTTTTTTATATAATTTTAAGGAGAATTTTTCCGTCATACATGATTTCTGTGTAGCTTTAACCATTAAGGTTGCACACGCGACGAAAGCTTAAAAAATGGAGTAACTTCTCCCGTTTTCCCAACATTTCCCTTCACTGCTCTGCTCCTATTGATAGTAGCGTGATGAAAAGTATACTATAACTAGCTCAGGAGTATGAAAAATAATTGTACCAAGTTTCGTTAAAATCCGTCGAGTAGTTTTTGTTTCTATAACGGTTATACAGACAGACAGACAGACAGACAGACAGACAAAAATTTTACTGATTGCATTTTTGGCATCAGTATCGATCCCTAATCACCCCCTGATAGTTATTTTGGAAATATATTTCATGTACAGAATTGACCTCTCTATTTTATTTTAAGATTTATTATAAGTATAGATAACACAGTATAATATTATTGGAAAAGGTCTTCCTCCTAGCTCCTCTGCTGCTAAGTATGGAAAAATGGAAGACAGAAAAAGGCCTTTCTCCCACAGCATGGTGATCCTACGGCGTCGCAAGGAGCGTCGCGGCGACGGCAGCGCGGAGGCGCGGCGCGCGGGGGCGGGGGGAGGAGCGCCGCGCTCACCTAATGAAGTGTTTCGCTTTGACACGCGTGTTCGTTAGCAGACCACTTCACGATACCGAGCTGTGTTCAGATGACAGCTTCCTCGAATTTACCACTTAAGTGGCGTGCAATGCCACTGCACTTGTTAACTAGTTTCTGTTTAGTTGGCGCGACTTTATTGGGAGACACCTCTCATTTTAATGGATGTGAAAGAAGTTGTATGCTGCTGAGTACTTCTGAATGTCTTTGGGGGTTTAAGAGATGTTTGTAGGTGACGGGTTCCTTGAATTTAACGCTTAAGAGGCGTGCAATGGCGCTGCACCCGTAAATGTCTTGTTGGAGCTTTAATTCGACTTCTAATACGCACCTTTCTACATAAACGGTTCTAGAGTTTGAAAATTAATGGTACTTACACTTCGGAGGTTACAGGCGTGATGGTATGTTACGTTACTTACGCCTTTACATTGTCGCTACTAAATACTGGTATTCAGCTGCATCCGGTTAGACTGGAAGCCGACCTTAACATAGTTGGGAAAAGGCTAGGCAGATGATGATGTTTATATTGTCGCTCTCGGTTTCCTATGTGTAAAACATTTAAGTAGTAAGATCAAATAAAAGCCATAGATTAGGCAGTCCATAGTACCTACCTAATTTGAAAAACTGAAACTAGATCAATCAACTCAGTGTATCTCAGTTTACTGCTAGACATTAGCCTCTCCCAGGCTGCACCACAATCACAACACCCTGTCCTCCATCTTCCGCATCCAGTCTGTCCCAGCCACCTGCTTTAGGTCGTCGGTCCACCCAACGAAATATTGATCATGAATTCCTCACATCCCTATTTACTTTTTCATCACAGTATTATCTACCCAATACAAGTACTCAATATCATAGAAAAAGATACGTTTTTTTGAGAAAATCAACCCCAAAACACCGGCTAGTATAAGGCGAGTGGTTGGCAACAAATCCAGGGGCACGATAACGTAGCTATAAAGTCTGTCTAATACTTAATTGCGTCCTATGTCCGCAACACAATGCTCCGCGTAATCAGCCCAGCGCCGCACAATATGAACCTGTAGTCATAGCCAGGGTTATCAAAACTACGTAGTAACTAAAAGAAAGAAAAATGTTTATTTGGCACAGTATCGTATGAAATGAACACAATTTGAACAAATTAAAACCTAACATAGGATTATGTGGGCCTCACGCTCACATAATCCTATATTTTTTTATCGACGCACAAACTACAGCCATGAATTCAGCACATGATTCTAGACAGCGTAGAAATTTATCGTCGGTTAAACAAAAAATCACGCGGTCAAAATGTATGGAACAGCATCTTTTTTCGTTCAAAGTCATGTACTGAATCTGTTTCGGACCACACTCGTTTCCGAACGCCTTTTTTGGGACGGTTGGCGCGCTGTCACTGTCATTCCTTTTGTCTGTACTTCTTGATTAATTTAGTTGGGAATAATTGGTAAATCCGAGTGAATCCTTTTTGTTTTTAAGATTTTGGATAAATAAGATTCATTGTTAATTGGAATTACAGCAGACCCGGCGTGACCAAGGACAGGACTTCATCATCAGCACTAGGTAAGTGATAATAAGGCAAGAAGATTGTTAGTTTGGGCTCCGCGTTTTGCGGACATTCGACAGACCAGAACTTGCCCTGGTCTGGCGTCGAACAGAATCCATGGTAACAGGTTGCGCGTCGACCTCCGTGCCTGTATATAATGTGTGCCGTGACAAATAGGCTCATTTCAGCAGTAAAGCAACTACTAGTACATACTGCGGTAGTCCAGTATTTGTTAAATCCAGGATCCATGCCATACTATTGTGTTATGCCTGTACCACCTTGCTATCATGCTTGATTAATTGTTCATAAGCAGGGACCAAATATTGCCTCAACATACCATGAAATAAACGAGCTTTTGTAGAAGGCATCAGCAGTGTAAATGACACGTAAGTTGCGAATGAAAAAAAAATACAGATGCTTATGTTAGTCCCCTGTCCAAAGCAATTTCCTGTACAACTGGTAAAATGATGACAAGCAGTTGATAAATACAAAAACTATTTTCATTTCACACGAATGTGGGAAAGTGTATGAAGACGATCTGCTCCAAAACTCAGCACTTTGTATTGTATTACGTTCCGCTTATTTCATATTGTCATTTAATACGCTTTTAAATTAATTATTTTCATAACTGACACTTCGCGTGACCAGAGGGCAAGCTCGTTCTTTGACCTAAGAATTAGCATTGCCATTCAACGTGGCAATGCTGCCAGTCTTCTGGGCACATTTGACAGTGCCAGATGACAGTGATGTGGTAAGTATTTATTTGTATATTAGTCAAGTTAAGAGAAGTTTAAAAAACGTCAAAAGTAAAAAATAATAAGTAAAAAATAAGTAAGTTAAGTAATGATTGGCCAAACTGCCAATGATTACTTAACTTTAAGCAACGTTTATAAATAAACACCTTAATCTAGTACCTAGTGTAAATATGTACAACTATTTATATATTTTACTTTTAAGTACCTTCATTTTTGCAAAAAAAAAAAAAACTAAATTAAATTGCAGTTACTTCGATTACTGGATGATATTCGCGATAAAAAACTGGCATACAACTCTGTTCCATTTAAATCCAGTAACAGAATTAGTCGTAGAATTCAGACCGCATTTGCTTAGTTCTAGTTTGCCTGGATCCCGAGTGCCAACTTTAACACAGTTGCAAGGCAAATTATAGAACGACGATGAGTAAACATTTTCATCGGATAATGTAACGATTATTTTCAGGACTAGTCATTTTCATATTCATACATATCAAGAAAGAAATGTATTGTCCTCATATGGCCTAACCCAGATTATATCTGGACTGTAAAAGAGTCTGTGAGATTGTTTCGGTCTTCTTCTCAGAGTAGTCAAATAGGAAACACTCATTCTAGTTTTAAAACATAATTTATTTTTTCGTGTAAAAGTGTTTTTGAAATAATTTATCATCACTAATCAATCATGGTAACAATTAACTTTATAACAAATATTTTACTGTCTCAATGTTGATTTCAAAACATAATAATAGTCAATGTCTAACAAAACTCGTGGCACGCTCCGAGTCAACCCTGCGCTCGCCCGTAGGTCGCGTAATCCAACTATTCAATTTTCAGCCGAAAAGGATTGCCCGCGTCTTACGTTTTTTATCTCTGCTGATCCAATACAAGCGGTTATTGCCACTCTGTTTATACTCAGCTATAGTCTTACAACGATTTGATTGTGTTAGGTATGATACGAAGTTTTTGTAGGGGAGTGAGCAAACGTGTGTATAAGTAGGTAATTCATTTCAGAAATCCTGTTCCTAGGAAGTAATAAAAACATCACACAAAAACTATAAAGTTTATTTGTTGGAAAAGAATTTAAGACCTGAATTTACTTCCTAAACGTGTATTTTAAAAAGAAGTTTTGTGTCTATAAAAATACAAGCTCATAATATCTAATTCTCGTTTTCATCAACATATATCTTACTATTCCTGCGGTTTCACCCGCATAAGTCTCGATCCCTTGGGAATATAGTGATAAAAGTAATAAAAGTACTATTCCTGATCATGGTCTACCCATGGGCCAAATTTCATACAAATCTGTTCAGCCATCTTAGCGTGAAAGCGTAAGAAACAAACATACAAAAAGCAATGTCTTTATAACATTAGTTTAGATATTTAAATGTAAGTAAAAGTGGCCACTAATAATTGCTGTACGGTACATAAAATCCTTGCAATAAAAATCACAACTACCCGAATTTTCATCTCAACTGAAACTTACCGTAGCTGCAATGGTACGATGATTTATACGAAGCTCAAAGTTAGCGGCAGAAAAAAGCAATTATAACCCACTGTTTTACCGAGGTAAGGAAGCATATTAAAAAACTTGAAGGCACTGTCAACCCCACGAGTGCTACAGACACTGATGGCTATTAATTAGAAGGGTTGGATGAAGATATTTCATTATTTCCTCTTTCCACTGTTTTTCACCACGAAACCTTTTTCAAGTTTATATTTTTAACGCGGAGTTGTAAGGGTTAGTCTTGTTTTTTTTTTTAAGTTAAGTTTTTATTTAATGGTTTTAATTTTGGAGGATTAGGTTGTTCGTAAGTTGGGCATAGGTATCGATTTATGTTTCAAGAAGTGCAGACTTTTTGAAATTAATATCAGATAGGGTAAGTAACTATTAGTTATATACTCCCTAAGTAAACGTCAAGTGAAAATAGCCTAGTTTAGTGAAACTAAAGTTCGTTCTTTAAGTCCAGAAACTAATTTGACAGGTGTAATGTCAAATTTCTATACTAAAAAGACGCCAACACAAAGGTAGATTAGTATCTGGAATTAAAAAACGAACTTTATAGATTTTTTTTTTATCTTTAAAATTTATGTTACAAACACAGTGCAACGCTTCACAAACTTTTTAGACGCTTACAAAAAAGTTTTCAAAAACATGATGTATTTGTCAACGAACAAATCCAAACGCAACACCAAAACAAGAGCACGCACTTATCAAACAATCTCGTAATCAAACACTGCACTTTGTAAACAAGGTGCTAACTCCAGAATTTATGTAAACTGTTCTCTGCTCTCTACACTTATCTGAGATTAAAATCAGGCTCGTGCCAGAGGTAGGCGCACAATCACTCCTCCGGGAACCAGCTTTATTTGCGGCCTTATCATCACTTAACATATCTGCATATTCATTAAGAGATCAATCAAATTATTGTCTTCGCAATTTTACGTATGCATACGAAATGATACGTCTGGGGATTAACTTTCCTCATTTGGGGCGTAATTTATTTTATTTAATCGTCGCTTTAAATGCGGTTTATTTCGGTTGGGACGTTTTGGGTATGAGTGTTCTGGTTGCATTACGTGTGCATGATACTTAGTTGATATGTAGGTGATTTAGAGACAATAGCAGTAATAATTAGACTGAAAGAGTTGTTTATAAAAGAGACGTTACATAAGACAATTTGCACAACTTATACATAGACGAAACGCTTTAAACTTGAATGAATTTACGTCAAGATGACAAAGACACCCATTGAGACAGAATTGCCAATAAAACAGCTCACATCCTGACCACCTACACCCTTGACTGCACAAAAGATATTGTTTCACGTTCCATTCAGAAAACGTCGATCATTGATTGTTTTAAACAGACGCTCCGTCGCCGGAGACCGGGCGGATCGGGCCGTTTCGAATGGCCAGAAAACTGCATATTTCTGCCATTGTACTAAAATCGCGGTCCCTCTATCAATCAGTAGACCCCCTGGGCCCGTTTCCGACCAGGTGTCCTTTGGAATTTGCACCGAAAAACTGCGCTTTAAGGATTTTAGCTGAAAAAAATGACGCGCATTGTTCGTTTCTGCGTAGTCTCGCGCTCACCCTGTGCGGCAGGTAGGAGGCTCAGAGGTATGTACTCGATTTATGAGTATGGTTATAAAATTACGCCTACTTACCGATAATATATTAATACGTAGCGTATCAGCACACTGTAAATAATGCAGCAGAAATGAGGAGTCTATAAGAAGACATGTCTTACTACAAAATCTCAAATGCCACTTCTAGTCTATTTATTTTTAATGTATTACGACAACGCCCAATAGGTGGATGTTTTCTATCATACTAGCATCATCAACATCTGACTAAGTTGAGTTTTAACTTTTTGAGCTATAGGTACAGTCACGAGCAAAAGTATGTACACACTCGGCTTTATTCAAAAGCGATTTACTCCTTTATTTTTTAATAAAATTTTATTTTGTTACGAACATAGCAATAACGAACCCATAGGCTTATTTAATGTGTCGCATTGTCGAATTTCAACGTTGCATTCGTTATTTCTCAAAAAAATCGCAATTGAAAGTTGCCAAGTGTTGACATATGGGTGCTCGTGACTGTACGACTAGCACAAAATTCTCCCACCAGATTTTTAAACGTTACATCAGTAACAGGTAAAACGTGACCATAACACGTTACCATTAATAGTAAAAGTTAATTTGTCTTCCAAATTAAAGTCGAACCACATTGACGGACACAAAGCTAATGAATTATGACTCGTCGTAAAAATCAATGATATACGACAACCATCGAACGCTGACAATTGTAAAGCAATTCAAGATAACACTGCACGACTTCTGGATTCTACCAACATATCTTTTACACCCCAGAAAATGCAAAAATCCTTTTTATGACGTAGGTGATAAGGTTCATAGCGCTGATATGTGGAATGTATGTTTGTTATAAACCATTAAAGGTTGTAGCAGAGCAGTTTATTGGCAGGTAAGTAATGTACTGTCTTTGAGGGAGTACGTGATCTATGAATGGGTTTCGGGAATTATCGGGACACGAATACTTTCCTAGTTTTGTGCAAGGAATCGGTTAAGTGTAAAAGGGACGAGTGTTGGGGGAACACACTAGACAAGGTTGTTTGAAGAATTTTGAAGTAGTTTGGTAAGACTTGGTAAACATTTTTAAAAGGAAATGTTTCAGATATTCCCAGTTTCTTATTGAAAAAAAGTTAATGATCTTGATAATAATAATTTGCAAGCATGAACACTGTTGTCGTTTCTCTAGTTTATTTTTATTAAGTATAAATAAAAAATCATCATCATCATTATCATTGAAATATGTTAGCAGTTTAATTATAATAATTATGACTCCAAGTAGATATTATCTAGCTGAAACGTTATTTTGCTATGGCATATCAAAAATTCAGTTCTGTGAACTTGATAAACTACCAAACAAATAGTTTATCATTGTCTGCCAAAAATAGCAACAAAGAACCTATATACGTTACATAATCATGGCCAACTTACAGACAGGTGCGTCCAAGTACCCGAATCACCGTATACCATAACGTCACCTCGACAATAGAAGCTACCTTAAATCAAAGCCCAGAATGTCCCAACAATGGGACCTTCGGACTTCTTTGAAGACGCCATTATATTTAGCCACGTGGGACAGGTGATGCGCGCACGCGCACAGCTGCTCGCACAAAAACAGCGCTTGCGCAAGATTATAATCGTATTTTTTTAATCGATGACAGTTCTCTAGGCATTTCGCGCCTATCTAACGGCCTCCCGCGGGCAAGCAGCTGTGCCAGTGTTTTTACCAAAACTCGTGTTCACACTGCATTAATTTCGGGTATCTTTGATCGTGGATTAGATGTTGTTAACGGGGGAATTTCGTCGAAAATAAATCATTCATAGATGGATAGATAGTTATTTCTAAATATAACACTAATTCTAAACTCTACGTCAACAGATAATAATAATAAAGCATAATCAGCCTATACTGTTCCCACTGCTGGGACACAGGCCTCCACTCTGTGAGAGGGACTTCAATAATAATATTAATCAATGGCGGTAAAGCTTTCCAATGGTAAGGTAAGTTTGGGTTATTCTCAAAAAGCTCTATTAAAACTGCTGTTTGCACCTATTCGAATCATCATTTTGGAATGCATCCTCTGAGACGAAGCTTGTCATCTTGATTATTCATCACCATCTACAGCTATTACATAAACTTTTCAGCACCAACACACCTCACGCCATTAGCTCCTATAAAAAACTTTCCATTCACCTCACGATCTCAATAAGAATCGCATTTATAATAACCAAGTAAGTAAGCTTCAAGTGCGAATGCGCGATACGTTCCACAGATGTAGGTACGAGTGGGTGCGAGTACCAGTTGTCACCCCATTAGAATAGGCACGAGACGGGAATACGCACGCGGCCGCGATTGCCTCGCATCGGATCGCACAATGAGGTACAAAACGCGACTCAACAAAACGATTACCCTCTCGCCCCGTGAGAGGTACCTACTCGTACATACCACGGTTCCGCGAGTGTGAGATGAGCTCGACTTGATACTTAAAGATACCTGGAACAAACTTTTTTAAGTTTTCGTGACAATTACTTTCGTGCGTTGATGTCTTTCGTGGACCCTGCAACTTTTTTCAATACCTGTTTCATGGAAATAGTTGTTATCAAAATAAAAAGTCATTTATTCAATTATTAGGCTGAGAGTCAACACTTTTCGAACGTCAAAATAACAAAAGACAGTCCCCCAAAAACGCCAGCCCTTCACCACTTCCTAGTGCTATCGCTGGGAAGAAGTGGCGCAACAAACTCCCCAGCAGCACAGCTGTCTGTTCAGTTAGAAAATACTTACATAACATACATAATCAGCCTATGACGTTCCCACTGCTGGGACACAGGCCTCCTCACTGAGAGAGGGAGTGGGCTAATTAATCTACCACGCGGGCCCAGTGCGGGTTATGGGTAGATGTCACATGTCTTCGAATTTTTAGTTGTAGGACATACTTGGTATGTATACAATACTAGGTATGTTAAGTAATTAACATTACACGTTATAAAATGTACTTGCCTACTGCTAAGACTTCACTTTCCTGCACATCACCAATCGCTTCTTAATTGAAACTAAACTTTTTGTCGTTGTGATGAAAACTTATCTTATGATATCCATTCACAGTTAGGCTGAGTTGACTTATTGATACAACCAAAACATGAGTATACTCTGCTCTTACACGTTGAAGCAAGCAACTTTCTACTATCAAAATTCCCCATACTAAACCAGGTATTTAATAAAACCCCCGATAAACGATCAAAACTTCGCACACGGCATCCGGAGCTCCTGTTTGTGAGGTGCGAATAAGTGGTTCCGTGGAAATATTTCAAATCAGAGCGGGCAATGGCGGCGCTATACAGGCAATAACGATTGACGTGACACGCATGCCGCCCGTGTGTAGACTGCCTAATGTGTGGATGAAAGCCGGGCCTTTCACCCTATTTATTAGGTCTATGTTTTGGAAAAGGTAGGTTTCAAGTATCGCATACATAATGTATCTCACCTATCCGTCTTTGTACTCGAGAGTTTTCTATTGGTGATTTGTACTTATACGGAATTTTTGAAGCGGATTTTTGTGAAGTCTAGTCATACACGATTTTTGATAAAGGTACCTTTTTATGTTTTCTTTTTGGGCTAGATTGTGTATACATTGTACTTAAATTCGATATTTGAATTAAGCTGAACTGGAGTATGTCGGACAAGGACCTTAGTTGAAATGCCAGCCAGAAAAGGTGAATTTTCCACAAAATACCTAGGTACTCGTACCTAATATATCGCGAAAATCTCTTTTTTTAAATTAAATTCCGTTACAAAGACAAAATCAAAATATTTTATTTTACATAAACCTACATGGGCACCTATTAAACGTCAGAAGCTAGGTGCACGGTTCCAATTGGTCGTTTCCTATGGAGAAGAGCTCGCAAGAAACTCCACGGTAACAAAGATCGTCTTGAATGTCTAGGTATTTCAACCAACTTGAACCACCTTGAATTCTAAGAAATCTTATTAACTAATCTTGTAATGAATAACAAACGGGACTCAACATACAATAAACGTTCTCGAACTCAAAGTGGAATGTCGCTGACCCCATGAGCGGTCACCATCAACCCAAATACGTACTCATTATTGTTATAAAAACAATGAACAAACAAAAAACCAATTAGTTACACCACAAATAATATAACGCTTAGAATCTCATTAGTGGACGATTTTGGTATGCGCGCGGGCAATATTCGACGAATTCGGCCACCGCGAATAACCGAAAACGCCGAATCCCGAATGCCGAAAAGCCGAATGGTCGGACCCCGCTCGGTGACATATTGGAATGCGACTCCATTTATCCCCGCATCCTATTGGAATCCGGAGTGACGCGGCAAATTGGAAATTGCGGTACCATTTTTGGCGTTATTGATAGATAATACTGCTTTTAACACGGAACTGGAAATGCAAATGTATCAGGGAAATGTTAGTTGGATTTCCGAATATCCGGTCAAAACCTCAACTGCGTATCCATCACAAAAATCCTCTAAAAATGGTGTAACATCACGGGTCTATCTATTTTATTTATAGAGACAGTACAAAGTGCATGAGGTGAACCCTTAACCGGATCGGTCGCGGCCCGTCGCACGCACTGCACGCATCGCACGTCAAAGCTCGGACTACCCCAGGACTAAGTTAAATCACATTTTGACAAGCGTACCGTGAAAAATTAATCGAGTGTCGTCGAGTGAGCGGGTGGCAGAAAAAATAATGAAAATTAGGAGATCACTAATATGGTGCGGGTTCCGTAGAATATCATCCTCTCAGAATTTAATATTCATGCAAAATGTTGAAAATAGTCAAATACAAAGTTTACCAAGAAACACTATGGTCAGTGGGAAAATATATGTAATACTGCGTTCACGATTTAGTAGCCAAAAATCTAAACAAATATGAGTTTATGGAGAATTAACTTTAATAATTCCTACACAATAAAGTTCAGTTTATGCTACAACTTCAAACATTTTTATAACTTTTTCAATAGCGCTAGTCACTCTGACATCAACTTAATTGCCGTTATAATAAAGTTTATATTTGTTTAACTTGAAATAACACCAATTGTAAACATACATTAGAATATACCAGATAGTCTTATCTCAGTCTTAATCTGTCAAAAATGCCTCTAAATTTCCCTACATTTTGACAAGTTTTTGACATTTGTTTGTCACTGAGATGAGACTGCGACTAGATTTTGACCACTTTAAAATACGAGAATTGGCCTTCAGATTAGATACAGACAAACCAGAACTTATCAACACGTTGCTTTTCCTACACAGCCTATTCTTAGTAGCTTGTATTTCAGGTCAGTCACGAAATAGATTTGAAAAACAAACCTGTTGGAGTCCTTTCTCATTTAAAACCCATTAAAACTCGTCAAATTATTTCTCTTGACAAAGCTTTGCAATGAAAAATTTCGAACAGCTTATAAGGATTTCCTTTACAAACTAGCCCAACGTTGCTTATACGAACGGAACCCTAAAAATGAAAACATGATGGCATTTCACTCGGTCCCCGGAGCTAGAAAGGTCAGCGGGCAGTCGCTCGTGAAATGTCTCGCCCTCCGGACACCGGCGGCGACTGCTGCCGACTGTACCACTGCGCCACTGGGAATATATAATAGCGATCACCTAAACATGTGGAGACAAAACAATTGACGATCATAATGCCTTCTAAATATTTGTATGGTAAAACAAAAACAAAAGGCTATTTTCCTAAAAAAAAATCCAATTAGTCCGTCAGTTAGATTATCAAAAAATATTGAACCCGTATTTTTTCTTTTGTCAATTATATAAAAAATTATGAAGATACTCGTATCGCCCGTTAAAGTTCCGCGTGACGTCACTTGCTTGCGACATTTTTGCAAGCAAGTGACGTGACGACCCCCCACTCCCAAATTTTGACGCGCTTTATTTTGGTCATTTTTTGTTTGATTGACAAAAGAAAAAATATGTGTCCATTATTTTTCGATAACCTAACTGACGGACTAAATATAATTATTTTTTTTTTACCCAGGCAATTACCCTTTTGAAGAAGGTTTCAAATTTGATTGAAAGGATCGCGCGAGCGTCTTACGGCCGAACGCAATAACCTATTTTCAGTTAAAGACAGATCGCTACTGATGGTAGCCATTATAATCATAACTGCCAGTATAATATAGTCATATAGATCGCTACTAATGCAGTATATTGGGACGTTAAAACCAGAGATAGGTAGGTTTTTCTACCTCCAGTATGCCAAAACTGGTGGTAGATAGGGTTCGGCCGTTGAACTAACCACTTAAGCTACGGTGTCCTCTATGGATATCTATGGTGTCCTCGATACAACGTGGTCAAAAGCCTCGTACTCAAGTATTATATTATAAACGCGAACGTTTGTGAAGATAGATAGAGAGATAGGTGGATGGATGTTTGTTACTCTTTCACGCAAAAACTACTGACCGGATTTTGATGAAACTTTACAGTGACATAGCTTATACAACAGAATAACACATAAAATTTAAAAATAAAACTTTTTATCCCGAAATTCCCACGGAATCGAAACTTATGCGGGTGAAACCGCAGGGCACAGCCAGTAGGAATAACATACGCGGCCGACAACTGCACGAAATTCCATAGAAATCACGAAAAGACATCCTCACATCCCGTACGATAACAGTAATTACAACAATAATTCACACAACCATTACATCTTGTGATAAACGAGATTCTATAATTAAAGAGAAGGGTGTATCCCCTAGATAGTTACCATTAATACTGACATAACACGAAATAATGCAATTAATCTCGCACAAACTGTTTTACGAGATCCATCGTGAGAAGTTAGCACTTGTGTTTTGGTTGGGGTAAAAAACAAGGAAAAAACACTGTTCAGGGATGAAAATATAGTGGGGAGCTTAGACGGGCGATGTGAAGCGATTATGTTACTGAAATATCAAAAGTGAGTGACAGTTTTTTGTTAGTCGTTTGTGTAAGTATTAGGAAGTGTCTTGACTGTGAATAATTTCATTCTTGCTGGTATACATAGGTACTAAGATATGCAGTAAAAGATTTCACAGTGACAATGATGACCGAGAAAAACATTCCATCTTACAGTTTTGCTTTCATGAACTTCTTCGCGTGTTTTTCTAATATGATAAAATACTGGGACAATTCACGAACAAACAACTTTTAACGGATGATTGAGAACCACTAACCATACTTTTCACGTACTAATCTAATAGAAAAACTCCAAAAAATTATGCCACTTTTCTGTAGCGCCACAATCGTCCAGTCGCCCGTCTGCCCCGACCGCAGGGTAACCGCGGTCGATCCATCACTCGCCTCAGATTAATGTTATGATGTATGCGATACATTATACATTGAATAGACGCTGATACGCAGACAGTCGCGATTCTTTCATGCGTAAATCGCACGTGTGTATAATTATCTATTTTTCTTTACATACAATGAATAGTGACGGTCCTTAGGCAATGTTTGGTGTGTATGCAGCCTAATTAACGAAGATCAAATTATTGGTTACATACGTGTCCAAGTAGATCTTTAGTTTACTTTGTTTGTTTGTATCAAGATATTTTTTGGTATTTTACGAGACGGGCCCACGTTTGTAGGCGATTCGTCTTTTCTTTTTATAGAAGTAGCGAAGGTAGGAAACAATTGGTTTAATTAGATCGCATTTAATTGGTATAATCGAATACCGAGGTAGATTCCTATGTAGACATCATTTTTTCAGTCTACTATCAGATGATTTCTTAGTGGGTCTAAAAAAGAGGGGCGTTTCCCGTATTTTTAAGAACGGTTGCAATCTAATCTCAGTCTCAATCTGTCAAAAATACCTCTAGTTTACCTACGTTTCTAACATTGATTGTCGCCAAGTTCAGATTGTGAGTCGATTTGAACTTTATTAAATACGGGAATTGGCTTCAGATAACGAACGCAGATTCTGTAGTCATCATAGAAATATAAACCGATAACCATTGCAAAAATAACAGCTTATAATATTATCACCTGCCTCAAAAACCATAAGCTCACATAATACTTCATAATCACTGTAGGTCGACGACATCACCCGAGGCGGCCCACCCCTGACCGCCGTACGATTCACGCGCGAACGATCTCACAACAATATCCGACACTAATAAAGGCCTCAATCCATTCAGTGCGCAATATTGTCTACTCTAATTGGCATTAAAATTCGTCGAAAGAACTGAGGTAACCCCAAACAAGCGCTTATCGCCACATCAGTGCACTAAAACCCTTCGCTCTCCGGCTCTCCCCCCTCGGTCCATACCCCGCGCCCCTCGGTCTGCGGCTAATGAATATAATAGATAGCCCCCAGGTATGTAAGTTTATCGGTTCATGGAGGACGCTCCAATTGAGGTAAGAAATTGATACGAGTATTTTTGGTAATGGCAGTCTCTATTTTTTTGGTAGGTTTGGTCCTTCTTTCTGTACTCCGTGGTTTGGTCTTATAAGATATTCATTTGTAGATAGTATGTGTTACGTTTGCAACATAAAAATGTTGACGAGAATGTGAATTATGTAAATTATTATTTTGTTTTTTTATTTAAATTTCTATTCTCCTGTTTGTTTTGCGAGATATACTACAATACATGTTAAGAAGTTTAACCATTCAACAAAGTTGATAGTGAGCCTGAACTTTCGGTTGTCAGCCTCGGATAACATCTTCACTTGTAAAAAAATTTCATGAAAATTTTTAGCCACATCCAGGTGACCACGCTCTATCTAACAATTACGAATAAGTTGCCAGACTACAAAAACATTTTTCTTGACACGTGTCATACTCGAAGTTGTATTGTTACAGCTATTGAAGCATACATTCGTGAAGAGAATTGACGTAATCTTGGTAATTGGCGTTTGCGGGCGGCGCGTGGGCAGCCAGCCTCTTGTCTCATACATGCGGGGTTACAATCAGCTTAGGCTTAGACAATAATTAATACTATAACGTATAGCCGGTATTATCTAAGTAGAGAATATAAACTCTGTAAGCTCTATTGAGCATCTATTTAAACGACTGGATCTTTTTTTATTATAAGTAATAGGACCTATTTTACCTTGGCCAGAGGCTAAGCATTGCCATATGGCAATGCCGCCAGTCTTTTGGATACATTACCAGTCGACAGCGATGCGGATGAATTTTTCGGCGCTATATTTTAGTTTGTAAATACTTTTAGTTAAGTTAGGATATAATTTTGTTATTTTTATTAAATAATTAGGTATTAGTTGTTATTTCCTTATACATATATTATTGTAAGTCTAAATAGATATCATTTCGTAAATCTCAGTATTGACGTAGTTATAGTAAGTAACTTGTGTGTATGTATACCTAGAATAGAAGATTAAATAAGTTTTGTTTAAATAATGCATCTCTATAAATCAATAAATATGAGTCAAAAAGTAAAAACTACTTTTTCTCAAAATAATTTTAAAAGTGACGCCAGAATTTAATATTGAAAATTCAAGTAATGTGTGGACACACACGGGAGCACAAAGCCGCAGGGTGAAAGCCCTCAAGGGACGCACATATTATATTATAACCGAGCATAATATCTGCGTCGTCACTCAAGCGCAATAAATACCCAAATAAAGCGCAAATAATTCCCAAATCGCTCATCAGCGCAACCCAACATCCCCCAACTATAATTATCTATAATCAGAATATACCCCATCTATAATCAGAGCGAACGCATTGCAATTATTACTATTACCATGTTTTGCATGTGGGCACCGCCGTGATTACCCCTTGGCGTTCCAACCGCTGACGTTCTAACGTTTGTCCAATCAAATCACATTCGGACTATACATTTTCCAAAAGAACGTAAACACGTAAACATTTTTCCCGCGATATATCGTGCGACAGGACAGTTTTGGCACGTCGCCATAAATTATTCGCAACAGAGGGCCGGCTGACCCCGACCTCCAGTCGATTAACCATCACTAGGTCTTCCTTCAATTTCATATTTATAAACGGGGATTACGCAAAAATGCCAGTGTAATGGATCACCTACAGGACTTAGCAGGGCGGGCCGTTGTCGGACAGCAGGGGGGTGGGGAAGGCAAATTTGAGAGGGACGGGGGTATGCGGCAAGGGTCTGATCGTCGGACTCATCCATCACGCGGCTCACGCATGTGAATTGGGGCGTTTTATCTGGAGATAGCCGCGGATGGATACCTATTTAAATATTTGGTCGTTTAGCGGGGCGGCCGAGGTATTAGGTAGCTACATGACGCTGCCGCTAATGGTGTCGTCCCGTACACAAACACAATGTGCTGTACGCTTGTGTACGCTTACCGCGGATGATGGGAGTATTTCAGAGCTTGTGTAGGTAAATATTAGAAAGAAAGAAAGAAAGAAAGAAAAATGCATTTATTGGCATTACACAAAATGACACCTTAAAACTACAAAAACATAAACAAAGATTATAATGCCAAAAGGGCCTTAGCTCAGCATAATGTCAGATGACAACACAAGTGTACCACCTGACCTGACCTGATTATGGTGAGCAAGGTGAAGTTTTACTACTCTAGGAAACTTGACCAGCAGAGCTTTTTTCCTGAAATTCTCAGGGATACCTTCAGTTTCGTCTGGAGGTCTACGTTGGTCTACTACCGACTAAAAGCCCACGAACCCTAGTGTAGTGTATTTGTAGTGTTAATATTATGAATATCACTGTTTTTAGTGTAGGTATAAGTGTATAAATAAAAAAATCATTTTATTTCAGGCATTGTATACATAATAACACACACATACATTTCACCCATAGTGACTACATGTCATAAATAAGCATAAGGTATTAAAATTAGGGTATTAAGTATAAAGTTATTACAATTTTTACAATTTTAGTTCTTACAGTTACAAATATAGTTCTTAAATTATAATTAAATTAAATTAAATCAATACGTTCGTAGTTTTACGGATAATTAATATCTAAGTAAATAATGCGTTATAAAATTACAAAATAATTATTAATTAAATTAATTTGTCACTTGGTTACATCATAGTCAACGCTCAGATTGAACAATTCGGTTCTAGTCACGAAAATTGTGCGGAATACAGTATTTAAAATATTATTTTTACAATTCAACAATCGTATTCGAAATGAAGCTCTCATAATTATTATTACTATACAGCATAATCAACCATAACGTTCCCACTGCTGGGACACAGGCCTAGCCTCTCTGTGAGAGAGAAAGGACCGTTATCCACCACGCAGGCCCAGTGCGGGTTGGTAGATGTCACTTGTCTTCGAATTTTTGGTCCTAGGAGATGCCGGCTTCCTCACGATGTTTTCCTTCACCATTTTTGAGAGCAATGGTGATGAAATAAATTACACAAAGTAAAGCGCCCTCTCATTGAGAGGAGGCTTGTGTCCCAGCAGTGGGAACATTATAGGCTGATTAGGGATCTTTAATGTTTTGATACTTTTACTTTGAAAATTTTGTGTTAAGCAATATCCTCATCAATCAATAGACCATTTGAGGTGCAGTGAAGAAGCGTTCGTTTTCCTTCTAACGCTAGATGGAACGACGACTATACCCTGTACACTACGATAACCGTTTTTTGACAGATCGAACTAGTGAGCAATTATATTTTTTTTTTTGTCAAAATTGATACACGTATGGTAATCTGTAAGAAATCATAAATAAGATAATTCAATAAGAAGACAGTTTATATATTTATTTTATTACTCATTTTAAAGTTAACTTTTATGTACAGTCGCCAGCACATCAAGCTATCCGAAACTGTCAAATTTTCCCAATCAACTTTGAACCTTAATAGTTTAGCTATAAAGTTGAAAATCTATTAAAGAAGTTTGACAGATTGTAGTAGCTTGATGTGCTGGCGTCTGTACCTAATCTGGAATATGTACGTTGTAAGACAGCTGTCAAAAAACGGTTAACCTAATGGACAGGGGATAGTCTAGCCTAATTCACACTTTTCTAAAACCATCAAAAAATTAAACAAAAGACTTTTAACACGGAACTAACATAAAAGCCCCGTTACACCGAGCGAAAAAGTCGTCCACGTCGAAACGACGCAGTCAATCGCGTTCATTTAGCTGTCACGTCGGCGCGTCGTGTAGCAGTCGTCGGTGACACGTCGCGTCGTTTACACGTCGACAGTGATCGACGTTTAGACGTGACACAGAAATGACGTGAGCATCAGAAATGACGTACGACAGTGATTTAAATTGTAGAAATATAGATGCAGATTTACCTGTGATGTGAGAAAATTATCTTGAAAAACACTGTTCCACTAGATAGATCAGACTGTGAACGTTTACTTAATACTTGTGAACATAAAATTACGAGAATTGCCCCTCTGATCTCAGTCTCAATCTGTCAAAAAATCAAAACAATGTCAAAAAACAAGTTTTTGACATTGATTGTCGCCAAGATGAGATTGAACGTTTTGAATTACTGGAATTGACCTTGTAATCAACTATTCTGCTAAACAATTAACTTGTCAACTACTGTCATGAGTTTCTTAAAATGCTACCACAGCCTATGGAAACTTCAGGAAACGCTGACCTCATTGGTTATCATTTAAATTACTTATTAGCCCGTAGCAAAATAACAACAGCGGCACAGGTCGATCGATCAGGTTAAGCTATGCTTGCCGCGGTTCGTCTGTAGATGGGTGACCATCTTTACATACCGAGACCCCTCCGTGCCTCGGAAAGCACGTTAAACCGTTGGTCCCGGCTGTCATTTGTGGATCTTTGACAGTCGTTACGGGTAGTCAGGAGCCCGAAAGGACAACCAGTCTTACCAAGGGGTATCGTATTACCCAATAACTGGGTTGTGGAGGTCAGATAGGCAGTCTTTCCATGTAAAATACTGGCATTCAGCTGCATCTGGCTAGACTGGAAGCCGACCCCAACATAGTTGGGAAAAGGCATTATGTGTACAGACGCCAGCACGTCAAGCTACTACAATCTGTCAAATTTCTTTAATAGATTTTCAACTTTATCGCTAAATCATTAAGGTTCAAGGTTGATTGGGAAAATTTGACAGTTTCGGGTAGCTTGACCTGCTGGCGTCTGTACATTACTAACAATCTAGTTGTTAGTAATTTGAATAAAGTACTTATCACAGTGTTTTTTTTTGTTTTTTTTTTTTAGGTGTAATAAGATGTACATAATATCAATATAATTTAAGGAGAAGACCCAAGACCTTTACCTAACCAATAAATTATCAGCATACTATCAGCCCGTACACTACAGGGCATGGGTTTCTGAATTGGATGATATGGCGACATAATACCACCATATTGTGTTATTTCTAAAACAGAATAGGGAGACCAAACGAACCTAGAAACAGAACAAAAGTAAGAGAATTATTTTCTTGAAGCAACGAAAATTTATCTATACCTATTTACACAAAAATAATTAAGTATGGGCCTATCCATTAGGTAAACCGTTTTTTGACAAATGGAACTAGTGATTGCAGCAACACACAATACATTGATTGATACACGTACGGTATTATAATGTATGTAAGAAGCCATTAATAAGATAATTCAATAAGATAAGGCAGTCTAAATATTTATTTTATCACGCCTTTTAAAGTTCACTTTTACGTAATCTGGAATATGTACAGACGCCAGCAGGTTAAGCTACCCGAAACTGTCAAATTTTCCCAATCAACCTTGAACCTTAATGCTTTAGCGATAAAGTTGAAAATCTATTAAAGAAATTTGACAGATTGTAGTAGCTTGATGTGCTGGCGTCTGTACGTTCAAAGACAGCTGTCTAAAAAAAAATCAACCGACTTCCAAAAACGACACTACAAAGTGAAAAATAACTTTAATTTCGGAAGTCGGTGTCGTTGGGTTCGCATATTCGTTGTTTGCCACCGACTTCCGAAATTAAAGTTATTTTTCACTTTGTAGTGTCGTTTTTGGAAGTCGGTTGTTTTTTTAAGTTGTAATTTTTACCAGTAATTTTGGTTTATTTGCAAAAAAGTTTTTATTTTTCACTTTTAAGTTGTAATTTTTACCAGTAATTTTGGTTTAAAAACCAAACTACTGAACCGTTTCTGATGAAATTTCTATGGGACCATTTGGGAAGTATACCCTTTCCAACAAAAAAAAAAATTTTTCAAATCGGTTGGCAAGCGACAGTTATGCGCGAACAAACATAAAAAAAAAATACAAACATCCGAATTGAGAACCTCCTCCTTTTTTAAAAGTCGGTTATAAAATGGTTAACAACGGACAGGGTATAGATTGTGGATAGAATGTCGTCTAAACCAACCTTAATAGGTCCTACCCAAGGAATGAAAATGAGTACCTACAATAGTCTTCATCGGGATTAACATAGTACTTTATTCGCATAAGTATTTATCGAGAAACTACCAGACGTTTTTAGTAACTACAAGACGTTTTTAGTTTGCACGTGTCTAAAGTAACAATAGAATTCTCGTACAAAATTTGTTGTAAAACATTTATCAGCAGTAGGCAAACCGCTGACAGAAAAACTTTAAGCTGCGGGCATAGGAACCTAGCGGAGCGGTTGGCAAGCGACGACTGTAAGCAAAATTCAGTGAGAGACGTGGCGTCCACGCATATTTCACGTGGTGTTTACGGGTAGTTCACGTGGTGTCTATGCGGAGTTCACATGGCTACAACGTGACGACAACTCCTTCGTTGGAAAATTCGGAAATGTTGCATGTCACACACACACATTTTGATTTTTCACCGAATTTACCTAATATTAAGGGCGAATTCAACTAAACTTGTATACTTTACGTATGTATATATGAAAGCAGCGGTGGCCCAGTGAGAAAGGCCGCGACTTACGAATTGTAGATCATATAATTCAACCCATGCAGGCACTTTACTTTGTGTAAATTATTTTTATCACCACTTCTCTCAAAACGGTAAAGGAAAACATCTTGAGGAAACCGGCACGTCCTAGAACCAAAAATTCGAATACATGTGACGTCCACCCCAACACCCGCACTGGGCCCGCGTGGTGGATTACGGCGCACTCCCCCTCCCACAGAAAGGAGTCCTGTGTCCTAGAAGCAGTGGTACCATTATAGGCTGATTATGCTATGTTTATTTATGTCTTATCCAGCGAATTGAATTTTTGATTTATTATTATTAGATTCCATATAAAAACAGTCAGGTGACAATTTTGTCATCTGACAGTTTTTGTACGGAATCCTCCGTGCAATAAAATTATTGCACGGAGGATTCCGTACAAAAACTGAAAAACAAAACAAAGATATCAGACGGCCAATTCTCGTATTTAAAAACGTTCAAAATCTAATCACAATCTCATCTCAGCGACAATCGATTTCAAGAAATGATCAAAAATGTATGTAAATTTGACGTAGCTTTAGGCTTGTATTCCCCGAAGGGTTGGACAAAGGTGTACATAGGTACACCTGGCCTAACTGCAGTGCGATTCTGTAACCATCTCACCGTGAAAACTTAGGTGAAGTGAGCGTAGAGTGAGCTGTCATTCCAACTAATGCTAGGGATTGACACTATTAACAGCTCACTCTAAGCTCACTTCACCTAACTTTTCACGGTGAGATTTTTACAGAATTTTATTGTTCAGCTGTACTATAGAGTACACCCACATTTCACCAGCAGCCGGAATCTCGGTCGTTGGAAAAATAATCCCTGAGTCGTAGCTTTTCATACTGTGCAGTTCTCTTAACTCTTCCATACAAGTTGGAGACGACAAAACGATAATAAATTGAACTGCTTATATCTAATGCCGTTCCCAGTGAATTCAATCAAAAATATTCAATAGTTTAGTCGCTAGAGCTAGTCAAAGATGGGCGATATCCATAGTCGGCCCATTGATAGATCCTAAATACTCGACCTCATCTAATTTTACAAAAAAACTTTTTGGCAAAAAAAAAAAACAACCGACTTCCAAAAACGACACTACAAAATGAAAAATAACTTTAATTTCGGAAGTCGGTGTCGTTGGGTTTGCATTTTCGTTGTTTGCCACCGACTTCCGAAATTTAAGTTATTTTTCACTTTGTAGTGTCGTTTTTGAATGTCGGTTGTTTTTTTTTTTTTTTGCAAAAAAGTTTTTATTTTTCACTTTTTAGTTGTAATTTTTACCAGTAATTTTGGTTTAAAACCAAAGTACTAAACCGTTTTTGATGAAATTTCTATGGGACCATTTGGGAAATATAGTAGGAACAAAAAAAGAATTTTTCAAATCGGTTGGCAAGGGACGGAGTTATGCGCGAACAAACATAAAAAAATATATAAACGTCCGAATTGAGAACCTCCTCCTTTTTTAGAAGTCGGTTAAAAATATGATTGTAAAAGTGTTTGTACGAACCTATTTACAGAAAACAAATCATTTATCATTTACTCCTATCCATTAGTATTACCAGTGTTTTCATTGATTGTTGTATTCTCATCTCCACATTGTATATAATTTTTTTCTTCAGTATCCTTATCTGAAGACGAATTTTGTTTTTTTTTTTTTCAATAAACACCTTGTATTTTCTTAAACCGCTACATCGTCCCACCATGTCATAACCCTAAGTATAAACCAATGACCTGAAGGTTAGACCATTGCTAACTGTACCCGAATGGCCGTCGTGCCTCTATTTGTACGAACTAATAGACATACATACCTACCTACCTAAATATGCACAGTTTTTTGCGCTATTGTATTAACTTGTTTGTGCAAAGTAACGGAGGCTTTAATGATACAAGCTCATGAGTGGTTCAAAACATTTTGATGACCATGCGATGAACTCAAACTCAAAACATTTAATTCAATTAAACCATTTACAGGCACTCTTGAATTGCCAAAATTCAATATTCGTTCAGTTAGTCAGAAAGTTGAAGCTGGTTGCCCATTCCAAAACGTAGATCTCTATGGAGAAGAACGGGCAAGAAACTCCAAGGACAGGATGAAAAAGAATTACCTGTTTAGGATTTATGATCCTGGCGAAAAACGACCTGACATAGCATAATCAGCCTACAACGTTCCCACTGCTGGGACACACTAGGCTTCCTCTCTCTGAGAGGGAGTGGGCCGTAATCCACCACGCCGGCCAGTGCGGGTCGGTACATGTCAATTTTTGATTCTAGGACATGCCGGTTTCCTCACGATGTTTTCCTTCACCATTTTGAGAGCAGTGGTGATGGAATAATTTACACAAAGTAAAGTGCCTGACTGGGTTCGAACCTACGACCTACATGTAAGTTGTATGTGTATATGTATATGTGTTGTATTATTAATAGTGAAGCGGGAAGATCTAGTAACCGAAATACTGACTACAGCCTGTCTATTAATGACAACATAATAAAATCAGACTCACAAGTCGCCGAGGCATTTGAAAATTTCTTTTCGGATATTCCCGTTTCAACTACTAAATCCCTAAACTCATCACCTTCTGTTGCTGAGTCTCTGCTTAAGGAAAATGTTAATGGTTGCGATTCGGAATTTCATTTTGAACACATTACCTGTAGAGATATAATTAAAACCTTTCACACTTTAAATGTTAAAAAGACTGCAGATCTGTGGGGTAATTCTGTAGAAGTTGCTAAGTCTATTATTGACATTGTAGCACCTACTCTAGCTCTTATTTTTAATAGTTGTATTAACAGTGGGGAGTTTCCTGACCTTATGAAAAATAGTAAAATAATTCCTTTGTTTAAATCAGGTAGTACATCAGACCCTACAAATTATAGACCTATTTCTGTACTACCTACCTTTAGTAAAATTTTTGAGAAATTAATTTTGGATCAACTGCAAAGATTTTTTAATAAACACAAATTATTACATAGCAAACAGTTCGGTTTTACAAGGGGTCGTTCAACTACTGATGCCGGTGTTGAACTTTTAGGACATATTTATAATGCATGGGAAGATAAATGCGATGCCTTGGGCATCTTTTGTGATTTGTCCAAGGCATTCGATTGCGTTCTTCACGAAACGTTAATCAGGAAGCTCCGCCACTACGGAATCCGGAACACTGCTCTGGATCTTCTTACTTCATACTTGAGTAAGAGGATTCAGAGCGTTGACGTTAATGGAAAAAGATCTCCCGGATCTATAGTATCAATGGGAGTCCCACAGGGCTCAATTCTTGGTCCTTTCTTATTTCTTATTTATATTAATGACTTGCCGTACCTCATAAAGGATAATCATGATATAGTGTTGTTTGCAGATGACACTTCACTTTTGTTTAAACTTAAACGTCAGCAGCAGGCTACTGACAATGTAAATAACGCGATCTCTAAAGTAGTACACTGGTTCAATGTTAATAATTTACTTTTAAACGAGAAAAAAACCAAATGCATTAAGTTTACGCTACCTCACGTTAGGCAGGTGAAAACCAATGTGTTGATAAAGGGCGAAGAATTGAATCCTGAAGACAGCACAGTATTCTTGGGCATAACTCTGGATGCTAAGCTTCAGTGGGGTCCACATATAGATAAATTGTCAAAAAAGCTAAGTTCCGCAGCGTACGCTGTTAGAAAAATTCGTAATTTAACTAATATAGAGACAGCCCGCTTAGTGTACTTTAGCTATTTTCATAGTGTAATGTCGTACGGTATTCTATTGTGGGGAAATGCCGCTGATATTCAGACTATCTTTGTTTTGCAGAAGCGAGCTGTTCGATCAATTTATAAATTAAGTCCGAGACACTCGCTCAGAGATAAATTTAAAGAGATTAATGTTATGACTGTGGCTTCTCAATATATTTATGAAAATCTTTTATATGCCCATAAAAATATAAAATTGTTTAAAAAATACAGTGATATCCATGATATAAATACTAGGAACAAACACAAATTTGTTGTACCTACAACAAGGCTCAAGAAAATAGGTGGGTCGTTCAAATGCCAATGTATACGCTTTTATAATAAAGTTCCAAGCCCCGTTCAAGATCTAAGCCTTAATAAATTCAAATCATTTATTAAACGTAAGTTGTGCCAGAAAGCCTTTTATACCGTTAAGGATTATATCGAGGACAAAAAGGCTTGGGATTGAGCTGCTTCCAATTTTTTTTTTTTTTTTTACATATTGAATGTTTTTTTTTTGCTCTATTTTGTTGTTGTTTTTTTTTTTATATACACTGACATTAATGAATTTTACATATACTATGACATTTGCTTACTTTGTTAAGTATTCTATTATTTTAATTATTGTGAATGTGAAGACTACGTGGGTCATTTTATTTATATTATTTTTCTCTTTGTTCTCTTAGTTTTTGTCATGGTCTGGCAGTTTGAGTAATTAATGTGGCCTACCCAAATGTCCTTTCTTTGGTATTGTTCGTCGAATCGTTGAGCTCCTTAAGTTTTGAGTTGAGCTGCACAATTTCTGACAAATGCGTGCACTGACTGGACAGGTCCTCTCAATCTGTGTGGTTCTTTCCTCAAAAGACCATCACAGACATCGACCTACATGGTCTTCATATGATCTGACCAAGATTATGTCTGGACTTTAAAAGAGACTGTGACGTCTGAGTTTGTTTCGGCCTTTCTTCTCAGACTAGTCAGATAGGAAACGCCGACCCCATCTAGTTTAAAAAATATGATTGACGTGTAAAAGTGTTTGTACAAACCTACTTACAAAATAAAATCATTTATCATTTATCATTAAAAGTCAGGAGGTGTTGTTTAATTTTTTAATACTAGCTTTTGTCTGCAGCCTTGCCCGCGTGGATGTCAGAAAATATCATACGGGAACACCAGGATTAAAGTACCCTATGTGTCAACTCAGGTTATACACTAACTGTGTGCCAAATTTCAACCAAATCCGTTCGACCGTTTTTGCGCCAATCCGGAACATACATCCAGACAAACAGACGAGCGGACAGAAATTCTTCGTTACTAATTTATTAGCTATAAATATGTATAGATGATTGGCAGTAAATTGATGAGGGCTGGCCTGTGTATATTCTACCAGGAAAATGCAAAATAGGTAAGTATTATAATACAATAAGTTTCAGAGCAGATTCATTTTCATTTTTTCTTCTTTTTCAAAAGGCATACCTTATTCGATTATAATCGAATACTTTATTTTTGTAATCCCTAAAATCTACATAAAGTGACATGATAGGTAACTACCTATACTTTTCTATTTAAAATGTGAGAAGTATATTGGTGTAAGTAGTTAACAAAGGTAACGTAATATCCGTATTATATTAGTAAGACGTGATTTATTCATTTGTAGTAGTAATTACTTCTCAAAGTTGTCCAACGCCTGATTTTTCCATCGCCAGTTAACTATTATTCAAAGAATAAAATTGACGTTTGACAGTATTTGTATGAAAAAACTGTCAAAATTTCAAAATTATTCCTCGAATAAAGTTATCAGATGAATAAAAAATCAGCCGTTAGGACAATAACATTATAGAGCATAGAATGTAAAGCTATAGAGGTATGGAGTGAATAAATTGCCTGCACAAAGGATCCAAGTATCCTTATTGACAGACCTACGACCTCTCATTAAAATAAATAGCAGCAACAAAATAAAACGACAATAAAACAAGTCATAAGATCCAGTGAGTCATCAGAACGAGCGACCATCGACAGCTGTCCGTCCGTGGTCAGGAGAGAGCTTTTATTAAGTTTATAAATAGCCGGGAACCCAAACAAATCGGCGTGCGTCGCGGACCCGCGGCAACCGGCCTTGAACTGAGCCGCGGAGGCTCTCGCGCGGCGCGAGGCTCGCGCGGGGGCGGGGCCCGGCCGGCCAATCAGCGCCCCTTCACATTTTTCAGCCCCCGCCCGCATCGCCGGACGCTGCCCAAAAACAAAAGGATCAAAGTCGGCGAAACCTATCTCTTTCTTTGTGAGGCCAGCAAACGGGCATCGATGAGAGGATAGATACAGTGTGTCGCGCGGGCGCGAATCGATAAAGCGCGGCCCCGCCGTCGGCACAGGCTCCCGCCTGCCCGCCCGCCGCCAGCCCGCCCGCCACGGCCATTTGCACGGATGTTTACTATTATATTTATTGAACGGACGCTCCTAAGTGGCGATATAAGAATATTTACAAATCATAAGCACCCGATTTGGAGCAATTAGGCGCGTATAGCCGGCGCTCGCGCGGGTCCAAGTGCCGCTCAATACACTCGACGCTCCTCGCGACTATCTTGCACGTTTCTTGCTCTCGTAATATAATAAACACTCGTGAACCGGCTTACACCAATTAGACCGAGAAATTCAAAGGTTAATTTGAGAGTGATCATTTATATTCAAATATTAGGTAGGTAGGAGCCTATTTAAGTAGCTACGTTCCCACGCGAGAGTATTCGAATATTTATTGCTTTCAGGATATTATTATGTGATAAAATAAAGGAAACGGATGAAATAAAAATGAACCCTCATATTTTCAGGTTTCATTTTAAATGCTGTCATTTGGGAATGATTTAAAATTTTATAAAAATTGTTGGGATCCTGAAAAATCCAATGTTACGTGTATGAAATAAATAAAATTGATACAGGAACTACTTACTCGTGTATTTTTATTATTATAGGTAGTATTACTGCTTAAAAAATAAAAGACCAGTAGCAAATTTTTAAATTAGCTTTTTCAGTGCATTCTATGTATAATAAAATACGCGGGGTTTTGAATAAGAATAATTTATAGTCTACAAGTGGGTATTTAATTGTTTTTTAAAACACGAATAAAAATTTCGAAACAGGGTGATTATTATATTATTCAAACAACTGACAACAAACTACCAAAATCAGGCGGGGGTGTCTTTGTATACCATACCTACATGTCTCCCCTGTTTTCCCTTCAGGGATACAGGCGTAGTGATAGGTAGGCATAAAATTTATTAGATACCTATTTGGGTAAAACAAAAATCACCCCTAAATTTATTGTCACCAGAAAAAGCAATGGCTTTTATTGCTTTTTTTAGTGCAATTAAAATACAGAGCAATTAAAATACAGTGTATCTTAAAATACAGTGTATACTGATTTGATACTGTATCTAAAGATACAGTGTAGGTATTTTCATTGTGCTTTACGCATTCAAATTAGTTCTAATGTAAGTATCTAAAAAAATAAGGCACAGCAGTGTTTTAACAGGAGACAAAACACTGCTTTATCAAAACACAACTCGTGTTTTAATCACCCGCTGTCTATGAATAAAGTGTTTTGTCATAACAATAACCAAAATACAGTTTTTTGTCTATTTTGTCCAGTCCATTTATAGTAACAAATGTCTATATGTAGTTAAGTTTGGCTAAGTAATGCACGGGTCGATCGATCAGTTTAAGCTACGCTTGCCGCGGTTGGTCCGTGGATTCCTCCGTGCTTCGGAAAGCACACTAAGCCGTTGGTCTCGGCTGTCATTCGTGGATCTTTGACAGTCGTTACGGGACGTCAGAAGCCCGAAAGTCTGACAACCAGTTAAGACTGGTTGTCAGACTTGATAAGCCAAGGGGTTTCGTATTACCCAGAAACTGGGTTGTGGAGGTCAGATTTTTAGTCCCTCCATGTAAAATACTGGTACTCAGCTGCATCCAGTTAGACTGAAAGCCGACCCCAACATAGTTGGGAAAAGGCTAGGCCGATGATGATGATGACCTATAGGTAGATATAATACGTGTATTTAGAATATTTATGTTATCTTTTAGTCAAACTCAAACTCAAATCATTTATTTCAATTAAACCATTTCAGGCACTTTTGAATTGTCAAAATTAAATTGTTAGTTCCGCTGTAACCCATAATTTTAGTAAAGGATCTTTTTAATACGCTTTTGATTCCTTTTATTTACGGAGCCCGTTCAGGAGCGGTAGATTATAGGTACATTATACTTATGTAAAAAAAAAACTATAGCTATTTGTTGACGGTGATTGAATGCAATGGTGACTAAGAAAGTGTTATTATTTATTTATTGATTTATATATACTTTATTTCTTCCTTCTTTCTTTTACTTTTTTTCTTTTTTTGAAGTGAAAACTTTCTTTAGCGGCGTTGTGCACTTTTTTTGTGATGGGTTAAAAATGTTAAACTCGCGTCAGGACACGTGACCTGATCGAAAATTCGTAAGACAGAGGGAGAGTAGACCGCATTCCAAAATATCAAAAATGCACAACGTTTAATATTTAAGTTTTCACTCCCGGAGTGCAACCCGTTTTTTTTTTTTTCTTTTTGTTTTCGTAGATACCAGCACCCTAATTGCGTAACACATTATCAATCAAAATCTGAATCATTTTGAAGTATATTGCTAATCCATTGCTTCATATATTATGTTCGAAAAATTTGTCTGCTCAACAACGTAAATAACGCGATGAATGTTGTTGAACTGACAATATGATAGCCATTGCTACTGATAGTGTTTTACGCAATTACCTCGCTAAATCCTTCATTTTGATAACTTCTGATGTCTATAACTTAGCTTAAAATATGATGACATCATTTATACAGGGTTATTTTTCAAAGACCAGCCAAATTTAAGGATGTGGTACAGACCATCAAACAGAACAACTTTCTCCATGGGACAAATAGCGTAATCGCGAAAATTTTATCAACTGTCCCATAGAAAGCTTCAATACCTACTCGACCTAAATGTATGGGACGACTGAATTTTTATTCGCGATTACGATGTTGGTCCCATGGAAAAAGTTGTTCAGTTTGATGGTCTGTACCACATCCTTAAATTTGGCTGGTCTTTGAAAAATAACCCTGTATATTATTACACTCAAAACTACACACTAACATTACACACTCTCATAGACACACACATACACACAGATACAGGCGCTCTGATCAACTCTACTACCCCCAAAATTATAATAACTTAAGTTTTTTGTTTTAAATCTTCTTATCTATAACGTTAGATTGCAATATCATGTTTTTTTAAGTAAAACTTTCTGTTCTTTCGTGGGGTGGGGGACCTGGTGATTTGTAATATAGGCATTTTACGCCTAACTCAGACATCAGCTCCTCACATTGCTAAAGAATTAAGGTTCCCTATCCATTTGCATAAAATTTTAAGACCTAATATAACTTGGCATACTTTTGTTTGTCCTAATTATATTTTCGCATAAATTATTTACGCATAACAGCTTACGCATAATTTTTTTACGCATAATTTCTCTAACCATAATAATGATTAAGCATAACATTCTAAAGCATAACTTTATTAAGCATAACATTCTAAAGCATAACTTTATTAAGCATAACAATAATAATAAGGCGTAGTCGACGGAGCCCCGCTTCGCGGGGCCCCTATTTCTGTCTGCAGGGTTTAAAGGAACCTAACACGAAGGGGATGACGGGGGCTCGTTCGCTCGCTCCGCTCGCTCACTTGAGCCCCCGTCATCCCCTTCGAACCTAACCTGTCCGAGTCGGGGTGCCCCAATTCCCGAGCTCGCTTCGCTCGCTCTTGCATCCTAAGTTCTCATTGCCTTTTTACTAAATCGAGATGTGTTAGACCTTGGGGCACCCCGACTCTTGGAAAAAGTGATACAGAATCGAGTGAAAATATTTACGTAAAAATAACTCAAATTTGTTTCCGTTATTTCTATTAATTGTATGCCCAAATATTATTATGCTAATAATCATTAGGCCTAGTAACTTTATGCGAATCAAATTTATGCCAAAATAAATTAGTCTTTAAGATGATTATGCCAACATAAAATGTATGCCTAAAAAAATTATGCTGAAGTATTATTATGCCAAAACAAATTGTGCCAAAATCGTTATGCCGAAGTATATTAGGACAAAGAACATTATGCGAAAAGAAGGGATCCCAAGAATTAAATTAGAAACAAATATTATGTGAAACCTAAGCTTGTCATTGTGAGGAAAAATAAAATAAAAACTTATTATATTTATTGTCGAGATATGATAGGCAGTGGAGTATGGCACGTATGACAGGACCTTTATTAGGATTATACGCTTGGAATGGGCAACTAACTTCATCTTTTTGTCTGAAAATTCAATTGTTTGACAATTCAAAACTGCCTGTAATTGGTTTAGTTGAAATAAATGCTTTGAGTTTGTTTACGATAAAAACAATATTGCAGAACAATATAATCACGACTATGGACACCAAAAATTTAGCTTTTGCAGGTGTTGGAGGTTATCAC
Source organism: Apamea anceps (assembly GCA_951799955.1). Classification (NCBI taxonomy): domain Eukaryota; kingdom Metazoa; phylum Arthropoda; class Insecta; order Lepidoptera; family Noctuidae; genus Apamea; species Apamea anceps. The sequence continues at coordinate 7,064,715 of OX637505.1, read as the reverse complement.
TATAAGTTCTAAGGGTTGACATTATACCCTCAAAAGTTTACAACTTATTACTATTTAAATCCATCTACATACTAACTTTCATGACACATACATTATAAATATTAATATTTTAGTATCATTTATTTTAGAAGTATGTAGATGTACGTATCTACTTTACATAATATAATATGAGAATATTAAGTACTTACTATATTCTCATATTATATATATGTTTTAAATAAGTAAATTGATTTTAATGTATTTTATTTTTTAATCTACTCACACACGTTGTCTACATCTCATTATCCTTCCTAATATATATAATTCGTCTGTACGTGTGTTTGTCACCTAACTCCTCCTAAACGACTGGACCGATTTGGATGAAATTTTGTGTGTATATTTCAATGAGTTCCTGGATGGTTTTAAAACACATTTTGACCCGCTAGGTGGCGCTGCTGTCGGTATATGATGACTCAACCGGGCAGGACCTATATAGGTACTTTCCTATCGCAGGTATGCTGGAAGTGTTTTATTTATAACTAAACATCACCTTTGTTCTTTGTACATATATTTCCGTGCTTTTCTTCTAGTCCGTTATTATGTATGTAACCATTAATAGTTAAATAAATGAATGCCTTCTGAATTGATCTATTACTATCGACAGTTCTTTGCAAGTTCGTTGGAAGGCAGCCTTCTACTACCTCCAAGGAGTACCTACGATTAAGCACCTACTATCCACCTTGGTCCCTCGAGATTCTAAATAAGAAGACATGTGTCTTATTGATCTAAGAAGATAGTTATAAAAAACAACTACAGTGATAACAGGTATACATACCTACCTAGACTCTATTCGACTCTACTCAGGTAACCAGATCGCCATGGTTGCAGGCAGACAGACTCTAGATGTGGACACGGTGGCCACACTTTCTGGTTAAACCTCCTTGAAATGAAGTAATGTTTATTTCTGTAAATAGATCTTTTCAGAACCTTTTACACGTCACTTGGGGGACAGGTTCGTGGTAGTGTCGCCAACTTTCGCGATTTTTGCCATGGATCAATCTCAATTCATTTAAAAGTAAGTGGGTAAAGTAAATAGGTACCTAGCTGCCGTTCGTAAGGTGGGTTTGATTCTAAGGTCGGTTTTATGTTTTTATTTAGGGTAATAATTTTTACATCTGTTATTTTAAATATTAGGGAGATAACTATGACCAGTTGAAAAAAAAACCGGTCAAGTGCGAGTCGGACTCGCGCACCGAGGGTTCCGTACAAATTTGTAGGTATGTAACTAAAAATTTACTAATGTCGCAATGTTTCCTTTATCTGTGCTATAAGACGTTGCTTCGTACCAAATTTGAGGATTCTGAGTTCACGGGAAGTACCCTAGTAGGTTTTGATTCCCTTTCGAGTGTTGAAAATTTGCAGAAATTTGCAGCATAAACGGCTCTATCTTTTGATTGCGTTGGCTTAGAAGTTTGATTTTTTCACAGCTCTAAGGATCAGTAGAGCTGAGTATTTGATATAAATTCCAGCTTGAAACCTCCACGCGTTCTTGAGAAAAAGGGTCTTGACAGACAGACGGACGGACATACAACAAAGTGATCCTATAAGGGTTCCGTTTTTTCCTTTCGAGGAAAAAACGGAACCCTAAAAAACAAGCAGTAGATAATTTAATTGTTGCTAAAGGTGCCGCTAACACCAGTGTTGGCCCAGTGGTAATGGACGCGACTTCCAAGTTGTAGGTCGTAGGTTCGAAACCAGACAGCAGACGCTTTACTTTGTGTGAATTATTTCATCACCACTCTGCTCTCAAAACGGTGAAGGGAAACATCAGAAGGAAACCAAACACTCGAAGTCATGTGACATCTACTAACCGGCACTGGGCCCGCGTGGTGTATTACGGCTCACTCCCTCTCACTGAGAGGAGGTATGTATCCCAACAGTGGGAACATTAGGCTGCTTAAATAATATCTGTCGCGCCACTTCTAAGTTAGATTTCTTACTGACTAATTCAGATTTGTTAACTGCCCGTTCATTTTACTGCTTAATTATTTATTTAATTACTTACCCATTTAACTATTCTCTGGTTTGTTATGACTTATTTTTATTTAGTTTACTGCTCAGTTTTAACTGCCGAACTTGTTAATAAACATACATATTGTAATTTTTAATCCTATACCAAAACTACAATACACAACTGCCGCTTTAAATCAGTGCCTTTTAAAAAAAAAATCAACCGGTCGTAGATGAAACTTAATCAGATCAGTAAAATCGTAACTATGTCACCGTCGCCAAAAGAATCAACTGAATTTCAATTTTTAAAACATGGATTCCATTTTTACTCTTAGGACCATAGAACGGTAACACACAAATGAAGATTCCTACACCAAAGTAAGGAATTCAAAATAAATAAGTACTAATAGAGAACATGATTGGCAAAAGTTTATAACATTATTGCGTAGGTCCTACATTCTATCTACCTACATTATTTCTAATGCCTAAATTATGCACCAATTCAGAGCATGAAAAATGAAAAAGGCTACCTTCCAAGTTCAGTTAAAATATTTACACAATTGAAAATGTAGACTTTGAAAGACTTTTCAAGAAACAAATGTACGAAACGATTTATTTATGTAATTTCTACTTAATATTCTATTCTACTTATTTATAATAATTTGCTTCGTATTTTTATTGTCATGGATTTCCGTCAAGTGAGATAACTTATCTTGATTTCTCAACATCTGAATATTATTAAATCAATTATTACTTGTCGTTTAAAGTCTTGAACTTGATATTAATTTAGTTTGAAAAGGCATTGGAAAATAGGCACCGTTAAAAATATACAACAGCGCCATCTATCAACACAAGAGATACCTATCTGAAGTTTGGTCTACCCAAGCGTTGCATGCTGCCATCTAGGGCTGAGTAGAAGAACGACTTCACTGTGTTGAGCTCCACAAAAAGCTTAAAACCAACACAGATGGCGTTGTACACCATTTCAAGGCATTACTACTTTTGAGATTTTTAACTAAAATGTTTGCTTTAGAAATAGGAACAACTTGCTACCAAGGGTAAAATTAAAACAAAATAATATTTTTGAAGAGTGATAATCCTGCTGAAGCCTTTTTGTAGTGGATTTCATTGCTGCGTAATAGACTACTTTATCGACCGAGCTATTTCCGGTTCGCGCTCGACGACATCACGCAACGCAAACTCGCGATTGGAGCTAACTTCACTTCATAAATGTTCGATCTCTTTCAACTACATCGAGGCTTGAGCTTTTTGGGATTAGACTTTTCGGTAATTATTGTTTTACTAGTTCAATACAGTGTGGTTTTAAAATTCTTATTTGTAATTCTAGTCAAAGGTGAGTGACGCGTTATTTCGAGTGTGGTGTGATCATAAAACCGTAACAGTTTGGCGCGTTGGTTAGATTCTGTCAACATAGCTAATAAAGTGTTCACACGCAGTTGAGTTTATGCACGTGTAATTACAATACAAACGTGATTTTCCATTTACAGACATGGCTTTGAGCGTTGTACTACCGCTGGCAGGTTTGGAGACAGAAAATTTTAATTCGTTCAGTTCGTTCGGGCATATCATAGACATAGCGGGCCTGTCTCAGTCCCAGTCGAGCCCGAGTCCGTCAGTCTCCAGTGAATCTAGCGGTATCGGGTCACTGGGGTCGCTCAAATCAGAATCAGTAAACAGCGACTCCCTGCCGTCCAGTCCTCAAACAACAGAGAAGGTGAGTGCAAGTTTTCGCACTATTTTGTTTGCATTCGTCCTGGCCTTGACCTCTCTATTTTCATAATATTCCGTAATGGCGAATGTCTTACGCTATCAATCTTGTGTACAATATCGACGTGTGCTTTTGGAAAGATTTCGGAGGCATAGGTTACATGATATACATTTTAGTTTGATTCAGTGTAGGTATTTTTTTTTTTTTCTTATTGGTGAATATTATACCATAGATGTGTAGGTAGTGTAATTAAATTGTGCACTTAATGCTGTCAGGTTTTGCCAAAATTATTTTGCAAAACAATAGACAAGGAGGAGTTGGATGTTAGGTACCTACTCTCACTTCACACTTCTTGATATTGTCGATCTTAGCATTGGAAGCCTTTGTTACTGTATGCATTTCTATGTGGAGTAATGTTGATAAGTGTCAATGTGTGAATTATTTTCAGAAACTATTCGAGCCAGTAGTGCAGCCTCACCCACGTCCTATAGAGAAGAAAGCCGATGATGTCAAAATCACGTATGGAGGGCGCGACATCCTGAACCTGATGGGTAATCTCACGGACTCGCGATGGAGCTACCGCCCTACGGTGCTCCCGCCCAATAACCCGGCGCTGTTCTTCGCCAACCGCTCCCAGTATCACCGATTGGGTCCGTATGGAACTCGCACACAGTATGTAAGGGACTCTTGCCGCCTTTGCGGCTTCTCATGGGTCGTAGCTGCCACAGATTGACGTGACTATGAGTCAGCATAAATCCTGAACAAACGAATGTTAAGTGGGTACGACTGGAACACATCAGGGTGCATATCAACTTCTCTAACTCTTACAGTCACTTGATGGTGCTTGGAACCATTATTAGCTGGACCATGACTTTAGTTCAGACATTTTTCATGGAATTAATTGTGACTTGTGATTTTTCTTAAAAAATAACAGATGATCTTTTATTTTGCTCATTGTTATCTTTTTGACTTAAGTTTTTACATTCTATTTTACTAATTTGTTATAAAAATAAGCATGAAATGTTTTACCATGACTGACAAAAAAATATTGATCAAAGTTCCTTTAGTTGAACTAAAGCCGATGGTTCTGTGACACTTTCCTATAATATAGTTTGTTTTTATGCTTGCCTGTTGTGCTCCAGTTATACGGATGACTGTGGAATATGTATGTGGCTATCGTCGCGCACATTCGTAGAGTTACATTTTAAACGTGACTTAATACTGTGATCTTAATTTAAACAAGACAATTTTTGACAAATTCTGTGAATGGAATGCGTGACGATACATGACTTCGTTTTTGTTTTTAACTTATTTAATTGTGTGATAAAGTTAGGCTTAATTAATACTACGGACTTGCAATGCCATAAATATTTCCAGATTTATTCCAAAAAAACAGCATTTCTAGGTCCCAGTCTAATTAAAAAGACAAAATTGGATCAAAACTATAAAATCTATATTCCATAAATCAACAAATTAAACTATATCGTTATAGTAATAATATATTATGCTACACTTAGTTCCTCTTAGAAATGTTAATGATTTGTTATCCAAAGAATATTATATTAACTATAAATTGTTGAGTATACAATTTATATTGATTAGTATAAAATACGAAGGGTGTAACTGAAACCCATGGATTTTGTGTCCAATTACTCTTAAAGCAATATTTAAATTATAGACATTTACTTATGATATCATAATGAGTTATTTCCCACCATTACATGTAACAGTTATTATTTAAATATTGTTTTATAATATTCTTTAGTCTCTAGGAGATAATTTAGATATATTCCACAGTCATTTATCAATAGGATCGTCATTGTTTAAACCAAAAGGCTGCTTCTCGGATGTTATTTAAATTTACGATTTTGACGAGATAGGCACGAATTTAAAGCCAAGCTGTAGGTTATTTTTAAGATGTAATTATGATAATTGTTGGATTTACCGTCCGAGCATTACATAATAATAGTGATGACATATAATCTAGAGGATATGATCTTGACACATTACCCTAAAATCAACTTCTTATCAACTCAACTATAAAGCTTTGAACAACTCATTTGTAATTATTATATGATGAGCCCATGTGAACATAGTCAAAATGGGTTATCACTTATCAGTGCATATCATCACAAATTAATGCAGTGATTAGATATTCTAAGGTATTACTAGTTGTTACAGACCGTTTTAAAACGTTTGAGTCATTGATGTGCCCAGAAGCTGGGCTTCTAGTGAAATTATAGTAAGTGTTGTTAACAGACTGGCAATATCTCTATGTACATGCATATATAAATGTAATATTCGTGGTCTCTTAATTTAGTCAAGATAATTAATAGTGTGAGTCTCTTCGATTACGTGTAAGTAATGTATAACATACTAACTATAACGAATAATTGATACTGTCCTTTTGTGCAACTTTAGTTCTGCTATGTTGTGATCAGCTTTAAATTGGAACTGGAGTATTTGTACACAATAATGTTGACATATTTCCCACATAGTTATTTTTATAAAAAATGTTGATATGAGACAATACAGTATATAGTTTTCAAAAAAATTCTGTACATCTTATAGTTTGCTTAAAGGTTTGGCAAATAGTTTGGAAGGGACCAACATGCGCGAATTGTTTTCTCTGGACACTAGTTTGTCAGCATAGAAGTTCAGTTCCGACGTAGTTTTTGTCGTTCGTGATTTAAGTTCACAATGCATTTCAAACGACTAAATAGGTGATGTCGAGCCATATCCATAAGCTTTCATTTCTGTTTTGTCTTTAATCAATTAACTGGGCTATGAACACAAAACTTAAGCAAGTAGTTGAAGTTTTACAAATATTTATTTACGTATTTTATGATTCAGTGGGTAATGACTGAACATATAGCATGGATCTCAGAATGCAGCTAACAGTGATACACATTCTTATTGCCTTTGTAGGAAGCCTCCCCTTAACATACTGTTGGCGAATAAATAAATATTATATCAGTGTTCAGGGGCGGCTTCATTTGCCTAGTGTGCTATATCCTCAGTCACACGGACTCACAAAATGGTTGTTATTGGTTATTTTAAAATCAAGTGTTGCATTCAGATTATTTTTAGTTATTAACTTATAGTATGACGAAGCTGCAATCGAATGTAGTTCAAAGGAAAGTATTTGGAGCGATACGCACAGTTGAATAGACTAGCTCTTGTTGTGAATGTCTCCTTAAGTTTAGTGGTGATCCCCGTAGCCCGTAGGCAAGACCAGCGCGACCGGCGCGCGGCGCGAGCGACAAGAGAGGCCCAAGGTGCGATGCAATATTTGCATTCCAGTTTTGTGTTTAAGTTAGCAGCCGAGGGTAGTAGTAGTTAATATTTATTTAATCCACATTGCCAAATATTTTGGTTGTTGTGCTATTTATTTAACAAAATTTTCTAAAATATCAATTTAGTACCTTCCATTAATAAGTGTCTTCAAGTGATTTTACAATGTTTTAATCATTTCAATTTTATGCATTTTATTTTGTTTTAGTCAAATCATTATTATACATGATATTATACATAATATTACCTATATGTTGTATTATATCTATTGTTCATTCACATGATAAATATTTTTTTCTCATTGAATTGTAGTCAAATGACAGTATTTTTATAACGAAAATTGTATAAGGATGAAGGGTTTTTTGCCTGACGCGCGTTGCCAACGCCCGCTGGCCTGCTCGCAAGCCCCGGGCTGCGGCGACGCGCGTCTTGTGGGTATTACGTATATCTGATAAGCATTATGTAGGTTTAGCGAAATAGATTAACTCGGAGATGAACTCCAAGTACCAAAACTTATTGGTTCAATGTTGTTCTCGTATTATGGTGATATAGTGCGTCGCGCGCGGCGCAGAGCTCAATATTTTTAGTAACCCTTAAGAAAATTAATACCTCTTTTGAAAAAAATATAATATATATGATATAGTATATCCATCGATAATCACATATTATGTATTTCCCTGTTTATTTTGATGTGATATCATAAATGACTGATCTGAATTTAGTTTTTAAGTTGGTTATTGATATGCAGTGCTATTTCGAGAGTGTAATTAAGATTTAATATTGAAAGTGCCAATGCTCGTAATTTAATCTTTATGACTGTTCCTTTATCGTAGCTGTTTGTAAGGGCGCAGCCCGATACTCCTTCAACTTCAGTATAAGCATTCTTCTTTCTTACACTAAGTTTTCAATTTATTGTTACTTCGAAATCACGTAACGTGCACAATCTCAGTAATGCTTGCAATATTATGTGTAACATGTTTTATTCCTCACTTATAATTTATAATCCAGCGTAATGTTAAGAGTACAATATGAGATGATGTTATATCATTCTAGTATCAAAATTAGCCGAAGATGTTAATATTATTAGTTAGGTAAAATTTTAACATAGCTTTGTATAATTGGGATGTTTTAGTATTTAGTAGTGTATAATTACGGCGTAGTGGCAAGCAAAATGTCTCATTAATGAAGTTAATGTTAGTGGCAATAATACTCGATGTAAGTCCCCTCAACCCCTGCCAAGAGACTAGTAGGGTCGCGCGCCGCCGCCCGCGCGCTCGCGGCCACCGGCGGGCAGCATACAACTGAACGTTAGGAACTAGGCGTTTATTTGTTGTAATTATAATAATAGACGTAGGTATTTTATCGTACTTAAACAATTATTCTTGCGATGCCTTAATTCTGGTTGTCAATTAGACATGTCTCTGCCTAGTGTTATCATTGTTTTTATTTATTTTAGTTTTTGCTGTTCCGGTTTCCTCCGTGAACTTCCAGTCCAGGCTGTTCTTTTTAAATGATTTTGAGGTCGATTTATTTTTACCTAAGTGTTCTTATTAAATGTTACCAAAATGTTTTTAATAAAATATTTTTATATGTATCTTGTGGTTTTATTTTTGCAGTCTAGACAAATCGCGAACAGCGTTTGTCGTAAACACCCACCTACATTCAACTACAAATATCTGTCAGTAATGGTGACTGAACAAAGTAAAAATAGTTTCGTGTTATTTTTTAGTCCTGCATGTGATATAATTTTGTCGCTTCAGCAGTAGGTAACTAATAAAGTGGTCACGTTTCTTGGCGTTTTTTGGCGTATAGCCAATAACAAAGAAATTAGACACAGTGTCTGACAAAATAATGTTTACGAGTAGAGTTTAAAACGCTTCAATATTTCATCGCATTAATTAGGTAGGTATTACTACAAATGTTATTGTTTGTTTACTAATGATAAAACTGTTTGTTTACATTTTATTATAGCTTACGTCATCATCGCGTTCTGTATTTGCTACGCTACACCATTTTTGTGAAATATGGCCCTGAAAGTGGTGTCGGAATATTCCGCTGCAATCCTCGATTTATTGCATTGATACCTAATTATATTATAAATTATGTACCTATGTGCAATGAATAGGTACTTCGTACCTACGACGTATTGGTTTGGGTATTTCGATGTTATTGATTGATCTCTAAGATTGATCTGTTGGCGATAACCCCAATGTAGGTTGATGCCTACGTAGGTACCTATTTATTAACGACAAGAACATTTCAATTATCAGCTACATAGGTACCTAAGTATGAGGATTGGGGAAAAATACGAATTATCCACGCTATCTACTTGATCGTCAAATTAAACAGAAAATTACCTAACTTTTATCCATAACATTGATTTTTATCGGGTTAGGCAGAGCTGTATGTAGAGGTAGTACACCCACTTGTCCAGTTATTAGTTACTATACTCTATGCCAGTTATTTTTAAGGCCCACGTAATCGGGCGAGCCTATTGCTAATATCAACTGGGCACAAATCCAGGCAGTAGGTACCTACTGCGAAATTCTTGTTAGAAAAATCCAACATCACAGACATGCCCGACCCCAAGTAACTGGATCATGGTCAGGAAGATGGTGATGACTTTACCCGATCTGGCGGGAATCGAACCCATCAGGACCTCGACATACTCAGCAGTAGGTAGCGCTTGGTACAATGAGTTAGACAACGCATACCTAATTGAATCGGTTTGGTTAAAATACCCCTTAGTAATATTTTATTTACTTACATTAAATAAGCTAACATTTAAAATAATAATACATATTATGTACATGTGAAAAAATAAGCAAAAGAATCATAGGGCATCAAAAAATTTTTGCGCATCGCTGTCAACAGGAACCATATATGCTCAAAAGGCTGGCAGCATTGCCACGTTGTATGGCGATGCTATTTGCAATTGCATAGTAATTAATGATAAATGGAAGTGCGGAGACTCCTAATACAAGCAATGCCTTGCTTAAAAGGAGATCTCCAAAAAACATGTACCTATCTAAATGCCCATTGCAATTGAAATAAACATTTTTTTTTTTTTTATGCTAATTCTTTGGCCGAGAAATAGGCCAGCCCTCTGGTCACGTGAAGGGTCGACTATCCGCTTGGCGATATCTCGAAAAACCAAGTGGGCACTCGGACCCCATAACCCGTAGTTAATTTAATTTATATTGTTTGAAAACATTCCTCATTTCGCAAATGTACACTATCGCCAAAATCTATATCTGACCACCGTAAGGACTATTCCTGCTTGAAGCGCATATTATTATTCGACCTAAAAAGGATCCTTTTTAGGGTTCCGTAGCCAAATGGCAACGGAACCCTTATAGATTCGTCATGTCTGTCTGTCTGTCTGTCTGTCTGTCCGTCCGTATGTCACAGCCGCTTTTTTCCGAAACTATAAGAGCTATACTGTTGAAACTTGGTAAGTAGATGTATTCTGTGAACCGCATTAAGATTTTCACACAAAAATAGAAAAAAAACAATAAATTTTGGGGGTCCCCATACTTAGAACTGAAACTCAACATTTTTTTTTTCATCAAACCCATACGTGTGGGGTATCTATGGATAGGTCTTCAAAAATGATATTGAGGTTTCTAATATCATTTTTTTCTAAACTGAATAGTTTGCGCGAGAGACACTTCCAAAGTGGTAAAATGTGTGTCCCCCCCCCCCCTGTAACTTCTAAAATAAGAGAATGATAAAACTAAAAAAAAATATATGATGTACATTACCATATAAACTTCCACCGAAAATTGGTTTGAACGAGATCTAGTGAGTAGTTTTTTTTTAATACGTCATAAATCGTAACGTAACGGAACCCTTCATGGGCGAGTCCGACTCGCACTTGGCCGGTTTTTGATTTACTTACGGACGCAGCTGTGGTCATCATGTGCACGGGATTTTGTTTTCAAAATGGTCAGATACTCAGATATAGGTTTTGGCGATAGTAGCTACAAAGTCAGTTGGATGTAGTAACTATTCAGTAATCTGTGGTTGGATCAAGCAAAGCAGTAATTTTTGTTAATAACTAAGTACTTAGTACGCCCCTAAGGACGAGTGGGCAAAGTGCTTTTCTCAGTGGTTCCATCGGATGCAGCGATGTATTGTGATGTAAATCAATGGACACTATTTTGAAAAGATATAGTAAAACTTATAATCCTGCTAGTTTGTTCAGTTTTTGATTTTCTAAGAACTTTCAGTATCACCCTCGTATAGTATGTTATGTTCTTATTGGGACATAATATGGCGGATACTGCTGCCTATACCCTAATAACATTCCCATTAGACCTGAATAAGGCCAACGGGAAGAGTCATTTGGCCTTTTCTATGCCAAGAACAGAAGAGGTAGGGAGGCCCATCTCACAGTTGGTTCGATTCCCAGACAGGGCAAAACAACGGGATGAAGTTTCGTCGCTGGGCTGTAGGTATTATTTTGGTCGATGAAAGACCATTTACCTACGGGTTTAGTGAATTATCAATTGATATTTACTGTCAAAACTAGAAAATTTGCAGATTCAAAGTTTACCTTAGCAACACTTGACAAAAACTACAATTTGGATTATCTTTCGAAGTGGAAATCTAATCATAAATTTCAGGGTTTCACCAAATAAAGTGCAAGTAGGTACGGTTAGCCTTTTGTTGAAATTCAAACCTTACTTCCATAATATAGGGTTTAGTGTTTGTTGTTTTGCATCATTGACATAGAAACGTGTATTTTTCTATCTCAATGTTTTGCATCCTCGTCAAATAATAATAATAATATCCATGGACATTTTCAGGAGCCTGTTATGAAAGATTTAAATAATCAAATAAAATTACGATCCAGGGATTGTAATTTTAAAAAACAAGTATGTATTCATTATTTACCAGGGTAACTATTGAATACATACCTACTTGTTTTTTTAGTGAGGCTAAATAATAACAGCCGCACAGGTCGATCGGTCAGGTTAAGCTACGTTTGTCGCTGTTGGTCTGTGGATGGGTGACCATCTTTACATACCGAGACCCCTCCGTGCCTCGGAAAGCACGTTAAGCTGTTGGTCCCGGCTGTCATTCGTGGATCTTTGACAGTCGTTACGGGTAGTCAGAAGCCCGAAAGTCTGACAACCAGTCTTACCAAGGGGTATCGTATTACCCAGTAACTGGGTTGTGGAGGTCAGATAGGCAGTCGCTCCATGTAAAATACTGGTATTCAGCTGCATCCGGTTAGACTGGAAGCCGACCCCAACATAGTTGGGAAAAGGCTAGCCAGATGATGATGACTTGTTTTTTTAGTTATTTAAGTTTGACAGTATTTCAGAATACACCACTTTCAAAGAAGATATCGCGTTATGATATCGTATAAGCGACCGCGTTTTTATGTGTGTGTGTGTAAAAGGGCAGTTACAGTGCGGTCTCACACAGAACGCGTTTTAAAATGTGTGTCCCAAACATGCCGATTACCGAAAATTAGAAAAAAAAAAACCTGCTTATTTTATTATTGATTCATGTTGAGAATCAGTAGAATAGTTACCTCCTTGAACTTGACGACGATGCAAAACGACACCTTGTACCTATATGGTATACACCTATCAAAAAAAAAAAAAAATTTAAAATCAATAAAAAAAAAATCAATCAATTCAATCATTTTATTTTTATATCTTTTTCGAATCTTTTTTTAATTAATACTATTTTTTTGTTACTGTTACATCGATCACTAATAAAGATACCTACTTTTAAAATAATAACATCAAATAGACAAACACGAACTTTAATTTTATTCTATGACATAAACCACTTAAAGAATGAAAATCGCATCTTTTTATCAAATATGTATAATGTCGCCGCCAATCGATTTAATCAGCCATTTAGTTAACTGCCTAGCCTTTTAACTAAACATATACGAGTATATCGGATATTTTGATATTTATTATAAATACTTACTTACTGCCACGAAATAGGCTCGCGGCGACTCGTTGTTAGAGTCATACATATTGTTATGGACAAGCGATTGACTCTACCTCTATGATAGTATCACTTCAAGTTCTACCTTTCTTGAGTTTCTTCTAACTTAACGAGTTTGTGGCGCCACTTTTTCCTAGCTCAAGGGCGTGAAGGAGCTTATGTAATGTTGACGGTTAAAAAGTACTGATTCTTAGCTTAGTTTGAACAAATGACTTTTGATTTTGCTAAAGCACTAGGATGGTGTGAAGCCGGTGAAGGGCGGACGTTTTGGGAGACTATCTTTTGTGATTTTGACGTTCATAAAAAGTGCTGACACACAGCCTAATTTGAATAAATGACTTTTGATTTTACTACCTACGTAATTTAATGCTACATTGTACAGAGAGAGGTGGATATTATGCACCTGCTCACGGGTCATGGACAAACTTAACTATTTAGATTCCCGTTATGCTATCAAACCACGATCCGTGACGCAGAGCGCACTTAGCCACTGATTCTTCTCTAGCAAAACCCAATGCCTGTTCACAAAGGACAAATGGACCATTTTGTTGACTTGTTAATCACTGCACACTTGCCTGGAGTCTACCAACTGTTCATAGAGCTCATATGCCATGCCACCATACCGTGTATGTATTAGTGGACCCTCCGGGACTTTCACCGGCATTACGTTTACGCTAAAGTGAGTCCTCGAGGAGGGTATTCGTTTTGGAGCCGTACTACCTATTATAAATAAAACTTAGTAAACTACGCGGGTATTTTCATGTACTAGTGGGGAGGGGAAGTGTTTTTTTTTTATCACAGCTAGATTTTGATATTTTGTAACAGCTGATAAACATTCAGTGGCCTATTTATATACTTGATCGTCGCTTATGATTAAAAAAACCAGCAAAGAGCGAGTCGGATTTGCGCAGCCAGAGTTCCCTGATTTTTTTTTACAACTTTCATAACCGTTTTTTTTTCGATCGGATAACTAACTTAGTTTGTAAAGATTTTTGCTGATTTCTAAAAAACTGTGCTAGTTGGAGACATAGTTTTATTTTTTGCACAATATTTAAACAAACCTACATCAACTCGATTTATATCAGATTTTCCGCTTTGCAAACATGGAAGATAATGGAGAAGGGTACTTGCCTATAGAAGTGGGTTCCCGTTAAAGACAAGTCAGTACCGATCGGTGCAATCGGTGAAATATTACCACATTAACTTATGCGCTCACACATAAAGAAACAGGTAAAACATGTAAGTAACCATTTCCTTCCGAAGATCAACCTCTGCAGAGATCTGTACCGGGAGTCGGGACCGAAAACCCGCTTCTTTATGTTAGGACCCGAAGGCCGGAAGCTGTAATTTTTCATCATAATTCAAAAACAATGCGACATAAATGAAAATAAGATTTTGTAATGTGCAAATAAGGCTCTTTCGTATGAAACCTTTTATGTACCTACCCTATTTGACCTAGTTACCCCAACTTACAATTTAGCCTCCCCCCCCCCCATGTAGGCTATGTACCTACCCTATTTAACCTAGTTACCCCGACTTACAATTTAGCCTGATGTAGGCCCCTGTTGCAATGAAACAAAATAATTTTTCATTTCTTTCACTTCTTACTAAGATGGAAAAACATTTTCTTTATTAATTATACCAAATTTCAAGTCAGAAAGCATTAGTATACCTATTACATTACATAAACTCACGCTTTCTGACTGACATTCTTACGGGCTGTTCATTTATTACGTAAGACGATTTGAGGGGGGAGTGGGTCCAAACAAGTCTTATTTTTTCTTACGTGGGGGTGGAAGGGGTCTAGATTGTTCTTACGTAAGATCACAAAAGTAAGCAAAAATTATACCTTTTTAATTTTTTTGCTACTTTTTCTTTGCGGATCTTACGTAAGATTGAAAGGGGCGGAAGGGGTTTCAAGTCTTATACTTTCTTACGTAGAGGGAGGGGGGTCAGAAAGTGGTCAAAATTATCTTACGTAATAAATTAATAAATGAACTTAAGACTTAATTTTCGGATTTTATAACGCTATATTTGCTAAGAAAATCCTACACATTAAATTAGCCCCCCGCGAGGGTTCCCGGCTATCCAAAAATAAAAAAGGAGTACTTACTCCAGGAGGGTTCCCGCTCCCGGCACTGAATGTGATAGGTATGGAGACAAAAGTTCCTTGAGGAACGAACCAAGTTATTCAAAACAATAATTGTTGGTCATTTTTATGAGATACAGGATGGGTAGATACAGACGCCAGCAGTTCAAGCTACCCGAAACTGTCAAATTTTCCCAATCAACCTTGAACCTTAATAATTCAGCGATAAATTTGAAAATCTATTAAAGAAACTAGCTTCTGCCCGCGGCTTCGCCCGCGTGGATGTCGGAAATTATCCCACGGGAACGTGCTAACAGGATAAAATGTATGTGCACCAGGATGCCATCTATCTCGCGGGCCCTTTGTGGCTAATTACAATAGAAAACCAATTGTGTCTCATTAATGGTGATTAAGAGGGTACCTATATGATATCTTTACCTAAGTACCTACCTAATTAAAAAAATAAATAAACTCAATAACAGAAAATAAAATACCTACCTACCTAAATAAACCTATTTATGACGATAACTAATCTAAACTCAATCATCATCTGCCTAGCCTTTTCCCAACTATGTTCAGGGCCGGCTTCCAGTGTAACCGGATGCAGCTGAATACCAGTATTTTACACGGAGCGACTGCCTATCTGACCTCCACAACCCAGTTATTGGGTAATACGATACCCTTGGTACGACTGGTTGTCAGACTTTCGGGCTTCTGACTACCCGTAACGACTGTCAAAGATCCACGAATGACAGCCGGGACCAACGGCTTAACGTGCTTTCCGAGGCACGGAGGTGTCTCGGTATGTAAAGATGGTCACCCATCCACAGACCGACCGCGGCAAGCGTAGCTTAACCTGACCGATCGACCTGTGCGGCTGTTATTATTTAGCCACGGGCCCCTCAATCTAAACTCAATAAATAAGCAAAATCTCTAAAAACTAATATCTATACTCTATACGAATGACTATCCTACCTAACAGTATTATAAAATAACCTACGGTCACTACGTACACTATCAAATATACTACCTATACCTACTTTAAAATTAAAATCTATACCTACGACTTATATAAAAATAAACCTAAATAACTCTAAAAAGTAAAAGGAATAAAAATGAACTCCACTGCGTGTGACCTAACCTACGACAAACTTATTATTTGCGGTTGGTACAGTAATCGGATCTAGGGATCGAACCGCAAAATTAAGTTTGTTTTTTATTGTATATACTTTTCCGGGATAAAAAGTACCCAGTGTGGTGCCCAGGATATTAAAGAATAATTATACCAAGTTTCATCGTAATCGAACCGGTAGTTTTTGCGTGATGCCTGAACAAACAGACAAACAGACAGACAGACAGACAGACCGACAGACAGACAAAAATTTTTTTAATCACATTTTTGGGTTCGGTGTCGGTCTAGTAACACCCCCTGCCATTTATTTTTTTGATATTTTCAATGTACAGAATTTTCACTTCTACAGATTTATTATAAGTATAGAATAGATATAGATTTGACAGATTATAGTAGCTTGATGTGCTGGCGTCTGTACAGATGATTTGTGTTTCATATAGAAAACTAACTAATTCTGTGGCTCTTAGCTCGTAGCCCGTAGGTCTAGTGATTGGTTGCAAGCGCGACTGCTGAGTCTAAGGTCCTGGGTTCGATCGCAGTGTTATTGATTTTATCTACAGGTATTTTTCAGAAACAGCCCTGTGGCTGAATTTGTGTCCGGGTTAAGGCCAGCTTTTATATGGTACTCGAAGCAAAACTGGCGAAATGTGAGTGTACTATGCAGTCTATGGCACCTCTGCCTAACCTTCGAGGAACACAGCATCATTAACTAGATCTATAAGTCGATACGATGATAAAAATTTAGATTTAGACACTTTAGATTAGAACCCTCGGCAGTTACCTATTGGTAGCATGTTTAGGTACATTCCATTATATTTAATGCCTATTTATACATTTTAAATACATCATGCTGACTGATGCTGACCGAAAATAACTAAGTAGGTAGGTACAGTCAACAGCAAAAGTAGATGATCAAAATCAGAAATTCAATACTAATGAACGGAATTCGCGTCAGAACTGTGTGGCGTCGAAGTGATTCAAAAGTATGTGATTGTAAATTATACCAAACATTTACTACTAGCACAGCTGCCATATAGCTGCGAACTCCGTTCATTAGTATTGAATTTCTGATTTTGATCATCTACTTTTGCTGTTGACTGTACCTAAGTATTCAAAGTTATCTACTTATACTTTAAATAACAAAAACATGAGATTCTATCAATATGCCAGTGTTAATCGTTTCCGTGGTGTGAATCATTATTATCCATTGATATTGGGTACTACTACATTATCAAAATAAACACTGATGTACGGTACCTATCTATTGCTTACACAACAGAAAAACCTAATGAGTAACTAATCTCATAAAATGTGAAATTCTTATCATTGAGGAAACAACAATGATAAATGTAGGTAGATATATGTATTAGCAACCATGTCTTTCGTTTGTCCGCTAATTCGATCGAGATTAGCGGTAAACATTGTCTATTTACAAAATGGACGCCTTGGGCATAAACGCCATCTTTCAAGCATTGTGAACATCGCGAATATCGTAGTGCAAAATAATGGCGCGTTTTGTTTTCAAGCGAAGTAGCGAAGCCTCCGTGCAGCGCCATCTATTCGTTCAGTGAGTAAGCTGTACTGCTGAACTGCGCGCTGCTGAAAGTTAGCGATATTACTGAGCAACAGGTGGCGCTGTGATCGCCAAGCTTTGAAGTTGTTCTCTGTATAGAGATGGCGCTACCAGTTCTTTTCTAGCGTGATTGAATCAAAATAAAATAATTTTAGGCGCCAAAACCGTAGATAAGGCTGAGATTTAAAAAAGATGACTCTATAATAATTTAAACAACAACCTCCTCGACTGTACACTAGTAGTGTACCTTTACTGTGATACTGGTAGTACCTAGGTGGATTTTACGGCACCATGACATGTAATGGGTTGGTAGAATCTAATTGATCCCAAATGCGGTGCTACCGAAGAAACGGATGTCAAATGAAATGTCTCCTCTTACAACCTAAGAATGCCTCGTTTGTCTAGGGGTGTGGTTTTCAGAATTCAGGAGTTAAAAATGATCACGGAGTTCAATTAAACTGCGGGGTAAACAAGAAAAAAATACCGGATTTAGTTATTATCTTGTTTCATGTAGGTGACTATTATGGATACGTTTGGATGCACAATGGCCTAGGCCAGGAACAACTTTGTGAAGGCAATGAAATATTCCATGCGAAAATCGAACCCGCAACCGTTACACATTTACGTTGTTCTGACTAAGTATGTATGTACTGTGCAATCTGTGGTCTGTCCTACAGGCCACATGGTCCCCACAAATGTCGTTTATTATTATTCAATGACATGGCAGCAAAAATGACTGCGACGTTGGTAAATAGTGGTCGCAAGCGGAACTGTTGAATACAGGATTCTCGATTCGATTTCCAGGGCACAGCAGTGTTAGGTTATTTTTATAAAATTTTCTCAGTACTAAGTTTGGATTTGTAGGTGGGTTAAGGTGATAGGCTCGTCGGTGTAAATAAAATATATCTACACCGCCAAATAATCCTTCGGGGAATTCATGCATGATGTTAAAGTGACGGTATGTTATCTTAGGTGCTTGTCATTTGATTGGGATTTCAATCAAACTCGAAAAGCAAAGCTATGATTTTATCATACTGTATATCGACTGGTGTATGCAACTCCACGTCCAAAGCACGTATTTGCTTACGAATATAGAGATGCTATCATCATATAATAAACCGGCCCTTTGTATGTACACACACTTTTTCTTGTCGTGAAAACTACGGTTTATTCGCCGTTTGTGGAATGGATCACTATGATAGTTTGTTGATAGATACGTTTTTTCTACGGCGTGGTTCATACGCCGTGTGTAGGCACGGTTTGTCAGTGTTCTATAGATCTTTATGGAAGCTTGTTGATGGACACTTTTCTCCGGCGTGGTTTATAAGCCGTACCTACCGTAAAGAAACTCCTTAGTTACTCCTTATTGATGTTTTATGGAGTAAATTTGGCACGGTTTCTTTCTGCCAGTGTAAGTCCGTCAAAATCGTTCTAGCCGCTTCGGAGATTAGCCGGAACAAACAGACAGACAGAGAGACAAAATGAAAAAAAAAAACAGGATATACTTTCATAATATGCATTTAGTAAAAAGCTGTTATTTTGACACTAAAAACAGACACTCTTCAATTTTATTTTTTTGTATAGATAAGGTCCGCCTTCTGATGATCGATTCTGATTCGTAGGCTCCTCGAACAGCTTATTCCACGAATCAAATAGCGACAACAATAACCAAATTTTAAATAAATCATTACGTCACGAGCCACAGAACACAGAACAGCAACAATAAATCCAGGCGCCGCGTCGATTCCCAACATTATTCGCGACAAAATACAATTTCACCAACTACATTGTTCGGAATCATAATGGAATATAGTCCGAATTGTTTTTTACGCTCCGTAATAACCGCGGCAATGATGTTTTTGTTTGGAATATCCACTTTTGTGTAGCCATAATGGGTGTATTCATTCAGACGGGAGCAACTGAAAAGTGTCTCTTTTATCAGTCGCACAATAGGCGGGAATCAAAGAAATTACGAATTCCACGGACCGATGTTCTAGAGTGTGAAATAAAGACGGGATTGTGCCGCCTTTGTTGGTTTATAATATTTTCATTGTTGAATAGGTGGACCGATACAGCTTCTGATATTTATGATAGATATGCATCTCGAAAACAATGGGGCGTTATGTAGGCTGCGGTAAGGATAAAATGTAGGTGGATGCTAATAAATTTTAATTTTATTTACGACCGATGAAATCTTTAACTCTATAGTTAAGGATACTTAGAATTAGTCGCCGCAGGAGACGCCCTGGACGGGAGTCAACAGCCGATTCCCGGCCACCGTAGGCGCGAGCTTGCGGGCGGCGAGCAATGGCAGCTTGCCGCCCGGTAAGGACCAGGCCCGGGTCGACGCGCGACGGCGCGTTGTGTTCCACGCGCGCTTCAAAGAGTTGTCAGCACGAAGTGACGGGGTCCGCTAGGGCCGATGCTGCCAGGGCCGCGGGTTGTTCGAAAGAGATACCGTGGCCCCTGGCATAAGCAACTGAAGGAACACGGGTGGGTTTTAGTCAGTAAAAGTCTGACACGCCCTTTCGCTCAGCCCAGAGCGGGAGTGGTCATTTGATGATATCCCACCAAAAAAAAAAAAAGGTACTTAGAATCAAGTAAACCACAGCCACAGTACTGCGGAGTATTGACAGTTCAACAACATTCATTGCGTTATTTACGTTGTTGAGCAGAGAAATTTTTCGAACATATGAAGCAATAGATTAGCAATTTCCATCAAAATAATTCAGATCTGATTGATAGTGTGTTACGCCATCAGGGTGCTGGAACCATGCCCGTTCTTCTCCATAGATACCTACTACGCTTCGGAATGGGCAACGCTTCAGTTTTCTGACTGACCGGCCCCTTGACAGTTGAAAAGTGCCTGTAATTTGTTTATTTGAAATACCTAAATGTTTTGAGTTTGAGTTTGAAAGTTACCAACTAGACAATACAGCTATATAGTTATCTGTATATAGCTAGACAGACTTCAAATAAGAAAATAGGAATAGATATTTTGTAAAATAACTTCAACGCTATGCTAAGCGATGAGCGTCTTATTGAAGAGAGCGCTTTTCCGAACATTTACTCTTGTTTGTCACCTCTTCGTACTCAGACGTCGTTTATGATTATCGTAGCCCATCCCCGTCTTTTAGCCTATGGATGCCCTAAAAATATTAAACTTAACCGTCACAAGGCTATAGAACAACCAAAATATCGTTTTCATATCGATTGATAAGTGTTCTGAAGTCACCTTTCCCTTTACCCAGTCAGTCTTTGGAGGACTTAGACCCGGTTTCTGAATTCAGAATTTGGACTTGAAAGAGAACTGATCAAACTCTAAAGTCCATTTACAATAGCATTAGAAAGAAGTTAAAAAAGGTTATTTTTAATGCACACTTTGTAACAAAAATACAATAAACATTGTTACATTATGATAGACGCCGAATTTATTATGATCTATTTTACAGCAGCTGTCACACTTAATTGTAACCATTTTAACTATTTATCTTATGAAATTATGTGGCTTTCATTTATTTATATTATATAACTCCAATTTAAAATTACAGTGTCAATGCTAAAAACCTAAAAGAAGCAGGGATGAACAATACTTGGAACGTTATTCGTTTCACTATAATTCTACCGAATTTTATTTTAATTAAGGTGGATGCGCTGCAGTAGCCCGCGAAATCAGACGAATTCGGAGCAATTCTAATTTAAAGGGATGTATTGATTATTTTTAAGGTTAAAATTGTATTACTGCCTACATATTTCTTATTGTTGCGCATCATATTATTTTTATTAAGATACAACCTTACACTGACCTGCAAATTGCAAAAAACGCAGAAAATTAGAATTTAAGCATCTCCCTTAAAATTGTTTTATCATAACTTTGAAATAAAATGTTTTGCATTCCTGCTTCTACGAGCCTCTTTTTTCTAATGCTATTATAAATGGAGTATAGCAATTTAGCATACTGAAGTTGAAAGCCTGCGATTCAAAAAAACCTGGATATAGAGTCCTACATTGCAGGAATCACTGTTCGACAAAATACACAAATTTAAAAATTTTAAATTCAGAATCGGGGTGTTACTCTTACTTAGGTAATTCGCAAATCCAAATACGCTGGCCAAAAAGATACCGTCTTCAACTCTGTCGTTATCATATACGTAGTGAGGCAACTAATTGCATCAACTTTCTAACATACCTACCTACTTTTCTCGAAAACCTCACACGTCGCTACTTCCCAATGAAACCTACATCCAATTAAACCTACTGAACCAAAATCAGCGAGTACACTTGTACAGTGAGCAAAATATGTGAATAGACTGAAATTGAAAGCCGCGGGGCGCTGATTGCCAGCCACATCTTGAAGGTATTGACATTCATGAGCCTGTATGGCGACGCACTCATCAGCCCTTTTATACACGCGGTAAGTATACTGTTTGATATAAAAATGTTAAATCGACACGTGCTTGAGGTGAATTTTAATTACTTAGGTATAGATTTTTACTTTTTATTTTCTGTACAGGGTCAAATTAAATTAGCTAGCGAAACTCCGCAGACGTGGTGGGTACCCATATCTAAAATCTCATCTCTACATAATAAAAAAAAAAAATGATAATCCGATTTATGGGTCGACGACCGTAGGTTACTTAGGTTAGTGTAGTTACTTGAAATATCAATTTCAGATATCAATTATTTTTGTGTAAACTTCACAGAAGTAATGGTTATCGCTATTCAAAACATGAAAAACAAAAATAAAACTAATTTTGAACAACTCATTCATCAAGTGCAAGTGGTCGTTGACCCTAAAAAATATTCTTCTAATTATTATTTTTTTTGTTTTCTCGTGTTTAGATATCAATACTCATCAGGTCTCCGGAGTTTCGCTAGTTAATTTATTTTGACCCTGTATAAACCAGCGGGGTAGTTCCCATTTACACACCCATTGCTTTATAGGTATGAAAAATTCGTCTGATCAAAAAAGTAAATAATGCAATGAATGTGGCTGAACTGTGAAATTAAAAGGATTGCGATGCCGATGCAGTCACTATGATCCACGGGGAAAATATCCAAACAGAACAGAGTCGTTTGTAGATGATACATTGATCAGCACCCTAATCTTTCAATAATAATCTGAATCATTTTGAAGGCTGCTAATCCGTTGCTTCATATGTTCGAAAAATTTGTCTGCTCAGGTGACGTTCTGTAGGTTCATGGCTTCCCCCATGGAAAAAGGCGAGAATTTATATAAGTAGGTATGTATTAAACTGGAATCAGTATACTTATAAAAACTTTACTTAAGTTTCGAGTCGGCTTATCTACTTACCAGTTTTACTAACTTACTTTTCTTTAATCTAAACTAATCTATATTATAAAATTATAAATAAAAATGGATATGGATGGATGGATGGATGGATGCTTCGAAATGTATATACTTACGCCCATAACTATCGAACGACTGCACAAAATTTGATAATTCTTCTTTTTTGTGGTCGTTATTGTCAGGACAAGGTTTGTATACATAATTGGACCCGGTAGGTGGCGCTGCTTTTTCGGGTGGGATGACGTCAGCCGGGTTCGCTAGGTTCTATCAATCAATCAGGGTTTTACTTATAGGAGTAAGGTAGGAGTAGTGTAGGAGTAAGTTAGGAGTAGGGTAGGAGTAGTGTAGGAATAGGTTAGGAGTAGGGTAGGAGTAGGTTAGGAGTAGGGTCGAAGTAGGGTAGGAGTAAGGTAGGAGTAGGGTAAGAGTAGTGTAGGAGTAGGGTAGGAGTAGGGTAGGGGTAGGGTAGGAGTATGGTAGGAGTAGTGTAGGAATAAGTTAGGAGTAGGGTAGGAGTAGTGTAGGAGTAGGTTAGGAGTAGGTTAGGAGTAGGGTAGAAGTAGGTTGGAGTAGGGTAGGAGTAGTGTAGGAGTAGGTTAGGAGTAGGGTAGAAGTAGGTTAGGAGTAGGGTCGAAGTAGGGTAGGAGTAGGGTAGGAGTAGTTTATAGGAGTAGGGTAGGAGTAGGGTAGGAGTAGGGTAAGAGTACTGTAGGAGTAGGGTAGGAGTAGGGTAGGGGTAGGGTAGGAGTATGGTAGGAGTAGGGTAGGAGTAGGGTAAGAGTACTGTAGGAGTAGGGTAGGAGTAGGGTAGGGGTAGGGTAGGAGTATGGTAGGAGTAGGGTAGGAGTAGGGTAGGAGTAGTGTAGGAGTAGCGTAGGAGTAGGGTAGGGGTAGGGTAGGGGGTAGGACACCACGCGAACGAAGTAGCGCCGGGCAGCTAGAAATAATTTATATGGCAAAACAACGTTTGCGGGATCAGCTAGTATTATATAAAATAAAGAAAAAATCTTTGATTTTTTGTATGTTTGATTTTTACGCTTTCACGCTAAAACAGCTGAACGGATTTGGATGAAATTTGGCACATGGGTAGACCATGACCTGGATTAGAACATATGGTACTTTTTACCCCGATATTCCAAAAGGGTGCAACTATAGTTTGACCGAAACTGCTGTATCGCGCCTTAGGAATGCGCGGCAAGGCGGGGGGCGTGAGCGATGACAAATGAGCGGCCTGCACTGCCCCCCGTCTCGCCGCGCACATACCGAAAGCGTGGTACAGCAGTTTTGGTCAAACTGTAGTACTATGTTAAACAGAAGAACTCGTTACAAGTCAACCGGGAAAGCGAAACTTTACAATGTTCTGATATGGCTTCCTAATACCTACGCCAACTTTGAATCTTCAGAAGACTAGCTTTTGTACCCTAAGGGTAGGGCAGAGGTGCTGCTATAATCCAAATTTTTTTTTGTTTTTTATAAAAACGTTGCCCCACACTAGGAATTGCTCCTGTATCGTGGGTGCGTTTACAAAAATTTAAACTCACATACACAAACAGCCAGACCTGGAACAACTACTTGTAGGTCATACAAATATTTGTTCCGTGCGGGAATCGAACCCGCGACATGCAGCGCAGCAGTCAATCGCTTAACCACTGCGCCAACCGTGTCGTCAAAGAATAAATAAATAAACCACATTCATGAGCAAATAATAATAAATAAATAGTAAACCACATTCTTGGGCAGGGTTGGTGCTAACGGTAACAGATAATCAACTGCTGCGCCACTAATCGCAGGTTCGATTCTTGTGCGGAACATGGCCTCCAGCCATGTCTGGGTGTGACTGTGGCTAATCTAATAGAAATTGCTGGTAATCAGCTGAATATTGGTATTCAGCTGTATCCGGTTAGACTGTAAGCTGACCCCAACATAGTTGGGAAAAGGCTAGGCAGAATGATTGCGTGAGGAAGGTATACAAAAGAATACTTTAGTTATAACTTTAAAAATATATTTTGTTATTGTAGTTACAAATTATGAATAAACAATTTTTATGTAAATTATCTTGCCACAAGACATAAATTAATAACGGTATGGTACCTCTGCCTTGTCAACGGCGGGAGTTCCGTACCTCCAGAAAAAGAATAGAAAAAAACCTATTTGAATGACTAAGATCAGGATAAAGAATACTACTTTGATGCAGCATTTTGAATCTATAGCTGATCCGCTGCTTGTTGAACGTGAGTAGTGGTCGCTACTGTCGCTGGCACTGCCTGGTGGCTTCTTCAATGTAAATACCATCTTTATGCAATTTTTTTCAAGAATTGCGTATCGTATTATCAAGTTCCATGGGTTTGAAAATGCTGAGCATTCTTACTTCTAGAAAACAGCTTTGATTTCAATTTTATCGTTCCCGAAACAGTCTTTTTGCTTTAGATTTCAATTAAAATTAGACTAAATATTGATTTTGTTATAGTAATTTACAGAGTAAATAAACGTGTTGTTGTTTGCAAGATGACAAGCTTGACATAAATGGCACAGATCTATAAAAAATATGGGGACATGACAAACCTCTTTACTATCAATTCTTTTTTTCTGACACAACCTCTTTAAACTTTACACTCTATGACAGTTGAATAGCATCCTGAGCAGGCTATTTCCTTTCCAGCCAGCACTATTGTTCAGAACTTCTTTTTAACGTAAGTAATACTTACTTCACTTTGAAATAGAAGAACAAAACCGACTTTCTTGGCGAGTGAAGATGTTTAAAAAGTTCCCTGTTGCCTTTATATGTGAGAGTACCTGTTTTTACAAAGAGTCTCTCGTATATATTTTGAATAGGAATCAGAAAATAGGTATCGCTCAATGAGTAATGTTAAACAGTGGTCCATTGAAACGGCTGAAGCCTTTAGAAAATCACCCTCCTTTCGAGAGTCGCTTTTTGCAGCCTCTATTTATGTTTTCCACATTTTCCATATAGAATTTCGTGCTTGTGATGTCGACCGAATCTTCCATTGAAATCTCACACTCGGGAGTTGGCAATTCAGTAGTAAATTAACACCATTCAGTAGCGGTCTGGAAGATGCCTGAAAGGTCTGTTTGTGACTTTTATTAATATATGTAGGGCTGAAAAAAAGCTTTTTTTTCTTCATATTAATTCTGAGCCAGTATTCAAATATATTCTCACGGTAATTTTTACAACATTGGAGATACAGAAGTGACTTGATTTTAATTATTTGAAATACGGTGTATCTGCATCGTTCGGTAAAGTAATAATAATTAAGCATAGCTTTTTATGGTGACAATAGAGTTACAAAGTTACTGGTCAATTGTTGGATAGTAAACTTCGATTTCAATTAAGGAAACCAAGTGAATAGAAAATGTTTTATAATAAGTTTTCACATTCAATGTAGCTAATGGTTTAAAGTCCTAAGGCGTCAGTAAGAACAATACTATGTTTCACTCAATGGATGTCCTCATTAAAAATCATCAATAATGTTTTTGTTCAGAGGTTTCATAAACATATTTAATGACTAACGCTAAACCTGATTCCAAAGAATTTCCCATTCAACTCATTTTCCTATTTGGCGGGACACAAAAACCCGGTGGCTGGTAACACAATTGGGCCAGCTTTTGTTCCACGCCGCTCCGCCGAGCATTCTTTTACCAGGCTGGAACAACTGTTTCTAGTACGATAGCCTCACAATGCGAACTATTGTCGCCAACGTAATTGTTCCTTGCCTCATCTACTCGAGGGCTAGCTAATAGCGCGGTAATTTAACACGTAATTGCTACAGAAATTGCTTAAAAGCAAGAACCAAATGACAAACAAACGCCAAAATTATTTGCGAAGAGTATATTCTAGTATAAAACGTTTTCATAAAGCTATTCATCGAGCTAGCTAAGGAGTGAATCTTTATGAATGCGACCAAATTGTATGAAAGTAGTCCTCTTTCAAAACTTCCCATGAATAGTGTTAATTCGCTATAGCGAGTTTGCTCGGAGCTCGTCAATGGACTATTTGGAGACTTGAGAAGCACGCCGCCTCACAGAGTCGCAATATTGTATATGGAAAACGCGGGAAATATGAATGGTGTTTCGAGGCGACACACGAGTGTAGGCGATTTTGTAAAGAACTCACAATGTTAGAGAATATTTCAATGGTGTCTATTCACACGTGCCGCTGTTGTGAGGCTTAGGCTATGCCAAATCTGAAACGGATTTACAGAAAGGATTTTATGTTGCGCTTCTATGCATTGTTGTGTCCAATGTGTTAACGGGCAGGCAGTGAAAGTTCACATGCATGCAAGTGAAATAATAAACTTGTACTCATTGTCATCATAAATATTATCTGAATTCTCAATATATACTGCAGTATTTTGCATAGTCCGTTTCAATTGTAGAACGGGATTTTATTTCAAAAAACCGGCCAAGTGCGTGTCGGACCTAGATATGAGCGCCGCGCCGGCGCGCCGCCGTCGCCGTGAGTTCACGTCGGCGCGTCGTCGCCGAGCGGCGCACGCGGCGCGCCGTCGCACGTCGTCGCGACGAGTCGCAACTAGCTTTCCCGCACGCACGCGCGGCCCGCCCGCATTAGTTCGTCTAGTCGCCTCGCCACGCTCGTCGCTCACTCAGTTGAGTCGAATATTTCACCGAGTGAACGTGTGTTGTTGTTTAGTTTTAACAATGGCAGCAACTTCGACTACTATTGATGTTTATAAAACGAAAATAACTGCGGTGGAGACGTTCTACAGTACTGCAAAGACAGGAAAACTTCTATGCCTGCACTGTATGCTCTTACATGCCCAATTTTGAATATACCAGCCAACAGCAGCACGCCCCGTGCGAGAGTCTTTTCCACAGCTGAACTCGTGATAACCTCGAAACGTTCACGACTAAAGCCTTTGAGGCTAACTAAGATAGTATTTATTTATCCATGACAGCTATGTATTTTTCTTTTTGGTGTAAGTATGTAGGAATAAAGTTACGTCCGTCATATCTTATTATAATTACCTATGTGCTGTTGTTATTGAAATTTTGATATTTTATTTTTTCTATATCAAGAGCCAGCAATACCTACTCACTTATAATACTACTTTAATTACTTATTTATTATATATGATTCTTTTATGTTCTTAGTTTTTTACATTATTATAGAATTTACTTAATTATACATATTTAACAGTTGTAACATGTTGATAAATATTTTCTTTTTAGTTTTTATTATATGTATAGATAGATAGTGATGTGATTAAAAATTAAAAACGCTCAGTCTCTTCAACTGAAAATAATAAAATGATTAATTTTCACTAAACGTGATCTCCAATTATTTAGAAGACTGTTAAATTGTATTTAACAAATACGTTCCTTTATCAAAAAAATATAAATCTCTCCCTGGTAAAAAAATATCTAAAGCCCACAGCCGGCCACGCCGCGCCGCCGTGACGCCGCCGCCGCCGTGGAAATTTTCAGGCCACGCCGCCGCCGTGGAATTGGCCATCGGCGCTCATATCTAGTCGGACCACGCACAATGAAGCGCTTCGTAGTTGGTATGAATTAATTTATCCCTAAGAAAAAACTTAAGATTGCAGTTGAAATCCATGTTCTGCCATACATCGATATATGTCACGGTCAACTTAATCTAATATTTTAACCGACAAAAAAACGGAGGAGGTTCTCAAGTCGACGCGTATATATTGTATATACATTGTCGGAGATGGTATGTCTGTCTCTCGTTAGCATCAGGCATATTTTAATTACTGTGGGCGTACTGTGGGTAGTGTTGGTTATAGCACCATAGAAAAACAGTTCAAATCAGATTATAATTTACGAACCAGTTAGTCACACTAGCCGATCACACACACACACAACGATACGGAACGCTGACAGTTTCTGAGCACATGTTGTTCGTACGATGTCCAATGATTCGATGATCCCGAGAGCTCTGCTCACACCGTTCTTGTAGCTGTCGCTCTGGTCCACCTCCACGAACTCAGGCTAGACTCTGTCTAGCGCCACGAGATGGCGCTAACGTTCCGAATAGTCAAACGAATGACTCCGACAATATATATATATTTTTTGACCACGCATAACTTTTTACAGAGTAGTCCGATTTTGATAATTCTTTTTTTTTTATTGGAAAGGGTATACCCCAAAGTTGGTCCCATAAAAATTTGGAAAAAATTCCAACCCTAAGGGTGGGAAAATAGGGGTGATTTATTATTCACTCACAGATTTGAATGCTGAGTTGTGTATTATTACTCTACAGTGCCACATATGCCTGCCCTTTGGCAAACAATAAAATTGGTAGATTATAGCAACAAAAACCGGCCAAGTGCGAGTCGGACTCGCCCATGAAGGGTTCCGTTACGTTACGATTTATGACGTATTAAAAAAAAACTACTCACTAGATCTCGTTCAAACCAATTTTCGGTGGAAGTTTATATGGTAATGTACATCATATATTTTTTTTAGTTTTATCATTCTCTTATTTTAGAAGTTACAGGGGGGGGGACACACATTTTACCACTTTGGAA
The DNA here is from genome assembly GCA_951799955.1 of Apamea anceps. NCBI lineage: Eukaryota > Metazoa > Arthropoda > Insecta > Lepidoptera > Noctuidae > Apamea > Apamea anceps. The sequence continues at coordinate 7,035,095 of OX637505.1, read as the reverse complement.
GTGTCTCTCGCGCAAACTATTCAGTTTAGAAAAAAATGATATTAGAAACCTCAATATCATTTTTGAAGACCTATCCATAGATACCCCACACGTATGGGTTTGATGAAAAAAAAAATTTTGAGTTTCAGTTCTAAGTATGGGGACCCCCAAAATTTATTGTTTTTTTTCTATTTTTGTGTGAAAATCTTAATGCGGTTCACAGAATACATCTACTTACCAAGTTTCAACAGTATAGCTCTTATAGTTTCGGAAAAAAGCGGCTGTGACATACGGACGGACAGACAGACAGACAGACAGACATGGCGAATCCATAAAATAAAACCTTTTTATTAACAAAAAAATTTAACCGCCGAAAAACTGAAAAGCAAAAAATAATAAACCTTTATTTAACCTTAATAAGTAAGTTCTTAAACTAATGTAAGTAACACCTAAATAATTTTGAGTTGGCGCCGCCGTTTAAATTTAAGGCAATTTAGTGGTCTTTGTTTATTGATTGTTTGGCGCCGACTCAAAATTACTTAGGTATACTTACATTAGTTTAAGAACTTAGTTATTAAGGTTAAGTAAAAAAGTTTTATTATTTTTTGCTTTTCAGTTTTTTCGGCGGTTTAATTTTTTTGTTAAAAAGTTTTTATGTGATAATTTGATAAAACTACAAAACGATTTTCGGACTTTTCCTTTACTAGAGCTGTGAGGCCTTACTTCTTGCAAAATTTCATCATTCTAGGTCAAGGGGACCGGGTTTTGATTTATTTGCGAGTATCAAAATATGTCGCATAAATGGCCGTATTCTTTTATGGCGTTAACTTAGAAGCTTGATTTTTTTAGAGCTCCAAGGGTCCGTAGACCCACGTATTTGATATTTCAACTTGATCCGCCACGCCACACGCGTTCCTGAGAAAAAGGGTCTGACTGAAAGACAGACGGACAACGATGTGATCCTATAAGGGTTCCGTTTTATACTTTTGAGTTACGGAACACTAAAAACATGGGTACTCTATTTACTTCCCGCTTTCCTTTCTATTCTCTTTTCCTCGTAAAAAGACGTAGAAGCGTAACCAAGTGCAACTACTTACCTTTCTTCTTTCGCTTACTCATTTCAATATCGCTGACCAAAAACCACCCAACCTCTCCCACATTGTCTTCACAATTTTTAATGCAAACTCCTTAATTCAAAACAAAACCCTGATAATGTAAACACAGAGCTACACCTCAACCCTTGTAGCTCCGGCCCTTAGTTTTTCAGCGCCGTTTCGAAGGCGAAAAGGAAAAAACGAAGCGTGCCCTAACAAAGCGAGTCACACAATAGAGCCGCGAACAATGCTAACTAGAGGAGCTTGAGCTTGTTTCATTTGCAGATAAACATGGGTAGATATCGATATGATCAATATACATGACAGCTTGTAATGTGGAAAAAGGATTGAGATTTCAGGGCGAGATTACGTCGCGAAAGATGGCTGCGTTTGCGAAGTCTCGGTGATCTGCCGATCTATTCTGTAACAATCTTACCGTGAAAACTTAGGTGAAGTGAGCTATCAATAACTCAATAGTGTCAATCCCTATGACAGCTCACTTCACCTAAGTTTTCACGGTGAGATTTTTACAGAATAGACCGGCTGAAAACTGTGTCTCGTCATGTTCTGAACAAGATCGGGGTGGATGGAATGCTAAAGATGCCCAGCAGTGGAATGATGAATCCTAACTTAATATGTATTATAAATGCGCAACTAAGTTTGTTTGTTTGTCACGCTTTCATGCTAAAACGGCTGAACGGTTTTGGATAAAATTTAGCACCTGGGTTAGGACTTAGGATACTTCTTATCCCGATACTCCCACGGGATCGAGACTTATGCGGGCAAAACCGCGGGGTGCAGCTAGTATGTTATATATGTATGTCCAAACTTAGAAATCAATTTTCTTTCAGGCCATTTTTGATCCTGAAAACACTGTAGAAAAGAATGCTTGTATAAAAAAATTATATTTCATTGAATACAATGTTTTTATCCAAACCCATTCGTTTTCGTAGAGTTTCAGTTATTTTTGTATTGTTCACAGAGGCTATGAAATTAATTTCAACGCCAGATGCATCGGAAATTGGAAAACGGCTCCTCTCTGCATCATAAACATTTAACAGCTATGCCTGAAATACAAATGCATTTCAGATTTTGATAAAAGAAAATTATATGGAACCATGATTGGGTAGGGTACCTCTAACGCTTACAAATGCAAGAGGGTAATCAATTAACGTAGGCATTTGTATGTCTTCTTTTTCAAGAAAAGGGTTAAGTTTTTCTTCCCACGTCTTAATATTAAGTAGTTCCTATTACATCGAGTCATCAATACAACCCTCTACGTTCATAGAATCCTATTGAATGAAGCAATGACTAATATCAATCAATAGGATTACTTATATGAACTTAAAGAGTTGTACCTATTGATGATTTAAATGATTATAATTTCATAAATACATACTTGTTACGCTCACGAACCATATTTCGTTCAACATACAACCTGACCTGCGGGCTAGTGGCGTAACACACTATAAGTAAGTAAGTAGCAGTGGGTTTCATTTTGACAGTTCAACAACATTCATTGCGTTATTTACGTTGTTGAACAGACACATTTTTCGAACATATGAAGCAATGGATTAGCAATATCCTTCAAAATTATTCAATTTGAAATTGATAGTGTGTGCAATTGGGGTGCCGCAAATTGCAAAAAACGTAAGAAAATTTAATTTTCGCGGGCTACCTAGCGCATCCCTCTTAGCAGCCAGGTGTCAATGAGTCACACATATAAAATATGCAAAGCAAAGCAGGAACTAACTTCCGAAAACAATACTGCTTTACACCTGCTTTACAATCCGCATGAACGAGAGCTCCGGCACTGAACCACAGACTACAGACTAGCGTGTCAATGAACGAAACAAGACACTATCACAAAGCGAGCCCACCACTCACTATTTTACCTACCAACTTTCCGTCGTCGTATTAAAATTCAAACGACACTTAGAACATTGCACATCCGCCAGCTCAGCACTAACGACGAAGTCCACAACAATGTGCCCTCTGAAGAGGCCCGAACAATCGAATGAAGACAATAAGCAGCGATACTCCGAGACAAAAAGAGGCGAAATAAAGGCTCACTTGTTTCCTGGCCGCATTGTGAGGAACGGGAGAGGGCAGAGACAAAAGCGTAATGTGCCACGGCCCCAAACAATGGGGGCCGGGCCATTATTGTTACAGTAGCGCCGCTTTGCGCTGTACCTACGAGGTGGCTCCGAACTTGACATGGAGCTGGCCTTGTCGGCCGCTGCGCCGCATGCGTCCCCTGGATCCATCTCATCTGTGATAATAATATTATTATCTATACTAATAATAAAGCTGAAGAGATTGTATGTCTGTTTGTTTGAATGCGCTAATCCCTGAAACTACCAGTCGAATAAGATTTTTTATTTTTTTATTTGATTGTCCAATTATTGACGAAGGCTATACATAATAAAATCACGCTTGGACCCTTAGGAGCCGAGCGAAAAGAAAAAAGTCAAAAAGAACGCTAAGTAAAAACGAAATAATAGCGCGGACATGCGATGCAATACGACGGGATGAAATAAGTAGTAAGCTATATTGAGGGAATGGAACTTTAGAACTCTGTATGCAATAGGATATGCAGAAGTGGTACTGCAAAATTCTATGTTGCGGAATTTTGAATTATAAAGATAAAGATATATTTATTTGTAAACATGTGTAACATTATACATATACATGCAAAAGTGGATGAAAACGTGAAAATCTGTGAGTTTCAACATGTTTTACCACCATTGGCGTAGGTACAAAATAAATTATAGCCACTGGAATATAACACAATTAAAAAAGAAAAAAAGCATAACAAAATCAAAATATAACACAAATAGATTAGAAACTATCATTTAAAAAATTATTAACATAATAGTAACATTTTTCAGTACTTAGTTCCCTTTTGAATAAGTTTGACTGGTTTATATTTTTAATAACCTCTGGAATTTTATTATATATTAACGGCGCCATACAAAACACGCTTTTATGAAGGAGTGCTGTTTTCGCAGAGTGAGGCTGTAAGAAACTCTTATATTTAGTACGTCTATTTCTAGTCACATTGTCTGACAAAAGAGGAAACCAGTGAGGATTATTTCTAACAAATAAAGCAGTTTCCTAGATGTATAGTGACCGAAGTGTCAGTTATGGTATCTTATAAGCAGTGGTTGACAGCTGTCGGTATTTTTCATCTCAAACATAGCCCAAATACAACGCTTTTGCATTTTAAATACCATGTCGGTGTTCATCGAATTACCCCAAAATATTAGACCGTATCTAAGCTCCGATTCAACAAGTCCATAATATGATACTCACTGTTGGTGCCAGTTTGTACATCACAAAAGATAAGATACTTATTAATAAGGTCTTCTGTGTGACATTTCCAATTGATTCTACTCTCAATTTTAAACCGATGAATTTGGCTTAGTGTCAGACCGAATGTTCGGTTTTGGTTTCGGTCGAGTTTCCGCAAAAAAACGAGTTTCGGTTTCGGCGGCAAACCTGCCGAAACTACGACCGAAACCGAAACTGCATTCGAGAGTTCTCGCGCTGCGATCGGTCATGTTCGGCGCGTTGAATTCCAAGCGACGAAGACATATTGCCGCGTTCACGTGCCTAATCATGTCGTGTCTGGCTTGTATTTGCAGTTCGTTTTGTTTGTTATGAATTTTCGTGTGATTTTTTTGAATTGATAAGTTTTATCACGTAATAAACCATAAGAGTAGGTAGTAAACATCAAAAAATAATTCAATATAACAAACTAATACCTATATTATAGTAAACTCAAGTTTAACCTATCTACATATTTTTTTGGTTAATTTAACTCTCTCGCTATTGCTATACCTATACCTAAACAAACATTGGGATTTGGAATTTGCAGAAGTGTTACTGTTGACAATCGATCATCTGAGTCCCCCCGGTCCTAAGTTTAAAACTTCTTATTTTCTACACTTGGCCATTGTAATTGAGGCTAAGATTTAAAGTTAAGTTAATTAAGCAAAATAGTATATTTTTTGGTACATATCTGATTCATGTAACGGCTAGGCCAAAAACGGGGTTTCCCCTTTAAAATGCATTAAGTACTGATTACACCTAATAAACAATCTTTCTTTTGTTGTAGTATTCAATCGTCGATGACGAAAGGACAATGTTTATAATGTCAAAATGACGAAATAAGTTTAGACGAAAAAGTTAATTTGTTCTTAAGATAAAGGTGATTTATTTTGTTTTGTTTTTTGTTTATTACTTAAATATTAAGTACCTATGTCGACCTATGTCGACTGCCATGTGATAAAAAAATATGTATGTGAGATAAAAAAATAAAGACTGACTGATTATAATAACGTTTTCTTCATTTTTCCCGCAAAACATGATCTTTGTAACGAAGTTTCGGTCTCGGCCGAAACTGAGACCGTTGCCGAAATTCTGTTTCGGTTTTGGTTTCGGTCGTAAAAACCAGTTTCGGTCGGACACTATGCTGTTTCTACTTGATTTATTATATTATTATCATATATTAATTTAAATTTTGAGGTCTTTGACTGTAGTTCATTACATTTGTTTTATTTATATTTATTTTTAAATTATTATTGATTAGCCATGTTTTTATAGATGTTAGTGCTTTATTTATGTCGTTTTCAAATAGATTTTTATCATTACATGTAATATTTACTGAGCTGTGGTCTGCAAATAATATCATACACAGGTTGCACAGTTGCATTAGGGAGATCGTTGATGTAGGTAATAAGTAGCGTAGGTCCTAGTACGCTGCCTTGGGGAACACCATATCGAACATATCTTACTTTGGATTGGTATTGTTCTTCTTTTTTAGTTTTTTATGTTAAATTTTGTAATTTGTGTGATTTGTTTTCGATCAGTTAAGTAAGATCTAAATATTTCTAAAGCGTTTCTTCTTATGTATACCGTATGCCTCCAATTTACTAGCCAATATTTTGTGATCAACATAATCGAAGGCAGATCTGTCATATCGCAGAAGATGGAGCATATAGGAATAGTTTTATCAGCCGCAGTCATTATATTTTTTTAAACTCAAAGATAGCCATATTTATATTTTTATGTTTCCGAAAGCCTTTTTGTTCGCTGCATAAGATATTGTTATTTTATAAGTAATTATTCAATTCTATATTGTAATAAGTTTCAAAGATTTTAGAAAATATAGAAAGGAGAGCAATGGGACGATAATTTTCAACTAATTCTTTATCATCTTTTTTCAACAAAGGTTTAACAATTGCTAGTTTAAGATCATTTGGAAATATGCCATTTGTTATAGACAGGTTAATAATATGACATTAGTGATGATATATCTGACTATTTACTTCTTTTACAATTTTTGTAGAAATTAGTCATATCCGACACTCTTTGTGTTTTTTATGCCATTTATTAACTTAGGTACATGAAGAGTAACGTATGTAATGTATGTATCTTATGTACTTGGAGCGAAAAACATTGAATTAGGTCTGTGATTAATTAGGGATGTTACTTTTTCACCAGCACCCAAGATCGGTTTAAATTTATCAACGAAGTAATTATTAAATGTGCTAGCTATTTCTGTAGGATTTGTGATACTTAAATTTTGGATTTTAATTTCTTCTATGGGTTCTCTTGGTAAATTTGGCCGTACTTTATTAATCATTTGCCACGTTGTCTTTGATTTATTATTTGACATTTTAATTCTGTAATTATTTTGCGCACGCTTCTTTAGTGATATTATTTTTTTTAGTCATTTGGAATAATTAATATAATTTTGTTTATTCGTCTTAGTTGCTTTTGTCTAAGTTGCCAGAGCAATAATCTTTTTCTTTTACAACAAATTTTTATTCCGCGTGATATCCACTTAGATTTATAATTAACTTTTATCATTAAGCTTTTCTGCGGGAAACACAGATTGTAGAATAATTTAAAATTGTTCATGAAATATGTATAAGCATTATCTGTGTCCTTATTTGTGTAGATTTCTGAGAAAGAAAAATTATTCAGGCAAATTTTGAATTTATCAATGGTTTCTTTACAGTAATCTCGTTCCATACCAGTATTTAAAGAAAAGCTTTTTTATTGGAAGTTTTATTAATTGGGCCGTGTGGTCTGATAAACCAAATTCCAACACTTAAGTTTTTTTTTTTTTTTGAGGTTGGGAAATCATCAAATGACTCCTCCCGCTCTGGGTGGAGCAGGAGGGAGTATCAGACTCTTACTCTCTCTCTGACTAAAACCCACCCGTGTTCCTTCCTTAGCCCTTTATGTTCCAGGGCAGCGGTAACCCTTTCGGACGATCCCGCTACCCTGGCAGGGTTCGGCCCTATTGGGCCCCGTCACTCATGCTGACATCTCTTTGAGGCGCGTGTGGAACACATACACGCCGTCCGGCACGGGCCTGGTCCTGATCGGACTGTGAGTTACCCATTACTCACCGCCCGCAGGCCCGCGCCTACGGTGGCCGGGAGTCGTCACGCGGCTCCCGACGCCCGGAGCGTCTCCCGCGGCGGCTGAGGCGTGAGGTGCGTTGCCTCGCCCACCCCGCCACCTCCTTCGCTAGCATGACTGCTTCGCAGAAGGAGGTGACTGCCTCCCAAACACTTCAGTCTTACACTGTTTTTAAAAATCTTCTATACAACTTCTCTTATGTAGAATATAAGGCCAAAATAGTCACGAGTGTTCTGAAAGTCTTCTTCGCCTATTAAGATAACACAGACAGAAGTGATCAGAAGTCGTTAATTGTAAAATCTTGTATTTTGTTTTCCAAATGATTAACTATTAGGTCTGTGCTACAGTTCGGCTTGAGATAGTGGCATACGAGTATATTGTAATGTTCGGAGATTTTTTTTTTGAGAGATAATATCTTATTCCTGAGGGGCAATTCTCGTAATTTTAAGAACATCCACAGTCTGATCTCAGTCTCAATCTGTCAAAAAATACTTCTAATTTCCCTACATTTTGACAAGTTTTTGACATTTGTTTGTCGCTAAGATGAGACTACGACTAGATTTTGAACGTTAAAATTACGAGAATTGGTCTTCTCGTGGTAGTGCTTAATATGTGAATTTTATTTCTAGTCCTTGTTTCGTTTATTTTCTTTTGGTGTTGCGTAGGCTCGGTACTGGTTAATGGCTGGGTCAGAGTGTTACATTGATCTGCCGTTTAACCTACTGTTGGTGGTGATTGCAGCTCACATAATGTTTGTAATAGTTTATATCTTTTTGTTTTTTCATTTCTAAGACGTGTTTTTGTTTTAACTTTTTTTTTTGGAGCTATGGGTAACACTTTTGTATAAATTATTTTGTTCCAGTAATTCAATATTCGTTCGTTTGAGGTTTGTATTTTCAATAGAAAGAGTCTCCATTTCCTGATGGGTACTGCTGAGTTCTGATTCTAGTTTGGTAATTTGTTGTTTTAATTTAAGTATCAGCTCGTGTGATTCATCGCTTGACAAGTCAGGCATACTGGATATACTTTCATCGTTGAGGGTATGTGCCGAAACTTCACTCACATTACTTGTATTTGGGTCCGAGTATGTTCGCTGTCGTCGCAATGTTATATTATTTAGGAAATTCATCGTAATAATTATTCAATGAACAAATTTTTATAGATCGCAAAAAGAACCTTCTTAAAGAAACAGCTATTTAGTACATGAGTTAGAGCGTCGAAATAAAGTTTCATTTTCTTACTCTGTTCGAATATTATTATTACTGTTGTGGTGGTTATTTAAATCTCAACGATTTTCACTTTTTTTTTATTTTTTATTCTATTTTAGTTCATTTTGACGCAATCACATATTATTTGATGAAAACTAGTATGTTCATATATACGAGTATATACAAATTTCACTCAATTAATTGTATTTAGTTAATTATACCTGTTCACGAAAAATCACGATAAGTAATAACTTTGTCCAGGGTGAAATTCGCGAGTTGATAACATTATCTCAGATGATTTACACGATTTAAATTTATTCAAGTTCGAATACATAATTTTAAAGATATTAATGCTTTTACTATTTTTTTGAATATTTATATATGGAGCTCAGTGTTTACATGACAGCGCAGCGCCATGTATGTAATCATCTCATCTAATCATTATGAGAGAAACACATACTGAAAATGATTTCTATTAATTATTAATACTGATTTTCAATATTCCAAAGAATGTCTCGTACCGAGGTTACATTCCCAGAAAATTTTCTTACATGTAAGCGTTTTTTTTCCTGAATATTTTTATGATAGGTAAGTACCTACATCAATTTGTACAGTCAACAGCAAAAGTAGATGATCAAAATCTGAAATTCAATACTAATGAACGGAGTTCGCAGTTATATGGCAGCTGTACTAGTAGTAAATGTTTGGTATAATTTACAATCACATACTTTTGAATCACTTCGACGCCACACAGCTCTGACGCGAACTCCGTTAATTAGTATTGAATTTCTGATTTTGATCATCTACTTTTGCTTTTGACTGTACCTTAGGTGTATTATCACATCTCGTAGACGTATGTAACACTACCTAGTACCTACACATAATTTCAGACAATAGGTAATTGCTAATTCGGTAGACCTCGAGGTCCTCGTGAGTCCACCGGAGAAGCCGGTGGAGAGTATCATTTCGTTATCGGGGTCAAAAAGACCGGCCGCCGTTTGATCTCTCGCCTTTATGATTTCTGTAAAGCCGGTAGCAAATCGCACAGTGTATCGCCAGCCGAATCACTATAGACACAATAGTAATCGATAAATAATGAAGAAGGTCTACTATATTGAGTTATTTGAAAAAAATATGCTATCTACTATCTAGTATATTTTTAAGCTCTTTGCATCATAGAGATTATTATAGACTACGCAGTAAGAATTGCAAAGAATGGTAAGCGTCAAAAAGCAAGCAAAAACAAACGGACTATATTTTTTCATTTACTTTTATAACACACAGCGATCTTCTTCTACATACATGTCGGTGGCACGGCTGAATTTTATATCTTGCTGGCCCAATACTTTGCCACTTCCACGGCGGCGTCGCGGTCGTCAGTGGTAGCCCAGAGGTCACTTTGACTGCATGTTTTAAGACACAGAGGGCAGAATAGGAGATGGAGCATGAATCAATCTATCAGTTTATTTGTGAAACATAGGCATTTACATAAATAGGTCATATTATTAAGACATACAAAATAAGTGACACATTAGGTGTCATTACATTATGTGACATAGAAAAAATAATATTTTAAATTAATTAATCCTCGGTCCACAGCACCGAAAAGTTAACCACACGAATCTTGGTTCCTGCTCAGGTTGACTCTGAAGTGCCGTGTTTGACCGACGCGGTGAACGCCTGGAAAGTGGCTTGCCCGGACACGGTTCAGCCCGAGAACCCGTCTTCCCAGAGACAGTGGGATGAGCCGCTCTGCAGGTTGGTACGGAATAAACTTATTAATACGTCCACCAATACTGCTGAGTGTGCCCGCCTACTGGCTGTGGGTGAATGGGAGTCGGGCCTCTGGCTTCAGGCGCTACCGTCACCCAATATAGGCACTATGCTGGGTGACACCACATTCCGGCTCGCTACATGTTTGCGTCTGGGCGCTCCTTGCGGAGCTCCACATCGCTGTCAATGCGGTGAAGCAGTCGACTGCCTCGGACACCATGGCCTATCCTGCAGCAAGAGCGCTGGACGGATGGCAAGGCACGCCAGCATTAACGACATCATCCGTCGGGCTCTTGTCTCCGCCGGGGTGCCAGCTGTTTTAGAACCCAATGGCTTGGCACGCGACGATGGAAAGAGGCCCGATGGAATGACCATAATGCCTTGGAAGTTGGGTAGGCCTTTGGTGTGGGATGCAACCTGTGTCGACACCCTCGCGCCATCCCATCTTCCTAGCACGGTGGGCTGTGCTGGGGCGGCTGCTGCAGGAGCAGAAAACCTCAAACGGCGCAAATATAACAACCTTATTGGGAGCTATATGTTTGAGCCGTTTGGGGTTGAAACACTAGGGCCTTGGGGTCCGAGTGCTCATCGAATTTATCGTAACATCGCCAAGCGGTTGGTTGACTCTTCACGTGACCAGAAGGCTGGCCTATTTTTAGCCCAAAGAATCAGCATTGCCATCCAACGTGGTAATGCTGCCAGCCTTTTGGGCACTTATCCCATTGACAGTGATGCGGACGAATTTTTTGATGCCCAATGAGCTCCTGCCTTTTTCTATATTTTTTCGTATTATATACTTGTATATAATTGTATATAGTGTATATTAGTGTTAGTTGATATTTGTTTAACTTGAAATAAAGATTAAATACATGAACAGAAAAGAGAAAAAGGAAATCAAATACCATAAAATCAATAAATAGTCATAGTACTTATTATCAAAGGGTAAAAATGCATTATTATAATGATTAATCGTTCAAAAATTCGTCTACAGTATAATAACATTTGTCAATTAATAATTTAGTGAGAGCTTTTTTAAACTTACATAATGTCATGTTTTTTATGTTTTAAGTTTTTTTGGTATGGACCAAAAAAACTTTTTCGCATCAATGCGGTCTTACATTTTTGATGACATAGTTTATTTACATATTGGGCACGTAATGGAGTTTTTCTAGTGGAAGTAATTTTTTAAAATAATTGTGTTTCTTTTCACATACAATGCAGTTTCCAAAATGTATAATGCTGGAAGGGTCAGTTCAAGTTTCAAGGGTCAATTTTTGCAGTAATATCTTGTGATCCACATAGTCAAACGCCTTTGTCATATCAGTAAAGATTACACATACTGGATTATTTTTATCGACTGATGTCATAATATTGGATAATAACTCGTACAGTACCATATTAATAGTATGATTTTTACGAAATCCTTTTTGTTCATTGCAGAATAGGTTGAACTTTTCAAAGTACATATAAATTGAATTATAAATTACTTTTTCAAATAATTTTGAAAGTACTGGGAGTTTTGTTATCGGCCTATAGTTTTTGACATTTGATTTGTCGTTTCTTTTAAATAGAGGTTTAATGATAGTTTTTTTTAGACCTTTCGGAAATATGCCATCACACTGATGCATAAATTAATGATGTGTGTGACAGGTGGCCCTATAATTTCTTTAACATATTTAATAACTCTAGTAGATGCACCATCATAACCAATCGTGTTTGTATTTTTTAGATTGTCAATTCAAACAAATAATGTCATTCGTCGAAACAGGTAACATAAATAGGGATTGTGCTGTCAAATTTCCGATATTATTCAGATTAGTCAACTTCACGTCATTTTGTATACTATTTTCGATTTCGTCAACAAAGTAGTTATTGAATTCATTAGATAAGTCAATAGGATTCGTTATACAAAGAAAATTGCTCTTTTTTATGGCAGTTATTGTATCTTGTGGCAAACTTGATTTAGATTTATTTATTATTTGCCAGACTGCATTCAATCTATTTTGAGAGTTATTTATAAAGTGGTTATTTTGCGACTTCTGGGTTAAACGTATAATTTTTTTAAATGATACAGTATATTTTTTTTTAAATTGTTTATTGCTTATGTAAGGATTGGATTGCACCTATATTTCCAAAGTAGTTGTCTTTGTTTTCTACTGCAGATTTTTATCCCACGAGATATCCATTTAGTTTTCCTATTTGTATTTATGGTTACTGTTTTTCCAGAAAGTAAAGTCTATAGAGCATTAGGAAATCATCCATGAACCTATCATGGTTTGCGACATAGCTCCACAATCACACCCTACTGCCGTTCCGTCAAGGTAGCCCCACTTTACCAGATTAGACTTACATCTTCCCAAAAAACAGCGGTGTTTGCTCTCATCTTGTTGTTGTAAGCTACCTTTAGCATAGCAGGCATTCATGTTACATACAGTCAGTCAAAAGACAACACCTGCTCATTACAACATAATGCATCATTTGGAATACCTCTACAAGGTGTAAAATTGTACACATTATTAAGAACAACTTCTACTGTGTAACCAACTTTAAAACTGCGAAAAAAAAATCAACAGCTTCATACATTTATGTTTGTATAACTCAACAAAATTCACGGTACAACTGACATTTTTTCGCGATTCAGGTTTAGTCCCGTAAAAAACAAAAGTTTTTAATAATGATGAGTACAGTTTCATATTTCGTTTATAACTAAAGTAATAATTGATCTAGAGAAAAAATGTCTTATGGGTCGATAGTAAAGTATATTTTCTTACTGTGAACATTTATTTTAGACATAAAGGCTGAGTCATCTTGAAAAAAAATGTAATAATCCTTAAAATACACATGATTTTCGAATAAATAATTAATCGGGCGAAAATGTTACAATTACGTTTCTGTCTTATACATGCAAAGATAAAAGATCCATTATATCATATACTAAAGTTCAATTTTGATTGCATGTGTGACTGTCCCAGAATATTAATGCAAATTTACATGTTTAGGGAGCCTCCTCTTAAGAGGTTTTCAGCTATTTCAATTACACCTTATTTAAGAGCTATGCGAACAAAACGAAAACACCGTATATGCAAATATCTACAAAGAAAATAGAAACAAAACAGAAAAATACCATAACACACTTTGTTCACCTACGTAGCTGTATCGTTGCAATGTGCAACACGCCCGGGCGACGTTGAATGGCGGCCGCGGGGCGAATCTCTGAGACGCATACGAGACGTATCAAAATTCAATCTCTCACTAGATACGATGCAATATTAAAATTGAATTTTACTGGTCATGTTTCCAACTTCGTTTTGAATAATATGTGCATGAATCGCTACGGAGTTTTGCACAAAGCTGCTCTGATGAAAATGTAAAGTTTGTCGGTGGAAGGATGTTTCTAAAGGAGTTCTAATATCCCGTAGAAGTAAATATTTACGCATTCATTTACTACAACGTATTAGTACTTATTTATTGATTTATTTATTTAATACTTCAAGCGCTTAATTTGTACAGAGGCGGGCATTTTCTATCAGTCAACCTACTACACTACCCTACTAACCTACTTAATGTTATTTCTGGTTAATACAGCACCCTAATTGCGTAACACACTATCAATCGCAATCTGAATCATTTTGAAGGATATTGCTAATCCATTGCTGCAAATGTTCGAAAAAATTGTCTGTTCAACAACGTAAATAACGCAATGAATGTTGTTGAACTGTCAAAATGAATGACATATCTACTGATAGTGTGTTACGCAATAACTCCGCTGATTTATGTTCCTGACTACATACATACATTATTAACCCTCCATAACCTTAATTATGTTCTCAATACAAACACTATTTTCGTCTCTATTTAAACAGTATTTGAGGAACGGTGATTCTGTCAATATAAATATACATATTGACAGAATCACCGTTCCTCAAATTCTGTTTTACATCTCTCGTCTTTGCCATTTTATGAGAAAGGTCAGAATTGCATAAAGTTGTCTTCTTAAATCAATGCTTAAAACTGAATTCAATATATTAAAAAAAAACATTCTCGACTCCGATATGACTATTTCATTAACGATTTCTGATGAAAATTCAACGCGGACAGCGCAGCCCTATCGCAAAGCACAATTAATAAAATTTCGCTATGGACAGAAGGGGTCTTTTGTCCACTTTATTCATATGCTAACTCCAGCCGACTCCTATTTTATCTGAGTACTTCATTGTACTTCAAAAACAATAGAGAAATTGCGACGCGTCGCGGCAATCGTTGTGACGTGTCTGTAGATTGTGAACCGTGTAAAGTTTTGTATTTTCGTTGGAAATTATTTATTATTGGTATACGTATGTATACTTACGTGTTTTGTTAACTAAAAGACTTGTTCATGAGTCGAGAAAAGACGGCCAGATTAAGAAGTTTTAATAAAGGGCAGGGTATTTGCGTAAGACACTATCAGTAGGTAGCAATAGCTTTAATTTTGACAATTCGACAACATTCATTGCGTTGTTGGTTATGTTTGACCAGAGAAATTTTTCGAACATATGATGCAAAGGATTAGCAATATCCTTCAAAATCATTAAATTCACTAATCAGTAGCAATGGGTATCATTTTGACAGTTCAACAACATTCATTGCGTTATTTGCGTTGTTGAGCAGACACATTTTTCGAACATATGAAGCAATGAATTAGCAATATCCTTCAAAAACATTCAGATTGTGATGCAAAGCGTGTTACGCATGAACTGGATATATTCAATACCAATGTTTTCGAAATACCAATGTATTTGTTGGCGAAAAGCTTCTTCACGGAAAAGTAATTGTTTGCATCTGAATGATTATTAGTTAGTATTAGTCGATTGTATACTATTTATGTTCTAATTTATTTTATAGATATTTTGTACAGACTTTTTTCGTTTTTATTTTAATGTGCAGTGGATACTTGTAGATACCTAAATGGCCTTCAAATTCATATTTTTTAAGAACACTGTAAGTATATGTATGATAGTTGTAAGTTTCCCGAAAATAATAAAATAAAATGAAATAAAGCGTACTTTAATAGTATGATCAATATAAATGTAAGTTGATGTATTTTTTATAATTTACTAGCTGCGCCCCGCGTTTTCACCCGCATAAGTTTCTATCCCGTGGGAGTATCGGGATAAGAAGTATCCTATGTGTAATTCTGGTTATAAACTATCTGTATACCAAATTTCATCCAAATCCGTTCAGTAGTTTTTGCGTGAAAGAGTAACAAACATCCATCCATCCATCCATACAAACTTTCGCTTTTATATTATTAGAAGGATTAGTAGGATGTATTCTTTCCCAGATATTTTGTTTACCTTTTTTTTTGACAAATAGCACACATTCCTGATGAATTTATTTTTTGCACTCTCCATTTCGACGTGTGACATCTACCAACCCGCACTGGGCCCGCGTGGTGAATTACGGCCCACTCCCTCTCACAGAGAGAAGGCCTGTGTCCCAGCAGTGGGAACATTATAGGCTGATTATTATTTACTCTCCATTTCTGTTTAACCTGTGTTCACGAAATAAATAAATTTGGGGACACACATGAGTCCGCGTTTAAAAACATGGACTCACTTGTCACAGTAGATACTGAAAAGAAACCGGCCAAGTGCGAGTCGGACTCGCACACGAAGGCTTCCGTAGCATAAGACCAAATATTCCGAAAAAAACACGTTTCTTGTATGGAGACCAACTTTATTTTATTTTCATCTTTTTTTATAGCGGCAATAGTATACACACTGTGAAAATTTTAACTGTCTACCGGTTCATGAGATACACCCCGCTGACAGTCAGACGGACGAACGGACAGCATAAGCTTAGTAATAGGGTTCCGTTGGCACCTTTTGGGTACGGAACCCTAAAAAGAAAACCTCTGTTTTCAATATTGTTTAAGACATAAAGAATAGTCTCAAAATGTATTAAATAAATCCGAAGAATAAAAATGAGACGGATCGATGAAAATATAACGAACAAGAACATCATCTGCCTAGCCTTTTCCCAACTATGTTGGGGTCAGCTTCCAGTCTAACCGGATGCAGCTGAATACCAGTATTTTACATGGAGCGATTGCCTATCTGACCTCCACAACCCAGTTACTGGGTAATACGATACTCGTACCTCTTGGCAAGACTGGTTGTCAGGTTTTCAGGCTTCTGACGACCCGTAACGACTGTCAAAGATCCACGAATGACAGCCGGAACCTACGGCTTAACGTGCTCTCCGAGGTACGGAGGGGTCTCGGTATGTAAAGATGGTCACCCATCCATAGACCAACCGCGGCAAGCGTAGCTTAACCTGATTGATTGACTTGTGCAGCTGTTATTATTTAGCCACGGGCCCCTCCTATAAAAATATACTATAAAAATGTAATAACCTAACCTAACTAAACCTATTAACAAACTAAAATATGGCATCGAAAAATTCCTCCGCATCGCAGGCTGTCGATTGGTAAAGTACCCAAAATACTTGCGGCATCACCACATTCAATGGCAATGTGTCTTGTAAAAGCCAGCCCTTAGGTCACGGGAAGTGTCAGTCGTGTTTTAAAAGATTTTTTAAGCCAATAAATATCACTCTTTTACTATAACCCCATCAAAATATGAATTATATGATTGAACTATCATCAAAATAAACTACAATTATGAATTCATCCTTTATCGGTCCGCCATAAGGTCAACCTGCTGAATCACTATCGCCGAACAATAGATAGTGGTCCGAAACTCAGGTTCTATTGTAATGAATTAATTAATAAAATCAGTGGGACGGGCGGGGGTGGCCATTGTCCAGTGAGGATGGATCTGATCTCATTAACCAGTCATTGTGGTGGTGGAACAATGGTGGTCAGTCCGCCACTCGTGGTGGCTGTCGCGTCATCCCTCCGTGCTTCGTAATGAGGATGATATTGTTTTGGTTTTCGCGTTAAGTTTGTGTGATGGTTCTATGACCCAAACTCAAACTCAAACCGGGTGCCGCTCAATAGGGTATAGGTACTTGGCTCCTTGGGTCGCTGATACTGAATCGCGTATACTTGGCTCCTGTCATAAGTTTTCACCTCTACCGTATGGTCATGAGCACATTAGCACACATCCCTCTTTTTACTAAACAAATAGGTTTCAAAATGATGTAGTACCTACGTTCACAGCAGATTTATCGGTGGCGCCCAAAGTGAAAAATATACTGAAAATCGTAGTTACGAAATAACAAACCGCGACTTGTTATGTTTTCTGGAAATAAAAAGTATAAATACTGGGGAAAATAAACAACAAACTTAATTAAACAAAAGTATAAGTTTCCAAGTTTGACATAAAGTATAAGTTAAAATTTTAGGAAAAACGATTACATCGATACTTGCGAATTACGAAGCCATATAACTTGTGAAAAATTCGTAGCGTTCCGTAGCCGTGCTACGCAATACACGAGGCTACGGGTTTTCTTACAAGAGAAAGTTACATGAACTGTAAAGGCTCTCCTTCATCAGGAGCATAATCAGCCTATAATGTTCCTACTGCTGGGACACAAGCCTCCTCTCTGTAAGAGTAAGTAGGCCATAATCTACAGATCTACCACGCGGACCCAGTGCGGGTTGGAAGATGTCACATGTCTTCGAATTTTTGGTGCTAGGACATGCCGGTTTCCTCACAATGTTTTCCTTCACATTTTTGAGAGCAGTGGTGATGAAATTAAATACACAACTCTCTCTCTCTCTCTCTTACATATAGGTAATTAAATAGGTAGAAGTAACACGGCTGGGTCGCGGGTAAACCTTACAGTACCCTCGAATGCTCCCGGTGAGGGAGCGCCTTTACAATATTTTCTTTTACGGAAACCAAGTTTTTATTGTAAAGTTTGGTTGTGATTCAAAATAAACAATTTCAAAGTAAGTTACTTAACGTTTTTATTCCTGGTAAGTTGTTAAACAAAATCCAGGAAAATGAACTTTCGTAGTAAGCATTTAATTTCACGAAAAAATAAAGCGGTGTTAGATTTAGTTTTTGCAGGTATCGCTAGAGTTTGTTAGTTTACCTATATCTGCCGTTGGATGTCGAATTGGGTTGTTTTTAACCAACTTCAAACAAGGAGGTTCTGTATTCGACCCGTACGTATGTATGTTTGTAGGTAAGTCCGCGATTTTCTCAAAAACTACTGATCCAATTTGGATCGGGTTTTCGTTATTAGATAGTGTATTTTGTCGTAGCGTTTGTAAATTACAATCGTAACTTAGAATAGTAAATTGTATACATACATGATACTTACATATTATGTATGTAAGAAACATGTATATTAACTATCACACACACATCACACCCGTTTTCCCCCGAGGGTTAGGCAGAGAGAGTGCAGAGAGGTGTACCATAGTGCCCCTCATTGGGGCACAAATCTAGACCCAGGGCTGCTGCTGAGAATCAGTGGGTCATCAGTTGATGTTTCCCGCTAAATTAATTTATCTATCTTCTATATATCTATCTATATACTAAGCTGGAGAGTTTTTTTGTTCGTTTGTTTATCTTTGGAACTACCAATCGGATCGGATTTGAAAAAATCTTTTTGCACCTGATAGCCTTATTCTTGAGGAAGGTTACTTATAGCCGGCTAACCATAGCCACGCTGTGACTCTTAGGAGCCGCGCAAAAAGAACTCAGCGAAATGAAGTAATAGCGCGGGTGGGGGATAATTTCACGCGACTTCAATTAACACTATACACAATCCCTTATTGTTAGCCGAAAACTCAAGGTCGATAAACCGTAACAAAACTATCCGACCAAACGCTGAAAAGGAAAGAAAATTCTTACACAAAAGTCTCCGCGACGGACAATAGATGGCGCTTGATCTAGATAACGATATGTTAACATTGTCACAATGGCGGCGGTAATGGTGCGATTGTACTGCTTGGCACAATGCTTTTAGATGTCACCTCCAACAATGGACTCGTTCGATATCTGCTACTGTTGTGCCCGCTCACTCAAACGGCCAAATCGAATGAAAATCGTTTTAGTAACTAACGTTGAAGTCGTGATGAGATCCGGGACGCGACACGCGACTTGAATGTCGCTCGCGAGTCGAACGAGTCTCACTTGCATACAGGGGTATAGGGGTAACTAAAACCCTCTTGTTTCCCCATGTGTCGCATCACTAGCTAAGCCATGTTTTTTCCCTTGCCAATATTGCTATTTAGGGCTGATTTTCTAGTCATATTTAAAAAAATTGACGTGTGACAATTCTAATATGGAAAAACTGTCAAAAATTCAAAATTTACTCTCAATATAGGACTTATTCTAGTTATAAAAGTTTGGTGAAATTTGCCCTTAGTCGGCTTATCAACTTGTGTGTAATGAAGTTCATCCAAGAAGTGACAATTAAAGTAAGTTTTTGATGCAACTGCATCAAAAACTCATCCTTTTGATTTCATTGACCGGTCATTAAAGTCATATCGTTAGTTTCGTCCATCATTTTTTTGGTTCGTCGTTCATCGGTTTTTTTTACAAAGAATTACACAAAAATATCACCCTTAATTCAAATAAAGGTGAACAAATGTAGTTTAAATTGTAATTTTATGGCTAAAATTGCTGATTTCTTTAAATACAGTGAAACAGCGTAAGAGATAAAATAACGAAACACCATTATCATACGTATTTCACGTAATACAAAAAAGCTCATCAATTCTTCACAGTCGGAAAAACGCATGAGAGCTTTGAGCACCTACCCTAAAGTAATCATTGATGCATAGAGCCGACTCATTAGAGATTCCCCAATAAAAAGTTGCTATACAATCCTGATATTTTGCACAGAATTTCGATTAAAGATCATCAACATATTGCACAAAACTGTGCAAACATTCTGGCGCCACTACATTCACAAATGAGTCATTTGTTAGGAGTTGAATAATAAGCGATTGATAAAATCGTCCGACTGTCTGTGACAATTCGCACTCGAATCCGACGCAACAACAAAGGTTCGGCACCACCAGGTTACCCTGGACCCCCTCCCCCTTTCACACAAAACAATACTTGGTATTAGAGGGGTGCAAAAGGGTGCTTCGAGAGGTCTCCGAAAGCTGGTCGCGATTCATAAGCCGCCCACCAACTATTCAATGTGATGTTATTCAACTCATGATGGATCACAATTTCAGACAACATTGTATGGAAACAAATGGAGTATTACAAAGGGAATGGATGTGATTTGTTTAAGTTTTGTTGTCTTTTTAATTGTTTTAGGGCGAATTTGTTTTAGGGACGACAAAATGTCTTTTTAGATCGCGATCTGCTTTACAAAAGAAATCCAATCTGCTTAGCGTTTTCCCAACTATGTTGGAGTCGGCTTCCAGTCTAACCGGATGCAGCTGAATACCAGTATTTTACATGGAGTGACTGCCCAAGCATCCGGTAAGACTGGTTCGACTGTCAAAGATCAAAAAGTTACAGCCGGGCCCAACGGCTTAACATGCTTTCCGAGGCACGTAGGGGTCGCGGCATGCAAAGATGGTCACCATTCACGGAACGACCGCAGTAAGCGTAGCTTAACCTGATCGACCGTGCGGTTGTTATTACTTAGCCACGAGCCCCTTCGCGATCTGCTTTACAAAATGGTCTACGCACAACATAATATATATATTAAAAGCTATTTTAGAAGGTAGCTAGCTAAACATGAGCCTAGTTTGATTTTCATTGGACTTACGGGATTCTAATTTCGGAGTTGCCCAAATTTAACTTTCCTCCCTCTAAAAATGTATGCAATTTCCACTCCTATTAATGAGTGCATTGAGCCTCAAAGAGGGGCGATTTTTTAATGTAATCTAGCGCTCCAGGGGCTTCCCTGGCAGTGCTACAACTTTGCTGACTGGCATGTATTTTTACCAAGGCTTTGCTATTGTATATTGGACTTATGACAAAAAAAAATATCTTTAGACTAAAGCCCCATTTACACGGTGCAAGTTTATTGCCTGCCACATTGCACACCGCTGCTCATTGCACTCAAAACGGTGATGGAAAACATCGTGAGGAAATCGGTATGTCCTAAAACCAAAAGTATGAAGACATGTGACATCTACCAACCCGCATTGGAGCCGCGTAGTGGATTGTGTTATGATTACTCCCTCTCAAAAATAAAGGAGGCCTGTGTCCCAGCAGTGGGAACATTGGCTGATTATGATTATATATATACATATTGCATACCTACCACAAAGTTCAAGCAAAAATTGACTGGCACCGTCTAAACAACATGATACACGATACGGGCAAGATATTTGCCGGTCAAAACTAGTATATGTTGTAGCAAAATAAAAAACAGGTCTTCACTTGTACACGTTTAATTTAGTAAAATAAAAAAATATTGTAAACAAAACTTAATGAAGGACACAGCACGGTTCCTAATATTTCAAAGAATTAAGTTATAACTCTGACGCGACGCCCTTGGTGTTAAAGCCCGATAATAAATTTCACTATTACACGTCGGTCACGATACGTTTGCAAACGTTCCTATAACTCCCGCAATAAATAAATATCTGGTAATCCTAAATGGGTAACTTTGCAACAGGTCAATCGGCTATCAGGCAGCGAGGTAATAATTTATATCACTGTTTTAACTAAATCGAGACAATAGAAAAAAAAAAATACGCAAATCCGGTCCTAGACTCTACGCTGGCAGTCGGAAGGCTCCTCGCTGGCTGGTATCAGAATCCACCTGCGTTGGGTTCGATTCTCAACAGAAAGCTTGCAGTCGTCTGGTCCCAGGCTAGCGGTGGGGCGAATTCAAGATCCGCCTACAGTCTTCGGACAAATCTACAGAAAATAACGAAAAATGATAATCCGAGACGCAGGCAGAATCTTTTATAACAAAAGAGCTGAAGAAAAGTTAAATTACATACCAAGTCTGAATGAAGAAACCTGACTCGCCTCAAGACAATTTTTTGATGCTGTAGGTATACCTAGTTCGTTTAATTTCGGAAACACTTTGGATCCAGTCGAACAACGAACAAACTCGATCGTTCAAACCGTTATAT
The DNA here is from genome assembly GCA_951799955.1 of Apamea anceps. Classification (NCBI taxonomy): domain Eukaryota; kingdom Metazoa; phylum Arthropoda; class Insecta; order Lepidoptera; family Noctuidae; genus Apamea; species Apamea anceps. Next base: position 7,012,587 of record OX637505.1, on the reverse strand, counting down.
CGATACGATTAATATCGTGGCAAATTATTACATGGTCAAGCGGAAAAAAATAATATCAAAGACTTCCGTCCTATGTGTCCAAAAAAAAACTTAATGAAAAATCTCGGCAAGAGAAAAGACATGACACTTTTAGATTCAAAATTCAAAACCAAATTCTGTTCAAAAATAAGGTTGCATTTGTTATAAAAGAAGGTTGTTCGTGATAATATTATAATGTAGCATTTGCCAATGCTGCAATGTGTAAGCTGCTCGTACAATAAAGTCGAACGCCACAAAAAAAACGAAAAATAAGTATGTAAAAAATTTTTTTGTTTATGTGATAGAAAATGTTCAAATTAATTTTAATTTTCTATCATTCAAACATGAGCGAGCAAAACAAGTTCAAAAAAATCTTGAGAAGACATTCAATAAAATTGAATGAAATATTTGGAACCTAAAATACGGACAATACTTAAATCAATTGTACAGACGCCAGCACATCAAGCTACTACAATCTGTCTTTCTTGATTGGGAAATTTTGACAGTTTCGGGTAGCTTGACCTGCTGGCGTCTGTACAACGTGCAACTACGAGTATGTACTCGTAGAAGAGGTAAAACTAATGCAATTATCGCCTTGGTGTAAACAGAGCATCACTGAATAGCAAAAGTTGGATTCAATTATTACATGCCATTTTATGAAAATCGCACGCGTGTAAACACTTCCATGCAAATTTTAAATGGCAATAATTAAACGTGTTTTATGGCATGCGATAATTGTTCGTGAACGGGCACCGGCGGTTGAGACTGATCATCTCTTAACTGCTAGGGCTTATTTTTAATTTTATATTTTAAATTGTTTCTGTTTTATATTGTTCTCACATATAGAAGCAATAAGAATAATGTACCCAGGATTTTGTAATAATATCTTGATTTAAAAGAGTGTCCGTGGAGTTTCTTATTCGTTCTTCTGCATAGAGATCTACGTTTTGGAATGGGACTAGCTTCAACTTTCTGACTAACTGACCGACTATTTAATTTTGACAATTCAAAAGTGCCTGTAAATGGTTTAATTGAAATAAATTATTTGAGTTTGATTTTGAGTTTACTCTTCAACGTTCTAGAAACTTGCACCGTGTAAATGGTAGGTTTTAGTAAGTCACTTTATTCCGATACAGTTAAGCTATCTAAGTTGTCAATTTTGTATTTAGAACTTTACCTTTTGGGAATAAGGTTCGAATTACCAAAATTAACTCAAAGGTTTGAGATTGGCCTAAAGTTAGAACTCGTTTCGTTATACACACCAACAGACAGCACTACAAGCCGAGACCCCCACAACGTCCTCCAGCCAAGGCGCCTGTTGGACAATCTTAGAGGTAAATACTTTTGCTAGTAGACTTAAGTACTTTTATTCCTGCTGGTTTAAGATAACACAAGACAAAGTTGTCTTGTTTTGGCTGAAAGGTTATAATATCCCATTTTTAGAGGCTCCTCACCAATGTAGTTCGAGCCGTAACGAAACTTCCAAAAAAAAACTCCTAATAGAAACACTACATACAGATCATACACACCTGTCCACCACATGAAATACAGTAGTAGTACATTAATGTACCCCGGAAACAAATATAGGATGTATACAGGCATATCTGTCGATTGACCGAGAGGGATGATGCGATACCGGAGATATGGGTTATCTGTGTCCTGACCTATTGAATTGTTATCGTGACCTGTAATTAATGGAGTACGCGGTTATTAATCGGCTTAGCCAAATATTTGACCAGTAAAATGTAACGAATATTTTTGAAGTGGGTTTTAATTTATTGTGTTTTAAAGTCGATTTTCACTTATTTTTTCATCAGGTACCTATTGAATCTTGCATCACGATTATCGGACTTAGGATATACCAGTCACTGTAACATTTTATTAATTTTAAAATTAAAGATCTGTTAAGATACGACCTACCTACAAAAAGCGTCCGTAACCCAGTACTAAAATTATGCAGTCGTTGCTGTAACATCACAAATGAATTCATAACATTATAACATATTCCTCTGCCTTGCCTGTATTCCAGGAAGCCAGAGGTGTAGTAGGTAGATACCCACATTTCGCCAGTTAAGAAACGCAAATATTGCCTTACCTGGGGATCGAACCCCATACTTAGTTGTTGGAGCTTTTGACCACAAGACCAACAAAAAGTCAATCCCTAAAACACATAACTCCACCCTCCCATAACAGGAGAGTTGTCTCCTGTTATGGGAGGGTGGAATTACGACAATAATGGAACCCGTTACCCGCCACACGATAACATCCTATTCCTGCTATATTTCAATTATTCGTGTAGTACATACTAACAAGTGGGTATATTGTTCATACTGATAATAGGAAAATCTGTCAACACTGGAACAATACAGGAAGTTACATGGATCAGGAATTAGCAGACATTGTCCTAGCACAATGGAGCGCGGCCGGAGACGTCGCATCGCAACATAATTAGATAATATTACTATTACTACATATTTCGTACTACTATTTGATGGTGGGTTTGCTTACTTGGTATTATATAAGGTTTTTGGTTGTTTCTTGAAATTAAATGTTTGGAAACTTCACATAACAATATTATGTGCTGTAATACATTTATTGATTTATTGTTTTTTTTTTTTAAAAACACTAACACATAAATGAGAAATAATATATTTTTTTAAACTAGATGCGGTCTTCCGAGAAGAAACATCGAAACAAACGCTAAATGTTATGGTATTAAAATTAATGCAACGCTTTACAGGGTTATTGGAAAAACACCAACAACCTCTTAAGAGGTCATTTACTCGTCATTATGAACAACTTGTACTATGGGACCAAACCTGAAATCACGAAAAAAAATCAGCTGTTCCCTACATTTTGACGAGTTAACCGAACATAAATGTAGGGAATTTATGTTCGGTTAACTCGCATAACCCTGTATATGCCTATAATATGTCTATTGCAATTCTCGTACCTATTAGTTAATTAGTCAATTCATTTTTTATGAAGATTGGAAGTCGAATTTGCAGTGGTACTCTACCTTTTATTAAAAGCGCTCAGTAGGTATTAGATAAAACTGCAGAAAAGCTCAGGTAGAAATTGTGTGAGCACGATTTTTTACCAGAATGAGCGTTCATGAATTTTCATAGGTACACAATCATCAACAACAAAAAAGGAAACTCATTTTCATCAAACTACCACATATGGTAAATAAAACCGTCCAAATAAAAGTGAGACATGTAAAGTGATGTGTATTTCATTCCCCTCCAAAAGTGTAAGAACGCAAATTGAGTGTTTGCAGTGCACTTCATTTTGAAAGCTTCCTGTCGCCACAGTACTACAGTTCCACTGCTATTTGAGATATATGTCACACACCGCATCTGTAACTTGATAATAATGTGTGAGGGTGACAAATGACGATCTTCTCGATATATTAAACGCGTGTCAAATGTTTTTGACAACTTAATAATAGATACAGAGCTATACGGAGTGTTGCATTTGCTACGATGGTGGGGAAATATTTGTATGGGTTTTTCTTGATCTTGTACTGAATGAGAATGGTTTTTGATATCTTCTATACATTACATATTAGAAATTAAAGTTTTATGTGTATAATATATTACGCAAGGTTAATGTGTATAAATGCATTAATATTAAAATTATATAATATAATAAACAAATCTCGATGTTTCGTCAAGTCGTAAAAACCGTGCGAAGCAGGGCCGGATCGCTAGTTCAGGAAACAGGTTGGATTTTTGAGAAAAAACTGAGGGCACGGGCCCGTAAGGGCACCTGCCCTTACTGGCCCGTGCCCTCAAAGTTTTTTCCAATTTCAGATTTTTCTAGTATTCAAACCTTAGCTGGTCCAATTGAGTGTTTTGATCCTTATTAGAGATAGGACCGATTGGCATCAAAAAAAAGTTTTTGTGAAACTGCCCATATATCTGTGAATGTAGATCAAAATGTCTGAAAAAGTTAAGGACCTCCTAAGACTTGATCTTGTAGCAACTTGTAACGGTTAAAGTACCTGTCCTTACTGACCCATCTCAAAAATCCAGCCTGCTTAAGTAGGTAGGTAAGCATGTATGTGGATGTTAAGGATTCATCGTAGGGTCGAAAAAATACCTAAAAATACTCAAAAGTCTTTTCAGGACCTGTATTCTGCATTATTGTAACTTCTTGTAAAAGAACAAAAAAAAATTTACAATAATAATCAGCTGACAGGTTTCCCATTACTGTCATACAACATCACCATACGTCACTGTATGTATTAACATGACGAAATTACAACACGAGTCTATTGAGAACTTAACAATGCCGTAACTGGCTGGGTTGACGTGAATATAAATTGTATAATCGGCGGCTTACCGACCGTGCTTTTGTTGCAGCCTGCGACGTCACGTCACGAGCCGTATGCTAAGTCTATTCAGCTAATGGTGAAGTGATCAAGAATGTGACGTCATCATTGTGTGGGATTATTTATGGTGTGATAATGAAAACTATATTTAGGCGCAGACGGTTACCTGCCTTTAAAATTCCCCCAATCGCATCGCATCGCCTGCCCGCGCTATTAATTCGTTTTCACTATTTTTTCTTTCTGCCCTTTTTCTTTTTTCGGTCCTAGTGTGGGGTTTTAGCCTTCGGCAAGAATTGGGCTATCAAATGCAAAAAGACTTTTTTACTTCAGTAGCTCAAACATGTAGGTTTTGCTGCCTAAAATCAGTGAGCAAAATGCGATTTTGCTCACTGAGTGAGACCAAGTAACTTTTTAATTTTTTTTTTTTTTCAGAATGCTGTGAGTATCTTATTCAGCCTTGGGTTAATCATACAATTCGAAACATTCACACTCTCTCTATCTGTTTCCCGCCATTAGAAAGAGAGAGAGACAAAGGCCAGCCCTTTCGAAGTTCCGATTTTGAATTCGACCTCAATGACAAACACGTTCGGAATTTCGTACTAACTAAAGAAATTTTGCAAAAAGATAATTATGTCTTTTAATGTAATTTATTGAATTTTTAACTTATTGTTGTATTTAAACGAAAATAAATATTTACTGCAAATAAAACTGATATTTAACCTGTAAATATTTATTTCTAGTTTCAATAATGTTACGTAATATATTTTGACTAATAAAATATCATGGGTGCTATTTCCGAACACGCCTTAATTTAAATAAAAGAGCGGGAATAAAATTTCTTGGCTCGCGTAAAGAGTTTAATAAGTTAAAAAATATTAAAATAATCGTAAAACATGAGTGAAACTAACGACGAGAACAGTATTTTAATGCTTTGATGCCGGAAGAGTTAAAACAACAAGTTATTAATGCAGAATTAAGTTTCCTACCTGAGAAGTCTCGCGAGAAATATCTGAAAGCATACCATGTCTTCAATGAATGGAGACTTACAAAGGGCGCAAGCAATTTTTCGAAAACGGTGTTGCTATCTTATTTTTTAGATTTATCACAGACGAGGCAATCATATACAATGTGGAGTACCTATTTACTCAATGTTGAAAGCTACTTTAAAAACCAAACATAACGTGCATATTGAAACATACGCAAAACTCGTATCTTTTCTAAAAAGAATGTCAGTTGGGCATAAGGTTAAAAAGTCCAAAATTTTCACGGCCCTTAACATAGAAAAATTTCTTAATGAAGCTCCGGACTGCAATTTTCTTGCCGCTAAAGTAAGTGGTACCTATGAATCTATGTTGTTACTTAGTATTTGTGTGTAGACTGTTATAATATATAAAGGTACATACTGCCTACTACTAATTTTTGGAGGCGCAATGAATCCTAGTCGGGCTTAGCAATACTGTTAAAATATTTATTACGATATGTAAAAGATGCTGTAAATGTTAAATTAAGCATATTATTTATGTGATATTTTCATTACAGGTTGTACTGATCATAGGAATTAGTGGAGCGTGTCGCAATAACGAGCTATTACAGCTAACAGTTAATAATATCGAAAAGCATTCAGATAAATTACTGTTAGTAAAATTGAAAATACGAAGACGAACCTTGACAGGTCTTTTGTCGTACGCGAAGAATATGTAACTATTGTAGAAAAATACCAAAATTTACGTCCAGCGAATATAAAAACCGACCGACTTTTTATACAATACCATAATAATAAATGCTCAGGTGCTATACCGCGAGAAATTGCCACTTTCTTAAAACTGGAAGAGCCTCAGCTATACACGGGTCATTGCTTTCGGAGAACTTCGGCAACGCTCTTGGCTGATTCCGAAGCCGATCTCACCACTTTAAAACGTCACAGCGGGTGGAAGTCCAATACGGTTGCAGAAGGCTATATTGAAGACTCAATAGAAAACAAGTCGAAAATCTGTAAGCGTATTGTGGAAACAATAAGTCTGAATTCGACTTCGGATCCTTGGTCTCACCCACGCCCATCCACTTCCAACGACGCACAGTGTACTTATACAGAAAGCCGATCAGAGTCACCAACGTTCACCGTTGTTCCTTCTCAATCCGCCACCAAAACAGAAACCTTAACCCCAGATGATCAAACTCAACTCAATGCAACTATAACGTTGCCAAATAAATCTGTTGCTTTCAATTTGCAGAATTGCAGTAATTTTACTTTAAACTTTTAAAATGTTTTATTTGATTGAATTGGTACCTCTACCTACCATGTTAATTATTTTGATTCACAATAAATAGTTATTTCAATCTATTCCTGTTTATTATTTTATCTCCTAAAGTGTTCTCGCTGCTGAAGTGAAAAGTTATGTGTGTTACACGAGAGCAAAGTTTTTTGCATCTCGTGCCTTTGAATCTCTCGCCACACTCAGGATTTAAAATCAGCACTCGCAGCAAAAAACGACTTCGCTCTCTTGTTCCACAAATAACTATTTTCAAATCTGACTGGTAGTTCCAGAGATTAGCGAGTTCAAAGAAACAAACTCTTCAACTTTATTATTAGTAGATATAGATTATTATATTAATATAAATATACATAGATTTAGAAACTGCATCGCTAAGATCAGATAAAAACCATTATATTTTTTAAGTCTCCTCATATTTTAAGAAAACGCTCATCGTTCCAACCACATTACGACATAAATGCATGGGCTCTATTCATTTGCACCGCATTGTAATGACAGCAGCACCCTAATTGCACAAAACAGTTTCGATCAGAATCTGTATCATTTTGAAGGATACTTATTGCTAAACCATTGCTTCAAATGTTCGAAAAATTTGTTTACTCATCAACAACGTGAATAACGCAATGAATGTTGTTGAACTGTCAAAATGAAAGCCATTCCTAGATACTGTTTGTGTAGTACGCAATTAATCTGATGGGGCAGGGACAAAATTAGTGCCACAACAATATTTTCTAATATTTCACGTACGACATGTTCTTCATGTTTCCTCAAATCGGAAGCCTCACATGTCATTATGTTTGATTATGAGTTGACAATACAACCCTGCGACTGCGCGGTCACTTGAACTATAACACAGTAATGTGCGGGCCCTCTATGTTTGAAGGTTAATTTTGTGCTAGCTCTTTGTAGTCTTTGTACTGTACAATACGTTATACGAGAGAGAGATATGGGTTCACTGAGAATTCGTCTGTTATCGTTCGCGTTGTGCGTAGTCGAGTGTTTTGGTGGGGCGTAGAAGAATTTGAAGTGTTTTGAGGAAATTGGAAGAATTTCTATACTCTGTTTGTTTGTTTTGATATGCAAAGCTTTTTTATTATTCGTGAATTATTATATTTACATTTTATTAAAAAAATATTTCGCTTTTTCCTCAAAACGTTCAGTAGGAAAACTTTGAAAGACAATTACATCGGATATGATTTTATTTTTCTGAAATTGAATTTTCTGAAATTGCTGATATTATTGGTGGTTGTTACCAGTTTTATCGAGGGGCTCGTGGCTAAATAATAAAAGCCGCACGGGTCGGTCGAAGGCTAACGCTACGCTTACCGCAGTCGGTTCGTGGACCAGTGTTTCGGCTGACCATCCATTACACATCGAGACCCCTCTTTGCTGTCATCCGTAGATCTTTGGCAGTCGTTACGGGTAGTCAGAAGCCCAAAAGTCTGACAACCAAGGGTATCGTGTTACCCAGTAACTGGGTTTAGGAGGTCAGATAGTTAGTGGCTACATGTAAAATACTGGTCTAGCTGAAACGCTGAATCCATTTAGGCTGGAAGGCGACCCTAACATAGTTAGGAAAAGGCTAGGCAGTTTGATTGTTGCCAATTTTAGCATCTTTTAAACAATATGGATAGCATTATTCATTTAATTTTGATTTGTAGGTACCTATTTAGCCTAAATACTTACTCGAAACATTTTCGACGTTCCAACCGAGCGGCAGACCTGCCGAAATGCTAAATCCCAGCCATCAATATGCAGATTAGCTAATAAATACCGATCAACAATCGAATCCCCACACGCCATCCCGTTAAACACCAACATAACAAATAAATACACGCTGTAGATAAGTTATCCGCTCAGAGACGATATGAATAGAACGTGGAACCGCATGCGTCGACTGGCAACAATCGCAATAGAATATAGGTAGAGTCCGCACAAAGTTCTTTTGTCACGATTATCGTGGAAAATCCGATCGGGGGAAGTGTGGCGGTTGCTTTCAACATCGGCAAACTGCATTATGAGCTATCTGAGCCATTGTTGAGCGGCGCAACTCTATAATCTAGTGTTCTGTGTTCTGGCGGGACGGCGGCGGCGTAACTTTGCGTCGTCCGAGCCTGCTCGATCGTGAATCGATTCGACGATTATCGTGCTTTAAGTTTCGAGATTTAGAAAGTTTCCATTTCCACTGTTGTTTCCTCCATTTAGACATTTTCTTTGTCACAGCTTTTGTATAGGCTGTAAGATTTTCCGTCAATAAAAAGATTTTCTAATAAAAAAAACCAAAATCAGAATGCTATAAAAATCATTGAATGTGAACTTTTAGCTACACATTAAAACTAACCTTTTCAGACTGTACCACATTGTTTCACAGTATGTAAAGAAAATCTACTTTCCAAAAAGCCATAAGCGATAATGGCCAAGAGTTCACAACTTCATTCACCAGATTATAGCCGATCCATTGAAAATATCCATAAAAGTCGAACATTACCCGAAACAATGGAGGGGTGGGCTGGGTATTAGGTGCTTGCGCTATTGAACAACTTTTGTCCCATTGTGTTGTCCACTAGAGGAGGTAGGGTGGGCCGGTGGGCCGAACAAAGACACCGCGCAGACATAGACCGAAATTCATCAGCAACACGATTGTTTGCTACATAAAGGACGCCATTGTCGACAAATATGATATCGTAACACAATGTGGATGTAATAATTAGAGCACTAAGGCGACGCTTTTAGCGCACGCTACTCGCAAACCTGGATAGAATTAGATAAGTGCTTGAAAATGTTGATGTTTTCGTTGAAGCCGATAAGTAGCATCATTTTAATATATTCCTCTGATTTTCACAGCTAAACAACCAATGACGTTGTAGCTGTTCGGTGTCCTCATAAAAACTCAGTAATTAAAAAAAAGTTATCATTTTTAAAAAAAAATGCCTACTATGGTCTTTTGGTGCGTAGCGAAAATGAAAGAAAAAAATACCGCCATTTTGCTTTTTCAATACGATTTCACAAATGTTAGCCAACAACGTCCCCCTGCCTGTCTTTCAAGTGCCAAAAGATCTTGGTAGCACTCTACCTACGTAATTAAATCTTAAACTTTTTCGTCGTCGAAAAAAAAAACGGGAAAGCCATGAGGCATGGTAGAGAAAAAAAGTATTTTAGTTTTTTGCAAACCAAATGGCGTCAGGATATTTTTTTCATGCGTTATGGCCAGTTAGTACAATTGTGATTCTATTAAAAAATGTCTTTCTTTTTGATTTTCATGACAAATCAAAACAAGCTCCATGGTCCTACTCCGTACATCAAAATCAAAAATCATTTATTCAAATTAGGCTGAAAATCAGCACTTTTCGAACGTCAAAATTACAAAAGACAGTCCCCCAAAAACGCCCGCCCTTCACCACTTCCTAGTGCTATATGAAGAACATCTAAAGAAAAACTGCATAACATAAACCTATCTTAAGTTAATAAAAGTTTAAAGTCAAAGTTTATCAAGTATATTGTCAAAATATGTACATCAATAAATTTTTTCGAGGGTTAAAAATTTAAAGCTCTCTCGTATGATGGCAGCACTGTTGAGTGTTCTGTCACTGTCATTTTTGTGTTTTTGCTGTTGTTTACACTACTGCAAGGAACTTTGGCGCTCGAATGACGTTGACATGGGGGCGTTCTTGGTAAACATTTGTGCAATTGTTTTGTGAAATGTACTGAACAAGCAAGATGGCGGTATTTGTTCCGATTTTGGCCACACGCCATAAGAACCTTGTTGAGCTATAGTTTTTAATCACAAAATAAAATTAAACGATAAAAATGACTTGAAGACTGACCCATTAAAAGATGAGTTAAGAAAAACCAAAGTGTCTACCATTGGTAAAAGAGCAGATCTAATAGAAAATTACTAGATTTGCAACGTTATTTTGCAGAGCTTTCAACCATATTTTTCTTCTATTAACATATTTGGCAAGTAAAGGAGTTCACGTATTTTTGCAATCAAAGGCTGCGCAAAGGGTCTTATCGATAATTTTTTTGTAAAATAAGTATATAGTTTCAAAACTTAAACTTTTTCGTCGGTATCGCACTGGCCACTTTGGCCTAAAAAAACAGAAAAGCCAAGCCATGATTAGAGGAAAAAATATTTTATTTCTTTTGTAAATCAAATGGCCTCATAATATTTTTTTTCACCTGTTATGGCCACTTCTAGGCAATTAATTCAAAAAGGTTTGGTAACCAAAAATATTTGCAATGTGCTGTCTGACATTGTCAATTTACAATAGAAAAAGAGAAAATACGTGTCCATTATTTTTCGATAATCTAACTGACGGACTAAATATATTTTTTTTTTCCAGGAAACTACCCTATTATATAGCTGACCCGATAGACGTTGTCCTGTCCAAATTTCAATAATTTATACATAAATCCCAAAGCATTTTCAGTTTTTCTCGAATTTCCAATTTCCCGAGACACTTTTCCAGTTTTACAAAAACCTTATTCGGACTATTACAAACTTTTAATATTTAAAAAAAATATTCAAATCGGTCCAGCCGTTCTCAAGTGGTGCCCTTACCAACGAACAGCATTTCGTTTTTATTGTACAGATTCTTAATCTGACATTATGTTAAACTTTATATCTTCAACTAACATAGGTATAACTTTGACACATTGCTTTAACATCAATTAATTCATACATTTCTCTTTTTTTAATGTGTTGTTTCTGTTTTTTTTTCTTTTATTTATTCAAAATAATAGCACTGTACAAAATTAAACTAAATATTTGCACACCATATACATACAGGGTCAAAACATCAAATATTTTATATTTTTATTTAATCGTGTTAGATATCGATACCCAACTCGTCAGCGAAGTTTCGCTAGTTAATTTTATTTGACACTGTATAATGGTGGAATATAAGAGGACATTATAGGTAGATCAAAATAGTTACGTTGTAAACCTACATTCTGGTAAATGAATAAATTTGAATTTAAACTGAAAAGAAAATTTTCTGCCACTATAAGAAAAGATGAAAAGCTACCAACGCCTATTGATATTTTTAATTAATTGAAAAATCCTTGGAAGAAATATTCCATGCTTAAGACGTATTGTAATATTAAACTACTCATATGGAACCGTGTAAAATAGCTTTCGTAAACCAAATAAATCAAGCAAGAAAAAAAAACAGGAACCCTATTCTAAAATAGAACGAAATATTCGTAACTGGACCAATCCGAGTCCACAGAGTAAAAAAGTAACAAAATTTAATACCCCCTGAAGAAAAAAATTAACCCTATTCCAAAATAGAACGAAATATTCATAACTGATCCAATCCGAGACCACAGAGTAAAAAAGTTAAATAAACTTCATAGTAATTACATTTACCCGCTGGCTCTTCCAGTGGCATACCTCCCGGGCGTGTGCCAAAGTGATTCCCAGCGAGAATAGAAAGCCACCACTTTCCCTTTTTTAGGGTTCCGTAGCCAAATGGCAAAAAACGGAACCCTTATGGATTCGTCATTGCATGTCTATCCTTTTTTCCGAAACTATAAGAACTGTTGAAACTGGGTAAGTAGATGTATTCTGTGAACCGCATTAAGATTTTCACACAAAAATAGAAAAAAAAAACAATAAATTTTGGGGGTTCCCCATACTTAGAACTGAAACTCTTTTTTTTTTTCATCAAACCCATACGTGTGGGGTATCTATGGATAGGTCTTCAAAAATGATATTGAGGTTTCTTATATCATTTTTTCTTAACTGAAAAGTTTGCGCGAGAAACACTTCCAAAGTGGTAAAATGTGTCCCCCCCCCCCCCCCCCCACTGTAACTTCTAAAATAAGAGAATGATAAAACTAAAAAAATAATAATAATATAATAATAATAATAATAATAATAATTTATTTGCATCAAGTTTTGCTATTTACATTAAATACATGGTAGTACATACAGTTTAGAGTAGATTATACAACAATGTGGCGACACCAGCACCCTTGCTAAGTTGCCAAGACAACTTGTGTTAAAGATGCTGGGCCCGACCCTTTATTGGATATTTCTTTATCGCATTTAGGTAAATACATGCCATTTTGTAACTATACAACTGGTTCATTATATGGCATAGGTAAACGGACAAATAAACTATTTAGCAAAGGAAATAAAACAAAACGAAATTTTTTATGAGTTGAGTAGTGTAGTGTGTGTAGTATTATGATATACCACCGGAAATTGATTTGAACGAGATCTAGTAAGTAGTTTTTTTTTAATACTTCATAAATCGTAAACCGCAGTTTACCTTTCATTCAATCAACTCAACGGAACCCTTCATGGGCGAGTCCGTCTCGCACTTGACCGCTTTTTCATATTTGAACTCACTTAAACCTCGCGATTTGTGGTTTGCTACTTTTGTCTGTTTGTTTGTTTGCTGGCGGATTTCCTTGCGTTTTTTGTACATGCTAAGTGGTGGTGTTGTGTCACTTGTATTGTGTTACTGTATGTGGTTTTGGTTGAGGATATACGGATTTTGGTTTCGTTATTTCTTAAAAAAAATAAAAGATTCGCGTAGGTACTTATGTTAAAGTTGGACAAAATCAGGCTTTACAATGTGTGTAGGTATACAGAATGACAGTGAAATTAAATCAGCTGTTCCATACAAACGTACAGATGCCAGCATATCAAGCTACTACAATCTGTCAAATTTCTTTAATAGATTTTCAACTTTATCGCTAAAACATTAAGGTTCAAGGTTGATTGGGAAAATTTGACAGTTTCGGGTAACTTGACCTGCTGGCGTCTGCACAATAGGTGCTAACACAAGCAAAATGTACGAAACAAAAGAAAAGAAATGTAAAAGTTGTTGATTTCATGTGTATTGTAAGCATTTCGAATTAACACTTTGTATAAAGAGGAATGTTAGTTTTAGACAATAAAGAATATACATAGTTACGTATTGCACAGTCATGTGTTTCAATACCAATCGGCTTGATAAGTTTCTTGAAGCAGACGATACAACCATAAATCCCACACTGGAATAAATTCTCAGCAGACCGCGATAGGCTGTCTATAGTTCTTCTTAGAGAAATCCATTCCGATATTATTTTAAAATAACTCAAATCAGTTCTAGACAAAAATGCCTTTGGTTCCAGACAATTAGAGGTTTCGTTACAAGATTCGAAAGACTTTGAATTCTACCCACATACAGAATACAGATGCTTTCTATCGCTAAAATTGCGTATTATCGCCTTCAAAAGCGTATTTAGGCTGGCAGATAACATCCAAGGCTCGGCATAATCCGTCAAGAGCGAACCCCTGCCTAATCTACATCGCATGCCATTCACAACTATTGTGTGACGGCCCGTCCATTGTTTAGTGCAATCGATAAAAATGACACTTTGGCCCTTTTCCAACTGTGGACACTGTTGGTAAATGCAGTTTAGCTTTTCTAAAAATATTGCCTGTTAAAAAATTGTGTCGGTTTTTCGTGTATGAATAACCGCATTGAATGTGAGCTCACTTTTGTCAGTAACTTTGTTATCCATACGGTTTTCGATTCTGAATAAAAAAAAGACTGGCCACATTGTTAATGGCAGAGTTTAAACAAGGAATATAGACAGATTCGCAAAACCCGATGAAAAATGACGATCAATGGCGGGGTTTAGAACTCTAATACTTACCTAAGTTTGTATAAGAGTTTTATTTATAAACTTGTCGAGACGACCTAGACGTGTGGCGCAAGAGTTGGATCAAGGTGGCTCTAGAAAAACATGCCTGGAAGCATATGGGGCAAGCCTTTGCTCACAAGTGGGACAGTGCAGACTAACTTCACTCTCACTCCTTCCCACTTCTTCTTCCTAGCGGAAACACTAGGAAGTGGTGAAGTGGGAAGTTTGTGAGACTGTCTTTTGTAATTTTGACGTTCGACAAGTGCTGATTCTCAGCCTAATTTGGATAATGACTTTTGATTTTTATTAACTTATTTTTTTTATAAAAATGTCTCTTAAATTTTATTTATAATTTAAAAATAACATGTTTAACACACATTCAAACGTCTCTCGTTTGAAATAAATAAACCAATGGTAATTAAATAAATGAACTCACGAAGATCACAAAGATGCGTTTACATTGATCTACATCACACGTTTGATAACGTCACATTGTCACATTCCCTTCGACAGTTTTCTATACCCTAATTTAATATAAAAAAGTAAAAAACCCCACACATATCCGGCGCCACCCCACATTACTGCGTGAATGGCTACTATTGAATCGCATTAAGTTAATACAGCCATGAATAATAGGAACGCTTTATTACAATTGTTGTCTCCTGGTTTAACCGTGATTTTGATTCCGAGGGTTGAATTAGGGGTAAAAAGTGCTGTAGACATTTTTATTTACTAATGAAACACGATATCGATCAATTTGGGTGAATAAGGTAGTGTGATTCATAGAATGTACCTATGGAATTGCTTATATTTGAACTTGTTTATTAAAATTTTTCTTAAGGAACTTGCTGACCTGCGAACTTCGTACCACCTCAGAATCAATAAATGTTGAGTTAAATCATTCAATCAATCCTCGAGATATAATCAAAGAATCCGTTCCATACAAAATGTATGAGAAAATGAAAAAAAAAAATCTTCATTACTTTCGTGAAATTTTCTCATATTTAATAGTTATTCTGCTATTTGGGGAGGAGACAAATTCAAAAAATCAAAGATCATAAAAATCGGACACCGTACTAAGTCGAGCGAAAAAAGGTCCCGCACCATAATAATGGTGTTTGTTTGTATAGTTTGACCGAAACTGCTGTACCGCGCCTTAGGAATGCGCGGCGAGACGGGGGGCGGGACGCCGTGAGCGATGACGAATGAGCGACCTGTACTGCCCCTCCGTCTCACCGCGCACATACTGAAGGCGCGGTACAGCGGATTTGGACAAACTATACGACATTGTGTGCCAAAGGTGACAATGTGAATTGAATGAAATTTTTGCTGAAAACTTACTTATACTCAATATTTAGTTGAAAACTTTGCAGTTTCGGTGCTACCACCTCGATTGTGTGGTCATGGAATTTCCTGAGAAATCTACGTGTTACCGAAATTCTGTTCAATTACTAAGTATGGTCCTGGTCCGTGGATGGGTGACCATGTTCACAAACCAAGACCCCGCCGTACCTCGAAAAGCGTTGAGCCGTTGGTCCCGGCTGTCATTCGTGGATCTTTGACCGTCGTTACGGGTCGTCAGTAGCCCAAAAGTCTGACAACCAGTCTGGGTAACCAGTAACTGGGTTGTGGAAGTCAAATAGGTAGTCGTGCCATGTAAAATACTGATATTCAGCTGCACCCGGTTAGACTGGAAGGTGACCCCTACATAGTTGGGAAAAGGCTAGGTAGATGATACTATGTATGGTCATTTGACAGTTATTTTTTACCTCTGACCTTATGTCAATGAGAATAAAGATCACTGTGATGACACGAGAAAATCAAAGATAAAAAATAGCTGTGAAAGGACAGTGTATGAATCAAAGTTGCAATACTTATATCAAATACACCGTTAAATTTTGATAGTTTTAACCTTAAAAGGGTCATTGTACGCATCATTATGAACAACTTTTCCTACAGGACCAACCCTGAAATCGTAAAAAGAAATCAGTTGATCCATCGATTTATGTTCGCATAACTCGACATAATGTATGGATAAACTGATGTTTTTTTTTCGTTGTTCATAGTGATGAGTACAATGACCCCTTTTACCTAAAAGGATTAAAACGATTAAAATTTAACGGTGTATATGTCAACTAGCTTCTATGCGCGACTTCCTTCTCGTGAAATTTCTTGTTATCCTATGATACTCGACGATACTGTAACTTTCCATTTTACCCTGTCCTTTAGGTTTAGCTTTTTGACAGCTGTCATAGAACCTACACATCATATTCATATTCGTTTATTTGCATTCTACAAGGTATACAGATGTTCACAAAAGGCTTATAGCTAAGAGCCGTTGTAGACCCTGTCAGGGCACAGCAATATTATATTTATAAATATTTATTAAAAATATAAATCGTAGAAACAAAAATCAAAAATAAAATTGTACATGAAAACTAAAAAATTACGCTCACATAAAAAGTTAATAACAGTAACATAAATAAATCTCGGGTATTATGAGGGTAAGTAGGTAGCTATTTTCTTAAAATACTATTTTTACATTTAGATATATTTACTTAGGTAATATAATATAATAGGTAACACAAACACTTATTTAATAGGAGATCATATTTTAAGATTACAAATAAATAAAAGAGATCAGTTTTACGAGTATCTAATTAGAGATTCAATAGGTATCCAGATTACGTAAAAGTCAACTTTAAAATGCATAATAAAATAAATATACAAACTGCCTTATCTTATTGAATTATCTTATTTATGGCTTCTTACAGACATTATAATACCGTGCGTTTATTAATTAATGTATTGCGTGTTGCAATCATTAGTTACATCTGTCAAAAAACGGTTTACCTAATAGACAGGATATAGTGAGAGAAATCGGAATCGGGTCAGCAGATCTAAACATTATCTCCGACATGTACCTGTTTTTAATATTAGTATAGACAAAATGTAATATTATTTACTTCCTTCAATGAGTAGATATATTGAATGAATAAACACTTATTGACGTCATCAGCCAATAAGATACACCGTAAAGATTATCCTGTGGAGCCTTATTTTGTAAATAATATCAAAGGCAGCATCGACTGGCTTCAGACCTTCAATTATAAATTACGTTCAAAGCAGCTGAATAGCGAGTAATTTTGTTTCTTTCAGAGAAAATTTGGGCTTGGAGCAAGTTATAAGAGGAAGGATAAGTTATAAGTTTTGTTATTTTGATGTTACCAAACCTCTTTGGTATCAACTTCATGTTTTCTTTTATCTCTTTTATATTATGGCATGTTTAAACTGTGTCTTTAATTATTGTAATGGTTTTATTGCCATTTTCATTAAAGTAAATAAATTACAATGCTTGAAATACTAAAGTCGTTTAACCATGATAACATAAGCATAATTAGCCTTTAATATTCCCACTGTTGGAACAATGGCCTCCTCTCTGTGAGAAAGAGTGGGTCATAATCCACCACGCAGGCCCAGTGCGGGCTAGTAGAAGTCTTCAATTTTTTTTTGGTTCTAAGACATGCCGGTTTCCGCACGATGTTTTCTTTCACCGTTTTGTGAGCAGTGGTGATGAAAAACACAAAGTATAGTGCCTGACTGGGTTCGAAGTCACGACCTACAACTCGCAAGTCGCTGCCGTTACCACTGGGCTACGGGGCATGGCAAAAGGTAAAAACATCACAAAAGAAGCAATTCTACTTGATTTTATAACTGTACCAATGGAATGCCAAAGATGATTGCTGATTTTATATGTATCGGATAGCTAAAAATATGTTTTTGCTTTTACATTTTCAGTTATCAAAACGTCATAATGATTCCCAAATGATTTGACATACAAATATCACGTCTTTTCTTCTAATGGAGGTAGGCAGAAACTACATAACGCTGTGCTACGTCGCGCTACATCGCGCTACATCGCGCTACGTCGCGCTACGTCGCGCTACGTCGCGCTACGTCGCGCTACGCCGCGCTACGCAGTGCCACGCAATGCTACGCCTTGCTACTCTGTGCTACGAAATAATACATACAGCCGCAACCAATACATACAGGCATTTTGCTCAATAATGTTTATTGATAAAAACCAATCAAATCATATGCTGCTACAAATTGAACCGTAACCTACGTTCGAGGGTGGCTCATTGTGACCAATACAAGGCCGGCCTCGGTTTCAGAAGATCTCAACGAATACTTACATACTTTTGACCTTACCTAAAACTTGACACATTACACATGGTTTGAGATCAAGGCACAGTCAAAGTACTCTCAATAGGTACTGGCTACACTTAGTGGTATTTTCTACCAGTCAACCTTTAGGTGATGCAGAGGCAAACAGTAGTATGTGCAATAACGAAAATTGTGGAATAAGTCTTTATTTTAATATAAGGATATACATATTTAAAACTATAAATATAATACCAACCAACCAACCCAACCAACCAACCACCAACCAACCACCAAACCAATATATTCCATACCAATATATTTCATACACAAATAGTCTAATCTTATCGGAACTTATATGTTCGAGTCGTTTGGGGTTGAAACTAGGGCCATGGGGTCCGTGTACACCCACTTAGTTTTTCGAGACATTGCCAAGCGGTTGGTGGACTGTACGTGACCAGAGGGCTGGCCTATATTTTGACCTAAAAATCAGCATCGCTATGCAACGTGGCAATACTATTATAATATATACCTAATTATATATATAAGCACAAATAAATAAACGAATATACTGGAACAAATAAGACAAACAATGGAATAACATTAACATTGTGATGATACTGCCAGCTTTTTACGAATGTGCTCGCGAACTTTAACTTTCGTATGTGATAACCGGTTGGTAATCGGTTCATTAATGATTATAGAATAGAAAACTTCTATTTCAGATAGAATGTCCATAGGGTTAGTAACAATTTTACTTAACTTTCAGTGGTAGTAGGTTAGTAGATTCAGCGTGGAGCTGCACCCACCTCCTCAACATCGAAGAATCCCACCGATCGGTTATTAAGTAGGTTACCGAACTTACTCGTTCCAGGACTCTGAATTTCGCCAATCAAGACGAAATCATAGTTTCAGAGAGGAAACAAAATGGACCGAAGCCGTCGATGTTGTAGGTTAACAATAAATCATTAGAACTAATTTAATTTTTGATGAACATCAAATTACATGTTTGAATACTGAATTCTCAAAAACTTCAATATACTTTACTTTATTTCTGAAACTGACTGGAGTGCCTCGTTGTCATAGTGGTCGCAAGTGCTACTGCTGAGCATGAGGTCCTGGGTTCGATTCCCAGGTCGGGCAAAGTGTTACTTACTGTAATTACCCGTGACATCACAGTGGGCCCTATCAGAATACCAGCGCTGCGACATTTATTTTTTTAAATGTCGTAGCATCATGTTGAGATAGGAACCTTTTGGCCTCGTATAGGACTTTTTGTTTCATTTTTCTTTTTGTTATTTTATTCTTTTTTTATATAATTTGGGTTTTTTTTTTTTTATTGTGTTTAGATTAATTTATTTTTATGATCTTCCTGTGCGAGTCGCAATAAATACTTTTTCTTCCTTATTTGGTTTTCCATCTGAAATTTAGAGAAGTTTCAGATGGAAAACCAAATAACATCCGGGCTACTACAGAGGTGGTAGCCCGGAGTGTAGAGTTGTGCCTGTTTGATGGCAATAGACTCGCTCCCTATTACATGGGACTCTATCATAACTGGTGAAATGTGGGTGGTACTGTAGGTAGGTACAACTCTGCATAACCCTTCGGGGATTACAGACGTAATGTTATGTTATGTGTACCTAAGTTTGCTTAAGACTACCACAAACTAATTACGGAAGAAAAAATATACTATACGAAGGCGCAGAGTTGTTTAATACATTACCTAATGACATAAAAGAGATACAATCCTTTTCTTTATACAAAAGAACCATAAAGCACCACATCTTAAAAGCTTTCTCTAGGTTTTAAATTTAACCCACCACACGAATTTAATTTATATCTTCATCAATTATTATTATTAGGATAGGCAGTCGCTCCATGTAAAATACTGGTATTCAGCTGCATCCGGTTAGACTGGAAGCCGACCCCAACATAGTTGGGAAAAGGCTAGGCAGATGATGATGATCAATTATCATTATTTACTAATTTAGTATTAAGAAAACTAGAATACGTAGGTATTCTAGTTTTCTTAATACTAAATTAGTATGTATTTCCGAAACATTACAGTACATACAAATAGTTTAATGTGTAATTGCTATTGACTTGCCTTCAAGAATCGATATGTAATAAGTAAACCAACTTTTTCCTTTTACCTGCAACATTGTAAAAAATGTGTGTGTACTAACTAATTTATTTACGAATACCTACCTTCACCATAAGTAATTCTTATATTTAGTTTTAAGATTACCTTGTATTTCTCATATTAAGTGAATTGTATTCCTTTTGAGAAATAAATGTCAATTTCTAAAAATCGTATAATGTTCGGCGCAAGAGCATTGTGAAGTTTCATTTACGTAGGTATCTAAAGAATAATTTTCTTGCGATTATCCAAATAATTCTTATTGATTAAGTAGTAACTGCAACATTTTTTTTTATTGCTAAATGGGCCTGCTATTGACCTCGATCACGCCTGATGGAAAACGATGGACGAGCGCGCCCAGAAGATGCCTGTTCACCCTTGCTTTGAAGGCAGACGTATATTATTTTTTTACACGGTTGCTTAGTAATTTAAACTAAAAACACTTGCCACCTTACAGTTACTACAATTACATGAACGACCGCAAAGTCTCCATGATTTCTATGGCTATTATATGAATAGTAAGATTTGTAAGGCCTATAGGAGTAGGTTACCCATTTTTCTACCCCCCTTTGTGTGTCGCCCTCGTTCTCCGGCGCTTTGCCGAGATGTGGCGAGATGCCGACGTAAAGTGTCGACGCTTTTACGAAACTTCTGTAACGCCTCTGTGATTATCCTTTACACTTTAGAGTTAGTGTATTGTATGGAAACTGTTTTAGGAGGCTTGGTTGGAACTGTAGGGAATTGGAAAGGTATGATTAGTTCGCTATTGAAACGTGAAGAATGGAGATGTGATTGAAGTTTCGAGGCTACGTGTCTGTCTAGTCACTTTAAGTCACGACGTTGACTTTAAGCATTGCTTAAGTGCTCGAGGCGTGGGGTAGACTCTATAGAGCGCCTTGTTGTGGAGAGTAGACTGGAGGGCACTAGCCCACGCGGACGCTCACCCATGAGATGGACTGGCCAAATTAAATCCGCAGTGGGCGATTCTTTGTACGAATGCACAAAAAGTTCCAGAAATTGGAGTAGGTGGCAAGAAATCATGAGTAGAATTACATCAGCCCCTAGACAAAAATCTACATGAGGACCACGACCGCTCTGACCAGCACCCTAATTGCGTAATACACAATCAATCGGAATCGGTTTCATTTTGACAGTTCAACAACCATCATTGCGTTGTTTACGTGTTGAGCAGACAAATTTTTCGAACTTATGAAGCAATGGATTAGCAATTTGCTTCAAAATGATTCAGATTACGATTGATTGTGTCTTACGCAATTAGGGTGCCGAGTGCCACGAAGAAGAAGCAGAAAGTGCTCAAATTAAGTTTATAATTTTCTTATCAGTAAATGTCTTATTCTGAACAGATTTAAATGAATTAGTTAGATGTAGATGTTTAATAAAGAAATACGAGGCTGCTGCCCATTTTTTTGCTGTAATGAAAAATGTAGCGGACTATATTTTTAGCTGATTAAATCTCGGAATGGTTGCCGAGAAACGGTAGAAGGAGCATTGGCAGATCAATGACCAAGTGAGTTGGATGACTTACAGAAGATCGCGGGGAAGACCTGGATGAGGCTCACACGGACCAGGGAAGCATGACACAAAAGGAAGGAGGCCTATACTCAGCAGAAGGAGGCTGCTAATGATGATGAAATCACGAAGCCGCTGACGCAATTCCATTTCTTCGTCATCTTTTATGACGCACAAGTGCGGAAAATATGGATCTTGGATGTCACTTGCATCATTACCAATATCGTCAAGTCAACACAAACACTATCCACAGACGTTTACGCATTAACCTACATTGATGGTACCTCTGATAACAGAAGTGCACACAGTGATTGCCAGTTTGATCTCATTCAATTAATGCACTTGATTGTACCGAAGTAATGACGTGATGTTAATGTTAGCACAAAGAGCTCAGTGCTCCTTACATGATCAAGATAACAGCTATTGATCAGGGTGACAGCTTTCAAAATAGCTATTGTGGCTATTGTTGGCTTTGTGAAGGCTAAGGACACACTTATATAGTGTAGGTATTGGACAGATTTTCAGGGAGCTTTAGAAATAATTTCGATAGCATAAAAAACGTTGTGTTTGCTGAAACTACAGTGTTACCTACACTGTATTTTCAGCAAACACAACGTTTTTTACGATACTTTACGATAAAAAACTAAACCTCTTTTGCTGCTTGTATTAGAGGGAAATGACGGATTATGATTCTGCGACGGTCAGTTGGAACTACTTATGGAAAAAGAAACACAATTTTTTGTCAAAAAGCCTTTTTTGTCAAAATTGTCAGATCATTTTCATCTTTACAGGGTCGATAGAAGGTGAAGGTGTTTTTTTAAAGCTTTCTGTATACTTATCTCGATTTTGGCATGCGTGTGGATTGGTTCCTGTTTGCATAAGTAGGTCCAATTACAAACATGTTTACACTTTTGGAAATCGAGTAGTCAGATGCGGGAAAGTGCCCAAGCAAATACTTCCATAAGTAAATTACTGGGAAAATACAAGATGATTGAACATTTACGCACGCGAATGAGGTCCTTTCTACGTCAACTAAACAAAAATATGTCCCTAATCTAAAAACAGCGAAAACACATACAAATCTATCTGCAAACACCATTAAGAAACGAACAATCGGCGCTCTGATGAATTTCGGTTTATGTTCCAAGCCGTGGAGTCTTTGTGGCTCTACTTTCAGCTACACAATAGGGACAAAAGTTATTCAACGACAATGCGAGCACCAAATACCGATCGCCCAGCCCCCCCACACCCTCTGGTACCCTAGTACCTAACCATTGTTTACTTTAATACTCTACTTTTATGTATATTATCGATAGACAGTAGAATCGCGAATATTGTCAAATTAGAAAATGTTGGCGACGATTTTCGTTTCAGATATTTCGAAGCGGTTGGTCTTTACAGTAGAGTTGTTTCAAGACTTATTAGGTTGATTGAATTCTTTAGAATAAATGATAAATAATATTAATAATTAAAGTAAATTACAATTAGTATATACTATTACTTCTATATACTAATTGTTATTCACTAGCTGTTGCCCGCGACTTCGTCTGCGATCCAGGATGAAAAGTAGCCTATGTCCATCTCCAGATCATGGTTTACCCATGTGTCAAATTTCATCTAAAACCGTTCTGCAGTTTTAGCGTAAAAGCGTAATTCTTAAATTTTCTAATTTTCTGCGCAACTTTCTTAATTTTTTTTCCGTAAGAACCTTCTACAAAGTATTAGAAAACTTAAAAAAAAAGATAGATGAAATCGGAAAAGTCGTTCTCAAGTTATGGCGTGACCAAGAGAAATAGATAATTTATATATAGATATAGATTAGAGATAAAACAAATGCTTGTCATTCATGTATAAAAAGTGCATGAAACAAAATATTGGCCGGTACGCGATATCACCACCATTTTCGGATATCACCAACTGTCAAACTAATTATCACCACCGGCTTTCTCAGTACCATCAAAATAAGTAACCGTCTGCAAGATGACATCATGCTTAACAATATTTCGACAGTTACTATTCACGTCGGCAGCATTGTTACAAAAAGCCTGAGCGTTCCTACAAAAGCTGTAAAGAATGAATGGGAGTGGGTGAAGGGGGGGGGGGGTCAATTCAATAGGAGAAAGGAGGGATGTGTAGTTATGTAAGTATGTTTTGTGGTGCGTGCCGGGATCCGAGCTGAGGAAGCTGATTTTTTTAAATTTAAACGAAGACATTGTATTGGTTGTGAATGTGACGTAATTTGTCATGTGTTAGCTCTATACTTTTCGATTTGAAAAGATAATTTGATTGTATGGCGCTGAATTTTAAAAAAAGGGTTGAAATAAATTGTGGCTGGATGGCCAAACGAAAATCAACAAGCACGTTTATCTTGCATCTTGCCGAAAGACCAAGGAACGTTGGTTTTCGTATTTAACGTAAACGTAATTAAAGTGGGTACGTAGGAATATAAAATTTAGCTAAAGGTATTGCAAATTAATAATGAGAACATTCCACTGATAGGAATTGATCACAAAAGTTCAACAATTCTTCTAAATTGAGTTTTTAAGTTAATTATTTTTGTATAACAGTACCTAGTAGTTTTTATTAAGCGCGCTCGCAATGCCTCTTCAATTAATTGTGATAAAAGATTCGTTCAATCAAGTTTATTCATACTTTAGAGATTTGAAAGAAAACCGAATACAAAAGATCTGTTTGATGGATTTCATAAAATATGACCGCATTTTTAGTGTACCAATTCACTAGCAATTTTTATAATAAACTGGTTGTACCGTACAGAAATAATAAAGAAAGACTAAGAATGCCATACAAATAATAATTCAATTGACATGTCAATTGTGCAGTCTGTACTACAGAGCAACATTTTGAAATCCTCCATGTTTCCGAGTGACGATTCTATTTTCAAATAAGCATGACTAATGATTTCTTAACAAGCAGGTTCTTTTACTAGCCCCTCAATGTACGCTAAACAAAAGTCGTAGACTCACTGGCGGTTTCACGAACAACTTTAGTGTGACCCCACAAAGCAGTGGAACGTCATTTAAATGCACACGTTTCATTGGCTCTGAATGCTTCAGGGAAGTAGAAAAAGAACGGGCCAATTACGACGCTTTTGTGACGCATACTCTTTGGGTCTCGAGTGTAACTTTATGTGGGGATCTGTGAGTTTTTTATTCGGTTTTCGTCTGTCTCCGCATTTCACCCGTAACGGAATCTTTTATAAGCAAAACTTGGCCAAGTGCGTGTCGCACTTGATTTATTGTAGGCTTTTATTTCATAGCTCGCTGCACATCATTCTTCTTGTTTATAGAAATGCATGAACAGTGATGCCATGAATCTTATGCATCTTACATGAGTAGGTACCTATTATAAGCAGTGTGTAATATATTGCAGATGATTTAGTACAAGATACTTCTTGTAAGTAATTGGTACGTATTTTACATAGATGAGAGGATGTTTGCTAAAAATTGACAGGTGTAATGCGACTTAGGCGGTTATCACACTGCGCCGGACACCGCTCCGGTGTGCGGTGCTGCGGTTTCTAACTTTGACTGTAGACCGCACAGAGATGCGGTGTCAATGTGTTATAACCTGCGGTTTTTGTATACAGATCAAGATCCTACAGTCACAAAGTTAAAAACGCTGCACCCACTAACTATAAAAATACAGAACGTATCCTCAAATTTTACATAAGATTCGTCAAATACAAATTAAAGCAATGTTTAAAAACTTGTGAGCCTTTTGAAAAAACTATCAAAAAGCCAAGATACGAATCTGCTAATGGCCAGTGGCTACGGGTGGCCTGAGGCGCAACCGACGACGTACCGCAAAGCGTCCGCTGACCGCCTAGTTTCCTTTGCCTTCCTCAGCCTTATTTTTTGTAGAAAATGAACATGCTGCAGTTGTAACACCGTCGGCGGGAAATCGTCGTTGGTAAACTGAGCTGTAAGTGAACAGAAAATCGGAAAATTTCGCGTAATCAGAATCCAATCAGATTTCATTAATAAATTGTAATATTCAGTTTCAAAGGGGAAAATGGACCTACTGAAAAATAATTCATATTGGTATATATACCAATATTCTGGTGTGATCAGCTGATCAAGTCATCAGCAAAATAATGTTTAAAGCTTAGGACTCTTGGCCTTTTCTTAAATCCATGTGTGTTGTAGGTACCTAGTTCTCTAGATGAACCTTAAAAAATGTACTCCCTACCATCTTTTAAGTAAGCGATAACAAACAAATCGGTAAGTACAAAGTTACATAACCACACACCACTGCCTCGTCTAGATCAAGCCCGCATGCTCTGTGTTCCGATCAAAATGCATTTATGGTGTTGGTCGTTCGTTAGCCGGCCGTCAATACGGCTCTCAGTCCACCGGCTATAAATTTAGTATTGAGCGGACACAACAACAAAGCGCGTTTTGTCTTGCAAATGAAAACGCGCACATTTCGCGGTATTGTGCGCGGCTGTTTCGGTGCCCGCCATTATTAACGGCGAACATGAAAGACAAAAGGTTCGTCTGCAGCACTGAGGCTGGCCTAGATAGCGGATTATTGTACTAACACAATGGGAGCGTTAATTCCGCGACTCGTACCATTATTTTGTTGTTTGCAACTTTATCGCGTTTATCGATGTGCCGCGCGATTGGTTTTTTGATGGTTCGTTTGGTTTGCTGTTGTTGTTGTATTACAATTTATATTCCGGGTTGTGATGGTCCATGGTATACAAAATAAATTATATTCTTCGTTGACGGCAATTTATTAAATTCTTGTATAAAATGTCTGAGTTATTCACGCATGACATAATTTGAAAACTCTTTTCTCTCAGCGGATTATCGATAAAATTAACGCTGAATGTAATTAAGTTAAGAACTCCACTATATCAATAAATTAAGACTATGATATTGTATTGAATTAAAATAACCGGATCTTGTAATCGGGTAGAGAAGACTACTGATAGAAAAGTAAACCATAAACTAATTAAGATTATTTTTGCTACCCTCATGTACCCCTTGTACTTGAATGCAGAGAAAATTCTATGTCTTCGGTGGAAACGTAAGGTTGGTAACCTATAAATAAAATCCAATTAGATTCTGAGTGCTCTTAGAAATAAAACTCACCGCAATAATCCATAAGCGGTGTCAGTCATTCCAATAAATTCCCAATAATAGCACAACACATCACGGATCCACATAAAATTCACACAAAAAATAATTCTGGCACTCAACAAACACGATCACACCAAAAAGGAAAAAGATAATTCGAAAAAAGGACGTGGCGGGAAAATAAGTTTACGAAAAAGTTCGGTCGACAATTGCGCTAGTAGCGTTGGAACGAACGCGTGTCATGGGAGGCGGGCACAGACTGTGGCTTGCGAGCCGGCCGGCGCGTGCTTGCCCCGACAACCGGCGCACGGTCTTCGCGCATCTCCGACTCTCGTGGTCAACATTCACCCTTTCGCATACCCTTGCATAATGCACTTCCCTCTTACAATGTAATTAAATGTTTATAATACATTAACTTTCGTTAAACCATTGTTTGCTGGCGGGGAAGGAAGCAGTGCGGGCGTATGGTTCAGTTTTAATTACATATTTTGATTAAGACATAATTAAGATGTGGTGAGGTTCTGAAACAACTAATCCATTTTCTTTTAAAATAAAATAAGTTCAATATTATTGTGTTTGTGTTTATAGTTTGTGTATTGTTATTGTTGTTATTATTGTGTGTTTTGACACCATAGTCAATAATCAGTTTTATGTATTTGACTTCCAAACGCTATTCCGTATCCTATAAACACCCAAATTCTCATTGAAAAGATAAAAAACAAAAACGCTCTTGTTGCTAAGTTGTTATTTTCATATGTTAACTGACCATCCTAACCGCTTAACACCTACTGGAAATAAGTCTGCCTCCAACAACAATAGTATTCTTGTAAGAATCGTCCTACACAAAAAACACGAATAGTAAGTCCGTAACACAATAGTGCGTACGACAAATAAGATATGTCCCATCAAAGGAAGAAGCCAGAGACAGCAGGAGCAGATACAATGTGGCAACGTTGGGTAATATGTCCGACTACAATGGCGCGAACGCGAGACACAAAGCCGCGCCGCGTATTGTGTGAACCTGCACAATACACCTTGCATACACACACATAACCACTAATCGTACACTCAATACACTAATTGCCAAATCATAAACCACCTTATTACATACCAAAAAGATTCAATAACGCATACTCTGGTCGCACCCACAAAGTGGCCGTGCGTATTGCGTGTCAAAATAACTGATATTAATGGAAACAGTAGTTTTCTGTATGAATTGATCTTTCATTTTATGCACACGGCCTTGTTGATTGTTAAAAGG
Source organism: Apamea anceps (assembly GCA_951799955.1). NCBI lineage: Eukaryota > Metazoa > Arthropoda > Insecta > Lepidoptera > Noctuidae > Apamea > Apamea anceps. Next base: position 6,984,119 of record OX637505.1, on the reverse strand, counting down.
TCGTTCGAGCGAGTTTCTGTTGAATTTGTATAGAGGCATCACTTTAATGGGGATCATGACAGTATAGCTAACACGAACTAAAACAAAACAATTTTTTTTTTTAGTACTTTTGACAAAAATATACCACCAACCAATAAAATCCAGACAAAAAGTACACTCTAATAAGAGAAACTCAATATGAGTCCCGTAGACGCTACGCTGCGTAGCATTTCGTAGCACGTGTAACCGTAGTCTACCTACGGGCACACTGAGACTCGTGTATTTATCTATAATACTTTTTCCTGGAATGTTTATATTCCTTAGATGATACATAAAAATCTACAATAACAGCCTAACTATCAAACTTTTTTATCATCATTTATAAAAGGCGCTTGCTACGACTCGTAGCCGCTCGTAGCGTCGAACATGTCACTAGTTGGTTGACCCTCCAGTATTGAAATAAAGCGATATACTCGTACATTGAGCTTTAGAAATCAGTTAAAAACCAATGTACAGGCCGATCAAAAATATGCGACACCCATTGTAGTGAGGAGGTATTTTCAACAGCAAACAAAAGCCTTTCAAAACGATAAACCTTTGTTTGTTGTCACTAGATACTAAAACAAATACTACAGTATTAATTTATAGCTGGAAGCAATTTTTGTTATTAAGTCATCAGTTATCTTAAGTTTAAGAAGTATTCTGCTACAATTTTTAAATTTATTTGTATTTTACATGAAGCGACTGCCTATCTGATCTCCAGAACCCAGTTACTGGGTAGTACGATGCTCCTCGGTAAGACTGGTTGTCAGACTTTGGGGCTTCTGATGACCCATAACGACGGTCAAAGATCCACGAATGACAGCTGGGACCAACAGCTTAACGTGCTTTCAGAGAAACGTTTCGTTATTATAATATTATGTGTGATCACTTATGTCTGAGATTGCTGGTAAACCTATAATTGGCGACTTGTAAGACCGAGACGAAGATAGAAGAAACTAAGAAGAAAGAAGAGAGAGAAGAAGAAGAGAGAGAAGAAGATAGAGAGAGAGTTGAAGATAGTAGGAACTAAGATATATTATACATAGAAGCTGTTGGTGTACGTTAATAAATAAATAAAATTTGGCAAGGGATATCGGGAAACTCCAAATATTTTTCAAAGAAATAATTATAACTGTAATAGTTATATAAACCAACAGATTCCTTAGAACCAAAATTATCCATTTAAAATCTATTTTTACAACAATGGCGCGCACACAATTGTAAGCATTCACGTGTAAAACTTGAAAGTAGATAGGTACAAAAAATAAATAAGTGTGGAGGAATAAAATAAGTTTCGCGGTGGACCATTGTACGGAGTTACGGAGGGCGGGCACCTCCTAGTCCAAACAGTATTTCCATTGTGTCTGCCATTACCTAGCCCTCTTTTCGTCTTTTGTATTCGGCTCTCTATAGAAGTGAGACCTTCCCAATGACGCTTTATGGCCGCTTTGAAGTATGCAAGATATGGTCGGTATATCTACGTTATTCTAAAATATTAGGAGGCTACATTGTGTTATATCCTTTAGTATCCTGGAGAAAAAATATACGATATTATGGTTATTACAGATTGTGTTGGGGTTATCTTAGTTTCGGTCGGTTTGTAATTCGATATTAGATTTTTATTTTCAAACAAGATGCTACTCGAGAGCAATGAATTAGGGTCACATAAAGATACCTGAAAGTGTTTGAAACTAAGAATGTTAATTAAATAAATTGTGTTTAATAAACAATCATATTTTCCTTAAATGAAAGTAATAAAATGTACTAGTATGTGCCACTATGTATTATATTGAAGATTGTATACTCTTGAAGGTAGTTTTCACCAGTATGAGGCCGAGCATTGTCATGCATAAAGACAGCATCCCCTCCCAATTTGACTATAAATGGACCAACGTACTTATTCGTTTAGGATTTCTTCCACGTATCTTTCGCTAGTTATAGTGCTGTTTTCTATAACCACCAGCTCTGTGCGACTCTCTGCAGAAATTCCGGCCCATACAAGTACGGATCCATCGCCATAGGCCATTTTTTCTGCGATGCATGCTCGCTTCGAATCGCTCCCCTAGTCTTCTATACACTCTTGTTCTTCCGTCGTTGTCTTGTTTCATCTGAGAACATAACTGTTGACCAATCTTCAATAGTCCAATTTAAGTGGTTTTGGGCATATGTTAATCTCGAAATACGATGCTCACGCTCCAATTCAGGGCCGTTTGCAGTTCTTAATCGTTTTAAAGTTAGTTACTTGCTTACTACTTAGTTCGTTTCCGAGACTTTCAGGTATCTTTATGTGACCCTAATTCATTGCTCTCGAGTGTTTTTGCTAAGCTAAAAATAATAAAAAAATCAACGGGTTGCACTCCGGGAGTGCCGGCAGAAGTGAAAACTTGAATATTAACGTACGTATTAACGTACGTTATTCGTTACTCTCTACGTTCTCTCTCTCTCTCTCGTCTACTCTCCCTCCGTCTTACGAATTTTTGATCAGCACCCTAATTGCGTAACACACGATCAATCGGAATCGGTTTCATTTTGACAGTTCAACAACATTCATTGCATCATTTACGTGTTGAGCAGACACATTTTTTTAACTTATGAAGCAATGGTTTAGCAATTTGCTTCAAAATGATTCAGATTCCGATTGATCGTGTGTTACACAATTAGGGTGCTGTTCGTAAATTGGTGGTCTTTTTTTTTTGACGAAGGGCGTACGCGTAAGATAATTTAGAAATTTTTGAGTGAGTTTTTTGTATGTGTGATTTCCAGTTTATATGGATGTCTATAACTAGCCCAAGTAAAGTAAATTCGTTAACGGTTTCTAATTTTGAGTCATTAAATGTAAAATCTAAAGTTAAAGGTGTTTTTTAATAAGGGTGGAAAGTTAATAATTTGGTTTTGGAGTAATTTATCTCGAGGTTGTGTTCGTTCATCCAGTTGCATGTTTTAGTAAGTATGGAATAGAGAATTTCTCCCATATTTTCATTGTTTTGGCATGAGACTAATATAGATATATCGTCCGCGAATAAGACACATGGCCCTTCTATGGTCTTAGGTAGGTCATTAATATAAAGTAAAAATAAGAGGCATCCTATGACGCTTCCTTGAGGAATTGAGGCGTTAATTGCTTTACTATATGGTCGGATTTTTTCGATTTCATTATTTTTATGGGTAAAATATTCTGTTTCAACTAATTGTTCCCTGTTCTTTAGATAAGATGTTAGCCATTCGTGAGCTTTTCCGCGTATACCTATTCCGTATAATTTGTTTAGCAATATCCCAAATTGTACTTTATCGTAGGTTTTAGTCATGTCTAGTAATATTCCTATTGCGTATTTTTTGTTATTAATAATATTAAGGGCTTCTTGGATATACTTATAGACTGCTAAGGTGGTGGAACGGTTTTTTCGAAAGCTTTTCTGGCATTCATCAAATACACTGCGGAGCAATGAAAAAGTTCCACCCACAAATACCTTAATATCTCCTAAGACATATAATTTAAAATTTTAACACAATATTTACGTTTTTAGTTGGTAATATGGCGCTGTTAAATGTACTTCAATATTGCAGACGGCGTCATGTCCCGTTTAGGAGTAATTAGGTGCTATGTCACTGGAACTTTTTTATTGCTCGCGAGTGTATATTGTATTTTTCGCAAAAAGTATAAATGCGGTCACACATGGCTTTTTCAAATATTTTTGCAGCTGATGGTAAGAGAGCTATTGGACGATAGTTGTTTGGATCTGTTTTCGTATTTTTTTTTTTTTTTTTGTGGATTGGTTTTATTACAGATTTTTTAGTAGATCAGGGAAGATACCTTCGTCAAATGACTGGTTCAGTAGCAGGTAAAACGGTAAGGTAAGTTCATCCGCGCAATGTCTTAAAAGCGTAGGTGGTATTTCGTCAATCCCGTGACTACTTTTGTTTTTAATTATTTTGTTTACTTCCCAAGCATCTATTGGGCCGAGAAACATCGTGTTCTCTGTGGGATTTAGAACAGAGGCGCTCCCCACTACTAGATGAATTGGCGTTTTCTCCAATAGACGCAAAGAAATTATTAAATATGTTGGCTACTTGTTTTGGTTCGGATATAAGGCCGTTATCTATTTGCAATTTAATATTATTATGCTCCTTTTTATGTTTTTTGTTTGTTTTCTCATTTATCTCCACGTGGTTTTAACCTTATTGTTAGATTTTTTTATTTTATTTACATAGGTATTGCATCTTTTTTGATGCAGTAACTAGTTTTTTTAATGTTTTTTCATTGTTTTTATAACAATTTGTAATGATAGGATTTTTTGTTTTAAGTGTGAGTATTTTTAACAATCTTTTATTTTTACAGGAGATTTTGATGCCCGCCCTTAACCAATATTTTTTAAAATTGGTTTTTAGTTTGACTTTACACATTGGTATGCAAAGCTTAAGGATATTTGTTAATGTACCATGAGATGCATTATAATTATCATTCAAATTTTAGTTTTTAGGTAGAATTTTATTCCAATCATGTTAATTTAATTTAGACTTAAATCCACGAATGATAGCCGTGACTAACGGCTAAATGTGCTCTCCGAGACACGGAGGGGTGTTGGTATGCAAAGATGGTCACCCATCCACGGACCAACCGCAGCAAGCGTAGCTTAACCTGATCGATCGAACCGTGCGGCTGTTATTACTAACTGTTGGTTTTGATTTGTCATTATTGTTGTTGTTAGTAATATGTACCTACAAGTACACAAAAAAAAAATTAAAGGGGGAAGAACATTTAATTGGTTTATAAACTCTTTGCATGTACATGTTCTATCGTCACATGAGCATGCAAATCATAATTTATTGTTTAATTTACACAAATTTAAAGATATTATTTAAAATAACAATTAGGAGAATAAAATAATACAAAATACAAATTAATGTCAAATCCAATGAATTACAGTAAAAATATCACAATAACGACAAATGTCAACTAAGGTTACAGTTATATAAAAAAAGAGTTAAACAAAAAAAGTGAAATGTCATCAAGGAATAAAAAAAATGACAAATGGTATATATAGCATGTCAATCAGTCAGTGATTCATCATTAAGGAAGGCCTCAATGATGTAATAACGCTGTCAACAGGTTTACAAAAGGCTGGCTGCTTTGCCCCGTTGTATGGCAATACCGTCACAACATTTTCCCGTAGTGTCCCTTAACTAATTAAAAAATTACGATTTCTTAAGTTTACAATCACAATCAATTCTAATGCCTCGTACCTCGTATCAACCTCATTACTTGGTGAATATGTATTCAGCAACTGTTTTGTTTCCTATCTTTCTTTTGTTTCCTAACTTTTACTTTTATTTTTAAAAACATTACAAAGTGAAAAATTAACTTAATTATCCGTAGTTTTTTTTCCCCAATTGTTAGTTGTGGAACCTACCCCACAACAATTATTCGTTTACTACTACTTTCTATGTCAACAACAGTGAAATGAAAAAAAGTTTTACAACATCATCAACATGTACCTAACACCAAGTGAATTAAATATGTATTATTGAAGCTAACTCAAAGACTAACCAAGCAATGATAATTAAAATTTTTATGGGACCACCGTGCAAGGTTCCTCTACCATAGAGGAAGCTTGCGCTGTGGTACCCAAACTTTTGCTCGACGAGATTAGTTCTACATTTTAGTCTTTAAAAACAGAATAAAAGAGGGGTGGCTATGCACGCTATGCAATGAAAGCTATGCTTTGCACGCTATGCTATACACGCTATGCTATGCACGCTATGCTATGCACGTTATGCTATGAAAGCTATGCTATGCACGCTATGCTATACACGCTATGCTATGCACGCCATTTTATTAAAGCTATGCTATACACGCTATGCTATGCAGGCTACGCTATGCACGCTATGCTTTGAAAGCTATGCTATGCACGCTATGCTATACACGTTATGCTATGCACGCTATGCTATTAAAGCTATGCTATACACGCTATGCTATGCAGGCTACGCTATGCATGCTATGCTATGAAAGCTATGCTATGCACGCTATGCAATACACGCTATGCTATAAAAGCTATGCTATGCACGCTATAATAATAATAATAATAATAATAATAATTTTTATTTGACAAAAAGAAGAAATACAATGCATGTTACATTAGTAAGTTATTACAGTTGTGCTCAATTTTTGTGAATAATGACCCCGATGCTAGGAAAATCCTGTGTTATAGGGGCCATCCATTCGTCCGTATAAGATTATTTGCTATACACGCTATGCTATGCACGCTATGCTATAAAAGTTATGCTATGGACGCTATGCCATACACGCTATGCTATGCACGCTATGCTAAGAAAGTTATGCTATGCACGCTATGCTATACACGCTATGCTATGCACGCTATGCTATGAAAGCTATTCTATGCACGCTATGATATGAAAGCTATTCTATGCACGCTATGCTAAACACGCTATGTTATGCACGCTATGCTATGCACGTTATGCTATGCACGCTATGCTATGAAAGCTATGCTATCCACGCTATGCTATACACGCTATGCTATGCACGCTATGCTATGAAAGCTATGCTATGCACATACGCAGCAAAATAGGCAGTATAGCTGGTATAAACAGGTTGCTGTTTATATAATATACACGGATACGTTCGTATAACTCAACATAATTTAAGGATCAACTGTTTAATTTCACGATTTCAGGGTTGCTCCCATAGTAAAAGTTGTTCATAATGATGCGTACAATGACTCCTTTTAAAGTTTAAATCGATCAAAATGTAACGTTATATATGTTACCGGCAATATGTATAATTCAGGTATTCTATACAATACCTAGGCATTGTATAGAATACCTGAGGCGTCCAGGCAATTTATGAAATATTATGAATACTAGCTTCTGCCCGCGGCTTCGCCCGCGTGGATGTCGGAAATTATCCCACGGGAACGTGCCAACAGGATAAAATGTACCCATGTGCTTCCCTAGAATGCCTTCCATCTCGCGGGCCCTTTGTGGCTAATTACAATAGAAAACCAATTGTGTCTCATTAGTGGTGATTAAGAGGGTACCTATATGATACCTTTACCTAAGTACCAACCTAATTAAAAAAAAAAACTCAATCACAGAAAATTAAATAGGTACATACCTACCTAAATAAACCTATTTCTGATGATAACTAATCTAAACTCAATAAATAAGCAAAATCCCTAAAAACTAATATCTATACGAATGACTAATCCTACCTAACAGTATTATAAAATAACCTACGGTCACTACGTACACTATCAAATATAATACCTATACTTTAAAATTAAAATCTATACCTACGACTTATATAAAAATAAACCTAAATAACTCTAAAAACTAAAAGGAATAAAAATGAACTCCATTGCGGGTGACTTAACCTACGACAAACTTATTATTTGCGGTTGGTGCAGTAATCGAGTCTAGGGATCGAACCGCAAAATTAAGTTTGTTTTTTATTGTATATACTTTTCCGGGATAAAAAGTACCCAGTGTGGTGCCCAGGATATTAAAGAATAATTATACCAAGTTTCAACGTAATCGAACCGGTAGTTTTTGCGTGATGCCTGAACAAACAGACAGACAGACAGACAGACAGACAGACAGACAGACAGACAGACAGACCGACAGACAGACAGACAAAAAATTTTTTAATCACATTTTTGGGTTCGGTGTCGGTCTAGTAAAACCCCCTGCCATTTATTTTTTTGATATTTTCAATGTACAGAATTTTCACTTCTACAGATTTATTATAAGTATAGAATAGATTATTGTCCGTTACACTTTGCCTAGGTAATGTATACATTTCCTAGGGATTGTATAGAATACCTGCTGGTTCACCGGCAATGTGTAAAGTAAATAGATTTGGTGTATATTTATCAATGTTATGTAAGTACCATGGGAGAAACGACCATCTATACACCGTAAGGACTGTCTTGCTTGAAATACACGGCCGCTGTATTAATCAGATGTGTTCATCGTCTGCATGTGATTTTTAACCGATGAAAATAAAGGGGAAGGTTCTCAATTCGACACGTATATTTTGTTTTCAAATTGGTCAGATGTAAGTTTCTCTATAGTACTGGCTGCTTGCACGTCTTCCCTTTCCCCGCTTTCGTCTTTTTCACACATTGCCGGCTGCGCATTCGGTACTGTATAGAATGCCTAGGCAAAGTATAAAATAAATAATATTTCATACATTGCCTGGACGCCTCAGGCATTCTATACATTGCCTAGGTATTGTATAGAATACCGGATTATACAGATTGCCGGTAACATATATATACAGACGAACTACCGAAACCTCCTCCATTTTTTGGAATCAGTTCAAAAACAGCAGCAGAGGGAGTATTTTTTTTGTCCAGTTCACTCGGTTTGGCGGTATCTATTTGGCAAATAAAATAGAATAATTGTAATTTGAAGGGCAATTCTCGTTCACAGTCTGATCTCAGTCTCAATCTGTCAAAAAATACTTCAAATTTCCTTATATTTTGACATTTGTTTGTCGCCGAGATGAGACTGCGACTAGATTTTGAACGTTTTAAATTACGAGAATTGGCCTTCTGCATGGTATCAGCAGCATCTGGTAAGACTGGAAGCCCACCCCAACATTATTTGGAAATTGCTAGGCAGGTGATGTTATGAATTAATGAAAATGATTACAAGTTCCTCTTTAAGTTCCAAAAGCCTCGGTTACAAAGCATATTTACATTCAGTGATAATTGGACACCGTCCCAATAATAGACTGTATAATCTATGGACACCGTTCTCGAATTCACTCAAAGTCATCACTCTTTCGCTCGATTCATTCAATTTCATTCGTCGCCATTTTACTGTAAAAGTGTGGTGGTTTGTGTGGTGTTTTATGTAAAATAAAAATACTTTTCTTCGTGGCATCGTGGAAAAACAATAACTAAATATTGAGTTAGCAAAGGTTAGTCGTAATTTTAGAGGCCCAATCGATAATATAACTGTAAATAATGTTTTATCCTTTCCGGGTGATATATTACCAAAATGGCGTCGTCGATCGGCGTTCTTTTACTCTCACTTTCATTGCAAATATTTCCTATAAAAATTCCAATCGATCCCCTCGTCTTACACTATGTTTTTGTTGTAGAACTGCAACATGGACCCGTCTCTGGATGCGTCCATAGTGACGCAGTCCATCAATTACCATGGTCAACAGTTGCAAAAAACGTGGGAAGCAGAGAGAGGAGAGGACGATTTGACTAAAATTGGCGTGGGTGGTTTGGATTTCGCTGTTTATCAGTCGAGACACAAGCACCTGACGTTCCTGGAACGTGGGAAGCGTTTGAAACTACACCAGTTCATTGCTAAAGAAGCCAATGCTTTGTTTGACACCTCGATTATGCAGGAAACCCCGTCATCATCTACCCTTGGCGCTGACGCTCCTACCCCGGAAGACAGTGAGTTTTTTCCGTCACATGATTTGTTGCTTCACTCGCTACGCTCCATGGGCGTTACCATAGCAACCACCTGCACACCACATACTATACTTACTGATATTATGTGGAGATAGGGTTGCCAGGTCGCCAAACCTAATAGCCGGACAGACCAGCCAGTTTGGCTGGACATTTTGATAGAAAGGCCGGACACCCTACATTATTGAGGATTTTGTGTCTCAGTATTAATAGGTACGACAAAAAAATTGTATGTAAAATCAAGCTTTTTTTGATTATTGTCATAATCAGTCATCGGCGCTCGCTCGTTTGCGAAATGTAAAAAGCCTAACAAAAGCCGGACAAGCCAGACACCATTTATTTTGGCTGGACACGCAATCAAAAAGCCTACCTATGTCCGGCTTTATCCGGACGCCCGTCAACGCTATATGGAGAGTATCAGCTACTTGCTATCCTGTACAGTGCTATTTAAAATACACTTATTTGTCACTTTTACAAACTTTTCTAGATCCTTGCTTGAACCTTCCTTTCAGACATAGAAATTCCAAATGAACAATAATGAACTGAAATTCCATATTTACCTATTCAGTGATACTCTTAATATCTAATTGGCATGAAACTCTTATTTTCCACTGAGATTATGGGCTCTGGTCAGAAGACCAGTTTGCGAGCCAGTTCAACAGCTTGTGCCGCTGGCTGAATGATGCATATGTCGCAGATAGATTATAGAATCTGCTGTTTTACAAAACCGCTACCGGTTTTTACAGCTCCGTTATGTAAAATAACTGAACAATGTTCAGTGATATTCCATAATTACTGAATTTGAACATACAGAATTGCATAAATGTTTTGCATTTATCAATGCAGTGGGTCAATGATTAGCGGTTTTGTAAAACAGCATGAAATGAAACATCAGATTGTATATTTTAGTTCAAACGTTGTGTTGACGATTGAACATGTTGACGATTGTGGCTCTGTGTCATAGCAACAATAAATAGTGTCCAAAACAGAAATAAATAATATGAGTAAAAATTACCTTAAGTCAAATGAAAACAGTGATTTTAAAAACAATCATCATCATCATCATCTGCCTAGCCTTTTCCCAACTATGTTGGGGTCGGCTTCCAGTCTAACCGGATGCAGCTGAATACCAGTATTTTACATGGAGCGACTGCCTATCTGACCTCTACAACCCAGTTACTGATTTTAAAAACAATATGAATTAAATTATCAGAGTTTTATGAAAGACTCTCATTGTGACTGCAGATAAGCCATTCTGCATTACATCTAAACATCTGTAGCAGTTTTGAAAAATGTAGCGCAATGACAATCCAGCTAAACATTTTTTTTTTTTTTTCTATAATAAACATTGTGCCACCATCCATCTGCGATACATACACAAAGGCCATCAGTACTGAACTGTCTTATATATTTTTGCATAACTACGACTACAAAACTGATCCACAAACAGACCTTCAATCTTGAGCCCCTTAGGCCTTCTGACTGGTATAATATGTCTATTATGTCATCAACTTGAGAAAATAAAAAGTACCTTTGTTTCAGATTTATACGCTTTGATGCCACCGTTTGAAACATTCTTAAATGTGGACAAGTCAGCCAGATTGAGACATTTCTTTGATGTAAGTACATTTGAAACATTGCCCATCCAACAAATCAAACAAAATATTTAAGTTTAGGGTGTGCATGATTTCTTGTTGATGGTGCTTGGTCATTTTGTAACAATTATTCTCGATAAATTAAAAATTTCTTGTGTCATGTCATTTTCCAATGAAAAAAGTGTAGTATAGCGGTAAATATCATACAATTTAAATAATCTATTAACAAAAAGAAATATAGACAAACCAAGAGTTGAATATAATTAAAACCACCTGAACCAACACAACACAGTCTACATTACTTTTATTTTCATAATTAATGCACTATGGAAACCAAAAAAGTGTTATTTAAGTGCCACCTTTTCACTAATTAAATTAATGTGGCTTATTATTAAGCAATCATTTTAATAGAACAAAATTACTGGAGAAAAACAGCAGAAAAGCATTGACCATATTTTTCACTCTGTGTAATTTCCGATACTTGGTATCCAAGACCTTTAGCTAGATTGATAAACCTAACTACCCTGTTTCAAATTACCACCATCTTTTATTTCAGAATGTGAAGACAGGTGAACTAATTATAGGAGCAGTCATCAACAGGACAGCGTCTGGTATGATGCTTAAGGTGCTATGCACTGCCGGTCCAACCTCAAGATATGTGGCTGACATCAATGTCAAGGTATTGCACAATATTGTGAAACATTCAATATATCTTAAACTCTCTTTGAGCAGTAGAGAGGTAGCATAAAGTGGACAGTCCTTATAAGCACATAACTATGACGAAAGCATCCACCTACACAGTGTTCACAAAATAGAAATTCAAGTTTTGTGTTGACTCATTTAGGGTCAACGTTGCCAATTTATGTGGTTTCATTAATATTCATTCTCAATTGACTGTGCTGGCCTTTGCAGTCTTATATAAAGTTGTTTTTGCACAAGTGCATATTCACCACTTTCAAGGGACATTAATTAATATTCAGGGCCAATGTTGCTATTGTTCATGCAAAGTTCATACTAAAGCTACTTATTTTGACTACACTGCCTATATTGAAGGAAGTTTGATGTCACAAGTTATTTTAGATTCCACCAAATAAAAACCCTTAAATATGTTTTCCTGATCAAAACCTATAAGTTATATCAACAAACTATTCTCCTCAGAATATTTATTATGAAACTAGCTTCTGCCCGCGGCTTCGCCCGCGTGGATGTCGGAAATTATCCCACGGGAACGTGCTAACAGGATAAAATATACCTATGTGCTTCCCCAGAATGCCATCTATCTCGCCGGCCCTTTGTGGCTAATTACAATAGAAAACCAATTGTGTCTCATTAGTGGTGATTAAGAGGGTACCTATATGATATCTTTACCTAAGTACCTACCTAATTAAAAAAAAAAACTCAATAACAGAAAATTAAATACCTACCTACCTAAATAAACCTATTTCTGATGATAACTAATCTAAACTCAATAAATAAGCAAAATCCCTAAAAACTAATATCTATACGAATGACTAATCCTACCTATCAGTATTATAAAATAACCTACGGTCACTACGTACACTATCAAATATACTACCTATACTTTAAAATTAAAATCTATACCTACGACTTACATAAAAATAAACCTAAATAACTCTAAAAACTAAAAGGAATAAAAATGAACTCCATTGCGGGTGACTTAACCTACGACAAACTTATTATTTGCGGTTGGTGCAGTAATCGGGTCTAGGGATCGAACCGCAAAATTAAGTTTGTTTTTTATTGTATATACTTTTCCGGGATAAAAAGTACCCAGTGTGGTGCCCAGGATATTAAATAATAATTATACCAAGTTTCAACGTAATCGAACCGGTAGTTTTTGCGTGATGCCTGAACAAACAGACAGACAGACAGACAAAAATTTTTTTAATCACATTTTTGGGTTCGGTGTCGGTCTAGTAACACCCCCTGCCATTTATTTTTTTTATATTTTCAATGTACAGAATTTTCACTTCTACAGATTTATTATAAGTATAGATGTTTATTATGAAATGTTTAGGTTACTATAAATTATCTTCTTGGTTATTGACAATCAATTTTGTCCTCCAGGCATTTTTACCAGTTACAAATATCATACCCGCGGTGGACAAGAAAAACGTGTCAAGAAACTACCTGATGAATGATACTGTATGCTGTGAAGTGATAGAAGTAATCCCCGATACCGACAAAATGGTGTGCGGCATGAAGGGTGTGACGCGAGGCCCCGATGACCCTCCGCCTAAGCCACCGCTAGGCCTCCTCAGCACTGACGACTTCCCACTCGTCTACAAGTATGTACTAACTCAATAACACACTTCTGAGTAATCACATTGTCCCTACACTTTTACAGGTTTTGCTTTACACAAACATAGTGTTGTTTTCATGTATTTATTTGTAGTAAAATCGTTTCTCGAAACTACGAAAACAGTGGTATTTTTTTATTATTTGAAAAGAAGCTATACTTGAAGATGTTTTCATATGAATGAGGAAGAATTTTATGCACTGGAGAAACTTTAAACTTAGAAAACCGGGAAGGACTAGATATTAAAGGAACAAATATATGCAATTATGGGATTTCAAGAAAATTGGAACTTATTCACACATAAATTGACTTGTCAATTGTTTGGAAGAAAATACAAGAATACCTCTGGTTTTTTAGATGCTTATTAAGATTAACAACATGTGGTTGGTTTCAAACAGCTATTACAAATGTGTAACACAATGTGGTAGGTATATGTGTAAGTGTATCAGCAGAAGAAGTGTTGGATGTATGTTTTCACTGGTTTATGATCACTTTTCAGTACAAAATCACATTATTCACCAACTTGTGAAAATGATTGCATGATAATGTTCAAAGTTTGATCTGATGTGAACAAGCCTTGGGAGTCTTGAAGGATGTTTTTATAATAAATATTTATACGAGATTCCTGCACATATACGTTGAGGATTTTATCAAAATGTTCAAATTATTTACACATCTTTTATTTTTTGACATGAAATGGAAAAGGTCAGTACAAATATCACTCTAGGGTCTCTACAATCTTGATATCTATAACAGGAAACATGTTATTCTGTATTAAAGCTAATGTTTAACATTCCAGCATTTTCTGAGACGTATTGATTGGACTTTTATAATGAGCATTTATTGGATGTTGGAGTTATTTATATTATAATAAAAGGACTTGCTCCCGGCGATTATCGATTTAGCTGATGTGAGGCTCCGAGATGGCTCAATAGTTAACAAGATAGCGTGGCAGTTAACGTCGTTGTATCTGACGTATTGTCCACAGCAGTGGACGTACAATCCCTCTATTATTTTAGGGTGTTCTTTTCTAGGTATAGCGAGGACCTCAAGACACGTGTCACACCTACTGAGTTATATTGTGACCTTAGCGAATATCCCGGTAATATTAATGTCACATTGTCGAGGCGGCATCACCTAATCTATGATGTTATATTTATGTGTGAAAGAAATAAAATACAAGTAACATAACATTTTTTGAACAGCTCCATTGGAACAGGTGAGGATAAACGTATGTGTGACACTAAGCAAACACTTTAGGAATTAAATGCTTGAAACTAAATAAATACCTTCTTTGTGATGATTCTCATCTCAGTGAAAATACTCCATTATCAGAGGAAAATTAATTATTTTTACAACTTTTCACATTATTTATTTTTGTATTATTTCCTCCAGGAAAACTGTGGATATGAAGGGTGAGAGTTATGAAGCCATATTGGAGAAGAGTCCAGGCTTCAATAACCCCAACTGCGTCCAATTTCTTTCTGAACTCCTTGGAATCTCCAACATGCACTGCACCAACTTTGCATCACTGAGGTAAATAAAATCTATGCTTTTTCTTATTGTTCTCTAGACAAATTAAAATGTTTGTAATAATAAAAAAGTTAATTAAAATCTTTAATTTTTATATCAGGGGAGGATTTACAGCGACGGAATATGCTGATGAACTTCGTCAAGCGCAAGCCAGCAAGTGGGCGTTCCGCTCTGTGGCTGAAGGGATTGAACATTTCAAAGCTGGACGCCACTCTGAGGCATTCCAATGCCTCAATAAAGCTTTAAGCATCGACCCCAGGAACGTCGAAGGATTAGTTGCAAGAGGAGCATTATACGCCAATAGTGGAACATTTAAAAAAGCCATAGAAGATTTCGAGACTTCTTTGAAACTGAATCCTAACCACGCCAATGCAAGGAAGTATCTAGGAGAGACGTTAGTTGCGTTAGGTCGGAGTTACGAGGATGAGAACAAGATCACTGAAGCACAGAAAGCGTATGAGGATTGTTTGGCGATTATTCCTTTCCACGAGGAGGCGCAGAATTCTCTGGACTTCTTGAAGAGCAAGACGTCGACGACGAAGCCTTTGATTGAACCAGCGGAGTTGTTACTGCCTGGTTTGACGGGGGCTAAGTCGTATGAGATGAAAGAGACCTTGAAGCAGTTGTTGAATTTGACTGAAAAGAAGGATAAAAAGAAGAAAAAGAAGCGCGGCAAGGGTAAGAAGAAGCGGTCGAGCAGCTCGTCGTCATCCTCGAGCGACTCGTCGAGCTCCAGTTCATCGTCAGAGTCTTCTTCCTCATCGACTGATACTAGCGGTAATGATTTTATGTTCATTTTATTAATTCACCCATCTGATACCTTTCTAGCGAGCGATTGTGATAATATTTTACGACTTAATTGTGGACAAAACTTCATTATGATACAAACAGCCTTTTACCAGAAAGGCACTCAAATTAGCACTTCATAAAAACAGCTCTACAGACTAAGCTAAGTCTAGTTCATGTCTTGTTGTAAATAGTGTACTATGCCATTGCCTATGTGTAAATAATACTTCCTGAATATTTTAGGTTCACATACTAACCATTCAATTATAGTAATTTTATTGTGCTATGCTTTTCGTCTCCTCAAAAATCTCTAGTTCTGTACTAAAGATTCAGAGAAAACGACGAATGTTATGCATGCTCTAGAATAAGACCAAAATGTTCTGTATTAAAAATGTCACTTGTGTGTTACTCCCAGTAGATTCCGAAGGTCCTAATCGCAAGAAGAAGCGTCGTTCCCAGACGAACAACAAGAGGCAACGTTCTCTGTCGCCGCTCAGCAAACGTATGGAGATGATGGGTGCTCCTGAGGCAGGGTCAAGAACCCACAACTCTCAGTTCAATCATCCGTACGGCTACCAGCCGCCGCCGCCACCCGTGGAGGAAGTCAACCCTGAGCCGCAGAGGTCTCAGGCTGATATTGATTATGAACTGAAGGTATGTTACTCATTGAAAGTCTGTTCTAAGTTCTTTTTACAGATCACCTTCCAACTTTGATTGTTATTAAGAAATTAAGTTTAATTTGTCATAAATATTGTGCAGGATCTTTTAAGAGAGGTAGAACATAGTCTAACGTTGGGCACAGAAATTGGCTTGCCCCTTTTAAAGTCCAAATAAACAACAATACCATGTTGAAAACCAATAACTTATTCTGCTTAGGTACGCAAGTTCCTAGAGATGACCAAAGAGGATTCGGACTACGAGGACAAAGTGCGTAACTTCTTAGAAGAGACTGCTCAGTACAAGCGCAACCGCAAGATGCAGGAGCTCGGCCAGCAACCGCAGCCAGGCGCCGACCGCGACAAGAAGAAAAAGAAGAAGAAAGACAAGTCAGTACCTTTCACTGAACTGTTCTGTTTGGGGTGAGCAGAGTTGTCAGCGAATGCATGGAAACTTGTAACTTCAAAACATTATTTTATGTCGAGAGTTGACACAGTTATTTAGCTGGGTATTTTTTTCTATTTCTTTTACATAATCTTATCAATGCTTTGGATTATTTTCTGGCATCTTACCATTTCATAATCATCGAACAAATTCAATGATTTTCTCTAGATTTTCCTTAAAATGAAAAATTCAAACTTGCAATGCAGTCAAAATAAATGGTGATCACGTATATTATAGCTAATTAATACGTTAATTTAACGAGTATTTATGGTTCTATAGGAAAAAGAAGAAGGAATCAAAGAGGAAGCGCAAAGAACAAGAACGGGAGGAAAAGCGAAAAGCCAAAATGGCGCGCAATACGTCCAACAACGATTACAATATACGAGACTTGGACAGCATCGGCGACAAGAAACTCCGAGATGCTATCAGGTAACGTCACTCATTCATGATAATATTATCCAGGAAGTGGTGAAGGGTCTCTTTTTAACTTTTGGACTGCTGATTTTCAGTTTAACCAATGAAGCATTGACTAATAAGACCCAATTCAAGTATTGTTGCGCGATACCCGGTACTCATGGGCGTAGCTAGGGGGGGCCAGGGTAGGCAATGCCCACCCTAGAAAAATCGACAGTATTGAAGAATTACTGTGTAAACGCTTTTTATTAGGCTGGCTTTATTGTTACGCGCGTTTCGACAGCGCCGTTGGAGCGCACGCGTTCGGAGATGTATGGGGCAGTAGTCGCGCGCTTGAGCAGCGCAGTTCAGTAAACGCGCGCTGTTCGCCGGCGCTGCCGAAGCGCGCGCCGCTCGTGCGCTTCTACGGCTAGTATGCGTTTTAGTGTGAAGATGTTGAGACGCGCCGTAAGATATTTGTTTACAAAATGAATTACATCGATACGGGACGAGTAAAAGGATCAACTACTCTTCTTCGAAGTAGCTGTTGCCTTCTTTTCCATAAAAAGTAATTAGCCAGTACTCTAACCGCATTAACGTTCATATTGTACACGACTTTTTCACAGCAGCGAAACACGCGGTACTGTATTGATCTCGTTTCACAGCGCACCGCTGTTCAGGCGCGCGCTGTGAATCAATTCGTTTTCCGTCCGTCTGTCTTTCAAGATCCTTTTTCTCAAGAACGCGTGGACGTATCAAGTTGAAATCAATATCAAATACGTAGGTCTACAGTCCCTTGGATTCCTAAAAAGAACAAACTAAGTCAATGCAATAAAAAGATATGGCCACTTATATGCGACATATTTTGATATTCGCATATACATATAGACATTTATGTATAGTTCAGCTGGTAGACTGCTCCCCTAGACGAAATCCCTACACCAATGCCGGTAGTCCAACAACTGTCAATAAATTAATTTGAATAATTACGAAAAGTTTTCTGAGTTTTATGTGTTTGCACATGACGCATGTTTAGTCAAACTATAACACAATCCATAATCGCGATTACTTGCTAACATTTTGACTAATATTGATTGGTGTTGCAGGAAAGAATTGAAAGGCAAGAAGCGAGACCTCAGTTCGGAAGGCGACTATGATAGAAAACATGATAAGAGGTAACAAGTCACAAATAACCTACACACTTGTATATAAGACTGCAATGCATTATCTTAATTATGGTCTAATTCCGCCGCTAATTGTATAAGTCAAATAAAGGATGCGTGTTAATAATAATGCCTCGTAAGCTAAGTTGAGCTGAAGATAGACTCTAATATCAGCTATCATTGTCAAAAATATAAAAATAATAATTATTATCTTCGCTCTGGGCCCTTTGAGCAAGCCCGCCGTGTCATTGCTGTACGAAAACACGCTTCGTGTGCGCTAACCGTGAATGCGTTACATACTGAAAATAGTTTACACATTATTATTTGCTTGTATATGTATTGTATGCAATAACCATATGTTAGACACACTTATTCAAAGACAATTTACTAACTATAAATTATCTCTTTGACACACGTTGTGTAAAAGAGCCGCAAAATTATTTGTTTTGTGTTTGTGCCAATAAATGTGTGTCTCTATGAGCATTTATTTATTAAAGTGTGTACGTATTTATCAGGATGCTAGACGATATGCACGGGCTCGAGGAGTTGGAGTCAAAGCTGAGCGCGTACCACGTAATGGTCGAGAAGGAGGTGCTGCACAAGCGCGACGGGCGCGGCTCGCTCAGCCCCATAGACCAGGCGCCGCCGCCGCCGCTCGAGAAGCCCAAGTGGAAGATGTCCATGAGCGCGGTCAAAGACACGTACGTGTGCGCAGCACGCTAGCTCACGCGTGACGCGACGCCGGCTGTGCAGAGCGGCAGCGCCGAGCGCGTGCGGCTTGCGAAACACGCGTGATATAGCGCAGGCTTCTTTATTAACCACGCGCGTTTACAATAAGTGTCCAATCTTGGTATCCTGTTAGACATAAGTATGACGACAAGTTCAAAATTTTAGTTAAATAATTTATTATGTTTTACGATGACAGGCTGCCAATCCATCCTACTTTTCATTTGACTCATACAATTAGCGCGGGATGTTAAGCAGAAAACAATTTTTATTTTCTTTGTTTTGCTTACATAATATATTATTATCAGCATTAGACATACTGATATACTTTTTTTACATTTGGGGGTAGATCAAATTTAAAATAAGGCAGTAATAATATAAGCAGTATCCATTGAACTGTCTTTCAAAATGTTTTCAAATGGGTCAACAATTTTTTGAAGTGTCAGTAGCCTTGTCTGAAGTCCTAATGACTTTCTACATTTGTTAAAGCTTTTGTCCCTGTCTTAATGACATTTTCTGTGTAGCTTTTGAAACACTGCAGTTTTAATCAACATATATTTTATGTTGGCAGGGTCAAGAAGAAGGAAACTCCAGTACCTAAGGGTTATAAAGAACACTATGCCTTTGAAGACAGCTCGGATGATTCACAGGACAATACAAAGGTGAGATAATAGCAACAAATAATATATCTCGTCTCCTATTGTCTTCAGTATTAGTAGACCTACGTACTGTAAGTAGTACGTCTCATTAAATAAAAACCCGGTGAAAAATGGTACTCTTTCGTTACAAAACATTCTACGATAATTTGTACTGAACAAAACCTTCGTTGGAGGGTTATTGTACAGTCACGAGCAAAAGTATGTATACACTCGGCTTTATTCAAAAGCGATTTACTCCTTTATTTTTTAATGAAATTTCATGTTGTTACGAACATAGCATTTTCGAACCCAAAGGTTTATGTAATGTGTCATATTTCAACAAAAATCGAAAAGAAAAGCGAAAAAATCGCAATTGAAAGTTGCCAAGTATTGACTTATTGGTGCTCGTGACTGTACAGGTACACGAATCTACAATATTTTAGATTCGTGTACCTGACACGAATCTACAATATTTTAGATTCGTGTACCTGACACGAATCTACAATATTTTAGGTTTACTGCGAGAAATATTGTTGTAATAATCTGTCAAATACTCTTGAATAATAACGAATATTTATTTATGTGCAGCCGTCACCCTCAAGTGGCGACAAGAACGTGTCGGTTCGTCGAGCGATGGCCATGAAGGAACCGCCGCCGCTACCGTCCGCGCCTCCGCCGAGCAAGCGGGAGCCCGACCCGCCCGGCACCGAGCCTTCGCACCCGGTAAATAAAGTAACATGAACAATTACTGCCTTATTTACCATAAAATAACATCGCGCCTGTAACCCCAAAGGGTTAGCCAGGTGTACCTATGTTACACCCACATTTTGCCACTGTTTAAGTCTCATTTATAAGAGGGCTGCCTGGGCCAGGAATCGTGTCCCAAGATCTCAGGCTCAGCAGTAAATGATAAATGATTTTATTTTGTAAGTAGGTTTGTACAAACACTTTTACACGTCAATCATATTTTAAAACTAGATGAGGTCGGCGTTTCCTATCTGACTAGTCTGAGAAGAAAGGCCGAAACAAACTCAGACGTCACAGTCTCTTTTAAAGTCCAGACATAATCTTTGTCAGATCATATGAAGACCATGTAGGTCGATGTCTGAGACGGTCTTTTGAGGAAAGAACCACACAGATTGAGAGGCCCTGTCCAGTCAGTACACGCATATGTCAGAAATCGTGCAGCTCAACTCAAAACTTAAGGAGCTCAACGGTTCGACGAACAATACCAAAGAAAGGACATTCGGGTAGGCCACATTAATTACTCAAACTGCCAGACCATGACAAAAACTAACAGAACAGAGAGAAAAATAAAAGTAGAGCTTTGCAACCACTAGACCAATGAGACAGGCACTGCTATATTATTTACTTCTTATATACCGGAAATTGTAGCGTGGGTAAACCAGCTACATGGTGTAGGTTGTCTGGATGCGGGCAGCGCGGGACCGGTTGTTGTGGCGATGGTAGTAAGGCCAGGTATATTTCAAACAGTGGTCAATCTTGTGGCTGATATGCTGCTGACAAACATTTTAAACATTACTGCTATTACTTTAACTTACACTTTTTACTTCTTTTTAACGTTTGCCGCAAATAAATGTATTTATTCTTTAAAAAACATTAATTTTCCTCTGTGTACCTGATCTTATTTCTTAGAATCGTAATCACCAAGAACATCTTTGCTAATATTACTCGGAATGGTTTTTTCAGGTCCGTAAAGGCAACATAGTCTTAGACAAGTTCGGTTCGTTCCGCCTCGCGCAAGAGGGAGAGACCCCGGTGTCGGTGGGTGACGGTCGACCAGAACAGTTTGTAACGCGTATCAAGCCGCCCTCACCTTCAGGTCGCCGCCCACGCTCACCACCCTCGCCGAGAAGACATTCATCCAACTCCTCAGACGATGACAGGAGATCCAAGCGCTCTAGGAGCAGGTTGGTACATTTGAGACATTTCTAAAGCCTAACACTTCATGCAAGAACGTAGGACCATGCTTATAACCTACAATGGGTGCAGTTATTGACATTACTAATGGAAACCACATCTTAGATATGTTGGGTATGCTCAATGCTGTAATCATACGAAAATGATCCAAGTCATTCACACAAACTTGAACCTACTTAATATTTGGGACTGAACCGACATGTCGGTCTATCCTCATCTACATACATTCACAAAGGTTTCACGGTTCATTCCGTCGTAGGTCTCGGCCACGCAAGTACCGCTCCCGGTCCCGCTCGCGCTCGCGCTCGGCGTCGAGCGCCAGCGGCTCGGCGGGCTCACGCCGGCGCCGCTCGGGCTCGCCGCGCTCGCGCTCGCGCTCCGACGCCAGCCGCTCCTACTACTCGCGCAGCAGATCACGATCACGGTCGGGCTCAAGGTATTTTTGGCTGCTGTGTGTTTTTATTTTCAATCCCCATTAGATTTTTTCTTCTTTTCTTAGCATTTGCGCATGTAATAAGCTGTATATATATGCCTTTGTCATGTATGATGCTTTAGTGTCTTGTATTATAAAATATATGTATAAGAACTATCTGTAGATAGTCCCTTTTCAATTTTTTTTCGTAGTATACCCTCTATCTAGCATGGAAACTAAACAAATGCTTTTAACGTTTATCATAATCAAACCTTACAAATCTAGCACAATATTAACAATACCGACACTTTAGGTTCCGTCGCTTCGTGCGTCGAGGAAACTGGCGCGGGCGGGGAGGTTACGAGCGCGGAACTTACTACCGTCCTCGCTTCCACACGTACAACGGAGGAGGGCAGCGAGGTCGCGGGCGCGGCGGGGGAGACTTCCGGAGGGACGACGGGCGGCGCTTCCAGCAGGAGTGGCGCGACAACCGCGCGCGGGGGGGGCGGCCCTTCCGCCCGCGCCGGGGGGGCGGCGGCCGGGGCCGGCCATTCAGGTAACAGCATTTGCATTATATACCAAAACATCCTGGGTATGTCAAATTGAACATTCTGTCACAATTAATGCCCGGTATGAAAATTACATTTCGTATTATTTAAATTATACTTATACAAACACGCGTATGTTAATTGATTTCAATAAATAAACATTTTAATAAAGCTTCTTTGTTGTTCCACAGAGGTGGTTTCCGTGACTTCAGAGATCGCAGAGGAGGCGGTCGTTACTCAAGATCGCGGAGTCCCGAAAGACCACGCAGGTCTAGGTCGTACAGCCCAGAAAGACGCGATAAAGACAGAGATAGGTCAGTGCATTATTACCACAGTGTTTAGTAGCACTTTCTGCAAATACAATGTTACACTTGAGATTGATGACAAACTCAATAAACAAAGAATATTGTTAAACAATTCTTCGACTGATATACAAGAGACATATTGCACCAAAAAAATACATCATGAAACCAAACTAAATCTCTTTTCACAGTTACTCCCGTTACTCGGAGCGCGATAGTCATCGTAGTGAGGGCGAATATGAAGAAGAGAGATACGTGGACAGAAAAGAATACGACGGAAAGTGGGCAGATGGAAACGAGCCTGAAAGAAACCCCCACCCCGAAGAAAAACAGCCACCCGCCGAACAAGCCCCCAAAGAATAAATCACAAATGTTTAGATTTGCCACTGAGTGCTAGGTTTACGGTTAGGTTATAAGTTTTGTGGTGCTACACACCATTATCTACGTACATTTTGACTGTGAATCAACTGATCATATTAACAATTTAATGACAAACAATAAGTCACACTAATTTCACTACAGAGTCCACAGTATCAGTTATCCACGGTCGGTTTTCGGTATTACAAAATATATTCAAGTTATTATTAGCTGTAAATATAGACATAGAGTACAATATGATGGATTTTCTGTTTTCATAATTATTGTGATGTATAATGGTCTACATAGAATAGAATACCAATTTCGCATTTAAGTTTTCCATTGGGATACTGCTTAGTTAATACTTTGCTATTCAAACGCCACAAAAATAATGATTGACTATTCCCAAATTTTAATATATTTTCCACTCTGTAAACAGATCATTCCAAACATAAGTGGAACGGAAAAAAGTGAGTCAGGGACTACAATTTTGTTCCTTTAATTTGTGATTGGTGCAACTAATTCAATAAAGTGACTTGATGTAATTATGTAGTTTTTATTTCATAATAAACTATCCAATACCTAACCAGAGAATACACCAATGTTAAAACTCGAGTTACTACTTAGTACTATAAGCGAATTCGTCATACACGAACGCAACATTTCCCCTGCCTATAATAAAAAAAAACTTTTTACAAAAAAAAAACCGCCTTCAAAAAAAGACAAACAAAAACGATTCGAAACTTAATTTAAAGGTAAACTTATTTGACATTAATATTTTGCAAATATTCAAAATTGTTTACTTCTTTTTGGAGTCTGTGCCAGCAGTTGTATCTTGTGCCATTTATTTTTTCAATTCACGATTATAAAATTTTAAAACAGATGCTTACAAACTTAATGCTTCAAAAATTTCAAAGTACTTAAAAAGTGGCAGGGGATTTTTATACGTATGTATAATTATTATTATTTAAAAGAAATTATTGTGAAAATTGTGTCAATTTGTTTTAGAGTACAGTCTAGTCTGTATTTATGTTTTAATTATTCTAGGTATGCAATAGGTATCTTGGTAGTTTTATAGTAAATGTTAGAGGTCGTTTTTCGAGGTATTGTTGCCCATACGTATTTCCTTGCCTTGGCTGGCACCGACTCCAAAAAGAAGTAAACAATTTTGAATATTTGCAAAATATTAATGTCAAATAAGTTTACCTTTAAATTAAGTTTCTTTACAGGAATTCAATTTTTTATTTTTTACTTTTTAGTGCAGGAACGTTTTTGTTTGTCTTTTTTTGTAAAAAGTTTTTTTATTTCTAGCCGTTTAGTGTATTTTTTATTATAATATCCTAATGGCAACGTAGTTAATATCTTTTCTACATAGAATATTATTTTGAAGAAGTATCAATATCATACAAGTAGGTACATATTACTGTCTACTTTCTGATCTTTAATTTGATCCCGTAGAGAGATGATAATATGACGCATGAAACACTGTCGATTCTTATACGTCGTATGCTGCCTCTAATATTGAGCTGGGCGGTAACAGTCCATAAACTACAAGGGACCACCCTCGAGAGAGCTGTGATCGACCTTGGTAAAAAAAACTTTGCAAAAGGACAAATATATGTCGCGCTAAGTCGTGTCAGAAGTTTGGAAGGCATAGTGTTATCAGATTTAGACGCCAATAAATTATTGAATCGACCACACGATGATCGAGCGATGACAGAGATAACAAGGTGGCGGAATCTGCCATCTGATAATCAAGACAACACATAACGTGCCATGGAATAGGCCTACCGGGGAAACCACATTAACCCATTCATTGCCACTTAAATTTTAAAAACATCACCTGGGTGCCACTTAATATTTTTAATGATTACAATAGAAAATACGTAATTAAATGTGTTTTTTAATTTAAAAAAAACCCTAAATAAAAAAAACCCACCCAAAAATGGTAAACGCAACAAATGCGTTGGTGGCACTAGTAAAAGAATTTAAATCGTAAGTGCCCTTGAACACACCGTTTGCGTTGACGTTTGGATAGTATTATGCAACATGTTCAAGCAAGCAAGATATGTCAATATAATTATGTACTTGCCTTCTTTATTCATATAATCTAAATCTAAATTATAAATAAACAATTTATAATTTAGTATTAATATTTTCTGCTACTCCTACTAATATTATAAGTGCGAAACATTGTGTGTGTGTGTTTGTTACCGCACGTTTGCACTGTCGAAACATTTACAGGAAAGAATGTTGTGAACGCATAATCATTTTTCTTGACATATTTGACATTATATGATTGCATATACGCTTTCAACATATCTGAGTGCTGAGTGCGAGTTATTTTTACTTTAACGCGATCAAAACGTTACGGCGCATAGCCCTCTGATTGGTTGATTAGCTTGGAGCGGGCCAATCAGAGCGCCGAACGACATAAACAAACTCGCACTAGGCACTCAGTTTCAAAAGATTTCGGCCTAAGGATGAATAGCATTTAAATACCATTGTGGTAATTCTACATAAAATAAATTTAATGAAAATCCTGTGAGTTTATAATTTAATTTTACATTTTTCACTTTGTCAAATATATGCCAGCTTGCAAAATATTTTGTAAGTATGTAAGTCATTTACTAGTCGTAATCTAAACAACGTCGTAATATAAGTAACGTGCATACATTTTGGCGTGATTTAATATGCATAAAACCATCCAAAAAAGATTTTTACTGCTATGCCAATGAACGCACCGTATGCGTGCATGTGATTTTATTTTAAAAATACATGATGAAACAGCGGAAAAAAATGATAAAATTAAGAATATTGCTTAATTTTATCTCCCAATTCACAAATATACAATAAACACCCAATAAAACTTCAGTTATTCCAGAATTAAAATACGACCTTCACAGCACCGACCGTTTTTTCCTTACCAAAACAAGAATGACAGTCCGAAGCAGAAACCAACAGTGTTTCCACATTTAAAAATTGTTTCTAGCCGTGAATGTTGCCAAATTTTTAAATAAATTTCTATCATTTGTATGTAATGGCAAAAAACGTCCTATAGTACACTCAACGCATATGGTACGTTGGTGGCATGACGTAGTAATCTTGATCAACGCAAATGGTGCGTTGGTAGCAACGAATGGGTTAAAAAAAACGCGCCCAGCACACTACCTCATAGGTGGCGTGGAAACGTGTGCATACTACCAAGAAAACAATTTTATTTTAGTAAATAATAGAAGCGATTTTTTTTGAACATTGTAAGCAAAATGCCTTTAATATTTCAGAAGTTGTTTTGTGGACACATTGATGATAACATCAAAACTAGATTTTCAATGGCACCTTGGATTCAGAGTGCATCTCATGACAGTTCTAAGCCCAAATACTGCTAGGATACATTGTTTTATTTTGAAGTTCTCATGCCAACCTTCCACCTTCCAGCTCCATCATCAGATCAGTTCGATAGTAACTTATAGCCAAAGTGCATTTCATGACAATTCTAATAAGCCCAAACACGGCTAGAATAGGTTGATTAATTACGGAGTTCCGGTACCTGTCTTCCGGCTCCATCATGATCATCAGATCAGTTCAATGATAACATTTTCAATATAACTATTCAGGATTGTATGTTTATTTGTATTGTCATAGTTGCTTAACTATCTTGATTGTGATATCTATGCGAGTGACAAGTTCCGTTAGCCATATCTGATCTTCTTCACCAGTTCCACTTCATCAAATGTTACTTTTTGACTGTAAACGCTTGATTTCTCGATGAAAATATTAAAATTACTATATAGTTGCCTATAATATTTGAGGAGTTCCCTCGATTCCTCATGGATCCCATCATCAGAACTGGATTTTGAAAAAAATGGGACCAATCTGGAAGCATATCCTTTAAAGTTAAAAAAAAAATTTGCAAATCGATCCATAAACAACGGAGTTCTGAGGTAACAAACATAAAAAAAAAAAAAAAATACAACCGAATTGAGAATCTCCTCTTTTTTTGAAGTCGGTTAAAAAGAGAGACTTCGCATTTATAACAGCTGTGTGGATAAGACTGTTTCTCTAAAAAGACGAAAGATTTTGATTATATCGCATACTCTTACTCATTCCCTTATCAATAACATGCGATATGACATGACCTACGAGTAGCTCTAGGCAAACTTAGAATAAAATTCATCTCTCGCTCAATAATAAAGTATACAGGGTGTAAAGTTGGAGGGAAAGTACCTGAAGGCCCAATTCCCGTAATTAAAAACGTGTCTAGAGACGCAGTCTCATCTCAGCGACAATGTCAAAAATGTAGGGGAATTAGAGGTATTTTTGACATATTGCGACTGAGGTCAGGCTGAACGTTGCCCCTCAGAATGTAAGTATTGATTTGACCATTTTTTTTTACTCCAAGGAAACATTGAATGATGATTTCATTTTCTCAAAAGTAAATAAAATCCTGACGTCGCGCCAGACCAACACGAACTTGACTGCTACCGATAGAACTGGCCCGCAGTCAGTGGCGTAACTATACCCTTTGGGGTCTGTGGCAAATTCATGAGATAGGACCCTCAATGTATAGAAGCTCAACCAACGTTATATTTTTTTTTACTGGCTCTTCGCCCGCTAAATTACGAAATCTACGTGGACGAAACGTAGATTTCGTAATTTCTCCTACAAAATTGAATACTGCTTCATTGGTCTAGTCGTCGAAAAAAGTTTGCATTTCTATACTTATGTTAGGACCCTCGTCAGCATATGGCCCTCTCGGACCGGGGGCCCCTTCCAACTAGGGGCCCGTGGCATTTTGCTACTCCTGCCATCCTATTGTTACGCCACTGCTGGCAGTGGCGGTAGACAGACATGTAGGAAAGAAAGGGCTTTGCCCAGCAGTAGGACATTACGGGCCGAGTAGATAGGTACAAAATTGCATTCATACATTTTTGCCAAGTCGCTAGTTAAAACCGGGAATCGAACCAACTCAAATGCGAAAAAGGAACTTGTATTTTAAGCCGCCACTTGATAAAATGTGTCAATTGGAAAACTATGTAGGTATATGTAGTTCGGAAGACAACTATAATTTGGTATCTTGGAGCTGATCTGATGATGGAGCCAGGAGGTGGATAGTAGAACTCTTCATTGCTTTCTAGTAAACCTCTCAAGTTTAGGCTTCTTTGGTTCGTTTTGATGAGTCCAATATATTGCACTTGGTGTCGAGGGTCTGATGATGAAGCCAGGAAGTGGATAGTGGAACTCTTTAGAGGCTACTAAACCCCTCGAGTTTGGGGTCATATGATTCGTTTTGAAGAGTCCAATATATTGCACTTGGTGTCGAGGGTCTGATGATGGAGTCAGGAGATGGATAATGGAACAATTTACTACTTGAGTTTCCTAGTAGTCCCCCCCCCCCTAATCGTCATAACTCAGTCAATTTATACTTATTAATTTAATGGAGAAATACCTACTAGACGCAAGTAACAAATAAAAAATATGTAGTCTAAAAAAAAACACTCATTTAGGTATAAGTAATTCAATTAAATTATTTTATAATTTTTTTAAACTACATATTTTTTATCTAGGATTCTGCGAATGTACGTCTCCGATATTAGCATCGAACAAATAAATGATTTTATAATCTAACTGGGCGTGGATATTCTATATACGGTTATCTTTAACATGATTTTGATTTGATACTAAGTACATAGAAGTTATCAAGTCGCAATCATTTTATTATTAACTCAACAGATAAAAAAAATAACAACATCGGGTCGGTTTCCAGTCTAACTGGATGCAGCTGAATACCAGTATTTTACATGAAGCGACTGCCTATCTAACCTCCACAACCCAGTTACTGGGTAATACGATACCCCTAGGTAAGACTGGTTGACGAGACTTTCGGGCTTCTGACGACCCGTAACGACTGCCAAAGATCTACGAATGACAGCCGGATAAAAAAACACAACATTTGAGGTAAAAATGTTTTAGCAACATTATTATTTTAATAAATTATGCATGTTTCTTCTTTTTCTTATTTTTGATTTGGGTTCCCTTCACGACATTCCAGTACCAGAGTAGTTGCGCTACTATAGCGCCATTGGCCACTGTGGAAACACAGTAGGTCACAATAATGATAAAGTCTCCTGTTTCGACAAGTGATGTGAAAATTCTGGCTATACTGCCTCCAAACAGCAACAGACACGTAATTGCTGATAACTGCCCAGTGCTGCCATTTTTGTAATTTGTGATTACTTGAATGGACTGAAAAGAAAAAAATGCTTCATAAAAAACCTGATAAAAACGATTTCAGGGCCATCACTTAATTTACATAATCTCTTTATTTATAAATTCCCATGAATCTTGTCACAAACATATTGTATAAATAGCTATTATAATAATGTGAATAATTATGTAAAGCTTGCTGCTTTAAATGTTCTGTAATCTTTTTTATGTGTTTAATAAGATTATGAACTATCCTGCTATTACCTGGCATGAATACCTATGGATAATGATTTTTTATTTCATTTTAGGTTCATCATCGGTATATATATTATTTTAATAAATTTATTATAAACTGAAAGCATAGATCTAATTACTATTATGGCAGTGTCTCCTTAGACTACTATTTGAAGCAGTAGTTATAAGGGAAGGCCTATTTTAAGCAGTGGATGTTCATGGACTCATAAATGGTAAAGCTAGATTACTTTTGAGATAGTGACAAGTTACCACGCCCTGATATAATAATAATAAAATTTCTATAGTGTCTCGTTCCACCTGAAGGACTAAGTGCAAAAACCAAACCCGTAACATTGAACATAGTGTCTCTTTCAATGTCCTACAACCGATTAAAATGTGTCAGGGCTGATTATTCTAATGCAATATAATTTTATCTGAGGAATAATTTTGAATTTTTGACAGTTCTGTCGATTGAAAAATCAGCCCTACGTATATCACATTTTGTGAACAGGTTCCGGCATGGTAAATGAGACACAATAGAAGATTTATTGTTATGACAGCTATAGCCATATGAAAATGTTAATTAAGTGTAAACCAGGAGTGCCCCAAAATTTACTCATTTCAAAATGCTGATTACCTTAGCTATAACAATAATAGGAACAGTAAGAGCTTGCATAGTCCACAGCACATGTGTTGGTGTAAATCCACTGACTAATGCAGACACACAGGCTGCATAAGTGCTCAAAAACACAACAGCTCTACCCGACGTCCCACTATAGTGCAGCACCAGGGCTGCTATCACTGCTGTTTGTATTGCAAGGAAAGTACCTTCTCCCCATGCACTGGAAAATAAAATAATTGTTTTGGAGATTTTTTTTTATCTTATCTTTTCACCTACTGGGCTAAGAGAAGATGTTCCCTGCCTCTAATCTGACAAGCTATGTTTTGTATTTTTTATACTAGGTAAGTTTGAACAATGCAAATTAATTCTCTGTAACTATTAAGTTGAGTAGTTACTATGAAATAATGCATTTAGCTGTATTATTGATCTATTTACACATACGGAAATCTTAAGACAATACAACACACCTAAATGGAAAGCCCATAACATAACTGTATGCAAAGTTTGCTGTGATTCCAAATAACTCCAAATATACTCCATAAACATTTATGCCCTCAGCACTCTTACTGCTCAAAATTTTCAATATTTGCGGTACTTTCACGAGGATGGAGCCGGCAATGATACCCAACCCGAGACCCTTGCTTAGCGTCGCGGTCATACAAGGACCTGAAATAACAATAAATATTTACGTCTGCAACTTTACATTCTAGCCTTCCAAAATGACACACAAAACAGTAACTGGGAATCCAGCGCAAATGAATCACTTCCAATTAAACAAATATCTAGAACAAAATTACCATCAAGAAAGTTGAATTTCACGAGATATTCTTCGTAACATTTCTCTGTTAAAACCGACAACAATAAACCTTTAAAAAATTCTGCCATTATGCTTAAATAGTTTAAAACTGTAACATTTAATAAATAACAAATTTATTGTTTGATCAATACATTTAAAATAATTATTGATCTATTGCCTTAGCGGCAAATACAACAACCATCGACGAGCAAAGTTCACGTAATGACAATGACATTATGACAAACCGGAAATTGGATTACTTTGACTTGACATTGGTGACACGACATAGACAAGTGACAGTAACACACTAGTGATTTCAAGGGTTTTCTTGTTTTCGATTCAAACGTGAATTATCGGTTTTTAATAAATAATTATTTGAGGTCGAGGGGATGTGGGCTTATGATTAAATGAGAACAGCCGCACGGGTCGATTGAAGGTTAAGCTACGCTTGCCGGGGTTAGTTCGTAGATGGGTTACTATCTATTGCATATCGGAACCCCTCACTGCCTCAAAAAGCACGTTAAGCCTTTGGAACCGGCTGTCGAAGATCTTTGATAGGCGCTACGGACCACAGAACACATACCCTAAGGCGGGTTACGGACAGTCAGAAGCCCGAAACTGACAGCCAGTCTCACCAAGGGATATCGTGTTACCCAGTAACTGGGTTGTGAAGGTCAGAGATAGGCAGTCCCTCCATGTAAAATATTGGTTTTCAGCTGCATCCGATTAGATTGGAAGCCGACCCCAACATTGTTGGGAAAAGGCTAAACAAATTGTGGAGGC
Source organism: Apamea anceps (assembly GCA_951799955.1). Lineage (NCBI taxonomy): Eukaryota > Metazoa > Arthropoda > Insecta > Lepidoptera > Noctuidae > Apamea > Apamea anceps. Next base: position 6,952,192 of record OX637505.1, on the reverse strand, counting down.
CTATTTCTTCAGATTGATAGTATATAGCTTCCAGGGTGTGATAGTGAAACATTTAAGCACTCCACTTATGTATAGCCTAGGCGAAAATCGATGGGATTCATAAAATTCCAAGACGTGAAATTTTCTTAAAATTTATAATTAAATATTATTGGCTATGGGAAAAGATAACATCACACCTGTATTCCTCGTCGGGTTAGGCAGAAGTATAATAGTATGCTCACATTTCATCAGTGATGTCTCTATGTGATATAGGAAGCGAGTCTGTCTTTTTTTTGAGAAAAACCCAGTAACATCGCTTAGTTCTTGAACTCGGATCCGAACCCAAGAACCCAACTCTCAGAAGTAACTGTAGCGACCAAAAGCCGGCTTCATGTATGTACATGCCACAGAGCTGGACAGCAAGGTTGTATAAACGAATGAATATTGTGTCAACGCGGCGCACGTACCGATATTCGTATACACAAACATGCGGTCCGTCCGGGGCCGGTGCGGCTCCGACGTCATAGGAAGCCTAATGAGGCAGTTAATTTATGTAGCTAAAATGGGGAATGATATTATATAGAGGTATGGGGAACAGGGTGTAAAGTTCACTCATCCTCCTTAGGAATAGGAGGATCCTCCGACCAGACGGGTGTCGTGTCAGACAACTGCCCGATGAATATATGCTAATTGCGCGGTAAACTCTGCTTGCGAGATGCAGGATGTTGCGTGACGTCAGTATGACGCGTTGTTCGCTTGTGGCGTTTTAGATACTGCTAATTTATTTTTAGCCTACGTTGTCCCACTGCAGGGCAAAGGCCGCCCTTTCTTCTTTCCACTCTTCTCTTTCTTGAGATAGTGTGGAAAGCTGGATACGTCAAAGGAAAGATACTATATCTAAAATTTGATCAGATAAAAAAAGGGTCATACAAATTAAACGAACACATCAGGTGAAGGGCTTTATATAATTAAATGAATAATGAGTTACTAGCACTAAGAATGCTCAGGATGCACTTTATGAAAATTTATTGTAAACAAAATCTTTATCACACTTGACATAATTATTTTGTTTGTTCAGGGTACGCATAACGTCAGGACGATTGAAATACAATGCCGTAATCCAATATTAAAATCGATTAGGTACTTCCCTTTCATACTTTCAAAATAAAATTCGCGGCCGTAACAAATATGTATTTACAGAATTATAATCTTAAAGTCATCAACACAACTCTCTAAGATCAAGTAATCCTACTGAATGACTATTTCATGAAATCTTGACATTTTAGGATTATGCTAACTTAACAAGTTGTATTACTGATTCTAATGATTATAATTCTGTAAATACATATTTGTTACGGCCGTGAATCATATTTTAATCAACGTACAACTTAGTACTGACCAGCAATTTTCAATAAACCTAAGAAAATTTGAATTTTGCGGGCTACCTTGGAGCATCCACCTTAAGTGAGGCCTTTCTTGTAAGGCTACTGATGCCGATCAGTATAAATATCTCTTTTGTGCAAAATACATAACATCTACATTATTCTTTAACAATGAAAAACTTCGTCATCAAGACAGACAGACACATTATTGTGTCGTTTTGTCTGGTCACGACTCGTGACTCGAGATACAGCAATCAAACGAATCTGTTCAGCATCCTAATTGCGTAACACACTATCAGTCACAGTCGAATCGTTTTGAAGGATATTGCTAATCCATTGCTTCAACGCAATTAATGTTGTTGAACTTTTAAAATGAAAACCTTCCTACTGTTAGTGTGTTACAATTTACCCCGCAGGACTACGTCAAATCACGAGTTTTGAGGATTTTGATTATTACACGAGTACGACACGATACAACACAGTAATATGATTCCGGCTTAACTAAGTTATTATTACACATAAATGGCTTACATTACGTAATGAAAATAGGGATTATTGCGGGGGAAACGATTTATTTATAACAAATGAGCAGAAGGAAACATGAAATATGGATGGAAGTGAGATGATTGAATAAGGCAAACATAACACAACATATCATCACACTTGTAATCCCCGAAGGGTTGGGCAGAGGTGTATGAATAGTACGCCCACATTACTACAGTTAAGTTTAAGCCCCATGTTAGAGGGGGCGAGCCTAAGGCAAATATTTATATTATTAATTTGTTTGCACTTTCACATGTTTCTGATGTTTCACAGAAGAACTTGAGAAATTCCAGAGTAAAGCTGGCTCCACATTTGCAGTAAGAAGACGTGAACGTGTATAACTTTCGAATCAATCAATTCAAAAATATTTATTTGTTAGAATATGGTACATAAGGTGTTACAGTAAATTTGTTTCAGCATATCCTGCCATAACATGGCGTGCAAATATATTTACACCTATTTCGCGCCTATTCCTCAGTCAGAGTCTGTGTGATAAACCCACAAGAGTGGATGAATATGCCTATGTAGCTGAGATATCCTACGCACCAAGAATTAAGAACGACGACACTGCGATCACTGCGCGTGGCATTAATTTTTGACGAAATATGTAGCCAGCTTTACAGTGTTGAACTCATGTATAAAATAATGTAACTGAAATGACTTATTTTATTCTAACCTACAATCGTTACCATAAATTCACAAACGTATGTACATTTATAAAAGTCTATCATTTAATTATTTATTCATCACTGAAAATAATAATTTTGAACTAAAACAACCACCTTTCATTTGTAGAAGCAACTGTATGGTGTTTTGTGACTAAACTAGCGTTTTATATCTGTCATGGTGAATACTAGCACTGCAAAAGATTTGACTGAAATAATGCAATTGTTTATTTTCCGTAGTTTGGCCGATGCATTTGTTATTATTACAATATTACAATAGTGCAGTTCAAACATTATTTATAAGGCTCCTCTGTGAAATGTTATCTAAATGTTATATATTAGGCATGGGTTCGATATATCAAAACGTAACTTATATCGGATATGTGTTTAATATCATACCATATCGATATCTAAATATACATAACCGTTTTCACAAAAACTTCATCGAGCTATGGTTTATCCAAAGCTCAACAACGAGAACGAACTACGAAAACGCAAACTTCACATCACGAGCCGATATGACATCGACGGTTTTCAAATCGTACTACTGATATCGATATCTTAAAACGCCCATGTCTAATATATATCGGCAGCATTTAGATAGGATTAATTCTTACAACTATTCAATAATTTGTTTACTTTTCAATGTAGTTCACAAAAATAGTTCACCATTGTTGCACAGACAATCTTAATAAACCACCAGTACAAATAAATTATTAATAATTATGTACACAACATTGTGGACGAAACGAATTGGAAGTATAAACAAGCCTATCATTGAGAAAGTCGTTGATAACTGGGTAATAGATTTCCACTACAATTGTAGCACATTATAAACATTATTTTACAAATTGGTTACACATCTGGTGTGCACAAGGGCCAGTTGTTTCCTCAGACACACTCTATACCTCATGACCCCCCTTCTTAGACACGTACACAATTTATTTCGCAGCATATCTTGAAGCGCTGTCATAGCACCTTGGTGAATTTGTTCGCCGAATCTCCACCACAAGTCCTTTAATTTTTACTACACTCATTAAAACTACCTCTTGCCTTTAGAAAATAAGAAATTACTTGTACACATAGAATCTAAGCTAATGAAAATGTCTCTTAGGTAATACCTGTAAAGTAAGTATGATGCTAATGAATAATGATCATCCTCATTCTTTAGAAAGTGGACATCAACCTTACTGATGACCACAACTCATGATAGAGGGTTCAAAGAGAATGATAGTTTAGGTCTTGAATTATTTTTGCCTAATATTTTTCTCTGTTCCTCTTTTACTCTTTTTTCTTGTTCTTTTTTCAGTTTCTGCCTTTCTTCATCCATTTTCCTTTGTTCTTCAATCATGGCTAGCCGCTCCTCAGCCTGGAAAAAAGATAAAATTGTGTTTAAATCCGATTTTATAATTGTAGTGATTGCTATCCTATCCAAAGGCAAAGGATTGTAAAGTAAAAAAGAAGTATATTTTGATGTATTTTTTTTTTTTTGTTTTGAAAGTAATTAAAGCATTTTTTTAAATCCGTGTAATCCTTAATTGAACTCCACTTTTCTAAACTTTGATCCGTTTGTCAACACTATGAACTAATGGATCTTTTCTTCTAGATTGTCAACAGTAACACTGTTGACAATCTGGAAACGACAGGGGTATTACTGATCGGTCATAATCGAAATAAAGTCCCATTCATCAACACTGAAAGAATAAACCTTTTTTCATCAAAAATGTTAACGACAGGGTGTTACTTTTTGGGAGTATTCGCATTATAGGGGTATTTAAATAACCTAAAAAGAAATGACTTTTCTTTAATATAATATACAAGGTTTATACGATAACTTACCAGCTTGCGCTGAGCCTCTTCAATCTTTTTATTATTTTCTGCCATGATTTCTTCCAGCTCTTTCCTTTTACGAGCTTCTTCCTCCTGTATAATAGAAATAATATGTTAATACTGTTCTTTATTTATAAGAGTAGCACTATGCATTAAAACAGAGTTTACGCAAACATAGCCTTTAAAAAAATGGCTGTTTTCGCAAACCTCAATTCTTCAGCTCTTGAATGACTAGATGTTGTTGATCACACATGTTTAGACTGATATTGAAAACTTTTTCGTCTCCTAAGATAATAATTTTAAGTAAAAAAAACATAATTATGCAATGCCATAAAATGTATAATGATGAAACATCAGATAAATGTGTATATCCTTCATTTGAAACAGTAATGTGGTTATACAAAAAATAGATTCAAAAAATACCTTCAGCGCTCACGTCTGGATCCTCAAGCTGCGTCTCCAATAAATTCTTAGGGCTTCTTGCTCTTGATCAGTCTTCCGACCTGACTTATAGACTACGTGACTGCCAGGGACAGTCAAGCGAACAATTTTAAAATGCTAGCCGGACGCCTTCATGGCAAACTTACAATATGGCAGGATATAGTATAAACTCTGCCTTGTTGGTGCGTATGAAATATATGTGGTTATAAAAATGGACATGTATATAATTATTAATTACAGAGACAGCCAGCCTCGGTGAGTGACAATTAATAAGAATTCAAGAAACTAATTCTTGTATGCACTCGAACTACACCTGACTGGACCTTTAACAGATATGATCGAAATAATACTTTTATTAGTTCCTCTATTTGTTATGATGCTGGTATTAAATATTGCATTTACACTTGTGTTACTGCGAGAGCAACATATGTTGCTGTCGCAGGGTATGTGTTGTCATGTGTATATGCAACATTGTGTAGTGTTGCCAGTACACATGACTGGTATGTACTATAGTCAGTTACCTGTCTAGCCAGCTCCTCACGTCGCTGTTGTTCTCTCTGTCTTTCAAGTTCTTCCATCATTTCTTTCTCCATCTTGCGTTTGGCCTCTTCAACCCTTTTAGCCACTTCTTGTTCAATTTCATCTTTTCTTTTTTCTAATTCTTCTTCAACTCTTTTCTTCACTAGGAGCTCTATTCTTTTTGCTGCTTCTTCTTCCACCACCTAAACAAGTTACATTTTAAAATCTGTAGTCAAAAGTCACAAGACTATCCAATCTATGAAGGCTTTATTTCGTTTGTATGTACACTCCTACATTATTATTGTTTCTAGTTTTAGAATAGCGTCTCCTAGCACAAGTATCTTGATTACTTAAAAGGAGACCTCTATTGTAAGCATTATATTGTAGAAGTTTGTAAAGTTAACTGAAATTAATTATTATTATTTATTTAGAGATGCTAACATTAATATCATAATTATACACATAGACTTAGATAGAAACAAAGTCGCTTTTTGTGACCACTTATAATTTAAGTGGTCACAAGTTGTGTATTTAGTAATTTAAAATAAAGAAATAAAAATAGGCCTTACATAAGTAGAGCTGTATGTTAGAATTGCAGCCAATACCTAAGCTAACTTAATATCTTGTAATAATAATTTAGGTCTAAGTCATCATCTAAATACACAATGGATTTCAATACGGTTTGTACTATGGTTTAGAGAGTTTAGAAGGTTAATGTGTATAATACATTGATATGATATTTAATTTTTAATATTTAACTTTGTTATAGGGCTGAAATCATCATACTTTGGCAACACCAAAACCACCACCTAGCACCTGTGTAAAGCAGGGGTGGGTAACTAGTTCACAATATTTTAACTATGTAATGTTGGTTTGTACAGTTTTGAATATTCTAGTAAACGAATTCTGGTAACCCTAGCCCAAATTACCACGCCCAGGAGCGATCATGTTCCTAAACAGTTTGGTATCTATGACAATATTTACTTTCTGTTCGGCTTCTCTTACGCGTCTCTGTCTTTCCATTTCAGCCAGTCTGTCAACTTCATCCATTTTACTGCGCCCCTTCGACTTCTTCCTATTATGACTTCTACTTCCATCATAGGAGACGTCACTGCTGGTCGAAGTAGACGCGGAATGCGATCTTTTTCTGAAAATATACAACGTATAATATGTCAAACAAATACATAGCAAAGAGTTGCTAAGTCAAATCATTTGCAAATAGTTTACCTGGATTTTGAGCTCCGTTCCCTCGACTTTTCTACGAGTTTCGAACTTCTGCTCCTTGATGTAGAACGATCCTTGGAGCGACTCTTCTTCCTAGAATGTTTGCTAGTTTTATGGTGGCGCCGTGGCGACTTACTACGTGATCTCGACCGACCCATCGTTAATCAATAGATACAAAAATGCAGTAATTTAAAGTGAGCCACACTTTTTCGCTAAATAGCATTCACATCAACAGACTCACAGTCACGCATTGCCATGTTTGACAAGCGACGCCATTTTTTTGCAAAGCAGTGAGCATAGATAATTCAATAGGGAAGTGAACACTTCACATAGTGAGATCACCAGCACAGAGATAATTAATTACGGAGTTCCTATGGCCACCTTCCAGCTCCATCATCAGATCAGCTCTATGTCATAATAATATTGCATTGTCATCTGATTTATACATGCATACAAAATTTCAGCTCAATTGGAAACCGGGATGTGGATCAAATTTAACTTGCAAGATATGATTACAGACAGACAACGGGACAGGTGAAACTGAATAAAAGCTTGTAAAATATCGAAAACTACAATCGGATACATTCAGCGATGTAATAATAGCACAGAGTACTTTTTAAACTCTACAGGAGGCTTACTATGACCTTTTAAGAAAACGTTCAATTTTCATTCAGTTCAGAAGCAAGCCTAATTTATTTCTGCTAATAATCGTACTGGGAGTGAAAGTGAAAAACTATTGAACTAAGTTCACCGAAGTTGAATGGTAATGCTTGTCTGTGGCCAGGAGGACAATTCTCGTAATTCTGATCTCAGTCTCAATCTGTCAAAAATACGTCTAATTTCCCTCATTTTGACAAATTTTTGACATTTGTTTGTCGCCATATAAAAATGTACTCTGTGTTTGTCGCCGAGATGAACGTTTTAAATTATGAGAATTGGCCTTCTGTTGTAATGCCATTGATTTTTAATAGGCATCGTTCAAAAACTTAAATCTAATACTATTTTCACATTACCGGTTTTTTTTTAAATAATAGAAATATGAGTTTCATGGGTATATACATATTTTAACTATGATAATAATATTGTATAACAAATTACCTTGATAAAATTATCTAAAAGCACTACAAAGCTCAATTTACCGTTCAAAACAACGAAGGATTCAACGTGATTTTGAAAGTGTGTGGATAAGTCATGCAACAATTAAAAAAAAAGTAATTTTACGCGCCAAATAAATATTTGTATGTTTGGTATACCTCTTCACAATGTCGTAAGTTTGTTTATTTACACGAAAATGTCCTATTGGTGTACTTCACGCGTTTTTGATCGAAATGTTGCATAAGATATTAATTATAACTAATGTGGTGAATTTATTTTTAGTGAAACACGAACAAGTTTTCATGTTATTATGACCCAACTGCTTCGCCGGGAGTTCTTAAAAATAATCATAGAGAAAACGCAATTAGGTATAACAAATCCACCCAATCACGGGAAGTACGGGGACATGTGGAAAAGGGTTGCAGAGAGAATATAGTATTTTGGTATTCGTACTAGGTAACATAAACCTAAAAAAAAAACCGGCCAAGTGCGAGTCGGACTCGCCCATGAAGGGTTCCGTTACGTTACGATTTATGACGTATTAAAAAAAAACTACTCACTAGATCTCGTTCAAACCAATTTTCGGTGGAAGTTTATATGGTAATGTACATCATATATTTTTTTTAGTTTTATCATTCTTTTATTTTAGAAGTTACAGGGGGGGGGGACACACATTTTACCACTTTGGAAGTGTCTCTCGCGCAAACTATTCAGTTTAGAAAAAAATGATATTAGAAACCTCAATATCATTTTTGAAGACCTATCCATAGATACCCACACGTAAGGGTTTGAAGAAAAAAAAAATTTTGAGTTTCAGTTCTAAGTATGGGGACCCCCAAAATTTATTGTTTTTTTTCTATTTTTGTGTGAAAATCTTAATGCGGTTCACAGAATACATCTACTTACCAAGTTTCAACAGTATAGCTCTTATAGTTTCGGAAAAAAGCGGCTGTGACATACGGACGGACAGACAGACAGACAGACAGACGGACAGACAGACAGACAGACAGACAGACAGACATGACGAATCCATAAGGGTTCCGTTGCCATTTGGCTACGGAACCCTAAAAACCGGCCAAGTGCAAGTCGGACTCGCCCATGAAGGGTTCCGTTACGTTACGATTTATGACGTATTAAAAAAAAACTACTCACTAGATCTCGTTCAAACCAATTTTCGGTGGAAGTTTATATGGTAATGTACATCATATATTTTTTTTAGTTTTATCATTCTCTTATTTTAGAAGTTACAGGGGGGGGGACACACATTTTACCACTTTGGAAGTGTCTCTCGCGCAAACTATTCAGTTTAGAAAAAAATGATATTAGAAACCTCAATATCATTTTTGAAGACCTATCCATAGATACCCCACACGTAAGGGTTTGAAGAAAAAAAAAATGTTGAGTTTCAGTTCTAAGTATGGGGACCCCCAAAATTTATTGTTTTTTTTCTATTTTTGTGTGAAAATCTTAATGCGGTTCACAGAATACATCTACTTACCAAGTTTCAACAGTATAGCTCTTATAGTTTCGGAAAAAAGCGGCTGTGACATACGGACGGACAGACAGACAGACAGACAGACAGACAGACATGACGAATCCATAAGGGTTCCGTTGCCATTTGGCTACGGAACCCTAAAAAGGCTACTGAGAAGCAAGGGTTATGAGTTTGATTTCATATAAAATATGTGGGCCATTGAATCCATGTTTGAGCATACGATTACACTAGGCATTAGGTAATTATTTACTGTGTGATAAGGTGATAAGTAAGTATAATACTAAAATAAGAAAAATATTGATTTACAAATTCCCTGTATTCATTTCAAAACGCTTATTTAATTCTCTAGTGCGACGCCGTTGGTTTCTTTATTCTATTCGATATTTACTGCGTTTACGTACTCGTCACACAGAGAAAAAATAAAAAAAAAAGTGTTGTATGGGCACTAAATTACAAAACAATGTTGAAAAAGTATATTATTATCATATTGTACTTATATTAGATTAAATTATCGCATATTAGTAACATAAATGGTTTATTTTGACGTTATAGACGTTCAATATTCGTTTTGTTGTTGTCAATTCAGTGGCGTAGCAGCTCATCCTAATGGGGCCGTATCAAATTTTTTTGGAGGCCCTTTTTACCAAACTGTGAAGCTACAGAGGGTATTGTTTTTACAAAATAAAGAATACTTATAGCAGTCTGACTTAGAAGGTGAGGAGCTCGTGACTAAGCAAAAACAGCCGCACGAGTCGATTGAAGGTTAAGCTACACTTGCCGCAGTAGGTCCGTGGATGGGTGACCATCTTAACATACCGAGACCTTTCCGTGCCTCGGACAAGGGACATCGTATTAACCAGTAACTGGGTTGTGGCGGTCAGATAGCCAGTCGCTCCGGAGGTAAAATACTGGCATTCAGCTGCATCCGGTTAGACTGGAAGCCGAGACCCAAAACACTTTGCCCGACCCGGGAATCGAACCTAGGACCTCATGCTCAGCAGTAGCGCTTGCGACCACTAGATCAATGAGGTAGACACAGTTTTCTTCCAAACTTCTCTATTAGTCGTCATCTCGGTACTCACCCCCTTTTTAAACACATTTTTGAAACAATTTACAGAAATAAATATCATTTATCAACAATCATTTTAGGTTCTGGATATTATTTTTAAAATTTTTGCTTATACACGTCACGTCGGGGGCCCCTGTAGCTCAGGAGCCCCGTATCGTCGATACGGCTGATTCAGCGACAGCTTCGCCCCTGTGTCAATTAGCAGGTCATGGTATGAAATTCTATACAAAAAAGAAGGTGAAAAGTTTTTGTAAACGTCATCGTAGCAGGCCTGTTGCGGACCTGCCAATAAGACGTCATAGTACAAAAAAATTAAATGAAAAAAAAAAACTTTTTAAAAACAAGCTTTTATTACTTATTAATAAAAAGGACTAAAAAGTTAAAAATAATTTAAACCTGTAAGAAATAAATAAAAGCGTGTTACATTTTAATGGAACATTAAAGAACATTTAGAAAAATTAGAACAATGTAACACATTTATTTCTTATTAGGCTTAAATTATTTTTAACTTTTTAGTCGTTTTTACTAATAAGTAACAATAAACTAGTTTTTTAAGTTTTTTTTTTTCTTTTGTTTTATTTTTAACTTTTTAGTATTTTTGATGCGGAATTGACTACGGCGTAGTTCGTAGCGCGTAGCAGTGTTTTTCCGTTATATGCGTTTACTGCACTTAAGCTTCCTGTTCATCTTTAGTCCCTGGTTACCATCTAGAACCAAAGTAGGTACTTGTCAAGACGAAATCAAACGAGCCCAATGATGGGGTTATGTCGTTTAATTACCGAGTTCCTATGGCCATCTTCCAGCTCCATCATCAGACCCAAAGCACCAAAGTACTCGTCAAGACGGATCATACGAGCCCAAACTAGATGGGGTTGTGTCGTTTAATTACCGAGTTCCTATGGCCATCTTCCAGCTCCATCATCAGACCCTGGTTACCATCTAACACCAAAATTCTCGTCAAGACGGATCAAACTCGATGGGGTTGTGTCGTTTAACTACCGAGTTCCTATCCTTAACCTTCCGGTTCCATCATCAGATCAGCTCCATGTCATAATAATTTTGCATTGTCATCCGATTTACACATGCATGCAAAATTTTTGCTCAATCGGTTCAAGATATCTGCTTCAAAATTGAGTTGCAAGAGTCTACCCGAACAAACATAGTTACATTACATCGCAAGTTAAATAAAAGCTTGTAAAAAGCTGTTAAGTTTGACTTCTGCCTTGCTTTAAGAGCTCATGGTAAGGCCCCTGAAGAATAGTTTGTCTTTAATAGGTGGATAAGTAAGAAACAGAAACAGCATAGTTATTCACAACCGTCATAACCATTCGATACGCTTCTGTTCACAAATCCGAAACCACCCGAACATTATAACAGGTTAAGGGCCGATTTTTCAAACGCCAGATAACTTTTATCTGAAGAAAAAAAATTGCGATTTGACATAATTTATATACAAAAACTGTCACACTGTCAAATTATCCCTCATATAAAACTTATATGACGATTGAAAAATCAGCCCTCACTTTTATTCGAGGGAATAAGTGACGTTTGACAGTTTCTGTATGAAATACTTAACTGTCAAAATTTCAAAATTATTCCTCGAATAAAGTTATCAGATGATTGAAAAATCAGCCCTCAATCAAATATACGACCGCTATTCTTACAGCACATATAGTGCTGTCGCAGACTAGGCAAATCAGTTAACCGAAATGTGTCATTTTCGATTCGGAAATCCGTCGAATGGTTGTGAATAGCCTTGTAGATGAGAAAATGTGTCATTTTCAAATCCTTTTTTAGTACTATAGTCCACTTTAGATAATAAGTTTATCTGAGCTGTCCACATTTTTAATTTCTACCCTTAATAGTTTATAGGGCTAGGCGATAATTACTTAAATTGATGACCATTGATGACTTAAACAGCGCCCATGTGAATTCTTGAAGACTGTATTGGACAAAAAATAATAATACACATAAGTTTTGTGGACAATTGTATTAAGCTTTGATCTATCTGTTATAGATTTGCTTATTTACAGAGATGACGTTTGATTAATATTTGAATTATAGCTAATTTCTGCATAAAATGCATGATTTCTATTCTTGAGAATATTCTTGCTCTTTTTTATTAATAAAATTGATGAGTTTCGTTGCAGCCTCAAGCATAAAATCTGTTGTTAGAGACGTACTTTCCGTACTCTTGCTTTCCAACAGTTTGAACTCCATCAGTTGTTTAAAATAATTGAATACTTGTTTAGGCGAATTGACGCCATCAACACTTGCCTTGCCTAGTGGACCATCATCAAGTTGACTGAAATCAAATGATTCTTTCGTGTCAAAAGCTCGAGTAGACATATATTTTTTGAAAGCCTTGTCTAACATAGTTTTGATGTCGGTTACACTGTGTGCAGGTCTCAAACGAAATGAAACTGAATCCGGACTTTCAAGCTCAGGTTCAGCATCGGGTCTTAGTTTTAAATTGTGTTCTGAAACAATTCTGTCCATGAGTTCGTCCAACTGCGCTGTAATTACAGTCGCCGCTATGTTTAGTTCATGATCAGATCGGGAATCGTGAGTGGTTGTTTCTTTTTCCATCTTTAACAAGATATGACTATCATCTTCTTCAGGTTCCACCATTATTGTGTCTGTGTCATAGGCATGTTTTATTTTATCCAGTAAAGCTTTAATATTATTTCCTTTGTCAATATCCTCGTCATAGTCATAGGCTTCCCTCAGATCAATATCGCCTTTGTAGAAGTAATCATTTGGTAAAGCCAAGCCTCGAACATACAAATCTAACGCGCCTCCATACCTGGGCATGGTCATAGGCTGTCGATAAATACATTCAAATTTTCCGGTCGACGATGATGAATTTTTAGCATGATCAATAACCACTGGAAAAAAATTATGGATTATCCACACAGACTGAATGGTACCTACAAACGGTTTTATGAAGCATTTATTACTGCACAATGCCATGTCGTTCAACATACCTTTAATGACATCTGATAATACGGCTGGACAAATCGTTGCAGTAACGGGAGTAGTGGGGTTGAGATCCGGACTTGAATTAATCTCAATCAGCCATGGTTTATATTCTTTGTCGAGGACAAAATCGCAACCGTACAGCTCAAAGCGATTCTTACTAAATGTTAAAGAGTCCTGGCCAGTTAACATTATGCCAATAATAGACTTCTTCATTCCAGGATAGATGATTTTATCCCAAACCTTGCACTTGTCAATCCTGTTCAAATAATCTTTGTACTTTTCAGAATGCCACATGTTCGCGGGTGGAAGTTCTTCGTGTCTTCCTTCACAATTATTATATTTCCTTTGAACTGCGTTGTTAGTTAAATGTATGGATTCATGGTAGTTCTTAAGATTGTACTTCTGTGAGCTGAATTTCAAATAACAGTCTCGGTACATCCATATCACTAAAGGATATGTGCTTGTGACCAAGCAGTATTGTCTAATGTCGAATTTTGTTTCGTGAATCAATAGCGGCTCTTCTAAAAAGACAATACAATAAGTGAGAGTATTTATTGTACTAAGAATCTATTCATGTACAGACGGCAGCAGGTCAAGCTACCCAAAACTGTCAAATTTTCCCAATCAACCTTGAACCTTAATGCTTTAGCGATAAAGTTGAAAATCTATTAAAGAAATTTGACAGATTGTAGTAGCTCGATGTGCTGGCGTCTGTACTTAGATTTCCCAAAATTCAAACGCAGTATATTTATGTCTACAAAAAATTATTTGGGCCTCGGAAGGGAATTACTTAGGTAAGTAAATACCTACTGAACTACATTGCTTAATTTAAGAAAAAAATGGTAGGGACGTACCGATGTATTTCTGAATGACATATTTATCGTTAGCTTTTTTTAGCAGGTCATCAATAACTGTCAATTTAGAAGCCATTCTTATACCTCTACCTCTTGAATTATGTGCCGGTTTGATGATCCAAATGTTATGGCAACCTTCGCAACTTAATTGGGGTCGGAATCTATGCATTTGTTTTAATAAAAATTTTGCGTATGCCATATATAGTGGTAACTTATTTTCTGTATCCTTTTCAAAGACGTCGTCCTTTCCTATTATACGGTAATACTTTTTTAAGAAGTTATTCCATTGTCCGTTAGACGCGTTGGTTAGGACTCGATCTATGTCCCTGTTTTCTTTTCTATACAAATATTCTTTGCATCGACACAGAGCAAATAGCACCACATTCAAGGAAATCTTTCCCTTATCTACAAACACAGGCCTTTCGTTAGCAACCATTGAAACAACCCATTTCAACAAGCTAGTACAAGCGGTAATTTTGTAGTCTTTTACAAATCCTTCGATTTCCCCAGAATTACTAGTGCTATAGCTGCGCGGGCCAATAACTTCGGCCACATCTTCAATGTAAAACCAGTAATTCCTTTTCATCGAAGAGCACAATCCCTGCTTCGATGTCCACAAAGCATCAGTCTTTAATCTGCTAACTATAGTTGGACATTCATTGCTGGCCATGTCGATGGCATGATTGCGGAGTTCATCTCTAGTACGCCAAATAAAATTGGGTGGGTATTTGTCAACTAAGTTCGACAAGAACAATTTTTCTAATTCGGTGAGTATTTCGTGTTTCGTGGTTGTGCCGTTTTTAATTTTGGATAGGTTCATTTTTTCTGCAGGTAGTTTTTCCACCCACCCCCTTTCCAGCAAAGCTTTTCGTATTGCATTGCAGGTGCCGAAGACGGAAAATATTTTATTTTCACGTATAGCGTGTGCAGCTTGCTGTTTTAATGATTTGTAACGAACTGATTTGGCCTGACATCTAGAAATGACATAACTTTTTTCTTTGGGTGAAAGACCATCTGGACGATCAACGCTTTTATATTCCATGGACTTTTTTTTTTTCATTATTTCCACCTTTCTTGTAAATTTCTCAGCCGGTTTACTTTTTTTTGCGTCGCCTTTGTCACAAAATTCTGTTTTCTGCAAATAATACGAAATACTCAGGTCGTGTATATTATTTGGAATGATGTTAAATAAGTATAATATGTAGGTAATATGTAAGTAGGTATGTATAGCTCTCAATTATCATCATACGTTTTCTGGTTCGACTTGTGGAATGTGAATACAACAGTTTTTCATTCCATGTTGGGTACTGGGTTTTGTAGCATGCTTTTTACGTGTGGTTCCGGGTGTTTTCTGTGAATGGGAATACATAATTATGGACTAGTAGTAGGTATGTGAACATTTTAAATTTTGCATAGTGTCCATCCATAGTTACCTTTTTTCGCTTGAGAATAATCTTTTTTCGCCTCGGCATTTTTAAGTAAGTGGTTTCATTTTTATTCAAATCCAAGGGCAAACCTGTGTCTCTACAAAATAATGAAAAAAACACGGGATAAAAAATACATAAATACAATAGAAGTATTATAGTTTACTGGCAAAAAAAAAAAAAAAACAATAAGAATAACTTATTTAATGCGACGTGTCATATTACTACAAAAAAATAAGATGTCGTATTTCCAGACCCTTAAAATCTACCAACATGCATAAATTGGCACAGTTATAGTTACCGGCACGTAAGTTGGCAAGAGATTTTGTAGTGGGGGAAGTTCGCGCACGCACAATTTCATACATTTTTACATGCGCGAACTTCCCCCACTACAAAATCTCTTGCCAACTTACGTGCCGGTAACTATACACTAGGTACAATATTTTATTGACACTAGTTGAAGTTTGACGTCCGCCACTGACTGAAGTCCTCCACACACCTGGGATTTACGTAATCGCCGAGATCTCACCCGAAGCAAGGTTTACGCGTTTACGCAGTGCTTGCTGCTCCCGGCGTGGCGTAAGCATACTTTTTACCAAGTGCTCAAACGGGGAACGGCTCTCGGCAGTACATGGGGATGGGACCATAGCATGGGACTTAGACATATCTGGCGAAATGTGCGTGTAACTTCTATGTACAGACGCCAGCAGGTCAAGCTACCCGAAACTGTCAAATTTTCCCAATCAACCTTGAACATTAATGCTTTAGCGATAAAAAAAGAAGAATTGAAGAAATTTGACAGATTGTGTGTGATTGCTTGATGTGCTGGGTCTGTACCACTTCTGCTTAATCCTTGGGAGTGCAGGTGTGAAATGATGAAACTGCTTTAATTTACTTACCTAGGTACCTAATATGAAGGTAGACCTCTGCAAATTTAGGTAAGTAGGTACAACACGAAGGTGGTCCATTCGTAAAAAAGATCTATAGTACCATATTCTAAACAATCTCAATCTTTATTTAAATAGATGAATATAATTTATGAATGCCTCTCTTTGTTTTAAATATGTGGTAAATAACCTGCCTGTGACTCCTGCCACTGAATTCCCAACCTTCGGACTAGCCTTTCTTTCGTACTACTATTACTATTGCTTATTTATACATCTAAATACTGTATATTATCTACACTTTCTCATACTGAATACTCAATGCATAAAATAAAACAATTAGGTACCTCTTCACGTATTGGCAACATTTTTCTGTAATTGTATCATAATTGCCCGTAGTTTTGTATTTTTTATTGTTTTTACATTTTACTTTTACAAATAATTTACCTACTAAAAATTTTGACAGAACACGCTGACGTACATTGACGTTATAGACTTCAGATTTCTGACATTTGACATAAGTATACATTCTTTGTTACCGAACAGTATCTATTAATTGGTTGGAGAGGTTGTAGCAAGAATGTAAGGAAGGGGATCCATGAAATACGGAGTTATCTGCAAATAAAATAGCAACGCATTATTTTTTCTAATACTTTATTTTATATTATAGAATCTTAGAATTTGAACATGCCAACAGTCGATAGCGAAAAATAATATTACTTTAACAATTTCAAATGTGAAAATTCGACATAACATTTCGAAGTCTTATAAGTTTTACATTATTTAATAAACTACAATATTTTATTTATAATAGTAATATCAAACATTGAACGATTTCGACAGTGAATAATGTTTAAACAGGTTAATAGAATTTATTTCTTTCTTTTTAAGAAAGAATTCGATGATTCGTCATTTAAAGGCGAAAGAACGACCCTGTACGGCGTATATATCGAAGAGCAACTCTTTGAGAATGATATATTTTTGTTTTTGTTTCTGTTATTACCCTGTAACTTGCAGATACTTGTGCCTATCGCGCTAAGTTTTTTTATCGAGTCAGAGTCGTCCAGACTATTTCGACGGTTTACCGTGTCAACAGATTTGCGATTGGAGCTAACTACACTCGATTTGGCGTGTCGTACGGACCCGGCGGGATCTGGTCTGCTAACTACTTTATTCTGAACAGATATTGTAGACCGGAGAATACTAGCGGTTTCCCGCTCCCATTCAATAGGGTCTATGTAACAACGTTTGTTACCGACCGACCTGTCAACCTTGGTCTTCTCGGCTTTGCTCGCTGATTCGGTCCGGTATTTACTGGTCTGATTAGCGAACTGACCTTCATCAGGTCGACAGCATGAATGAGGCACGATTCGTCGTTTACATTCCGTATTTCTTTCTCGTCTTCCGCGATGAATCCTAAAAGAAAGTGATGTTTTACGCTTTTTCGGTGCGCTCTTTAACGAGATGCTGGATTTGACCACAGTGATAGCTTGGCGTACCGTGAGAGAGTCTTTACCAGCTAGTACAATACCGTCCTTATTAGTGGGCAAAGTATCATAAGGGTTCAACCAAGTGAGGAAGTCAGTGATGATGGGGCCGCTGTACTCGGCTGGTATGGGTTGATCTTGGTCTACTATGATGGCGTCACCGGAGGGCACGCGCGGTGGTATCGGGACAGCAACACTCTTCGTCTCGTGCTTACGCTCCTTGTACTTCTTGACCACCCGCTTGCCATTAATACATAAAGATAACCCAAGATACGCTGGAGCTTTTGGTATTGATTGTTTATAAGCTAGTTCAAAAGTTCCTGTATCAGCCTCAAGGCTGTAGCGCCGATCCAGAACAACTGTAGAAAAACAATATATTCATTATTTTTGAATGCGGCCAACGTATTCTTATTAAGCTCCTATAATTACCTTTTATAACGTCCTCCAGACATTGAGGGCATAGCCGGGCAGTGACAGATGTAGTAGGCGCTAGGTCAGGACTTGAGTTAATTTCAATGAGCCACGGAGTGAAGTCTTCAGTCAGCATGAAATCGGCTCCATACAGTTCGAAGCTATTTTGTCTTTTATCCATGGTTTCCTGGCACGCTAACATTGCGCCTATCAAGCATTGTTTAATTCCAGGATATATTTTCTCTTCCCACAATTCATATTTTCCTATCTGTCTTCAAATACCCAATAAAGTTGTAAGTAAATATATTGTTGTTGAAAGTATTCAAGGTGTTTTTTTCATTCTTACCTGAGATAAGCTTTGAAAGTATGGCAGTCCCACATATTTTCATCTGGCAAAGCTTTGTCTCGCTCACCGGTGTTTTTATATTTCGTCTGGACTGCATTATTAGTGAGATGAACAGATTCGTGGTAGTTCGACAAACTAAATATTTGCGAGCTAAATCTGAGGTAGCTGTCCCTGTAAGACACAAAAAAACTGCAATTTGTCTAAATTTTACGACAAAATTAAAGAGTTCTGGTGCTCTTACTTGTAGACCCAAATCGTTAATGGCTGACAATTCGTTATTAGAAACCACTGCCGTATATCGAATTTAGTATTGTAGATAACTAACGGATTTTCTGTAATCAAAAATGTTGCATGTGGTTAGCATGTGAACCATATTCATTGATTCCACAAAGAGCCCAGTTCTACAATACCAATATATTTCTGCACGACATATCTAGTCTTCTGAGCCGGTATGTTGATCAGGCCTATTATGTCTTTTATGTTATTCATGAGCTGAATGCCTCGACCGCGGCACTTGTTTCCAGGCTTCACGATCCATATATTAAGTACACCATCGATGTCTATTTGAGGCCAGTACTTCGCCATTGTTGCTAAAATTTTCATGGCTTTTCTTTCCAATTGCCTGTAAAATAAACGAAAGAAACTGAAACGAGTAACAAATTCAAATATTTTACAATACCCAGCTGTTATATATCGCACATGGAGTTTTAGAAGTTCGGCTGTGTAAAGCATCCTCTCTGCCAACCACTGCTACTGTGTGCAGTTTCAGTCTAGTACTTACTCCATGTGCGAAATCAACGGGCGCGCACGGAAAGTTACATGATCGAACCTCATAACGCGTCAGTGTTGACATTCAATTCGCACACTAGCCTGGAGATAATAAATATTGATGAATTGTTTTCAACGATGCAATCGATAAACAGTGATCTAATTACTGCCATGTTGACACAAAAATGTTTACACACAAATAGTGACGAACGCAATGATTACGAAATATATGCGTACCGAATGCTGGAGTTTTTGTCTTCCATAAATTTTGCCTTCTCGTGGACCAAGAGATAATGATGCGTCAGGAACTGATCCCACTCGTGCTCCCAAACATGTTGCTGGTCTTCAGTATCATCGATGTCCTTGTGGGTGAGGAACACTATATATTCGTTCAATCTGCTAATAGCAAATTCTACTGCACTGAATGGAACTTTTCCGTGATGCTCAATAAGACTTTGCTCGTTGTTATTTTGCAATGCCTTTGATAGCCATTTAAGGACACTGATGCAGGCTGTTATTCTAAAGTCGTCGATAAATTCCTCGAGGCTATCCGAGTTGTGAATGTTGTAACAACGTGGGAATTTAGTCACTGCCACTCCTGGTTCCGTGTGCCAGTGCATTTGCGTCAGGGAACTTGTCAGGCCCTCTTTTGTGGTGAAAACAGATCTGCAAAATCTATTAAAACAAAATAAATATTAGGAGAGCGCATTTTCGAATGATTGTTAGGAGAAACTGATATTTGTATGGTTACCTGCTTATCATAACATCCTTGTTACTAAGCAACCAGTCGTACTTATCTCTCTTCGTTGTCCAGAGAAAGTCGACGGAGTGGTGCTCCATGAATTTGTACAAAATCATTCGTTCCACTTTAGATAGCTCTTTACCATGCAATTTTTTGGGATCTACATTTGTGGGAGGATGGCGGACCTTGAAATTGTGAATTTAAAAAATCAGTAAAAGTGAATTGATTGTACCTTACCCAAAATGTAAGCTACGAAATATTTAAGCGTAAACTGAATTTAATTTAGTTTTCAAACTATCGAAAGTTTGATTTGGGGTTAGCTGTCGCCCATAATTTTCGGCCAATTAGATTACATCTAGAAACAAGTTGACCATACTGACTTACCCCGGGCGGTAAACTTTGGAATACCTTATGGGACTCATATTTCTCAATCCACCCTCGTTCGAGAAGCGAGCGGCGCACCGCAGGGAATCCTCCTCCTTTTATCATAAACACTTTACGTTCTCTCATAGCGCTATCAGCGATCTTTTTCAGGTCATTCCATCTTTCGGTGCTCACCCAACTTTTATATTGCTTTAATTGCTCGGTTGATGTAGAAGTTTCTATCAAACAACGTAGAGTGATATTACTATAACGAACATGCTTTAGGAGAATGAGACTGAGAGTAGCTCTGACGTGCTCCACAAACCTGGTCCATGTTCGGACTTGGACAAGGAGACAGCACTGGATGGCCGCAACTCCTTTTTGGATGTGCTATCTCGATGTATTTTCGAGTCCGACGCGCTCTCCTCAAGCTCCATCGTTACAGCCATGAGCCTCGCTTGCCACTCACTTGAAATCTGCAACAGACCAGTCTTTTACATCTGATCAACATTTTAGTCTTCAACCTCTAACTTCATGTAGACGTGTACACAGTTCGACAGTCTAACTTGGACTGGCCGACTAAAAATAACCCGGTAGTGCAATAACCTACTTTATTTTGACCTACATTGGGGGTCCTTGGCTATCAGTAGCATCCGTGCACATCCCCGCCTGGCACCTGTGTGAATGACGTCATAAAGTATCTACCTCCTTGGGAAATCGTGCATAATGTAGTTACACGGAAATTAATAAACCCAAATTACTCTTACCTTCTGTTATCCGGCCAGTGCTCAGAAAACTAGGTTAAAAACGAACGCAATAGCATTCGTAAAATAAAAATTTGGTTGTTGAAACCAAAATAAACTGAAATTTATAATTTTAACATTTTAATTTTCTTTAGATATTGGTCATGATTTAATAACCAAATATATGTAAAATATATCCTCTCTTTTCTGATGGCGTATAGAGAATGACGAGAGTGACATTTTACAAGTTGGCTGTGACTCATTGGCTATACAGATAGACCACAGTGTGTGTCAAAAAGTTTTTAATCAATTAATTAAAATAATATTAAGCTCTACACACACGAACGAGGACAGCAAGCAAGCCGGACATACCCGACATACCGCTTGGATGCCGCAAATCCGGAATCGATACACAAATAATAAGTGAAAATGAATGAATCTCTCCGATTCTCCGACCATCTGTCTCTTCCGTACCTACCTACTACAAAACTGATTTTTATGAAATTTGGCAGAGAGGCACGATTAAATAGAGAACGACCCTTAAATCTTGGAAAATAAAATCTCAAAAGAGCGGAGCACACGGTGGAGGTCTGCCCTGCTTGGGCAGAGCACCGCCGTGTCCTCGTAGAGGCGATCGGCAGCGGCGGCGACCTCTCGCGTCCGGTCCTGGTTCAAGCCATGGTCCGGGGCGAGAGGGAGTGGGAGGCAGTCACCTCCTTCTGCGAAGCAGTCATGCTAGCGAAGGAGGTGGCGGGGTGGGCGAGAGAACGCGCCTTGCGCACCTCACGCCTCAGCCGCCGCGGGAGACGCTCCGGGCGTCGGGAGCCGCGTGACGACTCCCGGCCACCGTAGGCGCGGGCCTGCGGGCGGTGAGTAATGGGTAAGTGGGTAACTCACCGTCCGATCAGGACCAGGCCCGTGCCGGACGACGTGTTGTGTTCCACGCGCGCCTCAAAGAGATGTCAGCATGAGTGACGGGGCCCCATAGGGCCGTAGCCTGCCAGGGTAGCGGGATTGTCCGAAAGGGTTACCGCTGCCCTGGAACATAAAGTGCTAAGGAAGGAACACGGGTGGGTTTTAGTCAGTAAGAGTCTGACACTCCCTCCTGCTCCACCCAGAGCGGGAGGAGTCATTTGATGATTTCCCATCCTCAAAAAAAAAAAAAAAATGGCTATGCGGACCACCTCCGTTCCACAGCAGATAAGACAGATAAAAGGAGGGACATACTTTTCCATACATTCGACTCTTGATCGTGTTACTTAGTACTGCACTTTTGTATGAAACAGCTGTTTTTTTTTCATATTTCAGAGTGGTTCTCATGTTGTAAGTTATTCATTTTCATGAGAAGGTAGGACTACACTCCCGTAAAGCAAGTATTTAGGCACCTGAAAACCTGACCCACCAAGGCGAGGAACCAACTAGCTTCAGACTATTTTCTCCCTAATCAAACGTACCTACAGACGCCAGCACATCAAGCTACTACAATCTGTCTTTCTTTAATAGATTTTGAACTTTATCGTTACAACATTAAGGTTCAAGGTTGATTGGGAAAATTTGACAGTATCGGGTAGCTTGACCTGCTGGCGTCTGTACAATAGATGTAAGTCCCGCGTCAGTAAAAGTGATATATTATATGAATAGTTGATCGCTGACTCTTCACCTGCCTGGCGCGGCTGCGGTGATACTTTATCGCAGCGGAGAGTTATCAAAGAAAATACTCGCTTGGCGGGCAGATCATTCGCTGAGCTGAGAGACTCTCGCTTGGTAGGGTATATACGTACGCATACCAGCAATTAATTGGGCAGTCATTGTAGGTACAGCACCCTAATTGCGTAACACACAATCAATCGGAATCGGTTTCATTTTGACAGTTCAACAACATTCATTGCGTTATTTACGCGTTGAGCAGACAATTTTTTCGAAATTATGAAGCAATGGATTAGCAATTTGCTTCAAAATGATTCAGATTACGATTGATCGTGTGTTACGCAATTAGGGTGCTGGTTGCACTCACGCACTGGCTCATAGCCCAGCGACAAACCTATCTGAACTAACCACTAGCTCGTTGCTCGCCAACTTCTTTCTAGTTACTAGCTCTACTCCCTTCGCGTTAATCGTCGGCGGCAGGACAGGTGCCATGCCATAGTCAGCAATATTCAGTCAGTATACTATACATACCTATAAGGAGTAATTGAATTATTATGTAGATAGTCAGCAAATCTGCTTTAAGGCTCCCGCAGACAGGCACGACACGACTCTTGTAGAATTTCTATGAAAATTATGGAAAATTTTCTACCAGAATCGCGTCGCACCGTCGCGTCTGTCGCGCCTGTTTGCGGGAGATTTTATTATCTACTAGCTTCTGCCCGCGGCTTCGCCCGCGTGGATGTCGGAAATTATCCCACGGGAACGTGCTAACAGGATAAAATGTACCTATGTGCTTCCCCAGAATGCCATCTACCTTGCGGGCCCTTTGTGGCTAATTACAATAGAAAACCAATTGTGTCTCATTAGTGGTGATTAAGAGGGTACCTATATGAAAAAAAAACTCAATAACAGAAAATTAAATATCTACCTACCTAAATAAACCTATTTCTGATGATAACCTAATCTAAACTCAATAAATAAGCAAAATCCCTAAAAACTAATATCTATACGAATGACTAATCCTACCTAACAGTATTATAAAATAACCTACGGTCACTACGTACACTATCAAATATACTACCTATACTTTAAAATTAAAATCTATACCTACGACTTATATAAAAATAAACCTAAATAACTCTAAAAACTAAAAGGAATAAAAATGAACTCCATTGCGGGTGACTTAACCTACGACAAACTTATTATTTGCGGTTGATGCAGTAATCGGGTCTAGGGATCGAACCGCAAAATTAAGTTTGTTTTTTATTGTATATACTTTTCCGGGATAAAAAGTAGGTACCCAGTGTGGTGCCCAGGATATTAAAGAATAATTATACCAAGTTCCAACGTAATCGAACTGGTAGTTTTTACGTGATGCCTGAACAAACAGACAGACAGACAGACAGACAGACCGACAGACAGACAGACAAAAATTTTTTTAATCACATTTTTGGGTTCGGTGTCGGTCTAGTAACACCCCCTGCCATTTATTTTTTTGATATTTTCAATGTACAGAATTTTCACTTCTACAGATTTATTATAAGTATAGATATAGATATAGATTACTTAATTAAAGTTCAAGATTATTTCGTCTATAGTTAAAATGAAAGACGCCAGTGTTGTGCAGAATATGCCGATTGAGTTGTAATTATTTCGTTGCGTGACAAACGGTTGTAAATGAATGCCCGCATTCTAGTAAAGTGCAAATGAACGAATTAACATTGACGTTCTATAGGCAGTTACAGTTAATTTCGTTCCGAAAGTACATTTTATTATTGTAAGTAGTAGTCATTCTCTCATGAGCTTCAGGGATCATTGCTATAATAATCACCACTGCCTACAAATAATAATATGTTACACATAAGCATAACATAACATTACCCCTGTAGTCCCAAAAGGGTACGCAGAGGAGGAGGTTAGGATAGTACACACTAAACACACATTTCCCTAGTTTCTATGTTTAAGTCCCATGTAATAAGGGGCAAGCCTATTGCCATCAACCGGGCACAAATCCAAGCTGCTACTGAGAAATTCCAGATGTAAACAGCTTTACAACAAGTCTGTCAGAAATCTGCCAGAGCGATAATCATCGTGCAGGTATATCTCAGAATGCAGGTAGGCCTTAACATAACCCAAGGAGTTCGAAAAGAAAAACATTTCTACAACCTGTGCCGTCCTTTCGGGATTAAATCGAGATCCTAACAAACGTTAGAAGTTAGAATCGTTCAAAGTAGTTATTTAATTTTAAACTAGATGGCAGCACTAAAAAGCCCTTTATGTACTTTTCATAAAATAATTTACGTTATTGAGATATAAAAAACGTTTGTAACCAGCTAAAAATTAGTTTATTATTTACAATAATAAATCAGCGTTTTTTGTAGCTTTAAATAATACATTAATAATTTGTTATCTTTCGTAGCTTACTTCACTTTGATGTTCCTTAGGTTGCCTAACATGCACAATGACGGTACACAACGGTATTGATTCTGAAGTTTGGCACCACTGATTATGACATGAAAGCAAGATGGCGAGTTCATCTCCGTTTGATGGTTCTCTGTGATAATTCACACATTAGATGTCATTTTTCGAACTTATTTCGTAATGGTCTGGCAAATCAAACATTAGTGAAAAATTCTCTAAGTAGTGTTAAAGTGTTTTAAGTACTGTAAAGTGTTCTTAATTTAGTTAGATGTGCATCTAACCCACCTGAGGAATGTTGGTTTTTTCAGTGATTTGTGATTCGGTCAGGTGTTTTCGTTTTAGTCAAAATTAAAATTTTGTTCTTGCGCAGTGAGTGAAGTTACATAGTTCAGATGTATTTGTGCTGTGGGGATGCTAGATGTCGGGACTGTTTCCAATGTTGGGAAACAAAAGCGTGAACTATTTGTTTTGATAGACCGTGGTAAAATAAATTGAGAAGGTCGGACGGAGAAAGAGCTCCCGCCGGAGTTATGGCCTTCAGTGAGGTGAGTGTCTTTTTAATTGTATTTATGTGGCTTCTTGGCCTTCTTTGTTGTTTGTTACCTGCCTAACCGAAGAAATTACAAGAAATCTGTAATACCTACTTTTGTGCAGAAAAGTTTTTTCTTCAAAAAGATATGTGGCAAAGCTATTACCATTTAACATGCGATTAACTTCATTGCTACTTTGCCACTGGCTAGTTATAAAAATATTTGGCACTGATAATTTTGTAAGTCCATTAACTATATCTGAGAATTAGGTAGATTAGAAAGGAATTGATAATGCCTTGTAAATTGTAATAATCCTCTGCGGTGCATGCATAATGTATCTTGAAATGCTTACATGATGTAGTTGTTACTTGTCTCAAAGTAATTGTTACTAAGATTGTGAGTCATATTGAGCACTGCATGTATCAAACTAGTTTTATCACACCATATTTTAGATGACATCACAAGTACCTCATTGAAAAACAATATACTGTAGAAAAAATAATAACTTTATGCGAAACGTTGAAGATATTGTAAGTTATGACTACTCAAAGCTGGTTTTTACATGTTGCAATGCTTGTGACTGATCTGTGAACTCGATGACCTCAAATTCTTTTGAGTATGGTCTTTAATTTGCATTTAAGTGTGGAAGTTTTGGTATTAGTAATAAATTTGTATATTTGCTTAAACAAACTAATGGACCCGTATCATTGATATATTGTAGCCAAACATTGCTGTAAAGGCTCTATTTCTCATACCTATGCAAATCACATTTAAGTTACTTAAATATTAAATAATCTCAGGACTTTTCCAATAGGAATGTTTCTTTTATTATAACACATTACAAGTGTTCAATAGCTGGTTAACTAGAAATAAATGTAAGTATTTATTTCTAAGAACAGTAATTACTTTCTTCCTAGAAAAGACTGCTCACCATACTTCAGAACTCACGTTGCATGCTTGGTATAGGAAGTAAGTACTAGCTAATGTGCTACCGCATTCGTTTTAAATACTAAGGTTATAAACTTGGCAGTTTTATATGAATGCTAGTAAAATTGAAAGAATACCTATACTAAAATATAGAAGTTTGTTAAGTAATTGTTTCAGTTTGCTTAATTCTATCATCATATTGCTTTTGGTGTTTCGTTTCCCATCCCAAAATTGGAAACAAACATCATTTGGAAGGTGTTGCTTACTGGTAAACGTTAAATATGGTTAATAGGAATATCTTTCTAAATTACTTTTTAAACAAGTTGTCCATTTACATATCTAATGCATTTATGGAGGGCTGTTAAATACTTAGGTACATATTAAATATGCATAACACATTGAGTGAAGCAATGTACTCATATTTATTTATTTATATACTTTATTGTACACCACAAAAATACATAGCATAAAAAATACATAAAACACTACAAAATATACATAAATGCTCATTGTTATCATTATAAAATTACTTCCACTAAACTGGTTTATCTTCTATTAAATTGGTCC
Organism: Apamea anceps; assembly: GCA_951799955.1. Lineage (NCBI taxonomy): Eukaryota > Metazoa > Arthropoda > Insecta > Lepidoptera > Noctuidae > Apamea > Apamea anceps. The sequence goes on along the minus strand of OX637505.1, from coordinate 6,924,854 downwards.
CAATCACAAATATTTTTCCAACATCATCATTAGTAATTGAAATACAAGTTATAGTTAAACACCACAGTACCAAATGAGTATTGTGATTTAAATGGTCTTTCAATTTCCTTAATAATTAATGAATCAGGGACTGTGCCAATAAGTTCCACAAACTGCATTCATTCGGTAATAGTATTTTAACTGAGTTGCCACTTCATGTTCTATGAATTCAATCTCAAACAATTTCACCAGAACCTCACAACTTTCAATTAATTATTTTGATAGGTCTTTTCCTTGAATCCAAACTTGGTAGTGCATGGCAGGACTGTGATGTAACACAGGCATAAAATGAATGTGACTGAAATGCAAAAAATGAAAAAGTTTATTACCTAATTATAAAATCAAGGCTACCCGAATTGCACCTAGGCACTAAACTTGATTACATAGCACAGATAATTTTATAAGACCCAGTTTTGACACATTATGTTTTATGAGAGCTCATTGCTTATTCGTTCCTGGTGCATTGTCTGAATACTTCCATTGTGCTAAAAATTATACATTTGAAACTTACACAATAGTTACATCTCTAATTTGAGAGCTCCAAAATGTCAGCGTCAGGCGGATTGGCCGCGGCGCTCATGACGAAACAACCGTTACCAATTCACACGACGGGTTTGTTATTCCTCGGGGGCTACGGCCACAGCCTACAAGTGAAGTTAGTGAAGTCATTTGGCTTTAGATGAAACATCCTCAGGTTTGTTGTAGGCGTTTCATAATTGTGGCGTTTAACGGCAGTTTCCCACGGTTCGATTGTTATTCTGTGCCCGATGTGAGACGCGTCGTGCGTAGCCGTCGATATCGCTTCGTGAGATTGCACTGTTACCTTTTCGGAAACGGAGCCATAAATGAAGTAGGTCTCCGTCTTCCTCATGCCATTGTTACAGTTGCTGTAAAATTTTGGCGCTGCGAACATTCATTTTAGAGCTGTAGTTATACATTTCTAACTATCGACAAGTAGGTACTTATAGAACGATATTATTATAGGAACGAGTAACATTTAATTTCTGTTTGCAACAGGAAAGTGTTGCTTTAATTAGTTGGGCATGAGTGTGTATTTACGGAAGCTGCGGAGTATTATGTATGTGCTTATATAGGTTTACATACGTTTCTTCCTGTGCACTCCCACTTCCTTGGTTAACACGTGTTCCGCAAATAAACGAAAAGAATAGGCACTGACGAGTTTTCTCGACTCGACTTTCCCTGTACAAATCTTAAAGTCAAAGTATTTATTTTAAATTGACACATAAAAGATACTTGAACGTCAAAATTTAAAGCAAAATAGAATTGGTTCCATTCACCACTTCCAAAAGTTAGTTTCGTATGGAGAAGAATGGGCAAGATACTCCACCGTTACTCTTATAAAATTTCTTAAATGAAGAGAAAGAAATATCCAAGTAAATAAATAAAATTCACGAAAAGAAAGAGCCTGGAGCGCGTACCTAATAGGCCAAAATTGGACTACGTTAACGGAGTTTCTCTGAGGTTAAAATAATCATGTCAACCTAAATTATACGCAAGAAAAGTCTTCGCTTCGTGATGTTTGTCGAACCAAGCTGATAGAATTTAAAATACGATCTAAAAGAAACTATATTTTATTTTAAACGTTTTTTACTTTCCAGTAAATTTTCGACCCGATATACCTACCTAAATTAACGTAACAGAACAACACACCTGGAATCCCCGAAGGGTTAGTCAGAGGTGTACCTTAATAGTACACCCACATTTCGCCAGTTATGTTTAAGGTAAAAGGAAGCGAGCATATTGTAATCAACCGGGCACAAATGCAGACATGGGGAATTTCTTAGTAGCAGCCTGGAGACTGCGACTACCGAGAAATTCCAGTTGGAAAAACCCAATATAATAGCACTTTGCCCGACCCAGGAATCGAACCCAGGACCTCATGCTCAGCAGTATTGCTTGCTACCACTAGACCAACGAGGCCTAAAGTATTTAAAAGAATATTAAAAATGCCGACTAACTAATGAGGATAATGTACGTACCTACCTACTCAAAAAAATAAGTAGGAAGTGGCGTATCGATTACATTTATGTAACGTATCGGTACTTATTATCGTATAACGTGATACGGGCACAAATATCATGTTATAGTTTCCTATGAACTTTAACCGTAGTAGGTAAGTGCCCTATTGTGTGGTACAAAGAAACAATATGGTCTAGTTAGGTAGCAGAACTGGTAGGTAGGTAAATATTGTAGTGTTTGCCTAGTGTGGCGGTCGTTATCTATATGGGCCGTAGCTTCCTCGTTGGGTCCCTGATTGCACCCGTATATGAACAAAATCTATCCTTTTATTTTAATTTCGTTAGTCTCCAAATTTAATTGTTGGTAAAGTTTGTGGGATCTAACAGCATTAGCTGAGACGTGCTAGATTGGTAGTCTTGGTAGTTGTCGAACTTAAATACGCTTTGTGAATGTGGCCCGACCGCCTCCGATGTTTGTGCTGCGGCGTCACTGGGTTTAATGAAATTCCACGTATTTAACTCTTCGTGTTTGAGAATTTCCTCGAGAGGCATTGTCTTGTAATGTTAAGTTTGTGTAATTCTCAAGTCAATATTTAAAATTCCTTCTGAAATCGACTGTTTTGTTTAGTCGATTACGTAGAAATGGTTTACCTGACCTTATTAAACACACATAGTCATACTTAACATTTATAAATCATTCCTTCATTCATTACAAGTGGGAGCCATGATCAAATCAAACTGCAGACTAGCCTGAATTTAATGCCTAAAGAAGACTGATATGTGATATTATTTACCTTGACTTATTACCTAGTAAAACCTAGAACGACGTACCTACTTTAGTATATGTACTGACTATAACAAGAAACCAATTCAATACAATGCGAATGCGCATCACACGAAAAATATCATTTTGAAATAGTTGCGGGGTATCCAATCCAACCAACATAGGCTCTGCCATGATGACGTGACGTCAAAACGAATCGGTCAAATTTTAGGCAGTCGTGCGTGCAGGTCATCAACCCAAACTATATCATCAACAATCAAATTGGTAGAGCCCTCTGAACAGTACAAGTCCTCCAATTATTTGCATAGGAGTCTACTCCCACCACGAATAAAAACAAAAAGTTAACCAGAAAATTTCATTTGGCGTATCGTACATTGTTTAGTTTTGAACTTAAATGCTCCCGAAGGACGATGCCACCCAGCTATGTACAGTCAACTTGGATAATTTCCAAAGCGACGAACAATTTACCGTCGAGCATTGTAAACACCTGCTTTAGTCAGACATTCCCTTCTTTGTTTATCTTTTCTGGATGTCACAGTCGTTTGTGTGGGAAACCCACAGTGGAATGATAGCCACAGACATTTTTTAAATAAAGGTAAAAAGAGTTCATAGTCTGGAAAAATTGCTCAAAGCTAAATAGATAAAATGCAAATTTTACCAATTTGGGGGTTCACCAACTTGAATAAGTGTTAATAATCTTTATTTACATTGTAATAAAGTTGATGTTGCTATCAAATAAACAGAAAACGTGTTACTTAATAGTTTATAAATCGACTGAAATATTAACGTAATTCACCTTTAACCTCGTTCGTGCTCCACGTAAACTATGGGGCTCTATAGGTGAAAGGAGCGTGATCGTACCACCAAGTACTAACTTACGGTTATACATATACCTACCCCTCCTCATGGTACATAAACGGCGGGTTGTGGTGACCTAGACACACCTTGCCTGCGCTGCGTTGTGACGTCATGATTGATCTGTAAGGAAGTGTCTCTTAAGAATGTTCTAAAAAAAATCGCAACGTTTTCCGTTTGTCTGAATATTTTATCTTATTTTGTGACGGAAATGTATCTGATGAGTAAATCATTATTAATTTATCAATAATTGTATAAACATGAGCGACCATCATAATGAAAATAAACAGAATAACTAAAAAAAAAATATAAGCGGCTATGCGGAACTAACTCGACTTTTGATTTGATATACACTTCCGTCGTGTCGTTGTTATATTCATAGCGATATTGTGACGAAATTCGAAGTGATGACCTAAATATGTTAAAACATTATATTTTTAAAATATTGCACATTATTTTGACTCGCGCTCGGAGCCAGTTGAAATGCTTTAATAAAATAAACACGCGTGAAGGAATGTGGGGCGAAATTGGAAAGCATCGTGTTCTTACCTACGTAAGGCCATTTGTAATATTTAACGAAGCAATATAAAACGTAAACTGTTTCAGTATTTGTTTCGTTCGAGAAAATATTTTTGCGCAATGTTGTTAATTATTTTCTTCATGATATTTTAATATTTATTTATCAAATTGAAAATTTAATATGTACATTCTACTAATTTTAATGTTACACGTACACACATGTCATACATTATTTTCATGTTAATTGAACTTTCTTTTCATCATTATCTTTACGTTTTGTACGGGTGGGATTGGGAATTTAATAATTACAACGTAATAATTGCACATTTCATACTTACTTGAGTTTTTAATTACAAACATGTAGTTTCGAAAGTTTACATTACTTCCCGATGACAATATTTTCAAACAAGTTTTTTTATTGCACTTGAAACTTAAGTTTATTTCATTGCCTCACTCAACATAAGAAAATGACATAAAACATTACGTGCTTTCTCATTACATGCAAGACGTAAGTCATCTCGCAAGACTTGCATAATTTTACAAAATTGACACTCAAGCATTTATGAAATGTTAATTACTGTGTGCCCTAGCCGAGGGACGTGTCTAAGGAACGTCGCCGAGGCATAATATCGACGTGGACCTTAAATATTCATACGAGGCAGCCAACGCTGGCCCATCAATATTAATAACTTACCGGGAAGGTGATAGAAAACCGCTTCACCAATAAATTGTTCAGGAAACAATTTCTTAATTTTATTTAACCACTAAACTATAGTTTTATATCTCCTGCATGTAGTTTAATATAGACGGTAGTTCAACCGAGTTTGGATACATGTAATTATAGACGTCGGTACAGCTGAACACGTCTATAGTAATTACGTTTTTAATAGTGCTGATATGATCAGAAGAAAGTCGACAGCACCAATTAATTTCAAACTATTTTTATAAAACAAATACGATGCATTAATTTCTACTTCCCTATTTGGTTTTCACTTCTTCAAGACACTGCTGGTGTCATGATAATCATTGGTGTAGACCTCCTCCCTTTTGCGCCATGCTTCTCTGGTCTGTCTGTGCGAGTCTCATCCAGATGTTCCGTACGTTATTCTGTAAACTCTGCCAACGCTCCTTCGTGCCAATAATGAGTAAATTCAAGGAACCGCAAATTGATAGTGGATTTAATTTAACAGGTTTGTAAAGCAGTAGTTAACATCTAATGCATGCATACCAACACATACTGCAGTTTTTACATACCTTGCTTTTCTAAGACAGACTTCAGGACTGGTTTTCTATTTCGATTAGAATTTCCTTCAGGTCATCAACTTTAACACCGTGTGTAGGTTTGGCTATTAAATAATCGTGTATTCACGAAGCATACTTGCTTTACTTACTGAATACCAATCGCCTAGAGGTCGTTTGGTTTTTGAAATATATTGTTTTGCTTTTTCTACTAAGTCATATGAATATAACTGTTATATAAATAACTCATCATCTGCGTAGCCTTTCCCTAACTATGTTGGAGTCGACTTCCAGTCTAACCGGATGCAGTTGAATACCAGTATTTTACATGGAGCGACTGCCTATCTGACCTCCACAACCCAGTTATTGGGTAATACGATACTTCTTGGTAAGGTTGTCACATTTTCGGGTTTCTGACGACCCGTAACGACTGTCAAAGATCTACGCATGGCAGCCGCGACCAACGGCTTAACGTGCTTTCAGAGACACGAAAGGGTCTCGGTATGTAAAGATGGTCAGTAACTGCGGCAAGCGTAGGTTAACCTGATCGATAGATCCTTGAGGCTTTTATTGCTTAGCCACGAGCCCTAATCGACGAGTCATATAAATAACTATTGAATTACGATATCGATATTACGTTGTTTTAATAGTTTTCCTCGACTACAAATAAAATTAATGAAGGAATAATATTATAACGGAGTGTGAGTCCTCTGTTTCGTATTCTGACAAATACTGTCCTTATCGATTTGAATTTGATTGATTAATGTTTCCGAAGTTAAACATTATAACAAAGGATCTGTTATTGTTCAAATTGGAATTACCAATATTTATTGAGACATTGTAAATAAACATCGAAACTATCAACAAATATTCTATTTACTCCCTTCGTGAGGCAGTGGAAGGAATATTTTCGTTTGCTGAATGATGCGGCACATTCTAACCACAGAGTACCGTATTCTGAATTCTCGCCAGTTCGCCACTGGCCACACTAACAAGGTTATTCGACGACGGATTGCCTACATGATTGATCATCAATATTAATTATTTTAAGTGCTTAACGGGCTCATCAGTTTCCAACATATGCCTATCGTAACTTTCCCTATGTATAAAAATAATTAACAACAAATTCTGATAAAAATAACGAATTTCCTAGAAACCAATGTATTATTTCTTAACTACATAACATAACATCAGAGCTGTAATTCCCGAAGGATTAGGCAGAGATGAACCTGTAGTAAACCCACAGTTTTTTTTCTTAACTAATGACTCTGTAACATTTAATACGCTAATGTCTCTATCATTTGGTTATAGGATAGTTAAACTAAAATGTAAGCAAGTAGCGCGATGATGTTCGAGGTCGGGCCCGTTATAGTCAGGTTTTGACTGACCCATGCCGGTTTGCGGTGCACATTATGTAAATACTCAACGGTTCATATGCCATAGATTAACCAATAATGTTTGGTATTTGAGATAGAGGAGCTAACTCCTGGATTACATCTGTAAGCTAGTAATAAATACATGCTTTATTGGAAATATTAAAATCAACGTATTGATGTGCACAATTTACTTGATTATTTCGCGTATGGCCAGATGTATTTAAGTAAACGAAGCAAAAGGGTCGTAGCATGTGGCGTTCTGTAGTTCCTGCCTACCCCCATGGGAAGAAGGCGTAAGTTTATGTACTTATGTATTTCGGATATACAAAAGCCTAAGATTTATTATAATCTAATGGAATTTTGGCGTCAGCAAAGCTGACAGTTGAAGACATCACAAATTATATTTGTGAAAACCTACAAATGTGGCTCCGGGGTTAAGGAAAACTACAATCATATTAGCAGTTAATTACACACAATGTCTAGCAAAACATTTTTTTCTTATAACAGGACAGTAATTGCAAAATTACAGACAATGAAAACGTCCGGTTGTGTCTTAAGTAGTAATTGATTTCCAGACATGGTAAGAGAGACTGCATTAATTGGAGATGCGTGTACATTCGACCTTGGCCTTAGATATCATTAGTTTGGTGTCCCACACGCGATGCCTTGGCAATTATTGTTGTAAGATATACCAATTATGTATGCAAATAGTACACACATCTGTAATTTAATGAAACACGATTGTCACAGTACTTAAGTATCTCGGTGTTCTAATTATTGTTATTCAGTTTAAGTAAATTAACCCCTTTTTAATCCATCCAAAGGTTGTCTTTAAAAGATCGCAATTAGCGATAAGACCACCCATTGTAAAATTTCTATATTTATGTCTGTAATGTATATGGTGTACAGAAGCTAGCACATAAAGCTACCCGAAACTGTCAAATTTTCCCAATCAACCTTGAACCTTAATGCTTCAGCGATAAAGTTGAAAATCTATTAAAGAAATTTGACAGATTGTAGTAGCTTTATGTGCGTCTGTACATAATAAAAAACTGAAAAGCAAAAAATAATAAACCTTTTTTTATTTAACCTTAATAACTAAGTTCTAGTATACCTAAGTTATTTTAAGTCAGTGCCAAACAATAAACAAAGATCACTAAATTGCCTTAAATTTAAACGGCGCCGACTCAAAATTATTTAGGTATATACATACATTAGTTTAAGAACTTAGTTACTAAAGTTAAATAAAAAAAAGGTTTATTATTTTTTGCTTTTCAGTTTTTTCGGCGGTTTAATTTTTTTGTTAAAATGTTTTTATTTTATACTTTTTTGTGGCTATAATCTACTAATTGTTTGCCAAAGGGCAGGCATAATGTGGCACTGAGTAGAGTAATAATAATACACAACTCGGCATTCAAATCTGTAAGTGAACAATAAATCACCCATATTTTCCCACCCTTAGGGTTGGATTTTTTTTTCAAATTTATATGGGACCAACTTTGGGGTATACCCTTTCAATAAATAAAGAATTATCAAAATCGGACTACTCTGTAAAAAGTTATGCGTGGTCATACATAAAAAAAAGATACGCGTCGATTTGAGAACCTCCTCCGTTTTTTTTTTCATCGGTTAAAGAGTATTCTATTCTATGTTAAAAGTAACATAGAATAGAATACTCTTTAACCGACGAAAAAAAACAAAAGATGCACGAGGAAAAACAAAAGGTGCATAAAGATGCACGACTGTCGATAACGCAAGTTTTGCTTAATTTGACGATTCCAATAGAATCTATGTAATAAGTGTGTTTCAGATCTCGCAGTATAAATACTACTTAAAAATCCAAAAAGGCTACAGTTTTATCTAAACTTCTTTATTCACAGTTGCCTTATCAGCGTTATCGCGGTCGCAAGTTTTTAAGAGGATACACTGGTACGTTGAGATGAAATCTCGGAGAACGGCTTTAAAATTCGATAAATTACTCCGTAATTTTAGTTGAGATTAATTGACCTGAATTGTTAATAGGTACTGTTCGTTAACGTTTTGATTGTTTTATTAATCTGATGATTGTTTGCGTCACTTTTTAATAACGAGCTATTTGAGTTGCAGATTGATTTATATTTTCAACTAGCTTCTGTCTGCGACTTCGTCCGTGCGAAATTTCTTGTTCCCCCGACCCACGCCGTCGCATCGCATCATCTGTCCGCGCTATTGCTGAGTTTTCTTTTTGTTCGGCTCCTGAGGTTCATAGCGTGATGTTTAATAGCCTATATTCTCAAGAATTGGGCAATCAAATCCAAAAAAAAAAAATTCAAATCCGACCGGTGGTTCCAGATATTAGGGCGTTCAAACGAACAAACAAACTTCAGCTTTATTATTAGTACAGATAAATGATGTTAAAAATATCTTCGCTCTCCATCACTAGTAAAATGTTTCCCGGTAACCTAGCTATTATTTCTAGATCAACGTGTCGCGCTATTTTCAGCCCGAAACCACAAGACTAAAATCGATTTGTTGCTCTCAAAATAGAAATAAGTTTTTCTATATTTATACTACTTACAGAAAGTGGATCATATAATAATACCTAATTAAGATACAGGTATCACATATTTTTGATGATAATCTAAACTCATTTACATACAAGCCACATTAAGGACGCGAATGTGATGCCAGGATGCCACTGCCGTTATGTTTAGCTCGAACTAAACAATATCGTCTGCATTCCGTAGAAATGTTGAGTAGAGATATTAGAGACAACATAAATTTTGCAAAAACAGGACTCCTGTCACCCGCCACGCTTTATCCTTTCTCTTAATCCTTTGTTTTATACCGTTTTAGTCGTCTTTAATTACCAATTATGTTTAGTGTTTTAAGTATATTGTGAGTCTGTCTGAACAGCTCCTTAATTTGGGATTCATAAATAACTTTCCAAATGACCTAGATTTGTTAATTAAGGAAGGGAGAGAAAGTCGTGTCTAAGTTTAATATTGCTTCTGAAAACTGTTCCTAATGTTTTGAGTTATGTGGGAGCTACATATCTAGTGACATTGACTGAAATTATGTTTACGCAATCTATAGGGCACTAGTACCTACTATCTACCTAAGCAATGGTAATTCTCTCTCAGCAGCGCTAAGTATTTCGTCATAGCTCGTTTCGCGTAGGTGTGTATCTGACACTAGTATATTACGCATTACATGCTCACAATACCACTGTAAATTCACGCTAATTATTATTCTTAGCGAGACGTACGTACAGTGTCAGCCCGTCCTTGAAGAAATATTATATTAATACCGGCTTTTATGCGTTGTATAATTGATAATTAATGAAGAGTGTGTAAACGAACCATTTACGTAAAATAATAGTATTAAGTTTTTAAATGTGTGTTTACTTTAAACTTTCTGTCGAAAAAGAAAAACACTTCAAAGTGAAACTTTTGAAACGTAACGTGTTACCTACCATATTTAGTAATCTCCGATTGAGTTCATTCTAATCGACGATTTAATGTTGCGTGACCGTTCGTTCTAGTCGCTGTCCGTGAGCACTTTCCAAAATTACGTCCATTCAGCTTAGTATATCTAGTAGCTACGTATAACATACACACTTATATGTTATAAATCTAGCGACGAATTAGTGAAGAGTACCTCAAATGTAGCAGAAACGTTACACAAGGTCTAAATAACAAAGGTTACCGCTCATCCAATAAACTCACGCGCAACTTATGGACGTGAGATTACATTGCTTTACGTCCATTTTATTGAGCACACTGCTTTTGACTGAAATAATAAACTTCATTCATTTACTATACTAATAGACCATTGTAAAGTTTATTGAACCATAAAAAATAACGTTTCATCTCGTCTTAACACTGCGCAATGTCATTAAGTTTCAACGAAATTTGAATTCAGTGTTGTTTTATGGCTAACTATGTTGTTAAATGAGCACTGAAACTGCTGTAGTCAAGTAATAATTTAACGTCAAATAAACAGTTTACTGAAATCACGTATTACGTAATTAATTAATTATTTTCAGTTAAACCCCTTTATCGTAAGAAGAATTCTTAATACGGTGTAATTATTCAATATTGATTGATTCTCCATTAGTGAGGTTGTTTTAATCTCGATAGAAGCACGCTTAATTGGTGAGAGCTTATACCGACTGACGTTTATTAAAGCTATCTATATTGTAGCGATACTATATCGTAAAAGGAGGCCTCTTTTGCATAATCACAGTGGTTGGCGTTTCAGCGTAATTAAGTCGTTTACATAAACATTATCAACTAAGAAAGTGGTGTAAAATGTTTCTATAAAATAGATAGTAAATTATCTAGAAATTAATTATCCGTAAAGAACGCATGTTGAATAAGTTGGGTTATTGCGGCTGTCGAAGGACCAATAAGCGTTGTGTAATTACTTGGGAACGAATGTCATGTCGCCTGCACACAAGGGGGTAGGAAACAGTTAAGGACTTACTTGGTGGTTTTGCATGTGCCGTGCTGATATGCAGACCGGCGTCCGGTAGCTTCTGTTTCTCTGCTTCTTCCTGGTTCTGTGTCGGCCGACACTCGTGAATTGGTTTAATTTAATTTATGCGGTTTGGTATGTTCCGCGGCGCGAGCGCGTCGCGAAGCTTTGCGGTTAGCTTGCGGTGCGAGAGCGGTAAGTGTTCGATTACAAGTGAAGTTGAATCTCTGTCCCTCCGCTGGTGGTTTGTTCCACGTAGTCCGGAAGCGGTAGTCGGTTGGCGCTTTCTCTTTCTGTCGCGTATGGACGTAATGATAGGGAGAGGGATAGATGGATAGGCACTTGGCGACATGACGTTGACGTTTTCGTTCGGATATTTAATAGAGAGAACCTTGTAATATAGAAACTTGCGTAAGCATCCTGCCCGGGTTTGAGGATATGTAGTATTCTCAAAAAAGGGAAAGAAATTGCGTTAAAGCGGATTAAAAGAAAGAGAGAGAAGAAAACAATTGAAATATATTAATTACGACTAAAATTACGTGATATTAATTACGCGGTGAAATCATTGGGAAGGCAACGGGCAGAGCTTAACAATGGGTCGCTTGAAAGAGCCACTGCATGTCTTCACCATAGCAACGCGGGTTGTCCCATCTTTGCCGGGGAAAACCTCGGTGATTATGCCCATTGGCCAACGTAAAGGAGGGACATCATCTTGATGCATGAGAACCACTGCACCAATCCTAACATTGTCCACGGCATCCAACCATTTTTGCCTAACTTGTAAGTTATGTAAATATTCTATCCGCCATCTTCTCCAAAAGCTGCAAACCATTTGGTCAAGCAATTTTTTGCGGCAAGTTAGAGACTTCGTTGTTTCGGGAACGTTCACGACAGGCAACGAAGTCAACGGAGAAGCCATTATAAAATGAGCGGGAGTAAGCGGTTCTGGGTAAGGATCCTCAGTCAGGACACAGAGCGGTCTCGAATTCAGAACTGCCTCAATTTCAGTGAGAACAGTCGAGAGTTCCTCATAGGTAAGAAGCTGAGAACCGATAACACGGTATAAATGAGTCTTAATAGATTTAATATTAGATTCCCACAACCCTCCAAAGTGGGGGGCGCGGGGTGGAATCATTTTCCACTCTATGCGGTAGCGGTTAGCAAGTAGTTCTTGCAATTGAGCCTTGGCTCCAACGAAATTTGTTCCATTATCGGAGTATAAATTGGAAACAGGTCCCCTTCGGGAAATGAATCTTTTAAAAGCGGAAATGAAAGTGTCCGATGACACGTCAGTAACCAACTCAATATGAACTGCTTTGGTAACGAAACAAATAAATAAGCAAATGTAAGCCTTCTGACTTCTTTGACCTCTGCGTCTACATAACGTGACTTTAATGGGACCAGCGTAATCCACACCCGTGTGCACAAAAGCTTTAGTCTCTTGTACGCGACAAGCGGGTAAATCAGCCATCTTTGGGCTGGGGTGAGAAGGTGACACTTTAAAGCAAAAGTTACAAGCGTGTACTCTTTGTCTGATGACACCTCTAGAAGAGAGGATCCAATATTTTTGTCGTAGCAGACTGCTAAGAAGGCTTACACCAGCATGACAATAAATGCGATGGTAATAGTCTATTAAGACATGTGTAAAATTATCATGTTTAGGTAAAAGAGCGGGATGCTGAGCTTCATAAGGAAGGTTCGCATTTGACAACCTGCCACCGATTCTTATTATGTCATGCTCGTCTATAAAGAGATCTAGTTTTTTAAACTGCGAGCGAAGTTTTTTACCTTTAATTTCGACGTAAATATCTAAAAAGTGAAATTGTTGAATGCAACGAATTAAATAAATTTCAGCGGTACCTAGTTCCCGGACAGTAATTGTCTTATTTAACTTGTCATAAGGAATAAAATGCAAAAATCTTAAGATGTAAACAATTATGCGCAGTATCTTATTTAATGATGTAAATTTTTGACTAACACTATATATTAAGTTAGGTTCTGATACAGTAGATACTAAGGTTAGCGATTTATTATTAAACTCAGGCAACTGCTCGCTACATGAGGAAACAAACGGACTGATAGGCCATTCAGCAGTTGGGCGTAGAAGCCACTCAGGTCCATGCCACCACAAATTGTGATTTAGTAGCTGCTCAGGTAGAAGACCTCGAGACAAACAGTCACTAGGGTTTTCTTTTCCGTTAATATGGAAAAAATGCTTAGGATCAAGGTTTTCTTGACATTTAGCGACGCGGTTGCTAACAAAAATATTCCATTTGTGCGGTGAGGAATGAATCCATGAAAGAGTAATTGTAGAATCGGAAAATGCGAATATTTTATTAATAGCGGTACGAGAGCGGTAAGTGTCATAAACTAACTTAATTAAGCTTGACAAGAGTACAGCGGCGCAAAGCTCTAGACGAGCCAGAGATACGACCTTGACAGGTGCAACCTTGGATTTAGCACACACCAAAGTTACGTGTGCGTTGCCATTTGTGTCAGTAACATGTAAGTATATGACGCAGCCATACGCATTCAAGCTGGCATCAGCAAAACCTACTATATTTGTCACGCAACCCTTAGTAACGGCTACATGACGCGGCAGTTTTAAAGAGGAAAGTAAAGGCAGTTGCTCTTTAAACTTTTGAAAGAGAAGTACAATAGAATCGGGTGGAGTTTCATCCCAATCTGTGTTTAATTTCCATAATTCCTTTATGAGTAATTTCGCGAATAAAACCACGGGAGCCACTAGACCCAGAACATCCCACAGACGGGCAACAGTGGAAAGAATGGAACGTTTAGTACAACTTTTATCCAAGTTAGATGTAGTAAAGGTGAAACAATCCTCGGAAGGAATCCATTTGAGTCCAAGAATCTTTAAGTTATCCCCGTCAGAAAAGTTAATAGAAGAGCGGTTGGAGTGTGGAATAGAATCTAGTAGTTCCAAGGAATTACTTGCCCACTTAGTAAGGTCAAAGCCCCCAGCCTTAAATAAGGCGATAAGTTCAGCGGAGAGAATCTTGGCTTCCTCCAGAGTGGAGGTCGAGTTAGCCAAGTCATCCATGTATAACTCATGCGAAGCGACAATGGATGCGCGCGGGAATCGATGTTTTTCATCCTCTGATAGTTGACGGACTGTCCGCATTGCTAAATATGGGCTGGGCTTAAGGCCAAACGCCACTCGGTTAAATTGAAATTCGCGAACAGGTTCAGCGGTATTAAACCGAAACAATATTTTCTGATATTTTCGATGCTCATCGATAACAGCAATTCGGAGATACATCTGTTTTATATCAGCTGTGACTGCAATAGGGAATAATCGGAAATTTAAAAGTAATAAAAATATGTCAGCCTGTAGATTAGGCCCTGTGTGTAACAAATCGTTCAATGACACGCCATTATGAGACTTGGCGCTCGCGTCAAGGACGATGCGAACTTTAGTAGTTTGTTTATCATTCCTAATAACAGGGTGATGCGGTATATAATAACCTACAGTCTGATCAGCCGCACTAGGTGTAGTTTCAGTTAAATAATTTTGATTAAGGTATTCTTGGATTATTTCGTTATAACTAGCGCGCAAAGCAGGGTCGCGAAGCTTAGTTTTTTCCAAGTGAATAAAACGTCGATAAGCGACAGCATAAGAATTTCCGAGTGAATCTGGATTCTTACAAAATGGTAACGCAGTACAGTACCTACCGCTGGAGTCACGTGACACCGTAGAAAAGTACAGCTGTTCACATTCCCGTTCAGCGGGACTCATAAAAGATTTTGAGGGTATTTCTTCAATGTTCCAGAATTTATGTAAAGATTCGTCTAACGACAGAAAACAATGAGAATCATCTATATTCAACGCGGTAGAAAAATATGAAGCGGTATTTAAATCAGCGATATTATTTTTATTATTAAACGAACTAGTGGGTACTCCGTTTTTATTATTAAATAAACTAGCGGGTACTTCACCCATAAGAATATAACCGAACACGGTTTCAATAGCGGATGGCGCGGTAGGTGAAATAATTTTATTGTTGAGTAATAAATATGGGAACAGCTTTGCCCCTAGAAGTAGTTCAACATCACCAGGCATATGCCACAGGGGGTCGGCTAGCGGTAATTTGAACAAATGTTGCACTGCAGAGGTATCAACAAAGTGAGATGGTAATTTGTCAGTTATGCAGTCAACCACAAGAGCGGTTATTTTAAAGGAATTATTTTTATTTTTAGCAGTAACTGTTATCTCAACGTAACCTATAATAGGCCGCGAAGAGGTTCCTACTCCTTTTATAAATGAATTTGAAAGCGGTATAATATTTAATTGAAGTCTCTTACAACAAGCTGACGTAATTATGTTGTTTTGCGAAGCGTTATCGATCAAACATCTTACAGAAACATATCTATTATATCTGTTGTCAACGTATACTTGTGCGGTCGACAGTAATACGGTTGTGCGCGGTAAATCTGTACCTACGCGTGAACATGCACACAGCGCCACCTGTTGTGACTGCGCGGAACTAGGCACAGCGTCGCTCGATCCCGACCGTTGAGTAATTTGCTCCAGATGTAAAAGCGAATGATGTTTCTTGTTACATGTCCTGCAAGTATGTATTGACTTACACTGTGAAGCCGTGTGTGTTGAGCTAAGACAGTTTACACATCCACGTTTGTTTTTAATAAAGTCCAAACGTGAATTGGCTGATAGTGCTTGAAATGTTGGACACATATAAAGCTTCCAATGATCACTTCCATTACAGTGTGAACAAGTTTGGTTATTGTCACAAGCAACAAAGGTATGCACCGTACTATCACGTGACTGATTACGATAATTATTTTTGTTCACTGATACAGTTCGAGACGAAACAGTTCTATCCAATATTTTAACTTGCGATTTTATGAATTCAACGAAATCCGTATAAGTTGGAATCTCCTCCTCTCTCATATGCATCTCAAATAAATGTAAGGTAGCGGGGTCCAATTTTTTCAAGGCTAAATTTAGTAGTATGAAATCCTTTAAGTCGTTAATTTTTAATTGTTCTAGTGCCGAAACAGACGCGTGAAAACTTTCAATAAAACTATTTAAAGAGGTGGAATTATTACTTGCAGGTTTAATGTTTAATATGTTAGACATGTAATGTGACCCTAGTGTTCGTTTATCTTGATACTTTTGAACCAAACTGTTCCAAATGGATTTATAATTTTCGCCCGATGGAATAATTCCGGCAGTAATTTGTAATGCGTTTCCTTTCAGATTACCCATTAAGTATTGAACTCGTTGAGAATCTGTAAGATTTATATTACTATGGATGTTTGACTTAAATGATTCGTAGAAAACAGGCCAGTTTTCAATCCTACCATCAAAAAATGGGATCTGAATTGGGGGTAGTTTGATCGAGTATTTAGATTGTTTCACGATATCACAAGTTGAGTCATCCGTTGACCTTGCAGACCTCGCGGCGACAAGTGAACGAACTCTTTCGACACGGGTGTAAACGCCGTCAAATGATATTTGACTGTTATAATCGATTGTATAATCAGGATTTATTTGTAAAGAATATGTATTTATTTTGTCTAAGTTAGCACTAAATTCCTGACGAGTGATCGAGAGTATTTGAGTGTCCGCCATGAACGTTTCCGCCGAACGAAGCTCAATATTAATTGTATTTATTTTCTTTGAAGTTTCATACAATGACGATAAACGCTCAAAGATTGCTTGATTTTTAGCTTGAAGTAATTTTATCTTCATTTTTAGTTCTTCCATAATGGGTTATTGTTGAAAATACAACGGATAAAAATTATTAAGTATAGCGGGTAGACTTACAACAAATATTTTTATTGTAAGTGAGTAAGAAGTAATTGGTTATAAATAAGTTAGTAGGCAAGTTTGCCGAACTAACTCACGATAATAAGCGGTTTTTTAATATTGACCTATGCTATTGTAATGCAGTAGGAGCAATATTAAGTTGGCACAATGGTTCTCAATGAAATATGTACCTAGCGGAATGAACGAACGTTAGTACGCGTTCGTTTAATATGGCGGTTTTACGAACTTAGGTATTTGCCTAAATTCTTAGGTATGGGACCTATGAATGCTGATTTTTTGAATCCGGCTCGAAGGACCAAACACTTATGTTGAATAAGTTGGGTTATTGCGGCTGTCGAAGGACCAATAAGCGTTGTGTAATTACTTGGGAACGAATGTCATGTCGCCTGCACACAAGGGGGTAGGAAACAGTTAAGGACTTACTTGGTGGTTTTGCATGTGCCGTGCTGATATGCAGACCGGCGTCCGGTAGCTTCTGTTTCTCTGCTTCTTCCTGGTTCTGTGTCGGCCGACACTCGTGAATTGGTTTAATTTAATTTATGCGGTTTGGTATGTTCCGCGGCGCGAGCGCGTCGCGAAGCTTTGCGGTTAGCTTGCGGTGCGAGAGCGGTAAGTGTTCGATTACAAGTGAAGTTGAATCTCTGTCCCTCCGCTGGTGGTTTGTTCCACGTAGTCCGGAAGCGGTAGTCGGTTGGCGCTTTCTCTTTCTGTCGCGTATGGACGTAATGATAGGGAGAGGGATAGATGGATAGGCACTTGGCGACATGACGTTGACGTTTTCGTTCGGATATTTAATAGAGAGAACCTTGTAATATAGAAACTTGCGTAAGCATCGCACTTAATCAAGATTTGTTTAGTAGTCACGCAACGTAGTCACCGTAATGATTGAATCAATATTTTGATTCATTTAATTAATTAATTACCTGTATTTATGATTTAGTTAATGCCTACCCCAAAGTAAATAGGTTAGTGGTTAATTAATTTGATAAATCTCGTTGTAACTTTGTTGAACTATTCACATTTCTACCGCCGCTAACTATACTGTCAGCACAAACAGCTCGGTAACAAATATGCTTAAATATACATGAGAATAGAGCCTTACTTAATTTTAGGTACATTTACGGTGGCCTCGCTGTAGGCTATTTGGTACAAAGTTGGTCAGATGATAGGTACTATAATATCAAAGAATAACTCAACTGTTAACGAGCTTTCATAAATGTTTTATTCTGTTTGTAAACTGGCTTTAAATCTCTTCTTTGCCTGTGAAATTTAATGCTAAACTTAAGTTAAGTTTAATAATAAACAGTATTTTTAATTTAAAACGCTAATTAAAACTGAACGTCACATTATCCTCACAGTCTTATAAACAAAGTGACATATTTTCAACCACAAACTTTTCTAACGGTGCTGGAAGTGGAATTACAGCTCTGCTAGACAACACAATAAACACTATGTTATTATATTTCTGCGTATGCGCTCACATTCGCACAATGCACGCCACACAAACAAACGCATCGAACACGGCGTCAGGTTTCAGTGCGAACGCATAATATTTTACTATGAAAACGTGATGTTTTCGCATCACTACTCGAGAGGAAATGGCCCGTTTTACATTATACAAGTACGCAACTTATCCGGTGGCTAATTTGTTAAGATTCTTCTGAATCACACTGGCGCCAAATGCGTCATGAACTCATGATTGTTACTAAATGCACTGCCTTAGGCTAGGTGGCTTTGTCGCAATCAAAATGCAAAATACGCTGCAATGCAATTGTAAAATACGCTGTAAAAAGTATTCTCATTATATAGTAGTAGTATTTATACACGGTTTAGTAGTTTGCAGAACTTAGTCCTTAAGGCGAGCATACCAACTAGCATGAACTTTCAGTTCATAGACATGCTGTACGAACGTAAGTTAGTTCCGCGAAAGTAATCCGTAGCTCGTGCTCTAAAATTGTTTTTGGCGTAACTTCTTTTAGTTTGTTCAAAACTATTCTAACATGTGTACAGCGCTGCCGGTGGCGCGGCACGTCGTTTTCTATGTCGATTTTCTTTTTCCACTGAGTACCATGTGGAAATAGCTCTTTTCGGACGATTGCCGTCGTTGAATTCGCTCCACACACGGTTGTACATTGAATAATCGAGTGCTCTTGAGCTAGAAGACGTTGAAACGAAAGAACGTTATTGGAATGAATTTTTCAGCTACAAAAGATTTTCGTGGATTTTTATCTGCTCGAATGAGACATTGATCGACTTTATTCCACATTTCCTCGAAGGATTCAAGCTCCACCAAACCTGGCATAGATGTAGGTACTGTAACTTTAATAAAAATAAATGTTCAGTGTTTACAATATTCAATGGTTTGATTGTGAATCGGTATTGTTTTATTGATTTCGCACCGTTCGTAAATCAGGATAACAAATATTTAATTTTTCACAGTTACTCAACTAGAGCATTGTCATAGTATAAAGAGAGGAAGTAGGCTATCTCCGGCACAATCCGCGACATAATTGCCTACTGTCTTAGGGTTGTCACTTTTTGTTAAATTTTAATTCAGTGCCAATAAATGGGCAAGGGTCGGGATGTTGTATTTTTTACTTGTATTGTCTGTGTACCTAAACGATGATGAAACCTTTCACGATGAAAGAAAGAGCGACGGGCCAGCAGACGGGCGGCGCGGGGCGGTGATGAGCACGAGTAAACGGTAGGTTACTGATAGTACTGTCACTAATTCATTAGTTTAAAGCCCGGCCCTTGCCAAAGATAACACATATCTCTGTATAACTAATTCAGTGATCATTAGTCAATAAAGTTCAACAATGGTTTTCCTAACAAACACAGAAATTTATTCAAGATTCATAGCAGTATTATTTATAAAAAAAAAAACATCGTAAAACAACATAAAAAAACTAACGCCTGTCTCTTAGACTATAATCAAAATTTTATTCTGCTGTTATGATTCGAACTTTGCTCTATTTATCTGATTCACAATTAGTCAATTACTTATTTTTTAAGTACGATTTTATAACTGTAAGTAGGTACTTAGTTACTATACCTACAATAGGTACTGAGAAATCGGCATGACTAAACATAAACAAAGCAATAGCGGCAAATCAATTGACAGATCAAAAGTACGTAGTACATTCTAGTGGGAAATCAGGCCTACCTACTTCCTCTGTCTGATAGAAAACTAATACAACAAAAAATAAGTAAGTAGGTAGGTATCTCATCATCAAGTTAAAATGATATGCTAGAAAAAGTGACTTTCTTACCTTTCCTGTTCAATAGGTAATTTGAACAGAGACAATTCTGGAATCGATGAATTATTAAGACACCCAAACACACAGCAATACGTTCTCCTGCGATTATCATACATTTTTCATTCATTTAGCGGTGTCGAAAAGCCGTGACGCGCGAACCTCGTGCGATGTTAGCCCCGTCTGGCGCGCTGCGAAACCCGCCGAGATTTGTGTAAGTGTGCGTGCGGCGACGCATAGATACTTTGGCGCACACATACAAGCCGCGCGCGGTGCGTTTGTATGAAGATAACGTACTTCCTCTCTTTATACTATGGCATTGTTAATGAACCACTACCAATTATAACTAGTGTTCACTAGACTATAAAACACTAATAAACACTGCGACACTATTTCACCGTTAATGTACCGGCGGGAAACATAAACCGGGACGCGGCACATCGTTCACACCCCACAAGGCATTGAGCACTAATACAAACACGTTACACTGTTTGTTTGGGACACGAAGGTCCCAAGCTCCCAAAACTTTGAATAGAATACAAGCGTAATATAAGTAGTTATCTTTTTCAGGAGAACTATAGTACACAAAGCTTCAGACTAACCTATGTTCTGAGATTGATGCAGGTTACAGTGAAAGGTGATGAAAATATCAGCGTAAACATTGATGCAAGAAGAAAAATGTAAATTCTCTCCTTGCTGTTTTTAAACCAACGCTGTTACTAACTGAAGTTCAAGTCTTCACTTTATTTATGCTGTTCGCTCGTTCATCTCTTTCCGTCATTACGATGTCTTATTTGAATGAACGTTAAAACTCGACTGTAAAGGCCGTCTGTTTCAACATTGGCGGCAATGCAAATACCTGGAAAGACTTCGTACATTAATTTACATTATTAAATCAATTAAACAGCTTTGTTGCGAAAGCCGTCTGTATCACTAAAGAAATTGAAGATGACGAGCTTTCTATTTTCGTTTATGCATACTTAATGTCAATATCTGATAATGTAGGTGTTTATTCTTCGCTACTTTTACGTCCAACTTTGAATTTAATTAAAAATCCAGATTGTATAACATTTAGTGGAGTCGATCTTGTAATTGCTTGTATACCGGTATAGTGGTACCGGTCGGATATTGCGCTCTTATGGCGTCGTCGGTTCGCTTAATGCGTTTCCGATGTGACGCAAATGGGATGTTTTGTGCCTCGCAACAGCGCTCTCGTCACTCTATCGCTACTGGCTCTATAGCTGTGCACTGTGCAGGTGTGAACAGTGGACCATCCAACTGGGACAGTTTACTGTTCCTGCATAGCAACCATTGTGTCAAGCAATGCTTTTGTTACCCCTTGTAGTCACAGTTTGATTCTTATGTAGCGTTTATTCTTGAAACATACAACTTGCTTGTATTTTTCTTTACTGAACCTCAAATATTCGTTTGAACTTCCTCAAAATCAGCTCTCGAAGCTTCAGCTTGAACAGTGGTTTATCGTCGTGAAAACTAAATCGAGGCTATAAATTCCACATCCAATGCGTTTAGAAGATTTATGCTCCGAATGTTACCAAACTGGAAACCCTATAAACCAGACTAACGATTACACATATGTATAGATTATCATGGTTTCGAGCAGTGATGTTTCCATTTCTATTAAAGCGTTTTGGGTAAAGTCTGTTGTTAACGGAATCGGGTAAATGTGAATTTGTTTACACAAGAGATTTTGTCTTTGTTGTGTTCGTCCAACGAGTTGTTATTTTGACAAATCTCTTATCAAATATCTTTACAGTACATAGGGTATGGAATGTAATTTATCACGATAACAGTAATTCTTATCGTTTACCTTGCTTCGTCCGAGCGATCAACTGATATAAGGAATTAAGAGGATTTCATTCAAAGAGTTCTCGTACTACTAAATGTTTAGAGAGGCATATCACGTTCATCTTTTACATTATTCGAATCGTTTGTGTTAGTCGCGCTCGATACTAAGCTCCATTTTAAAAGACTTCTTTTTTACATTGGCCCACGTTCGTGTCTTAAGTTTTTGTTCAGAAAGTAATCATTGTTCCTAGATAGGTTGTCTCCATTCTTTATAATACATGTCGGTGTTGGTTCGTCGTTGATTTTAGTCACGCGTAGGCATCGCCGCCTGTCTGTTGGATGCCTTTGTTTTTTGTTTTAACTAATACCGTTTGATCCCTGTTTATAATAAACTTTATTGCTACATAAAAAGTGACAGTGTTTGTGATTAAACTCATTCACAAGTAAAACAGCGAAGTGATTAATCAAAATCGTCCATTAGTCCCTAGATAGCAAACATTTATTAACAGCTTGGCTTTTTGTTGGGGTTTATTATCCCCCTGAGTTAATGTGGCTTGTAAATTCAACGGCCTGGTAAATTCCTGATCATTACATGTATTTGATGTTTCTCATAACACCGTTCATATTAATTTGATAACATTAAAACTGTCGTATGAGTATGACGCGACCTCGTTGAATTCCTCTATGAAACCCACGCCTGTTCGCACACCTGTTGATGTCTCCGTGTTCGTGTTAAAATTTTACGATTAATAATTAATTACTTTGTGAAACGTATCTAGTTCATTTAATCACAAGCGTATATTTGTGAAGTTTCGTTGTTACAATAACAAAAAAGACATTGTTATGAGAACCATGACAGTACTCACAAAAGGTTCTAACGGACCGTAAACTTAATAATGTACATGTATGTGGGCCGCATTGCCTAATGTCGAACGCTTATGGCGATGCGTAGCACTGCCGTAAACGCATGGAATTCCTTCCAGTTCAGAAAGGACCGTATTCAATGCACGGCTGCGCGGGCGGTGACTCCTCGCGACAGTCCACCGATGCCATGCTCGGCCGTCCTCACACTGAATACTAATGTTACTCCTATTGTGCGTCCAAATTCAGACACTCGTTGTTGCGGCCCAACGAAAGTTTTGTAATGTCTTTGTCTTGCTGACTTTCGCGCTCGCTAACTGGAACGCTCGTTTGACGGATCGCCTATGGCTATGCGAGTCATTTGCTGCTTGGTATGTTTTGGTAGCCATTGATAATAAGATGATGGTTTTTGTGATCTAGCAGTTAAAGAGACACGCGTCTCTAATGGGTTAGTTGCCACAGGGAACTTTTCTCTCATTATCTTTCAAGTATGCCAAAATATGGCCATGTCATATTTTGTATAAAACCAAACATTAAGTATATGTCAGCATAACTTTCGCTATCCAACCAAAGGAGCAATGCCAGTAATTTCATTCATGTTAAATTCTACTTTGCTGGTAGGGTATGTGAACAGATAGTATCGCGGACTCTGCCCGCATCTGCATAATTAGTAGATCGCTGGCGACGAGCAAATGATATGGCAATAGCATTGAATAGCTGTGAATACTTATGCACTGCTGGGTACATGAAGTCTGCGCGCGAGTTTCGCTGCGTTGAGCCGCCGGAGCAGCCACTGCTGCACGCTCCGCTGGCGCCGCTCACCGCCCGCGCGTTCGTCTCACCCCCGCGGTCCCTTGCGAAAAAATCATAATGCAATCGCCAGGACGGCCGGTGTGGAACGCCCGGCAACCACTCGAACACGCAACCAGTCTACATTCAAATGCGTTGAAACTCACACGCCATCCATCATGATGGATTTGTAGTGTCGGGAAACAGATTTCTCTAGCAGCCGGTGGTGTGGAAACTGTGTAGCGGTGACCATAGTGACGTTAGAATCAAAGTTGCCACTGAATGTTGTTATTCAGTGATGTGAACTTTTACATTTCAACTGTCCCTATTTTCGTTTCATTGACTGTCCCACTTCATGTAGTTACTGGTGCTGATTAAAATTCGATTAACGTCTTCGGTACATTAACGGCATAATCTTTGTCGTGCCCTAAAACTGCCGATTTTATCGAGCGGTATGGGCTGACAGTTACCCTCGGGAACATTTTGGAGACCTGTATTCCTTGTCATATTAAGTAATTGTGTTAGTGAGGCTTCATTAACTTGTGTTTTTGCAAATTCGTCCATAACAGTTTTTAGATCATTAGAATGGACCTTTGTGGACAAACAATTGTCCATTAAACATAAATTAATTCTCTACGCGTCTCGGTTGCGTCCGGTGACGGTTGCTTTCGAGGCGTTCATGTTTTCAAGCTGTCTTTCCATCGCGAACAGTGGCCTGGATCACTCGCTACCGACTGGTAGTCGATAGAAAATGTGCGCGTTATCAAATGTTTAAAAGAATATACAATGAAACGATTGGCTAATTTGTAATTGTCGTCGTTTTAAGAGATAAGACGGGTGAAACTCACGAAATACCATTGGATGTCAGTGCTTTACCAATATCGATGTGATGAGGTGATATTTGGATTGTGCAGTGTTTGTGAGTGACTCAAGACGTGTAGTATAATATGTGGGGGGCAGCGGTGTCGAATCCACCGCATTATCACTATGTTCAAGGACCTGCGGGTCCCATACCACAAGTTGGGCCAAATGGTCCCATATTGTCTGGTCCTACAACTAGACATTTAAGACCACAGTCATCGTATTCTCTGCCACATGGAAGTAATGGGCCCGGGCGCTGGGGTTGGTCAGGCAGTCATGTCTCGTCCTTTGACCGACGACAGGTGAAGGTTCCTCCACAGCCTGCGCGCCCGGCCCCCGTCCGGCCTTCACAAAGTCGATATACTGGAAATAATGTAAGTGAAACATGGGAAGCAACAGACTGCCTTGTAATTCAATGCGTTTAGTAGGTACTCTCATGTCCTGGTATAATGTGCGTGAGTTGATCGGCTGTTTTATATAGCTGTAATTTATTTCCTCGTCTCTCGCAATGCGTGTCGGATGTCGGCTTGCGCACGAGTCATTCGACACGAACTGCCATTTCTCTCTGGTAGGAACTCCACGTATGTAACCCTTGTTAGATGATTATCATTAGATGTTACGTTTTATATATATTTTTGTAGATATCATATCGAATGATGATATTGATAACTCTAATCATGTGATTCAATTATGCTAATGAATGTTGATAAACTGGGCCGCTAACAAAAATTTCCTCGTTTACTTGCACACTTTCTCACGACTCCGTCCCCAGAAACGTCCATGTTTACTTATTTACGTAACTCTTACGAAGGTCCAGCAAAAAATGTGTGTTCGCCGAACGCATGCCGTTAGCCCTTTTATAGTGTGCCGGTGTAAGACGATTTCCTATATAGGGTAGTATCTAATGAATAGCAAATGTAGTCGTAAGTGAGGTTGTTCTGTTTACGGTACGAGGACACCGGCTTTAAGGTGACTACCTCCAGCGAAATGTAACGGAGGCGTGTCTTTAGCGTTGGAAGCGCTTTAAACTTAGTTTCATTATACTATTGCACAGTTTAAATCCTCAATATTTAACACAAACTGCACCATATATATTTCAAGTTGGCAATTAATCCTATTAGACATCGAATGATCCTACTAATTATGTCCATTTAAAGTAAACAATTCAGCTCTTCTTGTAATCAATATCATTTTATAGAATCATATTCTCTCCGTCCACCTAACGCTTATGAAGCTGGTCAAAACTGAGCATGTTCGTCATTGCATACTGTAATTAAAATCAAATCTATTTATCTTCAGGCTGCGTAACCAGTACCTCGCTTTTCTTTTGCAACAAGGTCAATGTTGCGTTATAATAGCAGCGAGTATCGTGACTGGATTGCGACAGAAATCATTATCATGAAAGTTTAATTACTCCACCATGGTAACGCATATGCCACAAATGGCCACGATTTGGTCATTAACGATTGTGAATTGTTTAGAATACAATATCACGCCTCGTTTCCCTGAAGCATTGGGCAGATATGTACCTATTAGTACACCCACATTTCGACACTTGTTTTGTAGTCCCATGTAATTGGGGGGCGAGCTTTTTGCCCTCAACCTGGCACAAATCCTAATGGCTGTTACTGAGAAATTACAGATAGAAAAACCCAATAACATTGTGTAAACCGGGAATCAAACCTAGGACCTCATGCTCAGCAGTAGCGCTTACGACTACTAGAGCAACGAGGTAGTCAAAAATATGAATGAACTAGCTGCGCTCCGCAGTTTCACCCGCATGAGTTTGGATCCCGTGGGAATATCGGGATAGAAAGTATCATATATGTTAATCCTGGTTATAAACCATCTTTGTGGCAAATTTCATCCAAATCCGTTCTGTAGTTTTTGCGTGAAAGAGTAACAAACATCCATCCATACAAACTTTCACGTTTATAATATTGGTAGGATTAAAACACAGAAATAGGTTCCTAAATTTTAAAACTCAGTTTTAACACACTTGTTACCTGTAGTCACTGAACGTACGCTTCGTAATAATCCGTTGTTGCACTTGTTGCTATCTTAATTGAAAATACTAGTATGTGCTAATTAAAATAGATAAAAACGTATGTACCTAGCTTTAGTGTAACTTTACTTGAATAAGCCATTACCATAAACAAGTTATTATTACTCAGCTTTTAACTTTATGCGATCAATATAAATTAAAACGTGAGTGGTCGGCCGCTGGTCTCACAGAGCCCCTAGGGCCGAAGCTATCTAGGGTTTTAGCGATGTCATTAAAAGCTTAGAATACATCTCCCTCTAATAATAAATACCCTTGGTATTTCCCATCCAGTATAAGCCCAGACATTTTAGCAATCTTAGTGAAGCCGGGACGGCCTTCACCTTTTCGTAAAAGAACTTGGAAAGCGTTTCTATAAATACACTATGATAATTTCAGTTCCAAAAGATTCATTAAAGATTAATCACTTCCAGAAACAAAGTTTAATAGAACGTTAGAATTTGACTTTGCACACTTATTGTATAATCAAAACAATATGTAAAGTTTCGCAAAACAAATTGACTAACGATTCAGAAATTAAATACCAAAATTGTTTGGCGTGGTTTACGACACAGCTCAATCACGGCCGTAACAATCTGCTGGACGTGACTCTTATTAAGTGAAATTATCGCGGCAAAAAATTTACATCAGCTTTATCGCGTGTATACCTTATCTCACAATGGACGGCCATGGATAAAACGTATAAAGTATTATAAAAATAACACTCCATTAGGGCCTGCCTGTCCGTAGCTGGATGGTCTGACGTCGCCCTAGCTTACGTCATTCTATACAACCTGTGTAAAGTATAACCTTTAGGAGCATAAAGTCATGTCATAGAGCATAAAATACATATAACTTTTAGTAGCAAAAAATCATGTCGCAGTCTCTAGAATGTTTGTAACGTAAACATAACGAAAACCAGAACCACTATGTACAATATGTATATAGACAAAGTTTGTATTGTTAGTCAGATAATAATTCAATTCCAATCATTGACCGCGATTAGAATCTATTTAGGTTGAGTACTTACAGAAAATGTACCTCTCATAATTAATTATGGTAAAAATACTCATTGACAGACATTGATTTCTATTTGTGAAAAGTTTCGTATGTTGTTAATCCAAAACTTAAAATGCAGGCCTCCCGATAACACTAGACCATTATATCTTTAAAAATGTGTATTATTAAACATTTTCTCAATGTCATCATCATCATCTTCCCGCCCTTGTCCCATGGTACTTGTGGTCGGCGCAACACGTGTTCTTCTTCCATTCTCCCCTGTCAACCGTCACGCTATCATTCACTCCCTTCGCTTTCATATCATTCCTCACACAATCCACACATCTTTTCTTTGGCCTTCTTCTTCCTCTCCATACATTTGTATTCATAACTCTTTTAGTCTTTTAAACATTTTCTCAAAAATTATGTTCGTTAGAACATAATTTTTGTTTGGTCTGTTCCAAAAGTGATTGTCTCTATTATTTCAACTCAAAAGGGCTTCGCCTCTCGCCGCCTGTTAGATAAGTTTTATTCCTTTCTTATCTTAACAACTTATTTTGTCCCGAAACTTTTCGCATAATATTAAGCTTTTAAAAGCGACTTTGAAGTGATGTTAGGCAAGTTTCAAAAGTTCATACGTTTAATTAATTCAG
Organism: Apamea anceps; assembly: GCA_951799955.1. Taxonomy (NCBI): domain Eukaryota; kingdom Metazoa; phylum Arthropoda; class Insecta; order Lepidoptera; family Noctuidae; genus Apamea; species Apamea anceps. The sequence continues at coordinate 6,896,526 of OX637505.1, read as the reverse complement.
GCAATCTTATCGAGCTCAATTTAATAATAAAGAGAAAATTATGTTTGTTTTAATTTTTGCGTTAATTTTGTACAGACGCACATCAAGCTACTACAGCCTGTTAAGTTTCTTTAAGAGCGCGCCTAAAGCCAGTAAAATTTTAGAATAGAAAAAAATCAAACTTAGTATGCGCCAAAACTGTTATATCGTAATAAATCCAAAACTAAAAGGAATTACATAAAATGCCTAAGCACAGCCTTTACTCTTGTATAAATATAATTAACTATCAAATTTTTGTCGCAATAGGCATTACCGTATTGAGTACAAAGCGGAAAAATATGAGAATTAGAGGTAACTTCGTGATTTTTTTCTATCGAGGAAATGTTATTATTTCATGTTTTTGATCAAAGTGAACCCTCGGAAATATCATGTAATTATTCAAACATTTTTATTTTAAGATTTGGTCCGGAATTTTACATGTAAAATCAAATATAAGATTGGTAATTTTGCTTTATACGCGCTCTTTATCACTAAAGCATTAAGTTCAAGGTTGATTGGGAAAATTTGTCAATTTCGGGTATCTTGGTGTGCTAGCGTCTGTTCATCTCGAAATGCTTATACTAAGTGTTGTGCAAATGTGTGTTTTATTAAAATGCCAGTAAAGTACATTCCAATTTACCTGTACAAAGTTTTGTTTGATTCTGTTTTATTTAACTAAGTACAAAATTTTACGCAAACAGGATATACTTTTCTCTCTTGTGCTAAAATATTAATTTTAACGTCTCGTCAGTCAAATTGATCTCATACTTTACAAGCTCGTGTGAAACTGGCTTACCGAACACAATAAGCCTTTTTGTTCGTACAAAGATGAGCCTTTTACTTTATCATCCTCTTTTTCAGTCCCTCACGGGTGGCATTTTAACAGGAAATAATGATGTTACGTTCCCTACCTTGTTGTTTGGTACCTGCTTTTAGGGTCTGGCTTTTATGTACACTTCCTAACTTCCACGCAAGCTTATTCTACTCTCACTAATGTATTTAAAAAATGTTCAATAGCAGTTTTCAAAACATTGTCGGTTTTTATTTTATTTTTACATTTTCAGTCTGAGTCGGCTAGTTTCTAGAACTAGAAACCTAATAAATTTCTCCATAGTATGCATATTATTTGCGCAAACCAGTCAAATAATTCCAATTCTTCGCTAGAAATCCTCTAATTCACTCGCGATGTTCGATTTATTTGCCCACTTATCTATCGCTTCGACATTATTGGAAGCAGGCGCGGATAATTGGAACGTCTCTTTCGCTGTTACTGAGTCGAATAGGTTTACTTAAACCTAAAACAGTTTTATTTACTGCTGGTGCTACTGGATTAAAAATAAAAAGATTTACGTCTCAATATGCTCTTTGGCGGAGCTCATTGGCAATCTGGTCACGTCCCCCTCCGACTATGTCTCGTGCCGTCTCAACGCGGATAAAACGATCCACGTGCTGTACTTATCGCAACGTGGAAACTATGAAGCTTTCCTTGAGATGTCATTTAAAATTTCCAGCTTTTCTCCAATATTTTTAAAACGCGATTTGTCTTTTAAGGTCGAACACTTCATATATTTCGCAATGATATTGAAATAAGTATCGTACATCATAATAATATGAGTAATAAATCAAATATCTGGGACATAATTTGCTGATAAGATACTTCAATATGTTCCATGTTAATAGCACTTGTAGCGCCGTCTTTTCCTCGCGTGTATATTCAAAGGAATGCGAGTTTCACTCCATGAATTAGCTATTGGATCGATAGCATCACCAGATTCTTTATGAAACAACTTTATTTTATCATCTCACGATTTAACGACCGAGAACATTAAAGACGTAAACTTTAATGTTGTTTGGATCTACACTTTCAAAAGGGCTTCAAGGGCCTGCTTTTTCTGTTTGGTACAGACGCCAGCACATCAAGCTACTACAATCTGTCAAATTTCTTTAATAGATTTTCAACTTTATCGTTAAAGCATTAAGGTTCAAGGTTGATTGGGAAAATTTGACAGTTTCGGGTAGCTTGACCTGCTGGCGTCTGTACATTTTGTTTTTCTCTTTTGGGGTAATGTAATATTAATCATGTAAGTAGTTTCCGTGTTGGTATTTTCTTTATTTAAGATAAAAAAAAATTGGTATCTAATTTATCCTCATGACTCAGTTCGTGACTGTCACAATAAGCACTCTTATGGAATATACGCGATTGTACCCTACTTAACGAAATTAATTACTTGTGCTTTATCTAGTCCGTAGTTCCCTAAGTAACCCTACATAAGCAAACTCATACATAAACATAACATTGTGTTCGGTTAAGTTTTCGTAGCGTCATGTAGTGGCGCGTTAACTTCGATTGCATCTTGCTGCTCGAGGCCTTGACTCCGCATGCAACGTCAGCTAAATGCCAAAAGGTTCACTTCTACAGCTCTATTGTACGTTATACGGCAGATATAACATACTGCAAATAAAACATCTAAAATAATAATCTCCTGTCTAGACCAAAAGGGAACAAAATGAGTTTTCAAGCTCAAAAGTTAGCGAGATATACGCTGATTAGAGGTCTCTCCGCCTGACCAGGCAATCAAACTGAGTCACCCGCAAAATGTAATCGTGGATAACATAACCTCGCTGTGGCGGCACGCCTACTTAAAACAGATAACTGTAAAGCCAGCTGATGAATTTATGTTAGCTTTTGAAACCATTGTTAGACACAACATTCAACCTATTGACACAAAACCTCATTTCCATGGAAAGTGACGTTTTTGAAGTGAAATTTCTGCGTTTCATGAAATTTGTCAAAAAATATTGAACCAGATTAGTGTGTCCGTTAAAAAGACATAGCCCATTGACATGACAATATTGCTAATCTAAACATGTTTTTCAACTATTTTAAATTAATCGATCGTTATCGGATTCCATTCTTATTAATTACCCACTCATTGCGTCAGGGTTAAAAATACTTTCTTGAAAGATATGATAAATATTGATAACTGAAAACACTTGATTTATAGATTCATTTGTTGTAGGCATTTCAATATCATGTGTATTATAGGAGATTGTGGTTCTCCGAACCGACGTCAAAAGCAACGATATAGAACTCGTGAAAATGACTACAGAACACAGTTATTATGTTCACAGATCGTGCGTATGAATATTTTATATCACGCTATGAATAATCAATCAATCATTGCTTTTAAACACCATATTTGCGTATAAATAAGGCACCTAAAATAACGCTGAAGGTGAAATTATGTGCCACCCTGTATGTTAAGTTGTTTATGTTTTAATTAAGGCACGTTTCTTCTTATTCATGACATGATACTTTGCCGCATTTGTTTGTGTTCCTTGAATAATACAAAAAGGAATAAATCTTTCCTTGATAGAACCATTATTGTTAATGAGGCAAGACTATTTTATATGAACTGATGCTTTCTTCGATTTTTCTCACCAGTAATAGAATTAAATATATAGCTTTGTTGTCCAAAAAATCTGCATTGTAATAAATATTGCATCTGTTTTGTTTATTGTGGTTATTTGATTTTTAGCATTTTGTTTTTCTTTTTTCAACAGAAGGTCGACCCCGAGCTGATCTTCACGAAACAAGAGAAGATCGGCAAAGGCTCCTTTGGTGAAGTGTTTAAAGGTGTCGATAACAGGACCCAGCAAGTGGTCGCTATTAAAATAATCGACTTGGAAGAAGCTGAAGATGAAATCGAGGACATCCAGCAGGAGATCATGGTGCTGTCACAATGTGACAGCCCCTACGTCACTAAATATTACGGATCATACTTGAAGGTAAGCGCATGATTCATTTCTAACTCTCACTATAACGTGTCTGATGTCTGATCGAAATGAGTTTAGCTTGATACACGATGTGATAAATTACAACCGTCCAGGTTAATGTAAGCATGATGTTAGCTGTTCAACAAATTTGACATTCATTACAGTTTATAAAGGCCTATAATCTTGTTCGTATTCATATTGAGCCACAGAGTAAGATAAACCTTGTGGAATATATTACGTTTTATCTGTCAGGCTGGGGGCACGAGGCATCAATCATTGTCTGTGAAGCTGTGCCTTCGTCTGCTTATCTGCTGTCTTTATAAAAGACAAGGATCAAACGTAATGGAGTCCATTACGTAGTGTATTCTCTTGTTGAGTGATATCCTCCTGCGAATTCGTATCCCTCGCTCCCTGTGATTGTGATATGTTCTATGGCTCCACAACAGCGCTTGCTGTTCCAACGTTGAGTTGCGTGACATTATCTGTTGTGTACAACAGCGTGACGCACCGGAATACTTTGCAGTTTCGCAGTATTGTTACCGCTTACCCAGATGGAATATCAGAAAGCGCCGCGCCGCGGCGCAGTCGCACTGTCATGAAATACTAGGATAGTTATACCCACCGTTTTGCGGAGTAGCTGTTGTCTCTTTGTAATTGTACACCCGTGGTATTGCATCCAGGTCTAGGTAATAGGACATTGATAGTGTCGTGACTGTGCGAAATAAGATTTCGCCTAGTAATAGACAAGCAATTTAACTAAATGCGTTATTGAAATCGACTTGCGATTTTGTTTATTAGATTGTGGTGATTGCGCAATGTTCGCTGTTGAATGTCACGAAATGGTAACAAAGTTACTATGGAACGTTCACCCGATCGCGTAATTCGCTCGCGTGCTGTACCGCATTCGCAGTGTACTGTACGATGTCTGCCACGTGGAGTTTGGGGTATATTTAGACCCACAATGTCTTAGGAGCTATACATACATGTTTCAAAATTATTGAAATACCTGCCTGACTTATTGCAATAACATAACGTTTGGAAACCGACGACTAAACGATATATTTGGTTTTTCATGACTCATAAAAAGTTTTTAACACTGATTTGGCTTCAATGTTAGTAATTTTCTACATTTGATCCTGCCCTCTTATCCAAAAAATATTTAAACCCATAAAAACCAAAGTGAACTCCAAATCAGCAATAAGACAATCATTAATCATGTATTTTTAAGGTTTAAAGAAACTTTATGCTCAATAAAGACGTGTCACTCACTTGAGAACAATACTAAAACATACATATAAATTACACAAAGTTCGCCGTCATCAGTTACAAACTAGACTACACCCATTCAATGCCTTCATTTCTCCAGAAGTTCTCGATCCGCCATTATATATTGACTAAGTTGAGTTTTTAATGCATTGAAAGTGTGCAGATACTAGAGGGTATTCTATTAAAAAGCTGTGCTCCTTTAAAGGTTAGCATTTTTTTGCCATAGTTAGTTCTAGTTTTAGGTAAAACTACCAAGCTAGCTCGCCGTGTGCTATGTTGACTGACTTGCTTATATTGGATGAGTGTTATGTTCGTGTGAATAGTTTTGGTAAGAATTTTTTAATGATAATACATGTATGGTAAATATATAGTTGTTTGATATTCATTATTTTTGTATCTATATAAATTTTACTAGTCGATGTTAAGTTTGGATAGTTGAATAGTATTTTTATGAGTTTATTTTGAGTGATTTGAAGTTCTGACAATTTAGTTTTTGCAGCACTGTCCCAAATTTCAATCAAATAAAGTATTTATTATTGCCTTTGCCCTTCTTTGATACACGATGAGTAAGTTCGTGGGCGTCGTCGTAAACAGATTTGGAAACAATAGCTGGCTGATTATGCCTAATAGCAGATTTCGAAAACACTTCTATTCATAAGCTCACGAAAGGAAAACACGTCATACTGTGAAAACATGGCCTCTATTGAAAGAGGCATGAAAATTTGGCTCTCTCTGTTCCTCCATTTCACTGTGCTAAAAATAACATGTGACATTTTCGGGCCAATTTGCTTCCGTTGTGCCTCCGACTTCATCGTCGTCAACAACAGACGAATCGATATAGACATTTAACATCCCATATCATGAACTCGTACAAAGCTCAAATAGAATGGGAAGCATCCCGCCACCACGGACAATAATGTCTGGCCCGTTATGATCGATATTTGCATTTTTATTGTTCCCCACTCAATTCAATTTTATTTATGTGTCTGCGTAGATTAGTGAAATGGGGTCTAATGAATAGTAAGGTTTAACGTAACTGTTCATAAATGAACATCTACATTTAGTTTTCGTTCGTTTCGAATCCTTTCACTCCAATGCTCTTTTATTCAGAAGATTTTAGCTCTCGACTTAAATGTTAGGATTCGTTTTTGCTTTACATGTTTCGTGGTCATGTGTTTCATGTTCATCTGTTGTTGTGTGTTGTTTTTCGTTTTCAGCATATATGTGGCGACTGAAGAAACTAATAATTACTATTCATTTCTGCATCGGAAATGTAGTGAATTTCAATCATTGCTAACGCGGAAGGCTTATACATCATTGGTAAATGTTTACAATGTGTTGCGTTTCCCGCTTAGCGCATCGCGTCGGCTCCACGTTGCTCTTGCAATCTTGACACACTTTCGAATGTTGTTGTTATGCGTGGCTTGCAAAATACGATGCAATGTATGCGGGTCGGTATGTACATAAATCTGCAACGTATGTGTATGAAACTTATCTTTGATCTCAACTATGTCCCCAATTAATATTAATATTGGGACGTCAAAATTGTATCTTTATTTTTGCTTTCATCTGAATTTATGAATATATTCAGGCTGAAGAGTTACAAAATCAGTTTGCGTTGTACAAACAAATGCGTCTGGTATATGAAAGGTGATGGGTACTCGTCCGAGTTATGAAAGGCCGGCTCGCTCAATTAGCAAATGAACTTGACGTTACGTGACAGCAACGTTTGTAGGGTACGTTCCACTTTCATCTCTTTCATTATTAATTACGTTATTAATATCTTTAATGCAAGCAAATGCTCTATTGAATTTCCATGATATTTCAACAACTGCCTGGATGACAATTCTGTTTTTTTATCAAAGCTTTGCGTGCTTTGTTTTTAATTTAAAAAAAAAAAACAACGCACTCAGACTATAATTAATAAATATTTTTCAGCCGTCAACAATACGCATTCTATGCTAATTAAACAAATATTTCTATTGTTTCACAGTATTATGCTTTGATGAGCAAATATAATACTCATAGAATTGCAGTACCTACCCCAAACGCTTGGGTGGGACCTATCACTACATTTACCGTCGCGTGTTTTGATAATGACCGTGAATTTTACTACGCCACTAAATTGTATTGCGTATCAAGGACATTTTTATATTAGTATATTCTTGTCAACACAATAGTTTGAACTTGTTCTAAATCATACATGAGCTTATTTTATCAAGTAAACACAAGGCTTTACAAACAATTTTCCTGGCTCGCGGTTAATTTACTTTGCGACATTTACTATTTTGCGATTTGTTCTGCGGAGAAAGTGTGGTAATGTCGCCGGCTGTGTCGTAATCGCAATGATTCGCGTCACTATTTTCTTGGGTAACGTTGTTTTCTTTCATCTTTCTCGTAATGTCTACGTTGACCAAGCAACCAACTGCACGATTTTATGATACATTAGTTCTGACAATAGAGCTTGTTAAACATAGTTGTTTCTCTTGGCATTGCCTACCGATTTTGTTTCTAAGTGCCTAAGTGGTGCCTATTCTCCACCTCAGAAAGGTCAAACATTTGAGTCATTTTATTTAAGTATGCTTGCAGTGTGCTTAAAAGGCTTTTGTAGAAGAACATCGCATTTACGTCAGAGCTGTGAATGAATTAAAATGTGACGTGAATAAGCTGTGCTCGTCGAGAGAGGGTTTTGGTAGGTAAAATTGTGAATGCGGATGTCGGGCGGTGCGGCCGGCCCGAGGTGAAGGACGCTGGTGACTCATCGTGTTAGCGTCGAGGAAAAATGTCAAGAATTTCTCACATTTACGGTGTTAAACATAGTAGTTATGTAAATATCTAATATTTCGAACCATTGGTAATGGAATTATTGGTTCCGAACTGTTTTGGCATCAGGTTCAAATTGTTTGTTATGTCCACTATCGGTCTTGCCAGCATGTCATTTCTTACTAACGACAACATCGATCATTTTTTCTTCCAATGCAGAACTTTGCGTAAATAGACCATTTAATTCCAATGTCAATTTTGATTGATTGTTGGAGGGTGGAAGCTTATACATTGTATAGAGGTATAAACTTATTTTTACGATATGCAACATTCTTATTTCTATTAAAATATGTGATTGCCTCAATGTAAAAGCAACATTTTATCAAGAATTCAAGACAGGGAATCTCAAACAAGGTTTCGAGAAAAATAAACTCTGAATGGTACGTCCATAAATTCCACATCAAACCAAAATCTGGTCTATACGAGTATTTTATTCTTCTTTTATTTTTAGGATTTAAGAAACGGCCGTTCAGGGCCGGGCGATGACTATAAAGTGCGCAAGGTTGAAAGCAGTAAACGCATTAGGACCACCTTGACCTCTGATCGTATACCGGGTGGTGTCAAGGTCCTGCTAGCCCTATCGAAGCTTTCGATAGAGTTTTATTACGAAGCTGCCCCTAGAGCCCTGACACCAAATAGCCAATTGTCTCTTCGCTGTCGTTCAAACTAGCTATGGGCTTCCATCTTAGCATTCCGTCTCGAAGGCAATACAGCAAATGAAGAATTGTGCAGTTCAATACAGTACATAAGGAGGTCGACGACTTTTGAACGATGCGAGGAGTCATATCGTTGAGTAGAATCAAAGGATTTAAAAGACTTGATACAGGTCTGGTTCTTGTTTCGCATCGTCCTTCTGTTTCACTGCAATGCGGGCCGGGGGAGGGTAGGGGGGATGGAGGAGGGGTTCAGTTCGCATCTGAACTTGGAAGGTCAAGTTCTAAAAGTTTACAATTTGCCTTATTGAGTGAGTGACTGGTATTGACGACTCGATTTGGATGTGATTATGAAGTTGGTAGTTGTCATCGAACTTTATTGCTACTTGACTTAATATATACAAGATAACACTAAAATAACAAAATAATACCCTAAATTGATAAATAGTTGTCATTGATTCGTTTTCGTAAATTGATAAATGTTTATGGTACTTAAACATATTAAACTTTATGTCTGGATATCTGCTATTTAAATACGATTGGGTAACTTATTTACCAATGTATGCTTATTTTGCATGCTGACAGCGTATCTTTTCTACTGTAAGCTGGAAAACTCTAGTGTCTTCTAAACTTCATTCTCTTCGAAGTTCAACAACTCTTACGAGTATCTTCGTAAAGTCTACGTTTTATTTTTTCGCTATACACTCTCCTTTATTAAGTAATTTCGTTAGAGTATCGATAATAGAATTTGGGAATGAAGTTTCTTAGAAACGAATTACTTTGAGGTTCATTTTTTATGTTCTTTCCAATGTCATTGATTTTTTGTAGACTCACTCCTTATTACTAACAAATAACTCAGATTCGGATCGCATTATTGGAGAACCTTTCATTGATTAAGATGAAAATGTTTGGTCATTTAAATTTATTCAAGCATTTAAATTGCTCTCGAAATTTATGCATAATGAAGTACTTAATTGAATGTTTCTGTAAGTTTGACTTTCAACCTTCAATACAGTTCTCTTTTCTTTGATTTGGGCAACAAATAAACTTAGGCTATGTGATTTTAATGTCATTTTTGTTTATCTACGATTTGATTGGACAAAGAATATGCAAGCATAATCAGCCTATTATGTTCCCCCTGCTGGGACAGGCGTCCTCTCGGTCAAAGGAAGCAAAGAAGACATATTTTATGACAACTTCAGTAATTTCTTAATCGACTTGGTCATAAAATAATTTACTGTTCTGCGTGGTAAAATTTCGAACCTTCGGTGAATTCTGTTAGCATTTCCTTCTTTTGGCTATCCGCAAATTCTCGATGACAGTCCTCTTATCGCAGCTTTTTTAGAAAATTACATTTTGATTCCTTCACGTTTCCCCCGACGAGAGGTTTTCAATGACTAATGGCTTATTTAATTTCGTACGAAGTTGTTATAAATGAGGTTATGTGTGTACCCTGTCACAGGCAAACCGCTGGCATCATTATTTTGAATTAAGGCTCCCGCAGACAGGCGAGACGCGGACTCTAGTAGAACAATTTCTATGGAAACTTAATGGAAATTGTTCTACCAGAATCGCGTCGCGCCTGTCTGCAGGAACCTTTAATGGCTGATATTATGATTCATGAACAGTTATGCAAACGTTTTGAAAGAACGCCTCTTGAGAATTGTAATGTTTATTTAATATTTTTCGTTCATTTCTCTGGGGCTAAATCAGTTTTTACTTGTCATTATTATTTAATCGAATCGCTGCACGAATCAAAATCCGATTCCTTGAATAAACGGTACATTTTAAGGTCATTTACTGGTTTTGGATATCTGATTCTACCGGTTTTTTATTATTATTGTGGATGAGGTCAAGTTGAATTTAAATATAATTTATTGCTGTATGTTTGTAATAAAATATAATATTTTTATATTCAATGAAGTTATTAAAAAGTTATCATACTAGCGTCGCGAAAACGTCTACCTACTAGCCGCCCAGCACTCTAATTGCGTAACACACTTTCAATCACAATTTGAATCATTTTGAAGGATATTGCTAATCCATTACTTAATATGTTCGAAAAATCTGTCTGTCTACAATGTAAATAACGCAATGAATGTTTTAGAACTGTCAAAATAAAAGCCATTCCTACTTTTAGTGTGTTACGCAATTACCCCTCAGAGAAGTGTCAACTGTAGTTAAAAATAATTTGTACCGTTATTAATTATCCATCTCAAATTTTCAATTTGATTAATTAGTCGTCTTCGTTCACCCACTTTGATTAAAAGGTAGCTAAATCATCAGCATCTGCCTAGCCTTTTCCCAACTATGTTAAGGTCGGCTTCCAGTCTAACCGGCTGCAGCTGAGTACCAGTATTTTACATGGAGCCACTGCCTATCTGACCTCCACAACCCAGTTACTGGGTAAAAGGCAAAAAGGTTGCTAAATATGTTTACTTATTATTTATTAAATACTTAAGATTTATTGCTACTTAAAAGTATTGTCCTTATCCGTCAGCCTTTATGGGCTTTTGTCTCATTTTCCACGTTGAAGTATCTTGATAGCGGAATTCCTGTTTTCATTTACATAATTTTCTCCCGGTACTGTTTTCGGTAAACAAGATTGAAAATAGTGGCTTTGTGAGTCTCATCGTTTCCTAAGAATCATCATCTGCCTAGCCTTTTCCCAACTATGTTGGGGTCTACTTCCAGTCTAACCGGATGCAGTTAAATACCAGTATTTTACGTCGAGCGACTGCCTATCTGATTTCCACAACCCAGTAACAGGGTAATACGATACCTCTTGGTAAGACTGGTTATCAGACTTTCGGGGAATTTTTCTTTTGTTATCGTTCCTCAAGAATACTTACTATACGATATTATTATAGGACAAGCCATGTGTCCGATAGGAATTTCCCATCGGTAAAAATGACGAACTGCCATACAAACTTTCATCTCCTATTTAACCCCTTTTCGTTATAATATAGAAACTCTTGAGCAAAATATCATAAGGCCAATTCTCGTAATTTAAAAAGTTCAAAATCTAGTCGCAGTTGCACCTCGGCGACAAACAACTTACTGTTAAAAACTTGTCAAAATGTAGGGAAATTAGAGGTATTTTTGACAGATTGAGACTGAGATCAGACTGTGAACGTTCTTAAAATTACGAGAATCGATCGATACGATCCGAATTCGAGAAATAACGTTACGAAGTAGCCATAGTACCTACTATTTGTATGTGGGTTGCGCACTACATCCGAACTCAGTCCGTCCGAATTTAGATAATTTCCGATTCGGATTGAACTCGGATCTTAAATTCGGATTCGGATCGGACGTAGTGTGAAACTGCTCTTAGGCAGTGCTTTGTCTGTCCGTGCTTGAATTTAAGATCTTTACAAAATGGCATTTACAAGTGTTTGTCAATTTAATGATTACCAGGATGTTTGTTTTTTAAACGTTTGCTGGTTAGCTCCTTCCGTATTCAAACAAAAGTTTGTCTAAAAACACGTCCTTTTCAATATAAGGTTTTATTACAATGTTTGGTATTCCTATTAGACCATATTGAGCTCAACAAATTGTAATGACAGCAGTAAGAACGTGATGACTCCTTCAATACGTGCCTACCGGGCTACTGGCTATAAAGCTTACGTTTTGGTCATAATCTGCTAGTGCGGTTATAACCCTACCGAGATATCGCATGTTATCCTCGCTGAACTTAAATCCAGGAATTATGCGATGAATGCTAACGACCTGAAGCCCTGTCTGCTTCGTTAGCTCTTCGAATAAAACAGTGTTGTCCACTGCGTGCAGAATCCACTCAATTACAGAAATAGGTCGGATTTTCTCTTTCATAAAACGGATAAAATGATTCCCATTTGCAATCTAAAAGTTTAAATTCTATGAAAAAATGAAAACTGATTATGAATGAATTGCCAAGGGATTATAGGATTGAATTAAAGACGAACCGAATTAAATCCTGACATATTATCTGCTAAGGAATGTGTTTATCGTATCGTATCGTACGTGTATGATACACGGCGTACTACTCTCATGTAAAAATGAGTCCTAAGTAGAACTTGCTCTGTAGAGTACCTAGTTAGTCTGAAGTGCAGTACATTAAATTGCGTTCTTGGAACCACAAGTAGTTGTTCTAGTATATTTATTGCTAGATAACTAACATAATTAAGTGCTGCAATATCCCCCGAAAAGTGACGTAAGATAGCAGCAAAACAGTCATAAATTCACGGCGCTCGGTGCTGACAGGATAGGTAGTAGCGGGGAACATGTCGACATATGAACCGATAAACAAGATTACTGTGTATGTACCGGAACGTGGACGTAACTTGGACATGTAACTGGGTCGGGAAAACCACACAGATAAGAAATAAAAATTCTGGGAGTACTTATATTTTAATATAAATCATGATATTAATAGAACATTGCAAGAATGTTAACCATAATAAATGCAGGCATGTAAGCACTACATGTCGATGCATAATTTCATACAAATATTATGCAAGGACTGTCGTGAAATTGAATGCAATAAACGGTTCTTGGTGGTCAGCATTCTTTAGTTAGAATAACTCATAGTGCCATACTCCTCTGATGGTGACACTGTGTATGAGTTTTTTGTTTAACAGTACAGTACTACAGCAACTACTTTTTAGTATGAAAACTCAACTCGGATCAAACCATAGAACTGTGATTCGAATAGCTAAACTTATTAAAATATTTATCTACGTGGCTATCCTCTTCGTATTCATATAAAGAAAAAATATTAGATTTTTTGTATGTTTGTTTTTGACGTTTTCACGCCAAAACGGCTGTACGGATTTAGATGAAATTTGGCACAGGGATTACGCCATAGGAAACTTTTTAAACCGAGATTTATGCGGGCGAAACTGCGGGGTGCAGCTAGTACAAAACAATCGAAAACCGATAGTACCAAGTTACCAACCGCTTTAACGTTTCCTCCTAGCCCGTAGGTTAATCTTATTACGTGGCGTAACGTCGAGGCTTCCTTAACAACTTAAACACCACACAACCGCTCTGTTATCCCTCAGATGACTCAACGCCATAAATTGAATAATAAAATTACATTAACAAGCCCCACGTGTACTTATTTTTGTTGTTCATGAGTAAACTGGGTCTAAACACGTGGATTCGCAATTAGGGCAGCATGAAACAACAAAGTTTGAATGACCTTTAAGTGTTCAATCGAAACCTACTCATTAAAAAGTTAGGAGAGCTTCAAAAGAATGTGAAGTGAAGCCGATGAAGAATTTCATCCTTAATTTGTTTTCCAATTTGATTGTTTTTATAACTTACCAAGTTTCCAGTTTTCACTTCGCCAACTTGCAAAGTATTCGATGTCTCGTACAGGGAGGTACTTACAAGATTTCACGAAATCTTCAAATAATTATTATTGGAATTCAACTGGAAATGTTATCTTCTAATTTTCGTAACAAGTTAGGCAAGATTGAGGAAATATAAATAAAATTAATCTAGTTTATTTAGATATAAGAACTCGTTATCGATGATACGTTTAGTCTGGTTTATCCAATGTTAATGTCTGACAGGTAAATGTAGAAATAAAGATTATGCTTTATAAGAATTATGTTTATAAATAATGTGATCGTACAGAGCAATCAGGTGTTGTAATCATGTAGTGGACACGTGTTACGAAGATGACTGCGTTAATTTCCTCTTTCTTTTTGCTCAGCTTTCATTCCTGTAGAAATGGAGTCGCGCTCGCTCCGGGCGATTCAATTAATCCAACGTTAGATTACATACGACCGTATCCATCCTATTCGAGCAAAACTTTTTTATTGCTCACTCCGAGTTCAATCTGTGGGTTTAATTTACTATCCGGGTCACATGGCATAACGTGGTCATTGCGATTAATTGAGTAGGTATACCTCCAAAAGTGAAAATAAATAACATGAATTATCTATAGTGAAATCCACGGTCAATCACCGATTACGGACACTTCCAGGTACCTACGCCTAATTACACCGTAATGATAACGTTTATTGTTGCTTCAATGAAGACCTGTTTCATAACACCGCTGCGGGTCGGGTTCGTTATCCTTAGCCGACCTTGCAGCTGCTATAAATTCAGTTAAATTGACCGCAGGAGGCGGGCATGCGTCACCGAGGCCGATGCGCTCAGATTGGCAACGAAAGCATGATGTAATAAATATATCGACCTATCTGTGTAACCAATGAATTCTAGCCATCAAAGGACAGAACCGGATCGAGGTGCGCGCACGCAAAGGCACAATTCTGGCATGTAGCCTGTAACGGATAGGTGCTAGTTTTTACTGCTTTTGTTACATATGCGGGCCTATTCATAATGGCGCATACCTTATCCTCTTTCGAATAACATATTCAAATATGTACGTGATACATCCCTCGAATCCGCGGCGGTCGCTTTGACCGTCCATCTGTGTGAAATATATTCCGCGTCAGATGTCTGGAATACAATGGATTTCCCCAACAATTTCTATTTCTCGTTTCTCGGTGTGTCGGGGGTGATTGAAAGGCGACGGGTGTCCGTTCCGAAGGCAAGAGATAAATTCCGGATTACCCTGGCGCAGCTGACTGTCCGCCCGGAAAATTGAAATTTGCGCCTTCGACCTGCAGGTTTATTTGTCATACTTGATTACTATTGTTGTTTCCGTTGTCATCATGGATGTGTGGCAGTCGGGAATCGTTCCCATTGCTGGTATTTGGGAAATTGCATTCCTTTAAGGACATAGGACGTCCTCTTTCAGTCAGATTTAGGTAGATGACTTGTAGTTTGCTTTGGAAAGAGAATTTTACATGAATGCGGCTTGTAGAAGTGATCTCTAAAGCGTTTGAACAAACTAGCGCACTTTTATACCAAGGCTAAATCGTTGATGCACGGACGTTAATGTGGCCTCTACGTTTCCAATATGAAAATTGATCGCTGAGCGTGGTCCTAACCTATCTAGGTCGTAGCAAACGTCGTTAATGCGGGACGGGAGGCAATTAGGGCAAGCCAATAAAACATCGCCATCAACGAACACCGGTCGTTCCTCCCCGCCTGCTGTACTAGCCTCGTTATTCAACTATTCACTTATTTTCGGTATAATAAAATACAATCTGAATGGCTGGGATAAAAATTCATCGGATGCGACAGCACGAGATGGCAAAACACCCATTCCTTTCAGGGTTTGTTATCGTTCTATCATATCATAACAGCCAATCGCACTGGCTAACCTTCCATATCCTTCCCAACACCAATAAATCCTTGTTAATAAAAACGTGCAAGTTACGAAACGTTTTCTGCGACGGCCTCAAGGTCCAGCGGAAGACGAGCATGGAACGGTGTCCCGGCTGACGCGACGGGCCTATGTTGCCGTCACCGATGTCAGAGTTAAGTGCCGTCGCACTCGACGTATCCGCACAAAGGCCGCTCTCTCCGCTTTGTTCCGCCTCTTTGTTTGACTTGACGAAGGCACAGTAAAAAACTTCAACACGGTCCACGACGAACACGGCCGGCCCCTCGGATCTCGCGAACTAAATGCACAGCTTTATTGGGCCTTCCCTTTTCCAGTTTGAATACGAATACTTTTTGCATGATTAATGGATTCTTATATGAACGAAATGGGCTCTACCGAAATATGAGCCCCGTCCTTTTGGGCTGCTGTTAGTGGTTTTGTGGAATAACATGTCTAGTTATGTAAATACACTGTGAAATATTCCGTTACCTCAAACTACACTAAAAGGTCCATCCTCTCAGATATATTATGTGGCGTCAACTTGCGGAAATGATCCATTGTGGTGCTGTCCCTCTGCGCATGGGGTCCGTAGCTATTTTCGTTGTGATGATGTGTTGATGAAGTGCTCTCTTTATGAGGGGTTCTCAAATTACCCTACTTCACAAACAAGACTCTAGGTCGTTTTAATATTATACGAGTATATTGGTCAAAACCATTTGTAATTTTATTTATTGATTTACTTTCCTCCAAATAATTACGTGGTTTGCTGTCATTTGGATCGCGACAGCCGTCTTATGAACGGTTAGACACAACCGGCGTTTAAATGTCAAAAAAATAGAACAGGTGCATTACACACCATTGTACCTCATTACATTACCCTTTGTAAATGAGCAGCTGTTTACTCTCGTTAATTACGTTTTTTATTTATAAATTGTGCTCGCACTACTTCGTAAACGGCTGCTATTTATATTCGTTTATTGATATACAGTTGTATATTTTACCTGGAAACGTGCACATTTTTTCCGTCAAGTGCTCGATATTGTTATTTCCCAACTATCGGTTGAAGTGCTCTTCGCAACAGGCTGTGCGCTTTTATCTAATCGATATTTTGTTATCGTCGCACTCCCTTGATTTCCGTACTTGTATCGATGAATTGCATCAATTTATTATGTGATGGAACACGGAATGGAATGTGGAAAGATTATTTTCAAGTCGTAACTCTTCAACAAACATTGTAATAGCCAGCGAATATTTGGAAAGTATAAAGTTTTGCGGCGCAATTCATCTTATGTTATTAGATTATAAAAGTTTCGGAAGCAATCCTCCACCTTAAGAACAATCTGGAATTCATTCTTTTTCACCAAAGTTTTCTCTGGGGCGACGATGTGAGAAGATGAGTGCTACTAACTTGCGAAATCGTTAAGATTACATGATCGCGTTTGCTCTAAATTGCGCGTAATTATCTAGGAAAATTTGGCGGTTCTGTGAACTGTTAATTTTATTAATCTGTTGCGAACCAGCTCAATTGAGTTATTTGAAAAGGACATTGTTCCCGCTCTAGTTCAAGATACACACATCAACAGAATCTAGGGATATTTTATGTTTCATGAAATATCTAAAAATCTATGAAGAATTTTCTGATATAGTAAATGGAATAATGATAGGTTATTTTATGGTCTTTAATAAAAAATAAAAACCATTTCGTGATTTTTTAGTTTTAAATATAAATGTTAATTTTTTTAATCACCGTCGAAAGTTATTAGTTTGACAAAAAATCTTTATTTTTCTTCTTATAAAACTATTAATTTTAATTAAATTGTTTTTTTTTTATAAAATCTAATTATTCAGTGTTGCCACCTCTTACATTAATTACACATCGAAATCGATTGTTCATACTTAAAATTAATTTGTCAATGTCTTGCTACGGTATGAGGTCCCATGTTCTTTGCAAGTGTTCGTAAAGTTGTGGTTCCGTCGTCAAATTTGGCGGGAAATCTCTCAAAGCTTTTCGTTGTAACATATCCCAGGCATGGTGGATAGGATTTAAGTCGGGCGACTGTGCAGGCTAATCCAAAACTTGAATATCCTGGTCTCGGAGAGCGGCCGACACCAGCCGCGCCGTATAGGAAGGAGCATTATCGCGCATGAGTAGAAATTCCTGGCCCATTTGGATTCTGTGTGAGACAATAACAAGCTCTACTACCTCCTCCTGGTATTTTTGTGCAGTCTTGCTGCCTTGGAACCAAATAAGCTGGGTTCGTCCGCCAAAACGAATTCCTGCCACCATGATTGTTCCGCTTTGGTATGAGTGGACCTCCTGAGGGTGCCTTAGACATCTAACTCTCCCTGGGGTTCTCCAAACGCGTGTTCTTCGTGAATCCGGATGAAACCCAAACCGGGACTCATCGGTGAACACCACCAAAGATTATTGTTAGTCACTCCGTGGTAAATGCTCCCGAGCCCACGAAAGTCGCCGACCGCGTTTGCTATGTCGCAATGCTGGAACACGTAGCGGTCTTTGAGCATGAAGACCAACTTCATGCAACCTCCTTCGCACGGTTTGGTTGCTTACCAGCAGCTGGTGGTCCTCCTGGAGCCTTTGTACTAGTTGCATCACTGTGATATTGGGTTGTCTTCTGGCGCTCATTTGGAGAATTTGACCCTGACTCTGCGTTTAACACGATATCTACCTATGTGTCGTTCAGCCACATCCCCAGTACTGCGATAACGTGACCACAACCTTGATATCACATTTTGGCTGGTGTGTAGGGTCTCAGCAACGACGCGTCGAATAGCACCATTTTCTAACATGCCCACGGCTCGTAACATTTCATCGCGACTCAAATGACGACGTGACATGACTCTTTAAAGCTTACACGGCACGTTAAATTAAAAGAGAAAAACAATCTAATCCCTTTTCATTAATTAATATTAATAAAACCATTTTAATTTTCCTTAACGTAACGAATTACTGACAATTTTGCCGCCGTATTTTGTTTTTTTATAATTTACATTTTTAAATGACTGACCAAAAGTCGTACCAAAAAGTCTCATGCATCAAGATCAAAATATTATAGTCATTATTTTCATAACTTTTTACGACATTACGCGTCGAGGATTTGATTTTGTTGTATTCCATTTACATGACGTCCCGTTTCATATGATATGATTAATATAACTTTGAATTTTGAAAGTGTAATGATCACCTTTTTTAAAAAACATGTAAAAAAATTATACTTTGCCGATTCTACATTAATTAAAAATAACTAGAATAAAATGGAATATAATTTTTATTTAAACGATTATCATTTTTTAGAGCAATAATGGCCGTTCGTGTATGACATGTCATACAAAATAAAGCCAGGTTATTTCGATTTTTTTAAATCTCCGAAACTCGGGTTTTGTTTACTATAAAAACTTTTGTAGGAGTTAAAGTATGAAATTGCCGATTTGTACTGAAAAATTTAAATTGGCTTTTTTTTTTAATTTAACATATTTATTTAATCAAAATAATTACCATTATTATCTATACATTGCTGCCATCTAATAGGAAGGTCATTTATGCCTTTGCGATAGAACTCTCGTGATCTAGATTCGACAAACTGTGTGAAAGCATTTTGTTGTACTGCCTCCTGAGAAGAAAACTTTTTATCACGTAGAAAATTGTCCAAATCACGAAAAAAATGGTAGTCAGTTGGAGCAAGGTCTGGCGAATACGGAGGGTGACGAATAGTTTCTAATTGCAGTTCCTTTAGAGTTAAAACGGTTTCTCGTGCTGTATGAGGTTTCGCGTTATCATGGAGCAATAATGGTGAAGATCGATTTATGAGTCGGGGCTGTTTTACTGCTAGTTTTGCTATCATTGTTCGGAGTTCGGCACAGTAGACATCTGCCGTTATTGCTTGACCAGATCGGAGAAAGCTATAGTGAATAAAACCATGCTGAGACCACCAAACAGTTACCTTTACCTTTTTATTGGTAAGGTTTGCTTTAGGACACTGTTGCGGCGTTTGACCTGGGGTCAGCCCATTGCATTTTTCGCTTACGGTTATCGTAAAGAATCCACTTTTCATCACATGTCACTTCATTCGATCCAATATTCCTTCATTTCTGTATCGATTTAACAAGGCAACACAAGTTTCAACACGCGTTTCTTTCTGCAGATCAGTCAAATCATTTTCAAAATTTCTCATTTTTTTTATTTTATTGATTTGACGCAAATGAGTCAATATTGTTGGTAAGGTAACGTTAAACCATGCCGCTAATTCCTGGGTAGTTTGGCTCCGATTGGCTTCCACCATCTCTTTCAATTCATTGTTATTCACCTGTGGTTCGTTCTTCAAATCAAAGTTTCCATCACGAAAGTGTTTAAACCAAAATCGCACGGTGCGTTCATTAGCAGTCCCCTCTCTAAACGCAACATTGACATTGCGAGCTGTTTCTGCCGCGTTAGTTCCGCGTCGGAACTCGTATTCAAAAATAACTCGAATTTTCGAAGTATCCATCTTTCTTGTCTAAGCTGAATAAAAAAAACAACTGAAAGTCGATAATCAAATGTTGCACATTTTTTAAAAGAAGAACTTCATAGGTACCATGTGAAAAAATTTTCACTCAAAAATCTCAAACCATGAAGGTTCTATGTCAATTCGAAGTACCTATTACAATAAAACGGCAATTTCATACTTTAACCCCTATTATGATGCAGCATGGTACGGGATTCCTTACGTCCATGACCATTGTCCTTTGAAAATATAATAAAAGAGTTCAGTCTGTATATAAACTTTTTATGGAAACTAAAAAGATTTTAAACTATAAAATCGTAAATAATTTAGGATTAAGGTATCCCTAGATTCTGTTAATGTGTGTATTTAGCAGTTGGTATATTGAGCTACTAAAACAAATTAAAAACACGAACCTCAAACATTCTATGGGATTCAATGTTTCCAATAACGGTGCGTTTGTAATTTCAATCATTTTCGTACCTAGGAGTCCAATCAGAAACCCATTGTTGCCATGATAAAATAGTTATAAAAAACTTTTTCGCATATTTATTTCTGGAAAGATAAGTATTTCATAGAACCAGTATATTTTATCGATGCACAAGTCTGAATTGCTCTTATTTCGAGCTGGGTTTATTTCAATTAATACGAGCGATTCTAGTAAAATATTCATCACTATTTCCAATATATCGCTCAATATCTATTCCAAATATATGTTCAAATTTTTAGCATTCCACCGTAAAACGGCCAGCGAGAGTCCAGCGTCACCATCGTCGGTGTCAACGACCGAATGACTGTACGGTTGACCGGTCCCGTCGCGATCTGATTGTTGCGCCAATAAACGATTTGCATGTGCTGGTGTTGTGACAGTGTTGCGTTTGCGCACCCATGCCTCACCTAATTGCTGTTATCAGGTTGGTCAAGCGCTGTTATGGTGATCATATTGTTAGGTGGCGTGTTTTGCGTTCTGAATTTGGAATTCTTGCGTGTAACCTTAACTGAATGCCAAGATCTAAATCATTTATCTTCATCCAAATAACACGAAGCTCACAAATCAGCCGAAATCTACATATTCCGCTCATCATATCTAGAAATGAATCGGAAGTGATTGTACAATTCCGATTCATTTTCGATAGATAGGTATTGCACCTAATGGATTGTAGCAAATGGGATTCAATTTCCTCTCCCTCCATCCTTCCGTATCATCTCCTCGATACACTGTTATGAACAACTTTACTATAGTGCAACCGTTGCGAGCCATATAACGCTTTGTTAAGGTAGTGCCCAGTTTTAGTGTCGGTGTTGATTTACTGAAGCCGATGGTTTCATTCGGTGCGCACTAAAAGCTTTTGTGCGTAATGGATATCGGTGATAGATCGCAATTCCCCAAGACTTGGCGAGTGCACTTCTTGACGTTTTTATCTACAGTTTGGCAAGCATAACAACTATTTTCGCACTCGATTCCTTTCAATATCAAGGATTCATTTCCAATTTTAGTCTTGCATTTCACATTTGAAATAACATCAGATATCCCCGAACAGTACAATGATATTGAGACGGTAGTTTTTCTAAACTTTTCCATTCAATTTGTGCGGTACCTCAACACAACAACAGCCTAATATTGGTTTTGTTTTCGTGAAAATTAACACCGAATTTTGTAGAGCTTCTTTGATTTTGCTGCGAAATTAATAACGAATGTGTATCTGTTACGGTAAGTTGGCGGTCTCTCCAGTCCTAGGCCCATATGTCTTGCCGGAACGCCCTTATCGATCTGGTCCGACTTTCGGTACCTCGGGTCGCTTGTCCAAGGAGATGGCGAAGTAGACCGAGACGTAAGGCACCGAATCAACTCAGGATGGATGAAATGGCGACAGGTCACAGGAACAACTTGCGATCCACGGATGCCCCTCAAGTTAAAGGAGAAAATTTATAAGTCCGTGATAAGGCCTGTCGCACTTTATGGGTCTGAATGCTGGGCTGTGAAGAAGACGGATGAAAAAAGATTGCATGCAGCGGAGATGACAATGTTGAGATGGATTGTGGAGTGACGAGAATGGATTAATTAAGAAATGAGTATACTAAGAGGAAGTTTGAAAGTGGCGCCATGGATGGAGAGGGAAAGGAAGGCCGCAGAAAAGATGGATGGATTGTGTGAGGAATGATATGAAAGAGAAGGGAGTGAATGATAGCGTGACGGTTGACAGGGGAGAATGGAAGAAGAAAACGTGTTGCGCCGACCACAAGTAACATGGGATAAGGGCGGGAAGATGGATGATCTGTTACGGTAAGTGTGATCCATCATTATTAATAATCATCTCATGATTTGGTAAATGTAAATATAAAATTGAAATTCTTCACTTTTAGCCGTTGTTATTAATAATTCACTACTCTCGTCGATAAAAGTAATAAAATAAGACTCAAAGTTATTGGTCCTGTAGGTAATTATTTATAATATCACAGTACTTACAACATGAACATGTTTTGACGATAACAACATAGATCTACAGTTAATCCCTTGGCTGCTATTTAAGTTTGAATTTAGAAAGTACCAAAATTCATTATCTGAATTTCATGTTCGGCAAAACTCAAACACCATATGATACCAAACACATTGTATGAGAGCAGCAACCGACGACGGTCCGCTTGTCTACCGTGTCCGGGATGTTATATTCAATTAAAAGTTGATATTTTTAAATGTCTTGCTTAAAACACTGTTTATAAAAACACTGGTTGCGAAAAAAACACAACCGACTTCAGTTGTTTTTTTTTTTGCAAAAAAGTTTTTATTTTTGACTTTTAACTTGTAATTTTTACCAGTAATTTTGGTTTTAAAACCAAACTACTGAACCGTTTTCGATGAAATTTCTATGGGACCATTTGGAAAGTATACCCTTACCAACAAAAAAAGAATTTTTCAAATCGGTTGGCAAGCGACGGAGTCATGCGCGAACAAACATAAAAATAAAATACAAACATCCGAATTGAGAACCTCCTCCTTTTTTGAAGTCGGTTGAAAATATGATTTTTGTCATTTTGACTTTCGTTGTAATAGTAAAAAATGCTCGAGATATTATTATTTTCCACAAAAAAAACTTTTTCTGGCTAAACAGTAGGTACTTTAATTTTTGGGTACGAATTGAATGATGTCCTTTGTTACATTTATCGGTACTAAGGTTACATTATTAATAATCACCAATAAATGTCATTAATTTCTTATTTTACTTCGACTTTCGGTAATTTTTAACAATGATAGACAATTATTAATAATTTTCAATTAATCACTCTTACCGTAACATATCTACTGTTTTCACTAATTGGAAGGTTACAACGATTGGATTGGACGTTGGATTGGTTGCAACTTGTCGCTAATACTGCATTCAATTTGTTGGGTTTCACTATATTTGGCATTCAATTAGCTCAGTACTGTTGATATTTGTTGTCGTTCAAATAATTGCCTTTATGCGTCAGCTTTTGTGCTGTAAAATAGGTTAGCAGTAGTTACTTAATTAAATCAACTGGACTGCGCTGGTTTTAATTTTGCGGCATTCCTACTGTTTGTTTTTGCGATGTTCCCAATACAATCCAATGCGAAAATATGGGCAATAATGTTTAAAAATTTAAATATACAGTTTTGTAAATTCGTGCTTTAAAAGTTTTTACCGGCCAATCCACTGATATGTTTCACATCGATATAATGCACACATACATGTTAGCATATACAAATTTGGTAAGGTGCTACAAACTCGACCATTTATGTGTTCAGATCAGAGAAGGCGCGCATTATGTAAAACGTTCTCGATCAATTTCGATATTCCGTTATGTTGCCCACATACACCTGAACGAGACAGCCAATTCAACTAAAAAATCGCTTTGCAATCGTGGTCAGGTTTCCGATTACGTGCGCAAACGCTTTTTAATTGAATCCCTGTTGGGGCACACTACTTTTTGCGGCGCATACGTTAATTGTTGGGCCTTTGGTTTTTCGGCTAATTACACACAGGATTTCGGGCGCGATCGAAAATGCTCACAAAACAGGACGCAACTGTCATAATAATGGTCCTCGCCGAGCGGTATCCACGAGTTCCATCACATCCATGTATTGTAAATCTGTATTTTCTGTATTCATTGTTTTAAGTTTGTGTACAAACAGTTGCATTATCCCCCGTATGAATCACTGACTATTGTTTACTGCCGACAACTCTCGATGACATATTTGGATGTGAACATGTGATTCGAATAGAAATCTGATAATTATCAATTATGCGTCATGATTATTATTGTAGTTTCTCTTGCGTCTATTGCTAAGTGAAAATCTGGGACCACGAGTGAAGATAATATCGTTAGCAGTGATCAGGTAGTTCATGGCATTATTTTGTGGTTTATTTTTAGCCTCATTCATGATGTCAACGTTTTAATTGAATTTATCTACTCAGAAAGGCAAGCATGACAATATTCCATGCGTCAGTTATGATATGTCTGTGAGGGATGAATGTAATTATATCATAATTCAAAAAACATGCCTACTTCAGCCTACATGTCAACAGAGCAATTGATGCAAGGATAACAAAAGTCGTTTGAATTGATGCGTGACAGTAATCGATCCTCAATCATTAAGTAGTGCGGTATCTGTTACGCCCGCATCGATTGACATCAATGTGCATCGAGTGTTAGTGTTGCGACATGATTATCGAATAGCCTAAATACGACACGGGCGGCCGTATGACTCACTGTACGACCAGACTGTGGGGTAACTCCTACCAAGACAAGGATTCGTCGCTCACATGAGATTGTTTTTCCATTTGTAATTACATTGTCGCCTTTCTCAGATACGGGTATTAGAACATATTGTTCGGTTGCGCAATGTATTGCGAAACGTTATTTGTAACGTCGTGCTAACTGTCAATTGTAGTAGAGGCCTTGGATCATGGATAAGGACGCACTATGCTTAATCGCGCGTGAATTATAACTGGTATCGGATATAAAAAGTTGTTTTCCAAACATGCAATGTAATTAATACACGGTAACGATACCAAAAATCATGCTTTAATTAACGTGAAATTAATTACAGATTCTTATAAGGCCCAGAGATTTAATAAACTTAAAGTAATTACGCGAAATTTTGCCTAGAATGATACATACTAACTGAAAACATACACGTATTGAACGCTTGATAACAGCAAGCGGTGACCGGTATGACCGCGCGAATATCGGATGACCGAGATAACATCAATATAAATAACACGTCATCTTCCTAAAAGGCGCGGTGGGTGTGTCGCAGTATTTAGTATCGTTATATCAAGGTTAGGTTTACGCAAGCACTAGTCACATCGCATAGGTCATTTAAAATACGACTTTTGCTTTCGTGGGACTTCAGTTTGTGCCAAAACGCCCAAATAGCACGTCATGTTGAATTTTCCTCAAACCTTGTGGCTAAGTAATAACAGCCGCACGGGTCGATCGATCAGGTTAAACTACGCTTGCCGCAGTTGGTCCGTCGATGGGTTACTATGTTCACATACCAAGACCCCTCCGTGCCTGGGAAAGCACGTTGAGCCGTTGGTCCCGGCAGTAGCCCGAAAGTCTGACAACCAGTCTTACCAAGGGATATCGTATTACCCAGTGACTGGGTTGTGGAGGTCAGAAAGGCAGTCGCTCCATGTAAAATACAGCTGCATCCGGTTAGACTGGAAACCGACCATAACATAGTTGGGAAAAGGCTAGGCAGATGATGATGTTGGATTTTCCTCAAAATCAAAGAAAAGACATAAGAAGGAATGTCTTCGTTTTCATTACCGACGTAAGTTATTTGTGCTTTTTCGTATTGCTTGCGTTTATGAACGGATATTAAGTACACCTACATAAATATTATGTAGAATTTCAGAATCACAAATGCTGCTTATTGCATTATTATACGCACCAAAATACCTTCCGTGCAGTTGACTCCTACATCTTGTAAGACATTATTTATTACCTCTCCTTTTTGTACAGTGCCAAGTAGAAACAAAATCAATAAAACATGCGCTGTACTTATTGTAATTTTGCAACAATATTTCCTTCAATCGCATTCAAATGAAACAACTCCTTTGTTGGATAGTATAAATAATTAATGTTGCATAATAATCGCGTCTTTATTTGAGAGATAACCTCACGGTAGGTGGTGGCACCTCCCCTGAGATGCGATGTCCTCAGAGTGTATTGTGTGGGCTTAAAACAATGCCACCTTTCTATTCCCCGATAGAACGCTTCGCATACCTGATTGAATTATTCCTCGGATCGATACCAATGACGCATACCTACTTCATAATCGATATCTGCATATAACTTGAATGTCAGTTTATACGCAGCTTGTTTATTTTGCCTTTATCGTTATCTATGCACTCAAGTTCTGAGTTAAAACTCGTATGATTGACAACGATAGGGTTAAAGTAGCAGATAATTATGTCTGGTTTCATTTTTACAACTGCAAGTTTAATTTCAATATTGAAAACAGAAATGCTAGCTAGTGCCACGATATGGATGGAAGAGATATTTCGATGCTGCTGAATGAATTTACCGTTGTAACAGTACGCTCATTGTAAGTACAATAATGCTGCACGAATTGTTTGCTTCAATCAATCCATTTGGCAACGTCAGCGCCATTTCCAATCCGAACGCACGTTGAATTGTTGACTCGAAAATAAAATATCATTTTCTCTCGAAAACTGCCAAGAAGCTTCAGATGTCCTTGTCGGATTTTTTATCTGAAAAAAAAAACAAAAATTCTCTGTCCGTATCTCATGAAATACAAGAAAAACGTGTTCAATGAAAATCGATAAATATCCGGTACGGTTGGCAAGCTGCGTTCTGTACGATATTAAATCATCGCCACATTTAATCGTGTCAACAGCAGCAGGTACATCGCTATATATAGCTATAACCTTTTCCGTAAGTCATAGGCAACGTTCACATCTATAATTAGCGTGACGTATTTATTTATGAAGGGACTCGAACGTCGCAGCTCCTGGCACGGGGGCTTCGCGACCTACATTATCTATGTGATCAAGTCGTTTAGAAAACTTGAAATTTCGCTTAATCACATCGCATTTCAACAAATACAGCAATCAAAATGTTAACTATAGCTAATCTGGTATCTGTTTTTCGATCACATTATAATGTTTTATGTCGCATCATAAAAAAGTTAGGTGGTAGCCGTAACTTGGTTATCTATTTTAACTTTTTCAATTGGATTTTACAAAGCGGATTGTATTGCGTATTTTACTTGCCCTGTTTTTGTCCTGGTTGTGCGCTATTCCTATTTTTAGGAATCCTACTAATATTTTAAACGCGAAAGTTTCACGCAAAAACTACTGATCGGATTTGGATGAAATTTGGCACACAAATAGTTTATAACCCGGATTAACACATAGGATACTTCTTATCTCGATATTGTCCCACGGGATCGAAACTTATGCGGATAAAACCGCGGGGCGCAGTTAATCTTTGTATAAAATTAATTACTTATTTTTCTATTACTAACTACTTTTCTTGATAGGGGTCTACGCAAAACCTTATTTTGCAAATGGAAGAAAAAAATCAATATGCCTATATGTATGTATATAACTGTACGAAGCTATGGTTGGAAGTTCTAACTGAAGTAAACCTTCTTTTAAAAGCAAAATATTCCTTTTAAAAAGTCGTAGATTTAATTTCTGCGCCCTCCTCTCAAAAGTTGTTCTAATTTTCTAAAATGCCCTAACATTTCTCTCATGCGTAATGTAATGAACTAATGAACGACATTTAATGCACGACTTTTAATGGTGGGACCTCATTCACCGACCTCTTTAATAAGCAACGAGGCTACGTTTGTTTATTTCCTGCATTTATTTATATGTCGGTCACTGTGCGGTTTCATGTGATGAAACTGTGATTTAAAGTATAAATTAATAATTATTTTACCAAGGATAGACGAAGACTTAATACACAGTTCAGTTATTTTGATAGAAATGATTAAATTGATTAAACCTACAGGGATGTCTTATGGCCTGCCTCATAACTAAGGGTTGTTACAAAAAAGGGTCGTTGGGGAGCCGCTTCAGGACTGAGGCCACCACAATATTACAAAGAGATTTATGGTCCTACAAAATTACTATGCGAGTGTACCATGTGTATAGTTAATGTAACAACAACAAATAACTGAAATTAGCCAAATTAAAACAAAATAAGAAGGAAGAGATAATTCGATCATCAGAGCGTGAAGTTAAACTAAGAGTACCACAAGGGAGTGTACTGGGTCCTTTTATATTTATATTGTACATTAATGACTTGCCTAAATGCATTGAACAACCAGTAACACTGTTTGCGGATGATAGCACCGGGACAATACCTTGTAAAAGTGTAGAGACCTATGAAAGCGACATTAATAACTCTTTAAAATTAGTTGTAAACTGGTTAGACGAAAACAATTTAAAAATAAACTTAAGTATAACGAAGGTTATACATTTCAGTCAACGGATTCCTAACATGAGATTAATGTACACTATAATAATAATGTTGTAGAAGAAGTTGAGACTAAAAAAATCCTGGGTCTCGAAATAGATAAACATCTAAACTGGAAATCACACATTAATATTTTATGTAAAAAAATAAGTAAATCCGCATATGCTTTACATACATTATCTTCAATAATATACACGGATGCACTCCTTACTGCTTACTACGGCATAGCGGAATCCCACCTACGATATGGAATAATATTTTGGGGTAACTCAACCGAAAAAGAAACAGCTTTTAAGGCCCAAAAAAAAAAAATGCATTCGGGCAATGTTTAAGCTTAAAACTACCGATAGTTGCATGCCATACTTTAAACAGCATAAAATATTGACATTGCCCTGTTTATACACATTGGAAGTTGCTGTGTTTGTTAAGTTAAACCCAAATCGTTTTAAACGTCTTGCCGATGTAGTTTCACGTAATAGGCGCGATAATTCCTTACTGTGTCATCGGTTCGCTAAGACTGCACTAATGCGCAAAAGTGTCTACTGCATGGCTCCGGTCATATATGATAAAAAAAATACCTAAAAGTTGGAAAGAAATGCCGCTATCGTTATTTAAAAAGAGGCTGCGAAGCTTTTTGACAGTCTAAACAGACTATAGTGTAACAGAATTCTTGACTGATAAAAAAAAATGAAACTGACTGCTTTACAATAATGTTTAAAATAAGAATTATGTATGTTTTTGTGTTGTTTCTTGTTCTGTTTGTTTGTTAAAGTTTAGTATTTAGTTATAGTTTAGTGGATTAGTTCTTATTTTTGTAATTTTTGCATGCCTACTGGTAAAATATGGCTGAACCTATTTCCTTGAAACACCATGTACTTTACCCATATTTGCAAAATAAAATATCTTTATCTTTAACAAGAACCCTTTACCGCTTTGTCGTATTCAACACACAAAGTCATTATTAATTAGCAAACATCAAAACTTCTGTGTATCCTTGAATTTCACTGTCACGTTACAGTACTATTAATTCAGTTAGTCGCAACATTTCGGACTTCTAGCTGTATCAATTTGTTGAACAGTGGCAACAGATGCCGGCTATCATTAATCACCAAGTTCTACTATATTAACGGACGGTTAAGCCTCCTGTTATTAAAAAGCACTTTGCGGTCAACCACTTCTATTGTTTTTGCCTGCACTTATAATACATGATGAGAATTTTGCGACGTGGCTTTAAACCCTTTTTTGTGATATTATTCGCCACGGGCGGTGACTTGATGTCAACACATCGATTAATCATGATGACACGTCCACCACACCGTGATACGACCCCGATAATAACCTACATCGAGAACATCTTCATTGCTCTTCCAACCCCAATACATTCCCTTCCGACATTGAAGGATTACTTGAAGAACTAGCGAACCGTGTGCCCCTTAGGATTAATAAGTTATCAGGTCAATATATACAAATCAGTGCCCTTGGTTCTGTGCCAAAGTTGTCTGAATTTAATTATGTTAACGTTTTCCCTGTACCGGAATTTCATGCTGATTTAGTAGCTTTAAGTGATTATGGGTTGCATTTCCTAAATTCGTAACTCATGCGATATTTCAACGAGATTATCGCCAAAATATTTGGTGTGGTGGATGATAAATTTTCGAGGCTTGGAATGACAGCGATACGAGTACGACGCAATAGCGTTTCTCCGGTTTCGGTCGTTACGTTTTGTGTGCGGTTTTTGCTCGGCGGCGCGTGCCTGGCCCGACGGCAATCTAGGCAAATCCTATCCATTGTGCGCGGTGACAATAGTTCCGGTGCTAATTCAAGGACGGCCCGCCATTGTCCCGCGGATGACGATGCGCGCCGCTGCGCCACTCCCGCCCTATCTACCATTCTATACCCACAAACGTTTATCGATTTGTTTTGTCACGGTATAATAAATATTTGATACAATGATCCTAACATATCTGTGTTGTAAATGGAAGTCAAATTGGACGACGTCACAAGATTTTATTGTTTAATTTATTGGTTCTATTTCCGTCTAGTCATGTCCATGTTATCGCGTGGATATTCCATTAATCAGTTTTTAAGGTAGTTTGTAAGGTATTTAAAGTTAGTCACAGAAAACTCCGTTTGTCAAAAGTTCAATACTTATTTATTGCTGCAATATGGTCGAAATTAAGATGGTATTGTAATTCCAACATACCCTATTCAACCTTATTCAAAATCAAAGCCATTCCGTACCCAATCGATTATGTCTCATAATGTTAGTACAAATGTGAGTTAGTGAAGTTCCACAAACTATTGGGCGTGTACGGTGTAATGGCTGCGTGCAAGTTTAATCGTTCACTGCAGGAGCCTCACTTTAACACCTTCACCGCCTCGACTTGAGGCATTAAATAGGAGCATTCCATGTCCCTATATTCCATGTCCTTACAACCAACTTTCATATTTCTTTTCGGTTTTCTTTGCGAAAACCTTTGTGTCTTCTTCCATGTGACAGATCGTTACAAATTTCACCACGTCTTTGTAAACCTCACTTGATTTATGACTGTGATAATAATTTCCGTGTTGAGGTAGGGTTCGTCTCGCCCGCATTATATCGTAATGGGGCGTTATTTGCAGCGGTGGCATTTGCGGACTTGGGCAAACTCGCAGGTCACGTCGTAACCTATAATGTCAGAGTTACGTGACCGTATTGTGAAGGCATAATACGATACGCCTATTACGATGTCAATTACTCATCTATTATGTACGGTAAACGGGTATCACAAAATTACAAGGCTTATTGATTGTTCTATTAGCATCCCTAGGTGTACTGCTGCAGTAGTCATAGTTTATTCATACATTCTAATTACGCTCTTGCACGTTCAAAACCCGTGTACCTGTGCACTCATATTCTAACGATTATTATTTGGCTTGGCAACGCTAAGGAATCTATTTAAAGCATTCATTAAGTAGTCTTCAAAGAATTAATTAAAGATCTATCTGTCATCATTATTCATACTTAGGGAAGTTAATAATAAATACGGTTATTAAAACAACATTAAATATCTTTTCCATCAAGCCAAGCAAGACTTTTTTAAAAGCGAAATAAGCCAATCTAGCTAGCAATTCCGGTTTCTGGAGTATAAAATGGCTCATTATTCGGACTCGGATGAATTCGGGAATAAGTTTTATTAAGCAGGCGGTATTTCCAGTCGGCGTCTAGTGTCGTTAACATTAAGACTTGGCAGTAATTGGTCCCTCTCGTTACCAACACACTGCAGTGATTGGCTCGATTACTGTTTAGCGCGTCCGACGCTTTCAGACTACAAAGTACAATGCTGTCTAGACAGAGGGGTCCTTAACTTAGTTTAATAATGCCCTTTGCTTGGTTATATTGTATTCTTAGTTAGTTTAATGCACCTAAGTACCAGGACCTCTATCCTAGGAAAATTTAAAGGAAATATAGTTTCATGATCGACAATCGGCTAGATCAGAATGACTAAAATGTAACTTACAATTAGACGAACTTTAAGACAGTGACACTTTGGTAACAAATTCTGTTAATGCAATTTAATCCTAGTAAGGTCATAAGTTAGCAGTTTCGTGTGGAAGCGACATTTTACGCCCCCAGTTTCAGCTGCCCTGTAATGCTACTGTAATGGGAAAAGTTTTGGGGATCTTGAAAGCGTTTGGCGCCGGCAACACGTCTCACTGCCAAGATATTGTTTTTCTAATCATAATGTTACGATGTTACAATGTTATCATATTTCTTATGCCTCAATCATTTTTGCGTATTATTTTAATAATATGAATTTTTCAGCTGGCCTTTTCAAAAGTCTTTATGAAAACGTCTAAATGTCAAATCGCTGTCTACTTGTCATATCTTAGATTTATTAAAATTTTTCATCTAGAATCTAAATGAAAACACTAACTCAAATATTCTTTTTGTTTCAGGTAATTAGATGAAAATCATTCTACGAACAAAATGAACGCATTTGTTAACCGTGTTCAAGGTTTGTTGAAATTGTTATTATTTTTCGTGATCACTTGAATAAATTTCAAATATTTGCTTCGTTATATTTGGCGATATCACGTGGCGAGGTAAACGCGTAATACATTTGCTAGTTAATGGTTTCATGTTTCTCCTGATAAAGTAGGTAAATTGAAGAAACCAAAGGACAATGACGGTTAGCGCAGTGGGTGAGCGATCGGACTGCTGCGCTGCGTGTCGCGGGTTCGATTCCGGCACAGAACAAATATTTGTAAGTCCTACATGTATTTGTTCCGAGTCTGGGTGTTTTTCTATCTATAATATGTACGTATTTACAAAAAAAAAATGTATATAAGTAGTTTATCAGCCATCTTGTTACCATAACACAAGCATTAGGTTACTTAGCTTGGGACTAGATGGCGCTGTGTGAAATGTCTAGGGATATTATTATTATTAGGTATTACAATGACCAAAAATCGTACCAAAAAGTCTCATGCATCAAGATCAAAATATTATAGTAATTATTTTCATATTTTTTTCCGACATTACGCGTCGGGGATTTGGTTTTTGAACAGGGAATTTAATTTAAAGTAAAAAATCGGTTCATCCATTCGGGAGCTACGATGCCACAGACAGACATACACACATACACCTCCCAAAAACACACACACACACACACACACAAACACACAGACACGTCAAACTTATAACACCCCGTCGTTTTTGCGTCGAGGGTTAAAAAGAACTTTTGTAGGTGTTAATATTATAAGTTTAGTCTATAAAAAACAAAGTTTGACTTTGATGCAGCATGGGACGGGATTCCATACATACATGAGCATTGTCCTTTTCGTAAACCAGAATTTTAAATTCGTAATTTTCCTCTTCTTGAGTCAGTTCGGGGTAGAAGTAAGAATAGTATAAAAAAAGTCCGGGTAATTTATTCACCCGGTTAACGATGGATGCTATTAAAAAGTATTAAGTATTGAAGTACTTAAGTGCCACAATGAGCTCTCCAATATTCTGATATAGGTAATTTTCCAATGAAAGCTGCCAGAAAAAGCAATTCCTACAGCTTTATGTTTATATTAAAACGCGCATCAAAATGCTCACAACCCAAACGAGACGTGTTTTCTTTTCATATGAACTGTTTACCGTTTCTCGTTTCGTTTGGCAAACAAACCAAATGTGCACTGCTCGCAGAGATAAAACGTGAACCCAATTAAATTGCATTAAATGTCGAACTGAAAAGCAACAAAAACAAACGCGAGCGAATTCGCTGGTCCCGGCGAATTTAAGAGCAAACAACAATTAAACTTATTTCTATTATCGCGCTAACCTCATTAATTCTAGAGGTCCTTTGAGCGCTGTTTGAAAAAACATCGTTAAGATAAATGTTCAGCAAATGGAAGCATCACGGGAAATTTGCTGAGCGTCCAATTTAAATAGTCTGTTTTTTACAGATGGGCACGCGGCTCTAGTCTCCCGTGTTTACCCGGTTAGTAGCCGACGCGTTTATTCGCCTGGTTGCTTCAGCTGAAGTGCAGCGGCCACTCTTAAATTGTTTACGTCTCCCTGCTTCGTTACTCCCTGGGCGGTGGCTGTTTCGCCGAGAGATGTCCTACTTTTTAGTTTCTTTTTCCCTATCCGGCTCATCGAGCCAAATTACTTGGATACATTTTGCTGATGAAAATGTTTTTACCATACTTGGTTTTATAGGCATTACTGAGATTATGGCTCAGGAATTTCCGCAAATTGATATTATTAGCGATCCTTCACATCGCTATAAGCATTATCAACTTTATAAAATATGATTGAATATCTTTGAAACCGGCCCTTGGTCGGCCGCGAGCGGTTTTGTGTCCATTACGCAAATCGTGACGCGACAAGGCGAAGTTATGGCGAAGGCTGTTTTATACAAGCTATCAAACTTGTTTAGATGCCATGCTATAACCGGGCTCAATAATGTTCACAAGTTTGTTACATCAGTGTGATATTGTAAAGCTGGACAAAGTGCACGCAGACAGTTGTAATCCTGTGCTAGACGTGCCGAGTTTAGAAATTGGTTCAATAAATGGGTAGCTGAAATACTACAATGGAAGCTTTCCGGCTAATAATGTAGAGTGTATTTCGCTTTAACTTTACTGTATCTAAACAGTCTTTGAAATATGTTATAACCAATAAACTGGAAACTAAAAAATTTCAACAAATATTGCTTTTTGAAGAGGAAGAGAGAACCATAACAAAATATAAAAATGTTCGAGTTATCCTCATAGCAACTGATCCCGACCGATCCGTGCAGAAAATAATGTATGACGAAATCACAGTGTGTCGTATGCTTCTTTCCATAGACATGCCTGATAAAATATGAAAGAGACATGTTTATTTAAAGGGAGATCTAAACAGAGGAGGGAGACATTGCAAAAGAAAGAAATAGTCATTTTTAACACAAGCAAAAGTAAATAAGATGCTGCTTCTTGAAAGGAGGACTGGGGGTCCCTTTTAAAAGGTTAGCAAATGAACTTTAGAAGAAAAACGCTTCCCTTTGCGTCATAACCAAAGCGATCGGTCGCGTTCATAATAATTATGCCCCTCATTTGTTCAGAGAACACAAAGGCACCCTTTGTCGTCACGCGTTCAGGTTCGCCGTACAAAATGAACGCGATGGTCGCATGGTGACGTGACGATTGCTTTGGTTAGGACTTGGTCTCACAGTTGCGTCAATTCCGACAAAGAAAACAAGGCAACAGGCAATGTACCAAAGTAAAATAACCTCGGCTTATAATGCAATTACGTGTCTCAGCAGAATAACAGGTGGTAATCTCCAGGTTTTCTATTATCCTTTTTTCTCTTCCCTCCAGGTTTGATATTTTGTTACAATATTTTCCCCGTACATTCGCCCGTGGCGACATCACTGGCTCGGGTTGCGAATATCCCGCGAGGTTTAAATAAAATTTGCTCAATTTCCCCGAGCGCATAGATTTAATTTTCATGTTACGGTTGGATGTTTTTCATTACTAACATACCAAATTACATTATCGGAATTTTGTCATATTCCAATAACTTTAATGCGTGGGCTTGTGTTTAAATCTAACAGCTGCACGGGTCGATTGAAGGTAGCAGAAGGTAAGCTACGCTTGCCGCAGTCGGTTCATGGATGGGTGACCCCTCCGTGCCTCGGAAAATACGTGCACGTTATTATCATTGTCATTCGTAGATTTTTTGACAGTCATTATGGGTAGTTAGAAGCCTACAAGTCTGACAACCTGGGTTGTGGAGGTCAGATAGGCAGTCGCTCCATGTAAAATACTGTATTTAGCTGCGTCCGTAAGTAAGAAGCCGACCTCAACATTTTGGGAAAAGGCTCATAAAATTAATGTAGAAACTTTGTATTGACAGATGCATAAAGGCATATTACGGTGTTAAGATATATTAACTTTATTGTTGTCAGCTGAATGATCAATGCAGTGTCCAAGTGTCTATGGATGATCGAGTGCGCCAATCTTGTTAGACTTGTACTATAATCCAGTTTACACTTTGCTCATAAGACTTGTCATACGAGTATTGTGACCGTGAAAATTATCATGTACTTGTTAGATACATACACAGAGCAAAATACATTAGACACAAAATTACTAATGTCAATATTTTGTCTCTATTGTATTTTTACTCTGCTATGGCGACGTCTAAACTGAGATTTAGATAGTAAATGACCAGCATGAATAAAACATTCAGTTTCAGTAATTATCGTTTACCCGTCGGCGATCGACGATTTCAATCGCATCTCGATGGATATAAACGTCGGAACGTTTACCCGAAAACTTCCTGTAAACATTACATTTTTTCTACTTTTATTACACACGTTATAGCAATGTAAACGGCATGATGTTATTTTAATGTCGCAACCAACCGCCGAACGTGATCAAACGGATCTAACACAACGTGGCAACAACTGTACTTATTCTTGTACCATAAATTACATTTTCATTGTTTAGCTTCGCGTATTATAATTAGGAAGTAATAAACGATAAAATAAACGTGACGAAAACGCAAAAAAGGCGGTACCATTGTTCTGCGAAAGCAATGCGGCAGTCGATTGTCACAAGTAATAACATTACATGCATAGAGCGATACTGAGCTCCGTTATATCGCGAACACACGCGATATTCGCGCGAACCGCCATCGCCAACGGGATTTATGTGAGCACCACGCTTTTTGTACGTGGAAGGAAATTGGCCAAACGTTTGTTAAATTATAAATAGAACGTGAGAATCGCAAAGGATCGTATTGTTCAATACATTAAACTATCATATTTAGTTGTTTACATGCACTTTATTAACCTTTGACTCGATGAGAAAGGGGACGTACGCAGTGTTGTTTACGCATGCACCATTTATGGTAACTTTTCACTTACAAGTAATTGTTTAACTGCGATCATTGACATTTCTTGCCTGTGGTTGTTTGCTGTGTATGTTGTTTACTATTTCGGGTCACTTTCCCTCATTAGATCTGATTTACTGTTGTTGTACAAGAAACATGCAAGCTCTGCAGGGTTTCGTTTCCCTTTGATTTGTATGTCTGTCCCTTGCCTTGTTAATAAAATATTTTCTATTTGGTCGAACTGTGTATCTGTACTGCATATTATGCTGCGAAATAAACGATTTTATCGATTGATTTTAAGTTGGTTTTGTATTAATTGTGTTAAAATCGTCGACTAAAAGACCTATTAGCTGGTAAACTCAATCGTTAAGATACAGCTATATAGTAAATAGTTGTTACACTCGTTAGCTCAGTATCGAGTTTATGAGACAGGCCTAAGATACTGATCCACGTGCGATTTATCATCGTGTTAGACCTATCTGTTACACAGTAAGTAAACTTGTATTGCTAAGAATGTAGTTGCTAAGCTACGCAGGTAACTGATGCAGCTTGATGCTATGTAACAATGGCATTTTGTTTAGCTATCGATCAAAGCCGCCTGTTGTACCAATTGGAAAAATGTTCATGTCAAGGCCCATTACGATAGCATCCGCAGTGTTCATAGCCTAGCCTAGAATATTGCCTATACAACGACTGCACGGCGGCACCAATAGAAATGTCCAATATCCGAATTGTACTGGGAATTGGGGAACGAGAAACTTTCTAAGCGCACAGCAGTCGACTCCAGTGCAATTGATTTTAGTTTGATAAAAACTTGAATAAGGATATTCACTAAAACCAGCTTTTGAAAGTTGTTTAATTTATATGGTATTGAAAGACCTATGAGAGCTACCCATTTATCTAATTGGCTACCCATGTGTCCACTGTCCAGGGCCCTATTAATCACGGTGTAATGGTACACCATTCATAGCGTAAAAACTACTAAAACTGCAATAAAGTCGGCTGTGTGATTACAAAACAAGGCAAATAAAATTACGGACCATTGCAGTAACATTAGAAAGTAAGTTTCGTCATACAAGTAGCTATTCATCGGAATAATGGGTAGTAAAACGACATCCACCGCTGCTCTTGAGAGCAATAATGAACTGGTAATGCGGCTACGCATAATGCTTGTTGACGTGTGGGAGTCATGCCATTGTATCTATTGTGATGTGTACGATGATGAGCCAGCAGATACGTAGGACCGGGAAAGCGGCACTCGACCGGCTGGGAACTTGGCCGCAGAAAATAATGAAAAAGATAATGGCTGATAAGATTAGTCGTTTTAATTAAATACTTTATAAACTTCGTATCTCTGCTTGTATTAAGCACTTTGGTGCTGTTTAACTAAAGTAACAGTAAAGTTTATTATTGTTAGTTACAGTAAAGATTTAATTTGTTAAAACCTGTATTGTAGTTGGGTAATGTGATAGATAAGAAAGACACAATTTTTTCTAGTTATGAAGTATGTTAACCGACTGTCTCTTTAGAAGATATGACTAAACACAAGTAATTAAGTTAAAATAAACATGCGGGTGTTTATGTCACTAACAACAATAATGAAATGATATATTAGACCCCAAACGCTGTTAAATCAGCTGTTGAATTGAATGGGACAGACAACAGACTTTGTAATAGTAAAAGTATGTTGGCGGGCAAGCCACACTTATTGGCCAAGGACTATACCGCTTTGTTCTCTGAGATACAGTCCCATTGTCGATTTAACTATTATTTATCTACCGCCGATAAACATTATCTTCTATTTAATTCAAGTAGGTGACTAAACTTGTTTATGGTCACACTCGGAACTGAAGGTCTTTGTCATTTGTTGTTCTAGAGATAATAAATGATAAAATTATAAATTGCTGTCCCTGATACTGAAAGAATGCGTTACATAAGTTCTAATCTTGAGGAAATAAAACTGTGATAGTATTACTCGCTTGTTTGTTTGGAGCTTGAATGAAAGTCCCAAATTATTCTCGTCGAGATTCGTAGGCAAACAAACAAAACAAGTTCTTGTCTGCATGATACTCGAGGAGATAATTGTTTAACTAACTTACCTCTCTCAGTTACTACGGTTAAAGTTTAATGACTGTGTTCGCGAACGAGCCATGTGATAGCCGTAGACTTTGGAGGGTGTGAGTGAGTTTGTTAACTCACCAATAAAACTTTACAGCTGCTAAAAGCTTTCACGCAAGTTTTAAAAATTCCTTCCCATCCTGGGAAGGAATTTTTTTCTCTATTGGAACTTGTAAGAAAGTATCTTGTGTAGTGACTACATATGTTGGAATTCCGCATATATATATCATCGTGTAGGACCTTAGTCCCCTAACAAATCGATTCGTTGGTATTCGAGGCCACGTACCTGTAGATGTAATTTAGCCAATAAATTCCGAGTAAAGCAATTCTATCGAAACTAAATAACCCTTACAATGTTTCCTTCCAACATTGGAAACGTGTGTACTTAGTTACACGTGGCTCTTAGATATCTCTCTTAGAGTCTATTGTGCGGTGTGCCCTATGTGAGTCAGGCCTGGTCCTACCAATGCCGACTTGGCGAGCACTCGACCTCAAAACTAGATTACCTACACCGTTGTTTTGGGTAGCCGCCTATTGTCTTGCCGCAAACCGTGTCTAACTTAACAAAATAACACCCAGATTACCAAGTTTCCGAGATTAATTAGAAAAACATTTCCCGTTTCTCAAATAGTTTTTTTAGGAAGCGTTTAATTTTCTTGAGTTTACCAAGATCGTGGGTTGTGGCGTGTGACAATGCGTTTTTGTGGTCGTCACGGTTACGTCAACTGCCTCTTAAATTACAACAAAGCCGTTAGTTAGTTGGAAATTGTTTAGCTCTTACTATGACTAAAATTTGTTATTTTGCGTAATTATTCAAAATCGACTTTGAAGTTCTCGCAGTTCAACAATATTTTTCTATGACCTTAATTACTCGTAGAAAAATTCAATTAAGGTTTCAGTAATTTTCCACGCACAATAGAGGAAAATGAAGTTCTGCTCGTCTAAACACGGCCGCGTTTAAACGTTCATATTGTATGCAAATAAGCCACGTAAATCTAATTCTGTAATGTACGATGTAAGTACATAGAATTCCTACTTCTGTTTCAAATAGTACGTGGAATGGGATTACTAACATTTGCATGCCGTCAATATCCGAAACCGTATATAGGAAGCGTGGTTACTGTCCCGTTACAACGCGATTACCATTACGCTATTACCGGGAGGAATGTCTTCAGGGGCTTATCAAATGTCCTATATCAATTTTGGACCGTAAGCTTGTCTTATCCAAAACATTTTTCTTAACATTTAAAGGGAAAACCCTTGTATTCGATTCCGCTTGTAATACCATCATTACATTTATTTAAGTCTTTAGAGTACATTTCCCTTGATAACGAAATAAATAAAAAATAATGTGCGCAAAGGGAAACGCAATTCAGGAACTGCCTATGCGCAAGCATCTCCAAGGGTTTTACCACAATGATGACTCGATAAATTCGGTGTTGTTATTACCGGAGCTATAAAACGAGAGTTATAGTCGGGGAGGGAACGCCTTGACGATAAAAGTTTTGATTCTCCGTGTAATTTTTGCTTCAATATCATGCGTTGCTTTATGCGTCATGATTATGACTATGAGTCCAGTCAAAATTAGATTCTATTTAATTTTCTTATCGGGACTAAAAACACTCTGTAGAACCTTTTGGTTTTGGAAAGTGGAATTGCTATATTACAACAACATGAACACGCAATCATAAATCTATCTCGGCCTGCATTCAAACAAGCAGTCTACAATTTAGTGTTTGCTTACAAATGAGCAAAGATTCCTCACGCCTTGGCGCCATTTCCAATAACTACAATCGATAGAGTCATATCGATTAGAATATCGATTGTGCATCTTGGATGTGTGGGTTGTGCAACACAATACAGCAGTCGATGACACGACTCGCATAATGGTTTGCGCTCACTCATCTCACAGTTAGCCGATATTGTGTCATGTGTTATTATAATAATAACATACTTTCGCTGTTGCGCCTCACAATTAGAAGCGTGTGCTATCAAAACTGTTAATTATCACCATACTATGCTTAGATTTCTAGCCTGAATAAAAACTTGAATGCATGTGAAGCCCACTTCTAAACATAGGCTCAACATTATCCTATAAATAACCATTCAGTTGCCACGAAAGTCTTAACAAATTACAGCGGCAATATTCTAGGCCTAAACTAGTTTTACAACTAGGCTAGTTTTTGTTGCGTCATGTCATTAGGTCATACGCCATACCACAAACAATAGTCATCAAAGAGGGTCAATAGTTGAATAACCATTTGGAAATTCTATTTACAATTAGTATTACGCTAGCCATATTTCTGAAACGACCTACTTTCTGCCTGGTTCAATTTATTTAGCTTCAATTTTATGTGGAAACAGATTACCCGGACTCAACAAATGAGGCTTATGGAGAATTTAGAAGGAACTGAAACTACATCTTAACATTTTGATTATTTGATAGTGTCTAAAATATTCGTACGGACACATAACTTGTGAGACTATTCCTTTATCTAAGGGCCTGGTTTTAGTCGAAAGTTTTTATCACCACCATTTTTGCAATCCACAATTCCACAATCTTTATTGGGGTAATTTTATTTGGGTAGCTTTCTCGTAAAACCGGAATCTCCACGCAATAGTCCTCTGATCGTTTTACGTTTAATTTGAAAATGGTTGCACGGCTGTGTGCTACAAATTTTATAACAATTCCAGGATCTAGTGTCGTTTATTCTCTTTACCTTCGTGCCGGTCACCTTCAAGAATCCTCAAGGGGAGGTTTTATGAGGTGGTGGCTCTGACGGGTTTATGACCGGTAGGACGATGTCGAATAAGGGTTCTTCAAATGTTATGCGAACATTTCCTCCAGCCGTCACTTTATATACCTTTCTGTTTTTCTTATTGCTAAGGAACTTCGTTTTAAATCGATACTGTACCAGGAAATGTTGCAGATTCTCATTTCACGAAATCCATTTTCGGTTATCACATCTTTCGCCACGACTTCGATGTGCGTAGACGTTATATGAATAATTTATTTAGTTATTATCGCGCCTCTTTGTTTTTTTATTCCCTTGTTACAACGAGAAGAAAGAGGCTGTATCTCGAACCCCTCGGTGTTGCTGGCGGCTATACGGCCGTCGCTGCGCAAAATGTTTGCTAGCAAACAGCCGGCTATCGCTGCAATGGCCCTTATCTCTTGGCAACGGGAGACCATCGTACAAAACTCGACTGCAGCTTTAATCATTTAGAAACTGCACTATATTCTATCGCTAAATATTTTATTAACCTTCCCTTCTTGAACCATCCTTACGTGCCATCTTGTGGAGTAACTTGGAGGCACTCGGTCCTTCGGGATAATTCCCCGTAATATAGGGATTACTTGGCGTCTCGGTCGCGCTGAGCCTTATGACAAATGGGAAAATGTCGCCGGGTCTTAACTTTTGCCGTAATACGACTAAACTTTTGGGGACCCGTCAAAAACTTGTCTAAGTACAAATTACTGGGCAACGCTACGTTTGTATGCGTGTAATGTTGTTGTTCCTTTATTGTAACTTAAGTTTCTCCTTCACGAATATTACCTGCAAAAATGCTTGTTTGTTTATGATATAGAATTTTATTTTCAATGTAAAAAAGGTCCTTGAATAAGCTAAAATATTCTTAACCGTAAACAATCTTCGAAATTATACGAATCGTCCGAATAACCACAAAATCTTATATCCCTGCGGTAATAAAATCCGACAGCATGTTACTGTCCCAAGCAATACGGGAATTCTTTATCACTTTTCTGATAAAGGGAGGAGTGGTAATGTGATTTGTACTAATACCGGCTTTTAGGAGCTTTCCCTGTGGACTGCGTTGGGGGATCTGTCCTACGGGCGTTATCTCTCCTATTCTTTCTGATCCCCTGGCTATAGAGTATAGAGCTGGCGCTGCGCTCCCGGTTTGAAATGAAATTGATTCCGAAGCGAGGCCCGCCGTGTAAATTGAAGTGCACTGAATTAATTTCAGCACTGATTGAAAAGTTCTCGCGAGTTCGCGAGGGCGAATTTGAAACTGTGAAGTAGTCGTCATTTGCATATTAAAATTATTCCTAGATACAAATGGCATAGAAATTTAAAAAATGCAAAACTATTAATAAACTATATTTGTTCTATGCACTTGTTTGTTTTTGCGTATTTTAATTAACTAAATGTATGCAATGCTTACAATCTTAATACAGTTCTAAATTAAAAACATTTTAAACAATGCAAATACTTTTTGTTTGCCGTCGCCGCGCATAGTAAACGACTCTGACTCAGCGGGTGTCCAGCTATCTCCACTGTGCAACCAAAACTAAATAACATTTAAGAGTTTCTTCTTAGAAACTTAAATTGGCCCGCATAGCCGTTGTTTACAGACAACTAGCGGCATCCAATCGTCCGGGAAATTATTAAGGCGGACGGAAGTTGGGCGGCGCCCGCCCTCGACGCGTTGCCATGGTAACGCTGGAGCCTTGAATTAGTTAAACGAATGATGAACTCCACCCTTGCTCGTTCATGATTGTTGGCGTGTCAGCCTGCACTAGCTTTTATTCTTAGATGCCAGTTTATTGTCACAGTATACCAAATGTCCGTGTACTTCGTACTAGTAATAGCTGCGTTTATGGGCTGTGAATGCCGTGTTACGCCATTGAACATTGTACTGCTAAATGTTATTTATTTTATAACAGTTCTGTGAATTCCAAAGACAGACTTATCTCCGAGAAATAATATTAAATTGGCGATATTCCTATTAGTCAAAAGGGTGTCAATTAGATCTTATCTGACCACAATAGTTAATTGTTTGACTTGAACAAACCCATCAAAGTTACTCCACATATTTTCATAGGATATTCTCATGCGACATTTAAGTAGCTGCAGTAATAAGAAGTTAACGAGATCACAGTCGTTAATAACCAGATAAGTACGTTAAATTAACAGTTTATTAACATAATTTACATTGACCGCTATGATGATGTGCAATTTCCTTGTTATCATTATGGTACTGCGATCTGTGAAGCACATAGACATACAATAAAGCTCGTTTTGCTCATAAACTAACAATGTTGAGTGCCCCAATGGCAAAGTTTACACACTATGTTATCTTCAGAATATTATGAGCTTGTAAACGTCTAGTACTGATCATGAACACCTTATTTATTGCAGGAATTGTCGTAAACACTATGCTTTGTTAAAGAAATTCTGAAGCAGTATGTTAGCGCTTAGGATGCTGGTTTT
Organism: Apamea anceps; assembly: GCA_951799955.1. Taxonomy (NCBI): domain Eukaryota; kingdom Metazoa; phylum Arthropoda; class Insecta; order Lepidoptera; family Noctuidae; genus Apamea; species Apamea anceps. The sequence goes on along the minus strand of OX637505.1, from coordinate 6,852,082 downwards.
CCTTTAAGCCGGGTTGACTGAAGTTCCCTTTTACGATGAAACGAGGTTTCGTTCTGACAGGGAACCAGAAAGTTGTCTACGCCCGTCGTTATTAAAATCAAAGGCATGTACCTAATAACAAAACTTTGACTAGGTAGTCTGGGTACGGGTTAGTTTTATTTCACATGAAATCGCGTGCAGTTCGCCTGACATTCTTCTTCGTCAAAAAGCTCTATAATTTTCCGTCAACAAAATAAAATAAATAATCCGTTTTTATTTTATAGCAAAACGTGTTTGAATCTAATTAAAATATTGCAAGTTCACTCAACTCTAAAACAAAGCAACATCAAAAGTTAATGAAGTTGTTATGAATTAACAAGTTCGAAGTCGGGTTAACTTTCATAATTAAAAGTCTTTTTAATCCGCCTCTGTTAAAATCTGTCGAGAAAGTAAATAATTTCATCGTGAAGGCTTTCATGTCGTAGCTTATTGGCTGATACTAATAAATTACTTCGCATTAACAGGTCTTTTATTAAGCCCCTTTTTCATATTAAAACAGCCACAATTTCATCTTTAAGTTCCCTTTTTTGGAAGTTATTAGCGCGATTTAATTTAACGACACGAAAAACTCTACATGGGGTAGTGCTATTGAGAACTTGAATTTGTATGTGCTATATTCGGTACGTTTTACTGTTAATAATCAAAATTGAAAGTTCGTGACGTATACAATTGGCACTGTGGAAATACTTTAAGAAACCCCTATTTATGCTTATACTACCCCTGTTTAAAGTTCCCTAGGATTAATAGTGCGCTTTCTTGTTTTACTTTAGTGGATGTCGCGACGGCGAGGTCTATGACCGACGCCATCGGGTTGCCATGCCAACGATACCTACATGATGGCTACATGCAACCAGCCTTTGGTTACTGCTATGAAAAAGCTTATTATGAATACAGCCTTTTGAGTTTTTCTTTCTCGTTAAAATTTTCTTTTATGTAAGTGCCTACGCGCTGCGCCTGTAGTCTTGGAAGCTTCTAAAATGATATATTTGGTTTGTGAACATCATAATATGAGTGTATTTTATGTGAAATACTTACATGAATATCTACTTAATATATTATTGATATCATGATTTATCATTTCAGGAAGTCATGCATATTAATTATTACCTACTTTTGATAATTACAAGTTATTGAAATTGTATGTTGAATTATTAAATGATAAGACCTATGTGTTGATTAATTCAATTTAAATAAAATATATACATACATAAACTCACGCCTTCTCCCAATGGGTGTTGGCAGAAACTACAGGACACGCTACATGCTACGATCCTTACATAAGTAAAATAAATATCCCTTTGTAATTTAGATTCAAGTAACAATGTTATAATAGAACAAATAAATCATAGTTTTCAGAATATCTACTTGTTATTGTTGGCACAGTAAGCTTCTCTCGTTTTACATAATATTATTCCCTGAGATGTACGTCGGCCGGATCCACGGCTAAGGCACAAATAACTCGGAATGGAATTATTTATCTTTCCATTTCCAATGTAACTCGCGTCCATCTTGTATTATATTGGGTGAGTGGTGTCTGTATTATCGCTTGTTACCAGTTATGGCTTCCGATATGCTGCGAATTTTGTTAGGGTTGCCAAAGGAGAAGTTTGGAGCTCCGAAAGACGTGTAAAAAGCTCTGATAAATTTATCGTTGATTTACCCCATCCTTTATTTGTAAAAATGCCTGATAATACATGGCGAAGCTTTGTGTAGTAAAGACGGACGCTTGTGTATCCGTGGGTTTACCTGCTCCAGGAATTTCAGGCAGTTGTTTTCTTTTTATCCTTTTTGTTTGATGTGTTGTCGAAATTATGTCTTTATGGACGTTCAGATTGGTATTATCATGCTTCACACAGACTGAAGAGTAAACGCCGTCCCATATATTCTCGGCATTCTTTTGAAATACCTCCCGTCGTAACATTTTTTGATCCTTTTGAATCCACATGGAGATTTTTCAACTAAATAGTGAACTATAAAGAATGTCTTCTCTCCTAACATTATCTGAACAACATCAAAAATGAAAAGCCAAAATAAATCACAATGTGTTTGATTCAATTTCTCAAATCCCACATCATAGCAGGCTAGCCTTTTCCATTTATTTCGCGGCTTTGCGTCGTCAAAACAATCTACGTTATTTATTCTGGGCTTGAGCCGTTGTTTTTGTGTGCTGATACATTCACATGCACGTGCATATATGACGAGTTTAACCCTGACACGTGTATGTGGGTACGTTAGCTGATGGAGCGTGAATGGGTCGCGCCGGATCTGTGCTCCGGTGCGCCCATTGTCGTCTTCCGTGTTGCAATATTGCATGCAGGGATGTTGTGGCACTGTCTGTTTGTATGTACGTACGTTGGCACAGCATGTGCAGTTGTGCACTATCCGTAGGCAGTTTAACTACTTTAGAACAGAGAAGGCCAACGTCATGTCAGAGAGTCAGAACAGGAACAGGAACAGGAACTGAATTTAATGACACTGATTTCGAATGATAACCGTGATCCGGTTATGCAAAACATAATTATTCTGGTTAGACTATGATCTTTTTTTAGATTGGTAAATACGCCACTCAGAAGCGACCTTCGAGGGAAAACTATAAGTTTGGGTCGTGAAACTCAAGTGTAGCAATTTTATGTCCTCGTAAAAATCCTTTAACTGCCAGCCAGTTAGATATTAGGGATATTCGGAACTTAAACTCTAGTTGAGTCAGATAATATTAAGTTATTGTATGGGTTATCCACAAAATGTATGCAAAATTTTCGTTCCCGTGTACCTAACTACATAATGTGATGAATGAGTAAGCGGGTTTTCACTCTACCTACCGACTACGTAATTTGTTCCTCAACCGTTATCATTTACACGTACTCGGCAAAGTTGATTAATTTAAGGAAACTCGTTTCCTACGTTTAGGGGCATTGAAAGGAAAATTTTACATACAAATGAGCTGATAAGAGAATTTCCGCTTTCGGTTTTAACAAATTTCGCTATTATTAGAATTATTGTGCTGGATACTTATGTAATTAAAATAAATATATTGGCTTATCGGGATTAATGATATCAGACTGTGACACAATAACACGTATTTCCATATTTTACCGTATCTTCTATATGTATAAATAAACTAGCTATTAGTGACTTGCCCCTGCTTCACACGGTTTTTACGACTACACAAAGCACCGACCTTTCTTTTTTATATAAGTTTATTCACCATCTTTACATACCGAGACCCCTCCGTGCCTCGGAAACCACGTTAAGCCGTTGGTCCCGGCTGTCATTCGTGGATCTTTGACAGTCGTTACAGGTAGTCAGAAGCCCGAAAGTCTGACAACCAGTCTTACCAAGGGGTATCGTATTACCCAGTAACTGGGTTGTGGAGGTCAGATAGGCAGTCGCTCCATGTAAAATACTGGTATTCAGCTGCATCCGGTTAGACTGGAAGCCGACCCCAACATAGTTGGGAAAAGGCTAGGCAGATGATGATTCATGTATTTTACACATAAACCATCCAGAATATATTATCTAAATGATGGTGAAAACAGCATAGAAATCCCTTATGTAGTTTAGAAAAATTACGCGATCATACTGACAGATACAAAAAGCGACTTTAATTTATAATATGTTTATGTATATGTTATGGGCCAAGTGATTAATGCCGGCAGTATTCATAATGCCCGGGCAGTATGAATAATGCCCAGCCATATCGGGCCAAGTGATTAATTACAATCTAAACTCACCTATTTATCACATTGCCCGGGCATTATGAATATGGCTACATGATGATCGGGCAATGTGATTAATAGGTAAATTTTTACGTGGTGCGCTGCGGTGCGGGGCCGGAAACAAACACGCGACGCGCGCTAACCAATCAGCGACCGAAACGGGGCAGCGCGTGACCTTGCTATAGCCGCATGATGCCACTTCGGCTCATTGTTTTGATTTAGATTTATTTTAAGTGTAATGACCACAGCTGTGACTTAAATTCGATTTCGTTAGTTTTTTTAATTTGAAATTTTTAAGTTTTCTAGCGCCGGAAACTATTATACCTAGTAGTATCTCGCTGCAGCTTGGAAGTATTAGGCGCTCACTCACACTACCTATCCGTCTGCGAGTGCGAGCGAGCGCGCAATATTTCCAAGCTGCAAAGAAAAATGAAACCACTATAGTTATCAGCGGTAGAATACTTAATAAAAGCCAAATTATAAATTAACTAATAAAGAAGCAAGTTAACAAAAACGTTTTGACTTTATTTTAAGCTTCATAATCACAGTTCAGTACTAATGTGATTTAATAAAAAAAATTACGCTTATTTGATTTTATTAAGTTTCAAGCACTTAGTGAAAACTACTGAATTTTAAATCTGTTAGGTACTAAATTACACATAGGTAGTTCTCTTTTTTTTTGTTTTCCGCGTTAATTTTTGTTTATAGTCCAAAGATTGAGAGCTTTTATTGGATAAATAATCTATTCTTAACAATAACTATTACCTATGAGACTGATTACTAAGACTCTTTTAACTTTAGAGTTTATTTTAAGTTGAATAATCGGAGATGTGATTTCCATTTAGTTCCATTTAGATTGTTAGTTTTATAATTTAACTTACTCACGCCGAGAAGTAATATATTCTCATTCCTCGCTGCAGCTTGGAAGCGCGCTTACTCGCAATATCTACCTACATGTGAGTGAAAGCGAGTGCGAAATACTTCCAAACTGCATTGAAACTACTATAGACTATAGTTTCTAAATGGAGCCCTTCGTAAATTAATCGAAGTACTCGTAAAACCAAAGTCTGATTATTTAAAAAATAAATACTAAACTATAAAACATGTTTTTATTAATACTCTACCCGATAATTGATTTCATTAATATACAGGATAACTTTTTATTCAGTGCGTAAATTTTTACAGGATGTTCTACCCATGAATATGAACAACATTCACTATGGGACCATCTCTGAAATCACGAAAAAAAAATCAGCAGATTCATACATTTTGGTCGAGTAGGTATTGAACTTTTATAAGAAACAGCTGATTTTTTTTTGTGATTTCAGAGATGGTCCCATAGTGAAAGTTGTTCATATTCATGGGTAGAACACCCTGTGAAAATTTACGCACTGAATAAAAAATTATCCTGTATATGTAATGCTCGGTCTATCTAACTAAGTATTTATTTGAAAGTATTAAACATGCTTTACATCACTCTGCCCAATAGGCACTGGGCATTATTCATAATGCCCGGGCAATGTGATAAATTGATTGGTTATAATCACATTGCCCGCTCTTATTGGGCATTATTCATATTGCCCGGGCATTATGAATAATGCCCGATTAATCACTTAGCCCATAACATATACAATGTCTAGACGATAATACGATAATAAATGAAAATACTGGCAATACTAATGCATAGGAGTATTTTTATGTTATTTAAATAGTGAGTTTTTCAAACTAACTAAATAGTAGTGATGGGCCCACTATGGGTGTTGCCAGTCTTTGATATAGTGACTAAACAATAGGCTATTTTTCTAAAAAAATCTAATTAGTCCGTCAGTTAGTTTATCAAAAACTATTGGACCCGTATTTTTTCTTTTGTCAATTATATAAAAAATTAATGAAGATATCGCCCGTTAAATTTCCGCGTGACGTCACTTGCTTGTGACATTTTTGCAAGCAAGTGACGTCACGACCCCCCACTCCCAAATTTTGACGCGCTTGATCTTTGTCATTTTTTGTTTGATTGACAAAAGAAAAAATACGTGTCCTTTATTTTTCGATAATCTAACTGACGGACTAAATATAATAATAATTTTTTTACCCAGACAACTACCCTATTGTTTATATTTGGTTGAATTTTTGTAGGCAGATTGAGAACGTCATTATGTCATACGTAATTTAATTTACTGCCGTAGTCGTCTCCACCTTGTATATGATATTATAGATGAAATATGAATACAAACTCGCCACCGGGAAGTACCCACCGCACTTGTACGTACTTGAAGCTTTAGCGTCTTTAAATAACAAAACAAACAAAGAAGGAAATACATAATTAAATACTTACATATGTACCGACTCAGCGCTCTCAAAATACGTATACTTAATCAATAACCGTCAAAACTCCAATAAGTACTAACATCAATTTTAACAATGTCCCGTACAAAAGTTATTTCCTTTGGTTAAAACTTTGACAATAAATAATATTTTGTACCTTTTCAAAATGTTACGGAGGAGTTTGTATACTTATTTAAACTTTTTGCTCAGATGTTGTTGGATTCTTCTTCCTATTGAAAGACTTTGGGGAACGTACGTTGCCCCGTCTGAAACTGCTGTTTAGCTTTCTTTTGTTCTCAATTTTCCAAGTTTCTGGTACATAAACCTGTTTAGCTTTTAACCTCGCGGTATTCTGAACCTACTAATTAATTCCCAACCTCTCATCATGAAGACATTTTCACAACAATGTGACGATGAAAACAAACAAATAAACGGTGTTTATCTCACAGCGCAAGACGTAGCTATCTGAGAGAAATGGAGTATTATGTAAATTCTCGACAGCTGAAGGTACTTTGTTAATATCGCCGTCAAGGAAAAAAAGAGGAAAAACAGCGTGAGCCATCAAATGTACATAAATATTTATTTGGATTTATTTATACACGTACTTTTTCCATTTTCAAGATTAAACGCTTACATTTCACAGCTTTTTATTATTTTCGTTAGGGTATTTCACGGGCATGTGTGTTACCCTGATTTATTTTCCATTAATTTATCATGGCAAGCTTCTGAAAAGGTTTTCACAGAAAAACATTCAGTGGTGGATGCTTCAGACCGCTTATAAAGTACTTATCACAATTGCACGATATCACGCATGGCCCTGGTAGAGAGATAAGTTACTTGGCGGAAAAACATACAAACTGAAATGCAGAAGAAGTTTAATACTTACAAACAACTACATACAATAATAATGACGCATAACAATATGAACACATTGTGTACTCGGTCAACATCAACCTACGTATATACTCGTAATTACGAAAATGTATTAGCATATATGCTTAAATATGCTAATAGATTTTCCGAACTGAATAATGTATATTAATGAGGATTAAACCGTTTGCCTAAAGGCCTAGAATAAATCTGTCGGCTGATATACGGATAGACTTAAAATGTTGCGGATAGGTCACAGAAATATCCCAATTTGCCACAAAAGCTTTTACGAGACAAAAAATATTTGAGATTTTTTAGTGAAATGATTTCTTAAAGAATTTTGTATTTTTACCGGTGAGGAAATATTAATCTAAGCTTCTCTGATGAAGGTTTTTTTATCATTTTTGCAAATCTTTGAAAAGTTAGCAAGGTGACTCCCCAAGAAAAGTAAATCTTTACATTTATGTACTTCGATATACTTTTATACATATATGTGTTAATTGTTGACTACATCATCTAGTTACAGTTTCTAAAATGTACTCTACATTTAATTGAATAACACTACCTAGAATCCATTAGAGCAGTGTTGTTGATTTATCTCGGGGAAAATTCTCAATGCAGCTGTCAGGGGATTTTTTATCGACAAGGCTGCGAATAAAAGGCATGTGTACTCATTTTTCTTTTCTCGTTTCCAGGGAACAAAATTATGGATAATAATGGAATATCTGGGTGGGGGGTCGGCCCTGGACCTGATGAAGGCGGGCAGCTTCGAGGAGATGCACATAGCAGTCATACTCCGCGAGGTCCTTCGAGGGCTGGACTACCTGCACTCAGAGAGAAAACTGCATCGAGATATCAAGGCTGCTAACGTACTGCTCAGTGAGATGGGAGACGTCAAACTGGCTGATTTCGGTAAGTTCAACACATCTCCTTTAGTTAAATTTAATTAATTAAATATTCAAATCTTTCTTCTGTTGCCATGTAATGTACGCTTATATTTTACGGCGTACCGGTCCGCTGGATCCGCTATGATCCAGTAAAGTGTTAAAAGAAAAAACCATCAACTTTTTTCTTTTCTCACTAAGTACAACAAACTTTTATTAAAAAAAACCCGCATAGAATAAAATATTCAGATTTTTAAAAGGGTCTAAAAAGGTTTTGGGTTCTGTCGACTTCTGCCGTTTCACCTACATTTTAGAAGGGTAAAAATTTCGTAGATAAGGAATGGCGCCGCTTGCACTTTTTGCTTCCATCCTTGACCGCCTTTCGCCTAACGATAAGTCGTCCCTGACGGTGGAAATATTCACAAAGAATGAATAGAAATGCGAATCTATTTTACATAATATTCATATTGGACGTAATATACTTTGTGGTAGTAGAATTCTATAGTTTTCACTATGGCCGTCTATATATGACGTATTTATAGGTTTTCCGACGAAAGAATGCTAATCTTGGCATGTGTCGTAAGATAATAGAGCGGCGACATTCATATCAAGACTGCTCTAATTTAATTATTACCATAACAATTATGGTAGTGACATCCTTCAACAGTTAAGTGTCAAGTCGCTGAAGTGGAATGATTATAATTATAGCACAATACACTCAAGATTATGTATCAGTTGTAGCTGTCTCAAGAGTACATTCTTACTCATCTCTGTAGGCCGTTATGTATGGAAATACACGTGCATAAATAATAACTTTCTTTAGCTCCGTTCTTTTACATCTCTGTCAGGGTTTTTCTCGCGTTAACGTTTAATTCAGAACGCTATGCAACAGTGATACGAGTTTCGAATATAATCGTAACGGATGGACGGCTGCTCCTGCGCACATAAAACGAACGATGCATGCAGTTTGAACACGAAAACCATTCACAGTGAACGCTTATCTTAGAAATATATCGGTAATGAAGAATTTAGAGCAATTGTATGTACTGTGTACAGGCGTGTTTCTGTGCACGTTCGACGATCGAACATCAATTGTTACAAATGGTATTTGAATGACATTGATATACTGGTGATTGTGTCGACCGACTGGCGACCATATCATTATGCAGGGTGGCAGCCATCGAAGGGCAAACTGTAACCATGAATTCAGTTTAGCACATGATTCTAGACCCCTACTGCAGAAATTATTCATTGTTCATAAAAAAAAAAACTGAGACAGGTTTGAAGCCAGATAGTCGCTCCATGTACTGTACTCGCTCCATGTATTGTACTTTTATTTATTTAGCTGCATTCGGTTAGACTGGAAGCCTACCCCAACATAGTTGGGAAAAGGCTAGGCAGATGATGTATAAAAAACAAAATAAAAAATCATTTATTTACTAAACGCACGACGCCATCGCGGCAGGCCGAGACGAAGATGGCGGGACGAGCTTGACTCCTACCGTAGGGACTCGCAAAAGACAGAATTGTGTTGAAGAGGGAGAGGGAAGCCTTTGCCCCTGCATAAGGACAATACAGGCTAGTTAGATTAGATAGATAGATCTATTTCAGACAAAAAAGTCCATAGGCAAGGCAAGGTTCTTAGTGCAATACCCACGCGGTAAAGTGTATGGAACAGCTGATTCTTTTTCTTAATAACCGACGACAAATTACGACGCAGTGGGGTTCAGGATCATGTACTGAATTAATGGTAGCAGGTTGCGCGTGGATCTCCCTGCCAGTATTTAAGGCCAACTTCAACAGGGTATCAACGTTTACGACACCCAAGGGACGTGTTAACACTGACTGACTATACGTAAATGACGATAATTTAATCAACAACGAAGATTGTGTGTGCTGCGTTCATGAATGTGTCGTAAACTCTTGTAACCTACTTAGTTGTGGCGATTAAAGTATAAATTGACAATTTAATCAATAAATGTCATTGCTCAGCTGTTAATGGACACGCATCTGCATTTAATAGATATAATTTAGCCTGTCGACTTATTTATTAACATAGCTGTCTCAAGTTCATTTAATTAACCGCATCTATTAAAGGAGATCATAAGAAAATTTGGGACAGCAGCAAGAAGCTATTCATCAACGGTTTAATCTCCTAATAAGTTCGTAAAGTGTCATCTCGGGAAATATTGTAAGGGCGAGCAAAAATAAGTTTTAAAATTTCGACAGAGTTGGCGATTTTATCTTTTGGTAATTGAATTAAGATGATATCTCGCTAAAGGTGTCTTATCTAAGCCCTGTAGATTGAGTTAGGAAACACAAGTAACCTGTACACAGTGTTGTTAGTGATCGATAAGTGAGTGATTTGAACCATTGCCTCTTTTCATTTCCACACGAAATTGATAAAATAAATCATCATCATCATCATCATCTGCCTAGCCTTTTCCCAACTATGTTGGGGTCGGCTTCCAGTCTAACCGGATGCAGCTGAATACCAGTATTTTACATGGAGCGACAGCCTACCTGACCTCCACAACCCAGTTACTGGGTAATACGATACCCTTTGGTTAGACTGGTTGTCAGACTTTCGGGCTTCTGACTACCCGTAACGACTGTCAAAGATCCACGAATGACAGCCTGGACCAACGGCTTAACGTGCTTTCCGAGGCACGGAGGGGTCTCGGTATGTAAAGATGGTCACCCATCCACAGACCAACCGCGGCAAGCGTAGCTTAACCTGACCCATCGACCTATGCGGCTGTTATTATTTAGCCACGGGCCCCTCAAATTGATAAAATAAATATGTTGTCAAATATTCTTCTCTTGTTCTCAAAAAAGATGTCAAACCAACAATATGGAAGCTTGCATTATAAGTTAAGCGTGCATTATGGCCATGAATTTTGGCTTGAGGCCAATGTTTGAACCGTTTGCAAGGCAACTGTGAGCCGTGCCAAAGTAAAGTGAACGCCCTTTTGCTTCGGGAAGAGCGGTGTGAAGACTTTCAGGCTCTTCAAACATCCATGTTTACTGGATACAGCTTTGTTTATCTGTACAACACTTGTATGGCCATGGGATTACTAAAAAAAAGTAATGTTTCTTCTAAACTTTTATAGCTATGATATTCGACACAGTAAGACACATTTGAGTGTATTCGAAGTAGGTTAATAGTCGAGTGGTGCTGAATTTTCATTCCCTATGTTTATAGCCACTCGACGCCTTAACCTTTAACTTTATGTCGTTTCGAATTCGTTTGACACGTCATATTGAGGGGTTTTATGAGCTGAAAGCACTTTATTGATATGCTCGTAGTACCAATCCGTACCAATGCACTTCTTTGATTGATGGTTTGCTTAACCTTGGTACGTCGACACCGCAATGGGGCACAAGAACGGAATGATTGAAGTACCTTCATAGTTCAGCGTAAATCCTATCCTACTTATACATAATTATAATATAATATTATATTATAAACGTGAAAGTTTGTGTGGATGGATGGAAAGTTTGTGTGGATGGATGGATGGATGGATGGATGGATGGATGTTTGTTACTCTTTCACGCAAAAACTACTGAACGGATTTCGATGAAATTTGGAACACAGATGGTTCACACACAACCAGGATTAACATATAGGATACTTTTTATCCCGATATTCCCACGGGATCGAAACTGATGCGATGTGAAACCGCGGGGCGCAGCTAGTTCTATATAAATTTTAAAACGATTGGTGGTCGAGAAGGTTAAGTCGTTGATCCAGACTGTCATTCGTGGATCTTTGACAGTCGTGACGGGTAATCAGAAGCCTGAAAGTCTGGCAATTAGTCTTACAAGGGGTATCATATTACCCGGCAACTGGGTCAGATAGACATTCGCTCCATGTAAAATACGGGTATTCAGATGATGATGGTCGAGAAGGTTAATAAAAATATTTTTGCGTTTATTAGTTTCATCGTTAGGGAAAAGATATACAAACACAGTGAGTCACAAAAAAAGCCCGCATGACTTAACCGACCTTTCGAAATGAATAAGGCTGTAGGGCTGTGTTCTTACAAAGGGAATATTATATTTTTATTCATACGCCGTGACTGCATATAAAATTAACAAATGCCACGGTAAACCACTTTTATATCCGTACGTTAAACGAATGTAGAAACAATTAAATAAGCATCTATGTATGAAGAAAAGAACGCTAGTATGTGACCTACTTGAACTAAGATTACTATGTTGCGTTTTATAATAATAACAATATTTTGGGAAACATTGACTATATAGTTATAAAAGCTAGTAACTTGGGTAAAGTTACCTCATTATGTGGTTTTCCTTGACACGTGATGTCCAACCACTGATAATGCAGTTTTAATACCAAGGTCTCACATTAATCAATTTTAATGTGCGCACGGTACCTGAAATTTTCTCCAGAAAAGTTAAATAATGACCCGCTTTATTACCCTCGGGTAAACGTGAGCATACATAAGGTTAAACTAAGAGACATGTCATAATATGAAACTTTAATGTACCGTGCTGTACGAGCATATACCATCTCATGAAATTGTAATTATGATGAAGATTTACGCTTTCCTTTGAGGCGGAGGTAGTTGTAGGTTCTATTAATTATTTGTGACGTTATACAAGCATCTGCAATGGTTCTAAACTCTCCTTTTAAAGAATTTCTTACCTATCATCTAGATAGAGTACATCCGTAGGCGTATCTTGATTTTCCATACATTTCTAAACTGCAGAAGTTGATATATTGTCCGCATGTTCCCATAAATAACCGTGACTGGTATAGCAAATTAGGTATGTTTCAATAATATGCCAAAACAAATTAATCATTCTGTGATTTATTTGTGTAGGTATCATGTTTACTCGTATTTTTTACCGTGATTCATTTGTTTGTATCGGAAAAGAAACGTCACAACATCTCGTTGCGCAGTCCAATAATAATATCGAAAACAGAAAGGAGTCTAAAAACAAGCTAAAATTTTACAGCAAACCTTCACTTTTCAATTTTCCTAGATAAATAAATAGAATACCACATTACCATATAACTCAAATGAATAAATTATTCAATAATTCCAGGTGTCGCGGGCCAACTAACGAACACAACAAGCAAACGCAACACATTCGTGGGCACACCGTTCTGGATGGCACCCGAGGTGATCAAACAGTCGTGCTACGACAGTAAGGCAGACATCTGGTCGCTCGGCATCACCGCCATCGAGCTGGCCAAGGGCGAGCCGCCTAACTCAGAGCTCCACCCCATGAGGGTGCTCTTCCTCATCCCTAAGAACAACCCTCCGCAACTCACCGGCAGCTACTCGAAACCGTTCAAAGAGTTCGTCGAGGCGTGCCTGAATAAGGACCCAGAAAATGTAAGTTAGATACGGACCGGAGACGGCGGATACGGATTAATTTCCCCGACCGACGCATTTCGTGTAGTGTATTTGTTAGAACCCTTCCGAGTGTTTCGGATTACGTGTGATCCTTTAATCTGGAGGATATAAACGCGTATTTCATTGCACTAAATATATTGCTTAAGAGATTAACTATTCCCTACTCAAGTTTGTCTTTAGATAATCAAAATTCATTAAGAACTTTCAGTATTTCTTGTAGCAATAAAATGTTCTCTAATTGTTGTTTTGAAACATTTTGGCTTTGTGTTTCAGAGACCTACAGCTAAGGAATTATTAAAGTTCCAGTTTATCAGGAAGGCTAAGAAGAATTCGTATCTAATGGATCTTATAGATAGGTATAAGAAGTGGAAGGCGCAACGGAGCGAGGAGAGCGAAACCGAGTCGGAGAATTCGGATTCGTGAGTATATTTCATATTTTACACATTCTTTTTGTTGGAGTATAGCAAAAACAAATCGATCCTACTTCAATACTATCGTCTTTCTCTTTCTAACTCATAAATATTTTTTTGTTTTGCTATCGAGCCCGCCTTTACCACTTGACCGAAATCCTTACTTTCGCATAGCGACTGTACTACTATTTTAGCCTTGTGTGGGATCACACGTCTCATGTAATATTAGTAAACACACCTTCCAATATATAAATATAAAAGGATAATAAATGTATTATATAACTCCTTATAACAGCCTTTCCTTGGTGTTCCTCCATTAACCCTAACGCTTTTACTAACGAATCATCAATTGTTAGACTAAGACTAATTGAAAAATATTTATGCGGCGAAATGCTTTTATTCCTCTAATAATCTCGACAAAAATATAATAACGAGCAATAACATACAAGTATTATATTACAATAATAATGAGTTCTAGGAATTATAATCTCGACAAAAATATAATAACGACCAATAAAATACAAGTGTTATATTACAATAATAATGAGTTCCAGGAATTCTATGCTTTGAAAACTACCTTTGTTACGCAAAAACGCCTAATGTGTTTTCAATACTGAAATTTGTCGGTGGCATGGCAACCGATACCCGTGGCGTTATATGGACGTTTCACACAACACGCTGAATAATTAATTATCCTTAAGCTTCATAAATACCCTCATGTTGTAGTACATAATATTTTGTCGACGTATTTAGTAAGTATCCAAAACACATAAAATTATAGAGTAAACGATAGAGTCGACGCTACGAAAATGTCGTGTAGGTATATCTACTGAAAAGTATCGTCAAACTTTTGTTTTATATTAGCCTAATTAAAACAGAGAGACCTGGAAAAATATGGATCTTTGCCCAACAGTAGGGCAATATAGATTAATGGAAAAAAGCCTACTTTGTCCTTATTGCTGGGAAAAATCCTCCCCTTTTTCCTTCCAAACCTGGTCGAACCTAATGCAAACATAGGCAGCCCCGAAAATTGTCTGCATGTAATCGATTTCACATGTTTTATAAAAAGAAACGGCTTTGTTTTGCATTTAACGGCGTTGCTATTAGTTACCTACATAGAACTTTCTCGTCCAACCTCCATTTCATACCTAATATCGTTTCTATAATTCTTTCAGAGAGGAATGCCGGAGCGGCGATGGCGAGGCAGACGAGCCCTGGATCATGACGGTTCGCGGCGGAGCCCTGCAGGCCTCCGCAGAGCGAGACAACAAGCGACGCAACAATCGCAACACTGACGACGACAATGGTATGAATTCTCATCTCCTTTGACTCTTATGACCTTGGAACAAGGTTCAGATTATACAATCGTGAAATTCATTCATTGAATGCACTGGCTGGACGTAATCAACAATAACCCTATATCAAGAAGAGTTATAGTCGCAGTCTGTATGCTTGACAAGTTGATTGGTCATTCGCTGTGTGCTACAAGGATCTTTTGACACTTGAGTGATGTTGACAGGGAAGCGTTGTTGGTAACATTTGTACAATCGTTTTGTGAAATGTATGGAAAACACAAGATGGCGGCGTTAGTTTTAATTTTGGCCACGCGCTAAAAGATCCTTCTACAGCTATAGTATGGTGAATGGTTATCCCACGTCTCTTGGTTATCAGAACTTTTTGCTGACGGCTATAAGTTGGAGTTCTTGCAGGTGAAACTCAATTTGAAGCTTATGTTCTTTCTTGTTTAGGCAAACTTTCTGTGACTGTAAGAAACAATACAGTTTGTTTATTAGAAATACGGCAATCATGCAGCTGCAGCATCAAGTAGAGTGTTGATTTGTTTTGCTATCTACACAACACTATACTATACAATTTATTTCGTTTTGTTAATTTATACTTGTTGCAAATTGTAAACTGGTAATTAGTGTTATAATACTATTCTTAAATTGTATTAATAGTCTGATATGGACTGTAAAGTATTTACAGTTTGAAATCAAAGATTTATTATTATGAACACGTATTATTATTCGGTTTCCAGTGGCGCACCGCGAGCGCGACGCAGTGAGCGTGGGCGCGGGCGGCAAGCAGAACGGCGCGCTGTCGGGCCGCAGCTCGCCGCCCGCGCCGCCCGCCGCGCCGCCCGCCGCGCCGCCCACGCCGCCGCACGCGCCGCACGCGCCGCACGCGCCGCATGCACAGCACGCGCCGCACGTGCCTGCGCATACGCATGCGCTCAATAATAATACTAATGATAAGCACCCGGTAAGTTTTCAATGCTATATTTGTAGCTGTAACCGCCTAGGATATTTTAGTTTCTGGACGCTCATTAAAGCCAGCCCATTTTATCTATTTTCAAATGTCTTGAACGAATTCCTCCTGACATGAAACATGACAGGTTTGTTGATGAGCGACTTGATCACTTTTATAAAACCCGAGTGTAAAGAAAAAAAATTGTTCGTGAGTTTTCTACTACATGCCAAATCAAAGCATTTGTTTCAAATGAGGTACATAAAAGGCACTTTTGAACGTCTAAATAAATAATAAGCATTTTCAAATATTCTAACCTAAACTTACCCATTATAAAATTACAAAAAATATTAACTTAAAAAAAAACTTGTTTAACATTTCAGTCTCGGCAATCGTCGAACGTGCAAGTTAACGCAGAACAGAGGAGCGTGAAGGAACGCGATCGTGACCGAGGCGACCGCGACGAGCGCAAGGAGCGGACTGAGCACCAGCCCTCCAACAGGGATAGCGTAGTCTATAACAAAAACGTTAGTATTGCAAACAACAAAATAAACACAATAAGATCAGTTTCAAAAGAACCACTTAGTTCGTGGATCCTGCAAGATACCTCGGTAAGTCGGTAGGCCAAGGCAAAAACGTTGACTCCTACCAAAAAACTAGCAGGCAATAGCAGTGAAAAAAATTGGGTTGAAAGAGAAGGACACTTTTATCCTAAAGTGGGATAATACAGGCTACCTAAACAGAGAGAGAATAGTTTCACAATTCAACAAAAAGAATCAGAGAAGCAATTCCCTTCTTAGAACGTTCGCATCCTAATCTCAGTCTCATTCTGTCAAAAATACTTCTAATTTGACATTGATTGTCGCTGAGATGAGATTGCGAATCGAATTTGAACGTTTTTAAATACGGGACTTCTGAACTGGTACTGTACTTTACACCAGTCTACGGTCCCAAAATGAACAACAGGAAACACTCATTAATCATGTGTAGTGTGTTTATCATTTGTCAATATTATAAATGTATGTCTTATGATTTCAGGCCACGCCTTTGGACCATAGAGGAACAAACAGTGAGGAGAACAAAGTAAAGAGGCATCCTTATCTACAACAACTTATATACCCACTACTGAATGAGGTAAATAACACTAGATCTTGTGAAAACTCTCGTTTTGAGGCATATTACGTTAATTGGAGGGACGTAAATACTTAACTCTTTTGACATAAATATCGGTGACTATCTTTTCAAAGGAGATGTTTCATTTTTGGCTAGCACTTGTACAATATATCAAAAAACGGGGAAAAATACCCTGAATTTAGGAAAAATATTAATCTGTAAATTTGAGAATAATCCTTTGTGTAC
The DNA here is from genome assembly GCA_951799955.1 of Apamea anceps. NCBI lineage: Eukaryota > Metazoa > Arthropoda > Insecta > Lepidoptera > Noctuidae > Apamea > Apamea anceps. The sequence continues at coordinate 6,834,842 of OX637505.1, read as the reverse complement.
AAACAAATTTATTAAAGTTTTTCAAATAATGCCATTTGTTATCGTTATGGCCAATATGGCGGCGTCCTGACAGCAAACATGCGTTCTGAAACCAGAATGGATCTGAAACCGTAAATACAAAAACATTAAATATAATTATAAAAAGTAATCACTTATTATTAAATTATCTATTACATCTATATCGAATGTGTTATTAATGGACACATGTAAAAAAAAAATCAATATAATATTTTGATAATAATATTCTAGTTCGATTAATCATCTACTTAACTAGTGTACTTCCGAACGTTTTATTTTGACATACACTGTCTGTCAATGTCTAACCCGCTAGTAATATACGTCAATGTACTGACCCTGTACCAATCAACCGGTCTTGTAAAATGCATCACCCTTGGGGTACCTATCTATTGTAGTTGGCCCATAAGATATACCATATTATTACGTAGTAGTAGAGCTTAACAATGAAGCAAAAACATAAAATATCCCGTTTTAGGTTATAGTGACATTAATTAACGTCATTGTCATCTGTAATTGACTCAATACGCCTGCAACTCCATTTTACTCACAACAAATGTCAAACATTTTCAATTTTAATTTTGTACTAAATTAATACAAATTAATTCTATAAATCATTGCTTATTATATGTTTGTAGATATATTTCACCGATTTCCTGAAATGTACACGTCCTAGCCAAAGCTCCATACAAAAATGAAACGTTTCCTTTGATTATAATGTGAGAACATTATAATCGGAAATTAAGGCATAAATACTTTTTGTTTGTGTGTATCAAATAATAAGCTTTTTGGTCTAATGCTCATTTTAACTAATACAGCTTGTTAGTGATTTAGAGCAATTAGTGCAAGCAAATATAGTTAGGTTAGGTAAACTACTGCGATTGGTCTAATGATATTAACTGCCAATCGCAGCAATTTACGCGCTTGACAATTGTTCACATTAAGTCTGGTTCGAGAAATAGGCCTTGAGAATCTTTATAATATGTTAGTTGTTATTATCAACACGCTCAGCGCCAAGCCCCATGTGCCAATACCACTACACGAGGAAAATTCCCTAGGCCAGGGCAACATTTTTTGTATACAAAATGTATGGAAAGTGTGCGCGTTAGCGATACACGGCGCTTAGACTGGAATGGTACTTGTGTATCAAAAAGGATACACAAGTATTTAGACAGTGTGTATCGCAAAAGATACACATGGCGCTGAGCGTGTTAAAAGTTGTACCTTTTATTAAACGTCGAGTTATATTGTGTAGTGATGTAGAGCATGCAATAGAGTTAGTATAACAAGTGTGCGTGCCCGCAGCTGGCGCGCAAGCACGGCGCGGCCAGCGCGGCCGCCGTGGACGAGCTGCGCCGCGCCTTCGAGCACGCCGAGCGCGCCGCGCCGCACCTCACGCGCGCCTTCGTGCAGCAGGTGGGCATACACTACTCTAGTTATTCACCCTTCTTAAAACGGCAAAGGAAAATCTCGTGGCTACATCGGCACGGTTTAAAACGATAATTCGAAGGCATATGACATACACCAACACGCACTGGACTTGCGTGACCGATTACCTCTCACGGAGAGGAGGCTTGATGAAGGAACATTTTAGGCTGATTATGTATGTAATGTGTTTAAAAGCCTGGTATTTGTCCCCTAAAATTTATAGTACAGTTCTAATGTGGCTGATTAATACTGATGATTGATTGCCAAACTGTTATTCTCATTTTCCAGGTGGTGCAAAGGGTGGCAACACAGTCGCACCAGCCGTCGACGCCCTCCCACAACCCGCCCTCGCAGCAGTGGATGAGGTAGGTACGGTAATATCACCCCTTTATATCCAACAATATATTGCACTACGGTAGACTCGAGTTTACTTGCACAGGTGTTGGGTATTGGGATGGAAAAAGAATGAATACTGCTTACACAAACGAAACTGCCGCTTCGAACAGTTATTTTAGTTTCTATACATATCATTAGTTATTTTTGTATGAGTTTAATAAAACGGTTATAAGGATATGCGCATGTTTATAATGCTTTGAACTAATGCTTGCACCACAAATCACTAAATGCGTTTAACGCTGAGAGTATTTAAAACATTGTTCTGGGGCCGTATTATGACGTATGAATGCCACCATTTTTCCAGTGAGAGGGAAAGAGACGGAGCTATAGAAGTCAGATAGCACCATCATTTATTGCAATAGAAAAATGATTGAAGATGACGGACAGAATTATGTTTTAAATATTCCCCTTTTTTCATAAACGTTGCTTATAGTAAAGTAATGATTAGCGACTGTTTAACCATGAATTTTCGACGTTTAAACGTCTTTTAACTTTAAGGAACGTTTATAAATAAACTTCATAATGTTAAGCGATAAACGCATTTAGTATTTCCAGTGTAAGCAGAGTAAATGTGAGATTGATTCCGATCTTGTTAATTTTAATAATGTATGATAGTGGTGCTGGATGGTATATTATAACTAATTTATTTAGTTTGGTGATAATAATGCAAAATGTGAAACACATTAAAGCTGTGTTTGAGAGTTGTTGTAGAACTGGCTCCGAGTGTAAAGCTCTCATAGTCAGCTCAGTCAACGATACCCCCATAGACGATTGCTTATTGCCAAGATTAAGAAAGATATTATTGATCACGTTACCAGTTTACCGCCCTTACGGGTGAGGTATATCTGAATTATTGCCTCGAGGGAAACCAGTACTCGCCAAGCTAGTTAGCTAGTTAGTCCCTCAAGGCGACTGACCCCTGATATTATTGATGGTTAATACTCGTTGTTCAGGGTTAGTGAACGGTTTCCTCAAATATAAAGGTGATATCCGTCACCCGTAGGCAGTAAGCCGGATTTACCTTTTTGTGGTGTTGTCATGCATGATGCGGCGTTATGACCTCATCGGTGTCGACGTCAGAGTCTTGTCGATTAAGAGAAGTTTTTATACCTGTTTAAAAGGTAGATTGGTGTCTAATAAAGCTAGAAATAGTTTAAAAAACCGTTGAAGCCAGAAGTACAGAAGATTAATGTTTTAAAATATTGAAATCAGTTTTTGAATATATTTAATTTGTTAGCTGCTTTAATGAGCAAATAATGATCATCATGTACCTAAATTTTTTTTTTCTGTTCTCAGGGACCTATAATAACCGTAGCGCGAGTGCGGCGGCGCCACACGCCGCGCCGCCCGGGGGGGGGGGGGGGGGGGCTGCTCTCCTGACGTAGCAACGCGCTGAGCTCAGGTGACCAGCACTTGACGAGAGAGAACAAACTATCTCAGCCGGTTTTTGAATTGAGAATTTGAAGTTAAAAACTTGTTAAAGTCTATATCAGCATTACTTAGATGAAAGTCCGCGAAATTCAAATATTCTAAAGTTTGATAAGTGCTCAACTTCGAATTCTCAATTCAGAAACCGGGTGTGGGTGTGTAGTTGTAACCGTTCGTCAGCAAGCTCGTCCAACGCTCGTCATCAGAACTTAGTAACCAACACCTACTCACATCAATTGTCATTTTGTAAAACCTTTTACTGTCACGTTTAGAACCATGTATCTACGATAGTCAACTAGGGGATAGTTACTCGAGCGAAAATTACCGCAAAATTAATGTGAAAAATTGTCAAGCGCGCGTGAACTGCTGCGGTTGGCTGTTGATAAATCATTCAGCCAATCACTGCAGTTTTCGCGCGCTTGACACATTCGATCATTTTCTTTCGAGAAACTGACCCTAATCGACGTGCAATAAGATCTAGATTTACAATATTGTGTATGTTGATTTCTAAGTCTGCGCATTATCTGTTCCAATTTGCGAAGAATTATTTCGACGGTCCACAGTAACAGTTTTCCTGTTTATTATAAAGCTGATATTTATACGAATTTCATTATCTCACTTGACATTGAGCCGCTGTGTTCTTATCAAGTCACTGAACGCTATATCTATTCGAAATTCTTCCCGAATGACTACATGCTTCCGTATGCGAAGATTACTATACAGGGTGGCAGGGACATGGACGCGCAAACTGTAACCATGGATTCAGCACATGAGTTTAGACCCCATAGAGTCGAAATTTTTCGTAGGTTATCAAAAAAAAAAAAAAATCTTCTGTTTCATAGAAAAGTGCAATACCTACGCGGTCAAAATGTATGGAACAGCAATATTTTTATAACCGACCAAAAATTTCGACGCTATGGGGTCTAAACTCATGTGCTGAATCCATGGTTACAGTTTGCGCGTGGATGTCCCTGCCACCCTGTATACAGCCAAAACAAACATGCAACAACTTTTATCTTACTGTGATTATCATATTTATGTGTTGTTATCTGAAAACCTGTCGAAAATATTCTTACCCATACCATGATTTTGACAAGGCATTATACTATTAGCCTTCCTGTTCCGCTAACAATTTATGTTATTGTAACGAAGGTCGACCTGTAGCCGCAACCGAGTCACAAAGTTGCAATGCCATAGTGTAATAAATAAAACTATAACGTAATAAATAATTAAGATGGTTATGTCTTATCATATTTTATATTATGTGCATTATTTTGTGTAAATATCATTTAGTTGTGATGTCATAACGCCCCGCGGTAACTTAGTTGTGCTAACATGTAACATTACAGTAACTTGATACTGTAGTAACGTTATGATATCGATTGTAACGTTTAGTTCGGAGCTCGCACGCGTAGCTCGTATTTATAAAGTGCGATCACGCGTGTGTACATAACTGACCGGTCGTGTGGCCGCGTGTTTAAGTTTTCACTGTGAGTTGTTTTAGTATAATTTCCCCGCGGCTGTTTGTTGAGTGCTTGGGTTTGTTTTACAACGGTATTGGATCTTTTTAACTTAAATATTTGTGGAGAGCTCATTCGCTACACTTCGCCAATATTTTGCCATAATTATTTTTTTCTAAAATTATTTTTTACTAACACAATCGTTTTGTATAGAGAAGTCTGATTAGCATTGTGATCAGTCGTCTAAATTCTAACATATTTATATGCTTTAGAAATCGATGTTTGAAACTTTATATAGAAAGTGTTAAGTGTCATTCCAAACAAAAGACAATATTGTCAGCATTTATAGATTATTTGTTTGAAATAATTTGAGTTGATTTTTGTGAAGTAGCAACATCTGTGAACTGTGTCCGTTTATGAAAATTGTTATAAATTCCCGTAGTTTAGTTATTTGAAGCTTAATTTTAGTTGTGTATTCGGCTACTTACCGATTTGGAATTAATTAGTGACTAATACAAGTTCTAAAAGAATAATAGTCCGATCATTGTTTCATAGTTTTGTTCGTATTTAGGAGAGAATAATGGTAGAGTGATTTGAAGAAGGATTTAAAGTATTTTGTTAATATAAAATGATGCTGACACCAATGACCATGCGGTGTCGATATAAATAAAAAAAAAAACATGCTTAATATGCGACAATATTTAGCAATTGGGAGTATATATAGTATATTATAATGAAACTACAAACATTATTATTGCTGTGTAAAAATGTAAACCTAATATAAATGTAAATTATGTAGTATAATATAAAGCTGTTTTATGAAGTGTTCTTATAAGCATATGGAGAGTAGTTATTGTCTTTCCAATTTACCTATGTGACGCAGGCGCGAGCGCGGCCCGCGTTGTTTATAACGTCTAGTTTGTAGTGTCCAGATACCTTGTTATCCCTAACGTAGGAAGGAACATTAAATTGCCTCTGACGCGTAGTTTATAAGTCCCGGTGGGTCGCGCTCTCGGACTGCGTGTGTTTTGCCTTGAATTTTTGTTTTGCCATGTGAAAATACCATGGGAGATGTTAGTTTGATTTCGATGGAGGATTAAAAATTATTTTTCCACTTGATCGTATAAATAAAGCGTGTAGTGTTAGAGGTGGGCGATAATTGTTGATTATTGATTAAAATTAGGTGTTTGTGGCATTGGATAGTAGTTGAGACGCGTTGGCATCGTCGTGCCGGAGCGCGTAGCGGCGTGCGTGACGTCACGTGCGCACGAGTACCACTACGCGCGCCGCGGTAGTGGAGTGTAGTTATTGTTATCTTCGGATGTTGCAGAAATGTTTCGGGATCGCGTCGTTTGGTTCATGGGTATTTGTGATCATATTTGCATAGTTATTAAAAAAAAAAAATCTATATTATTATAATATAAAAGTCTGTATTGAAACCGACAGTAGTTATCTGTGTAGTAGTGTTAGTGCGCGCTCCTCGTTCGGATTGCTTCATTTGATCGTTCAGATGTAACATGTAAGACGTATCGGTGCCGTTCGGGCGGGTTATAAATACTCGTCCAGTCATATTTGCGGCTAATTAAAGGAATAAGAGTAGCGCAGTCCGCAGATGGGTTGTTGCACATTGTGCACATGTTGTGTATGTTCGTGGAAACGTGACGCGCGCACTAACACGTCATAATGGAATAAATTCACGGCCCTCCACTCGTGCACCAAGTTAACAGCTAACGGCGCGTACCATTAGTGTAATGGTCAATTAATGTTACGGCGTCATCATTCTAACACGTTTATGTAGGAAACAAATTTGACTCTGAAATAAAAGAAGTTATTTAATTTTGGAAGTGTTTGTTTCATTTTTGTCTGTTGTACCTATTTGTTGGAAAAAGTACTACGTAAAATATTAAAGTTACCTACAGCCATGTTCTTCTTAGCGTGTCGATGGCAATCTAATGGACTCTGTCCAGAATTCGGATACGTGTTTGACGCCGTCACAGCGTCCATCAGTTCCTGTAATGTGCAGACGACAGGACACGCAGAAGGTCCGATCGTTTGTCGAACAAGCACCACATTTACACTCCCAAGGCGGAGTCTTCTATGAATCGCCCCTATCCAGAATAACAATGTGGAGTGCTGCTGGGCAGTGCTTGGTAGAGACAACAGTCTCTTTTATAGGTAACGTCATGAACCTTGGCGAGCAAATCCCATACATTTCAGGGCTGTCATTGGCTTTTTTAATGTCAGTTTTACCAGGCGCTGGTGAAACCGTCATCACAGCCATCAACCAGTTTTCGAAGGATTAAAAAAAGGGCTTTTATTTTAAAACATTGTAAGCATCTACTTATCATTATGAATTTATGGACAACTATTCTTGTCCCATGTTGTTTGGAATCGGCTCAACACATTTTTTTCTTCCATTCTCCCCTGTCACCCGTCACTCTATATTTGACTGCTTATTTCATGTCATCCCTCACACAATCCATCCATCTTATCTTTGCCTTCCACTCGCTCTCCATCCATCAAAATTTATATTCATCACTCTTTTAGTTACATGCGTTTCATCCTTCCTCATAGTCATCACATGCCCATATGCACAATTTTTTTTTAACGTGGAGAAATGCTTGAAGAATGCATTTTGCACTACCACGGGGAGATAGTGCAGTTATGGCTGACTCTAGCCCACTAAAACTCTACGGTGTCCTCCTCTGCCGCTTACGGCGGGAACACGGGCACGCGTTAGCACTCATCCGTGAACCCGCCGCGGCTGTCCGTCACCGGACCCTCCTCTGGGTAGCACTCCCCATCACCGGCGCACCAGAACACATAGCACGCCGTGACCACCCCAAGGACCAAACCAGCACATGGGCGCCAGACGACCCTGTATGCGCACCCTTGGTCCCCATGCGACGGGCCAGGTCATTGGCCCCGCCGCCTGCGAATTTTCGACCGCAGAGGATAGGGAGAGCGGCCAACGTCATACCAACACTCCTCCTCCCCTGCGGCCTCCCCGCGTTCGCCATCAGACCGTGGCGACCCCGTCAAAGCCGCGGAAGGTAGGGCGAGCGGCGCACCGCAATACCGGCACTCCTGTCTCGCCGCGGCCTCCAATCCTCAGCCGCGATGCCTCCCATACGATATCGCGGCCCGCCTCAGTTGCGATGTCGCCCAAGCGGCACATTAACCTTCTTGTTGGCCTCTACGTCGTCAGCTTACTGGCAAAGCCTTGACGAGCGGCTCCTACCTGCATCGTTGGTCGCATGCGACTCTCATGCGATTCTCAGGTCGGGCAGTGTTATTGAGTTTTTCTATCTGGAATTTAACAGTAGCAGCCGTCTGGATTCGTGCCCAGTTGAAGACAATAGGCTCACGTCCTATGACATGGGACTTTTTTTTTTTTTTTGAAGATGTGAAATCATCAAATGACTCCTCCCGCTCTGGGTGGAGCAGAAGGGAGTGTCAGACTCTTACTGACTAAAACCCACCCGTGTTCCTTCCTTAGCCCTTTATGTTCCAGGGCAGCGGTAACCCTTTCGGACGATCCCGCTAATGACATGGGACTTAAACATAACTGGCGAAATGTGGGTGTACTCTAGGTACCTGCCCAACCCTTCGGGGACACGAGGCGTGATGTTATGTTTTCTGTCAATTCCTTCAACGGTCGCCATTTTCAAACTTTCTCTAAAATCATGGAGGCTGGAGCAGCTGATGATGAGCACAATTACCCCTTTCAAGGTTTAGGATAAATAAAAACTAACTTTTCCAAAACTACCTACCACTTCATATATTCGACCAGCACCCAAATATTTTCGACTAAGTAAGTAAAAATCTAGGAGCAATCATTCAAATCCTGCAGGAGGCGCTGGTTTTACACGAAACTTATCTTTGGTTGAAGTTGCATACCTATGGCTAGCTAGGCTTAGCCAGCGCAGCGCTTCAAAAGAACAAGTACCTACTCGCTAAATGTTTGTCCATTTTCTAGGGTATGGTAGTCAATTTACGTAGTCTATTCGCGCTGTCGAAAAGCCTGTATTGTCCCACTGTCCCACTGCAGCGTAAGGCCTTCCTCCCCCTTATGATTATCGCACCAGACTATGCCACAATTAACAATAATTTACCATTGTAATGCAAAATGATAGGGTAGGCTAAAAACAATCAGTGCATGAATAATATCAGCCTATTATCGTCCCACCACTGCACGCCAGAGCACTCTTCTCATAGGTACTACCTATAGAGAAGGCATAAGCGGAGGGAGGTGGGCTGGTTGGAATAACTACCGACGGCCGCCATGGCCCACGCACAATGGTCCATCTGAAGGACTAAGTGCGGAAACCAAACCCGTAACATAGAACATAGAGAAGGCATAAGCTTTGATCACCGCCGGCGCTAGTGCATGTCAAGCGTAATATCCACACCTACTTACTATTATATTTGCGAAAGGAACTCTGTATAGGTATCTGTTACCTTTACGTGCCTAAAGGCCTAAACCACTGAAGTGATCGTTTTGAAATTTGAAGACGACCAATTTCGGTCACAGTGACAATCTCAACGGAGATTAGTCAAGTACGCAGGAGATATTATAGTGCACAAGTGTGTGCGCAGTCACAGGTGCACTCTCTGTTCCTTTACTCTCATAGTTCCATGGGAAGGCAAACGAAGACTTTACGTGCTTTCCAAGGCATGGGGATTAATAACCGCCGGTCGTAACCCCGGTTTAATAACCGCCAAATTCCAAACTCCGGGCTGCTACTAAGAAATTTCACTTTGCCCGACCTGGGAATCAAACCCAGGACTCAGCAGTCGCGCTGGCATCCACGACACTAACGGGGCAGTGTGACAGATAGGTAGCCTGGAGAATATAGGCTATTTTTCATCCTGTTGTGTTAAAAATGATAAATGATTTTATTTTATAAGTAGGTTTGTACAAACACTTTTACACGTCAATCATATTTTAAAACTAGATGAGGTCGGTGTTTCCTATCTGACTAGCCTGAGAGGAAAGGCCGAAACAAACTCAGACGTCACAGTCTCTTTTAAAGTCCAGACATAATCTTGGTCAGATCATATGAAGACCATGTAGGTCGATGTCTGAGATGGTCTTTTGAGGAAAGAACCATACAGATTGAGAGGACCTGTCCAGTCAGTGCACGCATATGTCAGAAATCGTGCAGCTCAACTCAAAACTTAAGGAGCTCAACGATTCGACGAACAATACCAAAGAAAGGACATTTGGGTAGGCCACATTAATTACTCAAACTGCCAGACCATGACAAAAACTAACAGAACAGGAAAAATAAAAATAAAATGATCCACATAGTCTTCACATTCACAATAATTAAAATAGTAGAATACTTTACAAAGTAAGTAAATGTCATAGATCAAATTCATTAATGACAAAGTGTATATATATAAAAAAAAAACAACAACAAAACAAAAAAAAAAAACATTCAATATGTAAAAATTGGAAGCAGCTTAATCCCAAGCCTTTTTGTCCTCGATATAAGCCTTAACGGTATAAAAGGCTTTCTGGCACAACTTACGTTTAATGAATGATTTGAATTTATTAAGGCTTAGATCTTGATGAAATACAAAATACACGCAGACGAACGCGGACAACATTTTAGAAATAATTTTGTCACGGTTGTCCTAGTGGCTGGGATATCAGTTGTGGCGCTACGTTTACGGGCTATGTAACAAATAATAATGTATAGCCTACAGATTGCTTTTTCAGTTGTGGCTGTTGGTGTATCTGTCGCCGCCAACTGGTTTAAGTAGCCATTCAGTTAACTGCCTAGCCTTTTAATTAAACGGCGCCGTTCAACTAGCGGCTTGAAAGATATTCAGCCAATGCGTCTAATACAACATTTAATGAACTGGCTGGCTGATGCTTAGGCCATTTATATAATATGGTGAATAATCATTTTAACAACTGGTATTTTAACATTAGGGAAGTTATTATGATCAGTTGAGCTAATAATATACCTACAGGGTGGTAGGGACATCGACGCGCAAACTGTAACCATGGATTCAGCACATCATACTAGACCCCATAGCGTCGAAATTTTTCATCGGGTATCAAAAAAGAAATCTTCTGTTTCATAGAAAAGTGCAATACCTACGCGGTCAAAATGTATGGAACAGCAATTTTTTTTTTAATAACCGACGAAAAATTTCGACGCTTTGGGGTTTAAGCTCATGTGCTGAATCCATGGTTACAGTTTGCGCGTCGATCTCCCTGCCACCCTGTAGGTATATTATGTAGGCATTTATCGGTCGTAATTTCTAGAAAATGTGAACGACAATGTTAAAGGTAGGTATCGATTCAGGGATATTCACGAGATTAACTTTCGTTTTGGAAATGAAGAATGTAAATAAATGTAGGAGGGTCGATGTCCTTTAGGTCCACCATTGGCACTAATTAAAAGCTACATTTGCTTCATAAAAGTACTCAATATTCAATACTTTTATTGCATTCCACATGTAGGTATTCTTAGGTGGTAAACTTACAATTAGATCCTATGAAGTTGTCGGGCACAGCAAAATAAGTGAGTTAGGAGAGAGGAAGCATTAATTGTTAATTTTATATCATTATTAGCGAATTTTTCGCAAATGCTAATTAAGAACATTCCTGCCCATCCCTTTATAGCAAACCCAGTGGACGAAGATCCTCTCTGTTCGAAGGCTTCTTAATTAAGAGGCACGGCCAGGGCTCGCTTAAGAACTTATTCCATGTGGCCTTTAGTCATCTGTGGAACGGTTTCTGAATTGAGAATTTCAAGTTGAGAACTTTTTAAACTCTACTTCAGCATACTTAAGGTGATGGTCTATACTGTCCCACTGCTGGGCAAAGCCCTCCCACAAATCCTTCCAGGAACTCTTTTCCCGCGCCACCTCCAGCTGACCCTCGCGGTACGCGTCCAGGTCATCTCGCCATCTCTTTCTGGGCCGGTCTCGGCGGCGCCGACCATCTTCAGGCACCCATTGTGTGGAGATTTTTGCCCAGCAGTCATCGTGCATACGGCTGATATGACCCGCCCATTAGCTCTTAAAAAATAACTTAAGTAATTAGCAGTACCTTAGTACTCATATTATGTTTTTGTCATATCAATATGTATTTTTCTGTGTGTACATAAATAATAAAATAAATAAATAAAGAAGAAAAAAAACAGCCGTCTTTCGACTGGGCTCGGTGGCCTGACGAATAAAGCCTGTTCCTTTAGACTAGACTACTGCACTTATAGATTACACTGGATGAGGGATGCACGGAACCGGCAAGTATTGCAGAAGAAAGGGGAGGCCCCAGCCGGGCTAAAATGATGATGATGACTGCACTTATACACATCCGTTGCATGATGACTTGACTTTTTGCCACCGACTTCCGAAATTTTATTTTACAGTTTGTAGTGTAAAAAGATTTTTACTAGCTAAAGTCTTATGTTAGTTGCAGGTGCAGTGGTCAATTACCATGTATGTAGTAGGACAATGGCCCACCTTCCATCCTGCGCCGCATGCCCATCACCTGTGCACTTGATGATCTTATTACTGCGTCAGAGAGCGGAATCCGGGCAACTAAATTTTGGGTCAAAGATGTTTAAACTTTTTGGCATCGATACGCTAAGAAGAAGAAGCGACTCAGTGTGTAGCTGTTCCGAAAGACGACAGATGCGACCAGCACCCTAATTGCGTAACACATTAACAATATTATAATCGGAATCATTTTGAATGGTCGAAAAATTTGTCTGCTCAACAACGTAAATAACGCAATGAATGGAAGCCATTGCTCCTGTTAATGTGTAACGCAATTACCCCGCAGACCAGCGCAGCTTCCGCTTATGCGCTATAATTGCGTTTTCAAGGACAATGATAAAAATAAAAGCCAAAAAAATAGTTTTGATATTTTACTGACTAGCTTAACAAGTGATACAAATGTACAAAAATACAAAATGCGCTAGTATATATAATATGGTAATAAACGTAGACATTCAGCAAGATTCAGCGCAGATCATTCAATAACACTTAAAATAATGAGAAATAACTAATAATTAATAATATCTACTGCATGTGATGTTAATAATTTAATTCTATAAGCTATACGTATGTAAGTATGGAAGATTATTGTTAGTCATTATTTACAGATCCTTATCTTATTGTTACCGTTTGCTAGTGTTTACATTCGACTATAATATTTACATAGATATAGAACTAACGGAAGTACAATGCACTTTGATAGTGATATAGTCTACTATATTATGCAGACGATACTGTGGTACAACACTCATGTTTGTTTACAAGTTCTGGTGGCTTTACGAGATTCTGTAAGTAATATTAAAATATAATAATTGGGTAGGTAAATACAGGGTGGCAGGGACGTGGAAACTGTAAACATGAATTCTGCTTATGGTTCTAAACACCCTAGAAATCAACACAGTGGGATCCAGAATGGTCCTTGTACTGAATCCAAGGTAACAGATTGCGTGTTGATGGCACGCTGTTTAACAGAAAACAATTTAGTGTAAGTCCTACATAATTAATTCCAAGCGTAGCACAAGCGTTATTTTACTTTTTTTTATTTAAATTTTTAATACAATACTGATTTTCTAATAACTTTGGTTGAATTGTGCCAAAAATAATAATTGCAATTTCAATAATTTAAAACATATCAAATAATTCCTAAATAAATCAATCTTTCGTAGGAACTTATTTATAAAACTTACGTACAGACGCCAGCAGGTCAAGCTACCCGAAACTGTCAAATTTTCTCAGTCAACCTTGAACCTTAATGCTTAAAGCGATAAAGTTTAAAATCTATTAAATAAATTTGATAGATTGTAGTAGCTTGATGTGCTGGCGTCTGTACCTACCGTACCTACAAAGCAAATTAGAACATCGCCCCTCGGGGAATTGTGTGGTTTATTTAAATAGACATGTAGTCATAATTCTAATGATTAACAATAGGAAATCAACAGGAACGCAGCCAATAGGCGTGATTCGAGTTAAAACCCGTTAGTCACCAAAAGTGGACCATTCAATCGCGAATAAACAAAAGTGGTCCATCCGACCGAATCTGCCCACTAAGTATTGTAGCACACCTACGTAAAAAAACACTATAGCCTCCTACTTTCGCGTTGCTTTCTCCATAACAAATCATTCATTAGGTCACCACTAATGTTTAGAAGTACAAAACTGTCTATTTATGTCTGTCAGTCAGTCTACTCGCGCTCCAGTAAGTAATATGCTACTCAGTCACAACGACTCTACAATACTTAACGTAATTCTATTAGACAAAAATATTCTAAATTAACGACGTCTTAAAGAGATGGTAATTATGCTGTTCGAAAGAAAGATACTCGTACATGTCGATATTTTTCTGCGGAACGTTAAACTGTTTCTAGTTTAATCGTTTGTGAGTCACCTGTTAAGTTGTTTACTAATTTGTATTAACCTTGCGTGTGTAGTATAGTACACAAGATTGAACTCGTATCATGAATACGTTGTTTTATTATGCGTCAACACAGTTCAATACGGCCTGTGTTTACTGTTAGATTACAAATCAAGCAGCGCTCCATGGTGACTCATCCAACATCTCTTATTTAATCATCTTAAATATCACAGAGGTATTAATTACATAATTCAAAACGTCGGTGCACAGATCACCGTGCTGTGGCTAATACATGCCCTTTCACGGGTCGACATGGGAACGACACATGTAGAAAATAGCTGTATCAAAATAATACGCGTTAACATGTTATTCGCAGTTGTTTTCTACATGACGTCAGATATAAGCGTTCAGCGTCTGACAGTGAAGAGAAAATATCCAGTGCGATACCCACTAATGGGCAAGGCGCAGATCGTATGCAAAACGTATGCGACGATATTTTAATCCCGTTCCTGTCAGGACGCGTCGGCGGCGGGCGCGCTGATGTGTGAACCGACCTTAATACTTACAACTACGGTATAAAATGTATTCTAGTTACAATTTGCGACACGAACACCGGACGAATGTAATTTCTTCATCGTGGTGTTGATCACAGGCAGTGTTGGAATGGAATATTGGACTGGAGAGGGGCCCCGGTGACTACTACGCGGCTAATTTAAATGTACCGGCTTGCAATTAGTGCGTCTGGTGATTCAGGCGCTCTTCTTTTCGGAAGTGTTGAGACTTTCACGATAGGTAGTCATTTCCACAGGCCCCCAGGTCCGCTTGACCCTGATCTTCGGTCCTCGGTGATTCAGCCAGTGAGCCAGCAGGTAACACCTATGGGAAAAAAATACAAGTTAATATATGAGAGAGGAGCGCGCATGACAGTGTGAGTCAGAGGTTATGTGACGCGCGGGTGACTCAATCTTGTTAGCCACGAATAATGGGCTACTATTAGGTATGTGCCTTCTTGATGACGAATCTATAGCGTTATGGGGAATGGGGTCCGATAATGTGTGGTCGAGGAGGTGTGTGACTAACGGAAAACGCTTTGACGGACACGTTGGTGTCATTTAGGAGTCATAATCATCGGAATAAGCAAAGCTTCCGATTTAAATACTTACCTTGAAACCACTGTAAAGTTGAAGGATATTCAAACTTAAAGTTACTCTGATTCTCCTTTGTTGTTTTGCATATTTAGATGATTCATTGTGCTAGAGTGTTATTTGAACTAAAAGTTTATAGAAACCTGTAGTTTTTATTTTGCATTAGGTAGCCTACCTATCTTTGTGAACGTCGTGAGAATTTCTTTTTGTTTAACATGTAAACGGCTACATTTGCGACTGTTTCCTTTGTGACATAGACGTAAAGAACAACATACCGCGTAGTTTCCCAAGCATTGCAACTGTTGAATACCGTTACTGACTATTAGACAATAATACCGCATTGATTTGATACATAATACACTATAAAAACTATAATAATACGCGTTCGATTCATGAGAATAAGAACCTTGCCAAGGATTATTATATTATGCAAGTTTTGTTAAAAACAATAACTATGACAAATAGTGTTTCTTGTGTGTTATTCTATGTACCACACCATGAATAATACTTGCATAGCTGCATAGTAATGTAACCCATGCTATTTAAATATGGGATTATAATAATATAATAAGTTTTATTACACAAGGAAGGACTTATCGCAACTTGTATTAATACCTACTCGTTCATTCATAGAGGAAAGGGAATTTCCATGTTGTAATAAATTTATCATTTAGATTCTTTGAATTTAATCAGCTAAAACCTACGTACTTCTATTCACTGTTGTTGTATTTACCCCTAACGAATCCAGCTCATAATGAATAACCAGTTTATTAAAACCAGAAGCGCTATAATAATAAAACCGGTAGACTCCAACAAGTCGACCAATCTCCTATATAAAAATGATGTAGGTACTAATTACATAAAAGGAGCGCTCAGTACACTACTTTGTTAGTAGGTATGTAGTTTGTGGTACAAACATGTCTCTTGTCTCTTATTAGACGAGGCATCCTGCTTACAGGTCCTGACCTTTTATCGGTCGCGTGTATCAAGTGGGCAGTGAGCAGTGGACGCATAAAATGACCGCATTCATTCTCAAGGTACGAGTTCGATCAACGCGACTGCGCGTCGTGCGACTCGAGATACCGGTCGCATGGTCCACATAGTTATTTTGAAAGTGTGTCTACGACTTGCGTTTTTTTTTTGCAATGTTTTCGTGGTATCTTTTGGAGTTATTTGCACATGGCAAGCGAAGTTTATTTTTTTTGAAATGTTGAAGCATTGGAGTTATTTGTTTAAGGAAACGGAAGCTTATTTTGCGATAGTTCTGCTAATATTGGTCTTAGCCAAAGAGACTACTACTACCTATGTGGCATGTCATGGTGATTAATTTTCTTTTGTACAGAAAATACCCGAATGATCTCTGAGAAACCGCAATCTGCATCCTAATTGCGTAACACGCTTAACTCACAATCTGAATCATTTCGAAGGAATAATAATCCATTGCTTCATATGTTTGAAAAATTTGTCTGCTCAACAACGTAAATAACGCAATGAATGTGGTTGAACTGTCAAAATGAAAGACTTTGACTACTGATAGTGTGTTTCGCAATTAGCCCGATAGTCTCGCAAAGTCTAAATAAATAAATAAGTCGTGTTAAAGGAACCTTCCTTAAAGCCGTCCTAAAAGTTAAAACGAGGAACGTCTTGATTTCGTCAGAAGTTCTATTTATATATGATGATCTTTTTAGCTCACGACGGTGGCAACTTATTAACAACTTGTTTGATACACGCACCCATTCATTAGCTTTCGTTTAATTACGATGTATTTAATTACTAATTAAATAAACAAAGGAGCTTTATTTATTTCATGACGCAACTTAGGTACTGTATTAAGTTACCTACTTACTTTAGAATCATGCTTCGGAGTCATCATAAAAACATTGGTTTGGTTTAAGTGTTTTGTGAAGTTAAAGTAAAATAAAGTAGGTAGGTAGGTAGGTAACTAGCTAACTAATCTGCGTTCGCGATTTAGTTTCCAAACATGTAAATAAATACGGGTTATTGGAAAAATAACTTTAATACCTACATAATAAAGTTCAGTTTGCTCTACAACTTTAAACATTTTTGTAACTTTTTCAATAGCACTAGTCACTCTGAAATCAACATAATTTTCACTATCATAAAGTTAATATTTGTTTAGCTTGAAATAACATCAATTGGAAACATGAATTTGAATAGACCTTACATAGGTTGGTTGCAAGCATGGCATGTTGCTTAATACTATAAATGCGAAAGTAACTCTGTCTGTCTGTCTGTCTGTTACCATTTGACGCCTTAAGGGGGATGCGCTAGGTAGCCCGTTCATATAAACCTATTGATTGATACTTATTTCTTGAAATAGCCATTCAACAGGATTATATGAACTTAGAGGGTTGTTTTGACGATTTTAATGACTATAATTCTGTAGTCTTTGTTACGCTCGCGAATCATATTTTAATCAACATACAACTTGACACTGACCTGCAAATTGCAAAAAAACGTAAGAAAATTTGGATTTCGCGGGCTTCCCCCTTAACGGCTGAACAGAACTTGATGACATTTAGAACTCGGATAGACCATGACCTGGGGTAGGAATAGGATACTTTTCGTCCCGGTAGTACGGTCCCGTGGGGTAATTTCCGACCTCCAAACGGGCAAAGCCGCGTGTAAAAACAAGTTTTTTATGAAAGAAAACCTTATTCTTGTTTTTGTTTTTAAATAAACATAGTCTGTTTACTACCTAGTCATTGAAGAAAACTGTTATGCACTAGAAACTACAAACCAAAAGCTGAACTGTAACTGTAAACACCAGTAAGTAGGTAGGTACAGTTAATTTCAGTAACTGTTAAATATTTGTTGCTCAATTTTTTGTCGGTCAAACGACAATGAACTTATTGCCGATCAATTGACAGTAACGAGGCCTGATGAGCTAAGAGATTAGCAAACAGCTTGCGGGGATAAGTCAACTCATGCGCATGCATAGGTAGGGCCGATCGGTAATACTATTTACGAGTATATTATTATGGGAAGTCCAATTTTCTATGAATGAATGAATGAATTACGTAGGTAATGGGTGCAAAACAGGAAAATACACAATGAAAAAAGTTATACAAAAAGTACTTAGTATTGGTAGGTATATAATCTTTGGATGCGTCAGTAAGCACATAAATATTTACTTTACCCTATATAGGTAACGACAACCTGACAGAACAACTAGCAGTAGGTAATGTTACTTTGCCTTATAGGTACAATATGGAAGTGAATACTTTCTGATGGGAAATCTTTAGTTACAGAGAAAAAACAGAACCGACAATATACAGGTTGACGTTTTTTCCGTGATAGCTAATTTAAATGTAGGGTCCTACCTATTAACTCTACCAAGAAATCTAGAAAACTTTCGTCATGAAAAAGACCTTTAGGTGAAAATAAAAAATAAAATTAACAAAATAATTTTGCTTTTATTTTTTTCTTTTTGAAAAAGTGAAAAGTTCGCCATCGAACACCTTCTCAAGCAATTAGGTAATAGAATAATTTGTTTTTTTCTTGACTTTCAAAAGTGCTTTTTATATGACTATTATGAAATAAATGATTTTACTTTGACTTTGAAAATGTTTTCATGACTCAAAGTTATTTGTTTTCTTGGCAGTTGTATATGTACCTGTTATAAGTATCTTTAAATAAAATATTACTGAATAAATATCGTTGTGAATCACGCAGTGCTTATAGGTATCTTTCGAATTACATTAGAAGTTATCGAGAATCTGTGATCGCTGATTCACTGCAGGTAATAGCTCCGTGTTAATTGTTGAGACAAATATCGCGTTAGACTTACATGTAGGTAATTGAATTGGAATAAATAATTGAATTGTTGTAACGTTGCTTGACAGAAGCCTGCTATGAGCTTTGTTTATAAAATACGATGGAAAACGACTTTAGACAAATACAACAAATACAGGAGCAATTAGTCGGAAAACTAAGTTCAGGTGCGTTTTCCTGTAGCTGCAACGGCTATGGTTCACACGGCTACACATCAAGCTATAAATTTCCAGTTTTCGCTGACCTCACATTATACAGCTTTTTCGGACAATCAGAAGTCAGCTTATACTGGTTAGGTATAGCTAGGTATAGCTTGATGTGTAGCCGTGCGTACCTGCCCTTACTGCCCCATCTCAAAAATCCATCTTGTATATTTTTGTCTAGTTTTCAGATTCAATAGTGCTTTCATATCGTTATTCAGTTCGCTTTTATATCGTTATTATCTGTTACTATGTAAACAAGCCGCACGACAGATTGCTACGGCTTCAAAGACCTAAAGGATTTGCAACTTCTACAGCTTAGTTCATTCATATCAGTCCTAAGTCCTTTCCTTTCCCTCACCACCTACTCTGCATAGCTATATCTATGCAAATAGCTAAGTCATTAAATGAGTATACCCGAATCGCTTTAGCGTGGCTATAGCGGTCATTGCCCTTTCCCTAATATCTCTCCGTAAGAGGCCAAACAATAAACTTTGTATTGTTTTTCAGTATTCTAACATGTTGAAGATCACGATAGATATTGATTTAGGACTTTATTTTCAGTTTTTGACATAAAGAATGCTCGGAAATGTAGATGGGTCAATGACCGCTATTACCACGCTAAAGCGATTCGGGTATAGTAACTTGTAAATTATCTTAACGCGTACTTACGTGGGTGGCGGCTTACGATACTTGTGCAACCACTACACTAACTGTTATTGCTAAATTAATATCTCAAACGAGAAACGACTTCAATTTCTAAGAAACTTGATTTAATTTTCACGCTAAGTTTAATTTCCTGGACTAACTGGTTATGTGGTTGGTAGTGTGTTAGGTATTATTTGTAACTTATAATATAGCTTGTTATTGTAGTGTTTAGTTAGTTCTACGTAAAAAAACTGGTTAAACTACTGTGGAGTACATAGAAATCTGTGATGAAAACCTTTAAAAGTGTTATTTGTTTTATTAATAAGTCTACTCTAACTTCCTCAACATGACTGTACATACCTACGTAATTACAGAGGGAGTTTGTTTATTAAAGTCGATTTTAAGTTCAATATCATGTACTGAACACGAGGTTAGAGAGCAAAAGTGGTAGTATCAGCTTATTGCTGTCCCACTACAGGATAAATACCTCTTCTCATACAGAGAAGCCACGAGCATTGATCACCACGCTTGCTCAAGACGGTTTAGCGATTTCAGACTTCTATTGTGTTATTTGTTCTGACTTATTTACATCTATTTATTCAATTCCGTTTGTTCTCATCAGTTTTTTGTCGTGAGTCATGATGAGCTAGTCTACGACCTATTATTTTATCCATCATAGCGAGACTGTGTTTTTTATGTATGAACGTACACAAAGCAAAAGGAGTATGTAAGGATCGTAGTAGGTGGCTTTTTGTTCTGGTGGGTTTGTGCCTACCCCAATAGGAAGAAGGTGAGAGTATGTTAAGCTAAGTGAAATACTGAAAAACATGGAGAGCCTATTTTGTCGTACAATGTTATTGTTGGTAACTAGGCATCAAAGGCGCACGTGTCCTTTATCAGGACACATTGGCAATGATCCCTGACAGGGCTATGAATATGGCATCATCACTGACGCATTATATGTAAGTATATACGTTGGCGGTAGGTAAACACTACTCATATGAGTGATAAATTCCTTAAATTAGAAAGTATGTACAGACGCCAGCAGGTCAAGCTACCCGAAAATCCCTCCCTGTCAAATTTTCCCAATCAACCTTCAACCTTAATGCTTTAGCGATAAAGTTGAAAATCTATTAAAGAAATTTGACAGATTGTAGTAGCTTGATGTGCTGGCGTCTGTACGTACATTCAATTATTAATTGTACTCGTATATTTGTATTGACAACGCGTAAGTGTCGTTGTTTATTTATTGTTGTGTCCTCATCGCGCTCCAATTCGATAAAATGAAACAAAGGTACCTAGTACGTACCTATGTACATTTACAATTGAAGACTTCACAATTATAAAGTACATTATTTTATTTTCATCAGAGGCAAATATATATTTACTAGCTGCGCCCCGCGGTTTCACTGGCATAGATTTCGATCCCGAGGGAATTTTGGGATAAAAAGTATCCTTTGTGTTAATCGTGGTTATAAACGATCTGTGTACAGTCAAGAGCAAAAGTATGTATACACTCGGCTTTATTCAAAAGCGATTTACTCCTTTATTTTTTAATTAAATTTTATATTGTTACGAACATAGCATTTTCGAACCCATAGGTTTATGTAATGTGTCGTATTTCAACTTTGCATTCGTTATTTCACGAAAAAATCGCAGTTGAAAGTTGCCAAGTGTTGACATAATGGTGCTCGTGACTGTACCAAATTTCATCCAAATCCGTTTAGGAGTTTTTGCGTGAAAGACTAACAAACATCCATCCATCCATCGATCAATACAAACTTTCGTATTTATAATATTAGTAGTATGTTAAAGTATTTTATTTCCATCCAAGGCAAACATTTATTTATTAAACCTGAAATATATATTATCCTATTTGAGATATAATTTAATTTAACCTATTGCAAATCGCGCGGAGAAGATATATAACTATTATAGTTTTATCTATGAATCGCTACTATTAGCTAGATTTTCATTGCATCCATTGAATTTTTTAAGTTGTCCTTGATAACATGCTTCTAAACATTCTCGAATTATAGTAAAAAAGACAACTATAAGAGAATTTGTTGTCAGTCTTTTATTTACATTTGTCTTTACAGTTAACTATTCCAATAGTAAGTATATGGCCTAATGGCCAAAGATTAATGGCCCAAATCAAAATTATTCGAGAATCTAAGTGGAATAAATTAATCATGTCGTGACGCTAGTGAATGAACGATAAAAATCAAGTTTAAGGCACGGATTTTTCCGTGAAAAAGGTGACTAATTTCATGAGAAGAAGTGAAGGTTATATGTACTTCTAAAATGACTCACATTTTTTACGGAACAGTTACGTTTGTTATTTGCATCATCATTTGCCTAGTCTTTTACAGACTAAGTTGGGGCCGGCTTACAGTCTATCCGGATGCAGCTGAATACTAGTATTTTACATGGGGCGATTGCCTATCTCACCTCCACAACCCAGTTACTGAGTAACACGAAAAATACCCCTTGGTAAGACTAGTTGTCAGACTTTTTGGCCTTCTGACGACCCGTAACGACTGTCAAAGATCTACGATTGACAGCCAGGACCAACGACGGCTTAACGTGTTTTCTGAGTCACGTAGGGGTCTCGATATGTAATAGATGGTCACCCTGTGCGGCTGTTATCATTTAGCCACGAGCCTCTCTATATTTGTTATTTTCAATGATTCTTTATTTCTTATAACTTGAATTTCTTGCCCATTTAAATGCCAGTCTTGGCGATAGGTCTAAAAACCTTTAAACGGGTTTAATGGGAGTTTAACAGCTCGAAAGCTTATTCTTGTAGCTGTTAAGGCTATAAAACTTCACGCTATATTTACGGGGCATTGAGAAATGGAGGTAAAAGTTTATTGTTGAGAGGTTGTCACTCAAAAGTATACATAAGTTTATATTTTAATATAATGTACTTAGTACTTAGTAGACATTCATAGTTGTTGAAGAAGATACCTATATAGTTTAAAAGCTAGCATAATCAGTCTATTATGTTCCCACTGCTGGAAAAAGAAGCTTTTTTACTTTGTGTAAATTATTTCATTACCACTGCTCTCAAAACGGTGAAGGAAAACATCGTGAGGAAACCGGTATGTCCTAGAACCAAAAATTCGAAGACATGTGATATCTACCAACCCGCGTGGTGGATTACGGCCCCACTCCCTCTCTCCGAGAGGAGATTAATGTGATTAATGTTACAAATCCAAATTATTAAAGAATCTAAGTGGATATTAATCACGTCTTCTTGATGCTAGTGAACGAACGATAAAAAAGAAAATTTCTGTTTTGTTATATCATTAAACTGTTTATACTTTTAGATGTTTTTATACCAGCAACTTTGTGCCTAAAAGAGAACCTGACTAACTAGTATTTTATTGAGAGTTACTTACATAATATGAAGTCGGTTAAAAATAAAAATGTTAAAGCGATACTACGCTATCCTTAGAAGAAATGTCAATAGGAAAGATCTATTTTAAGAATCTTTGGACGGATGCAATTATTATTAAAGGCTTTAGATAATATACTCTTATTATGTAGTCTTTAAATGGCTTTAATATTATCTAGAGTAACTGCACTTGTATGACTTGTAAACTGGCACATTCAACCGTGTCAAGGTATTACACCAAAATCGATAGCAGCGATCTATACGGTCATTAGATCAAAGATTTAGTTTATTTATCATTAAAATGGGGTTAACTTAGTTTTGTACCTATGGCTTATGAAATGATTGTTAAATAATTAAAAAACATGTTTGTTGAAGCTCGAAAAACATCGAAAAATTGAAATATACGACATCATTTGAAAATTTGAGACCATACATACATAGATTCTTTTTTCTACTGATGCCACTTATAACAAGCGGTTGTGGATTCGGATACTTATGCTAAATATGGCAGTAGCCTCAATGTCAACAGACTACGATCACCGATCTATGTCCCAAGCTTGGTGATTTAGACAATATTCCTTTGACTGGTCAGGTTATTAGAATATATGGGCTTTTGGACTATATTAGCCTATATTTCCCAGTTAATAAGGACATTTTATTTTATTTTGTGGGGCTTGTGGCTATACTTCGACTTTTAATTGTATTCAGTAACATGAGAGTTCAAAGAAAAATAATGTTACCATTCTAAAACTAGTTGGGAACGATTTTGCGTTAAGAACGAATGATGAAGTAATAACAGCCGCACGGGTCAACAGAACGTTAAGCTACGCTTGCCGCGGTTGGTCCATGGATGGGTGACCATTACATATCAAGACACCTGGCAGTTGATCCCGGGCTGTCATTCATAGATCTTTGGTATTCGTTACGAGTAGTCAGGAGCCCGAAAGTCTGACAACCAGTCTTACCAAGGGGTATCATATTACCTAGTAACTGGGTTGTGGAAGTCAGATAGGCAGTCGCTTCATGTAAAATACTGGTATTCAGCTGCATCCGGTTAGACTGGAAGCCAACCTTAACATAGTTGGGAAAAGGCTAGGCAGATGATGATAAGACATTTTGCAACCTGATTATATTTTATACCCTTTGCAAGAACAAAATTCTCAGTACCAATATTAACTATCCACTCAATCAAAAGGGCTTTGAACTGACAACATTTCTATTTACGTAAAGTTTTATGCATAATGTACGGAAGTTCCTATTAGTAAAATAGTGAGCAAATTAGATGCGTATGCGCGACAATGGCCCACGTTGGCAGTTGCCGATGACCTCGACATCTCATTTGTGCTGTTAGCACGTATATAAGGATAGTACTCGACTTACATTCTTGAAGATAGAGATTTTAATATAGTATATGTTTTGCTGCTAATAGATAAACTGTGATTTATTATTTTTTGTGTGCCTGTTATACAGGGTGTGGAAAAAGATACGGTACGATTTTTCCACTGTAAGTCATGTTGTAAATAATAAACTTAGAAATAAGATTGTTATTTATGTAGTGTAGGTTAAAAAAAATTATTTTCAGGTACAGTCACCAAAAGAGATAAGTAACCAGGGGCGTCGGGTATAGTTGAAGATTAGTAAGAAACCGATAGATGTTTTGGAATGAAATTTAATTTGGTTAATTAACTGTTTGTTTAATAATAACTAAATTAAATTTTATTCGAAAACATCCATCGGTTTCTTAATAAACTTCAACTAAATATCCGACGACCCTGGTTACTTATATCCTTTGGGGATCGTACATCTTGTATTCCTACTTACCTATGTGGAGGTGGAGTTGAAACGTATTTATTTTCACATAAGATGACGTTGGTTCAAATATACATTTCTTTCATACAGTTCGTTTCAAATTACTCAAAAACATAAAAAGACAAAGTTAATATGTGGTTTCCGCGTTAATATTTGTATGACCTACATGTATTTGTTCCGAGTCTGGGTGTTTTTCTATCTATAATATGTATGTATTTACAAAAAAAAAATGTATATAAGTAGTTTATCAGCCATCTTGTTACCATAACACAAGCATTAGGTTGCTTAGCTTGGGACTAGATGGCGCTGTGTGAAATGTCCAGGGATATTATTATTATTAGTTTTGCAGATATTTTATTGTTTATTAGGGCTAGTATAAGTTCCTCTGCGTGAATAATGGTTTATATTACTCGTGCAACAGAGTGACGTAGATAATTGTTATGTGGTTTTTGTTTATACTTCGGGATGTGACGTGGTAAACCCCATTACTGTCGTCAATAGAAGATAACTAAAATACGTAGGATTTTTGTATTTAATTTACACTCCGTATCGAACGTGGATCCACGCGAGACACAATGGCTTTTTAATGGTTTCTGTAATTACGGCATTCAACCGGTTAAAAGATTTTTAAGAACTACGGTTCTACATAGAAATTAGGCTTTCGTACTGTAGACAGTTTGGTCAGTTGGTGAAGGGTGGTGTTGCGCTTGGAGCAAAGAAAAAAAACCTTAACTTTTTAGACTAAACCTCCATTATTACTAACTAGCTGCGCCCCGTGGTTTTACCCGCATAAGAGTCAATCCCGTGGAAATATCGCGATAGAAAGTTTCCTTAGTCTACCATAACTACCCATATGCCAAATTTTATCCAAATCCGTTCAGCCGTTTTAGCGTGAAAGCGTCACAACCAAATATACAAATACCCTAAATATTTTCTCTTTATGATATTTAGTTTAGAAGTATTGGTTATAATACCTACCTATTTTATTTTACATCTAATACACTTAAATAAGTGATTATTGCACATTCACTTTTCGTTAGTAATAAGAGCAATGTGCACTATTGTACCAATCTGCGTGAAGAAACTCATGATTTACAGAGCTCATTTACAATCTAGTATGGAGATGAGGATTTATTCTGAAACCTGATACATCTTCATACATGAATACGTTGGCATTGTACTCTTAATAAGTTAATATCTTCAATGAGAATCTACAACTATGCTCGAACTAACTCCTCAGAGATTGTTTTATGACTTACTTCATTAAGTTTGTAAGAGGACCAGCACCCTATACATACTATCAATAAGTCATTTTAAAGGATATTGCAAATCCATTGCTTCACACAAAGAGAATTAAACCAGTCATTGACTTCACATGTTCGAAAAAAATGTCTGCTCAGCAACGCAAATAACGCAATGAATGTTGTTGAACTGTCAAAATGAAAGCCGTACCTACTGATAATGTGTTACGCTATTACTTCGCTGGAACCTTCTGATTTATTGTGGGTTTTCAGTGGAATTAGGACAAAACATCGCGAGGAAACCGGCATGTCCTAGAATAAAAAATTCGAAGACATGTGACATCTACCAACCCGCACTGGTGCACGTGGTGGATTATGGCCGACTCCCTCTCACAGAGGCCTGTGTCGCATGTCGTGAACATCATAGGCTGATTATGCTAGGACAAAATGTACATATTTTTATTTATTTTCCGTTTTACATCTACGAGTATCATTAGAGGGTAACCATTGTGGTAATTTAATTTAAGTAAGTAAGTATGAGTTTCTTTACGCTACAGAAAGGACACGCTGTATATCAGATCCACTAAATGATTAGTATGTAGGTATATAGATATTGTACATTCTAAACTCGGCTTGTTTTTGGCACACCTCATTTTTTGCCCAGCTCATTTGTCTAGCGGCACTTAATAGATTAAATTGTACATAACCATACATACACTTGGACGTCTTGGACACAGGTTGGTCAAATGATTTGTTTTTTGTTACTATCACAACACGCTAGACTGGGGGTCGTTGACATGCGGGTTTCTGAAGCCCCTTTGTTTGGTGTCATAGGTACGTCGTGTTATTTTATTTGTAGACTTGCTAGTGCCCGCGGAATCGCCCGCGTGGATTACGGCCTATGTTACTCCTTATAACATTAGCTATCTGCTAGCGAAAGTCACGTCAAAATCGATCCAGCTGTTTAGGAAAGTAACCGTAACAAACAAACAGACAAAAATGAAAAAATGTTTTTTTTTGTTTAAGTACCTAGGTATCGTATATATGCATCATATGCATTTAATAAAAGCCGTTATTTTGAAATTACAAACAGGCACCAATTTTATTTGTATAGATATCAAGTAGAAATAAGTTTTGTATTCGAGGGTTTTAGGTATTTTAACGGTAGGACCCGCCGATTGATGACCAAGATAGTTTTTACTTGGTTCAGTAATGTGTACAACAGATGCAAGATTGTTTCTAATACAAATAATATCCGGAAAAGTTTACAATGAAAGTGCAATGACTGTAATGGAACTTTTTAGGTTTAACCAAAATATACGTACATCGTAGTTTGTTTTTTTCCTTATACATATACATAGCTGCTTATTAAAAGGTTTTTTTTTAGTTTAATTTAGTTATCACCTTGAAACAGGGTACCTATGTATATCTATATATGGACGAGTAGGTAGGTGCTTCTATTAAATAAAAATAATTGGGTTATATGTCTGTATAGACGTCATAGTGTTTTCATTTTCAGATTTATCCATATTTATCCTTGTTTATTTACCTGTATTTTGTACATAATAAATAATAATATATACAGGTAATACGCTTCTACCACAGACGTAGGCTACTTTGACTTATGGGACAATATTATAGCAATAAGTATAATTTATGTTTTTATGATCATGTGACTTAATTTATAGCTAAATTCCTCTTTAAATATAATATAGTAACATTATGTAAAAGCGCTTTAATTCTGACCTTCTTGCGTTGTGTTATTTTCAGAAGAAGTTTACAGAGTGTCTCGTAGCTCAGTGATTTAAATTCCTCTTTTTAAATATTTTCAATTCTGGATGATAGACAAAAAAATACTAAAAGAGTGTGGCAACTCAACATACGTGCATTCGGAAACGGCGTTGTTAAAAAACTATTTTCGTGTTTGACACTTTGGCACACATTTTATACAATTCAACCGTATTTGGCAAAGAACAAAGAAATGCTCACACATATCGCTGCATTTCCTCTGCATTAAGTTGGCGTAATGTCCTTATTCGAGTGCATTCTCGCCAGGGGTGCCAACTCGACGCGCCGTAGTGCGAGGGTCAAAGTTTTAAACTGTCTGCGTTCACTGAACTCTACTTAAGGTCATATCTCAACAACCGACTTTATACCTTTCACATTAATAAACCAAATAAGAGGTTGACTTACGACCGTTTGGAATTTATGATAAGTTTTTTTGTGTGAAGATGCATGAATTAAAGAATACTCAAGGTGAATTTTAGCATTTTACCAGTTTTTTTTATTGTAAGCATATTTAAGTGCAGTTTTTGTGAAGAAATCTAACAGATTTTCCTGTTATTATTTCTAACCGAGGTATTTCTTAATGTACGAAAACACTGCTTAGAAAAACTCAAGCTTCAATAAACTGAAATTACAAAAACTTTAATAATATTTTACCTAGTGTAGATATCAAGTTATAACTGAGTTAGCATAAAGCTGTTCCCTAAGATAATAAATATTGACGAGCTCCCTAAGGCAGTTTCTCTTACTCATGTAGTCATAAGCTTGCAATAATCATTACACTTTATTGAGGGATTCCTGTCTGAATTGTTTAGTCTGGTGAGTTTACACGACTCCTACAACTGTACATTGCTATTGCTATATCTACACGACTTACGAATGAGTCAATTATTGTACGATCAATTATTGTTCGGCAGTCGTTGGATCGACGCGGGTCAAAAATATATAAAGAACCAGCTTCTTTCTTATATCTATGGTTCGAGAAGTCGAATCGTTGCCCATTTAAACTTATCAAGTTAAGTGATTTTGTTGGTACACACGGCTACACATCAAGCTATGCAAAACCAGTATTAGCTGACCGTTCATTGTGAGAAAATATCATACAAAGTGAAGCCAAGGCAAACTGGTTTTGTATAGCCGTGTGTACTATCGCCAAAATCTATATCTGACCACCGTAAGGACTGTTCCTGCTTGCAGCGCATAATATTAGTCGACCTTAAAAGGATCCTCTTTTGTTTTACTTACGGACGCAGCTGTGGCCATCATGTGTACGGGATTTTGTTTTCAAAATGGTCAGAGGGGCAATTCTAGTAATTTTAAGAATGTTCACAGTCTGATCGTAGTCTTAAATTCTCAATATGTCAGAAATACCTGAAATTTCACTACACTTTGATAAGTTTTTGACATTTGTTTGTCGCCGAGATGACACTGCGACTAGATTTTGAAAGTTTTAAATTACGAGAATTGACCTTCTGATATAGGTTTTGGCAATAGTACATAGGGCCCAAAGTAATTATAGCGTTTTATTATTTTTTCAACATCGTCGAACCTAGTCTTCTTTATCTTTGATAGTTGATGGTAAATGTAAGTGTTGTGTAGAATGAATTGGGCCCAGAAAGTGGCCACACTAATCGCGGTATCAGTGGCGTTCTTCAGGTTTTCTCCTGTAATGGCTTGATTAATATGCCACTATCAGTATTTCCTTTCACACATTGTTTAGTGGTACGAATTCACTTTTGAACTTAGCCTCGAATATAAGCTTTCGCTCAAATTAACTTACAAAATTCATTGTCCATCATTTTTAACCAACTTCTGAAAAAGGGGGGTTTCTCAATTCGGATGTTAGTATTTTTTTTTTTATATATTTGTTCGCGCATAACTACGTCGCTTGCCAACCGATTTAAAAAATTCTTTTTTTGTTGGAAAGGGTATACTTCCCAAATGGTCCCATATCAAAAACGGTTCAGTAGTTTGGTTTTTAAACCAAAATTACTGATAAAGATTACAACTTAAAAGTGAAAAATAAAAACTTTTTTGCAAAAAAATACAACCGACTTCCAAAAACGACACTCAATTATTTTTCACTTTGTAGTGTCGCTTTTGGAAGTCGGTTGTATTTTTTTTGCAAAAGTTTTTTTATATTAAAAACTCTTTTATAATACGTAAGACGTCGTCTTGGACACAAAGATGCATCGGACGCAAGTACATATAATTTAGTACAGGCTATCGCTATAATTTACTGCACATTATAAATCTATTAATGCATAGCGTGGCCTCGCTCTGCTGATAAGCCTTTAATGTCACTGCCTTATACTGAACGCATAACGAATACTGTGTTGCATCAAATCTTACTAACTATTAGGTAAGGAGTAATAACAATGTTTAATACATGAACTAGTTGATTGTTTGCACGCTATGAGTAATTAGTTGATAATGATAGTCTGTATGTTTTGATCCAGTATTTTATCTCGCCAAAGGATGGATTTTAATTAAATCTGAAGACAGGTCTTTAGCTTAAGATAGTTACTGTTCCTAGTTCCTGTGACTGTAGGTCCGTCAAATTTTGTTTTTTTGTTTTTTCCTACTTTGTGTCCCACAGCTGGGAAAAGGCCTTCCCTTGTTTCTTCCAAACCTCCCTATAAAAAAAATAAAAAAGTAAAAATAAAAAAATCTATCTATCTTGTGCAATCTCTGGCTATGTTCGCCCTGCAAATGTTACCACATCTTCGCTCCACCTTCCCCGTGGTCTACCTCGACGGCGATGTCCTCCCTCAGGCGTCCAGTAAGTGTCCGTCAACATGATATTGTAAATTGGTCTTCTAGCTAGTAAGTACCGTAGTACCGTGTATTGTTTTAGTGCGCAGGTTCTGGTTTTAATACATTTACTTTTTGCTTCAAATTGCAGCAATTTGAAAAAAGAACAAATATAGTTTACCGAGACACTTACAATATATGTGGGTATAGGTATTCCGTTGGATGATAATTTCTATCAACCGCAGTGTCGTTTTTATATTGACAGCAAATTGATTAGACGCCATTTTATCGTCCGCCGTCCCTTTCGCTTTTGTTATGTAAAAATGCCGCTGCGTTTGGTAGAAATTATCACCCAACGGAACCCACTATTGTAATTGCCCCAGTAAATCTTATATGTTTTTTTCCTCAAAAAAGATGCAAGTGTCTTGCTTTCGACAAAAATAAAACTCTTTAGAACAGTTGACGAAGTCGAATTTGACATTGGTAATTGAAAAAATAAACAGTTCCGTTTTCCTTAAAATCACGTGACGAAATAAAAAAGAATGTAGCCATATTCCACCACATACCATTCGATGGTTCCGTCACAAAGAAGATTAACTTCGTAATTATACAGATTGGATTGCGATACCGCAGATAAGAGATGTTTGTCGGAGATAGTGAAATATTCAAGTTCAAAACTTGTTCTGAAGACTGGAGGCCAAAGATAACTGTATATCTTATTTTTATGGCTCTCTACAACTCATTGTATCTTTAATTTGATTTTACTACTAGGTTCATTAATTAATGGGACATAAAAAAATGATTTGTCGCTCGCACGTGCTGCCTATGTGAAAATAAATGGGTGTCAATCGAACGATAGAATTATCATTGAATTTTTCGTTATGTGTAAAGCGGAACATTTTCCTCATATTTAGGAGATAGGAGTAAGAGTTTAGGACGCTGTAGGAGTTTTGTACACGATGTCCTTATATTTATGTTAAAGTGCATGTCAGTTTGTGGGTAAGTAATAACAACTGCACGGGTTGATCGATCAGGTTAAGCTACGCTTGCCGCGGTCAGTTCATGGATGGGTGACCATCTTTACAAACCGAGACCCTAGCCTCGAAAAGCACGTGAAGCCGTTGTTTCCCGCCTGTCATTCTTGGATCTTTCGTCAGCTGTTACGGGTCGTCAGAAGTCCCAAAGTCTGATAACCAAAGAAGTTTCGTGTTACCCAGTAACTGGGTTGTGAAGGTCAGATAGGCAGTCGGTCTATGTAAGATACTGGTATTCAGCTGCATCCAGTTAGACTGGAAGCCGACCCTACTGGGAAAGGCCAGGCAGATGATGCATGTCGACTGTAAACATCAAAATAACCGACCTAGATTAAAAGCCAAGTCTTGCAGCTTTCATGTCACTACAAAATCGCAAAAGTACATTGCGACATTAAAACAGTACAGTCGACCGTTCTGATAGCATTTCACAAGTAGCGATTAGCTCATCGTTACAAGATGAGATTAGTAGATGCTGTACGGGTTAGTCACGATACTACTGTACAGAGGCCAGCACATCAAGCTACCCGAAACTGTCAAATTTTTCCAATCAACTTTGAACCTTATCCTATAGCGATAAAGTTGAAAATCTACTAAAGAAATTTAACAGATTGTAGTAGCTTGATGTGCTGGCGTTTCTACATGTATGATGTATAGTAGACTCTAATATAGAGCCAGTAGAAATGGAACAAAGAGTATCATAAGTACTCTACGTGGAGTAGGTAGTAACATTGTTTGTGACAGTGAGATTGTTTAAATATCTACGCGTAGGTACGTTTCAACGAGGTCTTCAAAGTGTTATAGGAAAAACACAAAAATAAGTGACTAGTTGCCGAAAATTGACTCTATAATTTTGTCCTACTTAAAGTGTACATAAAGACTCATCTTTAGCACAGTTTGAAACGTAGGAGATGACGATTTCTCTAATAGAAGTAATTTAAGTTATAGCGAAATAGGTTGAAACACTTAAAACGTAAATCCTGAGGGTAATAATTTCTTGCCACGACACAGAGGAGAAAAACTTTTTATGCATGACAGCATGTAACAACAAATAGAGAGGGACTGCTTCCTTTCCTAATCAAACAAAGCAATATATATTGTTCGTAAGGACAGTTGGAAGGCAAATTAGGTTTACGCTGTAAATATCGAAGAGTTATTATAACATAAATCGCACATTACACCGAACTACATTGCTCAACCGTGTCATAAAATGGCTATAGAGGAAATAGAGACCATAACTGCAGCTTATGACTCTGAAGCGTGCCATAATATAACTACATTCCTATCTATTGGTATTTCTATGCGAAATGCGAAAAGGAATTCTTAGGAAAAATATGTCAAAATATTATTACCTACTTACTCCATAAGCTAAGAGACGGCTAAGTAAGGCTACCTTCATCTGCCTAGAGTTTTCCCAAATATGTTGGGGTCCACTTCTAGTCTAACCGGATGCAGCTGAATACCAGTGTTTTACATAGAGTCACAGGCTATCTGAGTATCTGTCTTCCACAACCCAGTTACTGGGTAACACGATACCCGAAAAATAAGTACAGAAGTAGATTTTAATAACGACACGGTGAGTTGGAGACCTGCGAGTCCAGCGACCGATTAAGCAGAGCATCCAATGGTTAAAATTGATTCAGATTGTAAAATGAAAAAAACAGGGATAAGCTTTCCGTGTATTTAAAAGGGTTCTCCCTTTGAAATAGGAACTATACTATGCATGTATAGTTCCTATATTCACTGTGTTTGTAATAAGGTTGTATACAATAAAGTGAACGGACTCTGGTGCAGTTTGCAGTTATAAAACATCAAGGTTGTTCGAAAGAGAGTAAATAATAGCATAAGGTTGGACGTGATTGTAATTTGCAGGTTTCAAAGATTCAATGTATTGATATCAAAGACCTTGAAAGACGATACTTTGTACCTAGAATAAATAAGTTATGAATTAATAAATTCAAGCTATGAGGAATAAAGAATCATTGCAAATAACAAATATAGAGGGGCTCGTAGCTAAATGATAACAACCGCAGAGGTCGATCGAATGGTCGGGTGACCATCCAGGAGACACCTCAAAAATAGGAACTGTCATTCGTAGATCATCGACAATCGTTACGAGTAGTCAGAAGGCCAAAAAGTCTGACAATTAGTCTTACCAAGGGGTATTTATCGTGTTACTCAGTAACTGGGTTGTGGAGGTGAGATAGGCAATTGCTAAATGTAAAATACTGGTATTCAGCTGCATTCGGTTAGAGGAAACCGACCCCAACATAGTTGGGAAAAGACTTGTCAGATGATGACGTTTGTGAAGCCATGAATTTGTTTTGTATTATTGTTTCTTTTTCAAGGTTCCAATCCTGCTGAAACCGCGATAAGTAGGAAAAACTGGCCTTTAGTCAGTTGTGGGAGTATATTTTATTTAATAAAGTAATAATTGTTATTGTTAATAATAGGTAAGTACTTAAGAGCAGCGGTGATGTCATAAAACTCCCCAATGAAACCATTAAACACATAATTGAGTAACGAAAGTTATGAAAAATAAATATAATTTTATACAAATAATAAATAGGTACCTAAGTAGGTCCACTTCATTGTTTTTCCCAAGTACAACAAGATTTCTACGGCATACCTACTTAGGGTGATGTTTATTAGGTGCCTACTGTAGAGTATTTTCAACGAAAATAATGTGGGGAATGAGGAAAATGTCGTGAGGAAAGTTTTGAGTATGAATAAGAGCAGGGGAAGACCAAAGAAACGATGGATGAACTGTGTGAAAGATGATACTGCTTGAACGAGGGTGACAACCGAGATGACGACTAATAGAGAAGTATGGAGGAAAAAGACTTGTTGCCCCGACCACAAATAAATTAGGGTGTGGAGGGCAGGAGAATTATATTGATGATAAATATTCTACGGTCCAATAAATAAAATTATTAGGTAAGTAAACAAAAATTATAAGTCGACAAACACATTAAAGTCTATTCAAACTAATGTTTTAAAATTGATGTTATTTCAAGTTAAACAACTATCACCTTTATATTAATGGTTTAAGTTGATTTCAGAGTGACTAGCGCTATTGAAAAAGTTATAAAAATGTTTGAAGTTGTAGCGTAAACTGAGTCTTATTGTGTAGGAGTTAAAGTTATTTTTCCATTAACTCATATTTGTTAACATTTTTAGCAAATAAATCGCGAATGCAGTTTACAGTTGTCTTGATGTAAACTCACAATAACTAAATTAATTGTGAGCACATCTTACCCTATTAGTTCATAAAGGCACATACCTGATCTATATTTATCTGATGCTAATTTCAGACTATACTCGGTCAACGCGTTTTGATTGCGTTCTTGTATTTATAGTGGTGATAAAAACGCACGTCGGCAGTTCCTCGTTTGAACTTAGCTTTACTAAAGTGAACCGACTAAAAAAAAGATTTACATTACATAACAACACGCCTGTATTTCCCAAAGGAGTTGGCAGAGGTGTACGTTGTACTCATACTACATATTTCGGCAGTTATATGATGTGTAGATCCCATGTATGCAATGCAGGCGTATATTATGGTATGTAAATAACAGGGCGAGCATATTGCCATCAACCAGGTAAAGATCTAGAGCTGCTGAGATATTCCATACAAAACTTAAGACAGACCTGAGGATCGAACCCAGGACATCATGCTTAGCAGTGGCGGTTGCAATTAGTAGACCTACAAGGCAGTATAAAGTAGAATAAAAAGACACTCACCATTACTACCACTTGCCGTACGTAGGGTTTTTGAATGATGACGTGGGTGGTTTATACAGAGGGTTCTCTCCCGTACA
This sequence comes from Apamea anceps, assembly GCA_951799955.1. Classification (NCBI taxonomy): domain Eukaryota; kingdom Metazoa; phylum Arthropoda; class Insecta; order Lepidoptera; family Noctuidae; genus Apamea; species Apamea anceps. The sequence continues at coordinate 6,799,110 of OX637505.1, read as the reverse complement.
GTCTTCAGCGTCAATGTTCTCGTACTGAGGGTCATTGAGGGGCACGGGAGGAACTGAGTTCATGTGTTTCCAGAGCATGATGCCGCTCACTGCTGCCACCGCTGCTACGACGCCCAGGACTCCCAGGATTATTGACACTGAAGGAGAAAAGCATGATTAAAGTCATATTTTTTGGTGAGGTTACTGTAAATATTTGATTGAACGATGCGACGACTTACACGCAGACTTGTTGTTAAAAAGGTAAGAAATCAGGGAATGCAATTTAAAGACACGTTTCGGATTTCGGAACACCTCCGAAAAATTGATTTTTGAAGGCGGATCAGATATGAAGGACTTTATCGAGTGATTTAGGCGTAGTGATATGTTGTAAGAAGAGGCCCTATACACATGTCTATCATTGTCTTAGTTAAGGAATGAATATATACAAGACTTATCATATTCAGACATCGATACCCAACTCGTTTGCGGAGTTTGGCTAACTAATTTAATTTGACCCTGTAAAGCGTGACTATGAGGTTTCTGGGAAGTTTGCTGCGCCACCTCTTCTCAGCTCAAAGACTAGGAAGTGGTGAAGGGCAGGCGTTTTGGGAGACTGTCTTATGTAATGTAGACGTTCAAAAAGTGCTGATTTATATAAATGACTTTTGATTTTCTCCCATTAAGCAAAGTATATTCTAAAATCAGTACGCTCTTCTTGACTGGTTAATTCAAGTGTTTCAGAAACAAAGTTTGGCAAAGGATGGGGAAAACGCATGACTAATACAGCAATACCTTTAGGACAGCTCATAAACAAAATAACTTTCCTCATATTAATATAAGGAATGTTAATGCACAAACAAATAAACATCGCATAATGAAATGTAAATCTGTTTCATTGTAGTATTCCAGTTCAACTTACTGCCCACACACTTTTCCTTTTCGTTTGCCAAAACAATGCATCTGTGGGCGGGTTCTCGAGTATTATATGGGCAAAGAAACTGCAAACTGTCACGTAGGTACCAACCAGGTTTATTTAGTAAACGGACTGGTAAATATCCCTTATCTACGTAGTGTATTTAGGAGCCGATTGGCTAAGATTTTAATAATGTTGCAAGTAGGAAATGGCAAATATATAACTATAATCTTATGCAAGAAATTGAGAGGTTTGTATATTTTCTGTTGTGGGAGTAAGAGCGAAAAATGGTATCGGATATTTATCTTCCCACTCTAGTCGTAAAAGCTGGGTAAAAGGGACTCTGTTATACCAAGGCATCATACTAAGAAATGCCATGCCTTTATATGGAAATGGCGTTTGTGGGTTTATATATTTGTCTACACATTTCTTGTTATCCATCCTTGGACACTTTATAAACACTGATGCTTAGATTGCTAGATTATTTAACACTAATGCCTACTCGAAAGTAAACTTAACTGAAAGTAGTAAAAATAATACCAGCCTATTAATATTACCGTGCTAGTAATGTTGCACTGCAGTGGAAATACCTTTTTACATAGAGAGAAAGGGAACTCGACAAAAACCACCGGGTATTTTTTATAAATAAATGAGTGTTCCTATTTGTATGATTACTATAATGAACTATGATGACGTAATAATAGAGAGAGGTTGCTCACAATATTTATCCAGACTGTATTTTTTTTTAAAGGAGCTAGAGGAAATATTTATCTTTTGACAAAGGGACGCAAAAGGGGTCGATGGCAAATACGAGTGATTCAGTAAGCTGTTTATAATGACCGTCTGTCGCCCCCTTATCTACGAATGTTGTCATTCTGTATCAGTGGTGACTTGGTGAGTAAATATTGTCCTAATGTGATATAATTTTCTAGGTTAGTGACAATTATTAGATAAACTACCGAAAAAATATTTAATTTTTGACGATTTTAAGACTTTATTAATTTTGGTTTCGATAGCTCCAAACCAAAATGAATTTGGTAAACGTATCGACGGTTAAATTCAAATGCATTTACCGATATAAAATGGTGTGCGGGTAAAACCAGAACACAGACAAAAACGACTTAATTATTGCATGAAGGAATGACATCAGGACCTTTGAGCTAAACGGAATTTCCGGTCCAATGGGACTGTTTGACGACACAAAACTACAATAATAATTAATAAACGATACAAGTGGACATGATTGTTTAAATAACAACGATACAACAGGACCAAATGATAAATATAATTATGTACGTTCTAAGAAAGACCGACTCGCAGCTGGTGTCAGGCGCATATATTTGTTTTGTCATGTCAAAAGGCTAGAATTATTGAACACATCTGAGTAAATTAAAACGTATCCAACCTTAAGAAAAGACTCTATCTCTTCATTCTTAAAGTATATTATTGAACACAGTAGATGTATTGTTATGACATTAAAAATTACTTTTTCATTCATAAGAAGCCGATTGTTCAAAAGTGACGCAAATAAGATACGAAATTATATGGAATTTGTTGTTTCAATTTCATAACTGAATCGTTCTTAATTAACATGAATTTTTATTTACTCACATCGTATTAAACTGTTCTGACATTCATATTAATTGAAATAATTTATCATTAGGTAACTTGTTCAAGTTTTTGTAGCGGTTTTGCCCTCCTGGCAAATTATACCTAGCTGTTCATCAGTTTCTGGAATATTACACTGGCTGACTCTAGACTTTTAGAGCGAGGTTAATTTCAGACTGATGTCCATTATGGAAAGGTACATTATGAGAAAGGTGCATTATGAGAAAGGTGCATTTTGAGAAAGATGCATTTTGAGAAAGGTACGTTTTGAGAAAGGTGCATTTTGAGAATGTTACATTTTGCGTATGGGGTGCATTTTGCGAAAGGTACATTCTGCGACTGAAGGTTTTTAAGATAACGTTGCCTATTACCTAAATGATTTGCTTAGGTTCTTACCTTTTGTATCAGCTACAATCGCAACAGGAACGATAGCATTGCAGTGGTTCAGCATCATCACAAAAACCTCTCCAGTTTCATCTCGGCTAGCGAAGTACTCTAATTGACCACAATCATCAATAGTTTCGCTGCACTTCACCCAAAGCTTCACATCATAATCATCCGTCTCTTTCGTCAAAGACTCATTGTACCGTTGCATAGTAATGTAATTACACTTGGAGCATTCTCCGAAGGTATTGTTGACGAGACAGTCATCACACTCGGTTGCGACCTTGTTGCAGAGGCCTTGGCAGTTATCCTCAGGGTTGAAATACTGGGAGCCATCCCGGTCTGTGTAACAGATGCAAGTCTCGCAGATGCCACAGTAGCCGTTGCCGTAACACTCCGTCTGTAAAAGGTTGATTGTAAGACAGATGAAGAGGATGACGTACATAGAGATTTGATTCGAAAGAAAGTCAAATTGTCTAAATCAAGGGAAGGCACAAAAATCTCATAAATAAGTTCTACTGAAAGTAAATAAACGAACTCTATGGGAGTTTTGATGAACGTGTTTAATCTATGAAGTAGGCTTATATGTATAATATAATACTCTTAATTTGTGAGAGACTGGGACCAGAAAAAGGCATAAAATACCTGTGTTACGGGTCACCATGGCCTCAAGACATATATTATGTATAATTAATTAATTTATCTAAATTAATTATTACATTAATTAATTAAGATAAATGAACAAAAAAAAAGTAAAAACGGTTTCTCCATAGGTCCTGCTACGCTTTAGAATGAAGAGCTTCATCTTTCTAACTGACTAACCGACAATTCAAAAGTGCCTGTATTTGGTTTAATTGTGATAAATGCTTTGATAGGATTTTGTATTTGCAAAATGGTACTTACACCGTTGCTTGGGCTCGAGCACGTGTTTACATCTCCTCTTTGTGCACAATCTGTTGTCGACGTAGGCTGGTCGCAATACTCGCCGTTCCTGCAGAATAAAATTATTTGTAACGACATTGGGAGTTGGCAGTCATTAAAATCATATTACAGTTACAATTGCTAGCTTAGTGCCTTTTTTGTTCAGTGTCTTTAGAAAGGCTGCGTTGGCTACAGTTAGGTTTTGTGTTAGATTGAGCTAAGATTATTTATCCTTGACAGATTTCTATCGATTTTACTAAAGCATTTATTTTTTGATGACACGACTCGAAATCGGGACAGAAAATCAATGTCAAGTGCTATCAAAATATGCATTACTGATCTTTGTATGGGAAGAATAGATACTCGACATCAATTTAAAATTGAGCAACAACAAAATCGATTGTAATAAGTGTTGCCTAGACCTAAATAAGTGTACTAGACATTCTTTAACGGTGAACGGAGTTATTTATAATAATCGGTTATCAGCCCATTGCTGACGGACATCCTATCGCCGTATCAGAGTGTGGTTGAAGAAGGCATGATGTCCGTGATGTAATAGATGGGTGAAACAGTTTTGCAAACCTTGCAATGCATACTAATTCCGTACCTATATTTGAAAATAGATCCAATGAATGTCAATGCTAGTGTTTGAAGCCCTGGTACAGCTTATACAATCTTTTTTCTAGAGATCTTTCATGCCCAATACTAAACAACTATGGTCTTTTAAGACCGCCCATTGTGTCACCCCTTGTAAAATTTCTACATTTATATCTGTAATATTTATGGTGTAGATAAGACGCGATTCTGATAGAATCATTTTCATTAATTTTTCATAGAAATTGTTCTAATAGAGTCGCGTCGCGCCTGTCTGTAGGAGCCTTTATGTGCCTATTTGAAATCATTTTTGCTTTTGACTTTGATGTTTACAGACATTTTAATTCAACAAAGATATTGCCGCAACAGCCTGATCTTCAAAAAATTGCATTGAAGTAATTAGATTTTGACATGCAGCTGCTCCTACAAATTGTATTGAATCAAAACATGGAGCATTTTTAATAACCCTGCCATCAAGATAAAAGCCCCTTGTGCCACAATTAGCTTCCACATCGATGCTCGAACAAAGATGTTTTTGTTGGGTTGAACTTAAATATGTACTAGCGATAGTATTTATTTACGAAATTCAACCTTAGCGTGTGGTATTACGACATATGTTGTTTGTTGGATTGAGTCGTGTTATGCTTCATTGTGTCGTCATTTCGATGAATTCCGTTTACCTAAGCTTGGTCAATTTGATATGTAAACTGAGTTTTGATCGTAACGTGTCTTCAACAGTGCTGTCTGCTTTAGTTTCATAATCAGTAAGAATCTAACAATGAATTAGTATTATTGTATGGTGAATTGGTAGATCACGAGTTCACGACAGTTTGTGAAGCTAAATAAGTGTATTATGTTTATGAGCTGTGACTTTGAGCGTTTTAGTATTTTGTTTACCTTCGTCTAAAGTGCTAGGTTTCACTCATTCACTTTCTATAACTTGTACTTTACAATAGGCATCTATTACACAACTCTGGTTGTTTTGTGTTTACAAACAAAGTGTCTACGTTTTACACCATCCTGTGTTTTGCAGGATTAGAGTGAACGGTACCAAGACTGCGTACCATATTTGCTCTGTGTAATCTTAAAATTGACTATGTTCATTCATTCCGGTATGTTTTTACAATCCCTATTTTTCTTAAGTTTATTTTTAGCACTTTACTCACACACTCAGTCGTTAAATATATTCTACGTTTCCTAAAATACCGTAATTTGTTAGTTCTTGAGTATGAACATGACCATGTTTTCCTTGATTTGCAAGTAAAATGTTATTTCAATGTCGTTTTTTCTTCTGAATAAGTATTATGACTTTTAACTAAAAGGTTAACTTTGAATATTGCTGAATAAGGCTATGTTTGCACGTGTGCCTGTGATTAATATTCTTGATGACATTGTTATTGCAGCCTTTGCAAAAACATACTGAACATTTTTGAACCTTCAACAACAACTTCTTGGAGAGAACTACGGAAAGTAATAAAAACTGTATTTTACATACCATCCCGGATCACAGCGGCAGGCTCCACAAGAGAAGTTTCCATGCTTGTTACAAATTGGGGAGCTCTGTACAGACTCTTTACTGCATGCGCACGCACACGCCACAAAGTACTTAATGTGAGCTTCTTCTTCCAACCCCACGTTGACCTTCACTTCCACAGACTCAGTGACTCCCCCTGTCGCATTACAGAAATCCCGGGTAGCAGTAACTTCGATGCTGACGACACAAGTCGCCCCAGAACACTTCGGCTCATATTGCTTCAGCTCGATCGAGCCTTGCGTCGAATGCACAATCATCATCTTTGGCTGCAAAAGTTAATATACATCAGGAAGTTTAACAATAACTAGATGCATTGCACAATATTATTTAGAGGATGTGGATTCTCGATTGGAACTACATATATACGTGTATTTGTAGTGACTCATAGTAGGGTTATCCGTCAAATCAACATATTGTGCGCTCATATTTTTGAAAAGGGTTTTTGTTTGATCTTACTTCATTTAAAAGGTTTGTAAATACAGATGCTTTTATATAACAATATGGGCGGCACGCTAAATTATAGTTTACATTGCAAGCAGTGACTAATGCTTATCAACAAAGAAGTTTGAAAAAGGTAACAAATTTAATGTAAACTTATATTGGTGCATTTAAAATCAACTACATTACATCACAACATTATCAATACTTTGACATTTCTTGTCAGTGATATTTATGGATTATCATTAGTGGTTATTATGCATATGCGGATATGCCTAGGCTTTTCTCAGTTTTATTTGAGACCTAGATAGGGCTAAATATTTGACCCCTTTAAACGAAATATTATACTACAACTACTGGGCTCGATGGGTTGTCAACCTTTCGCTTGTCTGAATCCAACTATCATAATCATATGGACTATACGCCTATTAAAGCGTAATTATAATTATAGTATCATTATTTAAGTATAGTCTGCCGTAATTATAACAATTATTATAATTGTTGTAATTATTTCAAAGGGAACAGTGAAGCGCGGTAGAGATGCTGACGCTAATTCTTAAATTGTTGAGATATACATATACTGTTAGAATGATACGTTGTCAGATATTTGCTTCCTCGTGCATGTTGCTACCGTTATGGATAAGGAAGGTTAAATTAAGGTAGGTAGGTGGGTATATTTTCTTCAGCCATGGGAGATTATTCTTCGAATACGGTATGGTTTCCCCTCCCATGAGAATCATTGAAGTTCAAATAACCGAATGGTGCATGCTCTCAACGATTTGTTAGATCTCAGTTAGGTTTTTATTTTCAACATAATTTAATATTTTTGCCTATCAATCAAAGCTACAATCAAAAACCTCAATAAAATTCACAATAATCGTTCAATTATACTGTTGTCCATTGTTTTCCAATGTGTCCCAAATTAACAATATATTACATGCTTTAACTAAACTGTTGTTTTTGCCCAAACACCTGCGAAATTTATTCGTCCCGCCTTCGGGTAAAACTGGCCTGTCCTCACGTACATATTATGTACGTGAGGACAGGCCAGTTTTAGTCACTCCGACATCTGTGCCCATACGATAACGCGGTGTGAAATCAACGTTGGGTTTAACTACCATATCATATTTGTAAGCAAGAAACAATTAAGGTTAATTGTCAGTATTTGTTGGTCTAAATACATTTAATGAATCATGGGCAAAACTTATTTTGCCCATCATTCATTCATACCTGTCATGTCATGTTTTCAAAGATGTTTGACTATGTCATCAGTTTTATCATGTTGTTATGTAGTAAGTGTCATCTAGTCAAGTAACAGCTATTATTAGTCTTTTCTATTATTATATCCTATTCTTAGATTATTCTTGACTTCTCGTTGACCTTAACTCTGTCTGTTCATATCTTCTTGGGCGATCCAGCCATACCATTAGTCCATTTACTTTAAACTTTCGATCATCGTAATGTGGAAGGAATAGATTTCAGTACAATGCTTATTGCGTAATCAGCATATAATACCCATTGCTGGGATACAGCCTTCCTCTCTGTGAGAGGCTGGCTAATTGCGGGTTCGACACATGTCTTCGAATTTTAGGTTCTAGGACATGTCGCTTTCCTCACGATGTTTTCCTTCACCGAAAACTAATTCTTATTGCGGTATTTTAGTATTACTGTATAGAAGCTGTTATTAAATCTAATAGACCTTACCTTCTGTTTACTCTTCGCTGTATAGCGGATATCGATTTGGTTCGGCTGCGCGATGTGCAGATTTCTCTCAGCGTAGACCGGGTAGATGAATGCTCCTTTCTTGTCTGGCGCTTCCTCCATCTCTACGAGGTACTCTCTGCCTTTGGGACACCAGCCATCTCTTGGTTTGAACTCGCAGTGAGTCGACTGTAACGAAATAATTGAAAATAAATTTACGCTGAGTTAAAGTGAGCTTCTTTGTTATAGTCTCTTGTCGTAAGAGAAGATTATAACAAAATCACAAAACAGTTGTTAGTACACTAGAAATCTTTGTACTAAGTGTTTTGTAAATACCAGCTGGGTAATTGCGTGACACACTTATAGCCGGTCGATTCTGTAAAAATCTCACCGTGAAAACTCAAATGAAGTGAGCTTGATGTGAGTTGTCAGTAGTGTCAATCCCTAGCATTATTTGGAATGACAGCTCACTCCACGCTCACTTCACCTAAGTTTTCACGGTGAGATGGTTACAGAATCGCACTTTTCATTTTGACAGTTCAACAACATTCATAGCGTTATTTACGTTGTTGAACAGACACATTGTTCGAACATATAAAGCAATGGATTAGCAATATCCTTCAAAATTATTGTGATTGATACTGTTTTATGCAAGCATAGTTCTGCTAGGATACACATTAAGTCCGTAGCACTCCTTCCATTGCGAAATTTTATCAGCGAAAATAGAAATTTTGTTGACTCCAATGCGAATAACGTTTCACGAAGGTGTGTTTCACAGGCCATAAGGTATCACATATAATATTGTGGGTGCGACATGATTGAAACAGTGTCCATTGGAGGATATAGTACGATTAGTTAGTACTAATCGTACTATATCCTCCACTGGACACTGTCAATTAAGTAGTATTGAAAGTACGAATCGTCCAGTCGTATCCCGTTTTCTAAAATGTATTATGTAGGAGGCAGGTGTGTTTGAAAGTGCTGAATCGGCTTAGGGACAGTTGTATAAGATTTGGCACTGTGCCTTTTTGAATGTTGATTAAGCTTTTTATTTATTTTTGTTAAAATACTTTAGTTTGGTATCGTGATTTTAATTGTCAGCTGTGCAATGCGGCTGGCATCAGTATTTATTTACGTCTTGTATAGCTCATGTTTAAAACTCTGAATAAATGCAACAGCAAATTATAACCCCTTCATATAATATTAATTATCCTTTGTCCACATTAAACTTGATGTCACTTTGCCACCTTATAAGTCACTTGCCTACTAATATATATCTATTTACACAACATAAATCTAATATTGTAAGCCAATTAAGTATATCCATATATTATGAACAAAGGAATGTGCTGTAACTCTGCTAGTATATAAATCTGCTATATATGGTGTGTAGTTGTTCCTAGACATGCAATTATACAAATTGCAATGTTAAATGATGCTGTTAAGATTCGAACTGGTTGAAATCACTAACAATGTTAATGCGCTAACTAGATGTGACAAGGGCGTGAAATTCGTTCTAAGTAGAGCGTGCCCTGTAAGATCGTTTTTATCTTTGTAATTTTATGCAAGAAGGTTATGGTTTTTTGTTACATTTACAAGTTAAGCTGTAACTGATTTCCCATTATTCTATACGACTACATTTTTCACTGTTCAGAGAAGAATTTCATCAGTTGCCAACGCCATGATGAAGACTTTACAAGGTATGCATTTTTTTCTTAAATCATAATTGCACTGTTGACAGTGTATATTGTCATACAAGGTAATTAAAACTTCGATTCTTATCACGAGGTTCTTGAAAAACAGGTCCGATGCGATAGTTGGCACAAGGCCAAAGATGTTCGTCGTTAATGTCATTAACTGGCCACTCGAATGTAAACGAGACACAATATTTTAGGTTGATAGCCGAAGATGCTTATAGGCATATAAAATGCTGTATTAATTTTGGAGTTGTGAACAGGGAAAATAAGCGTTCATTATTTGCTTACGTTCGTAGGTACATCGCTACGAATATCTACGATGTAACCTTACATGGACGTCACATACCTAAATGGAAGACTGATCAGGAGTACAAACCGCAGAATAGCATTAGAAATATGTCATAGTTATTTGTGGATATTTGTGTTTCTGACATTTTCTATGTAAGTATATTTTTCAGGCAATGAACCATCTGTTTTACTGAGAATACGTAATAATAATAATAATTCCCGAGCAATATTAACTGTTCTTATTAACACTATTCACAAAAGGCATATCCGGTCAACATATTTCCATGTATAATGTCGCCTGGCGCCAGCGGTCGACTCGTTCAAGTAATGACCAAGTTGGCAGCTTGCTTAACACCGAGTACATCTATACGCTACCTGGGTCCCGATTGCGGTAATTTAAAATATGTTTAATACGTGCGCGTTTCATCTCCGCTTGAGTTCCAGTAGCGGTCCAGTCGGTGCGGAGTTTGGTATCGCGGTAAAGTTCACGTGCTAACAAAGATGAAACAAAGCTGGAACGCAATTGGGCTGTAAGCAAATATAAAATTTTTAGAGGTGCGACTTTAGTATGGATGAATACTGTGCTTTTTAAGTATAGTCGACCGTCGATTTGAAGATTTATGGGTTAGCTCTACTGCGTTTTGACAGATGCTTCAGATGTTTTTAATTTTTTTTGTTTGTTTTTGTTTGCAACTCAAAAGTATGCGAGTGTTTCGAAGACATTTCTAACTTTAATTTATATCCTACTTGGAAATGATTTCAAGTGGAAGTGATTCAAGTGGTTTTAACGATGAGGAATCTAGTGAAAGAATTTTGTGCCAGTTGTATAGTTAAAATCATTTTAATTGTTGATGTTTTATTTGTAACTATTCATCATTACCAAATACAGGAAGAAAAATCATCAATTACATCTTGATTGGGATACTTAATTAGCAAACAAACAATATAAATATACATATATTAATGGAAAAAATAAACGCTACTTTGTTACTCTTATTTTAAATTTTAATTGGGTGCACTTAATTATTATTAATTTATACATTTGATAATTTGAAATCAATTTTATAATTCCAATAAATCTTATTTGTCTAGAACATGAATTTGCTTTTAAAGGAAACAGTACAAAAAATTCTGAATTAATGACCTTTATAGAAATACTATTTCAAATGTAAATAAAATGTAAAGCTATATATGTCTATCTGCCCACAAACGTTGTACAAGGGCATGGCGGCGCGCGCGGCCTAGCTCCAACTCCGACAGGAGGCTGGCTCCGCCGCGCCTACGTTGTCCCTGTTGCGGCGGCGCCAGGGACCTCGCGCCCTCTGTCAACTCGCGCTCTCGTGCCGCCTCGGCCGGTGTTAGGCGAACGTAGGGGAGTCTAGCCCTGTGTGCTATATTATGTAGCACACAGCAGGCATTTGTTATTTTTGCTGCTACGCCCGGGGAATAATGCAGCTTTCGGTCTACCAATAGGCATCTGCAAAAGATAATATTAGAATTATAATATTTACTATTAAGAATTATTAATAGTACTAAAAACTGTATGTATGTTAGCCTAGGTTGTACATACCTAAATCTTGCCTTTAATACACCTATACAACGCTCCACTACATTTCTGGCAGACAAATGCAGATCTTGATAATACTCCTCAGGTGTATCCGGAGCTGGGTCTGTCACAGGTATCATAGTATTAGGCCTCAAGGCATACCCTGAGTCTCCTGTAATTGAAAATAGTATTTGAAAAGTTTCTGGTTTTAAAAAATTAAATAAACAGTAGAAAGTTACAAGCAACATAAAAATAAAATGGATAATTAATTTAGGTAATACTGTATACCTAAAACATAAACATCTTCTCCAGTAATCCTGTGAATCCTATCAAGATATGCATTTAAGGAGTGTTGAGCCCATATAACACTATCATGAGTAGACCCAGGGAAACTGGAATCTACACATAATATATTTAAATTTGAATCACACATCTGAAAAAACAAATATATTTTACTATAAAAGAATTATGAGAGATACTAATTAATGAGCTTAATATTCAAAAATACTTATAGAAATGTCTATAATCTGTAATAGTTTATCATAATTATTTACATTATTACTCACTATTAAAACATTTAGAGAGTGGTACCCTTTTCTATTCATGAATCTCTCTTCATTATGCTGAGGGCACACTATGGCCACATGGGTCCCATCGACACAGGCCAGCAGTCCCGGCATTTTATAACGTCTGTAAAACCTAAAAAACAATTTCAATCAATATTTTCCTTCAAAAGGTATCAACAATTCAGTATCAATAAATTCAAAGGTATTATTTATACTTACTCTCTTATAACTTGTTCCCTTTCTTGTTGTTGAAAGGGGAAAGAAACATATTTGTTTAAAATAGAGGGCTTGTTTAAAGCCATTACCACCTCCCGGATTGCTTTGGAAACACTGGCTTGAGAAACACAGTGATTCCGGTTATCTCCTACAAGAGTCTGATAAGACCCAGAAGCAAAGAATGCTAGTGCAACCAAAACCTAAAACAAAAATACATAATAAGGTAATGGAGTTTTAGTAGCATAGTTTATGAGGAGCATTCCTTACATCAAATAAATGGTTTCTTACCTTAGTTTCCACGTCCAAAGCATCTGAACGTACTGTAGGTAGAAGGTGAGGAGTTAACTCGGAAATCAGCTGCCGAGTAAGGTCCTTGGACAACCGGTATCTTTTTACAAACTTTCGATCACTGAGATCGAAAGCCGGATCACTCTTCCTCGCCAATACGTTCAGCCGCCTAGCCTCCGCACGAGCTACGGCTACGTCGTACGCGTAAGCACATTCTAATAAGTCTAAATATAACATTTTAATAGCAAACACAACAAAATAAACAAATATCACACAAAAACACAGCGAATGTTCGTGAAACGTTTGAGAAAAAGTAGCTTCATTTCAACTATTTCACAAACGCGCAGTTGCGTTCCGTCTGCGTTTTAACTTCGTTTGAAGTAGATGTCAAAACGACACCGCGATACGAAATCACGTAACGTTTGAACTTCGTTCGTGCTTCATTTGCGTTTCATTTGAAAAAAAATACCGCAATTCGGGCCCAGCCTTCATTAAGCACATTGTTGACTATGGTGTACGAAGGACGTATGAATAATTCGATGGAAAAGCACAAGTAAATATAGTCAGGTAAAGATGTAAACAGATACTTGATATTGCTAGTATGCTACCTGGTTTTGCGAGATGATAAATTATGGACGGTTGTTATAGATGGTTTTGTAAGTCGATATCTGGACTGCGTTTTCCGATTATGTAAGCGATTTGCGATTTTGCCGCAGGGTTTTAAAGGTTCTCGATATCGACTTTGATTTGGTAGCTCTTGTGCAAGTGCTTTTTGCTGCAGGATATTTTATGGAATTTCAAAACATTGTACCCATTTACCCACGTCAAATACCAAGGAACGGCGTAAAAATCGTTTCTATGGATTCCGTATAACAGCGGATTATCTAGGCAATGTAATTTGTGTCATATTTTTTTAACGTCCGGTAATTTTAACACAAATAGAAGAATCATTAAGCATTTATTAATTGTAAACGTCGATTAATTGTATTTCTTCGAGTGAATAAGTGCATTATGAACAATGTACTCAAATGATTGGGTAATTTTAATTAATCAACCTTTGTTGCCCGAGGGCTAATTATAAATTAATGTGGAACTAATTTATGAGAGTAAGTTATAAACGAACCGTAGACTAAAGTAAGTATAGTCCATGTTTATCCGTTCCAGATAATTATAATGCAAGAAACGATGGGTGTGTGGGGTTCGACGCCTACGCAAAAAATACTACACAAGGAATGTGGTTTCAACAGGGTATAAAGAACATTATTATAATAACATTCTTTTGTGGGGAGATTTTATATTAACTGGTATAAAATCTGTGATCATAGTAAAGGAGACTTTTATCTAGTAAATACGTTTTAGAACTAAGAGACAAACTGGTAGGAGACAATGGAAAAGAAAAATATGTTGCACCAACCACAAGTAACATAATGGGACCAGCCGATCGATTCTGTGAGTATACTCACTAAGAGAGCAGTCCGTAGTATCGGCCGAAGTTACGGGAGTACGTTTCCTACTCCGTATCACTTACGGAAATTAGATTAGTACGGATTCCGAACTCACGAGCACGAGCACGAACTGGCAACACGAGTTGCCAGTTGTCCCTACGCGCGTAGGGACAATTATTTTCAAATCGCGTTGTGATGTATTTTAGCCCGTCCGAAAAAAACATTTTTTATCACTTATCTTGACGGATCAACTACTTTTAGATTGGCTCGTTTCTTCATTGACGGACTTAGAGAGTAGACTCCTGAACAGGCAGAAGAAGAATAAAGCTACATAAAAATATGAAATATGCTCAATTCAGTTACCTACCGTCTTTAATGTTCTTTTTAAACACAAATCTAAATAATTACCACACAATAAGTCCATGAGGTAATGATTGCCGTAACTCAACCTTCATATAGTCTATCTTTAGTTTAAAGGGATCTCAGAAACCAGTTCGTGAGCCGAGAACCTAGTTAAATTATAGAGAGCTTGAAAATACAAATATGGGCATAATTGGCATGTCTCATGATAGAGCCATACCTTTACTAAGCCAATGCATTTTGCTTCATAAGAATATAGAGCGGAAAAAATGATAATCTTTCTTTGCGGCAGTCACGAAGTATCGTAGCTCATTACTCTAGGGCAATAAACCTTTTATAGCTGTTAGTGCATACGAAACAGTGCCTGTGGGTGTCACAATAGTAGCACAGATCTTGACGATTGCTCTCGACCTGAGTTGATCTAACCGATACCCCATATTTCTCCTGAATGTGTGACTGAGACAGCAATACTTACTATAAAATTACGGAAGTAGGTTTTGACTAGTGCTGCGTCGAATAGACTTAGAAATATCGATTAAGTAACTAACTTTAAGTTCAGAAAATTTCTTTATTAACATAAAACATTATTAAACAAAGCTGTACTAACTAACTAAGCTACTTCCTTCCTACTAATATTATAATCGTGAAAGTTTTTATGGATGGATGGACGTTTGTTACTCTTTCACGCAAAAACTATTAAATGGATTTGGATGAAATTTGGCACATCGATGGTTTATAACCAGGATTAACATATAGGATACTTTTTATCCCGGTATTCCCACGAGATCGAAACTTATGCGGGTGAAACCGCAGGGCGCAGCTAGTAAAAAATAAAGTAACTGTTACACTAATATTTTATCAACACTTTTACAGGCTAGGATCGCCTTTATAAGTAGGTATTGTATAATAGTGATGATTACAAAAACGAACTTAAGAGTTTGATAAATATTCTAGTGGCGACAAAATGATTGATGGATACCCGGTAATTTATTGTGATAATAATTAAGAAATAAATTAACTTTAATAGCTATAAAGGACTTGATAAAATTCTTGACTCTGCTTTATCACTGTGGCTTGCGTTGGGCCGTAGTTGACGAACATTACGGAAATAGACTATCAGTTGATATGGTTTGTTTATTGCATCTATTGAGCACTTGATTTGTGGTATTACGTAAGAAGCTACATTTAGGCTTAGTTATGTTTGTAATATGTACTATTTCGTAAATCGAGAATTTGGCGCTGACTCACTTGTTTAGAAACTAAACTGAAATTAGAGAATTGATATCTCAAGACAGCTCAAACAAAGGAAGTCAGAGACAGATAGTCTATGTTACGTACGTTCTGATTTGTCTATTATTTATTTTTTATGTAAGTTTTAAGTCAACTAAAACTGATAGCTATAATATAATGTCCGTGCCTTTCTTAATTTATAAGAGGAAAAAGATGGAAATAGCTTAAATTAAGTTTAGCTTGTGCACGAAAGAATGGGCACCACTATCGACTATTTACGAATAACTCGAAGTCTACCTGGTGCACCTCTAGCTAAACCATGTGGGCGTCAGGCGATATGACTGCCTATAGAAAGGTTGTCTCCCTGTTGCGACATCACTGGCCACTCTAACCAGTTATAACGTAAATAAAAATAATAAACATATAAGTGTAGAATCTGATTATGTTGTTCTGTTGTGGAGTTTTGGCTTCGAGATCAATAGAAACTTGATTGAGATGATGCTCAAAGAAGTTGAATTCATTTTGGATAAATTGTTTCACGTTTTTATAAGTAAAATGTGTTGTATTTCCCGAAACATTAAATGCGACTCAACGGTTCATGATATTTCTGATATATTTAGCAAAAAGGTAGAGGAAAAAATAAAATTCACCTTGTT
Organism: Apamea anceps; assembly: GCA_951799955.1. NCBI lineage: Eukaryota > Metazoa > Arthropoda > Insecta > Lepidoptera > Noctuidae > Apamea > Apamea anceps. The sequence goes on along the minus strand of OX637505.1, from coordinate 6,782,746 downwards.
GATTCGTCTAGAACAATGGCTGTCCTAACCCTTATTAATAGAGGACAAAAAGTTATTGTTGGTCCTAAATAATGAGATCACCCGCATCATGTTTTCTCGGTAATCCCACACCATTTGAGTCAGTTCTGTGGTGATATTGGTATTTCTATAAAATTATATTCTTAGAATGTATTTTGGTTCACCCTATGTAATTATTTTCCACGCTGTTTGTCAATCAAGAACCGCAAGCTGTTTTTTAGTCCAATTAAAATATTATTTTTATTTTTCTTAAGTGTCGTGAATGTGACACTTTTATTTTAGCTGCAGGTTAAAATCACGATGTATTTTCGGTGTCGTCAACACCTAAAGCTAATGTTTGACTTAAAATGCTGTCATTACTGTCTGTTTGTTTAAAAGTCAAGTCAAACACGACCGTGCATATATTCACTGCAGTCCGCATTCCAATAACAACGATTATTGTGTTTTAAAACTTCTTTTCATACCACTTGCTCAAAAAAGTGACATTCTATGCCACAAAAAGCGAACATAACAATAGTCATTTTTAATCTGTTAAAAACAGGGAAAGAAAATTGTACTGAATTTCATTCATCCTCTAGGGGGAGAATGTGATTTAAATTTGGAATACTTACCGAAATTTATACTGAACTACATCTGTGTTTAGGTACACCATTGAGTTTGTATATAAAGCATTATACATCTTTGTGAAAAAGGAATACACATTTATTATGCAGTTATGATTATTAAATAAAATTACGAAAACCGACGAGGCCGTATGAGCTTGATGCCTTTGCTTTTCCGACAAAAAAATATTAGTCTAGGAATTTGCCAAGTTCCTCAGACGCAAGAATAGAGAAATACTCAAATCAACTCATCAACAATAAATGTACCAAACAAAAATGTAACTCTCTCTATCAATAATTGGACCAATGTTTCGAATGTTAACTTTTACTTTTAATTGTCATTATTTTTAATAAATGCTTATCTCATATTATTATTGTGTTAATTTTTTCGCAAATGGTACGAAAAGTAGAGTATTTTCCTCGGTGATAAAGCTGTCTTAGTCTTGGGTGCACTTAAATCCCTCGCTACAATCAGGACTCGTCTTAAATCCCTCGCTTCGCTCGTGATTTAAGTTTTTAACACCCTCGCTACGCTCGGGAGTAAACCTCGAGTCCTTCGTTACGCTCGCGATTTAAATTGTCACCCGCGACAGAAGCCACTGCTTTATCCTCTTGGTTAATAATCTACTATTGCTGACCTAATTACAAATTCAGCATTTTGCTGATTTTAACTTTTTGGCACAGCGCGTTTGTCACGTAGGTACGGCAGTCAGAATAAGGGAAAAAACAGAAGCAATGACATACTTACATTCGTTATTAAAAAAATAAAAGACATATGACGTATGTGTTGTTCTTCCTACATTCTGTGACACCGAGGTCGACGCACTTTGCATGAATTTCAAGAGAATTTCGAGATGGGAAGTCCCAGACTAGTAAACAAGTTTGTAGAAAAATCGATGAGTTGCTGGCTGAAATCCAAATAGTTGTGCATCACACTATTTTTCTTGTCTTTCCGGTTTAACAAACTTTCCGCACTTTCCGTGCCAATACAGGAAATATTGTGCGGGAAAACAATAGAGAAGGTAGTTAGCAGAACCTTGGGATTATAGGTTTTTAACACATAAGTACCTATGGAATTGGGTGGGTCACATAAGCCGTATACACGATGACCGCTGGGCAAAAGTCTCCACACAATGGGTGCCAGAAGAAGGACGAAGCTGCCGAGGCCGGCCCAAAAAGAGATGGCGAGATGACCTGGAAGCGTACCGAGTGGGCTCGTTCGAGGTGGCGCAGGAAAAGACTTCCTGGAAGGATTTTGGGGGGCTTTGCCCAGCAGTGGGAAAGTATAGGCTAACAAAAAAAAGAGTACCCATGTTGATATATTCTATTGGAAAAATGCCCAATCATAATATGTAGTTAGTTACATAAAAAAGTAACAAATTAAACAGGCATTCTCCAGTTCAAAATCATCGCAAATTATTCAACAGGAGTTCAGACAAAGGGAAGAAACTCGTAAGCAAGAAGTTATTTTCAAGAATTAAAATAAAACAAAGTTTAAGAGTAAACCGCTGTCGCATTGCAAGTATTCCAAAAAGAGGATGCGAATGCAGGGATTAAGTATCATCAAGATATCTTCAGAGACTTTTATTAAACTAGAATGTTTGCAATAAGGAGTTGGTGCCAACTTTATAGTGCCCTGTCGCCTTTTTATTACGTCTGAAGTATTCAGTTTCCGGACCTAAGCATTAAAAGATATATGAGAAGATTTTTGAGTGATGTACAAACAAGCAAAACGTTTTTCTATTTATACAGGGTTATTGGTAAAACATTAACAACATCTCAGGACTGTATTACTAACATCATAAACAACAACTTTTGTTCTATGACTTTATTAATTCATCAGATTTTAATTCATCAGACTTTCATACAAAAATAAAAATATTTAAATACAACGAATTGAAAAATTCGATTTTCTGTTACGAACTCTACGCGAAGCAAAAGAAAGCGCTAGTTAGGTAAACACTGCTGTCTAGTACAAAATGCAGCGGAGGGGAGCAGGGGTTAGATAGAACAACGAAATTTTAAAGGTTTGTTTTTGGTAAATGTACGATTGCCGTCAGTAGGGACTGGTCGTCTCTTTGCTGCCATGGCTTATTTTAATTTAATTTAATATTTGAATTGTTCTTATTTTTATTTTTTTAAACTTTCCATTACGGACGCTTTTAACGTTCTGCATCGTTCTCACATGCATAATTTCTAACATGAATGATGTAACCAATACTTTGTAACCATATTATATTGATTTAAAAGAGTGTCTATGGAGTTTCTTGCCCGTTCTTCTCCATAGGTACCTACGCTTTGGAATGGGCAACTAGCTTCATTATTCTGACTGACCGACCCCTTGACAATTCAAAAGTGCCTGTAATGGTTTAATTGAAATAAATATTTTGAGTTTGAGTTTGTATTATGTTTTGTAAAAAGTCATAGAAGAAAAGTTATTGTTTATGATGTTAGTAATCCAGTCCTGCCGGTCGATTCTGTAAAAATCTCACCATGAAAACTCAAGTGAAGTGAGCTTGATGTGAGTTGTCAGTCGTGTCAATCCCTAGCATTATTTGGAATGACAGCTCACTCCATGCTCACTTCACCTAAGTATTCACGGTGAGATGGTTACAGAATCGCACTGCAGTAAGGTTGTTAGTGTTTTACTAAATAAAAATGCTATTTGTTGGTAAGCGCATCCCTGCTTGACTGGTAGCTGGACCGATTAGGCTATTTTTTGTTTTCAAATGTTCGTAATGTGAAAGTCTGAGTCAGATTTATATAGAAAGAAAAATTCGAAAAGTTTACCGGAAAATCTAGAAATTCGGGTAAACTGGCCTTTTCCCAACTATGTTGGGGTCGGCTTCCAGTCTAATCGGATGCAGCTGAACAGTATTTTATATGGAACGACTCCCTATCTGACCTCCACAACCCAATTAATAGGTAATACGATACCCCTTAGTAAGACTGGTTATCAGATTTTCGAGCTTCTGACTACCCGTAACGACTGTCAAAGATGCACGTGCTTTCCGAGGCACGGAGGAGTCTTGTTAAGTAAAGATGGTCAACCATCCACGGACCAACCGCGGCAAGCGTAACTTAAAACCTGATCAATCGACTCGTGCGGCTGTTATTACTTAGCCACAAGCCCCTCATAACATGAAAGTGCGGTATCGATAAGGAAGGCGAAAGAGCGAAGTTTATCTCTTTGTTTGCTTTGTGATTATGATAGAAAACACAATGGCGTCTGTCACGAAATGCATTGTTAGTTTTATTTTCTACGCCTTCTATGTCATTAATTTTATTTAACCGGTATGGATCAAACTTTCTTTGTTGGTCTCAAACATGGATTCTGCGGGGTAATTGCGTCACACTATCAGTAGGAATGGCTTTAATTTTGACAGTTCAACAATATTCATTGCGTTATTTAAGTTGTTGGGCCGATAAATTTTTCGAACACGCGAAGCAATGGATTAGCAATAGCCTTCAAATACGCAGGAAGATTTCTCTCAAATTGATAGCAATTCAAAGGCACAAGCAATCAATATTATTTACGCCATCATTTTAATTAATGTTGAGAGGAAAATCTCCATCAAGATGCAATGATTACAATTGATTTTGTAACTAAAAATATTCCACGATTTTGAATAAAGTTACATCCATGACAAGTAAATAGGCATCGGATTATTGGTACTTAGTAGGTAAAGTGATAGCTACATATTAGTTCTGGGATTTCTCCATTAAATTGTGGTTCCTCTTGTGTCAAATGATAAGGCCATCCCGTAGTAGAGCCTGCCCACTTCTATATTTTTAGTCCTTATTTCTTATCTTTTTATTCCATAGTGGGATTTATTGATGTCCGTAGGGCCCTATCAGAATACCAGCGCTGCGGTATTTATTTTTTAAATATCGCAGCATTATGCTGAGATAGGAGCCTTTTTAAATGATAAATGATTTATTTTCTGTAAGTAGGTGTACAAACATTTATACACGTCAGTCATATTTTTTTTAAACTAGATGAGTTCGGCGTTTCTTATCTGATTACTCTGAGAAGAAAGGCCGAAACAAACTCAGAAGGGCCATTCTCGTAATTTTAAGAACGTTCACAGTCTGATCTCAGTCTCAATCTGTCAAAAAATACTTCTTATTTCCCTACATTTTGACAAGTTTTTGACATTTGTTTGTCGCTGAGATGAGATTGCGACTAGATTTTGAACGTTTTAAATTACGAGAATTGGCCTTCAGATGTTACAGCACAATCTCTTTTAAAGTCCAGTATGCTTAGTGTGAGTTTGACAGCATTGTTCGAATGACTTAACCATCGCGTAAATCGAGTTAACGTCAAACGTATCGAGAACCGGACATAATCTTGGTTAGATCATGTGAAGACCATGTAGGTACATTTTGGCCTCACACAGTTTTTTTTTTGGTTTATTTATTTTATTGGTGGTTTTAAAAGTAACTTTGTCAGCTCCTTTTTAGGGTTCCGTAGCCAAATGGCAACGGAACCCTTATGGATTCGTCATGTCTGTCTGTCTGTCTGTCTGTCTGTCTGTCTGTCCGTCCGTATGTCACAGCCGCTTTTTTCCGAAACTATAAGAGCTATACTGTTGAAACTTGGTAAGTAGATGTATTCTGTGAACCGCATTAAGATTTTCACACAAAAATAGAAAAAAAAAAAATTTTGGGGGTCCCCATACTTAGAACTGAAACTCAAAATTTTTTTTTTCATCAAACCCATACGTGTGCGGTATCTATGGATAGGTCTTCAAAAATGATATTGAGGTTTCTAATATCATTTTTTTCTAAACTGAATAGTTTGCGCGAGAGACACTTCCAAAGTGGTAAAATGTGTCCCCCCCCCCCCCCCCCCTGTAACTTCTAAAATAAGAGAATGATAAAACTAAAAAAAAATATATGATGTACATTACCATATAAACTTCCACCGAAAATTGGTTTGAACGAGATCTAGTGAGTAGTTTTTTTTTAATACGTCATAAATCGTAACGTAACGGAACCCTTCATGGGTGAGTCCGACTCGCACTTGGCTGGTTTTTACTATTTGTATTGCCTGTGCGTGTCCCAAATAAAATAATTTTCTTTCTTGTCTTTCAACCTCCGGGCAGCGAATTGCTTCAGGGCCCCCACTATTGCATTAAATAAAGCGAATAACCAGATGTAGCTAGACAACGTTGCTCTTCACATTAATAACTCGCAATTACTGTACCAGTCAACTATATGTAATTTCAGATTTAAGGGCATGATAAATTAACTGACCCAAGCTGAACTATGAAGAATCAACTTCATTAACACTGCTGCTCTGATGAGAGATCCGCGGTAATAAACTACTGTTCCGATGTTGCCAGACACTCAATTATACCTAGACAGCTGTAGCTGTAAAATTGCGTTATCTTATTAAGTAATTGAGCAACTCAACGTGAAATAACGTGCCCTTTGTAGTACCAATTTTTAAAGGTAAACCTTACGCAACGCATGTTAACACAAAAAATGCGATGTTTTACGCGCTCAGTGTTAAAATCTTTAAAACATGTTAATATAGGTAAGTGGAGCGCCTGTTAATTGCATTGATTGATATGCAATGGGATCTTTTAATTTTTCACGCGCACCCATTTTTGGGTATTCTGTTTATTTTTGTTTTAATCAGCAGTAATTAGCTGTGGCGAGTCATCGATCTGCGTTGGGTCCGAGTTGTTGTTCGACAGCTGTACGGTGGTCTCATTTGTATGGAAAATAAACCTACTTATTACTTTAGTGTACATGCATCTTAATACGATTATTTACGACCTTACCAAGATGTATGTTACCCTGTGTCGTAAGCGGTTAGACAAAACTGAGGGAAACCAGTTATTGTTGGATTGTAGGCGACGAAATTGCGAACTCTGGTCTTTGGTCTTGGCTTTGTACCTCTTTGAACTATGCGCCCTCGTCTCATTGTTTGTTCCTATTTACTTGGAAAGTTTAAGCAGGTAGACATTTCATAATGGTATGAGATTGGTAAAAATCAGCTGTTCCCTACATTTTGACGAGTTATGCGAACATAAATGTAGGGAACAGCTGATTTTTTTTTCGCGATTTCAAGTTTAGTCCTATAGTACAAGTTGTTCGTAATGATGAATACAATGACCCCTTTTGATATTTCGTGTATGAATAGATACACACCTTATACATATAACTCACTTGACATTTTTACCACAAAAACATCACACTTTTAAGACCAAACAGTGGTCTTAATTTAATGGTTGTTCGCAAGAGTCTTAGTTGAGTAAAGTTATTTCGTAATTAGCAGGCGCATTTCATGTCATGGACAAGCGACCAGACCTTACTGCACAACTCTATCGCTAAAAAAGTTTAGACCGATGCAGTTTAAAATCGATTACTTTGCGATAGCTACGAGTATAATTGAGTTTTTTGCACACCTAGACAAACAATTGAATTAGTCTATGAAATACAGAACCTTATTGCTTTGTCTGTAAAGCATAAAGTGGAGTAAAGGGAGCCATAGGTATCAATATCGAAGGGCTTATATCGTTAAATACATTATGAGTATAATGCCGAGTGAAACCCCGAAGCCAACAAAATAAAAGTGTCAGATTACAACAAACACAGCTTTGTTTTCTAAGTAAAACTAAGTGATTGATTAGACTTGGCTTCAATACAATGTTAAGTAGGCATCCGTATGGATAGAAGTCAAGATTTGTATTTTATTGCCTGGATTTGTTAGTAAAAAGTTTGTTACAAGATGAGCTCGATTTATTGAACCAGTTTACTTTCACTGCCACTGGCATTTACATAAAGGAAACTTGATAGATGTTGTTTGTATTAGTATCATAGGAATATATAAGTTATATCTATGATTAGTATAGAAAAGATAGTAAGAATTCAAGTTGGGTCTCTTTGAAAAAAAAAAAAATACCGTGTGAGAACTAATAAGTCCCTTGCTTTTGTGCGATTCTTTTAATAAAAAATCGCGGACATAGAAACTGCATACATAGGGGTTTTTTTTAAGTCGGTTAAATATGTACGTTATCGGTAGGTACGGGTAACCCTTCCAAATAGGGTTAAACTTCTCACACGCCTAAATCCCTGAGAGGCAACTCATTTAATTTAAGTGCTTTGGTGTAAACCGTTTCAGAAATACACAAGTAAACACCGCGTTAATTTGTTTCAAGAAATCATCAGAAAAAACTGGACCGTGTCCCATTAAAATAAGGTGTCAATGAATTGAGAAATAGCTAACGAAATGTCAGCTTACTTAAAAATAAACTGATAAACGAGCGTAATTTCCAAATAAATCGTTACGATAATTCTTATAGGCATTTAAGACATGGGACCCCTGACTGGAAATTTGACTCAGGCATGACCTTTTTACATGATCTGTGTCACTCTTGTGGGCCATATGCGAGTGGCTCCAAATGTCAGGTGTCGTGGTTCAAGCCCATTCAGAATACCAACATTACCCAACGATCAGTAACCCCATCAATCAATCATTCAGAGGTTATGATTATCCTCAATTTAAAGTATAAGTAACAAAAGGGTAACTTGGATCCAATAACATTTCGAAAGCATGTAAAGTTCAGGCAAATAATTGTAAAACATATTTTTAAAGTGACAAAAAATAATTGGGATTGCGCATGAGTTCACAACTTATTACTTAAAGCAATGATTGATGACAGTGGCGTGTGTTTCATCAAGTGCGTTTTAACGGTTAGCCCGATTACATTGACGTGCATGAAAATTGTGTAACATTTTAATGTAGAAAACATGCCCAGATATAGGCCAACGGGCTGTATTTATAATTTCTCAGAATGGTGTGATTGCGCGGATGTTTGCTGGCTGTATGCACTTCATCGCGCCTCATGTATATACCACTGGAAGTTTACTCAAGATGAATTACATTGTATTGTATCGATAATATTTGATTTGTTTACGTAACCAATTTAGAAATCTGGGAACTTTTACGTCCGTTGTAATATTTACATCAGAAACACTTTTTCATTCGTACAAAGTGTAACCTAAATATTATGAATAGTTTGACAATAACCAATAAGTAACTATGTGTCACAGTGAAAATTGGCGAAGAACGGGAAGTCCATTTTATTCGCGATTTGTGCCTACGTGATTGACCGCAGGCAACTTACCGCATTCCGCTAGGGGATTTTTATTATTGTGGCTTTTTAATTCTTATAAGATGTAAGGATGGCAAAAAAGGGGTCCTTTAAAAAAAAACCCTATTTTTATTTTCTGAAAATTACAAAAATGTTTGTGGAACGATGCTAGTGCTCTTGCGATGGCAAGAAATAACAGAACCAGAACCAGCGGCGTTATTGTGTTATACACTATCAGTAGGAATGGTTTTCATTTTAAAAGATCAACAACATTCATTGCGTGATTTACGTTGTTGAGCAGACACATTTTTCTACCATATGGAGCAATGGATTAGCAGTATCATTCAAACTGATTCAGATTGTGATTGATAGTGTCTTACGCAATTAGAGTGCAGTTCCTTACTGTCCAGGTCTTCCTTTACATTTTGCTATCATATACCTGCCTTCAAAAGCAATCCATTTCAGTTATCTTGATTGCACGGAAACGCCATTGCGTCTGCAGCGAAACTGCATCCATATCATTATACTCCGTTACTAATATTATCTTTCATTTAAATACGAATGCCGTTATTCTCGCTCTTCTGACAAAAGGATATGAATGGCACAGAGCCAAGCGGTTTAAAGCATTTATGGTAAAAATAACAATGATTGAGCATGATTCACTACGGTCTTGCATTCATATGACTGTTTCATAGCTTTTATACTGACTGGGGAGAAGGAGCTCGTGGCTAAATAATAATATGCCGCTCGATCGGAGGTGAAGTTACGTGTGGACAGGTGACCATTCATTACATATCGAGACTCCTCCGTGCCTCAGAAATTCAGAATGCACGTAAATTCGTTTGTCCCGGCTGTCATTCGTACATCTTTGACAGTTGTTACAGGTATTCAGAAGCCCAAAAAGTCTGACAACCAGTCTTACCAAGGGGTATCGTGTTACCCAGTTACTGGGGTGTGGAGATGGGTGTGGCGGTCGAGCCCCTTCTTCACAGTCAGTATAAAAGCCACCAGTCATATGAATGGAAGATCGTAGTGTATCATATTCAATTATTGTTATTTTAGTCGCTCCATGTAAAATATGTACTGGTATTTAGCTGCATCCGGGTAGACTGCAACATATTTATTTATTAATTTATCAATTTATTTCAGGCATCAAGGCCCACAACAACAACAACCAACAAGCAACAACAACAACAAATAACAGCAATAACAACAACAAATAACAACAACGGCAACATATCTAGTTGGGTAGGGAGGCTAGGCAGACTGATTGGGAAGAAGTAAGTACTTAGGTACCTAACACAGTGCAAGTAACTCTTAATGGTTTAAGGCTAGACTTGCACTTGGCATTCTTGTGACGTCACTCTATCGTGTCTCAGTCCGGGTGGCGACGGCTTTGCAGTAACTAATTTAGTACTCTTACTGCAATTACTGTTGCAAGTTCTTGCTTTTTTATTTGTTGTAAATGAAACCTTTTTATAGAACGAATAGTATTTTTGTTTCTTTTTAAAAGTTTTATCGGGTTTTCTTAAGTCATTTTCTGAGGTGTTTTTGTGTACTGTACCAATATCATTTTAAAAAGGTATCTAAATGGTTCACGATATTATAGTATTACGTAGGTTGTACCTTAATGTGATTAGGTAGCTGTTAGTTTTTATATAAAAAGTAGTTTGTTCTGAACAGCGGATATTGGAAAATGGGGTTGCGCAGGAAATTCGACTATCGATCGCCATTCAAAGGCACTTCACTTGATTGTGTATTGTCAGCTTAATGAAGATTTTTTACTTGTATGCATATTGTTTAAGTACTTATAGGAATATTGAGTCTTGGAAGTTGTTAAACAATAAAAGAACAGTGATGTTTCTTGAATAACATTCTAACAAAACTTATAATAAAATTTCCACGATTATACATTTCTATTGCCTTTGTAAAATGTCCGTTTCTAAAGTAAATTTTGTTTCTGGCTCATCTATTGTTAATCAGAAATTTTTAAGTCTAGAAAATTACATAATTGCTGATGTTATTAGAAGAGGTTTTATCATAAGAATGTGAGAACATTTGGTGCTCGTAAAGAGCAAGATAAACGCGTGCTTCGGCGCTGACTAAGCATTGTAACGCCATGCTCCTGGCTTGAACTTTACAAAACAAACCATAAGAGTGTAAAATCCGACATAAAAATGTCGGATTTTAGTGTTAACTTAAATTAACATTGATAATTGTAATGAATGGGTTCATAAACTAAAACCCAACATAATCCTTTGGGTCCTTGATAAGATTCGATAATTGGGGGAAAAAACGTGTTTTTTGTCACAGATTTTTACCCTTTTCTACACTTGTCACATTTTAGTGGCAATGGAGAAGATGTTGGAATTTGAAACAATCATGTTGTAAAAGTAAAAGTATTTGGATTGTAACGACGTTATCATATCATCGTTTTCATTCATTGAGAAATTATTATTTAGATGAAGCTCACTAACGGTAGCAGGGTGTAACGTAGCGATGTAGCGCAAACCATGTTCCACCTGTTATCCTGCCCTCTGACTCCTCTGAGCCCCAAAAAATGCAGCCATAATGACCTCTGTGCTGCCAGCGACGTTGCCGTGGAAGTAGCGAAGTTTTAGGCCAACCAATTTTAATTCACTACCGTGCCATCGACACGACGCAGAAGACTAAACAGGCTTATTCAAACATGAGCCCACTTTAATTTACACATATTTGTAAGAACTTGTGCTATGTATAAATTCTATACAAACGTTGGACGAACAATTAACTTAATTAGTGAAGGGACAAATGAGTTTGCCGGTCAGGGTTCATTTATTTATAATGTGGGTAACATGAAGGTTCCTGCACACTCACTCAAAGGTGACTTCTGGTTGAAATATGTGATGAAATCGGCAGAAGAATAAGATTTCCTCATGTTTTGCAGTTTTATGCTCTGCTGATGAATCAGCAATGTTAATTGAATAAGAGAGGAAAAACGGATGTGGAATAAGAATATTTTGATGTTAACGACTAATAAAGAGTTAGAATCAATCTATAGTATACCACCCTTTTCAGAACAGTCATCTTTCCGGTGCGTCATCATCAGTACTAATACACACCTATATCATATTTGAATTCTCCGGAGTCCGGAATCATAGTCACATATTGATAAATTAACGAATGCTGTTCCTTCCTACAGTTGGATGTAATACATCTAGCCCTCCTTCCGATTCAATCCTAGTCACCCACTTGCGACACGAAATCCGAGGGAAGTCATCTATTCGTGGTCGTGACCAGCTATGCTTCCGCTCCAATAAGATACCTAGGTAGGTGCCTGAATGCTCTCAAAATTTACTAGAAGGTACATGCTTGCTGCGTTTGTATTAAAATCGAATTATTAATGTATATAAGTATGGTATGTCGCAACCAACGTGCGTGTGTTGCCAGACTGATGTATGAATGTAAACAAGGCAAAAGGAGTTTGTAAGGATCGTAAATTTAGGCGTTCTGTAGTTTATGCCGCCCTCATGTTAAAAGGCGTGGGTTATATTAATATGTACCTAATCTGCATTCGCGATTTATTTGCCAAAAATGTAAACAAATATGAGTTTATGGAAAAATTACTTTAAGTCCCACACAATAAAGTTCAGTTTACGTTACAACTTCAAACATTTTTATAACTTTTTCAATAGTGCTAGTCACTCTGAAATCAACATATTTGACGTTACAATAAAGTCAATATTTGTTTAACTTCAAGTAGGTAACATTAATTTGAAACAAGTTTGAGTAGACTTTATTAGTAAGTGCATTGTGCTATGATGCAAAAATGAGAAAATACTGACCGTCAAGAATATTTTGACAGAAGCAGGGGTTTATTAGGTAGAGGTCACTCTAACTAGATGGTATTATGGTACTCGATATCCATATGAGGTTTGTCATATTTTATTATGTTTGCAAAAAATTTGATCGATTGAATTGGAGCCCGCTATGAAAGCGTGTCGTATGCTGTATGATCGATGCACCACTCCTATTTCTCTGATAAAAATATAGAGGGTAGGTTTTGCTTGTTAGCTTTTCGTATAAAACAATGAGTGTTTAGAAAAAGAAAGAAAGAAAAATGCGTTTATTGGCATTAAGTACAGCAAAATAAATACACCTTAAAACTATAAAAACAGAAAAAAAAAGATTATAATCCCAAAACGGCCTCAGATGCAGTGGCCTGGGGATTTCATAAAGGCCTCAAATCCAGCATAGGTGAATCTGAAACCCAAGGAATACACCGATTTCGTGGTATGATGGGTATTTTCAAAATAAAGCCAACTTCGCCAAAGGCTTATTGACGCATTACTCCGTAGAATATTTACATAACACCTATCCTTTATGTTTGTACCTACTATCCATATGCATAAGTTTGAGAATTACTGCACGGATTTGCATTTTAATGCGTCTTCAGTGCTTCGGAGAGTCTGTGAAGTTATGTTATTAATTGTGTGCAAAGAGATTTAATTGAGGGTCTTTCATCTCTTTCTTGAGAGCAGTGGTGGCCCAGTAGTAACGACCGTTACTTACGAGTTATAAGGTCGTAAGTTCGAAACCTGACAGGCGCTTTACTTTGTGTAAATCATTTCATCACCACTGCGTTCACAACGGTAAAGGAAAACATCGTGAGGAAATCGGCATGTCCTTCTATAGAGTAAACAATTCGAAGACATGTGACATATCATCACGACCCTTTTCAAAGAGGGGAGGCCTATGTCCCAGCAGTGGGAAACATAGGCTGATTATGCATCTCATTTTGCTGGGACAATACGCAAATAATCTCAAGTCACGTGTGGCTTGTATGAGTATTAGATCTGGGTTTTCTATTTCGATGAGGTAAGTACATATTTGTCACACAACCAAACGAGTAAACAGTATATTAGTAGGAATAACATAAATATAACATCACGCCTGTATACCCCGACGGATTAGGCAGATGTGTACAGTACATCATATTAGTAAAAATCACTACTAAAATTGCTTAATCGACTAGCTTAAGCATAATCAGCCTATAATGTTCCCACTGCTGGGACACCGTTTTGAGAGCAGTGGTGATAAAATTATTTGCACAAAGTAAAGCCTGCCTGGATTAGAAACTATGACCGAATCGAAATCACTGGTACCACCACTGCTCATTATGCTTAACCAACGTAATAATAGTAAAGCGAGAACGTTTCAATTCGAGAGCTATCAGCGCTCATGTAAATTGAATGTAAAGGTCATTGGCAGCCAGTAAATAAATATATTATATCTCATCTAATATAGACATATACATATAACAATCGATTCCCCTGTATCTACACTTCCTGCGATACTATTGGTCCTGCGGGGTAGTTGCGTAACACACTAACGGCAGGAATGGCTTTCAATTTGACAGTTCAACAACATTCATTGCGTTATTTACGTTGTTGAGCGGACAAATTTTTCGAACACATGAAGCAATGGATTAGGAGTATCCTTCGAAATGAGTCAAATTGAGACTGATAGTGTTACGGAAATAGGGTACCGGTTACCTACTGAAAATAACTACCTACATGACCTTACAGGACGGTTCAGACGCCAGCACATCAAGCTACTACAATCTGTCAAATTTCTTTAATAGATTTTCAACTTTATCGCTAAAGAATTAAGGTTCAAAGTTGATTGGGAAAATTTGACAGTTTTGGGTAGCTTGACCTGCTGGCGTCTGTACAATAATAAGGAGTTTCTTGCCCGTTTTTCTCTTAAGGAACCTACTACGCTTTAGAATGGGCAACCAGGTTCATCTTTCTTTGCCTGAAATTGATTTATCCTACTAATATTATAAACGCGTAAGTTTGTGAGGATGGATGGATGTTTGTTACTCTTTCACCCAAATACTACTGAACGAATTTTGATGAAACTTTACAGAAATATAGCTTATGCGTCAGACTAACACAGAATATTTTGAATCCCAGTTTCTCCACTGGATCGACAGTTATGCGGGTAAAACCGCAGGGCGCTGCTAGTTTAAAATAAATGCTTGGATTTTTGACTTTTTTAGGGAGGCACCTATAAAGGACATATGACATGTACCTTACCCCCAGAAAAGGATAAAAACAATATAATGCAATGTTGCCATATAATTACCAAATTAACACGTAGACATTACTGATAGATTTAACGGATTAAAGAAGCAAGTAAAGTTAGTTCAATTAAAGTTGATTATAGCCCTTTGATCAAAAGGGCTTTGTTTACGACAACAGCGATGTACAGTCACGAGCACCAATATGTCAACACTTGGCAACTTTCAATTGCGATTTTTTCGTGAAACAACGAATGCAACGTTGAAATACGACACATTACATAAAGGTATGAGTTCGACAATGCTATGTTCGTAACAACATAAAATTTCATTAAAAAATAAAGGAGTAAATCGCTTTTGAATAAGGCCGAGTGTGTACGTACTTTTGCTCGTGACTGTACAAGCAGGTATGATGCATTCTGTTGATGATCAAAAATAGATTTTCTCGGTCGGTCAGTGAGTACCTACGTTCATTGAATCAATTGTTTCCTTCCGCTCAGCCTGACTTCTGACATCTTCGTTTTTTTCTTTGATCAATTTATTGCTCTCTTCAAAGTCGTGATGGCCATTTAAAAATTCCCCTTTGGAACCTCTTTGTGGCAGATTTAGTTTTTTCTTTTCATTTTCTAATTGATTTCTTACTTCTTACGTAGATATGACTTAGCGGTTGCATTTAATATGGTATTCTCGTAATCGACTATTTAATGACATTTCATTAAAGTTAATTGCTTTCTTCAAATGTGCCAGTGTGCTTATCGGAATCCGAGTTCATAAAATTGTTTAGTTGTGTCATAAAAATGGGTATTTATTTCTTAAATCTGGAATTAATGTTGCTTGTGGATGTTGTAGATAAGATTTCGATGCAATAAGCTCGACAGGGTTTACTTTTGAACATATATTAGATACTTGTTTTGTCCCGCGGCTTTGCCCGAGAGCCGAAAATTATCCCACGGGAACATACTACCGAGATAAAAAGTATCCTATAACCTAACCTAGGTCATGGTTTACCTGTTCAACTTTTATGGCGTGAAAAGTTAACAAACAGACAGACAGAGTTATAATATAAATCATCATCATCTGCCTAGCCTTTTCCCAACTATGTTGGGGGTCGGCTTCTAGTTTAACCGGATGCAGCTGAATACCAGTATGTTACATGGAGCGATTGCCTATCTGATCTCCACAACCCAGTTACGATACCCCTTAGAGTTATACGTCTAATATTTATGCTGTTTTTTCTTTCTTACCTAAACGATTTTCTTTGAAGTTTTTAGTTCTGTAATAAGTGTGTAATAAATAATTACACAAGTGTTTGTATCGACGAAACGTTTAAATTTAATTATGCAAATCAATATTGATTGAAAGATTAAGGTTAAGGAACTAACAAGTCCAGAATTTCTGATTAGAGCCTTGTCTGTCAATCAAGAATCGTATCAGAATTATTAAATAGGTACCCTATAAAGGGCAGAAACGAAATTTGTAGTTGACTGGCATAAAGGTCGATTTTTTATTGATAAATTCGATCTTTTTTGGAAAGGAATGATAATAACATGAATAAATTACGAAGTGTCGGTTAAACGGAGATGGGGATAAGTGCGCGAGTTACAATTTTGAGTTCAAGCGTGACCGGTTTCATTTGACTATATTCATAAAAAAAAATGACACTTACCCCTTGATCGTTACACCATTGACCACTGCATCTTATGCATTCATCGCAGGTATAATCGTTTAAATCATTCTTCAGACATACGTTTCCGAAAACTTTCTGAATTGAAAGAAGCACTATCACCGAAAACCACACACTAGCCATAGTTCTCATGATTAATTTAGTAATTATTGCAAAATATCAACACTACCGAAGTACTATTCGTAAGAAACAAAAATGGCGAACTGATTTTTTTTTGTATATTAAAAAAAAATTCGAACTCAAAGACGCGATGTTGCGTTCGAAATCCAAAATGCGCGCGCTCGCTGACACGTTTGGGCACAGACTGTGTATGAAACGAACTAGTGTCAGACTGGCAGAGTGTTCAACCCGCGAACGAGATGAATCATCGCAAAGTCGCGGGCGTGCGAGGAAAATTCGCGGAAATTACTCTTTACGTGAGCGTCTCGTCAAGACGTCGTACGAGTAATAAATTGAATTCGTTCAAATTCTTTTCGTTCTTGTGATACGTCACGTATATAGCGTCTGGGGAACAATGGGAATTTATTGTTGATGGGTATTTCGCAATTCATTTAGGTATGATTATATTTTTATGCTAAGTAAGTTATCTTTTGATGTAGGTAAAGGGAAAAATAACAAAATGAGTAGTCGATGGTTGGATTTCAGAGAAAACTACCCACTAAAAATAAAAATATAATGAAAACTTTTTGAAGTACCTACAGACGCCAGCACATCAAGCTACTACAATCTGTCTTTCTCTAATAGATTTTCAACTTTATCTCTAAAGCATTAAGGTTGATTGGGAAAATTTGACAATTTCAGGTAGCTTGACCTGCTGGCGTCTGTACAATACAAAGTTTAATTGTGTCGCCTCTTTATTAATTAACTTCTTGAATCAATTTTCTTCCCAAGTCCGATTGTTCCTGTTTACTATCTGCCAGTGGGCTGGCCATGTTTGTCGAAGGACCGATGGCCGGTGGAGCAGACGATTCCTGTGGGGTAGTTGCGTAACACACAATCAGTAGCAATAAGTTTCATTTTGACAGTTCAACAACATTCATTGCGTTATTTACGTTGTTAAGCAGACAGTTTTCGAATATATGAAGCAATGGTTTAGCAATATCCTTCAAAATTATTGAGATTGATTGTGTGTTACGTAATTAGGGTGCTGGAGTGTAGAGACCGCGTATCGGCAAACGTAGTGTGGGACGCCCACCAGCTAGGTGGACCGAAGAACTAAAGAAGGTGACTGGGACAGACTGGATGCAGAAGTGGCGGAGGACGTGTTGTGGCGAAGCCTAGGAGAGGCCTATGTCCAACAGTGGACTGCAATAGGCTGAGTTGAGACTTTCGGGAAGTCGGAAATCACATACCTAATTTATGTGCTTCCTCACTACACTGAATAAATAATCTTAATGTTATGAAGGCGGCTAAGCGAGTCGGGAAGGTACTACCAATTCCGACTGGCTAAATAGGATCCTTATTTTCCTAAAGTCTATTCAAACGAATGTTTCAAATTGATGTTAATTCAAGTTAAACAAATATCAACTTTATTTTAATGGAAATTAAGTTGATTTCAGAGTGACTAGCACTATTGAAAAACTTATAAAAATGTTTGAAGTTGTAGGGTAAACTGACCTTTATTGTGTAGGAATTAAAGTTATTTTTCCATAAACTCATATTTGTTTACATTTTTGGCAAATAAATCGCGAATGCAGTTTATGTTTTATTACTTTATCCTGAATTGATTGACTATAGGCCCCCCGGCCTATAGTCAATCAAATAGGATTCAGGATAAAGGTTAGGTTAAAAATTAGGTTTGAACTCTGCACTAACTCTTCTATGCGATTTTATTTTTGATTCGTATTTTTGAACTTAGCTCTGAAGATCTAAGTTCAAAAATGTTTAACTTTTACTGAAACTTATACATTTTCTAGGACGGATATTTTCTTAAAAAAAAAAAAAACATGACTACACGCGGCCGTGAACTTTTTGCGGTATATGGTGTGGGCATTTTTTTACATACCCCTTGTCCTTGCCCTACAAAGTAAATGAAAAAAAAAATGTTTTGAATTAATACAAGAAAAGCCTAAAATTCGGCGTAAATTCCCTGGGGTAACCGTGCAATCGTGCCGCATTAAAATTACCTACCTACCTAAGGTAATTTTAATGCAGCACGGTTGCCCGGTTCGCGCAGTGGCCGAAGAATTGACTTCTGCGCTTCGGATTGTGGGTTTACTTCCCCCAATGAATATATAGGTAGTGCCTTCTGCAGTATGGCCTTAATCTACATGTGAGCAACGGTTAGAGGCGTTACAATAATATGAAAAAAACATAAAATATCACACAAAATGCACACACAATGCTCGTAGCTCAGTAATCTAATTAGTATTTTCATAATGTTTTCAGGCTTCAGCAGGTACGTAGTAAGTCACCATAGTCATTGTAAGGGGCCATTCATAAATTACGCCACATGCTAAGGGGGTCAACAAAGTGTGACGTCGTGTGACAAGGGGGAGCGGGTTGTGAATCATAAGCCTTGTGACGTCACATATATAAATGATATGTATAAATTTTATATTTACTACTATTAAGTACTAGCTTCAGCCCGCGACTTTGTTCGCGTGGAATTCGTAAGATACACAATATACTAAAATAACAGCCACATTTTTATAGAAGCCCCGTCGGCCCCCGTCTCATTTACTTCGTTTTTCGTTTTGCTCGTAGCGTTATGTTAAGTTGCTTATAGCTTTTCTCAAGAATTGGGCTATCTCATGCAAAAATGATTTTTAAAATCCGATTGGTAGTTCGAAAAATTACCGCGTTCAAACCAACAAACAAACTCTTCAGTTTTATTATTAGAAGATTTTATTATGTAGATATACATTGAATCTCAAAACTTCAAATCAATCGAAAATCTTTTAAACATAACCAAAGTTAATAAGCCTATTACAACAAGGTTTAATTTAATTTTGTTACAATAATACGATTCATATTACAATAAGGATTAATCAAATTGCAAAATTTGTGTCGTCACACCAGCGGGGTAGGTAATTGCGTAACATACTAACAGTAGGAATGTCTTTAATTTTGACAGTTCGACAACATTCATTGCGTTATTTATCTTGTTAAGCAGACAAATTTTTCGAACATATGAAGCAATGGATTAGCAATATCCTTTAAAATGATTCAGATTCTGATTGATAGTGTGTTATGCAATTAGGGTGCTGGTCACATTTATGGATGGGCCCTAATACAAAAGAAGACACTTGACATTACCTACGCCTATTGCACCACGCCACGGTAATGGTATCTATTACCGTGACCACACGGTATCAATTCTGTATCACTAATGATGCCGATTCTTATAATTTACGCACCACTATTGGTTAAAATTAAGACTTTTGTATTTTTACCTATTGTAGCGACCTTTTTTATATTTAATTAATTATTTATGGTTTTTTACTCTTTTTACATGTGGTAAAAAATAAATGTCAGTTGCGTCAGCGACACGTAATTTTATTGACCTATATTATAATACGGTCCACATTTTTGGCCTACACCTATAATGAAGCAAATACCTCATAGCTTTGCATAGTAAACCCATATAGAAGTAGCTATCATAGGTATTATTTGCTTACGAATCTGATTTGTCTTGTCTTGTCTTGTCTTGAGTCTACTAGATAAGCTTCGACGGAATAACTTGGCAACCATAGAGGTAATATGTACTAACGTACAGTACATATTACCTCTATGATAACAACACAACAATATGCGATCACATTCGCAAGAAGCTGGCAATATCATCAATTCATCACAACAGTAATGTTTTCTAATTGTTTGTCTTATTTGGTTTCAGTATAATATTCGTGTAATATTTATAATTGTATATAATTGTGCTTATATATTTATATATAATTAGGCATAAATAAATAAAATTGTACATTAGGCATATACATAGATTATATGTTTAGTTTTAATAGGTTTGAAGTAGGAAAGTATGGGACACAATTAATGATAGATGATTTAAAGTTTTATAATTCTAGTATAATGAAGTCCACATATAAAGAAACACGATAATATACAATGTATGATGGAAGGTGAATGTCTGTACAAGGAATATGAATTGAACTGCTATAATTAATTAAGGAAAATATATTTCTTATGGAGAAGAGAAAAGCCACTGACGTTTTATATTATGTCAAGTCACCAACTCCTCTATGGTGACTCACCAAAGAGTACCAACGCTACAGGGTTTTGCGTCCCTTTATGTTTAAAAATATTTATTCCTCAATTTTTCACAATAGCACCTACCACTGTTTCTCTCTGCATCACCCAAAGGTTCAGCCGATCGATTCTGTAAAAATCTTACAGTGAAAAGTTATGTGAAGTGAGCTTAGAGTGAGCTGTCAATAGTGTCAATCCCTAGCATTAGTTGGAATGACAGCTCACTTCACCTAAGCTTTCACGGTGAGATGGTTACAGAATCGCAATGCTGTACACAAGGGGGCCTAAACCTGTTTAGGCCCCCTTGTGCACAACACACGCTTAGACAAAGCTTTCTTACTCTAAGACACATGTCTGTTTTTCATATTCCGTGTATCACTATCTATGGAAGCTTATTGACAGACGTTATTTATTTTTGAGGCAACCGTAACAAAAGGAAGTCAAATATTCTACATCAGTGGGTTTGAAGGCAAGCCCTCGCTCGGTCCGAAGACCTTGTGGTGCGACAATTAAGCGCGAACTCCAACGGCTGGCTACTCGCGTGGGACGACGGCGACTGGCGCTCGGTCGTCAGGAAGAGGTGGTCCTGGGAAGGGACCTCATTCCCCGAGTAGCGGCGTCTGTGTGCGACAGGTGAAACCTGTCGGGCCTCCTCGCGTCATCGCGAGACGAATCTCTAAGCGATAGACGGGATCCACACAATAAGCTCCCCCAGGCAAATTGTGCTTCACATGGGGGTGGATTTAGGGTAGCTCCACCCTGGTACTACTTTACTGCGTAGAAAAGGACTCCCCAATTCAAGTTCATCGAACCTGTACCTATACAACGCGCAAGGAAAACATCGATAGCGCGATGTAGAATTTTCGCATTATAAATCATTTTAAATCGCCAAATTGTTTACAATTCATCATGAATTTTCAATATAAAATGTTACTTAATCTTAAAATTAATTACTCTCAACGGAATTAGCTGTTTTATGTGAGTTAATGGCAAAATACCGACGTAAATGCTTCAGGAGCGACAGTAACGCCATCTTGTATCGCTATGAGAAACTACTACGTAGTTGTTTTTTTTTGTGTGTGTTATATATGTGTGCATGCGGCACACACCCGCCATGTTATTTTTTATGAATACACGTCAGTACGCTAACAGCAAGCAGAGGTTTCACTTGTCCCCATCCCACGTATCTATCAGTGGCGACGAGTACCTTACGTTAAAAAAAAAAAAAGCAGTAACGGAAAATGTCCAGTGCAGTATTCGGGATTTTGTCATCGTTTGACCATAATACCCAGTCTTGGGAAACGTACAAGGCTCGGATTTCGCAGTGGTTCATCGCGAATGACATAAATCCGTCTAAAGATACGGCGGGAACAAAGCGACGAGCGATTCTACTTAGCGCGCTCAGC
The DNA here is from genome assembly GCA_951799955.1 of Apamea anceps. Classification (NCBI taxonomy): domain Eukaryota; kingdom Metazoa; phylum Arthropoda; class Insecta; order Lepidoptera; family Noctuidae; genus Apamea; species Apamea anceps. The sequence goes on along the minus strand of OX637505.1, from coordinate 6,760,658 downwards.
GATGGCACGTACAAACTGGCAGCTGACCTCGCTCTGCCAAAGCAGCTGCAGGACGTGCCATACGAAGATATCGTCGGATTGCTGGACGAACACTTCACTCCCAAGCGCTGTGGGTTTAGCGAGCGGTTCAAGTTTTACGCGGCTACGCAGCAGACGGGAGAAACGTTTAGTCAGTGGGCAGCGCGCCTGCGCGGGTTGTCGGCGCACTGCGGTTTCACTAACGTGGGCGAAGCTCTCCGAGACAGATTCGTCATGGGAATGAGTTCTGGGCCGGAGAGGGATAAGCTCTTCGCACAGGACCTTAAGGACCTGACCCTGGCTAAAGCCGTGGAGTTGGCGGAGAGTATACATTGCGCGCGCGCGGGCGCGGCGGCCGCGCAGCCATCGCAGGTACATGTCGAACAGCTGCACAAAATTACACAAGCACGGCAGCGAGCGAACACCCCTGAACGCAGCTCCGCAGGTGATAAAGTGCAGTGTCAAGTGTGTGGTTATTACAACCACAAAACATCTCAGTGTCGTTTTAAGAAATCCAAATGTAAAAAGTGCAAATCGGTCGGTCATTTACGCAAAATGTGTAAAAATGTAAAGTTCATGGAAGCGGGTGACGTGGATGAGGGCGATGACGGTGAGTGTTTTAATATTCGTTCTGTGAAAGGTGAGCCTATGGTCGAAACGATTTCAATTTCGGGAGTTCAACTTAAATTCGAAGTAGACAGCGGTTCAGCCGTTACAGCGATCTCCGAGAGCACGTACAAAAAATATTTTACGAATGTGCCATTGTCATTAACAAAAAAACGGTTATTTTCTTACACCGGCGATAATATTCCGTGTTTGGGGGTAGTACTCTTACCAGTTACTTACGCGCAGCAAACACATTCGCTTAGTGTATATGTCGTACGGAATGCCGCTGCGGAGATATTAGGTCGCGATTTTATTTCTCTGTTCAAGTTAGAACTCTTACCGGTTCGTTATTGTAAACAAACCAACGAAAGTAGTGAAATCGTGTGCAGGCTAGAAAAACAATACCCATCGGTCTTTTCCGATAAATTAGGACGATTTAATAAATATAAAGTTAGTCTACAATTAAAAGACAACTCGAAACCGGTTTTCATTCGCGCGCGGCCGATAGCATTCGCTTTACGAGAAAAAGTAGACAAGGAAATAGATCGTTTGTTGTCATTAGGCGTGTTAGTGCCGGCGAGTCATGCGCAGTATGCTTCACCGATCGTACCGGTATTAAAGAAATCGGGGTCGATTAGGATTTGCGCCGATTATTCGACAGGTATAAACAAACAGCTGGTTGTCGATCAGTATCCTTTGCCTACTATAACCGAGTTGTTTGCGAAATTGCACGGCGGTCAACAATTTACAAAATTAGACCTGTCACATGCGTACAATCAGTTTGAATTAGATGAGAAATCGCAGGAGTTAACTTGTATCAATACGCATCGTGGAATTTTCAAATATACAAGAATGGTCTTTGGTCTTTGTTCAGCACCGAGTTTATTTCAGCGGGCCATGGAGAGCATGTTAGCGGGCGTGCCGGGCACTCTGTGTCTGCTGGACGATGTGCTCGTCACGGGCGAAAACACGGAACAGCACTTGCTTAGGCTCAATGAGGTGCTGAAAAGATTACAAGACGCAGGCCTCACACTGCAAAGGGAAAAGTGTGAGTTTTTTTAAAGATGAAGTCGATTATCTGGGTTACGTAATTAATAAAGACGGCCTAAACAAATCACCGCTCAAAGTCAAGGCTATGGTAGAAGCACCGGTACCCACGAACGTAAATCAGCTGCAATCTTTCTTGGGGTTGATAAATTATTATAGGAATTTTGTTCCCAACGCGTCTAGCATATTAAAACCGCTATATGATTTACTGAAAAAGGAAGTTAAATGGGTTTGGTCAGAAGAACATAATAAAGCGTTTGTCACCATTAAGGAATGTCTGGCTTCAGAACAGGTATTAGCCCATTTTAACCCGGCCGCGCAATTGGTGCTCACTGTTGATGCAGGACCAGCTGGATTAGGGGCGATATTGTCGCAGATCGACGCCGACGGCGAACGTCCGATATCTTTCGCGTCGCGAACTTTAAACGCGGCAGAGAAACGATATTCGCAAATCCAGAAGGAAGCGACCGCGATCATTTTTGGGGTACGCAGGTACCACCAGTATTTGTACGGCCGTGCCGTACCGTTCACCCTCCGGACGGACCACAAACCCCTTTTATCGATTTTTGGCCCGTATCGTGGCATACCGGAAGTGTCCGCGAACAGGCTGCAACGATACGCTATGTTTTTAAGCGGTTACAATTTTAACATTGAATACGTTCGGAGCGCTGACAATAGTGCAGATTTTTTATCGCGAGCCAGCCTGCCCGAGCGGGCGGGGGCGCGCGCGGCGGCGGGGGGCGCGCTCGACGGCGCCGCACAAGACATACCCGATCGCGCCTCGTACATTAATTTCGTCGTAGAAGGTAATTTACCGGTAACACTAAACCAGTTGCGCGAACAAACTCAAAAAGACGCAACTTTGCAAAAAGTGATTCATTACATCTTAACCGGTTGGCCTACGAAAATGGTAGATGTAACCCTAAAACCGTTTCACTTATGTAGGTTACAACTTTCTTATGAAGATGGCTGTGTTATGAGGGGCCACAAGGTAGTTATCCCCGGAACCCTTCAAAAAATGGTGTTAACAGAACTTCACCGGTCACATCTAGGTATAGTAAAAACAAAGGCGGAGGTCCGGTCTAGGTTCTGGTTCCCCGGGGTTGACGCGGCACTGGAAAGCATGATAAATTCGTGTGATGTGTGCCTACAGCTGCGCCCGACGCCGGCGCGCGCGCCTCTCGCGCAGTGGCCGTACCCGCCGCACCCGTTCCATAGAGTACATTGCGATTTCCTCGGCCCAATCAACGGTAACACATTTTTAGTTATTGTAGACGCATATACGAAGTGGGCAGAAGTGTATAATATGAAAAACGCGTCCACATCTGCAGCAACAATCGAAAAATTGTGCGATTTTATGTCTAGGTTCGGAATTCCGCATACATTGGTTAGTGACAATGGCACGGCATTTACATCGCGTGAGTTTGAGACTTTTTGTGCACTGAACGGTATTTCGCATGTGACGTCACCGCCATATAATCCTGCTAGCAACGGACAGGCGGAATCCTACGTAAAAATAATTAAGAAGGGCATTAAAGCTAGTATGCTTAGCGTCAAAGGAGTACAGAATTCGTATAAAAATCTTTTAAAATACTTATTTGATTATAGGAATTCAGTACATACGACAACTGGGGTTTCGCCAGCCGAGCTAGTATACGGCCACAAACTCAGGTCACGCTTGGACTTGATAAACCCTCATGTGCCGTCGCCCTCATCTCCGTCGCTCGCTAATGTTGTACGTAAAAAACAGTATTCACAGAATAAGGCATCAGGAGGCCAAAATAAACAGTGTTTCTCTCAGGGAGACCACGTAATGTATAAGAAATATACAGCAAACGGTAAATTTACATGGTGTCGGGGTACAATTGTAAAGAAAGTTGGCAAAATCGTGTATATAATAAGAGACAATATCACTTCAATGACTTTTAAAAAGCATAAAAATCAAATAGTGGCGTATAAGGGCTATGACAGCGCGCATTATGACTACGCAGATATAGACATGGAGATCCAGTGCGATGACTCATCACCCGATGTCGGTCGAGCACCGACGGAGGACACGCAACCAATCGCGGAGGGGGAGAGGAGAGATGACCCTGTTATTGAGCTTCATGACAGCCATGACCAGGCAGTGCCGGGTGGTGATACGCATGACTCATCTATGACAATACCAGGTTCCGACCGGTCGGATGATGACGAATTCCAGGAGGCTTTGCCTGACCTAGAACCTACCGTACAGTCAGCAGAGCCCACACAAGGGTCCAGCAGTGGTACCCTGGCAACCGCCTCTCGGTCTAAACGCACTCGTCCTGTGGTTAATTATAGACAATACTTTTAGGTTAAGACAATTGTTATTGTGTTCTCAATTGATGTGTATCTAAACTAAGGGGAGGAATGTTATATATGTGTGCATGCGGCACACACCCGCCATGTTATTTTTTATGAATACACGTCAGTACGCTAACAGCAAGCAGAGGTTTCACTTGTCCCCATCCCACGTATCTATCAGTGTGGAAAATAATTATGTCGTCATATTTTACCTCGTATCAATCGTCATAAACAGACTGTGTCATAGTTTAATAAGTTTTTAGATAATAGCGTAAATTATTAAAATAGTAAAAAAATAGTATTCAGAGGAGCAGTGGTGACTCAGTGGTGTCGGCCCCGACTGACTAGTTGTGGTTTGAACCCAGGCAGGCACTTTATGCTTTGTATATTTAATTTCATCACCATTGTTCTCAAAATGGTGAAGGAAAACATCGTGAGGAAATAAGTATGTCCTAGACCCAAAAAATTCAAATTCATGTGACATCCACCAACCCGCCTGGTAGATTATGGCCCACTCCCTTTCACAGAGAGGAGGCCTGTGTCCCAGCAGTGGGAACAATAAAGGCTGATTAGGCTATTCAGAGGTTACATTTATGTATAATATTATTGTTTGATTAATTTATTCATCTAAAGTAGGTACAGTTAGCCTAAAAATATGTATACATAGACAAGAAATCATTTTATTGTTTACAATTTGTGTTTCATAATAATACATATTAATGTGTAGGTAGCTACAATTAGGTAAGTACCGAATGTGTAATAGGTACGTTTTGTAGCTAAAACTACTCATTGATACCGTATTATGGAACAAAGATTGAAGACAATGAAATGAATTCTTGACGATGTAAACAACTTTTTAGACGAACTGTACCCGAACCTAATTATTAGGTACGTATTTTTAAAAGGGGCAATAGTTACGTAAACAAGATGTTTAAAAATCTAAAGCGGTTTGTAAAGCATCATAGTTTTCTCCATCGCAAGAAAATAACATTTTAATATTATTTATTTATTTATTTCTTTAATTAAGACGGTGTAAAACCAATTACAAAAATTAAAGACACAGTTTGTATATATGTCGCAGATGGATTGTAGAATCCGCTGTCTTATAAAACAGCTCCGTTATGTAAAACAACGTTCAGCTGGATTGTCATTGTGCTACGTTTTACAAAACTGCTACGTCTGCTACCGACGTTTAGATGTAATGCAGAATGGTTCATCAGTCACAGTTAGCGTCTTTTATAAAATGCTGATCACTTTTAATTAATATTATTCTTAAAATCACTGTTTTCACTTGACTTAAGGTTAATTTCTACCCGTATTATTTATTTCTGTTTCGCTTGTACCTATTTAATTTTGGACGCCATTATTGTTGCTACGACACACAGAGCCACGAACGACCAAAATTTAAAAATAAAATCTATATTTGACGTTACATTTCACATTGTTTTACAAAACCGCTAATCGTTGACCGGCGCGCGGCGTTGCCTTGATAAATGCAAAATGTTTATGCAATTCTGCGTGTTCAAGTTCAGTAATTATGAAAAAATGCGGTACATTGATCAGCAGTGCGATTCTGTAACCATCTCACAGTGAAAACTTAGGTGAAATGAGCGTGGAGTGAGCTGTCATTCCAAATAATGCTAGGAATTGACACTATTGACAGCTCACTCTAAGCTCACTTCACGTAACTTTTCACGGTAAGATTTTTACGGAATCGATCGGCAGTTGTTTTACGTAACGGAGCTTTTTGTAAAACAGCGGTTTTGTAAAACAGCGGTTTGTAAAACAACGGATTCTATAATCTATCTGCGACATATACACATGCACATAAAAGAGAAAATATAAAATCATCAAGTTCAGGTAAAAAGTTAACAAGACACACACAATCATCATTCACACACGCACACACACCCCCACACTCGCACACACACCCCCACACTTCACTCACACACACATCACATTGTTTCTTCCTTCCTGGGTAGGGGTGTGGGAGTGTATTTGGCTCTGACCAAAAACGATGTCATACAAAAAACAAAATTTCAAGTATTTGTTTCAATTACCTCCCCTGAGTATTTAATATTATGAACATGTCCTCTTTTTCAGCTGTAAGCTCAGATTTTCGCATTAATTTTCAAGTAACAGTTTTGGTATAGATACCCGCATATTTATTATTATTTATTTATTACTTAAAATCTCCCTTGCAACTACCATTACAGAATACGGGTACAGGTGTATGTATTTACTTAGCCAATGCGACAGTGAACCATCGTCGTGTGTTACTATAAACCTGCGGGTTTTGTCGTTATACGTAGTTAACAACGATACAACGAACGATACACTTTCAGATATCTGAAACATAATCCTCCTTATTCATAGACGTTGCTTAACGATAGTAGTAGTGATAAGCGACTGTTTAACCATACATTGGCGCAGATTCCCTTGTTCACAAACTAAACTAAATTTAAGTTCAATGCATCTTTTTGTTTCTATTTAATTTAGAAAAGGACAGAAGATAAATATTAGTTTAGTCCTGTCAAACTAGTCAGCGCCTGACGTAAATTGACGTATTTTTAGCAGCCATGTTTTTAATCACGTCTAATCTGTCTATGGAATATCTTATTTTGACAGGAGTAAACTAATATTTTTATCTTCTGTCCTTTTCTTAATGAAATAGAAAGAAAAAGATGCACAGAACTTTAATTTAGTTTAGTTTGTGAACAAGGGAATCAGGGCCTATTGACTTTTGAACGTCACTTAACTTTAATCATCGTTTATAAATAAACCCCAATTTGTTGTACAAGTACAAAGAAATTGAAATAAATAGAAAATTAAAAGTCGCTCTATATAAACTTCTGGTATGTAAAGTGATAAAGCAGTATTTTACATGGAGAACCATGTAAAATATCTGGTTTATCGCTCGATGTAAAATACCAGTATTTAGCTGACATGACACTGATGAAATGCGGTTCGAAGTTGTGTATTAACAATTTATTGCTAAAGTCATGTGAACAGGCGTTTGATATAAAATAAGAATAATTTATTATGTAGTTCATTGTTACAAAATAAATTTCCAAAAATAATAACATTGTATGCTTACTGTAACTAACATAGTTATTTGAACAGTGGTCCACAAACTAGGCAGTACCTGTGTCTTGGGAGCCTTGAGAGTTGCGTTCTGATCTTAAATCTTATTTCAGGATGTTTTAAAATGGGCAGAATACCTAATTCAAAAAAAAAAAAAAAAAACAAAAAAAATGTAAATAAAAGAGAAGATTTAATGAAAAAAATATCATAAAATTAGATTGTACTGTCCTGTTAGCTATAGATTTACGGCCGAACCCAATAACTTATCTACATATCACCAGTTTTGACCTACTGGAGGTAGAATAATCTAGGAATCCTACCGGCCCACGCTATCTATTGATGGTAGGCATACCGCTAATAGCTATTTGTATGAAAAAGCCAAAATATGCGCCCCTCTAGCATAACATGTTGACAGCTATTTGTTTGACAGGACTGTTACTACAGATGACAATCATTTAAATCATGTCCAATTCAAGTGAAAGTATGTACATACGTTAAGCGAAAGTGATTTTGAAATCGTAACAGAGTTACCCGATTGGAAAAATGATTTTGAGATGAAAACTTCTAAATCTTCAAATTGAACTGAAATAAAACCTCATTTAAAAGTAACCTCAACCAGGTTTGGTGTTTCTTATGTCAAACTGTCAATTACGTTTCATTCCTCCTCTCCAGCGTTAACAATTTGTTCAACAAATGCAGTAGATCTTGTATAATGTACTACTTACTTACAGACTTTTAATTTTATTATTAATCATAACTTAATCCAGGCATTTAAAAATTTAAAAAAGAAGTTTTTTATAAAAATTCTGTAACGGAACGCACGGAAGGAGAAAATTATAAAACTTTATAGAACCATATCTATTGTTGTCGCTAGACAAGCCTTTATTGATGATTGTCAGACAGATATGATTATACTGGTTATCATAAGTAGCTATCTGTCTTTAACTGAAAATAGGTTATTGGGTTCGGCCGTTAAACAATAAGAAAGACAAAATACTTGGGGCTAATCACTAAGTGCTAACACAGTTCGAACAAAGCTTAAAATACACTTTTAACGGATCCCTCTTGAAACGCGGGGTTATTAACCGTAGTGGTGGGTGTTTTGTACAGCGGGTTGTGGCTAGGCCCTAAAGTATCCTCTTGGCTCTGCTGTTTGAACTTGAGGTACTCGTGGCGATCCCGAGCGTCAGTCAGCAGCTTCCAGGCGATCAGTGTGCCGGCACCGACCACAAGGAGTGTCAAGAGAAATATGCCGCCGAATACTGGAAAAATATAATATTTTTTTATCTTTTTTCATTAAGCTTAAATAATAAAAACAAGGGAATACGCACGGCCTCCGGCGGAATTGTGTCTGGAAGATGGGCTGGTCAGACTGGCCGAGGCGTGGCAAAAACGGAAAAATTTTAAAAGCGTCAGTTGTCCACAAAGAATCAACTGATTTCAAAGCAAGTTTATTGGTGAATTTGGTCAGATTGGAGGGGTACGACCTGTATACAATTTTCAAATTCACCAAAGACGAGAACAAAGAATACTTCGATACGCTAGTGCTAAAATACAATGATCATTTCGGTTCGGTAAAGGTTGTCTTTAAAAGATCGCTCTTACCGATCAGACAGCCCATTGTGTCACCTTTTATAAAATTGTATATATTTATGTTCTGTTATTTGTATGGTGTACAATAAAGAGTATTCTATTCTATTCTATTCTATGTCGGAACTAAAAAGAAAACTACGATGGCTTGATTCAAGTTTTTCACGTCCCATGTAATAGTGGCGAGCCATTTACTATTAATTAAACCCAGTAAAATTTTATCGTACTTGGGAACTCAGAAAACTACTTTCAGCAGTCACGCTTTCGCTAGAAGGAAAAGTAAGTTTCGGTACTACACTGAAACTACCTGAGTATACTCACAGATATAACTTGGAGCACAATCCTTTTCTTTCGCCACTACCAACTCCACACTATAATGAGTGTCGTTGTATCGGTAGACAAAGCTCGTCTGGCAGCCGATTTCCACCTTCACGTTACTGCACAAATTCCATAAACTACTATTCCTGTGCTCCTCCGTTAAGGACTCTACTACTTTTACCATCATATGTTCATTGCAGGAGCTGCAGTCCTCATTTCCAGTTCCTTGACATTTAGCGCAGCTCTTCAGCTTTCCGCATTGCCTTTTTTTTTTTTTTTGAGGTTGGGAAAGCATCAAATGACTCCTCCCGCTCTGGGTGGAGCAGGAGGGAGTGTCAGACTCTTACTGACTAAAACCCACCCGTGTTCCTTCCTTAGCCCTTTATGTTCCAGGGCAGCGGTAACCCTTCTGGACAATCCCGCTACCCTGGCAGGCTACGGCCCTATGGGGCCCCGTCTCTCATGCTGACATCTCTTTGAGGCGCGCGTGGAACACAACACGCCGTCCGGCACGGGCCTGGTCCTGATCGGACGGTGAGTTACCCATTACTCACCGCCCGCAGGCCCACGCCTACGGTGGCCGGGAGTCGTCACGCGGCTCCCGACGCCCGGAGCGTCTCCCGCAGCGGCTGAGGCGTGAGGTGCGCAAGGCGCGTTCTCTCGCCCACCCCGCCACCTCCTTCGCTAGCATGACTGCTTCGCAGAAGGAGGCGACTGCCTCCCACTCCCTCTCGCCCCGGACCATGGCTTGAACTAGGGCCGGTTTCTGACTAACTGACCGACTATTTAATTTTGACAATTCAAAAGTGCCTGTAAATGGTTTAATTGAAATAAATGATTTGAGTTTTTGAGTTTGAGTTTGAGTTCATTGCAGGAGCTGCAGTCCTCATTTCCAGTTCGTTGACATTTAGCGCAGCTCTTCAGCTTTCCGCATTGCCTTTCGTGGCAGTCCGTGCAGGGGCTTATTTGGCATTTATTGGTCTGGCTGTTTCGGGCATCCCATTCAGCGATTGGATCGCATTGGCATACACCGCACACGCATTGTCCACGGTCATTACAAAGCTGTAAGATTATTCTCAAGTGAATATAGAAGTCAGAGTGATACCTACATATTTACCAACGTATGCACAGGGAAGTTTATTTGCTTATTTAACATGAAGCCTACGTTATGCAATACATTGGAGCATTATAACGTTTTAGCGCCCAAACAGTGTCTGGATGGTTCAAGTTTTAATCATCATCTGCTTAGCCTTTTCCTAACTATGTTGGGGTCGTTTTCCAGTCTACCCGGATGCAGCTGAATTTTACATGGAGAGACTGCCTATCAGACCTCCACAACCTAGTTACCTACTGGGTAATATGACTTTCGGGCTTCTGCCAACCCGTAATGACAGTCAAAGATCCACGAAAGACAGCTGGGACCAACGGCTTAACGTTCTCGGTTCTTGGTATGTAAAGATGGTCATCGATCCACAGACCAACCGCGGCAAGCGTAGCTTTACCTGATCGATCGACCTGTGCGGCTGTTATTATTTAGCCACAAGTTCTAATATCACTTCCAGATAATGCATTCATCGGGTAACCAAATTATATGGATCTAACTAAGAGTAGGATCTCATACTCACACTGGTGCTCTTGTCTACTTTACAACCCTTGTCTGGTTTGTAACAGTCGCAGGCGTCACCGGACCAATCAGCGGAACATTTACATTTTTCACCACAATCACATTCACCGTTCCTTGGGCCACCGCATACGCTCTCAGGTGAACTCCATGTACTACGGGGACAGCTGTCCATGGTGCACTGGCAAAATTTACCGTTGTACCTAAGAAGTAAGGGCCGATTTGATAAGGAATTCAGAACTTCATAGAAATTTCAGTCTCGCAGCAAAAGATAAGAAAAGAATATTCTTCTGATTTAGGTGTTTAGTTCCGGTCTGATAAAGAGGCAGTCCACCTTTGCCTCACTACAGAGTTAAGGTGATAGTATAGTATATAGTACGGTTGTAAAAAACTTTTTAACAAAAAATTGAACCGCCGAAAAAACTGAAAAACAAAAAATAATAAACCTTTTTTATTTAACCTTAATAAGGTAAGTTCTTAAACTAATGTAAGTATACCTAAGTACCTAATTTTGAGTCGGCGCCAAACAATCAATAAACAAAGGTCACTAAATTGCCTTAAATTTAAACGGCGCGCAGCGCCGACTCAAAATTATTTAGGTATACTTACATTAGTTTAAGAACTTAGCTTATTATGGTTAAATAAAAAAGGTTTATTATTTTTTGCTTTTCAGTTTTTTCGGCGGTTCAATGTTTTGTTAAAAAGTTTTTTATTTTATAGTTTTTTGTGGCTATACCTAATCTACTAATTGTTTGCCAAAGGGCAGGAGGCATATGTGGCACTGAATAGAGTAATAATACACCACTCAGCATTAAAATCTGTGAGTGAATAATAAATCACCCCTATTTTCCCAACCTTAGGGTTGGATTTTCTTTTTCAAATTTATATGGGACCAACTTTGGGGTATACCCTTTCCAATAAAAAAAGAATTATCAAAATCGGACTACTCTGTAAAAAGTTATGCTTGGTCATACATTAAAAAAAAATATACGTGTCGAATTGAGAACCTCCTCCGTTTTTTTTCGTCGGTTGAAAATACCCTTAACGAAGCCGAGAGGGTCACTTGTTCTTACCGTTATTATAATCTCCCGTTAATTTTGCCATACCTTCGGGAACTTTCTGGTTAGGAAGATATTGAAGGTCGAAGTTCCAACTGTTTTACGAATACAAGCATGAAAATAAGTACAGGGTGGGCAACTTAGAGGTATACAAATCTCAAAAAAATCAAATCAAATCATCTTCTTGCCGCCATTTTGTTTTGGCGGCAAATTTGTTATGGAGCGTTTTACGACTGAACAAAGTGTTTTAATTATTAAAATATTGTACTCAACCTAATCATGTATTGCGGAAACTCTAAGAAAATTGCGGCAAGTTAGTAATAACTCGTTTAGTGATTAAATTTGAGCAGCATGGCATTGTAACAGACAAAGTAGTTTTCTTACATCAACTGAATCAGTTGGGCTCAGGAAACATGTGGTTCCAACAAGACGGGGCCACATATAATACGACAACAACGAGACATTGAAAAGAACGTTTCCGGGTCGATTAATTTCGAGAAACGGTGACATTGATTGGCCCCAAGATCCCCGGATTTGACAGCTCCTGATTTTTTTTTTGTGGGGCGATTAAAGGGGCGTGTCTATGCTAACAGGCCAATGAACCTTCAAGAATTAAAACAAAATATCTGAAACACAGCCACTGAAATAACGCAGGAAATGTGTGAAAATGTCATGAAAAACGCAGTGAAAAGAATTCACACCTGCCATGCTGCTAGAGGTGGACATTTGTCTGAGATTATTTTCCATACTGAATTGCCGGCCCTAAATACTATATTTAAATAAAAATAATTAATATTTTTTATATTTCATAGAATACATTTTTTTAAATAAAGTGTATTATACCTCTTATTTGCCCACCCTGTATTAAAACTTGGTACATGGTAGTGCACAATGTTTACATTGTGCACTACCATAAAATGCTAAATTACTTAGTTTGATGTACAGACGCCAGCACATCAAGCTACTACAATCTGTCAAATTTCTTTAATAGATTTTCAACTTTCGATTCGATTCGATTCGCAAAATGTCTACTATATGCCGACGATCTAAAGCTAGCTGCGCAAATCAGAACAGAGGTGGATTGCGAACTCCTACAAAAAGATATCGATACCGTCTATGAGTGGAGCATTGCGAACAAGTTGTTGTTTAATATTAGTAAATGCAGCGTTATGACTTATGGTCGAGGGTTGAGACCGATAAAATACGTTTATAATTTGGGGGGTATAGTGATCACTCGTGTCACCAGCGTTAAGGACTTAGGAGTGACTTTCGACCGCAGTCTGACATTTAGAGACCACGTGTCTGCCCTTGCAAAGGAATCCTTCCGGCGTCTGGGATTTGTCTTGAGGAACGCTCGTGACTTTCGCAATCCCAGTGTTATTAAACTGCTGTACACCACTTTGGTTCGGAGTAAACTCGAGTCCAGCGCCTGTGTCTGGCATCCACATACTGCGTCACTGACACTGATGCTTGAGAAAGTTCAGAAAACCTTCCTGAGATTCTTGTATCAAAGGCTGTACCATTACTTTCCATTCATGTACCCAACGAACTATCTTCTAGGGGTGTTGGGCTTCAATTCGTTGGAGGTAAGAAGGGGCTTTGATCAGCTCACGATTGCCTGTAAAACCCTAAGCGGTCGTATTGACTGCCCTGAGCTCCACGGACTTTTCTGCTGCCTATTTGTGCCCGAAAAATACCTTGGGCACCGTCAATGCCGCCGTCATAACCTGTTCGCACTACCGCTATCTAGATCGGTTGCTAGAGCTGAATCCCCGGTATGTCGAACCCTAAGGATGCTAAACGCCCTCTTGACTGCCGACCCTGAATGTGATGTGTTTGCTGATGAATGGAAGAAAATAATGCGTGCCTGTCTGGTGTTTTGTGAGAGACAGTATGCGAGGGTGTCCACTGTTACATGGTAGTTTATGTTATTTTATGTTGTTTCTAATTTAATTAACCATTTTCGCAAATAATTATTAATAATTTTATCCACGAATTGTACATCTTTGAATTTGAATTTAATTTTTGTATTGTATGTTATTTGAATGCTTATTTTATTTTAATCTTTATAATTCTATGTTAATTAATGTAATTGGACCTGTGCCGTTTTAATTAACTATAAATAAATAAATAAATAAATAAATAAATAAATAATAAATAAACTTTATCGCTAAAGTATTAAGGTTCAAAGTTGATTGGAAAAATTTGGCAGTTTCGGGTAGATTGATCTGCTGGCATCTGTAGGTGCATCTTGTTGCTTAGATGTTTGAAATAATCATTCTAACAGTATAAAGTAATCAAACATTTATGCACCAAGTTGTAAGCAAGTGTTACTCAGAGAGAAATATTTGCCCTTCCCCCTTGAGAGAAAACCTAGATCCGCGCTTGATCCAAAGTCATATTCAAACTACATAGGTAGGTATTATATTGTGCTTTTTTATAGCTTGACCTGCTGGCGTCTGTACAGAATGCGTAGATGACGGCTTCGTGATCGGTCTTTTAACACCCTACAATGATTATGTAATTTTTTTGGTTTGGATTAGTCAAAAGTACTCATGGACGATAGACGTGCATGAGTACTTCTGTAGTTCTTCTAGTAAAATGTTCTTACCTCTCTCTACATTGACAAGTGCCACAAATACAGGATCCATGTCCGCTGCAAACGTCGGTACTGCCTTTAGCTATGCAAGTTGAGTTATCTTTATAACCGTTCTTCTCGCTTTTGACGCAACCGCATTTTTCACCGTACCTACGGAAAAGGATTATTATTGCTTGGTTCCATGTTCAAGAGATATGTTTTTGCCAATGATATTTTTTTTTCTTGGAAATAAATTACATCAAAGCAGAATAAAATACGCACCGATTCTCACTGCAGCTACATATTCCACACAACCTCTTGTCTCCGTAACAAAATGTAGAACTGATCTCGACGTCGCGTTCGCAATCACAATTTATAATAGGATCAATGTCAAGCGTAAGCTTCTCCCTGATGCCTTCCACTATTATATCTATAACAGCGTGTTTTGTAGAATCATATTGTACCGTCCCTGTGAATTGTAGTTCCTTACCATTTTCTACGTCGCAAGTACGGTCATTGTTGTCGGTGGTGCAGTCAGGGTTAAAGGAAATTTTTAAATGTTTTTTACTTCCTGACCTTACCTTTGCTATCAGTTTGATTTTCTTGGAAATGTTCTGTAATGAAGATCGGTATTAAACGGATTATGATTTCAACAGAATTTAATCAAACATTTTCAAAGGGGTACATTCATATGAAATTGACATGTTGCGTTTCACTCACCTCATAAATATCTTTTAGGATAGTCACTATCGCATCGTTCTTCATTTCTATATTTCGGAAAAATTTCGCAACGTGAGAACCGCTCACGACTTTTTTGAGTTCATCGTAGATCGAAGAAACTCGGGAGTCTACTAGGAAGATAATTATAATGTCGCGTTCAGAAGCTAGCTTTTTTATCATGGCGACTGATGGGTAGTCCATTTCTAGTTCTTTGGTATAGGTGGCATTTTCAGTATAGCATTGACCATCGTATGGTTCAAATAAACCTGCAGATTTTCCATCACCGGCAGCATGGTACGGCCCATCAGTTAAGAACACTACTATTTTTCTGGACTCGTTTCTCCATCCTATAATATCTTTGCAAACCAAAACTTGGGCAAGAGCGTCCAAGCCTCCTTCCTGCGCATCACGACTGACTCCACTGGGCGATTTTGATACCTCATCTTTAAATTGCTGCAAGTCTTCAACTAATTTCAAACGGTGTCTGAATGAGTAGGTTAATTCGGGGTCATCAGTACTAAAAGAGAAAAATGTAAAAGTATGAGTAAAACACCAAAGCAAAAAATAATATTTAGAAAACTTTTCTGCTCACTTGCTCATGATTGGCAACATGCGTTTGTCTATAAATGTACCGAATCCTAAATGAACGTTATCAGTCATTTTATGAATTGCCGAATAAATTTTCTGTGCTTGTTCGGCAGTCATGTTTTTTATATTTTCCATGGTTTTAGATGCGTCTAGAAGAAAATATAAATCTACTGGATAATTTCGAGCACCCTTGAAAGAAAAGTTAAAAGATTCCGGCATTCCTTGCCGTAATTTTAACTTGTATCGTTGTGGCTTTATTTGAATGATGTGCTCTGAAATGGTGCTAAAATCTTCGTTTTCCGATGGGAGGCGTACATTTTGTGGGTTCTGTAGAGATTTTGGACACCAGCTGTCTTCAACAGATCTCTGGGGCATGCATCTTGCCGTACCATTGAAGTCGTTCTGAAAATATAATGAAATTCCTTAGTAATTTAAAACACACTCTGTGGTTTTCGTAACAAGGATAATTTAGCTGCTTTATAAATTTTCTGGTACATTTCCTGTAACCATAATTTGCTATGATGAACATTTCTGGCACTTGCCCTCCAGAAACCATAAGTTCTTTCATTTCTACCTTGTACGAGTCTGTTGCATACTGACTTTCCAATGACCAGCAGTCAGCGTTATTGACATAATCATTAGATACGCTTGGTTGTCCAGTGAGGATACTGCTGCATATCCTCTTTGCTTAACCTTTTTACTTTGTTCGTCTCTCAGCCTTCGTATCCATGGGCGATTTATTTTCGCTCGCTGGATTTTCAACGAACTGCTCAGCGCAGAGTTTCAAATCCAACGGTGTGTTTTTTTTAACGCACTGCGATGCGCCCTGTTGGATTCTCAATGTTCGCCTCCATGCCGAAAGTTGAAAATCCAGAGCGCCATAAAAATCGTCACGTTTAAAAATTGCCCGTGCGTACAAGTAATAATCGTTAGATCTAGCTACAGGTAAAAGGCAAAAGGAAATACTGTTTGCCTTAATTATAGATTCGTTACGAAAAAAGAAGCGTTTACCTCGGCACACCACACACAGATACTGGGATCGCTGATGCATTCCTGACACGTAATCTTTTCCTGACAAGAGTCTGACGTGGAAATCAATTGATACTGCAAACTGAGGCTCACACAAAATATTATGCATTTAGCTAACATGGTGCTGAAACGACCGCGCTGTACAAAAATATACATGACATGCTGAATAACTCGGAATAACTACACATCATGAGGATTATTTAAAGTTTTCTAAAGGCGTAAACACACTATATGTTCTGTTAGATTTATAAGAGAGAGGTTTAATATATTACATTACATTATTATAAAAAATCTTGATTAGATACGTTATGTACAGACGCCAGCTACTACAATCTGTCAAATTTCTTTAATAGATTTTCAACTTTATCGTTAAAGCATTACGGTTCAAGTTTGATTGGGAAAATTTGACAGTTTCGGGTAGCTTGACCTGCTGGCGTCTGTACATAGGTACTGAAAAAAGCGGCCATGTGCGAGTCGGGCTTGCATACGAAATCTGTTTTGTTTTTTTTTTCAAAATGGCGGCCTCGCATTTTACCTATATAAATTGATAGCTGACATCAATGCAAACGGTAAATATAATAGGACTAAACCTAAAGCGTGCCATTTTCGAGATATTACGTATTACGTTCAAAGTTGATCACGTGACATTTCTTATTTTTACGAACTTATGTACAGACGCCAGCACATCAAGCTACTACAATCTGTCAAATTTCTTTAATAGATTTTCAACTTTATCGCTAAAACATTAAGGTTCAAGGTTTAAGGTTGATTGGGAAAATTTGACAGTTTCGGGTAGCTTGATCTGCTGGCGTCTGTAGGTACATCTTGTTGCTTAGATGTTTGAAATAATCATTCTAACAGTATAAAGTAATCAAACATTTATGCACCAAGATGTAAGCAAGTGTTACTTAGAGAGAAAAGTTTGCCCCCCCCCCCCTTGAGAGAAAACCTAGATCCGCGCTTGATCCAAAGTCATATTCAAACTACATAGGTAGGTATTATATTGTGTTACAATAGTATGGACATATTAACGATGCAATAACCAAAACAACAATTTTCAAAAGTTTTTCAGACTTTATGTCTACATTTTCAGGCCTAGTTTAATGTAATTTTTGCTATAAATTATTATACGCTGAGCAGATATTTGTTCACAAGAGCGTTGTTTTTTTTTTGTTTTTATACATCTCATCTCTCTATGACCTTGAGATGTCGTGACTACTTAACCGGACTATCCTGTGGTTGCCTTAAGTACTCAAAGCCTCCAGCCAGGGGTGTAAATGGCGCCCCCTGTGGGGTACGAACCTCGGCTTAGGGCGTCGCTGGAAAGAGGACAGCAAGATGGGACAGACTGGATCAGAATTTTTATTATTTAAGCTTGATGAGGTCGGCGTTTCCTAAGACTATCTCTGAGAAGAAAGGCCGAAACAAACTCAGAGGTCACAGTCGGGGATTTAAAGCTACCGGCTCAGCAACGGCGCGGGCTGGCACTTCATCGAGCAAGGGTCGGGGGGACAGACCATGGTACGGAGCGAGAGTGTATGGAAGGCCGTCACCTCCTTCTGCGAAGCAGTAATGCTCGCAAAGGAGGAGGCGGAGCGCGTGAGGGAGAGGCAATCACTGCGCCCTCACGCCCCTAGTCCCCTAGTCCCTAGTCGCCGCAGGAGACGCCCTGGACGGGAATCAACAGCCGACTCCCAGCCACCGTAGGCGCGGGCCTGCGGGCGGCGAGCAATGGGCAGCTCGCCGCCCGGTAAGGACCAGGCCCGGGTCGACGGCGCGTTGTGGTCCACGCGCGCCTCAAAGAGATGTCAGCTCGAATTGACGGGGTCCGCTAGGGCCGATGCCTGCCAGGGCCGCGGGTAGTTCGATAGAGATACCTTGGCCCCTGGCACAGGCAACTAAAGAAACACGGGTGGGTTTTAATCAGTAAAAGTCTGACACGCCCTTCGAGCCAGAGCGGGAGAGGTCATTTGATGATTTCCCACCCAAAAAAAAAGGGGCAGGGGGAAGTTCACAAGAGCTGAGTAGTGGAACTACTTTTACGGATTTCAAAGAGTTTTTTAAGAAACTACAGACGACTCCTTTTGCTTCGTTTACGCTCATACATATGAAGGCCAGTTTCCGTAATTAAAAATGTTCAATATCTAGTCGCAATCTCATCTCAGCGACAATCATTGTCAAAAACTTGCTAAAAATGCAGGGAAATTAGAGGTATTTTTGACAGATTGAGAAATTACGAGAATTGCCCCTCACGTCATACACGCACGCGGGAAGTTACCCTACCCCCATGAGAAGACGGCGTGACTTTATGACATGTATGTATGATTATTTTTCACTTGAGAACCCAAAATGGATCCCCATAGTACTACAGCATGATATAAAGCGTAGGTACAGACGCCAGCAGGTCAAGCTACACGAAACTGTCAAAATTTTCCAATCAACCTTAAACCTTAATGATTCAGCGATAAAGTTGAAAATCTATTAAAGAAATTTAACAGATTGTAGTAGCTTGATGTGCTGGCGTCTGTACCTAACCCACGAATTTCTATTTTGTAAAAAACTCGAAATTAGGTCGCATAGGTACCTACAGACTACTTTACAATGGTCCATTGTATACTATGCCTTATCTAGGAGTTTCCTCTTTTGCGGTTCGTTTTCCCGTTCTTCCATCAACAGTAACTGATACGAGCAGTAGTAGGTGTCATTACCGATTTAACCGTATTATAATTATTAATAATAGTTATTAGTTTGCTCCAAATCTCTCGTGGTATCGTGTGCTCTCGGTCCATAGTTGGACCAAGCTCTGCTATGAAGCACACTATAACAATGGTGAACTATTTAGTTCCCATAATATTCATTATCTGCTTCAATTATGTGAGATGTGAATCGGATAACTGCAATTTCGGTACTTGCGGCGAATGCATTAGTTATGAGCCTGAAAGATGCGTTTGGTGTTCTCAAGTGAGTATTCATATTCATTACACTCTTTGTTCTATTATAATATTCCACAATAGACCCGCACTCTAATTCGTAACACACAAATCAATCTCAATTTGAGTGATTTTGAAGGATATTATTGCTAATCTATTGAAATATGTTCGAAAAGGTCATTGGGCGTAATCTGACCCGCACCCTAATTGCGTAACACACGATCAATCGGAATCAGAATAATTTTGAAGCAAATTGCTAATCCATTGCTTCATAAGTTCGAAAAATTTGTCTGCTCTACGTACAAAATAACGCAATGAATGTTGTTGAATTGTCAAAATGAAACCGATTCCGATTGATCGTGTGTTACGCAATTAGTTAGGGTGCCGGTTTGTGAAAACTTACGTACAAAAACCAAACTAGATTTAACTTAAGTTATTTATTACTTTTTTTTTGGTTTAATTACCTATGGGAGTAAAAATTAACAGGGCCCCAAGTCTGCTATTTTTATAAATTCGTCATTCCAACACGATCCCATTCCCATCCCATTGTCATTTTGCTTAAAGTTCGTAATCTGCTAAATTCTTAATGGCGATCATTGGTCGGTCAATGGTCTCGTAATAGAATTGTGTTATAATGACATTGTCGTATTGCCTTTATTAGAAAACCCGTTAGTAGAAATGATTTTGGAAAAACTACCACTACTTTATTTATGCCAGATTTCATTTATATATATTTTTACATACTTATTATTTATTAGTGTTTTATACAAGTCAAGTGTTCTAAGTAAGTCAGTCATTCATTTATCATTATGTACGAGATTACCATTCTATGTCATTTCTTTCAATGGAGTGTCAGTGGTTGACCACTGGAAAATCATAATGACGCCATTATGTTAGTAGATTACCAACTTGTCAAAATCAACAATTATAAAATCAATGGTAGACCATTCTGACACTATTGTAAGAGCAGACTTGGGGCCCAGGTCAATAAAAAGTCGATGTTTATACCGGCCGACCATGGAGAGACTTGTTCAGTTTGATGGTCTGTACCACATCCTTAAATTTGGCTGGTCTTTGAAAAATAACCCTGTATAGGATGGCTGGACATCGACGCGCAAACTGTTATCATGGATTCAGTACATGATTCTGCACCCTCCTGTGTTGAAAATTTCTACGTCTAGAATCTGAAAATGCGCTGAATTTATGGTTACAGTTTGCGCGTCGATGTCCTTGCCAATCCGTACATATCTATCCTGTGTAGTAAGGAAGGAAAGTAGGTAAGTACCTAATACCATCGAGGTAGTACTTTTAACTATACTCTGTCCACCAGGATAACTGTTTTTTGACAGTTACAGAACGTTACTATTCCAGCGGACAGTGTGTAGGTACGTATAGTCAGGTGATGATATAACTCGCTACTCAAGGTACTTAGAACGCAATAGAGCTATGCTCCATTCGGAATAAGATTAGACTTTTAATTAAACCTTTTTACAATCCGTTCAACCGATTTTCACTTCTATTGTGTTAGTAGCATTGCACATGGTAGCAGCAGAGAGACCGAAACAAACTCAGAGGTCACAGTCTCTTTTAAAGTCCAGACATAATCTTGGTCAGATCATATGAAGACCATGTAGATCGATGTCTGAGGTGGTCTTTTGAGGAAAGAACCACACAGATTAAGAGGACCTGTCCAGTCAGTGCACGCATTTGTCAGAAATCGTGCAGCTCAACTCAAAAACTTTAATAATCAATATCTACAATTATTTCTTTTAGGACGAATTCAATGATCGCCGATGTCGTCCCCTAAGTTACGCGAACCCAAATAAAACTTGGTGCAAGAATGGATTTCTAGTTGATCCTCCGCCAAAATCGGAGGTGATATCCAGTAAAGAAAATTTTGGTGAAATGAGGAAAGGTGGTTTCAAAGTCCAATTTAAGCCAGAGCTGATCAAAATAAAGGCACGACCAGGGATTAAAATTTCATTCAACACGTCCTTCAAACCAGCCGAAGATTTTCCTTTAGATGTGTATTATCTTATGGACATTTCTTTTACAATGAAATCAAAGATGGATGACTTGAAAGCTCAAGCATTAAAAATACATGGGGACTTGTCAAATTACACGAATAACGTTCAACTGGGAATCGGAAGTTTTATCGAAAAACCTGGCTTTCCGTACTTTGATCCTAATAAGTAAGTTGTTTATTTGACTCCATACATTTTGTCAAAAAGATTGTTTTTCATGTTAATGACCAAAACTACTTTCATTTCTAGGCACACCAGTCATGCATTTAGAAATGACGTTCCGCTAACGAAAAATATGACACTATTCACATCGATGATTGCCAGCATTACGTTCGGATCTAATTTCGATGATCCGGAAGCTGGATTAGATGGTCTGATGCAAGCCATGACATGCATAGATGAAGTAGGATGGAGACCTGGTGCGAGGCGCATCATAATACTATGTACGGATTCAACGTATCATAGTGCAGGAGACGGGAAAATTGTAGGCGCCATCAAACCACACGATATGCGCTGCCACTTGAAAAATAACATATACTCTGAAGCCTTGACGTATGACTATCCGTCCATAAGCCAGATCAATCAAGTGGCAACAAATGGCAGCTTTAGAATAATATTTGCCATTACTGAAAATTATCAAACTCATGTAGGTCCCTACATAAATTATAATAATAATTATTCCACCGTTTGATCACGGTGGCCAATTTCAACGTTGTGTAGTGTACAAGTGTGAGCGCCAGAGTACGCAAGTACTCTGATGTAAATTGATAATATTTAAATTGATGATGAAGTTAAGGCTAGTCAGCTAATTTTCGATTGATACATGCCTAACGCTTGTTTACATTTAAATTCAGAAAACCCCTGAAAAGGAATACCAGGAATTAGCCAACCAGATAGCTGGAGCCAAATATGCAAAATTGGAAGGCAGCGAAAGTGTCATTAAGATTATCAAAGAAGCCTATGAGGTGAGAAAAATAAACATAACAGACCTATAAGTATAGGTAACGTAAACCAACTGGGCATGTCTTGCGTATTTTATAATTTAACTATCTTTCTAGGAACTTGCAAATACTGTAAAGTTGGAATTTCAAGCGCCATCTTTTGTAGAGGTAAATATAGACCAGGACTGCGAGTCAGAACACAAGAGAAATTGTGAAAGTCCTCACAAGCAGATAGTCAGTATACCAGGGACTCTGAAAGTTACATCATGCCCCCCTAATGATGCTAGGAAGCTAACGCATACCGTCACGATCAAACCTGTGGGCCTAGCTGATAAACTCATCATAGAATTGGATGTAGACTGTGAATGCGATTGTGAGAAGCAAACAGGGGTGCCAACTGCCGGTAAATGCAACGGTTTGGGTTATTTGCAATGTGGTATTTGCAAATGTGATCCGGGAAGGTAAAACACTATTTCTAAAAACTCATTTAAGTAACAGCTATTTATAAGATTATAAAATAATTAAAATACCTACCATATTATTACTTAACATATTATTATTTGTTATTTACCAAAAATAAAGATGGGACCTTTTTTTTTAATTAAGGTATGGCTCCGACTGTCAATGCGACGGCTCATCCACTGATCGGACGGATATGGAGAAATGTAAATTGACTCCAGACGATACAGAACTGTGCAGCGGTAGAGGAAAATGCAGGTAAATTAACAGATTTAATAATACAATAACGATCCACGGAAAGTGTTCTGTAATTATCTTGTTTGGACTTTCATGGTTGTACTGTATGTTTTTATTAATATTTTCTCCTCTTGGGGAGCAAATTCGGCCTCATACCTACATGAAAAAGTTCTTTTCAATATTGCAGTTTGAGATTACCTTGCCTTTAACGTTTTGTTCTTATTCAGATGTGGAAAATGCGAGAGTTGCCAAAAAGGGTTCTCGGGTGACCATTGTGAGTTTGATGATAACTCATGTACTAGAACTCTAGGTGACCTGGAAAATAAAATTCATGGTATGGAACTGGAGAGAAAGGAATTTTCCGACTACTTGTCTAAGATAGATGAAAGACTTGATTGGCTGGAACGAAGTTCTATTAAAACGTCGGTTGAAATCAGAAATGTGCCGAAAGTTCTCAAAGAAACCAAATTTTCCCTGTATGACACGGCTCTGAAGCTGTTTAAATCTCTTGGAAGTGTGATACCGAAGTCTGATGTTCGCGATGTATACAGAGCTCCGAGCAAATCTACCGATAGCAAATCCACCATAATTATTGAATTTACAGACACTCTTACGAAGAGCAACTTTTTAGGTATCACCAAGGACTTTAACAACAAAAACCCTTCCAACCGGTTGAACACTAATCATCTGGGTATTGGTGGAGAAAGACACCCGATATACGTATCAGAACACCTCACGGCTAAAATGAAGCGGTTTCATTTTAGCCATGAGACGTTGCCAAGTATGCCCATTACAAGCACTGCTGGATATCGAATGGCCAAGTTTACCTCCGCAAACGGGAGGGGCAGCCCTATATTCGGATCAAGTCAGAAGCGCAACTCCACGAGCTAAAACTTAAACAGGACAAAGAAGATAAATTACTAGTCTTTACCTGTATTCACCCAGCCTTTACCTACTGAATCGAATGAAATTTCTTATAAATACTATGACCGTTAAATCAAATTTGTAAACCCTGTGAAACACACTTAACAAACACCCTCATTCCTTGTTGCGCCTATCCACTCACAGTATTTTTACACATCATCATTGCCATCTCCAGCTCTAACATTGTGAGTTCTTGCCTTTTCTTTGCCTCTTCTCCATCAAATTGCTTCCTGATCTCCTTTTGTAAGATTATGGGTTTGTTCTGATTCCGTACGTGACTACTGCTCATGTAGTGGGTTGAAAATGTGGCGTCTACTCTTCCTTCTAAAACCCATATAATGGATGGTGAACTTCTGCGTAATATTGATGGCTCTTCGATGGTTGACTGCTTCCGTGTCTTCACCCCAGAAGATGTTTTGACCAAGCTGGGCAATCCTAATAACTTCTTGACAGTCATAAAATAAATGATAAATGATTTTATTTTGTAAGTAGGTTTGTACAAACACTTTTACACGTCAATCATATTTTAAAACTAGATGAGGTCGGCATTTCCTATCTGACTAGTCTGAGAAGAAAGGCCGAAACAAACTCAGACGTCACAGTCTCTTTTAAAGTCCAGACATAATCTTGGTCAGATCAGAATAGAAGAAGCTAGCATTACAAAATTCTTGGGTATCTCTATAGACTGCAAACTGACCTGGAAACCACATCTGGAAGAAGTTTGTAAACGATTAAGCAGATCAGCGTACCTTCTATTTCAACTGTCAAAAAAAGTAAGTACTGAAACACTCTTAACGGCTTATCATGGATTAGTAGCCTCGGTTTTGCGTTACGGTGTTGTTTTTTGGGGACAGTCAACAAACCGAGAACTTGTTTTTAAAATGCAAAAGAGATGTATACGGTCGATGTTTGGTTTAAGAAGGACTGACAGTTGCATGCCGTATTTTAAAAAATACAATATTTTAACTTTTCCTGCTTTGTTTATCTTGGAAACTTCTTTGTTTGTAAAAAATAATCCCCATTTATTTAAAAAATGGCCACAGTCAAGAAATTACCCATACGTGCTCAATATATGAACACATTATGCCATGTAAAATGTAAAACTGCACTGATGAAGAAAAGTTTCTTTGGTATTGCTCCCCAAGTTTTTAATAAACTTCCTGATGCAATTAAATGTATGCCATTACAAAAATTCAGAAACACTACAGAAGCTGCTACTTGAAAACTGCTATAACACATTAGACCAGTTTCTGAATGATAAATTTAATTAGTCATAATTTTGGAATTATTATTATGTCATTATTTAATTTTATTTTATTATAATGCAATTGTAATTTTTGATAATTTTAATCTGTGCTGACATTGTATTTTTTTTTTGACATTTAGACTATTTTAATTTAATTAATTTTGACGACTAATATTGCTGACATTGTTTTATCCTTCTGTAGTATTTTATTAAACTTTTGAAAATTCTTATTTGTTGACATTGTGAGTTTAAGAGATTTTTTTTTCAGAATTAATTTAATTTTGATCATAGCATCACTATTTTGTATGCCTGTCGGCGGAACATAGGTTGGAGCAAACGAAAATATATATACCTACATAAGATCATTGTACCCTGTGTTCACAAAAATAAATGAATTTTTGAAATTTGAATTTTGAATCATATGAAGACCAGGGCCCGTATTCCCGTAATTTAAAACGTTCAAAATCTAGTCGCAGTCTCATCTCGGCGACAAAAAAATGTCAAAAACTTGTCAAAATGTAGGGAAATTAGACGTATTTTTGACAGATTGAGACTGAGATCAGAATGTGAACGTTCTTAAAATTACGAGAATTACCCCTCATGTAGGTCGATGTCTGAGATGGTCTTTTGAGGAAAGAACCACACAGATTGAGAGGACCTGTCCAGTCAGTGCACGCATATGTCAGAAATCGTGCAAAAAAATAAAAACATTCAATGTGTAAAAATTTGAAGCAGCTGAATCCCAAGCCTTTTTATCCTCGAAAGGCTTTCTGGCACAACTTACGTTTAAGGCATGATTTGAATTTATTGAGGCTTAGATCTTGAACGAGGCTTGGAACTTTATTGTAGAAGCGTATACATTGGCATTTGAACGAGCCACCTATTTTCTTGAGCCTTGTTGTAGGTACAACAAATTTGTGTTTGTTCCTAGTATTTATATCATGGATATCACTGTATTTTTTCAACAATTTTATATTTTTATGGGCATATAAAAGATTTTCATAAATATACTGAGAAGGCACAGTCATAACATTAATTTCTTTAATTTTGTCTCTGAGCGAGTGTCTCGGACTTAATTTATAAATTGAACGAACAGCTCGCTTCTGCAAAACAAAGATAGTCTGAATATCAACGGCATTTCCCCACAATAGAATACCGTACGACATTACACTATGAAAATAGCTGAAGTACACTAAACGGGCTGTCTCTATATCAGTTAAATTACGAATTTTTCTAACAGCGTATGCTGCGGAACTTAGCTTTTTTGACAATTTGTCTATATGTGGACCCCACTGAAGCTTAGCATCCAAAGTTATGCCCAAGAATACTGTGCTGTCTTCAGGATTCAATTCTTCGCCCTTTATCAACACATTAGTTTTCACCTGTCTAACGTGAGGTAACGTAAACTTAATGCATTTGGTTTTTTTCTCGTTTAGAAGTAAATTATTAACATTGAACCAGTGGACTACTTTAGAGATCGCGCTATTTACATCGTCAGTAACCTGTTGCTGACATTTAAGTTTAAATAAAAGTAAAGTGTCAACTGCAAACAACACTATATCATGATTATCCTTTATGAGGTACGGCAAGTCATTAATATAAATAAGAAACAAGAAAGGACCAAGAATTGAGCCCTGTGGGACTCCCATTGTTACTAAAGATCCGGGAGATCTTTTTCCATTAACATCAACCCTCTGAATCCTCTTACTCAAGTATGAAGTAAGAAGATCCAGAGCAGCGTTCCGGATCCCATAGTGGCGGAGTTTCCTGATTAAAGTTTCGTGAAGAACGCAATCTAATGCCTTGGACAAATCACTAAAGATGCCCAAGGCATCGCATTTGTCTTCCCATGCATTATAAATATGTCCTATAAGTTCAACAGTTGGCGTCAGGCGTCAGTAGTTGAACGAGCCCTTGTAAAATCGAACTGTTTGCTATGTAATAATTTGTGTTTATTAAAAAAAAATTGCATTTGTTCTAAAATTAATTTCTCAAAAATTTTACTAAAGGTAGGTAGTACAGAAATAGGTCTATAATTTGTAGGGTCTGATATGCTCCCCGATTTAAACAAAGGCATTATTTTACTATTTTTCATGAGGTCAGGAAACTCCCCACCTTCAATACAACTATTAAAGATAAGCACTAGAGTAGGTGCTACAATGTCAATAACAGACTTAGCAAATTCTACAGAATTACCCCACAGAGCTGCAATCTTTTTTAAAAGCTTTTATTTAAGCAAGTTAAATTTGACCCACTTCCCGGTATCCGACTGAGCTGAAATTTTACATACTGGTCCAGTCCCGATGACAATGCATGTTTATGATAAGCATGACGTGATGCTGCTGCCAGGATTGGCTCCAGACGAGGGAACTCCTCAACGGTTAACAGCAGGGACATGAAATTTTGCACACCCATTGGGATGACAGTTAGCGGGTCCACCATGAAATTGACGCCACCTTCAGGGTTGGCTCCAAACCAGAGAATTCCTCAACGGTCGGCGGTAGAGACTTGAAATTTTGCATACCCGTTCGGATATGATAGACGGTTGGTGGGTCCACCATGAAAATTTTGTCATAACCAATACTACCCATAGTACGCCCACATTAATTAAAATATGCCTGATGCTAATGAGAGACAGACATACCTTCTCTGACATATAATAGACAAGAATTAATTTTATTGTTTACATGAGGTCCTGGGTTCAATTCCTTGGTTGGGTACAGTGCTGTTAGGTTTTTCCATCAGAAATTTCTCAGAAGCAATCTGGAGTCTGGATTTATGCCTGGTTGGTGGTAGGAGGCTCACCCCCTATGACATGGGAGTTACACATAACTGGCGAAATGGGGTATAAGTACTACATGAAGGTACGCCTCTGCCTAATCCTTCGGGGACTAAAGATTACGTAGCGTGGAAAGAGCGAGCGGAGCGAGCTCGAAAATTTTAACAACCCGCCTCGGTTTGGTTTTCTACTTTCAAGTAGAAATAGGAGTTAAATTGTCGACTTATCCAGGCAAGCCCAAGTAACTACGAGAATGTAGAATTCAAGAGCGAGCGAAGCGAGCTCGAAAATATTGCACACTCTCGGATAGGTTCAATTTTCTTTTGATCATTCCAAAAGGAGTAGGAATTACTTGTTTTGTCAACTTATGAGTTATGAAGAAAAGCTAAAGAATCAACAGGATGTGAGCGAGCGAAGCGAGCCTGAAAATTTTTGCACCCCTCTTTGAAATAGGTTCGGTTTCCTTTTGACCATTATACAGAAAGAGAACTTACTTTATCGAAGTTTGACGAAAAGCTTAAACTCGTTTTACAGCAGTTTAGGTTTTGGAATCAGGCCTTAACCTAAGCCTTTCGAACCTTACGTACAAGTGGAGTGCACAGTTGCTTCGCTCGCTCTTGCATCCTACATTCTATATTTTATAACAGGCTTATTAAAATAAAAACTTTTTAGGCGCGTTAAAAAACCCACTGTCATTTCATAGTTAAAGTTTTCACTTCTGCCGGCGCGGCGGTCCCCATGTCTCCTATGTTCTTAATGATTTTGTAAATGCCCATCGGGGTCTCTGTGGCCCAAGTACAGTTTTAAGTTAGTAAGACAAGTAAATTATTCACTCTCGATAGCTTGAATGATTTTGGGGGGGGGTCATGATCCCCACGACCCTCCCCTGACCGCGCCTGAATCACACAACATAACGTCACGCTTGTACGCTCTAAAGGGGTACGCAGATGTGTTCAACTGTTCAGTATACCACGGTACACCCTCATTTCTCCCATGTCTCCTATGTTCTTAATGATTTTGTAAATGCCCATCGGGGTCTCTGTGGCCCAAGTACAGTTTTAAGTTAGTAAGACAAGTAAATTATTCACTCTCGATAGCTTGAATGATTTTGGGGGGGGGTCATGATCCCCACGACCCTCCCCTGACCGCGCCTGAATCACACAACATAACGTCACGCTTGTACGCTCTAAAGGGGTACGCAGATGTGTTCAACTGTTCAGTATACCACGGTACACCCTCATTTCTGTCAAAGTTGTTATTGGGGTACCTCTGATCTTGTAAGTATATACGAATTTGTGTGGGGTAGGTAGACTAAAAAGTGAAAAATAAAATCTTTTTTGAAAAAAAAAACAACCGACTTCCAAAAACGACACTACAAAGTGAAAAATAACTTTAATTTCGGAAGTCGGTGGCAAACAACGAAAATGCGAACCCAACGGAACCGACTTCCGAAATTAAAGTTATTTTTCACTTTGTAGTGTCGTTTTTGGACGTCAGTTGTTTTTTTTTTCAAAAAAGATTTTTAGCTGTGAGCTCAGATTTTTGCATTAATTTATAAGTAACAGTTTTGGTATAGATACTCGCATATTTATTATTATTTATTTATTACTTAAAATCTCCCTTACAACTATTATTACACGTTTATGTCTTTACTTAGTCAATGTGACAGTGAACCATCGCCGTGTGTTACTATAAACCTGCGGGTTTTGTCGTTATACGTCGTTAGCAACAATACAACGAACGATACAGTTTGACATTTCTGAAACATAATCCCCCTTATTCATAGACGTTGCTTAACGTTAAGTAGTGATAAGCGACTGTTTAACCATACATTTTTGACTTTTGAACGTCACTTAACTTTAATAATCGTTTCTAAATAAACCCCAATTTGTTGAATACTGTAGGTACAAGTACAAAGAAATTGAAATAAATGGAAAATTAAGTCGCTTTATATAAACTTCTGGTATGTAAAGCGATAAAGCAGTATTTTACATGGAGAGCCATGTAAAATTCTGGTTTATCGCTCGATGTAAAATACCAGTATTTGGCTGACATGACACTGATGAAATGCAGTTCGAAGTTGGGTTTTAACAATTTATTGCTAAAGTCATGTGAATAGGCGTTTGATATAAAATAATAATAATTTATTATGTAGTTCATTGTAACAAAATAAATTTACAAAAATAATAATAGTGTATGCTTACTGTAAATAGAGTATAAAATATAGTTATTTGGACAGTGGTCCACAAACTAGGCAGTACCTGTGTCTTGGGGGCCTGAGTTGCGCTATCTTAAATTTTATTTCAGGGTGTTTAAAAATGGACAGAATACTTAATTAAATAACGGTAGTGAACTATCAAGATAAAAAATAAATCATGAATAAAAAAAAATGTAAATAAAAGGGAAGATCTAATGAAAAGATATCATAAAATTAGATTGTACTGTCCAGTTAGCTATAGATTTACGGCCGAACCCAATAACTTATCTATCACCAGTTTTGGCATACTGAAGGTACAAAAACTTATCTATCTTTGGTTTTAACGTCCCAATAATCTAGGAATTCTACCGGCCCACGCTATTTATTGATGGTAGGGTATACCGCTAATAGCTATTTGTATGAAAAAGCCAAAATATGGGCCCCTATAACATATAGGCTTTTGGCCGAATTGCAGGGATTGCTTTAAAAAAAAACATATAATAAATAATCATTTAAATCATGTCCAATTCAAGCGAAAGTATGAACGTTATGCGAAAGTGATTTTGAAATCGTAACAGATACCCGATTGGAAAAATGATTTTGAGATGAAAACTTCTAAATCTTCAAATTAATTGCCGTATTTGATCAAAATAATATGAGCAAATTAAGTTGTTAAGAACTTACATATAGATTTCGTTCAAATATAACAGCAGTGTTTCTCACTGAAATAAAACCTCATTTAAAAGTAACCTCACCCGTTTGGTGTTTCTTATGTCAAAATGTCAATTACGTTTCATTCCTCCTCTCCAGCGTTAACAATTAGTACAACAAAATGCAGTAAATCTTGTATAATGTATGTAATGTCTTATATTATATAATGTGTAACTGAATTAATGCACATTATGAAAGTAGTTTGTTCAGAATCGTTTACTGAATCGATTTTTGTCATTTTTAATATGGGTAATCTTTTTCCCAAAAGTAATTAAGACTACGTTAATTACGAGTGTACGGTCACACTCCCGCTGAAGAATAAAATCAAACTAAAAAGCACGAAGTACCTACCACGCTAGACCCTTATACGCATGCGACTATGTGAGTGCGTAGATTTTTAATGTGACCACAATTTTTTCCCACAATCAGTATAGGTAACTAATTTAATAAATAAGCAATGTTTTATACATAATAGTAAAAATTCAGTGCATGTATTATGATTAAAACATAATATTCTAATTGGGGTGTTTGGTGGTGTGCGTTAATTCCGGGACATGTTGTATATATATATGTATAAGACATGACATACATTACTATCTTGTATATACTTACTTACAGACTTTTAATTTTATATAAATTATAACTTAATCCATTTAAGAATTTATAGAAGTTTTTTATAAAAATTCTGTAACGGAACGCACGGAAGGAGAAAATTATAAAACTTTATAGAACCATATCTATTGTTGTCGCTAGACAAGCCTTTATTGATGATTGTCAGACAGATATGATTATACTGGTTATCATAAGTAGCTATCTGTCTTTAACTGAAAATAGGTTATTGGGTTCGGCCGTTAAACAATAAGAAAGACAAAATACTTGGGGCTAATCACTAAGTGCTAACACAGTTCGAACAAAGCTTAAAATACACTTTTAACGGATCCCTCTTGAAACGCGGGGTTATTAACCGTAGTGGTGGGTGTTTTGTACAGCGGGTTGTGGCTAGGCCCTAAAGTATCCTCTTGGCTCTGCTGTGTGAACTTGAGGTACTCGTGGCGATCCCGAGCGTCAGTCAGCAGCTTCCAGGCGATCAGTGTGCCGGCACCGACCACAAGGAGTGTCAAGAGAAATATGCCGCCGAATACTGGAAAAATATAATATTTTTTTATCTTTTTTCATTAAGCTTAAATAATAAAAACAAGGGAATACGCACGGCCTCCGGCGGAATTGTGTCTAGAAGATGGGCTGGTCAGACTGGCCGAGGCGTGGCAAAAACGGAAAAATTTTAAAAGCGTCAGTTGTCCACAAAGAATCAACTGATGTCAAAGCAAGTTTATTGGTGAATTTGGTCAGATCGGAGGGGTACGACCTGTATACAATTTTCAAATTCACCAAAGACGAGAACAAAGAATGCTTCGATACGCTAGTGCTAAAATACAATGATCATTTCGGTTCGGTAAAGGTTGTCTTTAAAAGATCGCTCTTAGCGATAAGACCGCCCATTGTGTCACCTTTTATAAAATTGTATATATTTATGTTCTGTAATTTGTATGGTGTACAATAAAGAGTATTCTATTCTATTCTATTTCGGAACTAAAAAGAAACCTACGATGGCTTGATTCAAGTTTTTCACGTCCCATGTAATAGTGGCGAGCCATTTACTATTAATTAAACCCAATATAATTTTATCGTACTTGGGAACTCAGAAAACTACTTTCAGCAGTCACGCTTGCGTCTGCTAGAAGGAAATGGAAGTTTCGGTACTACACTGAAACTACCTGAGTATACTCACAGATATAACTTGGAGCACAATCCTTTTCTTTCGCCACTACCAACTCCACACTATAATGAGTGTCGTTGTATCGGTAGACAAAGCTCGTCTGGCAGCCGATTTCCACCTTCACGTTACTGCATAAATTCCATAAACTACTATTCCTGTGCTCCTCCGTTAAGGACTCTACTACTTTTACCATCATATGTTCATTGCAGGAGCTGCAGTCCTCATTTCCAGTTCGTTGACATTTAGCGCAGCTTTTCAGCTTTCCGCATTGCCTTTCGTGGCAGTCCGTGCAGGGGCTTATTTGGCATTTATTGGTCTGGCTGTTTCGGGCATCCCATTCAGCAATTGGATCACATTGGCATACACCGCACACGCATTGTCCACGGTCATTACAAAGCTGTAAGATTATTCTCAAGTGAATATAGAAGTCAGAGTGATACCTACATATTTACCAACGTATGCACAGGGAAGTTTATTTGCTTATTTAACATGAAGCCTACGTTATGCAATATATTGGAGCATTATAACGTTTTAGCGCCCAAACAGTGTTTGGATGGTTCAAGTTTTAATCATCATCTGCTTAGCCTTTTCCTAACTATGTTGGGGTCGTTTTCCAGTCTACCCGGATGCAGCTGAATACCAGTATTTTACATGGAGAGACTGCCTATCAGACCTCCACAACCTAGTTACCTACTGGGTAATATGACTTTCGGGCTTCTGCCAACCCGTAATGACAGTCAAAGATCCACGAAAGACAGCTGGGACCAACGGCTTAACGTTCTCGGTTCTCGGTATGTAAAGATGGTCATCGATCCACAGACCAACCGCGGCAAGCGTAGCTTTACCTGATCGATCGACCTGTGCGGCTGTTATTATTTAGCCACAAGTTCTAATATTACTTCCAGATAATGCATTCATCGGGTAACCAAATTATATGGATCTAACTAAGTGTAGGATCTCATACTCACACTGGTGCTCTTGTCTACTTTACAACCCTTGTCTTGTTTGTAACAGTCGCAGGCGTCACCGGACCAATCAGCGGAACATTTACATTTTTCACCACAATCACATTCACCGTTCCTTGGGCCACCGCATACGCTCTCAGGTGAACTCCATGTACTACGGGGACAGCTGTCCATGTTGCACTGGCAAAATTTACCGTTGTACCTAAGAAGTAAGGGCCGATTTGATAAGGAATTCAGAACTTCATAGAAATTTCAGTCTCACAGCAAAAGATAAGAAAAGAATATTCTTCTGATTTAGGTGTTTAGTTCCGGTCTGATAAAGAGGCAGTCCACCTTTGCCTCACTACAGAGTTAAGGTGATAGTATAGTATATAGTACGGTTGTAAAAAACTTTTTATCAAAAAATTGAACCGCCGAAAAAACTGAAAAACAAAAAATAATAAACCTTTTTTATTTAACCTTAATAAGGTAAGTTCTTAAACTAATGTAAGTATACCTAAGTACCTAATTTTGAGTCGGCGCCAAACAATCAATAAACAATAGGTCACTAAATTGCCTTAAATTTAAACGGCGCGCAGCGCCGACTCAAAATTATTTAGGTATACTTACATTAGTTTAAGAACTTAGCTTATTATGGTTAAATAAAAAAGGTTTATTATTTTTTGCTTTTCAGTTTTTTTCGGCGGTTCAATGTTTTGTTAAAAAGTTTTTTATTTTATAGTTTTTTGTGGCTATACCTAATCTACTAATTGTTTGCCAAAGGGCAGGAGGCATATGTGGCACTGAATAGAGTAATAATACACCACTCAGCATTAAAATCTGTGAGTGAATAATAAATCACCCCTATTTTCCCAACCTTAGGGTTGGATTTTCTTTTTCAAATTTATATGGGACCAACTTTGGGGTATACCCTTTCCAATAAAAAAAGAATTATCAAAATCGGACTACTCTGTAAAAAGTTATGCTTGGTCATACATTCAAAAAAAATATACGTGTCGAATTGAGAACCTCCTCCGTTTTTTTTCGTCGGTTGAAAATACCCTTAACGAAGCCGAGAGGGTCACTTGTTCTTACCGTTATTATAATCTCCCGTTAATTTTGCCATACCTTCGGGAACTTTCTGGTTAGGAAGATATTGAAGGTCGAAGTTCCAACTGTTTTACGAATACAAGCATGAAATAAGTACAGGGTGGGCAACTTAGAGGTATACAAATCTCAAAAAAATCAAATCAAATCATCTTCTTGCCGCCATTTTGTTTTGGCGGCAAATTTGTTATGGAGCGTTTTACGACTGAACAAAGTGTTTTAATTATTAAAATATTGTACTCAACCTAATCATGTATTGCGGAAACTCTAAGAAAATTGCGGCCAATTTTTGGTAGATATCATTTACCTTCATAACTCGTTTAGTGATTAAATTTGAGCAGCATGGCATTGTAACAGACAAAGTAGTTTTCTTACATCAACTGAATCAGTTGGGCTCAGGAAACATGTGGTTCCAACAAGACGGGGCCACATATAATACGACAACAACGAGACATTGAAAAGAACGTTTCCGGGTCGATTAATTTCGAGAAACGGTGACATTGATTGGCCCCAAGATCCCCGGATTTGACAGCTCCTGATTTTTTTTTTTTGTGGGGCGATTAAAGGGGCGTGTCTATGCTAACAGGCCAATGAACCTTCAAGAATTAAAACAAAATATCTGAAACACAGCCACTGAAATAACGCAGGAAATGTGTGAAAATGTCATGAAAAACGCAGTGAAAAGAATTCACACCTGCCATGCTGCTAGAGGTGGACATTTGTCTGAGATTATTTTCCATACTGAATTGCCGGCCCTAAATACTATATTTAAATAAAAATAATTAATCTTTTTTATATTTCATAGAATGCATTTGTTAAAATAAAGTGTATTCTACCTCTTATCATGAGGATAATTTAAAGTCTTCTAAAGGCGTAAACACACTGTATGTTCTGTTAGGTTTATATGTGTCTATATTTTCAGGCCTAGTTTAATGTAATTTTTGCTAAAGCATGCACCAACGCTGAGCAGATATAATGTTCACAAGAGCGTTGTTTTTTTTTGTTTTTATACATGGCAACTCGTAGTTGACCTTGAGATGTCGTGACTACTTAGCCGGACTATCCTGTGGTTGCCTTTTTTTTTTTTTTTTTTGAGTATGGGAAATCATCAAATGACTCCTCCCGCTCTGGGTGGAGCAGGAGGGAGTGTCAGACTCTTACTGACTAAAACCCACCCGTGTTCCTTCCTTAGCCCTTTATGTTCCAGGGCAGCGGTAACCCTTTCGGACAATCCCGCTACCCTGGTCCTGTGGTTGCCTTAAGTAAACTCAAAGTCTCCGGCCAGGGGCGTAAATCTTATAAAACTAAGCGACTACACGCTAACGGCACTCCCTGTGGGGTACGAACCTCGGCTTAGGGCGTTGCTGGAGAGAGGACAGCAAGATGGGACAGGCTGGATCAGAATTTTTATTATTTAAGCTTGATGAGGTCGGCGTTTCCTAGGACTATCTCTGAGAAGAAAGGCCGAAACAAACTCAGAGGTCACAGTCGGGGATTTAAATCTATAGGCTCAGCTACAGCGCGGGCCCAAAAAAACTATGAAGTCCGTAAAAATAGTTCCAGTACTCAGCTCTTGTCAACTAGTTTTACGGATTTCATAGTTTTTTCTAAGAAACTACAGAACCCCGCTACGCTTACCTACGTACTCCTTTTGCTTCGTTTACGTTCATACATATGAAGGTCAATTCCCGTAATAAAAAATGTTCAAAATCTAGTCACAATCTCATCTCAGCGACAATCAATGTCAAAAACTTGCTAAAAATGTAGGGTCTGGGTATTTTTGACAGATTGAGACTGTGAATTGTAAACTATTGTATGCCTAACATGGTGGAGCAGTGCAAAATCACACCAATTAACATATACATAACAACTTGTAACCACTGTCTCACAATAAAAATCTTTGACTTTGAACGTTCTTAAAATTACGAGAATTGCCCCTCACGTCAAACACGCACGCCGGAAGTCACCCTACCCCCTGAGAAAACGGCGAGAGCTTATCACATGTATGTATGATTTTTTTTCACTTGAAAACCCAAAATGGATCCCCATGATATAAAGCGTAGGTACCTAATCCACGAATTTCTATTTTGTAAAAAACTCGAATTAGGTCGCATAGGTACGTACAGAATACTAAACAATGGTCCATTGTATACTATGCCTTATCTAGGAGTTTCCTGTTGCAAAACAGGAAACTTCTAGTTAGGGCATAGTATAGGATCAACGTTTTCCCGTTTTTCCATCAACAGTAACTGATAAGAGCAGTAGTAGGTGCCATTACCGATTTAACAGTATTATAATTATTAATAATGATGAATAATAGTTATTAGTTTGCTCCAAATCTCTCGTGGTATCGTGTGCTCTCGGTCCATAGTTGGACCAAGCTCTGCTATGAAGAATACTATAACAATGGTGAACTGTTTAGTTCCCATAATATTCATTATCTGCTTCAATTATGTGAGATGTGCATCGGATAACTGCAATTTCGGTACTTGCGGCGAATGCATTAGTTATGAGCCTGAAAGATGCGTTTGGTGTTCTCAAGTGAGTATTCATATTCATTACACTTTTTGTTCTAAATATTCCACAATAGACCCGCACCATTGCGTAACACACAAATCTGAAGGCTATTGCTAATCTATTGAAATATGTTCGAAAAGGTATTGGGCGTAATCTGACTCGGTTTGTGAAAACTTGCGTACAAAAACTAAACTATTTATTACTTACTATAATTACTTTTAATTTCTTGTACTTTTTTTTAACCCCCGACGCAAAAACGATGGGTTGTTATAAGTTTAAGGTGTCTGTGTGTGTGTGTGTGGGGGTGTGCGGAAGTGTTCTGCTAAGTTAAAGCTATGTTTGATGAAAATCGGTCCAAGATGGCCGCCGCCACCAACTCAAACTCAAATCAATTAATTCAACTAAACCAATTACAGGCACTTTTGAATTGTCAAAAGGTCGGTCAGTCAGAAAGATCTAGTTGCCCAGTCCAAAGCGTAGGTACCTACCTATGGAGAAGAACGGGCAAGAAACTCCATGGACACTCTTTTAAATCATAAAATTGTTACAAAATATTTGATTACATCATTCTTGTTGAAATTAACCATGTGAGAACGATGTAGAAATACGTGCACGTTAAAAGCGTCCGTTATAGAAAAACATAAAAACAATTCAGAAATTAAAAATCAAAATATTAAAATAAGCCGTGGCAGCTAAGAGATGACCAGTCCCTACTGACTTCCCTATATAAAAATGTACTCTGTGCTACTGACGGCGCCCGTTCACGAACATGACGTATGGATCAGCACCATTCAGCTCAACCATTTTGGAGGGAACTTAATGATCCAACACACACGCCACCACCAGCGAGACATTAGAGTGAGCATACTTACTCACAGCCGCCAGGGGGCACATTCAAGTCAATGAAAGACGTACCCAGTAAATGGTAGCTATATAGAAAGTACATAGTGCTCACACGTGTGCTATGCAATTATACAATACTAAGCAATTGAGTTTATACAATGCAAAGATAGTTTTTTTTCCAATGTTCAGCAGCTCCAACAATGTTTCTGAATGCTAATTAGTTTATGCGCCTCTATGGAGCAGGACCAGCATTGAGCCAAGCATTTTTGTCAGCGATGTAATCCCCTAACTTATAATATGCTTGGCTACATAGTATGCGTTTAATACAAGATTTAAATTTCGTTTCGTTCAGTTGGAGTATGTGGGGAGGAATTTTATTGTAACATTTTAAACAGTACCCCATGAAGGATGAGTCTACTTTAGCCAGTCTGAAACCTGTTTGAACTAATTGGTCCCTATTTCTAGTCCTATAGTTGTGTCTTTCACCTCTTTTATTGAAAAGATTTAATTTTTTTCTTACGTACATGATGTTTTCATAGATGTACTGACAAGGTACCGTCATCAATGATATTATAAGTAATTACTACTTATAATATCATTGACCGTCATGATGTTAATATCTTTAAACAGTTCCCTTAAAGAATCGCGCCTGCTGCGGAGGGCATATATTGCTCGGATGGCCCTTTTCTGCAGAATAAAATTGGACTCGATATCTGCAGCCCGTCCCCATAGTAAAATACCGTAAGACATGATACTATGAAAGTAACTGAAATAGACTAGCCTCGCGGTATCTACATTAGTACATTGACGGATTTTTCTTACAGCGTAAGCTGCTGAACTTAGCCGTCCTGCAAGAGATGTTAAATGAGGACCCCATTGCAGCCTTGAGTTGAGCGTGATCCCCAGGAAAACAGTTTTATCGACGAATTCTAGTTTCTCTTTGTTCAATACTATGTCACAATCACTACTTTTAATACAAAATGGCGGATGACATATTTTTTCACAACTCCCTCAATATGGGTATCAAATGAAAGGGCTTGACTAGCAGAATACTATACACTATGATAAATTTCAAATCCAAGGTGCCCGCCACCGCAAAATGGCGAATTACAAAAAACCCGATAAAGACCAAATTGTTTGAATCTTAAAACGCAAGAAAATAAAACAAAAGAAATAAAATATAATATAAAAAATTTAAAAAAACCCCGACACAAAATAATAATAAAAATAGTATAAATGTAAAAAGCCTAAAACAATTTAATAAAAGCTATTAAAAAAATAGCCACAAATAGAACAAAAAAAAGGTGTAAGCGTGAAACCCTTTATAAAGAAAAAAATAGCCTTGAAATTATAACCCTACGTAAGTATGTACACACGGCTACACGTCAAGCTATACTTTTGTATAGCTTGACGTGTAGCCGTGTGTACTTATTCGCCAGTTTGTCTTGGCCTCACTTTGTATGATATTTTCTCTCAATGAACGGTCAGCCAATACTGGTTTTGCATAGCTTGATGTGTAGCCGTGTGTACGTATGAAATTTTTTGATTAAAAATGTTAACCCGTCAGGAGACCGCTACTATTTTAAACTTCAAAAGAACGTTAGGCTACAAATCGATAAAATAATACCTACAGTAAATAAGGAGGAGCAATCGTTGTATCGATAAAAAAAAATACAAAAAGTTTTTTATGTTTTTATTTTAAATCAGCCTTATGGCTCCTACAAACAGGCACGACACAAAGGAACCGCTCGTGTCTTTGTGTCACGTCGCGTGTCGTGCTTGTTTGCCTTTAAATTAACCACCCTAATCATAATTCGTATCACAATACTTCATCTTTAAGCTAACAAGTAAATGTTTATACCAGTTACTAATTCTTCGTATTATAATAAATTGTTTAACCTTACTAAATTAATCCATACCTACGGATTTTAAAGCAGGTATATAAACGGGATATTTTTAAATGCACATCAAAGAACTTATCACCCATAAATTTATATTCATCAATTAAATAAGTTTTATAAAAACCTGCCTACGCGAGTCTCTGACAGACTTCAGTTTATCTAACCGTGCCCGGCGTGCGGCGTCGTCATAACTCAAACGTGCCGCGCCATATGGCGTTGTCTCGAACTTGTAACCAACGGAGTTCCATATAGCGTTGTCTCTTACTGTGCTCCGGCGGTGAGTGGCAACGCCGGAGCACAGTAAGAGACAACGCTATATGGAACTCCGTTCGTTAAGAAGTGACAAACGCGAGTGCGAGTGCATGTCCAACGTGGTAGGTACTGTCACAGTACTCAAGGTACTTAGAACGCAATAGAGCTATGCTCCATTAGGAATAAGATTAGACATTTAATTAAACCTTTTTTAAATTCCGTTCAACCGATTTTAACTTCTTGGTAGCATGGTACATGGTAGTTCAGAAAGATCGAAACAAACTCGGAGGTCAGTCTCTTTTAAAGTCCAGACATAATCTTGGTCAGATCATATGAAGACCATGTAGATCGATGTCTGAGATGGTCTTTTGAGGAAAGAACCACACAGATTGAGAGGACCTGTCCAGTCAGTGCACGCATTTGTCAGAAATCGTGCAGCGCAACTCAAAAACCGTAATAATCTCTAACTACAATTATTTCTTTTAGGACGAATTCAATGATCGCCGATGTCGTCCCATAAGTTACGTGAACCCAAATAAAACTTGGTGCAAGAATGGATTTCTAGTTGATCCTCCGCCAAAATTGGAGGTGATATCCAGTAAAGAAAATTTTGGTGAAATGAGCAAACGTGGGTTCAAAGTCCAATTCAAGCCAGAGTTGATCAAAATAAAGGCACGTCCAGGGATTAAAATTCCATTCAACACGTTCTTCAAACCAGCCGAAGATTTTCCTTTAGATGTGTATTATCTTATGGACATTTCTTTTACAATGAAATCAAAGATGGATGACTTGAAAGCTCAAGCATTAGAAATATATAAGGACTTGTCAGTTTACACGAATAACGTTCGACTGGGCATCGGAAGTTTTATCGAAAAACCTGGCTTCCCGTACTTTGATCCTAATAAGTAAGTTATTTAATTGTGTTGTGTTGTGTGTTTTATTGTGTTGTGTTTGTATGTGTATTATCCAAGATCTAATTAAAATAACCCAAACTCTTTATTTTAATTATGCACAACTTTTACGACTTACTCCATACATTTTGTCAAAAAGATTGTTTTTCATGTTATTGACCAAAACTGCGTTCATTTCTAGGCACACCAGTCTTGCTTTTAGAAATGACGTTCCGTTAACGAACGATATGACACTATTCAGATCGATGATTGCCAACATTGAGTTCGGATCTAATTTCGATGATCCGGTAGCTGGATTAGATGCTCTGATGCAAGCCATGACATGCATAGATGAAGTAGGATGGAGACCTGGTGCGAGGCGCATCATAATACTATGTACGGATTCAACGTATCACAGTGTAGGAGACGGGAAAATTGTAGGCGCCATAAAACCACACGATATGCGCTGCCACTTGAAAAATAACATATACTCTGAAGCCTTGACGTATGACTATCCGTCCATAAGCCAGATCAATCAAGTGGCAACAAATGGCAGCTTTAGCATAATATTTGCCATTGCTGAAAATCATCAAACTCGTGTAAGTCCCTACATAAATTTTAATAATAATTATTCCACCGTTCGATCACGGTGGCCAATTTCAATATTGTGTAGTGTACAAGTGTGAGCGTCAGAGTGCGCAAGTACTCTGATGTAAATTGATAATATTTAAATTGATGATGAAGTTTAGGCTAGCCAGCTAATTTTCGATCGATACATGCCTAACGCTTGTTTACATTAAAATTCAGAAGACCCCTGTAAAGGAATACCAGGAATTAGCCAACCAGATAGCTGGAGCCAAATATGCAAAATTGGAAGGCAGCGAAAGTGTCATTAAGATTATCAAAGAAGTTTATGAGGTGAGAAAAATAAACATAACAGACCTATACGTATAGGTAAAGTAAACCTACTAGGCATG
Source organism: Apamea anceps (assembly GCA_951799955.1). Classification (NCBI taxonomy): domain Eukaryota; kingdom Metazoa; phylum Arthropoda; class Insecta; order Lepidoptera; family Noctuidae; genus Apamea; species Apamea anceps. The sequence goes on along the minus strand of OX637505.1, from coordinate 6,718,420 downwards.
TCTTGCGTATTTTATAATTTAACTCTCTTTCTAGGAACTTATAAGCACTGTAAAGTTGGAATTTCAAGCGCCATCTTTTGTAGAGGTAAATATAGACCAGGACTGCGAGTCAGAACACAAGAGAAATTGTGAAAGTCCTCACAAGCAGATAGTCAGTATACCAGGGACTCTGAAAGTTACATCATGCCCCCCTAATGATGCTAGAAAGCTAACGCATACCGTCACGGTCAAACCTGTGGGCCTAGATGATAAACTCATCATAGAATTGGATGTAGACTGTGAATGCGATTGTGAGAAGCAAACAGGTGTGCCAACTGCCGGTAAATGCAATGGTTTGGGTTATTTGCAGTGTGGTATTTGCAAATGTGATCCGGGAAGGTAAAACACTATTTCAAAAAACTAATTCAGCTATTTGTAAGATTATAAAATAATTAAAATACCTACCATATTATTACTTAACATATTATTATTTGTTATTTACCAAAAATAAAGATGGGACCTTTTTTTTTAAATTAAGGTATGGCTCCGACTGTCAATGCGACGGCTCATCCACTGATCGGACGGATATGGAGAAATGTAAATTGACTCCAGACGATACAGAACTGTGCAGCGGTAGAGGAAAATGCAGGTAAATTAACAGATTTAATAATACAATAACGATCCACGGAAAGTGTTCTGTAATTATCTTGTTTGGACTTTCATGGTTGTACTGTATGTTTTTATTAATATTTTCTCCTCTTGGGGAGCAAATTCGGCCTCATACATGAAAAAGTTCTTTTCAATATTGCAGTTTGAGATTACCTTGCCTTTAACGTTTTGTTCTTATTCAGATGTGGAAAATGCGAGAGTTGCCAAAAAGGGTTCTCGGGTGACCATTGTGAGTTTGATGATAACTCATGTCCTAGAACTCTAGGTGACCTGGAAAATAAAATTCATGGTATGGAACTGGAGAGAAAGGAATTTTCCGACTACTTGTCTAAGATAGATGAAAGACTTGATTGGCTGGAACGAAGTTCTATTAAAACGTCGGTTGAAATCAGAAATGTGCCGAAAGTTCTCAAAGAAACCAAATTTTCCCTGTATGACACGGCTCTGAAGCTGTTTAAATCTCTTGGAAGTGTGATACCGAAGTCTGATGTTCGCGATGTATACAGAGCTCCGAGCAAATCTACCGATAGCAAATCCACCATAATTATTGAATTTACAGACACTCTTACGAAGAGCAACTTTTTAGGTATCACCAAGGACTTTAACAACAAAAACCCTTCCAACCGGTTGAACACTAATCATCTGGGTATTGGTGGAGAAAGACACCCGATATACGTATCAGAACACCTCACGGCTAAAATGAAGCGGTTTCATTTTAGCCATGAGACGTTGCCAAGTATGCCCATTACAAGCACTGCTGGGTATCGAATGGCCAAGTTTACCTCCGCAAACGGGAGGGGTAGCCCTATATTCGGATCAAGTCAGAAGCGCAACTCCACGAGCTAAAACTTTAACAGGACAAAGAAGATAAATTACTAGTCTTTACCTGTATTCACCCAGCCTTTACCTATTGAATCGCTGTAAATTTCTTATAAATACTATGACCGTTAAATCAAATTTGTAAACCCTGTGAAACACACTTAACAAACACCCTCATTCCTTGTTGCGCCTATCCACTCACAGTAATTTTACACATCATCATTGCCATCTCCAGCTCTAACATTGTGATTTCTTGCCTTTTCTTTGCCTCTTCTCCATCAAATTGCTTCCTGATCTCCTTTTGTAAGATTATGGTTTGTTCTGATTCCGTACGTGACTACTGCTCATGTAGTGGGTTGAAAATGTGGCGTCTACTCTTCCTTCTAAAACCCATATAATGGATGGTGAACTTCTGCGTAATATTGATGGCTCTTCGATGGTTGATTGCTTCCGTGTCTTCACTCCAGAAGATGTTTTGACCAAGCTGGGCAATCCTAATAACTTCTTGACAGTCATAAAATAAATGATAAATGATTTTATTTTGTAAGTAGGTTTGTACAAACACTTTTACACGCCAATCATATTTTAAAACTAGATGAGGTCGGCATTTCCTATCTGACTAGTCTGAGAAGAAAGGCCGAAACAAACTCAGACGTCACAGTCTCTTTTAAAGTCCAGACATAATCTTGGTCAGATTAGAATAGAAGAAGCTAGCATTGCAAAATTCTTGGGTATCTCTATAGACTGCAAACTGACCTGGAAACCACATCTGGAAGAAGTTTGTAAACGATTAAGCAGATCAGCGTACCTTCTATTTCAACTGTCAAAAAAAGTAAGTACTGAAACACTCTTAACGGCTTATCATGGATTGGTAGCCTCGGTTTTGCGTTACGGTGTTGTTTTTTGGGGACAGTCAACAAACCGAGAACTTGTTTTTAAAATGCAAAAGAGATGTATACGGTCGATGTTTGGTTTAAGAAGGACTGACAGTTGCATGCCGTATTTTAAAAAATACAATATTTTAAGTTTTCCTGCTTTGTTCATCTTGGAAACTTCTTTGTTTGTAAAAAATAATCCCCATTTATTTAAAAAATGGCCACAGTCAAGAAATTACCCATACGTGCTCAATATATGAACACATTATGCCATGTAAAATGTAAAACTGCACTGATGAAGAAAAGTTTCTTTGGTATTGCTCCCCAAGTTTTTAATAAACATCCTGATGCAATTAAATGTATGCCATTACAAAAATTCAGAAACACTACAGAAGCTGCTACTTGAAAACTGCTATAACACATTAGACCAGTTTCTGAATGATAAATTTAATTAATCATAATTTTGGAATTATTATTATATCATTATTTAATTTTATTTTATTATAATGCAATTGTAATTTTTGATAATTTTAATCTGTGCTGACATTGTATTTTTTTTTTTGACATTTAGACTATTTTAATTTAATTAATTTTGACGACTAATATTGCTGACATTGTTTTATCCTTCTGTAGTATTTTATTAAACTTTTGAAAATTCTTATTTGTTGACATTGTGAGTTTAAGAGATTTTTTTTTTCAGAATTAATTTAATTTTGATCATAGCATCACTATTTTGTATGCCTGTCGGCGGAACATAGGTTGGACCAAACACTATAATATATATACCTACATAAGATCATTGTACCCTGTGTTCACAAAAATAAATGAATTTTTGAAATTTGAATTTTGAATCATATGAAGACCATGTAGGTCGATGTCTGAGATGGTCTTTTGAGGAAAGAACCACACAGATTGAGAGGACCTGTCCAGTCAGTGCACGCATATGTCAGAAATCGTGCAAAAAAATAAAAACATTCAATGTGTAAAAATTTGAAGCAGCTGAATCCCAAGCCTTTTTGTCCTCGAAAGGCTTTCTGGCACAACTTACGTTTAAGGCATGATTTGAATTTATTGAGGCTTAGATCTTGAACGAGGCTTGGAACTTTATTGTAGAAGCGTATACATTGGCATCTGAACGAGCCACCTATTTTCTTGAGCCTTGTTGTAGGTACAACAAATTTGTGTTTGTTCCTAGTATTTATATCATGGATATCACTGTATTTTTTCAACAATTTTATATTTTTATGGGCATATAAAAGATTTTCATAAATATACTGAGAAGGCACAGTCATAACATTAATTTCTTTAATTTTGTCTCTGAGCGAGTGTCTCGGACTTAATTTATAAATTGAACGAACAGCTCGCTTCTGCAAAACAAAGATAGTCTGAATATCAACGGCATTTCCCCACAATAGAATACCGTACGACATTACACTATGAAAATAGCTGAAGTACACTAAACGGGCTGTCTCTATATCAGTTAAATTACGAATTTTTCTAACAGCGTATGCTGCGGAACTTAGCTTTTTTGACAATTTGTCTATATGTGGGCCCCACTGAAGCTTAGCATCCAAAGTTATGCCCAAGAATACTGTGCTGTCTTCAGGATTCAATTCTTCGCCCTTTATCAACACATTAGTTTTCACCTGTCTAACGTGAGGTAACGTAAACTTAATGCATTTGGATTTTTTCTCGTTTAGAAGTAAATTATTAACATTGAACCAGTGGGCTACTTTAGAGATCGCGCTATTTACATCGTCAGTAACCTGTTGCTGACATTTAAGTTTAAATAAAAGTAAAGTGTCAACTGCAAACAACACTATATCATGATTATCCTTTATGAGGTACGGCAAGTCATTAATATAAATAAGAAACAAGAAAGGACCAAGAATTGAGCCCTGTGGGACTCCCATTGTTACTAAAGATCCGGGAGATCTTTTTTCATTAACATCAACCCTCTGAATCCTCTTACTCAAGTATGAAGTAAGAAGATCCAGAGCAGCGTTCCGGATCCCGTAGTGGCGGAGTTTCCAGATTAAAGTTTCGTGAAGAACGCAATCGAATGCCTTGGACAAATCACTAAAGATGCCCAAGGCATCGCATTTGTCTTCCCATGCATTATAAATATGTCCTATAAGTTCAACAGTTGGCGTCAGGCGTCAGTAGTTGAACGAGCCCTTGTAAAATCGAACTGTTTGCTATGTAATAATTTGTGTTTATTAAAAAAAAATTGCATTTGTTCTAAAATTAATTTCTCAAAAATTTTACTAAAGGTAGGTAGTACAGAAATAGGTCTATAATTTGTAGGGTCTGATATACTCCCCGATTTAAACAGAGGCATTATTTTACTATTTTTCATGAGGTCAGGAAACTCCCCACCTTCAATACAACTATTAAAGATAAGCACTAGAGTAGGTGCTACAATGTCAATAACAGACTTAGCAAATTCTACAGAATTACCCCACAGAGCTGCAATCTTTTTTAAAAGCTTTTATTTAAGCAAGCAAGTTAAATTTGACCCACTTCCCGGTATCCGACTGAGCTGAAATTTTACATACTGGTCCAGTCCCGATGACAATGCATGTTTATGACAAGCATGACGTGATGCTGCTGCCAGGATTGGCTCCAGACGAGGGAACTCCTCAACGGTTAACAGCAGGGACATGACATTTTGCACACCCATTGGGATGACAGTTAGCGGGTCCACCATGAAATTGACGCCACCTTCAGGGTTGGCTCCAAACCAAAGAATTCCTCAACGGTCGGCGGTAGGGACTTGAAATTTTGCATTCCCGTTCGGATATGATAGACGGTTGGTGGGTGTTGACGCCTATGCTTAGGTGTGTTGGGAGACTAAATAAAATACCGTTATAGAACAAACCAATACTTATTTAGACTTTAAATTGACGTGTACAAGATTAAAGATTACAGAATTCTAGGACCCGTTACAATATTATGCGTATGTTGACCGATCGTTGGAGCCGCGCTGGAGCAAGTGAACGATCGTTTTTTCTCGCGAGATCGCGGACCCTCGCCCGGTGCCCCCCGCCGCCGTCCCGTCGCGCAGGTGGCGCGTCGCCATTGGTCCGCTGTGGTATGGCGTGATTCTCTTCCGATGGTCGTGGCGGCGCTCCGATTGGTTCAGCGGAGATGGCCTGTTGATGACGCAGGGCGGCCGCCACGCCGCGGCGGTTACCATGCGGGCACAGGCCGCAACATACTCCCGGGCGTTGAAGAACTTGACTTCAACTGGATGACATGTCCCGCCAGAGGGGACACATCGTGCGGACGGCACGGGTGACCGTCCCCTTGGTTGTGGCGACGTCCGCCACCCGGCTGACCCCGTCTGGGCCTGGGTGTAGGCGCGTGACACGCCCCAGGCGCCACTGGAGCGGCGGAAGGTTCGCCTCCCGCAGAAGCACGAGGTCGTCGAGGCAAATGCCTCGCTGCTGGGTCCTCCACTGGGACCGTTGCTGCAGTTCGGCCAGGAACTCCTTCTGCCACCTGGACCAGAACTGTTGGCGGATTTTTTCGATTAACTTGTAGCGGTTGGGCCGCAGTGCTGTGATAGGTGGTGATGGGACGGCGGTCAATGGTCTGCCCACCAGAAAGTGCCCCGGGGTTAATGGAGAGGGGTCATTAGGATCTGACGAGAGGGGAGAGAGGGGACGGGAATTGAGTATGGCCTCAATCTGCGAGAACAATGTCGCCAGCTCCTCGAACGTCAAACAGGCCTCCCCAGCTACTCGTTTAAGATGATATTTAGAGGATTTTATGCCAGCCTCCCATATGCCTCCGAAATGTGGCGAATATGCAGGCCCAAACACGAAGCGGATTCCCTCGTTCGCAGAGTAATTGTACACAGACTCTTGGGCCTCCTGCAGCATCCTACCCAGCTCATTGCATGCACCTAGAAAATTACGACCGTTATCACAATGTATTACATAGGGTTTACCTCTCCTAGCTACAAATCGGTGGAGACACAGAATGAATGCCTCAGACGTGAGGTCGCTGACCACCTCTAGGTGAACCGCCTTAGTGGTGAGACACACAAAAAGACATAGGTAACTTTTAGTTATGCGGTTCCCTCGGCCTTTACGACTCGAAATTTTAAACGGGCCTGCAAAGTCTACCCCACACGAGCTGAAGGCGAAGCTATTATCCGTTCTAACGGCCGGCAAATCACCCATAATTGGTTCGAAAGGTTTACCTCTCAATCGAGTACACACTACACACTGCCTGGTGGTCGTGCGAGCAAGAGTTCGCCCTCCCAAGGGCCAATATTCCTCACGGATGGCTGCAAGCAATGCCTGGGGACCAACATGGAACAAACGCAAGTGTTCATATTTTACTAACAGCTTAGTGAATCTATGTTTAGCATCTAGAAGAATGGGGTGCTTCTTATCATAGCTGAACTTCGAATTTTCCAGACGGCCTCCCACCCGTAGCACTCGTTCCGAGTCTATAAAAGGATTGAGTGGCAATATTTTTGAATTTTTATTTAACTGCTGCCCTTTGCTTAGTATATCGATTTCTTCAGAGAAAGTGTCATGCTGACTGAGTTTAATTAGAAGAGTGCATGCCTTTTGCAACTCTTCAACCGATAAGGTTTGACTAGCATTTCTCTGCCCTTTCCCTATCTGGATAAATTTTAGCACGTAGGCGGCTGCTCTTTTCAGCCGTAAGAAATTAGAGAACCTGTTGAAATCTATAAGCTTTGTATTATCTCCCTTATTATTATTACTTGTCGCACATGAGTATGAGTTAAGTGTTTTGACTTCTGGCAACGATATTTCCTCTAACGGAGCTAGCTTGGGAGACCACTCACTGTCTTCTTGTTTTAAGAAGGGAGGGCCTTCCCACCAAAGCGTTGAACCTTGTAGCACGTGAGGATCTACTCCTCTTGATGCCATATCTGCAGGGTTCAAACTTGTGCGCACATGGCGCCACTGATAGTCATCTGTTAGCTCCTGAATTTCATTTATTCTGTTACGAACAAACATTTTAAGTGAGTTTGGCTGCATTTTTAGCCATCCTAGTACTACCGTGGAGTCGGTCCATATTAGTTTTTTATTTATTTTTCCTTTCAAGGACTGGATTACCTTATGACTAAGTCTAGCGCCGAGGAGCGCTCCACATAATTCTAGTCTAGGGATAGTCATAGGTTTAAGGGGTGCTACCCTGGCCTTGGCACATAGCAGGCGTGAGGTGTAGCTACCTTTGTTACTCCTTGACCTTAAATAAACGCAGGCGCCATAGGCAGCCTGCGAGGCATCTACAAAACAATGCAATTCAATAGATTGTGGTAATTCACACAGAGTGTACCTAGGTAGATGCAAGTTATACAGATATGATAAATTATTACTAAAGTTCAGCCAGTCCTTAACTAAATTAGTTGGTACTGGCTCATCCCAATCTAACTTGGCACACCATAGCCTTTGGAGTAAGATTTTTGGCTTTATGATGGCCGCACTCAGTAGTCCTAATGGATCGAATATTTTACATGTCATCGATATAATTGTTCGTTTAGTTATCTGAGCAGCTATAGGTACATTGGTGGAGAATTGAATTGTGTCGCTTACTGGAGACCAGTTTAATCCTAGTACAGCGGATTCCTTGCACAGATCCAGAACATCAGTACTAAAGTGGTCATTCTTGAATATTTGCGGACAATTTGTGCGAAATTTTCTAAGTTTGAAACCCGCTGACTCTAACACTCTAGTAGTACCCTTATGAATGTGCGTCAGCTGCTCTTCTGATGCGCAGCCAGTGCTTAAGTCGTCTATATAGAAGTCAGTTAGCATAACCTCCTTTATAAGTTCGTCATCACATTCTAGAGCGAGTTGTTGAAGACACCGCGTACTAAGGAAGGGAGCTGACGCTGTACCATAAGTCACTGTATTTAACTGGTATGTTACAATGTTGTGAGTCTTCCCACAACGCCACAGTATTAATTGCAAATGACGTTGTGATTCATCGATTAGAATTTGCCTATACATTTTAGTAATATCTCCGGTAAGAACAAACCTATGCTCTCGAAAACGTAGTAATATGGACATTAAGTCACTCTGAATGACTGGACCTACTGCTTGTATCTCATTCAGCGATTTTCCAGAGGTAGTCTTCGCAGATGCGTCGAAGACTACTCTGAGTTTGGTGGTTTCACTATGTTCCCGAATGACACAGTGATGGGGTAGGTAGTACCCGAACTGCGGTTGTGCAATTTCGGTTAGGTGACCTAATTCCTTATACTCCTTAATGAACTCTGAGTAAGCTTCCTTTAGTTGGGGGTTTTTATTTAATCTGGTTTCTAAGTGGGTAAGTCGTTTCCTAGCTATTGCATAGGAGTCGCCTAACGCGCTCTGTGGGTCTTCCTTTAGAGGCATTGCTACGGAAAATCTCCCGTTTGATAAGCGTTTGGTATGTTGAACAAAATGCCCTTCACAGAAATGTTCATCGGGGGAGCGGGAATAGTGTTCAGCATAACCCTCTTCGATTTCCCAGAATCTTTTTAGGCACTCTTGTACGTCTTGGCTAACGTTACAAGTTACAGTGAGGGACTTAAGGCTACCTTGCCCTGTAGGGCCTGACACTACCCAACCTAATTTAGTATCCTGTAGTGCCGGTTTATTTTTTCCTAGGTATATGTGATCGGCATTCACAATCGCCCAATATACGTCCGCACCTAACAGAATGTCTATCTTCGAAGGTTCATAGAAAGTGGGATCCGCTAGACTAACTTCCTTTGGTATACAGAGTTGCTTAACGTTTACCTGCATGTTGGGTAACGTACCCATAATATTTGGTAAGACAAGACAGTCAACCGAGATACAGAAATTAGTCACGCGCGACTGGAGTGTAAGGTTTACCCTTTCGGAAACTTTTGTAATGGAATTATTTATTCCGGCTACGCGAGTGGGACGGGAAGTGTCACAAATTAATCCGAGCTTTTGTTTCATGGTGTTGGATAGTAAGGACATCTGACTACCTGTGTCTAGTAACGCTCTTGCCTGGTAGAGTTCCCCAGTTTGCGGGTGCACTATGTCTAGTAGAGCCGTACCTAACAGTACTTGACCTACTGAGGCTGCTGAGAGAGAAACCGGTAAGTTAGAGGGCTCAAGGGCCGGAGCGTCTGCTGTGGACCTATTGGTCTTAAACTCGTGATCGTGTAATAGTGAATGATGTTTCCGTTTACATACACGACACATAAGCCTGGCCTTGCATTGAAATGAGTTGTGACCGCTCCTAAGGCAATTCCTACATAGGTTTAATCTTGTGACCTCAGCTAACCTATCCCTAATGTCCAAATTCTTAAATTTGGGGCACTCTGACAAATGGTGACTGTCATTGCAGACATGACACGTGGACGGTCCACCTTTATCTCCCAGTGCAGCAAAAGTCCTATTCGGTTTAGGCTCTTTATTATTGCTTGGCCTTCGGTCCCTTCTCTCGGCATTTTCTATGCCTGCGAAGTACATTGTTTCTAGAATGTCGGCTCGATTTCTTAGAAACCTAGTGAAATTTTCTAAGTTATGGTAATCGGCTAACGTAGACCTGTGCTCTTCCCATTTAATAGTAGTCACCGGATCTAATTTTGAAGCTAGAATGAATAGAATAAGTGCATCCCATTTGTCAGTCGGCTGACCCAACGCTTCCAGCGCTCTCAAGTTTTTTGACATGTGGTCTACTAAGTACCTTAATGCCTTATAGGATTCCCGACTACACTTTTCAACACTAATTAAAGCTTTGAGATGATTGTTTATGAGAATATTTTTATTATCATATCGCTCGCATAGTAAATCCCATGCTAATTTGTAGCTATTCGAGGTAAACTCTATTGATTTAATTATCCCCTTAGCACTCCCTTCCAAAGCTGATCTTAAGTAGTGAAATTTGTTTATTTCTGGAATTGACTTATTGCTGTGAATAATAGAATCGAATGTATCTTTAAATTCTAGCCATGTTAACAAGTCTCCATCAAACTTTGGAAGGTGTATGGTTGGCAATTTTACTCCGTTGAATTCATGTGAACCACAGCTTGGCTGATGAGAACAATTACTAATTTCTCCAACAGTGTTTGCCTTATTTATTGGTAATGGGGTAGCCTCAATTAATTCTTGAGCTACAGAGAGAGCAGAGTAAAATTGACGCTCTGTTACCTCTCGTTCTTCTAATTGTTCCTCTACATCGGAGCAACATATTTCAATTTCTGACTGTAATTCGTCAAATGTTTTAAATAATTCTTGAAATTTGGCTAATCTCAAAGAAATTTCCTTAACTTGAACACTGGCAACCTCTTTAGGCTCCAGGTTCTGCATAGTACCTAAATAGTCTATGAATTTTGTTAATCTACCCTTTATGGTGCCACGCTTTCTAATTAATTCTTTAATTTTGACCTTCAGGTCGGTATCTACACTGGTCATTTTGCTATCAACGAGACCTATTTATTGTCTATCGAAATACAAAACACAAAACACAATGCAATACAATGAGCTGAATAGATAAATGTGCAGTGAACCTGACAATGTTAGGCGTCGCTCCGACACGTGTTCCCAGGTACGACTTCCGCGTTGTAGCGTGCCGTCGGCCGGCCGCCGCCAATGCAGTCGACGCGTCGAGGGAATCCGCTGTGCTGGCTGCGCGGGTTCTGCACCGGAACAGTTGCCGTATGGCCGGAACTCTGAAATAGTCGGCAGGATGGCTGGTTCACCAAGCATTGGTTGCGTGCACTTGATTCACACGCGTGCATGAATATGGGGTGGGTAGGAAAAACAATGCGTGCAGCTTAAAATGCTAGCTTGCGTTTTACAATATCGCCAGAAGTGAGGTTATGCGTTACGTGGGATTACATTTATGATTATGAACTTAAGCGGGTAGGTGCACACGAACATACAAATGATTCGACTAGAGTGGAAAATTTGCAGCTTAGCGCCTAGCCAAGCATAAGCCAGCTCAACCCACGTGCAATTAACCTGCAAATTAGGAAAAGATATGGCCCCTTTTCCCGTTTGACGTTCGAGCAGCAAGCCGCGCACTGATTCACAGCGCGAGGGCACACAGGAAAAATATTAAAGAAAGGAAATGAATGGATCAGGGCTTACTCTCCTGGGCTAGACCTTCGGCAGACGTGTTGAGTTTGACCCGCCGTCACCGTCCGAAGCCTCCCTGGACACAGCAGCTCGTCCGCGCTCCCCTTCTTCTTGATTACGCAGCCCGGCTGGATGGATGGCGGGCTGCGGCACTTGCTCCACGCGATGAATTTTCGGTTTCTTGATTACGCAGCCCGGCTGGATGGATGGCGGGCTGCGGCACTTGCTCCACGCGATGAAATTTCGGCCGACGCTTCTCGAAGATTCGATTTTTAAATTTAACGCAACGGGTCCTGTCACGGTCGCCACTTGTTGACGCCTATGCTTAGGTGTGTTGGGAGACTAAATAAAATACCGTTATAGAACAAACCAATACTTATTTAGACTTTAAATTGACGTGTACAAGATTAAAGATTACAGAATTCTAGGACCCGTTACAATATTATGCGTATGTTGACCGATCGTTGGAGCCGCGCTGGAGCAAGTGAACGATCGTTTTTTCTCGCGAGATCGCGGACCCTCGCCCGGTGCCCCCCGCCGCCGTCCCGTCGCGCAGGTGGCGCGTCGCCATTGGTCCGCTGTGGTATGGCGTGATTCTCTTCCGATGGTCGTGGCGGCGCTCCGATTGGTTCAGCGGAGATGGCCTGTTGATGACGCAGGGCGGCCGCCACGCCGCGGCGGTTACCATGCGGGCACAGGCCGCAACAGTGGGTCCACCATGAAAATTGTGCCATAACCAATACTACCCATAGTACGCCCACATTAATTAAAATATGCCTGATGCTAATGAGAGACAGACATACCTTCTCTGACATATAATAGACAAGAATTAATTTTATTGTTTACATGAGGTCCTGGGTTCAATTCCTTGGTTGGGTACAGTGCTGTTAGATTTTTCCATCAGAAATTTCTCAGAAGCAACCTGGAGTCTGGATTTATGCCTGGTTGGTGGTAGGAGGCTCACCCCCTATGACATGGGACTTACACATAACTGGCGAAATGGGTTATAAGTACTACATGAAGGTACGCCTCTGCCTAATCCTTCGGGGACTAAAGATTACGTAGCGTGGAAAGAGCGAGCGGAGCGAGCTCGAAAATTTTAACAACCCGCCTCGGTTTGGTTTTCTACTTTCAAACTTTCAAGTAGAAATAGGAGTTAAATTGTCGACTTATCCAGGCAAGCCCAAGTAACTATAATAATAACAAGAAAAACAAGGCGCTGGTGTGTGCTCTAGACTCGCAGCTGTCAAATTGCTTTAACGACAGCAAAGATCTCACCGATACCCATTCAATCTTGTACTGTGCAGCTGTTGCGGCATGTCGTGTAGCTCATGTCAAATTCCCGAAAAGTGACAGAGCCACACGACCAAAACCAGCTGTACCAGCTTGGCAGTGCAGGATTGAGCGTCGTATCGGGGAGACTAGAGCACTCATCGGCAAGCTAATCTGCTTCAGGGAGGGCAATACTCGCCCTAGAGTGATGCGCTTTGTGAAGCGGGCGTTCTCGGGGACTGATATTAGTTCCCGAGATTATTTGTCCCGCGTCACAGAGCGTATCGACTTCCTGAAGCAGAAGATCTGTGCATGGGCAAACCGTATTCGTCGGTACAAGCGAAGAGTGGAGCGGTACACTCAGAATCGCACATTCCAGAGCGATGAAAGGTGGGTTTACAGGGATTGGGAGCGACCGGACCAAGGTGTGACTGACACGCACCTACCGGATGATGATGCCATGTGTTCATTCTGGCGAAACATCTGGTCGGTGCCTGTCAGTCACACCGAAGGTGATTGGACTGGGAAGATCGAGCGAGCGTGCGAACAAATACCAGAAATGGGGGCACTTATCATCAGCCCCCAAGATATTGCTCGTGCAGTCCGTCCGTTGCCTAACTGGAAATCCCCAGGACCGGACGGGCTGCACAACTTTTGGATAAAATGGTTCCAAAGGTCGCACGCCCCCCTGGCATCCCAGTTCCAGTCAGCCTTAGAGTCAGGGTCGCTGCCCCAGTTCCTAACGACAGGAATAACCCACCTGCTCCATAAATCAGGTAGTACCGCGGATCCCAAAAACTACAGACCGATCACTTGTCTACCGACGGTCTATAAAGTTCTTACATCCATTTTGAGAGCTAAAATTAATAAACATATAGACACCAACTCCATCATGTCTGTCTCTCAAAATGGATGTAGGAATGGGTCCCGCGGTACTAAGGAGCTACTCCTCATTGATATGGCCATTAGCCAATAGGTACGTCGTTCCCGAAAGGATCTGTCGACATGTTGGATAGATTACAAGAAGGCCTATGACTCGGTACCACATACATGGCTAATGAGGGTGCTGGAGTTGTATAAAGTAGATACAACTCTGCGCACCTTCCTGATGACGTGTATGGGGCAATGGAGGACGGTCCTTCGCTATCCAGGATGTCGAAATATCCAGAGGAATAGCGAGCCGATAAGGATCGAGCGAGGCATATTCCAGGGCGACAGTTTGAGTCCGCTTTGGTTCTGCTTAGCCTTGAATCCTCTAAGCACGCTGCTGGAAGATTCAGGTCTAGGCTATCGGCTGAGGAGAGGTGGTCAGGTTATATCTCACCTCCTCTACATGGGTGACCTAAAACTTTTTGCCCCTAACAATTTGCAACTGATGGAGCTACTGAAAATTACTGAAACTTTCAGTAGCGCCATCAGGATGGAATTTGGTGTGGACAAATGTGCGGTCATGCATGTAAAGCGAGGGGAAATTGTGGAATCCGTGGGAACCCAACTCTCGGATTCCACATACCTTAGAACCCTCTCCGCAGCCGAAACCTATAAGTATTTGGGTATGTCGGAAGCGTTGGGCATCAATGCTACTGACATGAAGCAATCGTTGAAGGAGCGCTTCTTTGGCCGCCTGAAAAAAGTATTTAATAGTCTCTTATCAGGCGGGAATAAGGTGCGTGCCTTCAACGGTTGGGTCATGCCGGTTTTGATGTACTCTTTCGGCATACTCAAATGGACTCAGACTGAACTCGAGGCTCTGGATAGGAGGGTCCGTACGCTGTTGACTGCAAATCGAATGCATCACCCACGGTCATCGGTAATGAGGCTGTATATCCCGCGAAAATGTGGAGGTCGTGGCTTTTTAAACGCTAAGACCCTCCACAATCGCGAGATATGCAGCCTCAGGGAATATTTCCTACAAACCGACGTGGGGATGCATCGAGATGTGGTCGCGGTGGACAAGGGCCTCACCCCGCTCTCCTTGGCTAAAGAGAACTGGCGCAAGCCAGTAGTGCTTGACACCAATGATCGCATGGAAGTATGGCAGAGTAAGGAGCTTCACGGACGCTTTTACCGGGCCCTACATGGACCCGATGTAGATTTACTAGCGTCCGTAGCCTGGCTGCGTTTCGGTGACCTCTTTGGAGAAACCGAAGGTTTTGTCTGTGCAATTATGGACGAAGTTATGATGACGAACAATTACCGGAGATTTATTGTGAAAGACGGCACGGTTGACATCTGTCGGGCATGCCACCGGCCGGGAGAATCAATCAGGCATATTATCTCCGGGTGTTCTCGTCTAGCTAACGGAGAGTACTTGCATAGACACAACCTTGTAGCCAGGATAATCCATCAGCAACTTGCTCTGAAATACAGCCTTGTCGAATCTGAGGTGCCGTACTACAGGTATGTGCCCGACCCAGTTCTCGAAAATGGAAATATCACATTGTACTGGGATCGATCCATCATCACTGACAGGACTATTGTTGCCAATAAGCCTGATATAGTGGTGGTGGATCGATCAGAGCGGCGCGCAATGATTGTTGACATAACCGTCCCGCATGACGAAAACCTCGTGAAAGCCGAGAAAGATAAACAAATCAAGTATCTTGACTTGGCTCGCGAGGTTGTCGACATGTGGGATGTGGACTCAGCGATCATTGTGCCGATAGTCGTGACAGCCAATGGCTTAATAGCCAAGAGCCTCGACCAACACCTGAGGAGGCTCTCGTTGGGCAGCTGGATCAAGGGCTTGATTCAGAAAGCGGTACTTCTGGACACGGCTCGCATTGTCAGGAGGTTCCTCTCTCTGGAGCCCTGACCACCGGTGGCTTGGACCCTGTTCCCGATACCGGTGGGCTACTATTTTTTATATTTTTAAATGTTTTTTTTATCTTTTTGTTTACAAAAATATTTAAAAATGTAATTTATATGTATTTAAATGAAATAAAGGAGATAATAATAATAATCTTTATTCATGAATATGAGACAACCATACAGAGCAACTTAAAAATAAACCCAGGATATACAATAATCGTTTAAAATTATTTTGACAATAAATTTAGACAGTTGGAGAACTTGAAATGGCAGATTGTAATGGGTTTGGTTGTCTTTGGACTGATTCGCCCTATCCCCTCGTACTAGTATAGAACTGTATCACGAGCGGATAGTCTTCCTCAACCTTAGATCAACAGATTCCCACAAGGTTCCAGTCACAAGTTATCTAGTTACATATTATATATCAAAAAAAAATAATAATAAATCATAAAACAAATCAAAACTATGAGAATGTAAAATTCAAGAGCGAGCGAAGCGAGCTCGAAAATATTGCACACTCTCGGATAGGTTCGATTTTCTTTTGATCATTCCAAAAGGAGTAGGAATTACTTGTTTTGTCAACTAATGAAGAAAAGCTCAACAGAATGTGAGCGAGCGAAGCAAGCCCACCCTATGTAAGGATGGGAAGAGCGAGCGAAGCGAGCTCGAAAGTTGTAACAACCCGCCTCGGTTTGGTTTTATATTTTCAAGCAGAAATAGGAGTTTCATTGTCGACTTTTCCAGGCAAGCCCAAGCAACTACGAGAATGTAGAATGCAAGAGCAAGCGAAGCGAGCTCGAAAATTTTGCACACTCTCGGATAGGTTCGATTTTCTTTTGATCATTCCAAAAGGAGTAGAAATTACTTGCTTTGTCAACTTATGAGTTATGAAGAAAAGCTAAAGAATCAACAGGATGTGAGCGAGCAAAGCGAGCCTGAAAATTTTTGCACCCCTCTTTGAAATAGGTTCGGTTTTCTTTTGACCATTATACAGAAAGAGAACTTACTTTATCGAAGGTTGACGAAAAGCTTGAACTCGTTTTACAGCAGTTTAGGTTTTGGAATCAGGCCTTAACCTAAGCCTTTCGAACCTTACGTACAAGTGGAGTGCACAGTTGCTTCGCTCGCTCTTGCATCCTATATTCTATATTTTATAACAGGCTTATTAAAATAAAAACTTTTTAGGCGCGTTAAAAAACCCACTGTCATTTCATAGTTAAAGTTTTCACTTCTGCCGGCGGTCCCCATGTCTGCTATGTTCTTAATGATTTTGTAAATGCCCATCGGGGTCTCTGTGGCTCAAGTACAGTTTTAAGTTAGTAAGACAAGTAAATCATTCACTCTCGATAGCTTGACTGATTTTGGGGGGGGTCATGACCCCCACGACCGCGCCTGAATCACACAACATAACGTCACGCTTGTACGCTCTAAAGGGGTACGCAGATGTGTTCGACTGTTCAGTATACCACGGTACACCCTCATTTCTGTCAAAGTTGTTATTGGGGTACCTCTGAATGCCTCTGATCTTGTAAGTATATACGAATTTGTGTGGGGTAGGTAGACTAAAAAGTGAAAAATAAAAACTTTTTTGAAAAAAAAAAACAACCGACTTCCAAAAACGACACTACAAAGTGAAAAATAACTTTAATTTCGGAAGTCGGTGGCAAACAACGAAAATGCGAACCCAACGGAACCGACTTCCGAAATTAAAGTTATTTTTCACTTTGTAGTGTCGTTTTTGGACGTCAGTTGTTTTTTTTTTTCAAAAAAGATTTTTCAGCTGTGAGCTCGGATTTTTGCATTAATTTATAAGTAACAGTTTTGGTATAGATACTCGCATATTTATTATTATTTATTTATTACTTAAAATCTCCCTTACAACTATTATTACAGGTTTATGTCTTTACTTAGTCAATGCGACAGTGAACCATCGCCGTGTGTTACTATAAACCTGCGGGTTTTGTCGTTATACGTCGTTAGCAACAATACAACGAACGATACAGTTTGACATTTCTGAAACATAATCCCCCTTATTCATAGACGTTGCTTAACGTTAAGTAGTGATAAGCGACTGTTTAACCATACATTTTTGACTTTTGAACGTCACTTAACTTTAATAATCGATTCTAAATAAACCCCAATTTGTTGAATACTGTAGGTACAAGTACAAAGAAATTGAAATAAATGGAAAATTAAGTCGCTTTATATAAACTTCTGGTATGTAAAGCGATAAAGCAGTATTTTACATGGAGAGCCATGTAAAATACTGGTTTATCGCTCGATGTAAAATACCAGTATTTGGCTGACATGACACTGATGAAATGCAGTTCGAAGTTGGGTTTTAACAATTTATTGCTAAAGTCATGTGAATAGGCGTTTGATATAAAATAAGAATAATTTATTATGGAGTTCATTGTTACAAAATAAATTTACAAAAATAATAATAGTTTATGCTTACTGTAAATAGAGTATAAAATATAGTTATTTGGACAGTGGTCCATAAACTAGGCAGTACCTGTGTCTTGGGGGCCTGAGTTGCGTTATCTTAAATTTTATGTCAGGGTGTTTAAAAATGGACAGAATACTTAATTAAATAACGGTAGTGAACTATCAAGATAAAAAATAATAATAATAATAATAATATCCCTGGACATTTCACACAGCGCCATCTAGTCCCAAGCTAAGCAACCTAATGCTTGTGTTATGGTAACAAGATGGCTGATAAACTACTTATATACATTTTTTTTTTGTAAATACATACATATTATAGATAGAAAAACACCCAGACTCGGAACAAATACATGTAGGTCATACAAATATTTGTTCCGTGCGGGAATCGAACCCGCGGCACGCAGCGCAGCAGTCAATCGCTTAACCAATGCGCCAACCGTGCCGTCAAATAAATCATGAATAAAAAAAAAAGTAAATAAAAGGGAAGATCTAATGAAAAGATATCATAAAATTAGATTGTACTGTCCAGTTAGCTATAGATTTACGGCCGAACCCAATAACTTATCTATCACCAGTTTTGGCATACTGAAGGTAAAAAAACTTATCTATCTTTGGTTTTAACGTCCCAATAATCTAGGAATTCTACCGACCCACGCTATTTATTGATGGTAGGGTATACCGCTAATAGCTATTTGTATGAAAAAGCCAAAATATGGGCCCCTATAACATATAGGCTTTTGGCCGAATTGCAGGGATTGCTTTAAAAAAAAAAACATAATAAATAATCATTTAAATCATGTCCAATTCAAGCGAAAGTATGTACGTTATGCGAAAGTGATTTTGAAATCATAACAGATACCCGATTGGAAAAATGATTTTGAGATGAAAACTTCTAAATCTTCAAATTAATTGCCGTATTTGATCAAAATAATATGAGCAAATTAAGTTGTTAAGAACTTACATATAGATTTCGTTCAAATAAAACAGCAGTGTTTCTCACTGAAATAAAACCTCATTTAAAAGTAACCTCACCCGTTTGGTGTTTCTTATGTCAAACTGTCAATTACGTTTCATTCCTCCTCTCCAGCGTTAACAATTAGTACAACAAAATGCAGTAAATCTTGTATAATGTATGTAATGTCTTAGATTATATAATGTGTAACTGAATTAATGCACATTATGAAAGTAGTTTGTTCAGAATCGTTTACTGAATCGATTTTTGTCATTTTTAATATGGGTAATCTTTTTCCCAAAAGTAATTAAGACTACGTTAATTACGAGTGTACGGTCACACTCCCGCTGAAGAATAAAATCAAACTAAAAAGCACGAAGTACCTACCACGCTAGACCCTTATACGCATGCGACTATGTGAGTGCGTAGATTTTTAATGTGACCACAATTTTTTCCTACAATCAGTATAGGTAACTAATTTAATAAATAAGCAATGTTTTATACATAATAGTAAAAATTCAGTGCATGTATTATGATTAAAACATAATATTCTAATTGGGGTGTTTGGTGGTGTGCGTTAATTCCGGGACATGTTGTATATATATATATGTATAACACATGACATACATTACTATCTTGTATATACTTACTTACAGACTTTTAATTTTATTATTAATCATAACTTAATCCAGGCATTTAAAAATTTAAAAAAGAAGTTTTTTATAAAAATTCTGTAACGGAACGCACGGAAGGAGAAAATTATAAAACTTTATAGAACCATATCTATTGTTGTCGCTAGACAAGCCTTTATTGATGATTGTCAGACAGATATGATTATACTGGTTATCATAAGTAGCTATCTGTCTTTAACTGAAAATAGGTTATTGGGTTCGGCCGTTAAACAATAAGAAAGACAAAATACTTGGGGCTAATCACTAAGTGCTAACACAGTTCGAACAAAGCTTAAAATACACTTTTAACGGATCCCTCTTGAAACGCGGGGTTATTAACCGTAGTGGTGGGTGTTTTGTACAGCGGGTTGTGGCTAGGCCCTAAAGTATCCTCTTGGCTCTGCTGTGTGAACTTGAGGTACTCGTGGCGATCCCGAGCGTCAGTCAGCAGCTTCCAGGCGATCAGTGTGCCGGCACCGACCACAAGGAGTGTCAAGAGAAATATGCCGCCGAATACTGGAAAAATATAATATTTTTTTATCTTTTTTCATTAAGCTTAAATAATAAAAACAAGGGAATACGCACGGCCTCCGGCGGAATTGTGTCTGGAAGATGGGCTGGTCAGACTGGCCGAGGCGTGGCAAAAACGGAAAAAGTTTAAAAGCGTCAGTTGTCCACAAAGAATCAACTGATGTCAAAGCAAGTTTATTGGTGAATTTGGTCAGCTTGGAGGGGTATGACGTGTATACCACTTTCAAATTCAACAAAGACGAGAACAAAGAATGCTTCGATACGCTAGTGCTAAAATACAATGAACATTTCGGAACCAAAAAGAACACTACGTCGGCTTGATTCAAGTTTTTCACGTCCTATGTAACAGTGGCGAGCCTTTTGCTATTAAATAAACCCAATATAATTTTGTCGTACTTGGGAACTCAGAAAACTACTTTCAGCAGTCACGCTTGCGTCTGCTAGAAGGAAATGGAAGTTTCGGTACTACACTGAAACTACCTGAGTATACTCACAGATATAACTTGGAGCACAATCCTTTTCTTTCGCCACTACCACACTATAATGAGTGTCGTTGTATCGGTAAACAAAGCTCGTCTGGCAGCCGATTTCCACCTTCACGTTACTGCACAAATTCCATAAACTACTATTCCTGTGCTCCTCCGTTAAGGACTCTACTACTTTTACCATCATATGTTCATTGCAGGAGCTGCAGTCCTCATTTCCAGTTCGTTGACATTTAGCGCAGCTCTTCAGCTTTCCGCATTGCCTTTCGTGGCAGTCCGTGCAGGGGCTTATTTGGCATTTATTGGTCTGGCTGTTTCGGGCATCCCATTCAGCAATTGGATCGCATTGGCATACACCGCACACGCATTGTCCACGGTCATTACAAAGCTGTAAGATTATTCTCAAGTGAATATAGAAGTCAGAGTGATACCTACATATTTACCAACGTATGCACAGGGAAGTTTATTTGCTTATTTAACATGAAGCCTACGTTATGCAATACATTGGAGCATTATAACGTTTTAGCGCCCAAACAGTGTCTGGATGGTTCAAGTTTTAATCATCATCTGCTTAGCCTTTTCCTAACTATGTTGGGGTCGTTTTCCAGTCTACCCGGATGCAGCTGAATACCAGTATTTTACATGGAGAGACTGCCTATCAGACCTCCACAACCTAGTTACCTACTGGGTAATATGACTTTCGGGCTTCTGCCAACCCGTAATGACAGTCAAAGATCCACGAAAGACAGCTGGGACCAACGGCTTAACGTTCTCGGTTCTTGGTATGTAAAGATGGTCATCGATCCACAGACCAACCGCGGCAAGCGTAGCTTTACCTGATCGATCGACCTGTGCGGCTGTTATTATTTAGCCACAAGTTCTAATATCACTTCCAGATAATGCATTCATCGGGTAACCAAATTATATGGATCTAACTAAGAGTAGGATCTCATACTCACACTGGTGCTCTTGTCTACTTTACAACCCTTGTCTGGTTTGTAACAGTCGCAGGCGTCACCGGACCAATCAGCGGAACATTTACATTTTTCACCACAATCACATTCACCGTTCCTTGGGCCACCGCATACGCTCTCAGGTGAACTCCATGTACTACGGGGACAGCTGTCCATGGTGCACTGGCAAAATTTACTGTTGTACCTAAGAAGTAAGGGCCGATTTGATAAGGAATTCAGAACTTCATAGAAATTTCAGTCTCACAGCAAAAGATAAGAAAAGAATATTCTTCTGATTTAGGTGTTTAGTTCCGGTCTGATAAAGAGGCAGTCCACCTTTGCCTCACTACAGAGTTAAGGTGATAGTATAGTATATAGTACGGTTGTAAAATACTTTTTAACAAAAAATTGAACCGCCGAAAAAACTGAAAAACAAAAAATAATAAACCTTTTTTATTTAACCTTAATAAGGTAAGTTCTTAAACTAATGTAAGTATACCTAAGTACCTAATTTTGAGTCGGCGCCAAACAATCAATAAACAAAGGTCACTAAATTGCCTTAAATTTAAACGGCGCGCAGCGCCGACTCAAAATTATTTAGGTATACTTACATTAGTTTAAGAACTTAGCTTATTATGGTTAAATAAAAAAGGTTTATTATTTTTTGCTTTTCAGTTTTTTCGGCGGTTCAATGTTTTGTTAAAAAGTTTTTTATTTTATAGTTTTTTGTGGCTATACCTAATCTACTAATTGTTTGCCAAAGGGCAGGAGGCATATGTGGCACTGAATAGAGTAATAATACACCACTCAGCATTAAAATCTGTGAGTGAATAATAAATCACCCCTATTTTCCCAACCTTAGGGTTGGATTTTCTTTTTCAAATTTATATGGGACCAACTTTGGGGTATACCCTTTCCAATAAAAAAAGAATTATCAAAATCGGACTACTCTGTAAAAAGTTATGCTTGGTCATACATTCAAAAAAAATATACGTGTCGAATTGAGAACCTCCTCCGTTTTTTTTCGTCGGTTGAAAATACCCTTAACGAAGCCGAGAGGGTCACTTGTTCTTACCGTTATTATAATCTCCCGTTAATTTTGCCATACCTTCGGGAACTTTCTGGTTAGGAAGATATTGAAGGTCGAAGTTCCAACTGTTTTACGAATACAAGCATGAAATAAGTACAGGGTGGGCAACTTAGAGGTATACAACATCTTCTTGCCGCCATTTTGTTTTGGCGGCAAATTTGTTATGGAGCGTTTTACGACTGAACAAAGTGTTTTAATTATTAAAATATTGTACTCAACCTAATCATGTATTGCGGAAACTCTAAGAAAATTGCGGCCAATTTTTGGTAGATATCATTTACCTTCATAACTCGTTTAGTGATTAAATTTGAGCAGCATGGCATTGTAACAGACAAAGTAGTTTTCTTACATCAACTGAATCAGTTGGGCTCAGGAAACATGTGGTTCCAACAAGACGGGGCCACATATAATACGACAACAACGAGATATTGAAAAGAACGTTTCCGGGTCGATTAATTTCGAGAAACGGTGACATTGATTGGCCCCAAGATCCCCGGATTTGACAGCTCCTGATTTTTTTTTTTTTTGTGGGGCGATTAAAGGGGCGTGTCTATGCTAACAGGCCAATGAACCTTCAAGAATTAAAACAAAATATCTGAAACACAGCCACTGAAATAACGCAGGAAATGTGTGAAAATGTCATGAAAAACGCAGTGAAAAGAATTCACACCTGCCATGCTGCTAGAGGTGGACATTTGTCTGAGATTATTTTCCATACTGAATTGCCGGCCCTAAATACTATATTTAAATAAAAATAATTAATCTTTTTTATATTTCATAGAATACATTTGTTAAAATAAAGTGTATTCTACCTCTTATCATGAGGATAATTTAAAGTCTTCTAAAGGCGTAAACACACTGTATGTTCTGTTAGGTTTATATGTGTCTATATTTTCAGGCCTAGTTTAATGTAATTTTTGCTAAAGCACCAACGCTGAGCAGATATAATGTTCACAAGAGCGTTGTTTTTTTTTGTTTTTATACATGGCAACTCGTAGTTGACCTTGAGATGTCGTGACTACTTAGCCGGACTATCCTGTGGTTGCCTTTTTTTTTTTTTTTTTTGAGTATGGGAAATCATCAAATGACTCCTCCCGCTCTGGGTGGAGCAGGAGGGAGTGTCAGACTCTTACTGACTAAAACCCACCCGTGTTCCTTCCTTAGCCCTTTATGTTCCAGGGCAGCGGTAACCCTTTCGGACAATCCCGCTACCCTGGTCCTGTGGTTGCCTTAAGTAAACTCAAAGTCTCCGGCCAGGGGCGTAAATCTTATAAAACTAAGCGACTACACGCTAACGGCACTCCCTGTGGGGTACGAACCTCGGCTTAGGGCGTTGCTGGAGAGAGGACAGCAAGATGGGACAGGCTGGATCAGAATTTTTATTATTTAAGCTTGATGAGGTCGGCGTTTCCTAGGACTATCTCTGAGAAGAAAGGCCGAAACAAACTCAGAGGTCACAGTCGGGGATTTAAATCTATAGGCTCAGCTACAGCGCGGGCCCAAAAAAACTATGAAGTCCGTAAAAATAGTTCCAGTACTCAGCTCTTGTCAACTAGTTTTACGGATTTCATAGTTTTTTCTAAGAAACTACAGAACCCCGCTACGCTTACCTACGTACTCCTTTTGCTTCGTTTACGTTCATACATATGAAGGTCAATTCCCGTAATAAAAAATGTTCAAAATCTAGTCACAATCTCATCTCAGCGACAATCAATGTCAAAAACTTGCTAAAAATGTAGGGTCTGGGTATTTTTGACAGATTGAGACTGTGAATTGTAAACTATTGTATGCCTAACATGGTGGAGCAGTGCAAAATCACACCAATTAACATATACATAACAACTTGTAACCACTGTCTCACAATAAAAATCTTTGACTTTGAACGTTCTTAAAATTACGAGAATTGCCCCTCACGTCAAACACGCACGCCGGAAGTCACCCTACCCCCTGAGAAAACGGCGAGAGCTTATCACATGTATGTATGATTTTTTTTCACTTGAAAACCCAAAATGGATCCCCATGATATAAAGCGTAGGTACCTAATCCACGAATTTCTATTTTGTAAAAAACTCGAATTAGGTCGCATAGGTACGTACAGAATACTAAACAATGGTCCATTGTATACTATGCCTTATCTAGGAGTTTCCTGTTGCAAAACAGGAAACTTCTAGTTAGGGCATAGTATAGGATCAACGTTTTCCCGTTTTTCCATCAACAGTAACTGATAAGAGCAGTAGTAGGTGCCATTACCGATTTAACAGTATTATAATTATTAATAATGATGAATAATAGTTATTAGTTTGCTCCAAATCTCTCGTGGTATCGTGTGCTCTCGGTCCATAGTTGGACCAAGCTCTGCTATGAAGAATACTATAACAATGGTGAACTGTTTAGTTCCCATAATATTCATTATCTGCTTCAATTATGTGAGATGTGCATCGGATAACTGCAATTTCGGTACTTGCGGCGAATGCATTAGTTATGAGCCTGAAAGATGCGTTTGGTGTTCTCAAGTGAGTATTCATATTCATTACACTTTTTGTTCTAAATATTCCACAATAGACCCGCACCATTGCGTAACACACAAATCTGAAGGCTATTGCTAATCTATTGAAATATGTTCGAAAAGGTATTGGGCGTAATCTGACTCGGTTTGTGAAAACTTGCGTACAAAAACTAAACTATTTATTACTTACTATAATTACTTTTAATTTCTTGTACTTTTTTTTAACCCCCGACGCAAAAACGATGGGTTGTTATAAGTTTAAGGTGTCTGTGTGTGTGTGTGTGGGGGTGTGCGGAAGTGTTCTGCTAAGTTAAAGCTATGTTTGATGAAAATCTAAAAGGTAAGTTCTTAAACTAATGTAAGTATACCTAAGTACCTAATTTTGAGTCGGCGCCAAACAATCAATAAACAAAGGTCACTAAATTGCCTTAAATTTAAACGGCGCGCAGCGCCGACTCAAAATTATTTAGGTATACTTACATTAGTTTAAGAACTTAGCTTATTATGGTTAAATAAAAAAGGTTTATTATTTTTTGCTTTTCAGTTTTTTCGGCGGTTCAATGTTTTGTTAAAAAGTTTTTTATTTTATAGTTTTTTGTGGCTATACCTAATCTACTAATTGTTTGCCAAAGGGCAGGAGGCATATGTGGCACTGAATAGAGTAATAATACACCACTCAGCATTAAAATCTGTGAGTGAATAATAAATCACCCCTATTTTCCCAACCTTAGGGTTGGATTTTCTTTTTCAAATTTATATGGGACCAACTTTGGGGTATACCCTTTCCAATAAAAAAAGAATTATCAAAATCGGACTACTCTGTAAAAAGTTATGCTTGGTCATACATTCAAAAAAAATATACGTGTCGAATTGAGAACCTCCTCCGTTTTTTTTCGTCGGTTGAAAATACCCTTAACGAAGCCGAGAGGGTCACTTGTTCTTACCGTTATTATAATCTCCCGTTAATTTTGCCATACCTTCGGGAACTTTCTGGTTAGGAAGATATTGAAGGTCGAAGTTCCAACTGTTTTACGAATACAAGCATGAAATAAGTACAGGGTGGGCAACTTAGAGGTATACAACATCTTCTTGCCGCCATTTCGTTTTGGCGGCAAATTTGTTATGGAGCGTTTTACGACTGAACAAAGTGTTTTAATTATTAAAATATTGTACTCAACCTAATCATGTATTGCGGAAACTCTAAGAAAATTGCGGCCAATTTTTGGTAGATATCATTTACCTTCATAACTCGTTTAGTGATTAAATTTGAGCAGCATGGCATTGTAACAGACAAAGTAGTTTTCTTACATCAACTGAATCAGTTGGGCTCAGGAAACATGTGGTTCCAACAAGACGGGGCCACATATAATACGACAACAACGAGACATTGAAAAGAACGTTTCCGGGTCGATTAATTTCGAGAAACGGTGACATTGATTGGCCCCAAGATCCCCGGATTTGACAGCTCCTGATTTTTTTTTTTTGTGGGGCGATTAAAGGGGCGTGTCTATGCTAACAGGCCAATGAACCTTCAAGAATTAAAACAAAATATCTGAAACACAGCCACTGAAATAACGCAGGAAATGTGTGAAAATGTCATGAAAAACGCAGTGAAAAGAATTCACACCTGTCATGCTGCTAGAGGTGGACATTTGTCTGAGATTATTTTCCATACTGAATTGCCGGCCCTAAATACTATATTTAAATAAAAATAATTAATCTTTTTTATATTTAATAGAATACATTTGTTAAAATAAAGTGTATTCTACCTCTTATCATGAGGATAATTTAAAGTCTTCTAAAGGCGTAAACACACTGTATGTTCTGTTAGGTTTATATGTGTCTATATTTTCAGGCCTAGTTTAATGTAATTTTTGCTAAAGCACCAACGCTGAGCAGATATAATGTTCACAAGAGCGTTGTTTTTTTTTGTTTTTATACATGGCAACTCGTAGTTGACCTTGAGATGTCGTGACTACTTAGCCGGACTATCCTGTGGTTGCCTTTTTTTTTTTTTTTGAGTATGGGAAATCATCAAATGACTCCTCCCGCTCTGGGTGGAGCAGGAGGGAGTGTCAGACTCTTACTGACTAAAACCCACCCGTGTTCCTTCCTTAGCCCTTTATGTTCCAGGGCAGCGGTAACCCTTTCGGACAATCCCGCTACCCTGGTCCTGTGGTTGCCTTAAGTAAACTCAAAGTCTCCGGCCAGGGGCGTAAATCTTATAAAACTAAGCGACTACACGCTAACGGCACTCCCTGTGGGGTACGAACCTCGGCTTAGGGCGTTGCTGGAGAGAGGACAGCAAGATGGGACAGGCTGGATCAGAATTTTTATTATTTAAGCTTGATGAGGTCGGCGTTTCCTAGGACTATCTCTGAGAAGAAAGGCCGAAACAAACTCAGAGGTCACAGTCGGGGATTTAAATCTATAGGCTCAGCTACAGCGCGGGCCCAAAAAAACTATGAAGTCCGTAAAAATAGTTCCAGTACTCAGCTCTTGTCAACTAGTTTTACGGATTTCATAGTTTTTTCTAAGAAACTACAGAACCCCGCTACGCTTACCTACGTACTCCTTTTGCTTCGTTTACGTTCATACATATGAAGGTCAATTCCCGTAATAAAAAATGTTCAAAATCTAGTCACAATCTCATCTCAGCGACAATCAATGTCAAAAACTTGCTAAAAATGTAGGGTCTGGGTATTTTTGACAGATTGAGACTGTGAATTGTAAACTATTGTATGCCTAACATGGTGGAGCAGTGCAAAATCACACCAATTAACATATACATAACAACTTGTAACCACTGTCTCACAATAAAAATCTTTGACTTTGAACGTTCTTAAAATTACGAGAATTGCCCCTCACGTCAAACACGCACGCCGGAAGTCACCCTACCCCCTGAGAAAACGGCGAGAGCTTATCACATGTATGTATGATTTTTTTTCACTTGAAAACCCAAAATGGATCCCCATGATATAAAGCGTAGGTACCTAATCCACGAATTTCTATTTTGTAAAAAACTCGAATTAGGTCGCATAGGTACGTACAGAATACTAAACAATGGTCCATTGTATACTATGCCTTATCTAGGAGTTTCCTGTTGCAAAACAGGAAACTTCTAGTTAGGGCATAGTATAGGATCAACGTTTTCCCGTTTTTCCATCAACAGTAACTGATAAGAGCAGTAGTAGGTGCCATTACCGATTTAACAGTATTATAATTATTAATAATGATGAATAATAGTTATTAGTTTGCTCCAAATCTCTCGTGGTATCGTGTGCTCTCGGTCCATAGTTGGACCAAGCTCTGCTATGAAGAATACTATAACAATGGTGAACTGTTTAGTTCCCATAATATTCATTATCTGCTTCAATTATGTGAGATGTGCATCGGATAACTGCAATTTCGGTACTTGCGGCGAATGCATTAGTTATGAGCCTGAAAGATGCGTTTGGTGTTCTCAAGTGAGTATTCATATTCATTACACTTTTTGTTCTAAATATTCCACAATAGACCCGCACCATTGCGTAACACACAAATCTGAAGGCTATTGCTAATCTATTGAAATATGTTCGAAAAGGTATTGGGCGTAATCTGACTCGGTTTGTGAAAACTTGCGTACAAAAACTAAACTATTTATTACTTACTATAATTACTTTTAATTTCTTGTACTTTTTTTTAACCCCCGACGCAAAAACGATGGGTTGTTATAAGTTTAAGGTGTCTGTGTGTGTGTGTGTGGGGGTGTGCGGAAGTGTTCTGCTAAGTTAAAGCTATGTTTGATGAAAATCGGTCCAAGATGGCCGCCGCCACCAACTCAAACTCAAATCAATTAATTCAACTAAACCAATTACAGGCACTTTTGAATTGTCAAAAGGTCGGTCAGTCAGAAAGATCTAGTTGCCCAGTCCAAAGCGTAGGTACCTACCTATGGAGAAGAACGGGCAAGAAACTCCATGGACACTCTTTTAAATCATAAAATTGTTACAAAATATTTGATTACATCATTCTTGTTGAAATTAACCATGTGAGAACGATGTAGAAATACGTGCACGTTAAAAGCGTCCGTTATAGAAAAACATAAAAACAATTCAGAAATTAAAAATCAAAATATTAAAATAAGCCGTGGCAGCTAAGAGATGACCAGTCCCTACTGACTTCCCTATATAAAAATGTACTCTGTGCTACTGACGGCGCCCGTTCACGAACATGACGTATGGATCAGCACCATTCAGCTCAACCATTTTGGAGGGAACTTAATGATCCAACACACACGCCACCACCAGCGAGACATTAGAGTGAGCATACTTACTCACAGCCGCCAGGGGGCACATTCAAGTCAATGAAAGACGTACCCAGTAAATGGTAGCTATATAGAAAGTACATAGTGCTCACACGTGTGCTATGCAATTATACAATACTAAGCAATTGAGTTTATACAATGCAAAGATAGTTTTTTTTCCAATGGTCAGCAGCTCCAACAATGTTTCTGAATGCTAATTAGTTTATGCGCCTCTATGGAGCAGGACCAGCATTGAGCCAAGCATTTTTGTCAGCGATGTAATCCCCTAACTTATAATATGCTTGGCTACATAGTATGCGTTTAATACAAGATTTAAATTTCGTTTCATTCAGTTGGAGTATGTGGGGAGGAATTTTATTGTAACATTTTAAACAGTACCCCATGAAGGATGAGTCTACTTTAGCCAGTCTGAAACCTGTTTGAACTAATTGGTCCCTATTTCTAGTCCTATAGTTGTGTCTTTCACCTCTTTTATTGAAAAGATTTAATTTTTTTCTTACGTACATGATGTTTTCATAGATGTACTGACAAGGTACCGTCATCAATGATATTATAAGTAATTACTACTTATAATATCCTTGACCGTCATGATGTTAATATCTTTAAACAGTTCCCTTAAAGAATCGCGCCTGCTGCGGAGGGCATATATTGCTCGGATGGCCCTTTTCTGCAGAATAAAATTGGACTCGATATCTGCAGCCCGTCCCCATAGTAAAATACCGTAAGACATGATACTATGAAAGTAACTGAAATAGACTAGCCTCGCGGTATCTACATTAGTACATTGACGGATTTTTCTTACAGCGTAAGCTGCTGAACTTAGCCGTCCTGCAAGAGATGTTAAATGAGGACCCCATTGCAGCCTTGAGTTGAGCGTGATCCCCAGGAAAACAGTTTTATCGACGAATTCTAGTTTCTCTTTGTTCAATACTATGTCACAATCACTACTTTTAACACAAAATGGCGGATGACATATTTTTTCACAACTCCCTCAATATGGGTATCAAATGAAAGGGCTTGACTAGCAGAATACTATACACTATGATAAATTTCAAATCCAAGGTGCCCGCCACCGCAAAATGGCGAATTACAAAAAACCCGATAAAGACCAAATTGTTTGAATCTTAAAACGCAAGAAAATAAAACAAAAGAAATAAAATATAATATAAAAAATTTAAAAAAACCCCGACACAAAATAATAATAAAAATAGTATAAATGTAAAAAGCCTAAAACAATTTAATAAAAGCTATTAAAAAAATAGCCACAAATAGAACAAAAAAAAGGTGTAAGCGTGAAACCCTTTATAAAGAAAAAAATAGCCTTGAAATTATAACCCTACGTAAGTATGTACACACGGCTACACGTCAAGCTATACTTTTGTATAGCTTGACGTGTAGCCGTGTGTACTTATTCGCCAGTTTGTCTTGGCCTCACTTTGTATGATATTTTCTCTCAATGAACGGTCAGCCAATACTGGTTTTGCATAGCTTGATGTGTAGCCGTGTGTACGTATGAAATTTTTTGATTAAAAATGTTAACCCGTCATGAGACCGCTACTATTTTAAACTTCAAAAGAACGTTAGGCTACAAATCGATAAAATAATACCTACAGTAAATAAGGAGGAGCAATCGTTGTATCGATAAAAAAAAATACAAAAAGTTTTTTATGTTTTTATTTTAAATCAGCCTTATGGCTCCTACAAACAGGCACGACACAAAGGAACCGCTCGTGTCTTTGTGTCACGTCGCGTGTCGTGCTTGTTTGCCTTTAAATTAACCACCCTAATCATAATTCGTATCACAATACTTCATCTTTAAGCTAACAAGTAAATGTTTATACCAGTTACTAATTCTTCGTATTATAATAAATTGTTTAACCTTACTAAATTAATCCATACCTACGGATTTTAAAGCAGGTATATAAACGGGATATTTTTAAATGCACATCAAAGAACTTATCACCCATAAATTTATATTCATCAATTAAATAAGTTTTATAAAAACCTGCCTACGCGAGTCTCTGACAGACTTCAGTTTATCTAACCGTGCCCGGCGTGCGGCGTCGTCATAACTCAAACGTGCCGCGCCATATGGCGTTGTCTCGAACTTGTAACCAACGGAGTTCCATATAGCGTTGTCTCTTACTGTGCTCCGGCGGTGAGTGGCAACGCCGGAGCACAGTAAGAGACAACGCTATATGGAACTCCGTTCGTTAAGAAGTGACAAACGCGAGTGCGAGTGCATGTCCAACGTGGTAGGTACTGTCACAGTACTCAAGGTACTTAGAACGCAATAGAGCTATGCTCCATTAGGAATAAGATTAGACATTTAATTAAACCTTTTTTAAATTCCGTTCAACCGATTTTAACTTCTTGGTAGCATGGTACATGGTAGTTCAGAAAGATCGAAACAAACTCGGAGGTCAGTCTCTTTTAAAGTCCAGACATAATCTTGGTCAGATCATATGAAGACCATGTAGATCGATGTCTGAGATGGTCTTTTGAGGAAAGAACCACACAGATTGAGAGGACCTGTCCAGTCAGTGCACGCATTTGTCAGAAATCGTGCAGCGCAACTCAAAAACCGTAATAATCTCTAACTACAATTATTTCTTTTAGGACGAATTCAATGATCGCCGATGTCGTCCCATAAGTTACGTGAACCCAAATAAAACTTGGTGCAAGAATGGATTTCTAGTTGATCCTCCGCCAAAATTGGAGGTGATATCCAGTAAAGAAAATTTTGGTGAAATGAGCAAACGTGGGTTCAAAGTCCAATTCAAGCCAGAGTTGATCAAAATAAAGGCACGTCCAGGGATTAAAATTCCATTCAACACGTTCTTCAAACCAGCCGAAGATTTTCCTTTAGATGTGTATTATCTTATGGACATTTCTTTTACAATGAAATCAAAGATGGATGACTTGAAAGCTCAAGCATTAGAAATATATAAGGACTTGTCAGTTTACACGAATAACGTTCGACTGGGCATCGGAAGTTTTATCGAAAAACCTGGCTTCCCGTACTTTGATCCTAATAAGTAAGTTATTTAATTGTGTTGTGTTGTGTGTTTTATTGTGTTGTGTTTGTATGTGTATTATCCAAGATCTAATTAAAATAACCCAAACTCTTTATTTTAATTATGCACAACTTTTACGACTTACTCCATACATTTTGTCAAAAAGATTGTTTTTCATGTTATTGACCAAAACTGCGTTCATTTCTAGGCACACCAGTCTTGCTTTTAGAAATGACGTTCCGTTAACGAACGATATGACACTATTCAGATCGATGATTGCCAACATTGAGTTCGGATCTAATTTCGATGATCCGGTAGCTGGATTAGATGCTCTGATGCAAGCCATGACATGCATAGATGAAGTAGGATGGAGACCTGGTGCGAGGCGCATCATAATACTATGTACGGATTCAACGTATCACAGTGTAGGAGACGGGAAAATTGTAGGCGCCATAAAACCACACGATATGCGCTGCCACTTGAAAAATAACATATACTCTGAAGCCTTGACGTATGACTATCCGTCCATAAGCCAGATCAATCAAGTGGCAACAAATGGCAGCTTTAGCATAATATTTGCCATTGCTGAAAATCATCAAACTCGTGTAAGTCCCTACATAAATTTTAATAATAATTATTCCACCGTTCGATCACGGTGGCCAATTTCAATATTGTGTAGTGTACAAGTGTGAGCGTCAGAGTGCGCAAGTACTCTGATGTAAATTGATAATATTTAAATTGATGATGAAGTTTAGGCTAGCCAGCTAATTTTCGATCGATACATGCCTAACGCTTGTTTACATTAAAATTCAGAAGACCCCTGTAAAGGAATACCAGGAATTAGCCAACCAGATAGCTGGAGCCAAATATGCAAAATTGGAAGGCAGCGAAAGTGTCATTAAGATTATCAAAGAAGTTTATGAGGTGAGAAAAATAAACATAACAGACCTATACGTATAGGTAAAGTAAACCTACTAGGCATGTCTTGCGTATTTTATAATTTAACTCTCTTTCTAGGAACTTATAAGCACTGTAAAGTTGGAATTTCAAGCGCCATCTTTTGTAGAGGTAAATATAGACCAGGACTGCGAGTCAGAACACAAGAGAAATTGTGAAAGTCCTCACAAGCAGATAGTCAGTATACCAGGGACTCTGAAAGTTACATCATGCCCCCCTAATGATGCTAGAAAGCTAACGCATACCGTCACGATCAAACCTGTGGGCCTAGCTGATAAACTCATCATAGAATTGGATGTAGACTGTGAATGCGATTGTGAGAAGCAAACAGGTGTGCCAACTGCCGGTAAATGCAACGGTTTGGGTTATTTGCAATGTGGTATTTGCAAATGTGATCCGGGAAGGTAAAACACTATTTCAAAAAACTAATTCAGCTATTTGTAAGATGATAAAATAATTAAAATACCTACCATATTATTACTTAACATATTATTATTTGTTATTTACCAAAAATAAAGATGGGACCTTTTTTTTTAAATTAAGGTATGGTTCCGACTGTCAATGCGACGGCTCATCCACTGATCGGACGGATATGGAGAAATGTAAATTGACTCCAGACGATACAGAACTGTGCAGCGGTAGAGGAAAATGCAGGTAAATTAACAGATTTAATAATACAATAACGATCCACGGAAAGTGTTCTGTAATTATCTTGTTTGGACTTTCATGGTTGTACTGTATGTTTTTATTAATATTTTCTCCTCTTGGGGAGCAAATTCGGCCTCATACATGAAAAAGTTCTTTTCAATATTGCAGTTTGAGATTACCTTGCCTTTAACGTTTTGTTCTTATTCAGATGTGGAAAATGCGAGAGTTGCCAAAAAGGGTTCTCGGGTGACCATTGTGAGTTTGATGATAACTCATGTCCTAGAACTCTAGGTGACCTGGAAAATAAAATTCATGGTATGGAACTGGAGAGAAAGGAATTTTCCGACTACTTGTCTAAGATAGATGAAAGACTTGATTGGCTGGAACGAAGTTCTATTAAAACGTCGGTTGAAATCAGAAATGTGCCGAAAGTTCTCAAAGAAACCAAATTTTCCCTGTATGACACGGCTCTGAAGCTGTTTAAATCTCTTGGAAGTGTGATACCGAAGTCTGATGTTCGCGATGTATACAGAGCTCCGAGCAAATCTACCGATAGCAAATCCACCATAATTATTGAATTTACAGACACTCTTACGAAGAGCAACTTTTTAGGTATCACCAAGGACTTTAACAACAAAAACCCTTCCAACCGGTTGAACACTAATCATCTGGGTATTGGTGGAGAAAGACACCCGATATACGTATCAGAACACCTCACGGCTAAAATGAAGCGGTTTCATTTTAGCCATGAGACGTTGCCAAGTATGCCCATTACAAGCACTGCTGGGTATCGAATGGCCAAGTTTACCTCCGCAAACGGGAGGGGTAGCCCTATATTCGGATCAAGTCAGAAGCGCAACTCCACGAGCTAAAACTTTAACAGGACAAAGAAGATAAATTACTAGTCTTTACCTGTATTCACCCAGCCTTTACCTATTGAATCGCTGTAAATTTCTTATAAATACTATGACCGTTAAATCAAATTTGTAAACCCTGTGAAACACACTTAACAAACACCCTCATTCCTTGTTGCGCCTATCCACTCACAGTATTTTTACACATCATCATTGCCATCTCCAGCTCTAACATTGTGATTTCTTGCCTTTTCTTTGCCTCTTCTCCATCAAATTGCTTCCTGATCTCCTTTTGTAAGATTATGGTTTGTTCTGATTCCGTACGTGACTACTGCTCATGTAGTGGGTTGAAAATGTGGCGTCTACTCTTCCTTCTAAAACCCATATAATGGATGGTGAACTTCTGCGTAATATTGATGGCTCTTCGATGGTTGATTGCTTCCGTGTCTTCACTCCAGAAGATGTTTTGACCAAGCTGGGCAATCCTAATAACTTCTTGACAGTCATAAAATAAATGATAAATGATTTTATTTTGTAAGTAGGTTTGTACAAACACTTTTACACGCCAATCATATTTTAAAACTAGATGAGGTCGGCATTTCCTATCTGACTAGTCTGAGAAGAAAGGCCGAAACAAACTCAGACGTCACAGTCTCTTTTAAAGTCCAGACATAATCTTGGTCAGATTAGAATAGAAGAAGCTAGCATTGCAAAATTCTTGGGTATCTCTATAGACTGCAAACTGACCTGGAAACCACATCTGGAAGAAGTTTGTAAACGATTAAGCAGATCAGCGTACCTTCTATTTCAACTGTCAAAAAAAGTAAGTACTGAAACACTCTTAACGGCTTATCATGGATTGGTAGCCTCGGTTTTGCGTTACGGTGTTGTTTTTTGGGGACAGTCAACAAACCGAGAACTTGTTTTTAAAATGCAAAAGAGATGTATACGGTCGATGTTTGGTTTAAGAAGGACTGACAGTTGCATGCCGTATTTTAAAAAATACAATATTTTAAGTTTTCCTGCTTTGTTCATCTTGGAAACTTCTTTGTTTGTAAAAAATAATCCCCATTTATTTAAAAAATGGCCACAGTCAAGAAATTACCCATACGTGCTCAATATATGAACACATTATGCCATGTAAAATGTAAAACTGCACTGATGAAGAAAAGTTTCTTTGGTATTGCTCCCCAAGTTTTTAATAAACATCCTGATGCAATTAAATGTATGCCATTACAAAAATTCAGAAACACTACAGAAGCTGCTACTTGAAAACTGCTATAACACATTAGACCAGTTTCTGAATGATAAATTTAATTAATCATAATTTTGGAATTATTATTATATCATTATTTAATTTTATTTTATTACAATGCAATTGTAATTTTTGATAATTTTAATCTGTGCTGACATTGTATTTTTTTTTTTTGACATTTAGACTATTTTAATTTAATTAATTTTGACGACTAATATTGCTGACATTGTTTTATCCTTCTGTAGTATTTTATTAAACTTTTGAAAATTCTTATTTGTTGACATTGTGAGTTTAAGAGATTTTTTTTTTCAGAATTAATTTAATTTTGATCATAGCATCACTATTTTGTATGCCTGTCGGCGGAACATAGGTTGGACCAAACACTATAATATATATACCTACATAAGATCATTGTACCCCGTGTTCACAAAAATAAATGAATTTTTGAAATTTGAATTTTGAATCATATGAAGACCATGTAGGTCGATGTCTGAGATGGTCTTTTGAGGAAAGAACCACACAGATTGAGAGGACCTGTCCAGTCAGTGCACGCATATGTCAGAAATCGTGCAAAAAAATAAAAACATTCAATGTGTAAAAATTTGAAGCAGCTGAATCCCAAGCCTTTTTGTCCTCGAAAGGCTTTCTGGCACAACTTACGTTTAAGGCATGATTTGAATTTATTGAGGCTTAGATCTTGAACGAGGCTTGGAACTTTATTGTAGAAGCGTATACATTGGCATCTGAACGAGCCACCTATTTTCTTGAGCCTTGTTGTAGGTACAACAAATTTATGTTTGTTCCTAGTATTTATATCATGGATATCACTGTATTTTTTCAACAATTTTATATTTTTATGGGCATATAAAAGATTTTCATAAATATACTGAGAAGGCACAGTCATAACATTAATTTCTTTAATTTTGTCTCTGAGCGAGTGTCTCGGACTTAATTTATAAATTGAACGAACAGCTCGCTTCTGCAAAACAAAGATAGTCTGAATATCAACGGCATTTCCCCACAATAGAATACCGTACGACATTACACTATGAAAATAGCTGAAGTACACTAAACGGGCTGTCTCTATATCAGTTAAATTACGAATTTTTCTAACAGCGTATGCTGCGGAACTTAGCTTTTTTGACAATTTGTCTATATGTGGGCCCCACTGAAGCTTAGCATCCAAAGTTATGCCCAAGAATACTGTGCTGTCTTCAGGATTCAATTCTTCGCCCTTTATCAACACATTAGTTTTCACCTGTCTAACGTGAGGTAACGTAAACTTAATGCATTTGGATTTTTTCTCGTTTAGAAGTAAATTATTAACATTGAACCAGTGGACTACTTTAGAGATCGCGCTATTTACATCGTCAGTAACCTGTTGCTGACATTTAAGTTTAAATAAAAGTAAAGTGTCAACTGCAAACAACACTATATCATGATTATCCTTTATGAGGTACGGCAAGTCATTAATATAAATAAGAAACAAGAAAGGACCAAGAATTGAGCCCTGTGGGACTCCCATTGTTACTAAAGATCCGGGAGATCTTTTTTCATTAACATCAACCCTCTGAATCCTCTTACTCAAGTATGAAGTAAGAAGATCCAGAGCAGCGTTCCGGATCCCGTAGTGGCGGAGTTTCCAGATTAAAGTTTCGTGAAGAACGCAATCGAATGCCTTGGACAAATCACTAAAGATGCCCAAGGCATCGCATTTGTCTTCCCATGCATTATAAATATGTCCTATAAGTTCAACAGTTGGCGTCAGGCGTCAGTAGTTGAACGAGCCCTTGTAAAATCGAACTGTTTGCTATGTAATAATTTGTGTTTATTAAAAAAAAATTGCATTTGTTCTAAAATTAATTTCTCAAAAATTTTACTAAAGGTAGGTAGTACAGAAATAGGTCTATAATTTGTAGGGTCTGATATACTCCCCGATTTAAACAGAGGCATTATTTTACTATTTTTCATGAGGTCAGGAAACTCCCCACCTTCAATACAACTATTAAAGATAAGCACTAGAGTAGGTGCTACAATGTCAATAACAGACTTAGCAAATTCTACAGAATTACCCCACAGAGCTGCAATCTTTTTTAAAAGCTTTTATTTAAGCAAGCAAGTTAAATTTGACCCACTTCCCGGTATCCGACTGAGCTGAAATTTTACATACTGGTCCAGTCCCGATGACAATGCATGTTTATGACAAGCATGACGTGATGCTGCTGCCAGGATTGGCTCCAGACGAGGGAACTCCTCAACGGTTAACAGCAGGGACATGACATTTTGCACACCCATTGGGATGACAGTTAGCGGGTCCACCATGAAATTGACGCCACCTTCAGGGTTGGCTCCAAACCAAAGAATTCCTCAACGGTCGGCGGTAGGGACTTGAAATTTTGCATTCCCGTTCGGATATGATAGACGGTTGGTGGGTCCACCATGAAAATTGTGCCATAACCAATACTACCCATAGTACGCCCACATTAATTAAAATATGCCTGATGCTAATGAGAGACAGACATACCTTCTCTGACATATAATAGACAAGAATTAATTTTATTGTTTACATGAGGTCCTGGGTTCAATTCCTTGGTTGGGTACAGTGCTGTTAGATTTTTCCATCAGAAATTTCTCAGAAGCAACCTGGAGTCTGGATTTATGCCTGGTTGGTGGTAGGAGGCTCACCCCCTATGACATGGGACTTACACATAACTGGCGAAATGGGTT
The DNA here is from genome assembly GCA_951799955.1 of Apamea anceps. Taxonomy (NCBI): domain Eukaryota; kingdom Metazoa; phylum Arthropoda; class Insecta; order Lepidoptera; family Noctuidae; genus Apamea; species Apamea anceps. The sequence goes on along the minus strand of OX637505.1, from coordinate 6,679,503 downwards.
ATAAGTACTACATGAAGGTACGCCTCTGCCTAATCCTTCGGGGACTAAAGATTACGTAGCGTGGAAAGAGCGAGCGGAGCGAGCTCGAAAATTTTAACAACCCGCCTCGGTTTGGTTTTCTACTTTCAAACTTTCAAGTAGAAATAGGAGTTAAATTGTCGACTTATCCAGGCAAGCCCAAGTAACTATAATAATAACAAGAAAAACAAGGCGCTGGTGTGTGCTCTAGACTCGCAGCTGTCAAATTGCTTTAACGACAGCAAAGATCTCACCGATACCCATTCAATCTTGTACTGTGCAGCTGTTGCGGCATGTCGTGTAGCTCATGTCAAATTCCCGAAAAGTGACAGAGCCACACGACCAAAACCAGCTGTACCAGCTTGGCAGTGCAGGATTGAGCGTCGTATCGGGGAGACTAGAGCACTCATCGGCAAGCTAATCTGCTTCAGGGAGGGCAATACTCGCCCTAGAGTGATGCGCTTTGTGAAGCGGGCGTTCTCGGGGACTGATATTAGTTCCCGAGATTATTTGTCCCGCGTCACAGAGCGTATCGACTTCCTGAAGCAGAAGATCTGTGCATGGGCAAACCGTATTCGTCGGTACAAGCGAAGAGTGGAGCGGTACACTCAGAATCGCACATTCCAGAGCGATGAAAGGTGGGTTTACAGGGATTGGGAGCGACCGGACCAAGGTGTGACTGACACGCACCTACCGGATGATGATGCCATGTGTTCATTCTGGCGAAACATCTGGTCGGTGCCTGTCAGTCACACCGAAGGTGATTGGACTGGGAAGATCGAGCGAGCGTGCGAACAAATACCAGAAATGGGGGCACTTATCATCAGCCCCCAAGATATTGCTCGTGCAGTCCGTCCGTTGCCTAACTGGAAATCCCCAGGACCGGACGGGCTGCACAACTTTTGGATAAAATGGTTCCAAAGGTCGCACGCCCCCCTGGCATCCCAGTTCCAGTCAGCCTTAGAGTCAGGGTCGCTGCCCCAGTTCCTAACGACAGGAATAACCCACCTGCTCCATAAATCAGGTAGTACCGCGGATCCCAAAAACTACAGACCGATCACTTGTCTACCGACGGTCTATAAAGTTCTTACATCCATTTTGAGAGCTAAAATTAATAAACATATAGACACCAACTCCATCATGTCTGTCTCTCAAAATGGATGTAGGAATGGGTCCCGCGGTACTAAGGAGCTACTCCTCATTGATATGGCCATTAGCCAATAGGTACGTCGTTCCCGAAAGGATCTGTCGACATGTTGGATAGATTACAAGAAGGCCTATGACTCGGTGCCACATACATGGCTAATGAGGGTGCTGGAGTTGTATAAAGTAGATACAACTCTGCGCACCTTCCTGATGACGTGTATGGGGCAATGGAGGACGGTCCTTCGCTATCCAGGATGTCGAAATATCCAGAGGAATAGCGAGCCGATAAGGATCGAGCGAGGCATATTCCAGGGCGACAGTTTGAGTCCGCTTTGGTTCTGCTTAGCCTTGAATCCTCTAAGCACGCTGCTGGAAGATTCAGGTCTAGGCTATCGGCTGAGGAGAGGTGGTCAGGTTATATCTCACCTCCTCTACATGGGTGACCTAAAACTTTTTGCCCCTAACAATTTGCAACTGATGGAGCTACTGAAAATTACTGAAACTTTCAGTAGCGCCATCAGGATGGAATTTGGTGTGGACAAATGTGCGGTCATGCATGTAAAGCGAGGGGAAATTGTGGAATCCGTGGGAACCCAACTCTCGGATTCCACATACCTTAGAACCCTCTCCGCAGCCGAAACCTATAAGTATTTGGGTATGTCGGAAGCGTTGGGCATCAATGCTACTGACATGAAGCAATCGTTGAAGGAGCGCTTCTTTGGCCGCCTGAAAAAAGTATTTAATAGTCTCTTATCAGGCGGGAATAAGGTGCGTGCCTTCAACGGTTGGGTCATGCCGGTTTTGATGTACTCTTTCGGCATACTCAAATGGACTCAGACTGAACTCGAGGCTCTGGATAGGAGGGTCCGTACGCTGTTGACTGCAAATCGAATGCATCACCCACGGTCATCGGTAATGAGGCTGTATATCCCGCGAAAATGTGGAGGTCGTGGCTTTTTAAACGCTAAGACCCACCACAATCGCGAGATATGCAGCCTCAGGGAATATTTCCTACAAACCGACGTGGGGATGCATCGAGATGTGGTCGCGGTGGACAAGGGCCTCACCCCGCTCTCCTTGGCTAAAGAGAACTGGCGCAAGCCAGTAGTGCTTGACACCAATGATCGCATGGAAGTATGGCAGAGTAAGGAGCTTCACGGACGCTTTTACCGGGCCCTACATGGACCCGATGTAGATTTACTAGCGTCCGTAGCCTGGCTGCGTTTCGGTGACCTCTTTGGAGAAACCGAAGGTTTTGTCTGTGCAATTATGGACGAAGTTATGATGACGAACAATTACCGGAGATTTATTGTGAAAGACGGCACGGTTGACATCTGTCGGGCATGCCACCGGCCGGGAGAATCAATCAGGCATATTATCTCCGGGTGTTCTCGTCTAGCTAACGGAGAGTACTTGCATAGACACAACCTTGTAGCCAGGATAATCCATCAGCAACTTGCTCTGAAATACAGCCTTGTCGAATCTGAGGTGCCGTACTACAGGTATGTGCCCGACCCAGTTCTCGAAAATGGAAATATCACATTGTACTGGGATCGATCCATCATCACTGACAGGACTATTGTTGCCAATAAGCCTGATATAGTGGTGGTGGATCGATCAGAGCGGCGCGCAATGATTGTTGACATAACCGTCCCGCATGACGAAAACCTCGTGAAAGCCGAGAAAGATAAACAAATCAAGTATCTTGACTTGGCTCGCGAGGTTGTCGACATGTGGGATGTGGACTCAGCGATCATTGTGCCGATAGTCGTGACAGCCAATGGCTTAATAGCCAAGAGCCTCGACCAACACCTGAGGAGGCTCTCGTTGGGCAGCTGGATCAAGGGCTTGATTCAGAAAGCGGTACTTCTGGACACGGCTCGCATTGTCAGGAGGTTCCTCTCTCTGGAGCCCTGACCACCGGTGGCTTGGACCCTGTTCCCGATACCGGTGGGCTACTATTTTTTATATTTTTAAATGTTTTTTTTATCTTTTTGTTTACAAAAATATTTAAAAATGTAATTTATATGTATTTAAATGAAATAAAGGAGATAATAATAATAATCTTTATTCATGAATATGAGACAACCATACAGAGCAACTTAAAAATAAACCCAGGATATACAATAATCGTTTAAAATTATTTTGACAATAAATTTAGACAGTTGGAGAACTTGAAATGGCAGATTGTAATGGGTTTGGTTGTCTTTGGACTGATTCGCCCTATCCCCTCGTACTAGTATAGAACTGTATCACGAGCGGATAGTCTTCCTCAACCTTAGATCAACAGATTCCCACAAGGTTCCAGTCACAAGTTATCTAGTTACATATTATATATCAAAAAAAAATAATAATAAATCATAAAACAAATCAAAACTATGAGAATGTAAAATTCAAGAGCGAGCGAAGCGAGCTCGAAAATATTGCACACTCTCGGATAGGTTCGATTTTCTTTTGATCATTCCAAAAGGAGTAGGAATTACTTGTTTTGTCAACTAATGAAGAAAAGCTCAACAGAATGTGAGCGAGCGAAGCAAGCCCACCCTATGTAAGGATGGGAAGAGCGAGCGAAGCGAGCTCGAAAGTTGTAACAACCCGCCTCGGTTTGGTTTTATATTTTCAAGCAGAAATAGGAGTTTCATTGTCGACTTTTCCAGGCAAGCCCAAGCAACTACGAGAATGTAGAATGCAAGAGCAAGCGAAGCGAGCTCGAAAATTTTGCACACTCTCGGATAGGTTCGATTTTCTTTTGATCATTCCAAAAGGAGTAGAAATTACTTGCTTTGTCAACTTATGAGTTATGAAGAAAAGCTAAAGAATCAACAGGATGTGAGCGAGCAAAGCGAGCCTGAAAATTTTTGCACCCCTCTTTGAAATAGGTTCGGTTTTCTTTTGACCATTATACAGAAAGAGAACTTACTTTATCGAAGTTTGACGAAAAGCTTGAACTCGTTTTACAGCAGTTTAGGTTTTGGAATCAGGCCTTAACCTAAGCCTTTCGAACCTTACGTACAAGTGGAGTGCACAGTTGCTTCGCTCGCTCTTGCATCCTATATTCTATATTTTATAACAGGCTTATTAAAATAAAAACTTTTTAGGCGCGTTAAAAAACCCACTGTCATTTCATAGTTACAGTTTTCACTTCTGCCGGCGGTCCCCATGTCTGCTATGTTCTTAATGATTTTGTAAATGCCCATCGGGGTCTCTGTGGCTCAAGTACAGTTTTAAGTTAGTAAGACAAGTAAATCATTCACTCTCGATAGCTTGACTGATTTTGGGGGGGGTCATGACCCCCACGACCGCGCCTGAATCACACAACATAACGTCACGCTTGTACGCTCTAAAGGGGTACGCAGATGTGTTCGACTGTTCAGTATACCACGGTACACCCTCATTTCTGTCAAAGTTGTTATTGGGGTACCTCTGAATGCCTCTGATCTTGTAAGTATATACGAATTTGTGTGGGGTAGGTAGACTAAAAAGTGAAAAATAAAAACTTTTTTGAAAAAAAAAAAACAACCGACTTCCAAAAACGACACTACAAAGTGAAAAATAACTTTAATTTCGGAAGTCGGTGGCAAACAACGAAAATGCGAACCCAACGGAACCGACTTCCGAAATTAAAGTTATTTTTCACTTTGTAGTGTCGTTTTTGGACGTCAGTTGTTTTTTTTTTTCAAAAAAGATTTTTCAGCTGTGATCTCGGATTTTTGTATTAATTTATAAGTAACAGTTTTGGTATAGATACTCGCATATTTATTATTATTTATTTATTACTTAAAATCTCCCTTACAACTATTATTACAGGTTTATGTCTTTACTTAGTCAATGCGACAGTGAACCATCGCCGTGTGTTACTATAAACCTGCGGGTTTTGTCGTTATACGTCGTTAGCAACAATACAACGAACGATACAGTTTGACATTTCTGAAACATAATCCCCCTTATTCATAGACGTTGCTTAACGTTAAGTAGTGATAAGCGACTGTTTAACCATACATTTTTGACTTTTGAACGTCACTTAACTTTAATAATCGATTCTAAATAAACCCCAATTTGTTGAATACTGTAGGTACAAGTACAAAGAAATTGAAATAAATGGAAAATTAAGTCGCTTTATATAAACTTCTGGTATGTAAAGCGATAAAGCAGTATTTTACATGGAGAGCCATGTAAAATACTGGTTTATCGCTCGATGTAAAATACCAGTATTTGGCTGACATGACACTGATGAAATGCAGTTCGAAGTTGGGTTTTAACAATTTATTGCTAAAGTCATGTGAATAGGCGTTTGATATAAAATAAGAATAATTTATTATGGAGTTCATTGTTACAAAATAAATTTACAAAAATAATAATAGTTTATGCTTACTGTAAATAGAGTATAAAATATAGTTATTTGGACAGTGGTCCATAAACTAGGCAGTACCTGTGTCTTGGGGGCCTGAGTTGCGTTATCTTAAATTTTATGTCAGGGTGTTTAAAAATGGACAGAATACTTAATTAAATAACGGTAGTGAACTATCAAGATAAAAAATAATAATAATAATAATAATATCCCTGGACATTTCACACAGCGCCATCTAGTCCCAAGCTAAGCAACCTAATGCTTGTGTTATGGTAACAAGATGGCTGATAAACTACTTATATACATTTTTTTTTTGTAAATACATACATATTATAGATAGAAAAACACCCAGACTCGGAACAAATACATGTAGGTCATACAAATATTTGTTCCGTGCGGGAATCGAACCCGCGGCACGCAGCGCAGCAGTCAATCGCTTAACCAATGCGCCAACCGTGCCGTCAAATAAATCATGAATAAAAAAAAATGTAAATAAAAGGGAAGATCTAATGAAAAGATATCATAAAATTAGATTGTACTGTCCAGTTAGCTATAGATTTACGGCCGAACCCAATAACTTATCTATCACCAGTTTTGGCATACTGAAGGTACAAAAACTTATCTATCTTTGGTTTTAACGTCCCAATAATCTAGGAATTCTACCGACCCACGCTATTTATTGATGGTAGGGTATACCGCTAATAGCTATTTGTATGAAAAAGCCAAAATATGGGCCCCTATAACATATAGGCTTTTGACCGAATTGCAGGGATTGCTTTAAAAAAAAAAACATAATAAATAATCATTTAAATCATGTCCAATTCAAGCGAAAGTATGTACGTTATGCGAAAGTGATTTTGAAATCATAACAGATACCCGATTGGAAAAATGATTTTGAGATGAAAACTTCTAAATCTTCAAATTAATTGCCGTATTTGATCAAAATAATATGAGCAAATTAAGTTGTTAAGAACTTACATATAGATTTCGTTCAAATAAAACAGCAGTGTTTCTCACTGAAATAAAACCTCATTTAAAAGTAACCTCACCCGTTTGGTGTTTCTTATGTCAAACTGTCAATTACGTTTCATTCCTCCTCTCCAGCGTTAACAATTAGTACAACAAAATGCAGTAAATCTTGTATAATGTATGTAATGTCTTAGATTATATAATGTGTAACTGAATTAATGCACATTATGAAAGTAGTTTGTTCAGAATCGTTTACTGAATCGATTTTTGTCATTTTTAATATGGGTAATCTTTTTCCCAAAAGTAATTAAGACTACGTTAATTACGAGTGTACGGTCACACTCCCGCTGAAGAATAAAATCAAACTAAAAAGCACGAAGTACCTACCACGCTAGACCCTTATACGCATGCGACTATGTGAGTGCGTAGATTTTTAATGTGACCACAATTTTTTCCTACAATCAGTATAGGTAACTAATTTAATAAATAAGCAATGTTTTATACATAATAGTAAAAATTCAGTGCATGTATTATGATTAAAACATAATATTCTAATTGGGGTGTTTGGTGGTGTGCGTTAATTCCGGGACATGTTGTATATATATATATGTATAACACATGACATACATTACTATCTTGTATATACTTACTTACAGACTTTTAATTTTATTATTAATCATAACTTAATCCAGGCATTTAAAAATTTAAAAAAGAAGTTTTTTATAAAAATTCTGTAACGGAACGCACGGAAGGAGAAAATTATAAAACTTTATAGAACCATATCTATTGTTGTCGCTAGACAAGCCTTTATTGATGATTGTCAGACAGATATGATTATACTGGTTATCATAAGTAGCTATCTGTCTTTAACTGAAAATAGGTTATTGGGTTCGGCCGTTAAACAATAAGAAAGACAAAATACTTGGGGCTAATCACTAAGTGCTAACACAGTTCGAACAAAGCTTAAAATACACTTTTAACGGATCCCTCTTGAAACGCGGGGTTATTAACCGTAGTGGTGGGTGTTTTGTACAGCGGGTTGTGGCTAGGCCCTAAAGTATCCTCTTGGCTCTGCTGTGTGAACTTGAGGTACTCGTGGCGATCCCGAGCGTCAGTCAGCAGCTTCCAGGCGATCAGTGTGCCGGCACCGACCACAAGGAGTGTCAAGAGAAATATGCCGCCGAATACTGGAAAAATATAATATTTTTTTATCTTTTTTCATTAAGCTTAAATAATAAAAACAAGGGAATACGCACGGCCTCCGGCGGAATTGTGTCTGGAAGATGGGCTGGTCAGACTGGCCGAGGCGTGGCAAAAACGGAAAAAGTTTAAAAGCGTCAGTTGTCCACAAAGAATCAACTGATGTCAAAGCAAGTTTATTGGTGAATTTGGTCAGCTTGGAGGGGTATGACGTGTATACCACTTTCAAATTCAACAAAGACGAGAACAAAGAATGCTTCGATACGCTAGTGCTAAAATACAATGAACATTTCGGAACCAAAAAGAACACTACGTCGGCTTGATTCAAGTTTTTCACGTCCTATGTAACAGTGGCGAGCCTTTTGCTATTAAATAAACCCAATATAATTTTGTCGTACTTGGGAACTCAGAAAACTACTTTCAGCAGTCACGCTTGCGTCTGCTAGAAGGAAATGGAAGTTTCGGTACTACACTGAAACTACCTGAGTATACTCACAGATATAACTTGGAGCACAATCCTTTTCTTTCGCCACTACCACACTATAATGAGTGTCGTTGTATCGGTAAACAAAGCTCGTCTGGCAGCCGATTTCCACCTTCACGTTACTGCACAAATTCCATAAACTACTATTCCTGTGCTCCTCCGTTAAGGACTCTACTACTTTTACCATCATATGTTCATTGCAGGAGCTGCAGTCCTCATTTCCAGTTCGTTGACATTTAGCGCAGCTCTTCAGCTTTCCGCATTGCCTTTCGTGGCAGTCCGTGCAGGGGCTTATTTGGCATTTATTGGTCTGGCTGTTTCGGGCATACCATTCAGCAATTGGATCGCATTGGCATACACCGCACACGCATTGTCCACGGTCATTACAAAGCTGTAAGATTATTCTTAAGTGAATATAAAAGTCAGAGTGATACCTACATATTTACCAGCGTATGCACAGGGAAGTTTATTTGATTATTTAACATGAAGCCAACGTTATGCAATACATTGGAGCATTATAACGTTTTAGCGCCCAAACAGTGTTTGGATGGTTCAAGTTCTGATCATCATCTGCCTAGCCTTTTCCTAACTATGTTGGGGTCGTTTTCCAGTCTACCCGGATGCAGCTGAATACCAGTATTTTACATGGAGAGACTGCCTATCAGACCTCCACAACCTAGTTACCTACTGGGTAATATGACTTTCGGGCTTCTGCCAACCCGTAATGACAGTCAAAGATCCACGAAAGACAGCTGGGACCAACGGCTTAACGTTCTCGGTTCTCGGTATGTAAAGATGGTCATCGATCCACAGACCAACCGCGGCAAGCGTAGCTTTACCTGATCGATCGACCTGTGCGGCTGTTATTATTTAGCCACAAGTTCTAATATCACTTCCAGATAATGCATTCATCGGGTAACCAAATTATATGGATCTAACTAAGAGTAGGATCTCATACTCACACTGGTGCTCTTGTCTACTTTACAACCCTTGTCTGGTTTGTAACAGTCGCAGGCGTCACCGGACCAATCAGCGGAACATTTACATTTTTCACCACAATCACATTCACCGTTCCTTGGGCCACCGCATACGCTCTCAGGTGAACTCCATGTACTACGGGGACAGCTGTCCATGTTGCACTGGCAAAATTTACCGTTGTACCTAAGAAGTAAGGGCCGATTTGATAAGGAATTCAGAACTTCATAGAAATTTCAGTCTCACAGCAAAAGATAAGAAAAGAATATTCTTCTGATTTAGGTGTTTAGTTCCGGTCTGATAAAGAGGCAGTCCACCTTTGCCTCACTACAGAGTTAAGGTGATAGTATAGTATATAGTACGGTTGTAAAAAACTTTTTAACAAAAAATTGAACCGCCGAAAAAACTGAAAAACAAAAAATAATAAACCTTTTTTATTTAACCTTAATAAGGTAAGTTCTTAAACTAATGTAAGTATACCTAAGTACCTAGTTTTGAGTCGGCGCCAAACAATCAATAAACAAAGGTCACTAAATTGCCTTAAATTTAAACGGCGCGCAGCGCCGACTCAAAATTATTTAGGTATACTTACATTAGTTTAAGAACTTAGCTTATTATGGTTAAATAAAAAAGGTTTATTATTTTTTGCTTTTCAGTTTTTTCGGCGGTTCAATGTTTTGTTAAAAAGTTTTTTATTTTATAGTTTTTTGTGGCTATACCTAATCTACTAATTGTTTGCCAAAGGGCAGGAGGCATATGTGGCACTGAATAGAGTAATAATACACCACTCAGCATTAAAATCTGTGAGTGAATAATAAATCACCCCTATTTTCCCAACCTTAGGGTTGGATTTTCTTTTTCAAATTTATATGGGACCAACTTTGGGGTATACCCTTTCCAATAAAAAAAGAATTATCAAAATCGGACTACTCTGTAAAAAGTTATGCTTGGTCATACATTAAAAAAAAATATACGTGTCGAATTGAGAACCTCCTCCGTTTTTTTTCGTCGGTTGAAAATACCCTTAACGAAGCCGAGAGGGTCACTTGTTCTTACCGTTATTATAATCTCCCGTTAATTTTGCCATACCTTCGGGAACTTTCTGGTTAGGAAGATATTGAAGGTCGAAGTTCCAACTGTTTTACGAATACAAGCATGAAATAAGTACAGGGTGGGCAACTTAGAGGTATACAACATCTTCTTGCCGCCATTTTGTTTTGGCGGCAAATTTGTTATGGAGCGTTTTACGACTGAACAAAGTGTTTTAATTATTAAAATATTGTACTCAACCTAATCATGTATTGCGGAAACTCTAAGAAAATTGCGGCCAATTTTTGGTAGATATCATTTACCTTCATAACTCGTTTAGTGATTAAATTTGAGCAGCATGGCATTGTAACAGACAAAGTAGTTTTCTTACATCAACTGAATCAGTTGGGCTCAGGAAACATGTGGTTCCAACAAGACGGGGCCACATATAATACGACAACAACGAGACATTGAAAAGAACGTTTCCGGGTCGATTAATTTCGAGAAACGGTGACATTGATTGGCCCCAAGATCCCCGGATTTGACAGCTCCTGATTTTTTTTTTTTTTTGTGGGGCGATTAAAGGGGCGTGTCTATGCTAACAGGCCAATGAACCTTCAAGAATTAAAACAAAATATCTGAAACACAGCCACTGAAATAACGCAGGAAATGTGTGAAAATGTCATGAAAAACGCAGTGAAAAGAATTCACACCTGCCATGCTGCTAGAGGTGGACATTTGTCTGAGATTATTTTCCATACTGAATTGCCGGCCCTAAATACTATATTTAAATAAAAATAATTAATCTTTTTTATATTTCATAGAATACATTTGTTAAAATAAAGTGTATTCTACCTCTTATCATGAGGATAATTTAAAGTCTTCTAAAGGCGTAAACACACTGTATGTTCTGTTAGGTTTATATGTGTCTATATTTTCAGGCCTAGTTTAATGTAATTTTTGCTAAAGCACCAACGCTGAGCAGATATAATGTTCACAAGAGCGTTGTTTTTTTTTGTTTTTATACATGGCAACTCGTAGTTGACCTTGAGATGTCGTGACTACTTAGCCGGACTATCCTGTGGTTGCCTTTTTTTTTTTTTTTTTTGAGTATGGGAAATCATCAAATGACTCCTCCCGCTCTGGGTGGAGCAGGAGGGAGTGTCAGACTCTTACTGACTAAAACCCACCCGTGTTCCTTCCTTAGCCCTTTATGTTCCAGGGCAGCGGTAACCCTTTCGGACAATCCCGCTACCCTGGTCCTGTGGTTGCCTTAAGTAAACTCAAAGTCTCCGGCCAGGGGCGTAAATCTTATAAAACTAAGCGACTACACGCTAACGGCACTCCCTGTGGGGTACGAACCTCGGCTTAGGGCGTCGCTGGAGAGAGGACAGCAAGATGGGACAGGCTGGATCAGAATTTTTATTATTTAAGCTTGATGAGGTCGGCGTTTCCTAGGACTATCTCTGAGAAGAAAGGTCGAAACAAACTCAGAGGTCACAGTCGGGGATTTAAATCTATAGGCTCAGCTACAGCGCGGGCCCAAAAAAACTATGAAGTCCGTAAAAATAGTTCCAGTACTCAGCTCTTGTGAACTAGTTTTACGGATTTCATAGTTTTTTCTAAGAAACTACAGAACCCCGCTACGCTTACCTACGTACTCCTTTTGCTTCGTTTACGTTCATACATATGAAGGTCAATTCCCGTAATAAAAAATGTTCAAAATCTAGTCACAATCTCATCTCAGCGACAATCAATGTCAAAAACTTGCTAAAAATGTAGGGTCTGGGTATTTTTGACAGATTGAGACTGTGAATTGTAAACTATTGTATGCCTAACATGGTGGAGCAGTGCAAAATCACACCAATTAACATATACATAACAACTTGTAACCACTGTCTCACAATAAAAATCTTTGACTTTGAACGTTCTTAAAATTACGAGAATTGCCCCTCACGTCAAACACGCACGCCGGAAGTCACCCTACCCCCTGAGAAAACGGCGAGAGCTTATCACATGTATGTATGATTTTTTTTCACTTGAAAACCCAAAATGGATCCCCATGATATAAAGCGTAGGTACCTAATCCACGAATTTCTATTTTGTAAAAAACTCGAATTAGGTCGCATAGGTACGTACAGAATACTAAACAATGGTCCATTGTATACTATGCCTTATCTAGGAGTTTCCTGTTGCAAAACAGGAAACTTCTAGTTAGGGCATAGTATAGGATCAACGTTTTCCCGTTTTTCCATCAACAGTAACTGATAAGAGCAGTAGTAGGTGCCATTACCGATTTAACAGTATTATAATTATTAATAATGATGTATAATAGTTATTAGTTTGCTCCAAATCTCTCGTGGTATCGTGTGCTCTCGGTCCATAGTTGGACCAAGCTCTGCTATGAAGAATACTATAACAATGGTGAACTGTTTAGTTCCCATAATATTCATTATCTGCTTCAATTATGTGAGATGTGCATCGGATAACTGCAATTTCGGTACTTGCGGCGAATGCATTAGTTATGAGCCTGAAAGATGCGTTTGGTGTTCTCAAGTGAGTATTCATATTCATTACACTTTTTGTTCTAAATATTCCACAATAGACCCGCACCATTGCGTAACACACAAATCTGAAGGCTATTGCTAATCTATTGAAATATGTTCGAAAAGGTATTGGGCGTAATCTGACTCGGTTTGTGAAAACTTGCGTACAAAAACTAAACTATTTATTACTTACTATAATTACTTTTAATTTCTTGTACTTTTTTTTAACCCCCGACGCAAAAACGATGGGTTGTTATAAGTTTAAGGTGTCTGTGTGTGTGTGTGTGGGGGTGTGCGGAAGTGTTCTGCTAAGTTAAAGCTATGTTTGATGAAAATCGGTCCAAGATGGCCGCCGCCACCAACTCAAACTCAAATCAATTAATTCAACTAAACCAATTACAGGCACTTTTGAATTGTCGGTCGGTCAGTCAGAAAGATCTAGTTGCCCAGTCCAAAGCGTAGGTACCTACCTATGGAGAAGAACGGGCAAGAAACTCCATGGACACTCTTTTAAATCATAAAATTGTTACAAAATATTTGATTACATCATTCTTGTTGAAATTAACCATGTGAGAACGATGTAGAAATACGTGCACGTTAAAAGCGTCCGTTATAGAAAAACATAAAAACAATTCAGAAATTAAAAATCAAAATATTAAAATAAGCCGTGGCAGCTAAGAGATGACCAGTCCCTACTGACTTCCCTATATAAAAATGTACTCTGTGCTACTGACGGCGCCCGTTCACGAACATGACGTATGGATCATCCATTCAGCTCAACCATTTTGGAGGGAACTTAATGATCCAACACACACGCCACCACCAGCGAGACATTAGAGTGAGCATACTTACTCACAGCCGCCAGGGGGCACATTCAAGTCAATGAAAGACGTACCCAGTAAATGGTAGCTATATAGAAAGTACATAGTGCTCACACGTGTGCTATGCAATTATACAATACTAAGCAATTGAGTTTATACAATGCAAAGATAGTTTTTTTTCCAATGTTCAGCAGCTCCAACAATGTTTCTGAATGCTAATTAGTTTATGCGCCTCTATGGAGCAGGACCAGCATTGAGCCAAGCATTTTTGTCAGCGATGTAATCCCCTAACTTATAATATGCTTGGCTACATAGTATGCGTTTAATACAAGATTTAAATTTCGTTTCATTCAGTTGGAGTATGTGGGGAGGAATTTTATTGTAACATTTTAAACAGTACCCCATGAAGGATGAGCCTACTTTAGCCAGTCTGAAACCTGTTTGAACTAATTGGTCCCTATTTCTAGTCCTATAGTTGTGTCTTTCACCTCTTTTATTGAAAAGATTTAAATTTTTTCTTACGTACATGATGTTTTCATAGATGTATTGACAAGGTACCGTCATCAATGATATTATAAGTAATTACTACTTATAATATCATTGACCGTCATGATGTTAATATCTTTAAACAGTTCCCTTAAAGAATCGCGCCTGCTGCGGAGGGCATATATTGCTCGGATGGCCCTTTTCTGCAGAATAAAATTGGACTCGATATCTGCAGCCCGTCCCCATAGTAAAATACCGTAAGACATGATACTATGAAAGTAACTGAAATAGACTAGCCTCGCGGTATCTACATTAGTAAATTGACGGATTTTTCTTACAGCGTAAGCTGCTGAACTTAGCCGTCCTGCAAGAGATGTTAAATGAGGACCCCATTGCAGCCTTGAGTTGAGCGTGATCCCCAGGAAAACAGTTTTATCGACGAATTCTAGTTTCTCTTTGTTCAATACTATGTCACAATCACTACTTTTAACACAAAATGGCGGATGACATATTTTTTCACAACTCCCTCAATATGGGTATCAAATAAAAGGGCTTGACTAGCAGAATACTATACACTATGATAAATTTCAAATCCAAGGTGCCCGCCACCGCAAAATGGCGAATTACAAAAAACCTGATAAAGACCAAATTGTTTGAATCTTAAAACGCAAGAAAATAAAAGAAAAGAAATAAAATATAATATAAAAAATTTAAAAAAACCCCGACACAAAATAATAATAAAAATAGTATAAATGTAAAAAGCCTAAAACAATTTAATAAAAGCTATTAAAAAAATAGCCACAAATAGAACAAAAAAGGTGTAAGCGTGAAACCCTTTATAAAGAAAAAAATAGCCTTGAAATTATAACCCTACGTAAGTATGTACACACGGCTACACGTCAAGCTATACAAAACCAGTTTGTCTTGGCCTCACTTTGTATGATATTTTCTCTCAATGAACGGTCAGCCAATACTGGTTTTGCATAGCTTGATGTGTAGCCGTGTGTACGTATGAAATTTTTTGATTAAAAATGTTAACCCGTCAGGAGACCGCTACTATTTTAAACTTCAAAAGAACGTTAGGCTACAAATCGATAAAATAATACCTACAGTAAATAAGGAGGAGCAATCGTTGTATCGATAAAAAAAAAGACAAAAAGTTTTTTATGTTTTTATTTTAAATCAGCCTTATGGCTCCTACAAACAGGCACGACACAAAGGAACCGCTCGTGTCTTTGTGTCACGTCGCGTGTCGTGCTTGTTTGCCTTTAAATTAACCACCCTAATTATAATTCGTATCACAATACTTCATCTTTAAGCTAACAAGTAAATGTTTATACCAGTTACTAATTCTTCGTATTATAATAAATTGTTTAACCTTACTAAATTAATCCATACCTACGGATTTTAAAGCAGGTATATAAACGGGATATTTTTAAATGCACATCAAAGAACTTATCACCCATCAATTTATATTCATCAATTAAATAAGTTTTATAAAAACCTGCCTACGCGAGTCTCTGACAGACTTCAGTTTATCTAACCGTGCCCGGCGTGCGGCGGCGGCGTCGTCATAACTCAAACGTGCCGCGCCATATGGCGTTGTCTCGAACTTGTAACCAACGGAGTTCCATATAGCGTTGTCTCGAACTTGTAACCAACGGAGTTCCATATAGCGTTGTCTCTTACTGTGCTCCGGCGTTGAGTGGCAACGCCGGAGCACAGTAAGAGACAACGCTATATGGAACTCCGTTCGTTAAGAAGTGACAAACGCGAGTGCGAGTGCATGTCCAACGTGGTAGGTACTGTCACAGTACTCAAGGTACTTAGAACGCAATAGAGCTATGCTCCATTAGGAATAAGATTAGACATTTAATTAAACCTTTTTTAAATTCCGTTCAACCGATTTTGACTTCTTGGTAGCATGGTACATGGTAGTTCAGAAAGATCGAAACAAACTCGGAGGTCAGTCTCTTTTAAAGTCTATCTAATAATCTTGGTCAGATCATATGAAGACCATGTAGATCGATGTCTGAGATGGTCTTTTGAGGAAAGAACCACACAGATTGAGAGGACCTGTCCAGTCAGTGCACGCATTTGTCAGAAATCGTGCAGCGCAACTCAAAAACCGTAATAATCTCTAACTACAATTATTTCTTTTAGGACGAATTCAATGATCGCCGATGTCGTCCCATAAGTTACGTGAACCCAAATAAAACTTGGTGCAAGAATGGATTTCTAGTTGATCCTCCGCCAAAATTGGAGGTGATATCCAGTAAAGAAAATTTTGGTGAAATGAGCAAACGTGGGTTCAAAGTCCAATTCAAGCCAGAGTTGATCAAAATAAAGGCACGTCCAGGGATTAAAATTCCATTCAACACGTTCTTCAAACCAGCCGAAGATTTTCCTTTAGATGTGTATTCTCTTATGGACATTTCTTTTACAATGAAATCAAAGATGGATGACTTGAAAGCTCAAGCATTAGAAATATATAAGGACTTGTCAGTTTACACGAATAACGTTCGACTGGGCATCGGAAGTTTTATCGAAAAACCTGGCTTCCCGTACTTTGATCCTAATAAGTAAGTTATTTAATTGTGTTGTGTTGTGTTTGTATGTGTATTATCCAAGATCTAATTAAAATAACCCAAACTCTTTATTTTAATTATGCACAACTTTTACGACTTACTCCATACATTTTGTCAAAAAGATTGTTTTTCATGTTATTGACCAAAACTACGTTCATTTCTAGGCACACCAGTCTTGCTTTTAGAAATGACGTTCCGTTAACGAACGATATGACACTATTCAGATCGATGATTGCCAACATTGAGTTCGGATCTAATTTCGATGATCCGGTAGCTGGATTAGATGCTCTGATGCAAGCCATGACATGCATAGATGAAGTAGGATGGAGACCTGGTGCGAGGCGCATCATAATACTATGTACGGATTCAACGTATCACAGTGTAGGAGACGGGAAAATTGTAGGCGCCATCAAACCACACGATATGCGCTGCCACTTGAAAAATAACATATACTCTGAAGCCTTGACGTATGACTATCCGTCCATAAGCCAGATCAATCAAGTGGCAACAAATGGCAGCTTTAGCATAATATTTGCCATTGCTGAAAATCATCAAACTCGTGTAAGTCCCTACATAAATTTTAATAATCATTATTCCACCGTTCGATCACGGTGGCCAATTTCAATATTGTGTAGTGTACAAGTGTGAGCGTCAGAGTGCGCAAGTACTCTGATGTAAATTGATAATATTTAAATTGATGATGAAGTTTAGGCTAGCCAGCTAATTTTCGATCGATACATGCCTAACGCTTGTTTACATTAAAATTCAGAAGACCCCTGTAAAGGAATACCAGGAATTAGCCAACCAGATAGCTGGAGCCAAATATGCAAAATTGGAAGGCAGCGAAAGTGTCATTAAGATTATCAAAGAAGCTTATGAGGTGAGAAAAATAAACATAACAGACCTATACGTATAGGTAAAGTAAACCAACTAGGCATGTCTTGCGTATTTTATAATTTAACTCTCTTTCTAGGAACTTATAAGCACTGTAAAGTTGGAATTTCAAGCGCCATCTTTTGTAGAGGTAAATATAGACCAGGACTGCGAGTCAGAACACAAGAGAAATTGTGAAAGTCCTCACAAGCAGATAGTCAGTATACCAGGGACTCTGAAAGTTACATCATGCCCCCCTAATGATGCTAGAAAGCTAACGCATACCGTCACGATCAAACCTGTGGGCCTAGCTGATAAACTCATCATAGAATTGGATGTAGACTGTGAATGCGATTGTGAGAAGCAAACAGGTGTGCCAACTGCCGGTAAATGCAACGGTTTGGGTTATTTGCAATGTGGTATTTGCAAATGTGATCCGGGAAGGTAAAACACTATTTCTAAAAACTCATTTAAGTAACAGCTATTTATAAGATTATAAAATAATTAAAATACCTACCATATTATTACTTAACATATTATTATTTGTTATTTACCAAAAATAAAGATGGGACCTTTTTTTTAAATTAAGGTATGGCTCCGACTGTCAATGCGACGGCTCATCCACTGATCGGACGGATATGGAGAAATGTAAATTGACTCCAGACGATACAGAACTGTGCAGCGGTAGAGGAAAATGCAGGTAAATTAACAGATTTAATAATACAATAACGATCCACGGAAAGTGTTCTGTAATTATCTTGTTTGGACTTTCATGGTTGTACTGTATGTTTTTATTAATATTTTCTCCTCTTGGGGAGCAAATTCGGCCTCATACCTACATGAAAAAGTTCTTTTCAATATTGCAGTTTGAGATTACCTTGCCTTTAACGTTTTGTTCTTATTCAGATGTGGAAAATGCGAGAGTTGCCAAAAAGGGTTCTCGGGTGACCATTGTGAGTTTGATGATAACTCATGTACTAGAACTCTAGGTGACCTGGAAAATAAAATTCATGGTATGGAACTGGAGAGAAAGGAATTTTCCGACTACTTGTCTAAGATAGATGAAAGACTTGATTGGCTGGAACGAAGTTCTATTAAAACGTCGGTTGAAATCAGAAATGTGCCGAAAGTTCTCAAAGAAACCAAATTTTCCCTGTATGACACGGCTCTGAAGCTGTTTAAATCTCTTGGAAGTGTGATACCGAAATCTGATGTTCGCGATGTATACAGAGCTCCGAGCAAATCTACCGATAGCAAATCCACCATAATTATTGAATTTACAGACACTCTTACGAAGAGCAACTTTTTAGGTATCACCAAGGACTTTAACAACAAAAACCCTTCCAACCGGTTGAACACTAATCATCTGGGTATTGGTGGAGAAAGACACCCGATATACGTATCAGAACACCTCACGGCTAAAATGAAACCGTTTCATTTTAGCCATGAGACGTTGCCAAGTATGCCCATTACAAGCACTGCTGGATATCGAATGGCCAAGTTTACCTCCGCAAACGGGAGGGGCAGCCCTATATTCGGATCAAGTCAGAAGCGCAACTCCACGAGCTAAAACTTAAACAGGACAAAGAAGATAAATTACTAGTCTTTACCTGTATTCACCCCAGCCTTTACCTACTGAATCGCTGTTAATTTCTTATAAATACTATGACCGTTAAATCAAATTTGTAAACCCTGTGAAACACACTTAACAAACACCCTCATTCCTTGTTGCGCCTATCCACTCACAGTATTTTTACACATCATCATTGCCATCTCCAGCTCTAACATGGTGAGTTCTTGCCTTTTCTTTGCCTCTTCTCCATCAAATTGCTTCCTGATCTCCTTTTGTAAGATTATGGGTTTGTTCTGATTCCGTACGTGACTACTGCTCATGTAGTGGGTTGAAAATGTGGCGTCTACTCTTCCTTCTAAAACCCATATAATGGATGGTGAACTTCTGCGTAATATTGATGGCTCTTCGATGGTTGACTGCTTCCGTGTCTTCACCCCAGAAGATGTTTTGACCAAGCTAGGCAATCCTAATAACTTCTTGACAGTCATAAAATAAATGATAAATGATTTTATTTTGTAAGTAGGTTTGTATAAACACTTTTACACGTCAATCATATTTTAAAACTAGATGAGGTCGGCATTTCCTA
Organism: Apamea anceps; assembly: GCA_951799955.1. Classification (NCBI taxonomy): domain Eukaryota; kingdom Metazoa; phylum Arthropoda; class Insecta; order Lepidoptera; family Noctuidae; genus Apamea; species Apamea anceps. The sequence goes on along the minus strand of OX637505.1, from coordinate 6,659,861 downwards.
TCTGACTAGTCTGAGAAGAAAGGCCGAAACAAACTCAGACGTCACAGTCTCTTTTAAAGTCCAGACATAATCTTGGTCAGATCAGAATAGAAGAAGCTAGCATTACAAAATTCTTGGGTATCTCTATAGACTGCAAACTGACCTGGAAACCACATCTGGAAGAAGTTTGTAAACGATTAAGCAGATCAGCGTACCTTCTATTTCAACTGTCAAAAAAAGTAAGTACTGAAACACTCTTAACGGCTTATCATGGATTAGTAGCCTCGGTTTTGCGTTACGGTGTTGTTTTTTGGGGACAGTCAACAAACCGAGAACTTGTTTTTAAAATGCAAAAGAGATGTATACGGTCGATGTTTGGTTTAAGAAGGACTGACAGTTGCATGCCGTATTTTAAAAAATACAATATTTTAACTTTTCCTGCTTTGTACATTTTGGAAACTTCTTTGTTTGTAAAAAATAATCCCCATTTATTTAAAAAAATGGCCACAGTCAAGATATTACCCATACGTGCTCAATATATGAACACATTATGCCATGTAAAATGTAAAACTGCACTGATGAAGAAAAGTTTCTTTGGTATTGCTCCCCAAGTTTTTAATAAACTTCCTGATGCAATTAAATGTATGCCATTACAAAAATTCAGAAACACTATAGAAGCTGCTACTTGAAAACTGCTATAACACATTAGACCAGTTTCTGAATGATAAATTTAATTAATCATAATTTTGGAATTATTATTATGTCATTATTTAATTTTATTTTATTATAATGCAATTGTAATTTTTGATAATTTTAATCTGTGCTGACATTGTATTTTTTTTTTTTTGACATTTAGACTATTTTAATTTAATTAATTTTGACGACTAATATTGCTGACATTGTTTTATCCTTCTGTAGTATTTTATTAAACTTTTGAAAATTCTTATTTGTTGACATTGTGAGTTTAAGAGATTTTTTTTTCAGAATTAATTTAATTTTGATCATAGCATCACTATTTTGTATGCCTGTCGGCGGAACATAGGTTGGACCAAACACTATAATATATATACCTACATAAGATCATTGTACCCTGTGTTCACAAAAATAAATGAATTTTTGAAATTTGAATTTTGAATCATATGAAGACCAGGGCCCGTATTCCCGTAATTTAAAACGTTCAAAATCTAGTCGCAGTCTCATCTCGGCGACAAAAAAATGTCAAAAACTTGTCAAAATGTAGGGAAATTAGACGTATTTTTGACAGATTGAGACTGAGATCAGACTGTGAACGTTCTTAAAATTACGAGAATTACCCCCTCATGTAGGTCGATGTCTGAGATGGTCTTTTGAGGAAAGAACCACACAGATTGAGAGGACCTGTCCAGTCAGTGCACGCATATGTCAGAAATCGTGCAAAAAAATAAAAACATTCAATGTGTAAAAATTTGAAGCAGCTGAATCCCAAGCCTTTTTGTCCTCGATATAAGCCTTAACGGTATAAAAAGCTTTCTGGCACAACTTACGTTTAAGGCATGATTTGAATTTATTGAGGCTTAGATCTTGAACGAGGCTTGGAACTTTATTGTAGAAGCGTATACATTGGCATCTGAACGAGCCACCTATTTTCTTGAGCCTTGTTGTAGGTACAACAAATTTGTGTTTGTTCCTAGTATTTATATCATGGATATCACTGTATTTTTTCATCAATTTTATATTTTTATGGGCATATAAAAGATTTTCATAAATATACTGAGAAGGCACAGTCATAACATTAATTTCTTTAAGTTTGTCTCTGAGCGAGTGTCTCGGACTTAATTTATAAATTGAACGAACAGCTCGCTTCTGCAAAACAAAGATAGTCTGAATATCAGCGGCATTTCCCCACAATAGAATACCGTACGACATTACACTATGAAAATAGCTGAAGTACACTAAACGGGCTGTCTCTATATCAGTTAAATTACGAATTTTTCTAACAGCGTATGCTGCGGAACTTAGCTTTTTTGAAAATTTGTCTATATGTGGACCCCACTAAAGCTTAGCTTCCAAACTTATGCCCAAGAATACTGTGCTGTCTTCAGGATTCAATTCTTCGCCCTTTATCAACACATTAGTTTTCACCTGTCTAACGTGAGGTAACGTAAACTTAATGCATTTGGTTTTTTTCTCGTTTAGAAGTAAATTATTAACATTGAACCAGTGGACTACTTTAGAGATCGCGCTATTTACATCGTCAGTAACCTGTTGCTGACATTTAAGTTTAAATAAAAGTAAAGTGTCAACTGCAAACAACACTATATCATGATTATCCTTTATGAGGTACGGCAAGTCATTAATATAAATAAGAAACAAGAAAGGACCAAGAATTGAGCCCTGTGGGACTCCCATTGTTACTAAAGATCCGGGAGATCTTTTTCCATTAACATCAACCCTCTGAATCCTCTTACTCAAGTATGAAGTAAGAAGATCCAGAGCAGCGTTCCGGATCCCGTAGTGGCGGAGTTTCCTGATTAAAGTTTCGTGAAGAACGCAATCGAATGCCTTGGACAAATCACTAAAGATGCCCAAGGCATCGCATTTGTCTTCGCATGCATTATAAATATGTCCTATAAGTTCAACAGTTGGCGTCAGGCGTCAGTAGTTGAACGAGCCCTTGTAAAATCGAACTGTTTGCTATTTAATAATTTGTGTTTATTAAAAAAAATTTGCATTTGTTCTAAAATTAATTTCTCAAAAATTTTACTAAAGGTAGGTAGTACAGAAATAGGTCTATAATTTGTAGGGTCTGATATACTCCCCGATTTAAACAAAGGTATTATTTTACTATTTTTCATGAGGTCAGGAAACTCTCCACCTTCAATACAACTATTAAAGATAAGCACTAGAGTAGGTGCTACAATGTCAATAACAGACTTAGCAAATTCTACAGAATTACCCCACAGAGCTGCAATCTTTTTTAAAAGCTTTTATTTAAGCAAGTTAAATTTGACCCACTTCCCGGTATCCGACTGAGCTGAAATTTTACATACTGGTCCAGTCCCGATGACAATGCATGTTTATGACAAGCATGACGTGATGCTGCTGCCAGGATTGGCTCCAGACGAGGGAAATCCTCAACGCTTAACAGCAGGGACATGAAATTTTGCACACCCATTGGGATGACAGTTAGCGGGTCCACCATGAAATTGACGCCACCTTCAGGGTTGGCTCCAAACCAGAGAATTCCTCAACGGTCGGCGGTAGGGACTTGAAATTTTGCATACCCGTTCGGATATGATAGACGGTTGGTGGGTCCACCATGAACATTGTGCCATAACCAATACTACCCATAGTACGCCCACATTAATTAAAATATGCCTGATGCTAATGAGAGACAGACATACCTTCTCTGACATATAATAGACAAGAATTAATTTTATTGTTTACATGAGGTCCTGGGTTCAATTCCTTGGTTGGGTACAGTGCTGTTAGGTTTTTCCATCAGAAATTTCTCAGAAGCAACCTGGAGTCTGGATTTATGCCTGGTTGGTGGTAGGAGGCTCACCCCCTATGACATGGGACTTACACATAACTGGCGAAATGGGGTATAAGTACTACATGAAGGTACGCCTCTGCCTAATCCTTCGGGGACTAAAGATTACGTAGCGTGGGAAGAGCGAGCGGAGCGAGCTCGAAAATTTTAACAACCCGCCTCGGTTTGGTTTTCTACTTTCAAGTAGAAATAGGAGTTAAATTGTCGACTTATCCAGGCAAGCCCAAGTAACTACGAGAATGTAGAATTCAAGAGCGAGCGAAGCGAGCTCGAAAATATTGCACACTCTCGGATAGGTTCGATTTTCTTTTGATCATTCCAAAAGGAGTAGGAATTACTTGTTTTGTCAACTTATGAGTTATGAAGAAAAGCTAAAGAATCAACAGGATGTGAGCGAGCGAAGCGAGCCTGAAAATTTTTGCACCCCTCTTTGAAATAGGTTCGGTTTCCTTTTGACCATTATACAGAAAGAGAACTTACTTTATCGAAGTTTGACGAAAAGCTTAAACTCGTTTTATAGCAGTTTAGGTTTTGGAATCAGGCCTTAACCTAAGCCTTTCGAACCTTACGTACAAGTGGAGTGCACAGTTGCTTCGCTCGCTCTTGCATCCTACATTCTATATTTTATAACAGGCTTATTAAAATAAAAACTTTTTAAGCGCGTTAAAAAACCCACTGTCATTTCATAGTTAAAGTTTTCACTTCTGCCGGCGCGGCGGTCCCCATGTCTCCTATGTTCTTAATGATTTTGTAAATGCCCATCGGGGTCTCTGTGGCTCAAGTACAGTTTTAAGTTAGTAAGACAAGTAAATCATTCACTCTCGATAGCTTGAATGATTTTGGGGGGGGGGTCATGATCCCCACGACCCTCCCCTGACCGCGCCTGAATCACACAACATAACGTCACGCTTGTACGCTCTAAAGGGGTACGCAGATGTGTTCAACTGTTCAGTATACCACGGTACACCCTCATTTCTGTCAAAGTTGTTATTGGGGTACCTCTGATCTTGTAAGTATATACGAATTTGTGTGGGGTAGGTAGACTAAAAAGTGAAAAATAAAAACTTTTTTGAAAAAAAATAACCGACTTCCAAAAACGACACTACAAAGTGAAAAATAACTTTAATTTCGGAAGTCGGTGGCAAACAACGAAAATGCGAACCCAACGGAACCGACTTCCGAAATTAAAGTTATTTTTCACTTTGTAATGTCGTTTTTGGACGTCAGTTGTTTTTTTTTTCAAAAAAGATTTTTAGCTGTGAGCTCAGATTTTTGCATTAATTTATAAGTAACAGTTTTGGTATAGATACTCGCATATTTATTATTATTTATTTATTACTTAAAATCTCCCTTACAACTATTATTACAGGTTTATGTCTTTACTTAGTCAATGTGACAGTGAACCATCGCCGTGTGTTACTATAAACCTGCGGGTTTTGTCGTTATACGTCGTTAGCAACGATACAACGAACGATACAGTTTGACATTTCTGAAACATAATCCCCCTTATTCATAGACGTTGCTTAACGTTAAGTAGTGATAAGCGACTGTTTAACCATACATTTTTGACTTTTGAACGTCACTTAACTTTAATAATCGATTCTAAATAAACCCCAATTTGTTGAATACTGTAGGTACAAGTACAAAGAAATTGAAATAAATGGAAAATTAAGTCGCTTTATATAAACTTCTGGTATGTAAAGCGATAAAGCAGTATTTTACATGGAGAGCCATGTAAAATACTGGTTTATCGCTCGATGTAAAATACCAGTATTTGGCTGACATGACACTGATGAAATGCAGTTCGAAGTTGGGTTTTAACAATTTATTGCTAAAGTCATGTGAATAGGCGTTTGATATAAAATAATAATAATTTATTATGTAGTTCATTGTAACAAAATAAATTTACAAAAATAATAATAGTGTATGCTTACTGTAAATAGAGTATAAAATATAGTTATTTGGACAGTGGTCCACAAACTAGGCAGTACCTGTGTCTTGGGGGCCTGAGTTGCGTTATCTTAAATTTTATTTCAGGGTGTTTAAAAATGGACAGAATACTTAATTAAATAACGGTAGTGAACTATCAAGATAAAAAATAAATCATGAATAAAAAAAAATGTAAATAAAAGGGAAGATCTAATGAAAAGATATCATAAAATTAGATTGTACTGTCCAGTTAGCTATAGATTTACGGCCGAACCCAATAACTTATCTATCACCAGTTTTGGCATACTGAAGGTAAAAAAACTTATCTATCTTTGGTTTTAACGTCCCAATAATCTAGAAATTCTACCGACCCACGCTATTTATTGATGGTAGGGTATACCGCTAATAGCTATTTGTATGAAAAAGCCAAAATATGGGCCCCTATAACATATAGGCTTTTGGCCGAATTGCAGGGATTGCTTTAAAAAAAAAAACATATAATAAATAATCATTTAAATCATGTCCAATTCAAGCGAAAGTATGTACGTTATGCGAAAGTGATTTTGAAATCGTAACAGATACCCGTTTGGAAAAATGATTTTGAGATGAAAACTTCTAAATCTTCAAATTAATTGCCGTATTTGATCAAAATAATATGAGCAATTTAAGTTGTTAAGAACTTACATATAGATTTCGTTCAAATAAAACAGCAGTGTTTCTCACTGAAATAAAACCTCATTTAAAAGTAACCTCACCCGTTTGGTGTTTCTTATGTCAAACTGTCAATTACGTTTCATTCCTCCTTTCCAGCGTTAACAATTAGTACAACAAAATGCAGTAAATCTTGTATAATGTATGTAATGTCTTATATTATATAATGTGTAACTGAATTAATGCACATTATGAAAGTAGTTTGTTCAGAATCGTTTACTGAATCGATTTTTGTTATTTTTAATATGGGTAATCTTTTTCCCAAAAGTAATTAAGACTACGTTAATTATGAGTGTACGGTCACACTCCCGCTGAAGAATAAAATCAAACTAAAAAGCACGAAGTACCTACCACGCTAGACCCTTATACGCATGCGACTATGTGAGTGCGTAGATTTTTAATGTGACCACAATTTTTTCCCACAATCAGTATAGGTAACTAATTTAATAAATAAGCAATGTTTTATACATAATAGTAAAAATTCAGTGCATGTATTATGATTAAAACATAATATTCTAATTGGGGTGTTTGGTGGTGTGCGTTAATTCCGGGACATGTTGTATATATATATGTATAAGACATGACATACATTACTATCTTGTATATACTTACTTACAGACTTTTAATTTTATATAAATTATAACTTAATCCATTTAAGAATTTATAGAAGTTTTTTATAAAAATTCTGTAACGGAACGCACGGAAGGAGAAAATTATAAAACTTTATAGAACCATATCTATTGTTGTCGCTAGACAAGCCTTTATTGATGATTGTCAGACAGATATGATTATACTGGTTATCATAAGTAGCTATCTGTCTTTAACTGAAAATAGGTTATTGGGTTCGGCCGTTAAACAATAAGAAAGACAAAATACTTGGGGCTAATCACTAAGTGCTAACACAGTTCGAACAAAGCTTAAAATACACTTTTAACGGATCCCTCTTGAAACGCGGGGTTATTAACCGTAGTGGTGGGTGTTTTGTACAGCGGGTTGTGGCTAGGCCCTAAAGTATCCTCTTGGCTCTGCTGTGTGAACTTGAGGTACTCGTGGCGATCCCGAGCGTCAGTCAGCAGCTTCCAGGCGATCAGTGTGCCGGCACCGACCACAAGGAGTGTCAAGAGAAATATGCCGCCGAATACTGGAAAAATATAATATTTTTTTATCTTTTTTCATTAAGCTTAAATAATAAAAACAAGGGAATACGCACGGCCTCCGGCGGAATTGTGTCTGGAAGATGGGCTGGTCAGACTGGCCGAGGCGTGGCAAAAACGGAAAAATTTTAAAAGCGTCAGTTGTCCACAAAGAATCAACTGATGTCAAAGCAAGTTTATTGGTGAATTTGGTCAGATTGGAGGGGTATGACGTGTATACCACTTTCAAATTCAACAAAGACGAGAACAAAGAATGCTTCGATACGCTAGTGCTAAAATACAATGAACATTTCGGAACCAAAAAGAACACTACGTCGGCTTGATTCAAGTTTTTCACGTCCTATGTAACAGTGGCGAGCCTTTTGCTATTAAATAAACCCAATATAATTTTGTCGTATTTGGGAACTCAGAAAACTACTTTCAGCAGTCACGCTTGCGTCTGCTAGAAGGAAATGGAAGTTTCGGTACTACACTGAAACTACCTGAGTATACTCACAGATATAACTTGGAGCACAATCCTTTTCTTTCGCCACTACCAACTCCACACTATAATGAGTGTCGTTGTATCGGTAAACAAAGCTCGTCTGGCAGCCGATTTCCACCTTCACGTTACTGCACAAATTCCATAAACTACTATTCCTGTGCTCCTCCGTTAAGGACTCTACTACTTTTACCATCATATGTTCATTGCAGGAGCTGCAGTCCTCATTTCCAGTTCGTTGACATTTAGCGCAGCTCTTCAGCTTTCCGCATTGCCTTTCGTGGCAGTCCGTGCAGGGGCTTATTTGGCATTTATTGGTCTGGCTGTTTCGGGCATCCCATTCAGCAATTGGATCGCATTGGCATACACCGCACACGCATTGTCCACGGTCATTACAAAGCTGTAAGATTATTCTTAAGTGAATATAGAAGTCAGAGTGATACCTACATATTTACCAGCGTATGCACAGGGAAGTTTATTTGATTATTTAACATGAAGCCAACGTTATGCAATACATTGGAGCATTATAACGTTTTAGCGCCCAAACAGTGTTTGGATGGTTCAAGTTCTGATCATCATCTGCCTAGCCTTTTCCTAACTATGTTGGGGTCGTTTTCCAGTCTACCCGGATGCAGCTGAATTTTACATGGAGAGACTGCCTATCAGACCTCCACAACCTAGTTACCTACTGGGTAATATGACTTTCGGGCTTCTGCCAACCCGTAATGACAGTCAAAGATCCACGAAAGACAGCTGGGACCAACGGCTTAACGTTCTCGGTTCTTGGTATGTAAAGATGGTCATCGATCCACAGACCAACCGCGGCAAGCGTAGCTTTACCTGATCGATCGACCTGTGCGGCTGTTATTATTTAGCCACAAGTTCTAATATCACTTCCAGATAATGCATTCATCGGGTAACCAAATTATATGGATCTAACTAAGAGTAGGATCTCATACTCACACTGGTGCTCTTGTCTACTTTACAACCCTTGTCTGGTTTGTAACAGTCGCAGGCGTCACCGGACCAATCAGCGGAACATTTACATTTTTCACCACAATCACATTCACCGTTCCTTGGGCCACCGCATACGCTCTCAGGTGAACTCCATGTACTACGGGGACAGCTGTCCATGGTGCACTGGCAAAATTTACCGTTGTACCTAAGAAGTAAGGGCCGATTTGATAAGGAATTCAGAACTTCATAGAAATTTCAGTCTCACAGCAAAAGATAAGAAAAGAATATTCTTCTGATTTAGGTGTTTAGTTCCGGTCTGATAAAGAGGCAGTCCACCTTTGCCTCACTACAGAGTTAAGGTGATAGTATAGTATATAGTACGGTTGTAAAAAACTTTTTAACAAAAAATTGAACCGCCGAAAAAACTGAAAAACAAAAAATAATAAACCTTTTTTATTTAACCTTAATAAGGTAAGTTCTTAAACTAATGTAAGTATACCTAAGTACCTAATTTTGAGTCGGCGCCAAACAATCAATAAACAAAGGTCACTAAATTGCCTTAAATTTAAACGGCGCGCAGCGCCGACTCAAAATTATTTAGGTATACTTACATTAGTTTAAGAACTTAGCTTATTATGGTTAAATAAAAAAGGTTTATTATTTTTTGCTTTTCAGTTTTTTCGGCGGTTCAATGTTTTGTTAAAAAGTTTTTTATTTTATAGTTTTTTGTGGCTATACCTAATCTACTAATTGTTTGCCAAAGGGCAGGAGGCATATGTGGCACTGAATAGAGTAATAATACACCACTCAGCATTAAAATCTGTGAGTGAATAATAAATCACCCCTATTTTCCCAACCTTAGGGTTGGATTTTCTTTTTCAAATTTATATGGGACCAACTTTGGGGTATACCCTTTCCAATAAAAAAAGAATTATCAAAATCGGACTACTCTGTAAAAAGTTATGCTTGGTCATACATTAAAAAAAAATATACGTGTCGAATTGAGAACCTCCTCCGTTTTTTTTCGTCGGTTGAAAATACCCTTAACGAAGCCGAGAGGGTCACTTGTTCTTACCGTTATTATAATCTCCCGTTAATTTTGCCATACCTTCGGGAACTTTCTGGTTAGGAAGATATTGAAGGTCGAAGTTCCAACTGTTTTACGAATACAAGCATGAAATAAGTACAGGGTGGGCAACTTAGAGGTATACAAATCTCAAAAAAATCAAATCAAATCATCTTCTTGCCGCCATTTTGTTTTGGCGGCAAATTTGTTATGGAGCGTTTTACGACTGAACAAAGTGTTTTAATTATTAAAATATTGTACTCAACCTAATCATGTATTGCGGAAACTCTAAGAAAATTGCGGCCAATTTTTGGTAGATATCATTTACCTTCATAACTCGTTTAGTGATTAAATTTGAGCAGCATGGCATTGTAACAGACAAAGTAGTTTTCTTACATCAACTGAATCAGTTGGGCTCAGGAAACATGTGGTTCCAACAAGACGGGGCCACATATAATACGACAACAACGAGACATTGAAAAGAACGTTTCCGGGTCGATTAATTTCGAGAAACGATGACATTGATTGGCCCCAAGATCCCCGGATTTGACAGCTCCTGATTTTTTTTTTTTTGTGGGGCGATTAAAGGGGCGTGTCTGTGCTAACAGGCCAATGAACCTTCAAGAATTAAAACAAAATATCTGAAACACAGCCACTGAAATAACGCAGGAAATGTGTGAAAATGTCATGAAAAACGCAGTGAAAAGAATTCACACCTGCCATGCTGCTAGAGGTGGACATTTGTCTGAGATTATTTTCCATACTGAATTGCCGGCCCTAAATACTATATTTAAATAAAAATAATTAATCTTTTTTATATTTCATAGAATACATTTGTTAAAATAAAGTGTATTCTACCTCTTATCATGAGGATAATTTAAAGTCTTCTAAAGGCGTAAACACACTGTATGTTCTGTTAGGTTTATACGTGTCTATATTTTCAGGCCTAGTTTAATGTAATTTTTGCTAAAGCACCAACGCTGAGCAGATATAATGTTCACAAGAGCGTTGTTTTTTTTTGTTTTTATACATGGCAACTCGTAGTTGACCTTGAGATGTCGTGACTACTTAGCCGGACTATCCTGTGGTTGCCTTTTTTTTTTTTTTTTTTTTTGAGTATGGGAAATCATCAAATGACTCCTCCCGCTCTGGGTGGAGCAGGAGGGAGTGTCAGACTCTTACTGACTAAAACCCACCCGTGTTCCTTCCTTAGCCCTTTATGTTCCAGGGCAGCGGTAACCCTTTCGGACAATCCCGCTACCCTGGTCCTGTGGTTGCCTTAAGTAAACTCAAAGTCTCCGGCCAGGGGCGTAAATCTTATAAAACTAAGCGACTACACGCTAACGGCACTCCCTGTGGGGTATGAACCTCGGCTTAGGGCGTCGCTGGAGAGAGGACAGCAAGATGGGACAGGCTGGATCAGAATTTTTATTATTTAAGCTTGATGAGGTCGGCGTTTCCTAGGACTATCTCTGAGAAGAAAGGTCGAAACAAACTCAGAGGTCACAGTCGGGGATTTAAATCTATAGGCTCAGCTACAGCGCGGGCCCAAAAAAACTATGAAGTCCGTAAAAATAGTTCCAGTACTCAGCTCTTGTGAACTAGTTTTACGGATTTCATAGTTTTTTCTAAGAAACTACAGAACCCCGCTACGCTTACCTACGTACTCCTTTTGCTTCGTTTACGTTCATACATATGAAGGTCAATTCCCGTAATAAAAAATGTTCAAAATCTTGTCACAATCTCATCTCAGCGACAATCAATGTCAAAAACTTGCTAAAAATGTAGGGTCTAGGTATTTTTGACAGATTGAGACTGTGAATTGTAAACTATTGTATGCCTAACATGGTGGAGCAGTGCAAAATCACACCAATTAACATATACATAACAACTTGTAACCACTGTCTCACAATAAAAATCTTTGACTTTGAACGTTCTTAAAATTACGAGAATAAATTGCCCCTCACGTCAAACACGCACGCCGGAAGTCACCCTACCCCCTGAGAAAACGGCGAGAGCTTATCACATGTATGTATGATTTTTTTTCACTTGAAAACCCAAAATGGATCCCCATGATATAAAGCGTAGGTACCTAATCCACGAATTTCTATTTTGTAAAAAACTCGAATTAGGTCGCATAGGTACGTACAGAATACTAAACAATGGTCCATTGTATACTATGCCTTATCTAGGAGTTTCCTGTTGCAAAACAGGAAACTTCTAGTTAGGGCATAGTATAGGATCAACGTTTTCCCGTTTTTCCATCAACAGTAACTGATAAGAGCAGTAGTAGGTGCCATTACCGATTTAACAGTATTATAATTATTAATAATGATGAATAATAGTTATTAGTTTGCTCCAAATCTCTCGTGGTATCGTGTGCTCTCGGTCCATAGTTGGACCAAGCTCTGCTATGAAGAATACTATAACAATGGTGAACTGTTTAGTTCCCATAATATTCATTATCTGCTTCAATTATGTGAGATGTGCATCGGATAACTGCAATTTCGGTACTTGCGGCGAATGCATTAGTTATGAGCCTGAAAGATGCGTTTGGTGTTCTCAAGTGAGTATTCATATTCATTACACTTTTTGTTCTAAATATTCCACAATAGACCCGCACCATTGCGTAACACACAAATCTGAAGGCTATTGCTAATCTATTGAAATATGTTCGAAAAGGTATTGGGCGTAATCTGACTCGGTTTGTGAAAACTTGCGTACAAAAACTAAACTATTTATTACTTACTATAATTACTTTTAATTTCTTGTACTTTTTTTTAACCCCCGACGCAAAAACGATGGGTTGTTGTTATAAGTTTAAGGTGTCTGTGTGTGTGTGTGTGTGTGGGGGTGTGCGGAAGTGTTCTGCTAAGTTAAAGCTATGTTTGATGAAAATCGGTCCAAGATGGCCGCCGCCACCAACTCAAACTCAAATCAATTAATTCAACTAAACCAATTACAGGCACTTTTGAATTGTCGGTCGGTCAGTCAGAAAGATCTAGTTGCCCAGTCCAAAGCGTAGGTACCTACCTATGGAGAAGAACGGGCAAGAAACTCCATGGACACTCTTTTAAATCATAAAATTGTTACAAAATATTTGATTACATCATTCTTGTTGAAATTAACCATGTGAGAACGATGTAGAAATACGTGCACGTTAAAAGCGTCCGTTATAGAAAAACATAAAAACAATTCAGAAATTAAAAATCAAAATATTAAAATAAGCCGTGGCAGCTAAGAGATGACCAGTCCCTACTGACTTCCCTATATAAAAATGTACTCTGTGCTACTGACGGCGCCCGTTCACGAACATGACGTATGGATCAGCACCATTCAGCTCAACCATTTTGGAGGGAACTTAATGATCCAACACACACGCCACCACCAGCGAGACATTAGAGTGAGCATACTTAGGTACTCACAGCCGCCAGGGGGCACATTCAAGTCAATGAAAGACGTACCCAGTAAATGGTAGCTATATAGAAAGTACATAGTGCTCACACGTGTGCTATGCAATTATACAATACTAAGCAATTGAGTTTATACAATGCAAAGATAGTTTTTTTTCCAATGTTCAGCAGCTCCAACAATGTTTCTGAATGCTAATTAGTTTATGCGCCTCTATGGAGCAGGACCAGCATTGAGCCAAGCATTTTTGTCAGCGATGTAATCCCCTAACTTATAATATGCTTGGCTACATAGTATGCGTTTAATACAAGATTTAAATTTCGTTTCATTCAGTTGGAGTATGTGGGGAGGAATTTTATTGTAACATTTTAAACAGTACCCCATGAAGGATGAGTCTACTTTAGCCAGTCTGAAACCTGTTTGACCTGTTGTTGTTTGTTTGATTGGTCCCTATTTCTAGTCCTATAGTTGTGTCTTTCACCTCTTTTATTGAAAAGATTTAAATTTTTTCTTACGTACATGATGTTTTCATAGATGTATTGACAAGGTACCGTCATCAATGATATTATAAGTAATTACTACTTATAATATCATTGACCGTCATGATGTTAATATCTTTAAACAGTTCCCTTAAAGAATCGCGTCTGCTGCGGAGGGCATATATTGCTCGGATGGCCCTTTTCTGCAGAATAAAATTGGACTCGATATCTGCAGCCCGTCCCCATAGTAAAATACCGTAAGACATGATACTATGAAAGTAACTGAAATAGACTAGCCTCGCGGTATCTACATTAGTAAATTGACGGATTTTTCTTACAGCGTAAGCTGCTGAACTTAGCCGTCCTGCAAGAGATGTTAAATGAGGACCCCATTGCAGCCTTGAGTTGAGCGTGATCCCCAGGAAAACAGTTTTATCGACGAATTCTAGTTTCTCTTTGTTCAATACTATGTCACAATCACTACTTTTAACACAAAATGGCGGATGACATATTTTTTCACAACTCCCTCAATATGGGTATCAAATGAAAGGGCTTGACTAGCAGAATACTATACACTATGATAAATTTCAAATCCAAGGTGCCCGCCACCGCAAAATGGCGAATTACAAAAAACCTGATAAAGACCAAATTGTTTGAATCTTAAAACGCAAGAAAATAAAAGAAAAGAAATAAAATATAATATAAAAAATTTAAAAAAACCCCGACACTAAATAATAATAAAAATAGTATAAATGTAAAAAGCCTAAAACAATTTAATAAAAGCTATTAAAAAAATAGCCACAAATAGAACAAAAAAGGTGTAAGCGTGAAACCCTTTATAAAGAAAAAAATAGCCTTGAAATTATAACCCTACGTAAGTATGTACACACGGCTACACGTCAAGCTATACAAAACCAGTTTGTCTTGGCCTCACTTTGTATGATATTTTCTCTCAATGAACGGTCAGCCAATACTGGTTATGCATAGCTTGATGTGTAGCCGTGTGTACGTATGAAATTTTTTGATTAAAAATGTTAACCCGTCAGGAGACCGCTACTATTTTAAACTTCAAAAGAACGTTAGGCTACAAATCGATAAAATAATACCTACAGTAAATAAGGAGGAGCAATCGTTGTATCGATAAAAAAAAAGACAAAAAGTTTTTTATGTTTTTATTTTAAATCAGCCTTATGGCTCCTACAAACAGGCACGACACAAAGGAACCGCTCGTGTCTTTGTGTCACGTCGCGTGTCGTGCTTGTTTGCCTTTAAATTAACCACCCTAATTATAATTCGTATCACAATACTTCATCTTTAAGCTAACAAGTAAATGTTTATACCAGTTACTAATTCTTCGTATTATAATAAATTGTTTAACCTTACTAAATTAATCCATACCTACGGATTTTAAAGCAGGTATATAAACGGGATATTTTTAAATGCACATCAAAGAACTTATCACCCATCAATTTATATTCATCAATTAAATAAGTTTTATAAAAACCTGCCTACGCGAGTCTCTGACAGACTTCAGTTTATCTAACCGTGCCCGGCGTGCGGCGTCGTCATAACTCAAACGTGCCGCGCCATATGGCGTTGTCTCGAACTTGTAACCAACGGAGTTCCATATAGCGTTGTCTCTTACTGTGCTCCGGCGTTGAGTGGCAACGCCGGAGCACAGTAAGAGACAACGCTATATGGAACTCCGTTCGTTAAGAAGTGACAAACGCGAGTGCGAGTGCATTTCCAACGTGGTAGGTACTGTCACAGTACTCAAGGTACTTAGAACGCAATAGAGCTATGCTCCATTAGGAATAAGATTAGACATTTAATTAAACCTTTTTTAAATTCCGTTCAACCGATTTTGACTTCTTGGTAGCATGGTACATGGTAGTTCAGAAAGATCGAAACAAACTCGGAGGTCAGTCTCTTTTAAAGTCCAGACATAATCTTGGTCAGATCATATGAAGACCATGTAGATCGATGTCTGAGATGGTCTTTTGAGGAAAGAACCACACAGATTGAGAGGACCTGTCCAGTCAGTGCACGCATTTGTCAGAAATCGTGCAGCGCAACTCAAAAACCGTAATAATCTCTAACTACAATTATTTCTTTTAGGACGAATTCAATGATCGCCGATGTCGTCCCATAAGTTACGTGAACCCAAATAAAACTTGGTGCAAGAATGGATTTCTAGTTGATCCTCCGCCAAAATTGAAGGTGATATCCAGTAAAGAAAATTTTGGTGAAATGAGCAAACGTGGGTTCAAAGTCCAATTCAAGCCAGAGTTGATCAAAATAAAGGCACGTCCAGGGATTAAAATTCCATTCAACACGTTCTTCAAACCAGCCGAAGATTTTCCTTTAGATGTGTATTATCTTATGGACATTTCTTTTACAATGAAATCAAAGATGGATGACTTGAAAGCTCAAGCATTAGAAATATATAAGGACTGGTCAGTTTACACGAATAACGTTCGACTGGGCATCGGAAGTTTTATCGAAAAACCTGGCTTCCCGTACTTTGATCCTAATAAGTAAGTTATTTAATTGTGTTGTGTTGTGTGTTTTATTGTGTTGTGTTTGTATGTGTATTATCCAAGATCTAATTAAAATAACCCAAACTCTTTATTTTAATTATGCACAACTTTTACGACTTACTCCATACATTTTGTCAAAAAGATTGTTTTTCATGTTATTGACCAAAACTACGTTCATTTCTAGGCACACCAGTCTTGCTTTTAGAAATGACGTTCCGTTAACGAACGATATGACACTATTCAGATCGATGATTGCCAACATTGAGTTCGGATCTAATTTCGATGATCCGGTAGCTGGATTAGATGCTCTGATGCAAGCCATGACATGCATAGATGAAGTAGGATGGAGACCTGGTGCGAGGCGCATCATAATACTATGTACGGATTCAACGTATCACAGTGTAGGAGACGGGAAAATTGTAGGCGCCATCAAACCACACGATATGCGCTGCCACTTGAAAAATAACATATACTCTGAAGCCTTGACGTATGACTATCCGTCCATAAGCCAGATCAATCAAGTGGCAACAAATGGCAGCTTTAGCATAATATTTGCCATTGCTGAAAATCATCAAACTCGTGTAAGTCCCTACATAAATTTTAATAATCATTATTCCACCGTTCGATCACGGTGGCCAATTTCAATATTGTGTAGTGTACAAGTGTGAGCGTCAGAGTGCGCAAGTACTCTGATGTAAATTGATAATATTTAAATTGATGATGAAGGATAGGCTAGCCAGCTAATTTTCGATCGATACATGCCTAACGCTTGTTTACATTAAAATTCAGAAGACCCCTGTAAAGGAATACCAGGAATTAGCCAACCAGATAGCTGGAGCCAAATATGCAAAATTGGAAGGCAGCGAAAGTGTCATTAAGATTATCAAAGAAGCTTATGAGGTGAGAAAAATAAACATAACAGACCTATACGTATAGGTAAAGTAAACCAACTAGGCATGTCTTGCGTATTTTATAATTTAACTCTCTTTCTAGGAACTTATAAGCACTGTAAAGTTGGAATTTCAAGCGCCATCTTTTGTAGAGGTAAATATAGACCAGGACTGCGAGTCAGAACACAAGAGAAATTGTGAAAGTCCTCACAAGCAGATAGTCAGTATACCAGGGACTCTGAAAGTTACATCATGCCCCCCTAATGATGCTAGAAAGCTAACGCATACCGTCACGGTCAAACCTGTGGGCCTAGATGATAAACTCATCATAGAATTGGATGTAGACTGTGAATGCGATTGTGAGAAGCAAACAGGTGTGCCAACTGCCGGTAAATGCAATGGTTTGGGTTATTTGCAGTGTGGTATTTGCAAATGTGATCCGGGAAGGTAAAACACTATTTCAAAAAACTAATTCAGCTATTTGTAAGATTATAAAATAATTAAAATACCTACCATATTATTACTTAACATATTATTATTTGTTATTTACCAAAAATAAAGATGGGACCTTTTTTTTTAAATTAAGGTATGGCTCCGACTGTCAATGCGACGGCTCATCCACTGATCGGACGGATATAGAGAAATGTAAATTGACTCCAGACGATACAGAACTGTGCAGCGGTAGAGGAAAATGCAGGTAAATTAACAGATTTAATAATACAATAACGATCCACGGAAAGAGTTCTGTAATTATCTTGTTTGGACTTTCATCGTTGTACTGTATGTTTTTATTAATATTTTCTCCTCTTGGGGAGCAAATTCGGCCTCATACATGAAAAAGTTCTTTTCAATATTGCAGTTTGAGATTACCTTGCCTTTAACGTTTTGTTCTTATTCAGATGTGGAAAATGCGAGAGTTGCCAAAAAGGGTTCTCGGGTGACCATTGTGAGTTTGATGATAACTCATGTCCTAGAAATCTAGATGACCTGGAAAATAAAATTCATGGTATGGAACTGGAGAGAAAGGAATTTTCCGACTACTTGTCTAAGATAGATGAAAGACTTGATTGGCTGGAACGAAGTTCTATTAAAACGTCGGTTGAAATCAGAAATGTGCCGAAAGTTCTCAAAGAAACCAAATTTTCCCTGTATGACACGGCTCTGAAGCTGTTTAAATCTCTTGGAAGTGTGATACCGAAGTCTGATGTTCGCGATGTATACAGAGCTCCGAGCAAATCTACCGATAGCAAATCCACCATAATTATTGAATTTACAGACACTCTTACGAAGAGCAACTTTTTAGGTATCACCAAGGACTTTAACAACAAAAACCCTTCCAACCGGTTGAACACTAATCATCTGGGTATTGGTGGAGAAAGACACCCGATATACGTATCAGAACATCTCACGGCTAAAATGAAGCGGTTTCATTTTAGCCATGAGACGTTGCCAAGTATGCCCATTACAAGCACTGCTGGGTATCGAATGGCCAAGTTTACCTCCGCAAACGGGAGGGGTAGCCCTATATTCGGATCAAGTCAGAAGCGCAACTCCACGAGCTAAAACTTTAACAGGACAAAGAAGATAAATTACTAGTCTTTACCTGTATTCACCCAGCCTTTACCTACTGAATCGAATGAAATTTCTTATAAATACTATGACCGTTAAATCAAATTTGTAAACCCTGTGAAACACACTTAACAAACACCCTCATTCCTTGTTGCGCCTATCCACTCACAGTATTTTTACACATCATCATTGCCATCTCCAGCTCTAACATTGTGAGTTCTTGCCTTTTCTTTGCCTCTTCTCCATCAAATTGCTTCCTGATCTCCTTTTGTAAGATTATGGGTTTGTTCTGATTCCGTACGTGACTACTGCTCATGTAGTGGGTTGAAAATGTGGCGTCTACTCTTCCTTCTAAAACCCATATAATGGATGGTGAACTTCTGCGTAATATTGATGACTCTTCGATGGTTGACTGCTTCCGTGTCTTCACCCCAGAAGATGTTTTGACCAAGCTGGGCAATCCTAATAACTTCTTGACAGTCATAAAATAAATGATAAATGATTTTATTTTGTAAGTAGGTTTGTACAAACACTTTTACACGTCAATCATATTTTAAAACTAGATGAGGTCGGCATTTCCTATCTGACTAGTCTGAGAAGAAAGGCCGAAACAAACTCAGACGTCACAGTCTCTTTTAAAGTCCAGACATAATCTTGGTCAGATCAGAATAGAAGAAGCTAGCATTACAAAATTCTTGGGTATCTCTATAGACTGCAAACTGACCTGGAAACCACATCTGGAAGAAGTTTGTAAACGATTAAGCAGATCAGCGTACCTTCTATTTCAACTGTCAAAAAAAGTAAGTACTGAAACACTCTTAACGGCTTATCATGGATTAGTAGCCTCGGTTTTGCGTTACGGTGTTGTTTTTTGGGGACAGTCAACAAACCGAGAACTTGTTTTTAAAATGCAAAAGAGATGTATACGGTCGATGTTTGGTTTAAGAAGGACTGACAGTTGCATGCCGTATTTAAAAAAATACAATATTTTAACTTTTCCTGCTTTGTACATTTTGGAAACTTCTTTGTTTGTAAAAAATAATCCCCATTTATTTAAAAAAATGGCCACAGTCAAGAAATTACCCATACGTGCTCAATATATGAACACATTATGCCATGTAAAATGTAAAACTGCACTGATGAAGAAAAGTTTCTTTGGTATTGCTCCCCAAGTTTTTAATAAACTTCCTGATGCAATTAAATGTATGCCATTACAGAAATTCAGAAACACTACAGAAGCTGCTACTTGAAAACTGCTATAACACATTAGACCAGTTTCTGAATGATAAATTTAATTAATCATAATTTTGGAATTATTATTATATCATTATTTAATTTTATTTTATTATAATGCAATTGTAATTTTTGATAATTTTAATCTGTGCTGACATTGTATTTTTTTTTTGACATTTAGACTATTTTAATTTAATTAATTTTGACGACTAATATTGCTGACATTGTTTTATCCTTCTGTAGTATTTTATTAAACTTTTGAAAATTCTTATTTGTTGACATTGTGAGTTTAAGAGATTTTTTTTTTTTCAGAATTAATTTAATTTTGATCATAGCATCACTATTTTGTATGCCTGTCGGCCGAACATAGGTTGGACCAAACACTATAATATATATACCTACATAAGATCATTGTACCCTGTGTTCACAAAAATAAATGAATTTTTGAAATTTGAATTTTGAATCATATGAAGACCATGTAGGTTGATGTCTGAGATGGTCTTTTGAGGAAAGAACCACACAGATTGAGAGGACCTGTCCAGTCAGTGCACGCATATGTCAGAAATCGTGCAAAAAAATAAAAACATTCAATGTGTAAAAATTTGAAGCAGCTGAATCCCAAGCCTTTTTGTCCTCGAAAGGCTTTCTGGCACAACTTACGTTTAAGGCATGATTTGAATTTATTGAGGCTTAGATCTTGAACGAGGCTTGGAACTTTATTGTAGAAGCGTATACATTGGCATCTGAACGAGCCACCTATTTTCTTGAGCCTTGTTGTAGGTACAACAAATTTGTGTTTGTTCCTAGTATTTATATCATGGATATCACTGTATTTTTTCAACAATTTTATATTTTTATGGGCATATAAAAGATTTTCATAAATATACTGAGAAGGCACAGTCATAACATTAATTTCTTTAATTTTGTCTCTGAGCGAGTGTCTCGGACTTAATTTATAAATTGAACGAACAGCTCGCTTCTGCAAAACAAAGATAGTCTGAATATCAACGGCATTTCCCCACAATAGAATACCGTACGACATTACACTATGAAAATAGCTGAAGTACACTAAACGGGCTGTCTCTATATCAGTTAAATTACGAATTTTTCTAACAGCGTATGCTGCGGAACTTAGCTTTTTTGACAATTTGTCTATATGTGGACCCCACTGCAGCTTAGCATCCAAAGTTATGCCCAAGAATACTGTGCTGTCTTCAGGATTCAATTCTTCGCCCTTTATCAACACATTAGTTTTCACCTGTCTAACGTGAGGTAACGTAAACTTAATGCATTTGGTTTTTTTCTCGTTTAGAAGTAAATTATTAACATTGAACCAGTGGACTACTTTAGAGATCGCGCTATTTACATCGTCAGTAACCTGTTGCTGACATTTAAGTTTAAATAAAAGTAAAGTGTCAACTGCAAACAACACTATATCATGATTATCCTTTATGAGGTACGGCAAGTCATTAATATAAATAAGAAACAAGAAAGGACCAAGAATTGAGCCCTGTGGGACTCCCATTGTTACTAAAGATCCGGGAGATCTTTTTCCATTAACATCAACCCTCTGAATCCTCTTACTCAAGTATGAAGTAAGAAGATCCAGAGCAGCGTTCCGGATCCCGTAGTGGCGGAGTTTCCTGATTAAAGTTTCGTGAAGAACGCAATCGAATGCCTTGGACAAATCACTAAAGATGCCCAAGGCATCGCATTTGTCTTCCCATGCATTATAAATATGTCCTATAAGTTCAACAGTTGGCGTCAGGCGTCAGTAGTTGAACGAGCCCTTGTAAAATCGAACTGTTTGCTATGTAATAATTTGTGTTTATTAAAAAAAAATTGCATTTGTTCTAAAATTAATTTCTCAAAAATTTTACTAAAGGTAGGTAGTACAGAAATAGGTCTATAATTTGTAGGGTCTGATATACTCCCCGATTTAAACAGAGGCATTATTTTACTATTTTTCATGAGGTCAGGAAACTCCCCACCTTCAATACAACTATTAAAGATAAGCACTAGAGTAGGTGCTACAATGTCAATAACAGACTTAGCAAATTCTACAGAATTACCCCACAGAGCTGCAATCTTTTTTAAAAGCTTTTATTTAAGCAAGCAAGTTAAATTTGACCCACTTCCCGGTATCCGACTGAGCTGAAATTTTACATAATGGTCCAGTCCCGATGACAATGCATGTTTATGACAAGCATGACGTGATGCTGCTGCCAGGATTGGCTCCAGACGAGGGAACTCCTCAACGGTTAACAGCAGGGACATGAAATTTTGCACACCCATTGGGATGACAGTTAGCGGGTCCACCATGAAATTGACGCCACCTTCAGGGTTGGCTCCAAACCAGAGAATTCCTCAACGGTCGGCGGTAGGGACTTGAAATTTTGCATTCCCGTTCGGATATGATAGACGGTTGGTGGGTCCACCATGAAAATTGTGCCATAACCAATACTACCCATAGTACGCCCAAATTAATTAAAATATGCCTTATGCTAATGAGAGACAGACATACCTTCTCTGACATATAATAGACAAGAATTAATTTTATTGTTTACATGAGGTCCTGGGTTCAATTCCTTGGTTGGGTACAGTGCTGTTAGATTTTTCCATCAGAAATTTCTCAGAAGCAACCTGGAGTCTGGATTTATGCCTGGTTGGTGGTAGGAGGCTCACCCCCTATGACATGGGACTTACACATAACTGGCGAAATGGGTTATAAGTACTACATGAAGGTACGCCTCTGCCTAATCCTTCGGGGACTAAAGATTACGTAGCGTGGAAAGAGCGAGCGGAGCGAGCTCGAAAATTTTAACAACCCGCCTCGGTTTGGTTTTCTACTTTCAAGTAGTTTCAAGTAGAAATAGGAGTTAAATTGTCGACTTATCCAGGCAAGCCCAAGTAACTATAATAATAATAATAATAATAATCTTTATTCATGAATATGAGACAACCATACAGAGCAACTTAAAAATAAACCCAGGATATACAATAATCGTTTAAAATTATTTTGACAATAAATTTAGACAGTTGGAGAACTTGAAATGGCAGATTGTAATGGGTTTGGTTGTCTTTGGACTGATTCGCCCTATCCCCTCGTACTAGTATAGAACTGTATCACGACCGGATAGTCTTCCTCAACCTTAGATCAACAGATTCCCACAAGGTTCCAGTCACAAGTTATCTAGTTACATATTATATATCAAAAAATAATAATAATAAAAAAAAATAATAATAAATCATAAAACAAATCAAAACTATGAGAATGTAAAATTCAAGAGCGAGCGAAGCGAGCTCGAAAATATTGCACACTCTCGGATAGGTTCGATTTTCTTTTGATCATTCCAAAAGGAGTAGGAATTACTTGTTTTGTCAACTAATGAAGAAAAACTCAACAGAATGTGAGCGAGCGAAGCAAGCCCACCCTATGTAAGGATGGGAAGAGCGAGCGAAGCGAGCTCGAAAGTTGTAACAACCCGCCTCGGTTTGGTTTTATATTTTCAAGCAGAAATAGGAGTTTCATTGTCGACTTTTCCAGGCAAGCCCAAGCAACTACGAGAATGTAGAATGCAAGAGCAAGCGAAGCGAGCTCGAAAATTTTGCACACTCTCGGATAGGTTCGATTTTCTTTTGATCATTCCAAAAGGAGTAGAAATTACTTGCTTTGTCAACTTATGAGTTATGAAGAAAAGCTAAAGAATCAACAGGATGTGAGCGAGCAAAGCGAGCCTGAAAATTTTTGCACCCCTCTTTGAAATAGGTTCGGTTTTCTTTTGACCATTATACAGAAAGAGAACTTACTTTATCGAAGTTTGACGAAAAGCTTGAACTCGTTTTACAGCAGTTTAGGTTTTGGAATCAGGCCTTAACCTAAGCCTTTCGAACCTTACGTACAAGTGGAGTGCACAGTTGCTTCGCTCGCTCTTGCATCCTATATTCTATATTTTATAACAGGCTTATTAAAATAAAAACGTTAGTTACGAAAGTTAAAGTTTTCACTTCTGCCGGCGGTCCCCATGTCTGCTATGTTCTTAATGATTTTGTAAATGCCCATCGGGGTCTCTGTGGCTCAAGTACAGTTTTAAGTTAGTAAGACAAGTAAATCATTCACTCTCGATAGCTTGAATGATTTTGGGGGGTCATGACCCCCACGACCCTCCCCTGACCGCGCCTGAATCACACAACATAACGTCACGCTTGTACGCTCTAAAGGGGTACGCAGATGTGTTCAACTGTTCAGTATACCACGGTACACCCTCATTTCTGTCAAAGTTGTTATTGGGGTACCTCTGAATGCCTCTGATCTTGTAAGTATATACGAATTTGTGTGGGGTAGGTAGACTAAAAAGTGAAAAATAAAAACTTTTTTGAAAAAAAAAAAAAACAACCGACTTCCAAAAACGACACTACAAAGTGAAAAATAACTTTAATTTCGGAAGTCGGTGGCAAACAACGAAAATGCGAACCCAACGGAACCGACTTCCGAAATTAAAGTTATTTTTCACTTTGTAGTGTCGTTTTTGGACGTCAGTTGTTTTTTTTTTTCAAAAAAGATTTTTCAGCTGTGAGCTCAGATTTTTGCATTAATTTATAAGTAACAGTTTTGGTATAGATACTCGCATATTTATTATTATTTATTTATTACTTAAAATCTCCCTTACAACTATTATTACAGGTTTATGTCTTTACTTAGTCAATGCGACAGTGAACCATCGCCGTGTGTTACTATAAACCTGCGGGTTTTGTCGTTATACGTCGTTAGCAACAATACAACGAACGATACAGTTTGACATTTCTGAAACATAATCCCCCTTATTCATAGACGTTGCTTAACGTTAAGTAGTGATAAGCGACTGTTTAACCATATATTTTTGACTTTTGAACGTCACTTAACTTTAATAATCGTTTCTAAATAAACCCCAATTTGTTGAATACTGTAGGTACAAGTACAAAGAAATTGAAATAAATGGAAAATTAAGTCGCTTTATATAAACTTCTGGTATGTAAAGCGATAAAGCAGTATTTTACATGGAGAGCCATGTAAAATACTGGTTTATCGCTCGATGTAAAATACCGGTATTTGGCTGACATGACACTGATGAAATGCAGTTCGAAGTTGGGTTTTAACAATTTATTGCTAAAGTCATGTGAATAGGCGTTTGATATAAAATAATAATAATTTATTATGTAGTTCATTGTAACAAAATAAATTTACAAAAATAATAATAGTGTATGCTTACTGTAAATAGAGTATAAAATATAGTTATTTGGACAGTGGTCCACAAACTAGGCAGTACCTGTGTCTTGGGGGCCTGAGTTGCGTTATCTTAAATTTTATTTCAGGGTGTTTAAAAATGGACAGAATACTTAATTAAATAACGGTAGTGAACTATCAAGATAAAAAATAAATCATGAATAAAAAAAAATGTAAATAAAAGGGAAGATCTAATGAAAAGATATCATAAAATTAGATTGTACTGTCCAGTTAGCTATAGATTTACGGCCGAACCCAATAACTTATCTATCACCAGTTTTGGCATACTGAAGGTAAAAAAACTTATCTATCTTTGGTTTTAACGTCCCAATAATCTAGAAATTCTACCGACCCACGCTATTTATTGATGGCAGGGTATACCGCTAATAGCTATTTGTATGAAAAAGCCAAAATATGGGCCCCTATAACATATAGGCTTTTGGCCGAATTGCAGGGATTGCTTTAAAAAAAAAAACATATAATAAATAATCATTTAAATCATGTCCAATTCAAGCGAAAGTATGTACGTTATGCGAAAGTGATTTTGAAATCGTAACAGATACCCGATTGGAAAAATGATTTTGAGATGAAAACTTCTAAATCTTCAAATTAATTGCCTTATTTGATCAAAATAATATGAGCAAATTAAGTTGTTAAGAACTTACATATAGATTTCGTTCAAATAAAACAGCAGTGTTTCTCACTGAAATAAAACCTCATTTAAAAGTAACCTCACCCGTTTGGTGTTTCTTATGTCAAACTGTCAATTACGTTTCATTCCTCCTCTCCAGCGTTAACAATTAGTACAACAAAATGCAGTAAATCTTGTATAATGTATGTAATGTCTTATATTATATAATGTGTAACTGAATTAATGCACATTATGAAAGTAGTTTGTTCAGAATCGTTTACTGAATCGATTTTTGTCATTTTTAATATGGGTAATCTTTTTCCCAAAAGTAATTAAGACTACGTTAATTACGAGTGTACGGTCACACTCCCGCTGAAGAATAAAATCAAACTAAAAAGCACGAAGTACCTACCACGCTAGACCCTTATACGCATGCGACTATGTGAGTGCGTAGATTTTTAATGTGACCACAATTTTTTCCCACAATCAGTATAGGTAACTAATTTAATAAATAAGCAATGTTTTATACATAATAGTAAAAATTCAGTGCATGTATTATGATTAAAACATAATATTCTAATTGGGGTGTTTGGTGGTGTGCGTTAATTCCGGGACATGTTGTATATATATATGTATAAGACATGACATACATTACTATCTTGTATATACTTACACCGCTAACTGTCATCCCAATGGGTGTGCAAATTTGCATTCCCGTTCGGATATGATAGACGGTTGGTGGGTCCACCATGAAAATTGTGCCATAACCAATACTACCCATAGTACGCCCAAATTAATTAAAATATGCCTTATGCTAATGAGAGACAGACATACCTTCTCTGACATATAATAGACAAGAATTAATTTTATTGTTTACATGAGGTCCTGGGTTCAATTCCTTGGTTGGGTACAGTGCTGTTAGATTTTTCCATCAGAAATTTCTCAGAAGCAACCTGGAGTCTGGATTTATGCCTGGTTGGTGGTAGGAGGCTCACCTCCTATGACATGGGACTTACACATAACTGGCGAAATGGGTTATAAGTACTACATGAAGGTACGCCTCTGCCTAATCCTTCGGGGACTAAAGATTACGTAGCGTGGAAAGAGCGAGCGGAGCGAGCTCGAAAATTTTAACAACCCGCCTCGGTTTGGTTTTCTACTTTCAAGTAGAAATAGGAGTTAAATTGTCGACTTATCCAGGCAAGCCCAAGTAACTATAATAATAATAATAATAATTGTCAGGAAGTTCCTCTCTCTGGAGCCCTGACCGCCGGTAGCTTGGACCCTGTTCCCGATACCGGTGGGCTACTACTTTTTATATTTTTAAATGTTTTTTTATCCTTTTGTTTATAAAAATATTTAAAAATGTATTTTGTAAGTATTTAAATGAAATAAAGGAGATAATAATAATCTTTATTCATGAATATGAGACAACCATACAGAGCAACTTAAAAATAAACCCAGGATATACAATAATCGTTTAAAATTATTTTGACAATAAATTTAGACAGTTGGAGAACTTGAAATGGCAGATTGTAATGGGTTTGGTTGTCTTTGGACTGATTCGCCCTATCCCCTCGTACTAGTATAGAACTGTATCACGAGCGGATAGTCTTCCTCAACCTTAGATCAACAGATTCCCACAAGGTTCCAGTCACAAGTTATCTAGTTACATATTATATATCAAAAAATAAAAATAATAAAAAAAAATAATAATAAATCATAAAACAAATCAAAACTATGAGAATGTAAAATTCAAGAGCGAGCGAAGCGAGCTCGAAAATATTGCACACTCTCGGATAGGTTCGATTTTCTTTTGATCATTCCAAAAGGAGTAGGAATTACTTGTTTTGTCAACTAATGAAGAAAAACTCAACAGAATGTGAGCGAGCGAAGCAAGCTCACCCTATGTAAGGATGGGAAGAGCGAGCGAAGCGAGCTCGAAAGTTGTAACAACCCGCCTCGGTTTGGTTTTATATTTTCAAGCAGAAATAGGAGTTTCATTGTCGACTTTTCCAGGCAAGCCCAAGCAACTACGAGAATGTAGAATGCAAGAGCAAGCGAAGCGAGCTCGAAAATTTTGCACACTCTCGGATAGGTTCGATTTTCTTTTGATCATTCCAAAAGGAGTAGAAATTACTTGCTTTGTCAACTTATGAGTTATGAAGAAAAGCTAAAGAATCAACAGGATGTGAGCGAGCAAAGCGAGCCTGAAAATTTTTGCACCCCTCTTTGAAATAGATTCGGTTTTCTTTTGACCATTATACAGAAAGAGAACTTACTTTATCGAAGTTTGACGAAAAGCTTGAACTCGTTTTACAGCAGTTTAGGTTTTGGAATCAGGCCTTAACCTAAGCCTTTCGAACCTTACGTACAAGTGGAGTGCACAGTTGCTTCGCTCGCTCTTGCATCCTATATTCTATATTTTATAACAGGCTTATTAAAATAAAAACGTTAGTTACGAAAGTTAAAGTTTTCACTTCTGCCGGCGGTCCCCATGTCTGCTATGTTCTTAATGATTTTGTAAATGCCCATCGGGGTCTCTGTGGCTCAAGTACAGTTTTAAGTTAGTAAGACAAGTAAATCATTCACTCTCGATAGCTTGAATGATTTTGGGGGGTCATGACCCCCACGACCCTCCCCTGACCGCGCCTGAATCACACAACATAACGTCACGCTTGTACGCTCTAAAGGGGTACGCAGATGTGTTCAACTGTTCAGTATACCACGGTACACCCTCATTTCTGTCAAAGTTGTTATTGGGGTACCTCTGAATGCCTCTGATCTTGTAAGTATATACGAATTTGTGTGGGGTAGGTAGACTAAAAAGTGAAAAATAAAAACTTTTTTGAAAAAAAAAAAAACAACCGACTTCCAAAAACGACACTACAAAGTGAAAAATAACTTTAATTTCGGAAGTCGGTGGCAAACAACGAAAATGCGAACCCAACGGAACCGACTTCCGAAATTAAAGTTATTTTTCACTTTGTAGTGTCGTTTTTGGACGTCAGTTGTTTTTTTTTTTCAAAAAAGATTTTTCAGCTGTGAGCTCAGATTTTTGCATTAATTTATAAGTAACAGTTTTGGTATAGATACTCGCATATTTATTATTATTTATTTATTACTTAAAATCTCCCTTACAACTATTATTACAGGTTTATGTCTTTACTTAGTCAATGCGACAGTGAACCATCGCCGTGTGTTACTATAAACCTGCGGGTTTTGTCGTTATACGTCGTTAGCAACAATACAACGAACGATACAGTTTGACATTTCTGAAACATAATCCCCCTTATTCATAGACGTTGCTTAACGTTAAGTAGTGATAAGCGACTGTTTAACCATATATTTTTGACTTTTGAACGTCACTTAACTTTAATAATCGTTTCTAAATAAACCCCAATTTGTTGAATACTGTAGGTACAAGTACAAAGAAATTGAAATAAATGGAAAATTAAGTCGCTTTATATAAACTTCTGGTATGTAAAGCGATAAAGCAGTATTTTACATGGAGAGCCATGTAAAATACTGGTTTATCGCTCGATGTAAAATACCGGTATTTGGCTGACATGACACTGATGAAATGCAGTTCGAAGTTGGGTTTTAACAATTTATTGCTAAAGTCATGTGAATAGGCGTTTGATATAAAATAATAATAATTTATTATGTAGTTCATTGTAACAAAATAAATTTACAAAAATAATAATAGTGTATGCTTACTGTAAATAGAGTATAAAATATAGTTATTTGGACAGTGGTCCACAAACTAGGCAGTACCTGTGTCTTGGGGGCCTGAGTTGCGTTATCTTAAATTTTATTTCAGGGTGTTTAAAAATGGACAGAATACTTAATTAAATAACGGTAGTGAACTATCAAGATAAAAAATAAATCATGAATAAAAAAAAATGTAAATAAAAGGGAAGATCTAATGAAAAGATATCATAAAATTAGATTGTACTGTCCAGTTAGCTATAGATTTACGGCCGAACCCAATAACTTATCTATCACCAGTTTTGGCATACTGAAGGTACAAAAACTTATCTATCTTTGGTTTTAACGTCCCAATAATCTAGAAATTCTACCGACCCACGCTATTTATTGATGGCAGGGTATACCGCTAATAGCTATTTGTATGAAAAAGCCAAAATATGGGCCCCTATAACATATAGGCTTTTGGCCGAATTGCAGGGATTGCTTTAAAAAAAAAAACATATAATAAATAATCATTTAAATCATGTCCAATTCAAGCGAAAGTATGTACGTTATGCGAAAGTGATTTTGAAATCGTAACAGATACCCGATTGGAAAAATGATTTTGAGATGAAAACTTCTAAATCTTCAAATTAATTGCCGTATTTGATCAAAATAATATGAGCAAATTAAGTTGTTAAGAACTTACATATAGATTTCGTTCAAATAAAACAGCAGTGTTTCTCACTGAAATAAAACCTCATTTAAAAGTAACCTCACCCGTTTGGTGTTTCTTATGTCAAACTGTCAATTACGTTTCATTCCTCCTCTCCAGCGTTAATAATTAGTACAACAAAATGCAGTAAATCTTGTATAATGTATGTAATGTCTTATATTATATAATGTGTAACTGAATTAATGCACATTATGAAAGTACCTAGTTTGTTCAGAATCGTTTACTGAATCGATTTTTGTCATTTTTAATATGGGTAATCTTTTTCGCAAAAGTAATTAAGACTACGTTAATTACGAGTGTACGGTCACACTCCCGCTGAAGAATAAAATCAAACTAAAAAGCACGAAGTACCTACCACGCTAGACCCTTATACGCATGCGACTATGTGAGTGCGTAGATTTTTAATGTGACCACAATTTTTTCCCACAATCAGTATAGGTAACTAATTTAATAAATAAGCAATGTTTTATACATAATAGTAAAAATTCAGTGCATGTATTATGATTAAAACATAATATTCTAATTGGGGTGTTTGGTGGTGTGCGTTAATTCCGGGACATGTTGTATATATATATGTATAAGACATGACATACATTACTATCTTGTATATACTTACTTACAGACTTTTAATTTTATATAAATTATAACTTAATCCATTTAAGAATTTATAGAAGTTTTTTATAAAAATTCTGTAACGGAACGCACGGAAGGAGAAAATTATAAAACTTTATAGAACCATATCTATTGTTGTCGCTAGACAAGCCTTTATTGATGATTGTCAGACAGATATGATTATACTGGTTATCATAAGTAGCTATCTGTCTTTAACTGAAAATAGGTTATTGGGTTCGGCCGTTAAACAATAAGAAAGACAAAATACTTGGGGCTAATCACTAAGTGCTAACACAGTTCGAACAAAGCTTAAAATACACTTTTAACGGATCCCTCTTGAAACGCGGGGTTATTAACCGTAGTGGTGGGTGTTTTGTACAGCGGGTTGTGGCTAGGCCCTAAAGTATCCTCTTGGCTCTGCTGTGTGAACTTGAGGTACTCGTGGCGATCCCGAGCGTCAGTCAGCAGCTTCCAGGCGATCAGTGTGCCGGCACCGACCACAAGGAGTGTCAAGAGAAATATGCCGCCGAATACTGGAAAAATATAATATTTTTTTATCTTTTTTCATTAAGCTTAAATAATAAAAACAAGGGAATACGCACGGCCTCCGGCGGAATTGTGTCTGGAAGATGGGCTGGTCAGACTGGCCGAGGCGTGGCAAAAACGGATGTTGAATAAGTTGGGTTATTGCGGCTGTCGAAGGACCAATAAGCGTTGTGTAATTATTTGGGAACGAATGTCATGTCGCCTGCACACAAGGGGGTAGGAAACAATTAAGGACTTACTTGGTGGTTTTGCATGTGCCGTGCTGATATGCAGACCGGCGTCCGGTAGCTTTTGTTTCTCTGCTTCTTCCTGGTTCTGTGTCGGCCGACACTCGTGAAATGGTTTAATTTAATTAACGCGGTTTGGTATGTTCCGCGACGCGCGCGCGTCGCGAAGCTTAGCGGTTAGCTTGCGGTGCGGTTAACTGTTCGATTGCAAGTGAAGTTGAATCTCTGTCCCTCTACTGGTGTTTTGTTCCACGTAGTCCGGAAACGGTAGTCGGTTGGCGCTTTCTCTTTCTGTCGCGTATGGACGTAATGATAGGGAGAGGGATAGATGGATAGGCACTTGGCGACATGACGTTGACGTTTTCGTTCGGATATTTAATAGAGAGAAACTTGTAATATAGAAACTTGCGTAAGCATCCTGCCCGGGTTTGAGGATATGTAGTATTCTCAAAAAAGGGAAAGGAATTGCGTTAAAGCGGATTAAAAGAAAGAGAGAAAAGAAAACAATTGAAATATATTAATTACGACTAAAATTACGTGATATTAATTACGCGGTGAAATCATTGGGAAGGCAACGGGCAGAGTTTAACAATGGGTCGCTTGAAAGAGCCACTGCATGTCTTCACCATAGCAACGCGGGTTGTCCCATCTTTGCCGGGGAAAACCTCGGTGATTATGCCCATTGGCCAACGTAAAGGAGGGACATCATCTTGATGCATGAGAACCACTGCACCAATCCTAACATTGTCCACGGCATCCAACCATTTTTGCCTAACTTGTAAGTTATGTAAATATTCTATCCGCCATCTTCTCCAAAAGCTGCAAACCATTTGGTCAAGCAATTTTTTGCGGCAAGTTAGAGACTTCGTTGTTTCGGGAACGTTCACGACAGGCAACGAAGTCAACGGAGAAGCCATTATAAAATGAGCGGGAGTAAGCGGTTCTGGGTAAGGATCCTCAGTCAGGACACAGAGCGGTCTCGAATTCAGAACTGCCTCAATTTCAGTGAGAACAGTCGAGAGTTCCTCATAGGTAAGAAGCTGAGAACCGATAACACGGTATAAATGAGTCTTAATAGATTTAATATTAGATTCCCACAACCCTCCAAAGTGGGGGGCGCGGAGTGGAATCATTTTCCACTCTATGCGGTAGCGGTTAGCAAGTAGTTCTTGCAATTGAGCCTTGGCTCCAACGAAATTTGTTCCATTATCGGAGTATAAATTGGAAACAGGTCCCCTTCGGGAAATGAATCTTTTAAAAGCGGAAATGAAAGTGTCCGATGACACGTCAGTAACCAACTCAATATGAACTGCTTTGGTAACGAAACAAATAAATAAGCAAATGTAAGCCTTCTGACTTCTTTGACCTCTGCGTCTACATAACGTGACTTTAATGGGACCAGCGTAATCCACACCCGTGTGCACAAAAGCTTTAGTCTCTTGTACGCGACAAGCGGGTAAATCAGCCATCTTTGGGCTGGGGTGAGAAGGTGACACTTTAAAGCAAAAGTTACAAGCGTGTACTCTTTGTCTGATGACACCTCTAGAAGAGAGGATCCAATATTTTTGTCGTAGCAGACTGCTAAGAAGGCTTACACCAGCATGACAATAAATGCGATGGTAATAGTCTATTAAGACATGTGTAAAATTATCATGTTTAGGTAAAAGAGCGGGATGCTGAGCTTCATAAGGAAGGTTCGCATTTGACAACCTGCCACCGATTCTTATTATGTCATGCTCGTCTATAAAGAGATCTAGTTTTTTAAACTGCGAGCGAAGTTTTTTACCTTTAATTTCGACGTAAATATCTAAAAAGTGAAATTGTTGAATGCAACGAATTAAATAAATTTCAGCGGTACCTAGTTCCCGGACAGTAATTGTCTTATTTAACTTGTCATAAGGAATAAAATGCAAAAATCTTAAGATGTAAACAATTATGCGCAGTATCTTATTTAATGATGTAAATTTTTGACTAACACTATATATTAAGTTAGGTTCTGATACAGTAGATACTAAGGTTAGCGATTTATTATTAAACTCAGGCAACTGCTCGCTACATGAGGAAACAAACGGACTGATAGGCCACTCAGCAGTTGGGCGTAGAAGCCACTCAGGTCCATGCCACCACAAATTGTGATTTAGTAGCTGCTCAGGTAGAAGACCTCGAGACAAACAGTCACTAGGGTTTTCTTTTCCGTTAATATGGAAAAAATGCTTAGGATCAAGGTTTTCTTGACACTTAGCGACGCGGTTGCTAACAAAAATATTCCATTTGTGCGGTGAGGAATGAATCCATGAAAGAGTAATTGTAGAATCGGAAAATGCGAATATTTTATTAATAGCGGTACGAGAGCGGTAAGTGTCATAAACTAACTTAATTAAGCTTGACAAGAGTACAGCGGCGCAAAGCTCTAGACGAGCCAGAGATATGACCTTGACAGGTGCAACCTTGGATTTAGCACACACCAAAGTTACGTGTGCGTTGCCATTTGTGTCAGTAACATGTAAGTATATGACGCAGCCATACGCATTCAAGCTGGCATCAGCAAAACCTACTATATTTGTCACGCAACCCATAGTAACGGCTACATGACGCGGCAGTTTTAAAGAGGAAAGTAAAGGCAGTTGCTCTTTAAACTTTTGAAAGAGAAGTACAATAGAATCGGGTGGAGTTTCATCCCAATCTGTGTTTAATTTCCATCATTCCTTTATGAGTAATTTCGCGAATAAAACCACGGGAGCCACTAGACCCAGAACATCCCACAGACGGGCAACAGTGGAAAGAATGGAACGTTTAGTACAACTTTTATCCAAGTTAGATGTAGTAAAGGTGAAACAATCCTCGGAAGGAATCCATTTGAGTCCAAGAATCTTTAAGTTATCCCCGTCAGAAAAGTTAATAGAAGAGCGGTTGGAGTGTGGAATAGAATCTAGTAGTTCCAAGGAATTACTTGCCCACTTAGTAAGGTCAAAGCCCCCAGCCTTAAATAAGGCGATAAGTTCAGCGGAGAGAATCTTGGCTTCCTCCAGAGTGGAGGTCGAGTTAGCCAAGTCATCCATGTATAACTCATGCGAAGCGACAATGGATGCGCGCGGGAATCGATGTTTTTCATCCTCTGATAGTTGACGGACTGTCCGCATTGCTAAATATGGGCTGGGCTTAAGGCCAAACGCCACTCGGTTAAATTGAAATTCGCGAACAGGTTCAGCGGTATTAAACCGAAACAATATTTTCTGATATTTTCGATGCTCATCGATAACAGCAATTCGGAGATACATCTGTTTTATATCAGCTGTGACTGCAATAGGGAATAATCGGAAATTTAAAAGTAATAAAAATATGTCAGCCTGTAGATTAGGCCCTGTGTGTAACAAATCGTTCAATGACACGCCATTATGAGACTTGGCGCTCGCGTCAAGGACGATGCGAACTTTAGTAGTTTGTTTATCATTCCTAATAACAGGGTGATGCGGTATATAATAACCTACAGTCTGATCAGCCGCACTAGGTGTAGTTTCAGTTAAATAATTTTGATTAAGGTATTCTTGGATTATTTCGTTATAACTAGCGCGCAAAGCAGGGTCGCGAAGCTTAGTTTTTTCCAAGTGAATAAAACGTCGATAAGCGACAGCATAAGAATTTCCGAGTGAATCTGGATTCTTACAAAATGGTAACGCAGTACAGTACCTACCGCTGGAGTCACGTGACACCGTAGAAACGTACAGCTGTTCACATTCCCGTTCAGCGGGACTCATAAAAGATTTTGAGGGTATTTCTTCAATGTTCCAGAATTTATGTAAAGATTCGTCTAACGACAGAAAACAATGAGAATCATCTATATTCAACGCGGTAGAAAAATATGAAGCGGTATTTAAATCAGCGATATTATTTTTATTATTAAACGAACTAGTGGGTACTTCGTTTTTATTATTAAATAAACTAGCGGGTACTTCACCCATAAGAATATAACCGAACACGGTTTCAATAGCGGATGGCGCGGTAGGTGAAATAATTTTATTGTTGAGTAATAAATATGGGAACAGCTTTGCCCCTAGAAGTAGTTCAACATCACCAGGCATATGCCACAGGGGGTCGGCTAACGGTAATTTGAACAAATGTTGCACTGCAGAGGTATCAACAAAGTGAGATGGTAATTTGTCAGTTATGCAGTCAACCACAAGAGCGGTTATTTTAAAGGAATTATTTTTATTTTTAGCAGTAACTGTTATCTCAACGTAACCTATAATAGGCCGCGAAGAGGTTCCTACTCCTTTTATAAATGAATTTGAAAGCGGTATAATATTTAATTGAAGTCTCTTACAACAAGCTGACGTAATTATGTTGTTTTGCGAAGCGTTATCGATCAAACATCTTACAGAAACATATCTATTATATCTGTTGTCAACGTATACTTGTGCGGTCGACAGTAATACGGTTGTGCGCGGTAAATCTGTACCTACGCGTGAACATGCATACAGCGCCACCTGTTGTGAATGCGCGGAACTAGGCACAGCGTCGCTCGATCCCGACCGTTGAGTAATTTGCTCCAGATGTAAAAGCGAATGATGTTTCTTGTTACATGTCCTGCAAGTATGTATTGACTTACACTGTGAAGCCGTGTGTGTTGAGCTAAGACAGTTTACACATCCACGTTTGTTTTTAATAAAGTCCAAACGTGAATTGGCTGATAGTGCTTGAAATGTTGGACACATATAAAGCTTCCAATGATCACTTCCATTACAGTGTGAACAAGTTTGGTTATTGTCACAAGCAACAAAGGTATGCACCGTACTATCACGTGACTGATTACGATAATTATTTTTGTTCACTGATACAGTTCGAGACGAAACAGTTCTATCCAATATCTTAACTTGCGATTTTATGAATTCAACGAAATCCGTATAAGTTGGAATCTCCTCCTCTCTCATATGCATCTCAAATAAATGTAAGGTAGCGGGGTCCAATTTTTTCAAGGCTAAATTTAATAGTATGAAATCCTTTAAGTCGTTAATTTTTAATTGTTCTAGTGCCGAAACAGACGCGTGAAAACTTTCAATAAAACTATTTAAAGAGGTGGAATTATTACTTGCAGGTTTAATGTTTAATATGTTAGACATGTAATGTGACCCTAGTGTTCGTTTATCTTGATACTTTTGAACCAAACTGTTCCAAATGGATTTATAATTTTCGCCCGATGGAATAATTCCGGCAGTAATTTGTAATGCGTTTCCTTTCAGATTACCCATTAAGTATTGCACTCGTTGAGAATCTGTAAGATTTATATTACTATGGATGTTTGACTTAAATGATTCGTAGAAAACAGGCCAGTTTTCAATCCTACCATCAAAAAATGGGATCTGAATTGGGGGTAGTTTGATCGAGTATTTAGATTGTTTCACGATATCACAAGTTGAGTCATCCGTTGACCTTGCAGACCTCGCGGCGACAAGTGAACGAACTCTTTCGACACGGGTGTAAACGCCGTCAAATGATATTTGACTGTTATAATCGATTGTATAATCAGGATTTATTTGTAAAGAATATGTATTTATTTTGTCTAAGTTAGCACTAAATTCCTGACGAGTGATCGAGAGTATTTGAGTGTCCGCCATGAACGTTTCCGCCGAACGAAGCTCAATATTAATTATATTTATTTTCTTTGAAGTTTCATACAATGACGATAAACGCTCAAAGATTGCTTGATTTTTAGCTTGAAGTAATTTTATCTTCATTTTTAGTTCTTCCATAATGGGTTATTGTTGAAAATACAACGGATAAAAATTATTAAGTATAGCGGGTAGACTTACAACAAATATTTTTATTGTAAGTGAGTAAAAAGTAATTGGTTATAAATAAGTTAGTAGGCAAGTTTGCCGAACTAACTCACGATAATAAGCGGTTTTTTAATATTGACCTATGCTATTGTAATGCAGTAGGAGCAATATTAAGTTGGCACAATGGTTCTCAATGAAATATGTACCTAGCGGAATGAACGAACGTTAGTACGCGTTCGTTTAATATGGCGGTTTTACGAACTTAGGTATTTGCCTAAATTCTTAGGTATGGGACCTATGAATGCTGATTTTTTTGAATCCGACTCGAATGGACCAAAAACTTATGTTGAATAAGTTGGGTTATTGCGGCTGTCGAAGGACCAATAAGCGTTGTGTAATTATTTGGGAACGAATGTCATGTCGCCTGCACACAAGGGGGTAGGAAACAATTAAGGACTTACTTGGTGGTTTTGCATGTGCCGTGCTGATATGCAGACCGGCGTCCAGTAGCTTTTGTTTCTCTGCTTCTTCCTGGTTCTGTGTCGGCCGACACTCGTGAATTGGTTTAATTTAATTAACGCGGTTTGGTATGTTCCGCGACGCGCGCGCGTCGCGAAGCTTAGCGGTTAGCTTGCGGTGCGGTTAACTGTTCGATTGCAAGTGAAGTTGAATCTCTGTCCCTCTGCTGGTGTTTTGTTCCACGTAGTCCGGAAACGGTAGTCGGTTGGCGCTTTCTCTTTCTGTCGCGTATGGACGTAATGATAGGGAGAGGGATAGATGGATAGGCACTTGGCGACATGACGTTGACGTTTTCGTTCGGATATTTAATAGAGAGAAACTTGTAATATAGAAACTTGCGTAAGCAACGGAAAAATTTTAAAAGCGTCAGTTGTCCACAAAGAATCAACTGATGTCAAAGCAAGTTTATTGGTGAATTTGGTCAGATTGGAGGGGTATGACGTGTATACCACTTTCAAATTCAACAAAGACGAGAACAAAGAATGCTTCGATACGCTAGTGCTAAAATACAATGAACATTTCGGAACCAAAAAGAACACTACGTCGGCTTGATTCAAGTTTTTCACGTCCTATGTAACAGTGGCGAGCCTTTTGCTCTTAAATAAACCCAATATAATTTTGTCGTACTTGGGAACTCAGAAAACTACTTTCAGCAGTCACGCTTGCGTCTGCTAGAAGGAAATGGAAGTTTCGGTACTACACTGAAACTACCTGAGTATACTCACAGATATAACTTGGAGCACAATCCTTTTCTTTCGCCACTACCAACTCCACACTATAATGAGTGTCGTTGTATCGGTAAACAAAGCTCGTCTGGCAGCCGATTTCCACCTTCACGTTACTGCACAAATTCCATAAACTACTATTCCTGTGCTCCTCCGTTAAGGACTCTACTACTTTTACCATCATATGTTCATTGCAGGAGCTGCAGCCCTCATTTCCAGTTCGTTGACATTTAGCGCAGCTCTTCAGCTTTCCGCATTGCCTTTCGTGGCAGTCCGTGCAGGGGCTTATTTGGCATTTATTGGTCTGGCTGTTTCGGGCATCCCATTCAGCAATTGGATCGCATTGGCATACACCGCACACGCATTGTCCACGGTCATTACAAAGCTGTAAGATTATTCTTAAGTGAATATAGAAGTCAGAGTGATACCTACATATTTACCAGCGTATGCACAGGGAAGTTTATTTGATTATTTAACATGAAGCCAACGTTATGCAATACATTGGAGCATTATAACGTTTTAGCGCCCAAACAGTGTTTGGATGGTTCAAGTTCTGATCATCATCTGCCTAGCCTTTTCCTAACTATGTTGGGGTCGTTTTCCAGTCTACCCGGATGCAGCTGAATTTTACATGGAGAGACTGCCTATCAGACCTCCACAACCTAGTTACCTACTGGGTAATATGACTTTCGGGCTTCTGCCAACCCGTAATGACAGTCAAAGATCCACGTAAGACAGCTGGGACCAACGGCTTAACGTTCTCGGTTCTCGGTATGTAAAGATGGTCATCGATCCACAGACCAACCGCGGCAAGCGTAGCTTTACCTGATCGATCGACCTGTGCGGCTGTTATTATTTAGCCACAAGTTCTAATATCACTTCCAGATAATGCATTCATCGGGTAACCAAATTATATGGATCTAACTAAGAGTAGGATCTCATACTCACACTGGTGCTCTTGTCTACTTTACAACCCTTGTCTGGTTTGTAACAGTCGCAGGCGTCACCGGACCAATCAGCGGAACATTTACATTTTTCACCACAATCACATTCACCGTTCCTTGGGCCACCGCATACGCTCTCAGGTGAACTCCATGTACTACGGGGACAGCTGTCCATGTTGCACTGGCAAAATTTACCGTTGTACCTAAGAAGTAAGGGCTGATTTGATAAGGTATTCAGAACTTCATAGAAACAGTTTACAGCAAAAGATAAGAAAAGAATATTCTTCTGATTTAGGTGTTTAGTTCCGGTCTGATAAAGAGGCAGTCCACCTTTGCCTCACTACAGAGTTAAGGTGATAGTATAGTATATAGTACGGTTGTAAACATACCCTTAACGAAGCCGAGAGGGTCACTTGTTCTTACCGTTATTATAATCTCCCGTTAATTTTGCCATACCTTCGGGAACTTTCTGGTTAGGAAGATATTGAAGGTCGAAGTTCCAAATGTTTTACGAATACAAGCATGAAATATGTACAAGGTGGGCAACTTGGAGGTATACAACTTTTTATTGCCGCCATTTTGTTTTGGTGGCAAATATGACAGTTGTTTCATGAAAATTATTTTGTGTAGATACGGCAAATTTGCTATGGAGCGTTTTACGACTGAACAAAGTGTTTTAATTATTAAAATATTGTACAGTCAACAGCAAAAGTAGATGATCAAAATCAAAAATTCAATACTAATGAACGGAGTTCGCAGCTATATGGCAGCTGTATTAGTAGTGAATGTTTGGTATAATTTACAATCACATACTTTTGAATAACTTCGACGCCACACAGTTCTGATGCGAACTCCGTTCATTAGTATTGAATTTCTGATTTTGATCATCTACTTTTGCTGTTGACTGTACTCAACTTAATCATGTATTGCGGAAAGTCTTAGAAAATTGCGGTCAATTTATAGTAGAAATCATTTGCCTTCATAACTCGTTTAGTGATTAAATTTGAGCAGCATGGCATTGTAACAGACAAAGTAGTTTTCTTACATCAACTGAATCAGTTGGGCTCAGGAAACATGTGGTTCCAACAAGACGGGGCCACATATAATACGACAACAACGAGACATTGAAAAGAACGTTTCCGGGTCGATTAATTTCGAGAAACGGTGACATTGATTGGCCCCAAGATCCCCGAATTTGACAGCTCCTGATTTTTTTTTTTTTGTGGGGCGATTAAAGGGGCGTGTCTATGCTAACAGGCCAATGAACCTTCAAGAATTAAAACAAAATATCTGAAACACAGCCACTGAAATAACGCAGGAAATGTGTGAAAATGTCATGAAAAACGCAGTGAAAAGAATTCACACCTGCCATGCTGCTAGAGGTGGACATTTGTCTGAGATTATTTTCCATACTGAATTGCCGGCCCTAAATACTATATTTAAATAAAAATAATTAATCTTTTTTATATTTCATAGAATACATTTGTTAAAATAAAGTGTATTCTACCTCTTATCATGAGGATAATTTAAAGTCTTCTAAAGGCGTAAACACACTGTATGTTCTGTTAGGTT
Organism: Apamea anceps; assembly: GCA_951799955.1. Classification (NCBI taxonomy): domain Eukaryota; kingdom Metazoa; phylum Arthropoda; class Insecta; order Lepidoptera; family Noctuidae; genus Apamea; species Apamea anceps. The sequence continues at coordinate 6,618,691 of OX637505.1, read as the reverse complement.
TATATGTGTCTATATTTTCAGGCCTAGTTTAATGTAATTTTTGCTAAAGCACCAACGCTGAGCAGATATAATGTTCACAAGAGCGTTGTTTTTTTTTGTTTTTATACATGGCAACTCGTAGTTGACCTTGAGATGTCGTGACTACTTAGCCGGACTATCCTGTGGTTGCCTTTTTTTTTTTTTTTTTTGAGTATGGGAAATCATCAAATGACTCCTCCCGCTCTGGGTGGAGCAGGAGGGAGTGTCAGACTCTTACTGACTAAAACCCACCCGTGTTCCTTCCTTAGCCCTTTATGTCCCAGGGCAGCGGTAACCCTTTCGGACAATCCCGCTACCCTGGTCCTGTGGTTGCCTTAAGTAAACTCAAAGTCTCCGGCCAGGGGCGTAAATCTTATAAAACTAAGCGACTACACGCTAACGGCACTCCCTGTGGGGTACGAACCTCGGCTTAGGGCGTCGCTGGAGAGAGGACAGCAAGATGGGACAGGCTGGATCAGAATTTTTATTATTTAAGCTTGATGAGGTCGGCGTTTCCTAGGACTATCTCTGAGAAGAAAGGTCGAAACAAACTCAGAGGTCACAGTCGGGGATTTAAATCTATAGGCTCAGCTACAGCGCGGGCCCAAAAAAACTATGAAGTCCGTAAAAATAGTTCCAGTACTCAGCTCTTGTGAACTAGTTTTACGGATTTCATAGTTTTTTCTAAGAAACTACAGAACCCCGCTACGCTTACCTACGTACTCCTTTTGCTTCGTTTACGTTCATACATATGAAGGTCAATTCCCGTAATAAAAAATGTTCAAAATCTTGTCACAATCTCATCTCAGCGACAATCAATGTCAAAAACTTGCTAAAAATGTAGGGTCTAGGTATTTTTGACAGATTGAGACTGTGAATTGTAAACTATTGTATGCCTAACATGGTGGAGCAGTGCAAAATCACACCAATTAACATATACATAACAACTTGTAACCACTGTCTCACAATAAAAATCTTTGACTTTGAACGTTCTTAAAATTACGAGAATTGCCCCTCACGTCAAACACGCACGCCGGAAGTCACCCTACCCCCTGAGAAAACGGCGAGAGCTTATCACATGTATGTATGATTTTTTTTCACTTGAAAACCCAAAATGGATCCCCATGATATAAAGCGTAGGTACCTAATCCACGAATTTCTATTTTGTAAAAAACTCGAATTAGGTCGCATAGGTACGTACAGAATACTAAACAATGGTCCATTGTATACTATGCCTTATCTAGGAGTTTCCTGTTGCAAAACAGGAAACTTCTAGTTAGGGCATAGTATAGGATCAACGTTTTCCCGTTTTTCCATCAACAGTAACTGATAAGAGCAGTAGTAGGTGCCATTACCGATTTAACAGTATTATAATTATTAATAATGATGAATAATAGTTATTAGTTTGCTCCAAATCTCTCGTGGTATCGTGTGCTCTCGGTCCATAGTTGGACCAAGCTCTGCTATGAAGAATACTATAACAATGGTGAACTGTTTAGTTCCCATAATATTCATTATCTGCTTCAATTATGTGAGATGTGCATCGGATAACTGCAATTTCGGTACTTGCGGCGAATGCATTAGTTATGAGCCTGAAAGATGCGTTTGGTGTTCTCAAGTGAGTATTCATATTCATTACACTTTTTGTTCTAAATATTCCACAATAGACCCGCACCATTGCGTAACACACAAATCTGAAGGCTATTGCTAATCTATTGAAATATGTTCGAAAAGGTATTGGGCGTAATCTGACTCGGTTTGTGAAAACTTGCGTACAAAAACTAAACTATTTATTACTTACTATAATTACTTTTAATTTCTTGTACTTTTTTTTAACCCCCGACGCAAAAACGATGGGTTGTTGTTATAAGTTTAAGGTGTCTGTGTGTGTGTGTGTGTGTGGGGGTGTGCGGAAGTGTTCTGCTAAGTTAAAGCTATGTTTGATGAAAATCGGTCCAAGATGGCCGCCGCCACCAACTCAAACTCAAATCAATTAATTCAACTAAACCAATTACAGGCACTTTTGAATTGTCGGTCGGTCAGTCAGAAAGATCTAGTTGCCCAGTCCAAAGCGTAGGTACCTACCTATGGAGAAGAACGGGCAAGAAACTCCATGGACACTCTTTTAAATCATAAAATTGTTACAAAATATTTGATTACATCATTCTTGTTGAAATTAACCATGTGAGAACGATGTAGAAATACGTGCACGTTAAAAGCGTCCGTTATAGAAAAACATAAAAACAATTCAGAAATTAAAAATCAAAATATTAAAATAAGCCGTGGCAGCTAAGAGATGACCAGTCCCTACTGACTTCCCTATATAAAAATGTACTCTGTGCTACTGACGGCGCCCGTTCACGAACATGACGTATGGATCATCCATTCAGCTCAACCATTTTGGAGGGAACTTAATGATCCAACACACACGCCACCACCAGCGAGACATTAGAGTGAGCATACTTACTCACAGCCGCCAGGGGGCACATTCAAGTCAATGAAAGACGTACCCAGTAAATGGTAGCTATATAGAAAGTACATAGTGCTCACACGTGTGCTATGCAATTATACAATACTAAGCAATTGAGTTTATACAATGCAAAGATAGTTTTTTTTCCAATGTTCAGCAGCTCCAACAATGTTTCTGAATGCTAATTAGTTTATGCGCCTCTATGGAGCAGGACCAGCATTGAGCCAAGCATTTTTGTCAGCGATGTAATCCCCTAACTTATAATATGCTTGGCTACATAGTATGCGTTTAATACAAGATTTAAATTTCGTTTCATTCAGTTGGAGTATGTGGGGAGGAATTTTATTGTAACATTTTAAACAGTACCCCATGAAGGATGAGTCTACTTTAGCCAGTCTGAAACCTGTTTGAACTAATTGGTCCCTATTTCTAGTCCTATAGTTGTGTCTTTCACCTCTTTTATTGAAAATATTTAAATTTTTTCTTACGTACATGATGTTTTCATAGATGTATTGACAAGGTACCGTCATCAATGATATTATAAGTAATTACTACTTATAATATCCTTGACCGTCATGATGTTAATATCTTTAAACAGTTCCCTTAAAGAATCGCGCCTGCTGCGGAGGGCATATATTGCTCGGATGGCCCTTTTCTGCAGAATAAAATTGGACTCGATATCTGCAGCCCGTCCCCATAGTAAAATACCGTAAGACATGATACTATGAAAGTAACTGAAATAGACTAGCCTCGCGGTATCTACATTAGTAAATTGACGGATTTTTCTTACAGCGTAAGCTGCTGAACTTAGCCGTCCTGCAAGAGATGTTAAATGAGGACCCCATTGCAGCCTTGAGTTGAGCGTGATCCCCAGGAAAACAGTTTTATCGACGAATTCTAGTTTCTCTTTGTTCAATACTATGTCACAATCACTACTTTTAACACAAAATGGCGGATGACATATTTTTTCACAACTCCCTCAATATGGGTATCAAATGAAAGGGCTTGACTAGCAGAATACTATACACTATGATAAATTTCAAATCCAAGGTGCCCGCCACCGCAAAATGGCGAATTACAAAAAACCTGATAAAGACCAAATTGTTTGAATCTTAAAACGCAAGAAAATAAAAGAAAAGAAATAAAATATAATATAAAAAATTTAAAAAAACCCCGACACAAAATAATAATAAAAATAGTATAAATGTAAAAAGCCTAAAACAATTTAATAAAAGCTATTAAAAAAATAGCCACAAATAGAACAAAAAAGGTGTAAGCGTGAAACCCTTTATAAAGAAAAAAATAGCCTTGAAATTATAACCCTACGTAAGTATGTACACACGGCTACACGTCAAGCTATACAAAACCAGTTTGTCTTGGCCTCACTTTGTATGATATTTTCTCTCAATGAACGGTCAGCCAATACTGGTTTTGCATAGCTTGATGTGTAGCCGTGTGTACGTATGAAATTTTTTGATTAAAAATGTTAACCCGTCAGGAGACCGCTACTATTTTAAACTTCAAAAGAACGTTAGGCTACAAATCGATAAAATAATACCTACAGTAAATAAGGAGGAGCAATCGTTGCATCGATAAAAAAAAGACAAAAAGTTTTTTATGTTTTTATTTTAAATCAGCCTTATGGCTCCTACAAACAGGCACGACACAAAGGAACCGCTCGTGTCTTTGTGTCACGTCGCGTGTCGTGCTTGTTTGCCTTTAAATTAACCACCCTAATTATAATTCGTATCACAATACTTCATCTTTAAGCTAACAAGTAAATGTTTATACCAGTTACTAATTCTTCGTATTATAATAAATTGTTTAACCTTACTAAATTAATCCATACCTACGGATTTTAAAGCAGGTATATAAACGGGATATTTTTAAATGCACATCAAAGAACTTATCACCCATCAATTTATATTCATCAATTAAATAAGTTTTATAAAAACCTGCCTACGCGAGTCTCTGACAGACTTCAGTTTATCTAACCGTGCCCGGCGTGCGGCGGCGGCGTCGTCATAACTCAAACGTGCCGCGCCATATGGCGTTGTCTCGAACTTGTAACCAACGGAGTTCCATATAGCGTTGTCTCTTACTGTGCTCCGGCGTTGAGTGGCAACGCCGGAGCACAGTAAGAGACAACGCTATATGGAACTCCGTTCGTTAAGAAGTGACAAACGCGAGTGCGAGTGCATGTCCAACGTGGTAGGTACTGTCACAGTACTCAAGGTACTTAGAACGCAATAGAGCTATGCTCCATTAGGAATAAGATTAGACATTTAATTAAACCTTTTTTAAATTCCGTTCAACCGATTTTGACTTCTTGGTAGCATGGTACATGGTAGTTCAGAAAGATCGAAACAAACTCGGAGGTCAGTCTCTTTTAAAGTCTATCTAATAATCTTGGTCAGATCATATGAAGACCATGTAGATCGATGTCTGAGATGGTCTTTTGAGGAAAGAACCACACAGATTGAGAGGACCTGTCCAGTCAGTGCACGCATTTGTCAGAAATCGTGCAGCGCAACTCAAAAACCGTAATAATCTCTAACTACCATTATTTCTTTTAGGACGAATTCAATGATCGCCGATGTCGTCCCATAAGTTACGTGAACCCAAATAAAACTTGGTGCAAGAATGGATTTCTAGTTGATCCTCCGCCAAAATTGAAGGTGATATCCAGTAAAGAAAATTTTGGTGAAATGAGTAAACGTGGGTTCAAAGTCCAATTCAAGCCAGAGTTGATCAAAATAAAGGCACGTCCAGGGATTAAAATTCCATTCAACACGTTCTTCAAACCAGCCCAAGATTTTCCTTTAGATGTGTATTATCTTATGGACATTTCTTTTACAATGAAATCAAAGATGGATGACTTGAAAGCTCAAGCATTAGAAATATATAAGGACTTGTCAGTTTACACGAATAACGTTCGACTGGGCATCGGAAGTTTTATCGAAAAACCTGGCTTCCCGTACTTTGATCCTAATAAGTAAGTTATTTAATTGTGTTGTGTTGTGTTTGTATGTGTATTATCCAAGATCTAATTAAAATAACCCAAACTCTTTATTTTAATTATGCACAACTTTTACGACTTACTCCATACATTTTGTCAAAAAGATTGTTTTTCATGTTATTGACCAAAACTACGTTCATTTCTAGGCACACCAGTCTTGCTTTTAGAAATGACGTTCCGTTAACGAACGATATGACACTATTCAGATCGATGATTGCCAACATTGAGTTCGGATCTAATTTCGATGATCCGGTAGCTGGATTAGATGCTCTGATGCAAGCCATGACATGCATAGATGAAGTAGGATGGAGACCTGGTGCGAGGCGCATCATAATACTATGTACGGATTCAACGTATCACAGTGTAGGAGACGGGAAAATTGTAGGCGCCATCAAACCACACGATATGCGCTGCCACTTGAAAAATAACATATACTCTGAAGCCTTGACGTATGACTATCCGTCCATAAGCCAGATCAATCAAGTGGCAACAAATGGCAGCTTTAGCATAATATTTGCCATTGCTGAAAATCATCAAACTCGTGTAAGTCCCTACATAAATTTTAATAATCATTATTCCACCGTTCGATCACGGTGGCCAATTTCAATATTGTGTAGTGTACAAGTGTGAGCGTCAGAGTGCGCAAGTACTCTGATGTAAATTGATAATATTTAAATTGATGATGAAGTTTAGGCTAGCCAGCTAATTTTCGATCGATACATGCCTAACGCTTGTTTACATTAAAATTCAGAAGACCCCTGTAAAGGAATACCAGGAATTAGCCAACCAGATAGCTGGAGCCAAGTATGCAAAATTGGAAGGCAGCGAAAGTGTCATTAAGATTATCAAAGAAGCTTATGAGGTGAGAAAAATAAACATAACAGACCTATACGTATAGGTAAAGTAAACCAACTAGGCATGTCTTGCGTATTTTATAATTTAACTCTCTTTCTAGGAACTTATAAGCACTGTAAAGTTGGAATTTCAAGCGCCATCTTTTGTAGAGGTAAATATAGACCAGGACTGCGAGTCAGAACACAAGAGAAATTGTGAAAGTCCTCACAAGCAGATAGTCAGTATACCAGGGACTCTGAAAGTTACATCATGCCCCCCTAATGATGCTAGAAAGCTAACGCATACCGTCACGATCAAACCTGTGGGCCTAGCTGATAAACTCATCATAGAATTGGATGTAGACTGTGAATGCGATTGTGAGAAGCAAACAGGTGTACCAACTGCCGGTAAATGCAACGGTTTGGGTTATTTGCAATGTGGTATTTGCAAATGTGATCCGGGAAGGTAAAACACTATTTCTAAAAACTCATTTAAGTAACAGCTATTTATAAGATTATAAAATAATTAAAATACCTACCATATTATTACTTAACATATTATTATTTGTTATTTACCAAAAATAAAGATGGGACCTTTTTTTTAAATTAAGGTATGGCTCCGACTGTCAATGCGACGGCTCATCCACTGATCGGACGGATATGGAGAAATGTAAATTGACTCCAGACGATACAGAACTGTGCAGCGGTAGAGGAAAATGCAGGTAAATTAACAGATTTAATAATACAATAACGATCCACGGAAAGTGTTCTGTAATTATCTTGTTTGGACTTTCATGGTTGTACTGTATGTTTTTATTAATATTTTCTCCTCTTGGGGAGCAAATTCGGCCTCATACCTACATGCAAAAGTTCTTTTCAATATTGCAGTTTGAGATTACCTTGCCTTTAACGTTTTGTTCTTATTCAGATGTGGAAAATGCGAGAGTTGCCAAAAAGGGTTCTCGGGTGACCATTGTGAGTTTGATGATAACTCATGTACTAGAACTCTAGGTGACCTGGAAAATAAAATTCATGGTATGGAACTGGAGAGAAAGGAATTTTCCGACTACTTGTCTAAGATAGATGAAAGACTTGATTGGCTGGAACGAAGTTCTATTAAAACGTCGGTTGAAATCAGAAATGTGCCGAAAGTTCTCAAAGAACCCAAATTTTCCCTGTATGACACGGCTCTGAAGCTGTTTAAATCTCTTGGAAGTGTGATACCGAAATCTGATGTTCGCGATGTATACAGAGCTCCGAGCAAATCTACCGATAGCAAATCCACCATAATTATTGAATTTACAGACACTCTTACGAAGAGCAACTTTTTAGGTATCACCAAGGACTTTAACAACAAAAACCCTTCCAACCGGTTGAACACTAATCATCTGGGTATTGGTGGAGAAAGACACCCGATATACGTATCAGAACACCTCACGGCTAAAATGAAACCGTTTCATTTTAGCCATGAGACGTTGCCAAGTATGCCCATTACAAGCACTGCTGGATATCGAATGGTCAAGTTTACCTCCGCAAACGGGAGGGGCAGCCCTATATTCGGATCAAGTCAGAAGCGCAACTCCACGAGCTAAAACTTAAACAGGACAAAGAAGATAAATTACTAGTCTTTACCTGTATTCACCCCAGCCTTTACCTACTGAATCGCTGTTAATTTCTTATAAATACTATGACCGTTAAATCAAATTTGTAAACCCTGTGAAACACACTTAACAAACACCCTCATTCCTTGTTGCGCCTATCCACTCACAGTATTTTTACACATCATCATTGCCATCTCCAGCTCTAACATGGTGAGTTCTTGCCTTTTCTTTGCCTCTTCTCCATCAAATTGCTTCCTGATCTCCTTTTGTAAGATTATGGGTTTGTTCTGATTCCGTACGTGACTACTGCTCATGTAGTGGGTTGAAAATGTGGCGTCTACTCTTCCTTCTAAAACCCATATAATGGATGGTGAACTTCTGCGTAATATTGATGGCTCTTCGATGGTTGACTGCTTCCGTGTCTTCACCCCAGAAGATGTTTTGACCAAGCTAGGCAATCCTAATAACTTCTTGACAGTCATAAAATAAATGATAAATGATTTTATTTTGTAAGTAGGTTTGTACAAACACTTTTACACGTCAATCATATTTTAAAACTAGATGAGGTCGGCATTTCCTATCTGACTAGTCTGAGAAGAAAGGCCGAAACAAACTCAGACGTCACAGTCTCTTTTAAAGTCCAGACATAATCTTGGTCAGATCAGAATAGAAGAAGCTAGCATTACAAAATTCTTGGGTATCTCTATAGACTGCAAACTGACCTGGAAACCACATCTGGAAGAAGTTTGTAAACGATTAAGCAGATCAGCGTACCTTCTATTTCAACTGTCAAAAAAAGTAAGTACTGAAACACTCTTAACGGCTTATCATGGATTGGTAGCCTCGGTTTTGCGTTACGGTGTTGTTTTTTGGGGACAGTCAACAAACCGAGAACTTGTTTTTAAAATGCAAAAGAGATGTATACGGTCGATGTTTGGTTTAAGAAGGACTGACAGTTGCATGCCGTATTTTAAAAAATACAATATTTTAACTTTTCCTGCTTTGTTCATCTTGGAAACTTCTTTGTTTGTAAAAAATAATCCCCATTTATTTAAAAAATGGCCACAGTCAAGAAATTACCCATACGTGCTCAATATATGAACACATTATGCCATGTAAAATGTAAAACTGCACTGATGAAGAAAAGTTTCTTTGGTATTGCTCCCCAAGTTTTTAATAAACTTCCTGATGCAATTAAATGTATGCCATTACAGAAATTCAGAAACACTACAGAAGCTGCTACTTGAAAACTGCTATAACACATTAGACCAGTTTCTGAATGATAAATTTAATTAATCATAATTTTGGAATTATTATTATATCATTATTTAATTTTATTTTATTATAATGCAATTGTAATTTTTGATAATTTTAATCTGTGCTGACATTGTATTTTTTTTTTTGACATTTAGACTATTTTAATTTAATTAATTTTGACGACTAATATTGCTGACATTGTTTTATCCTTCTGTAGTATTTTATTAAACTTTTGAAAATTCTTATTTGTTGACATTGTGAGTTTAAGAGATTTTTTTTTTCAGAATTAATTTAATTTTGATCATAGCATCACTATTTTGTATGCCTGTCGGCGGAACATAGGTTGGACCAAACACTATAATATATATACCTACATAAGATCATTGTACCCTGTGTTCACAAAAATAAATGAATTTTTGAAATTTGAATTTTGAATCATATGAAGACCATGTAGGTTGATGTCTGAGATGGTCTTTTGAGGAAAGAACCACACAGATTGAGAGGACCTGTCCAGTCAGTGCACGCATATGTCAGAAATCGTGCAAAAAAATAAAAACATTCAATGTGTAAAAATTTGAAGCAGCTGAATCCCAAGCCTTTTTGTCCTCGAAAGGCTTTCTGGCACAACTTACGTTTAAGGCATGATTTGAATTTATTGAGGCTTAGATCTTGAACGAGGCTTGGAACTTTATTGTAGAAGCGTATACATTGGCATCTGAACGAGCCACCTATTTTCTTGAGCCTTGTTGTAGGTACAACAAATTTGTGTTTGTTCCTAGTATTTATATCATGGATATCACTGTATTTTTTCAACAATTTTATATTTTTATGGGCATATAAAAGATTTTCATAAATATACTGAGAAGGCACAGTCATAACATTAATTTCTTTAATTTTGTCTCTGAGCGAGTGTCTCGGACTTAATTTATAAATTGAACGAACAGCTCGCTTCTGCAAAACAAAGATAGTCTGAATATCAACGGCATTTCCCCACAATAGAATACCGTACGACATTACACTATGAAAATAGCTGAAGTACACTAAACGGGCTGTCTCTATATCAGTTAAATTACGAATTTTTCTAACAGCGTATGCTGCGGAACTTAGCTTTTTTGACAATTTGTCTATATGTGGACCCCACTGAAGCTTAGCATCCAAAGTTATGCCCAAGAATACTGTGCTGTCTTCAGGATTCAATTCTTCGCCCTTTATCAACACATTAGTTTTCACCTGTCTAACGTGAGGTAACGTAAACTTAATGCATTTGGTTTTTTTCTCGTTTAGAAGTAAATTATTAACATTGAACCAGTGGACTACTTTAGAGATCGCGCTATTTACATCGTCAGTAACCTGTTGCTGACATTTAAGTTTAAATAAAAGTAAAGTGTCAACTGCAAACAACACTATATCATGATTATCCTTTATGAGGTACGGCAAGTCATTAATATAAATAAGAAACAAGAAAGGACCAAGAATTGAGCCCTGTGGGACTCCCATTGTTACTAAAGATCCGGGAGATCTTTTTCCATTAACATCAACCCTCTGAATCCTCTTACTCAAGTATGAAGTAAGAAGATCCAGAGCAGCGTTCCGGATCCCGTAGTGGCGGAGTTTCCTGATTAAAGTTTCGTGAAGAACGCAATCGAATGCCTTGGACAAATCACTAAAGATGCCCAAGGCATCGCATTTGTCTTCCCATGCATTATAAATATGTTCTATAAGTTCAACAGTTGGCGTCAGGCGTCAGTAGTTGAACGAGCCCTTGTAAAATCGAACTGTTTGCTATGTAATAATTTGTGTTTATTAAAAAAAAATTGCATTTGTTCTAAAATTAATTTCTCAAAAATTTTACTAAAGGTAGGTAGTACAGAAATAGGTCTATAATTTGTAGGGTCTGATATACTCCCCGATTTAAACAGAGGCATTATTTTACTATTTTTCATGAGGTCAGGAAACTCCCCACCTTCAATACAACTATTAAAGATAAGCACTAGAGTAGGTGCTACAATGTCAATAACAGACTTAGCAAATTCTACAGAATTACCCCACAGAGCTGCAATCTTTTTTAAAAGCTTTTATTTAAGCAAGCAAGTTAAATTTGACCCACTTCCCGGTATCCGACTGAGCTGAAATTTTACATACTGGTCCAGTCCCGATGACAATGCATGTTTATGACAAGCATGACGTGATGCTGCTGCCAGGATTGGCTCCAGACGAGGGAACTCCTCAACGGTTAACAGCAGGGACATGAAATTTTGCACACCCATTGGGATGACAGTTAGCGGGTCCACCATGAAATTGACGCCACCTTCAGGGTTGGCTCCAAACCAGAGAATTCCTCAACGGTCGGCGGTAGGGACTTGAAATTTTGCATTCCCGTTCGGATATGATAGACGGTTGGTGGGTCCACCATGAAAATTGTGCCATAACCAATACTACCCATAGTACGCCCACATTAATTAAAATATGCCTGATGCTAATGAGAGACAGACATACCTTCTCTGACATATAATAGACAAGAATTAATTTTATTGTTTACATGAGGTCCTGGGTTCAATTCCTTGGTTGGGTACAGTGCTGTTAGATTTTTCCATCAGAAATTTCTCAGAAGCAACCTGGAGTCTGGATTTATGCCTGGTTGGTGGTAGGAGGCTCACCCCCTATGACATGGGACTTACACATAACTGGCGAAATGGGTTATAAGTAATAATAATAATAATAATAATATCCCTGGACATTTCACACAGCGCCATCTAGTCCCAAGCTAAGCAACCTAATGCTTGTGTTATGGTAACAAGATGGCTGATACACTACTTATATACATATTTTTTTTTTTGTAAATACATACATATTATAGATAGAAAAACACCCAGACTCGGAACAAATACATGTAGGTCATACAAATATTTGTAAGTACTACATGAAGGTACGCCTCTGCCTAATCCTTCGGGGACTAAAGATTACGTAGCGTGGAAAGAGCGAGCGGAGCGAGCTCGAAAATTTTAACAACCCGCCTCGGTTTGGTTTTCTACTTTCAAGTAGTTTCAACAACTACGAGAATGTAGAATGCAAGAGCAAGCGAAGCGAGCTCGAAAATTTTGCACACTCTCGGATAGGTTCGATTTTCTTTTGATCATTCCAAAAGGAGTAGAAATTACTTGCTTTGTCAACTTATGAGTTATGAAGAAAAGCTAAAGAATCAACAGGATGTGAGCGAGCAAAGCGAGCCTGAAAATTTTTGCACCCCTCTTTGAAATAGGTTCGGTTTTCTTTTGACCATTATACAGAAAGAGAACTTACTTTATCGAAGTTTGACGAAAAGCTTGAACTCGTTTTACAGCAGTTTAGGTTTTGGAATCAGGCCTTAACCTAAGCCTTTCGAACCTTACGTACAAGTGGAGTGCACAGTTGCTTCGCTCGCTCTTGCATCCTATATTCTATATTTTATAACAGGCTTATTAAAATAAAAACTTTTTAGGCGCGTTAAAAAACCCACTGTCATTTCATAGTTAAAGTTTTCACTTCTGCCGGCGGTCCCCATGTCTGCTATGTTCTTAATGATTTTGTAAATGCCCATCGGGGTCTCTGTGGCTCAAGTACAGTTTTAAGTTAGTAAGACAAGTAAATCATTCACTCTCGATAGCTTGAATGATTTTGGGGGGTCATGACCCCCACGACCCTCCCCTGACCGCGCCTGAATCACACAACATAACGTCACGCTTGTACGCTCTAAAGGGGTACGCAGATGTGTTCGACTGTTCAGTATACCACGGTACACCCTCATTTCTGTCAAAGTTGTTATTGGGGTACCTCTGAATGCCTCTGATCTTGTAAGTATATACGAATTTGTGTGGGGTAGGTAGACTAAAAAGTGAAAAATAAAAACTTTTTTGAAAAAAAAAACAACCGACTTCCAAAAACGACACTACAAAGTGAAAAATAACTTTAATTTCGGAAGTCGGTGGCAAACAACGAAAATGCGAACCCAACGGAACCGACTTCCGAAATTAAAGTTATTTTTCACTTTGTAGTGTCGTTTTTGGAAGTCAGTTGTTTTTTTTTTTCAAAAAAGATTTTTCAGCTGTGAGCTCAGATTTTTGCATTAATTTATAAGTATAGATACTCGCATATTTATTATTATTTATTTATTACTTAAAATCTCCCTTACAACTATTATTACAGGTTTATGTCTTTACTTAGTCAATGCGACAGTGAACCATCGCCGTGTGTTACTATAAACCTGCGGGTTTTGTCGTTATACGTCGTTAGCAACGATACAACGAACGATACAGTTTGACATTTCTGAAACATAATCCCCCTTATTCATAGACGTTGCTTAACGTTAAGTAGTGATAAGCGACTGTTTAACCATACATTTTTGACTTTTGAACGTCACTTAACTTTAATAATCGTTTCTAAATAAACCCCAATTTGTTGAATACTGTAGGTACAAGTACAAAGAAATTGAAATAAATGGAAAATTAAGTCGCTTTATATAAACTTCTGGTATGTAAAGCGATAAAGCAGTATTTTACATGGAGAGCCATGTAAAATACTGGTTTATCGCTCGATGTAAAATACCAGTATTTGGCTGACATGACACTGATGAAATGCAGTTCGAAGTTGGGTTTTAACAATTTATTGCTAAAGTCATGTGAATAGGCGTTTGATATAAAATAATATTATTTTATTATGTAGTTCATTGTAACAAAATAAATTTACAAAAATAATAATAGTGTATGCTTACTGTAAATAGAGAATAAAATATAGTTATTTGGACAGTGGTCCACAAACTAGGCAGTACCTGTGTCTTGGGGGCCTGAGTTGCGTTATCTTAAATTTTATTTCAGGGTGTTTAAAAATGGACAGAATACTTAATTAAATAACGGTAGTGAACTATCAAGATAAAAAATAAATCATGAATAAAAAAAAATAAAAGGGAAGATCTAATGAAAAGATATCATAAAATTAGATTGTACTGTCCAGTTAGCTATAGATTTACGGCCGAACCCAATAACTTATCTATCACCAGTTTTGGCATACTGAAGGTAAAAAAACTTATCTATCTTTGGTTTTAACGTCCCAATAATCTAGGAATTCTACCGACCCACGCTATTTATTGATGGCAGGGTATACCGCTAATAGCTATTTGTATGAAAAAGCCAAAATATGGGCCCCTATAACATATAGGCTTTTGGCCGAATTGCAGGGATTGCTTTAAAAAAAAAAACATATAATAAATAATCATTTAAATCATGTCCAATTCAAGCGAAAGTATGTACGTTATGCGAAAGTGATTTTGAAATCGTAACAGATACCCGATTGGAAAAATGATTTTGAGATGAAAACTTCTAAATCTTCAAATTAATTGCCGTATTTGATCAAAATAATATGAGCAAATTAAGTTGTTAAGAACTTACATATAGATTTCGTTCAAATAAAACAGCAGTGTTTCTCACTGAAATAAAACCTCATTTAAAAGTAACCTCACCCGTTTGGTGTTTCTTATGTCAAACTGTCAATTACGTTTCATTCCTCCTCTCCAGCGTTAACAATTAGTACAACAAAATGCAGTAAATCTTGTATAATGTATGTAATGTCTTATATTATATAATGTGTAACTGAATTAATGCACATTATGAAAGTAGTTTGTTCAGAATCGTTTACTGAATCGATTTTTGTCATTTTTAATATGGGTAATCTTTTTCCCAAAAGTAATTAAGACTACGTTAATTACGAGTGTACGGTCACACTCCCGCTGAAGAATAAAATCAAACTAAAAAGCACGAAGTACCTACCACGCTAGACCCTTATACGCATGCGACTATGTGAGTGCGTAGATTTTTAATGTGACCACAATTTTTTCCCACAATCAGTATAGGTAACTAATTTAATAAATAAGCAATGTTTTATACATAATAGTAAAAATTCAGTGCATGTATTATGATTAAAACATAATATTCTAATTGGGGTGTTTGGTGGTGTGCGTTAATTCCGGGACATGTTGTATATATATATGTATAAGACATGACATACATTACTATCTTGTATATACTTACTTACAGACTTTTAATTTTATATAAATTATAACTTAATCCATTTAAGAATTTATAGAAGTTTTTTATAAAAATTCTGTAACGGAACGCACGGAAGGAGAAAATTATAAAACTTTATAGAACCATATCTATTGTTGTCGCTAGACAAGCCTTTATTGATGATTGTCAGACAGATATGATTATACTGGTTATCATAAGTAGCTATCTGTCTTTAACTGAAAATAGGTTATTGGGTTCGGCCGTTAAACAATAAGAAAGACAAAATACTTGGGGCTAATCACTAAGTGCTAACACAGTTCGAACAAAGCTTAAAATACACTTTTAACGGATCCCTCTTGAAACGCGGGGTTATTTACCGTAGTGGTGGGTGTTTTGTACAGCGGGTTGTGGCTAGGCCCTAAAGTATCCTCTTGGCTCTGCTGTGTGAACTTGAGGTACTCGTGGCGATCCCGAGCGTCAGTCAGCAGCTTCCAGGCGATCAGTGTGCCGGCACCGACCACAAGGAGTGTCAAGAGAAATATGCCGCCGAATACTGGAAAAATATAATATTTTTTTATCTTTTTTCATTAAGCTTAAATAATAAAAACAAGGGAATACGCACGGCCTCCGGCGGAATTGTGTCTGGAAGATGGGCTGGTCAGACTGGCCGAGGCGTGGCAAAAACGTAAAAATTTTAAAAGCGTCAGTTGTCCACAAAGAATCAACTGATGTCAAAGCAAGTTTATTGGTGAATTTGGTCAGATTGGAGGGGTATGACGTGTATACCACTTTCAAATTCAACAAAGACGAGAACAAAGAATGCTTCGATACGCTAGTGCTAAAATACAATGAACATTTCGGAACCAAAAAGAACACTACGTCGGCTTGATTCAAGTTTTTCACGTCCTATGTAACAGTGGCGAGGCTTTTGCTATTAAATAAACCCAATATAATTTTGTCGTACTTGGGAACTCAGAAAACTACTTTCAGCAGTCACGCTTGCGTCTGCTAGAAGGAAATGGAAGTTTCGGTACTACACTGAAACTACCTGAGTATACTCACAGATATAACTTGGAGCACAATCCTTTTCTTTCGCCACTACCAACTCCACACTATAATGAGTGTCGTTGTATCGGTAAACAAAGCTCGTCTGGCAGCCGATTTCCACCTTCACGTTACTGCACAAATTCCATAAACTACTATTCCTGTGCTCCTCCGTTAAGGACTCTACTACTTTTACCATCATATGTTCATTGCAGGAGCTGCAGTCCTCATTTCCAGTTCGTTGACATTTAGCGCAGCTCTTCAGCTTTCCGCATTGCCTTTCGTGGCAGTCCGTGCAGGGGCTTATTTGGCATTTATTGGTCTGGCTGTTTCGGGCATCCCATTCAGCAATTGGATCGCATTGGCATACACCGCACACGCATTGTCCACGGTCATTACAAAGCTGTAAGATTATTCTTAAGTGAATATAGAAGTCAGAGTGATACCTACATATTTACCAGCGTATGCACAGGGAAGTTTATTTGATTATTTAACATGAAGCCAACGTTATGCAATACATTGGAGCATTATAACGTTTTAGCGCCCAAACAGTGTTTGGATGGTTCAAGTTCTGATCATCATCTGCCTAGCCTTTTCCTAACTATGTTGGGGTCGTTTTCCAGTCTACCCGGATGCAGCTGAATTTTACATGGAGAGACTGCCTATCAGACCTCCACAACCTAGTTACCTACTGGGTAATATGACTTTCGGGCTTCTGCCAACCCGTAATGACAGTCAAAGATCCACGAAAGACAGCTGGGCCCAACGGCTTAACGTTCTCGGTTCTCGGTATGTAAAGATGGTCATCGATCCACAGACCAACCGCGGCAAGCGAAGCTTTACCTGATCGATCGACCTGTGCGGCTGTTATTATTTAGCCACAAGTTCTAATATTACTTCCAGATAATGCATTCATCGGGTAACCAAATTATATGGATCTAACTAAGAGTAGGATCTCATACTCACACTGGTGCTCTTGTCTACTTTACAACCCTTGTCTTGTTTGTAACAGTCGCAGGCGTCACCGGACCAATCAGCGGAACATTTACATTTTTCACCACAATCACATTCACCGTTCCTTGGGCCACCGCATACGCTCTCAGGTGAACTCCATGTACTACGGGGACAGCTGTCCATGGTGCACTGGCAAAATTTACCGTTGTACCTAAGAAGTAAGGGCCGATTTGATAAGGTATTCAGAACTTCATAGAAACAGTTTACAGCAAAAGATAAGAAAAGAATATTCTTCTGATTTAGGTGTTTAGTTCCGGTCTGATAAAGAGGCAGTCCACCTTTGCCTCACTACAGAGTTAAGGTGATAGTATAGTATATAGTACGGTTGTAAACATACCCTTAACGAAGCCGAGAGGGTCACTTGTTCTTACCGTTATTATAATCTCCCGTTAATTTTGCCATACCTTCGGGAACTTTCTGGTTAGGAAGATATTGAAGGTCGAAGTTCCAAATGTTTTACGAATACAAGCATGAAATATGTACAGGGTGGGCAACTTGGAGGTATACAACTTTTTATTGCCGCCATTTTGTTTTGGCGGCAAATATGACAGTTGTTTCATGAAAATTATTTTGTGTAGATACGGCAAATTTGTTATGGAGCGTTTTACGACTGAACAAAGTGTTTTAATTATTAAAATATTGTACAGTCAACAGCAAAAGTAGATGATCAAAATCAAAAATTCAATACTAATGAACGGAGTTCGCAGCTATATGGCAGCTGTATTAGTAGTGAATGTTTGGTATAATTTACAATCACATACTTTTGAATAACTTCGACGCCACACAGTTCTGATGCGAACTCCGTTCATTAGTATTGAATTTCTGATTTTGATCATCTACTTTTGCTGTTGACTGTACTCAACTTAATCATGTATTGCGGAAAGTCTTAGAAAATTGCGGTCAATTTATAGTAGAAATCATTTGCCTTCATAACTCGTTTAGTGATTAAATTTGAGCAGCATGGCATTGTAACAGACAAAGTAGTTTTCTTACATCAACTGAATCAGTTGGGCTCAGGAAACATGTGGTTCCAACAAGACGGGGCCACATATAATACGACAACAACGAGACATTGAAAAGAACGTTTCCGGGTCGATTAATTTCGAGAAACGGTGACATTGATTGGCCCCAAGATCCCCGAATTTGACAGCTCCTGATTTTTTTTTTTTTGTGGGGCGATTAAAGGGGCGTGTCTATGCTAACAGGCCAATGAACCTTCAAGAATTAAAACAAAATATCTGAAACACAGCCACTGAAATAACGCAGGAAATGTGTGAAAATGTCATGAAAAACGCAGTGAAAAGAATTCACACCTGCCATGCTGCTAGAGGTGGACATTTGTCTGAGATTATTTTCCATACTGAATTGCCGGCCCTAAATACTATATTTAAATAAAAATAATTAATCTTTTTTATATTTCATAGAATACATTTGTTAAAATAAAGTGTATTCTACCTCTTATCATGAGGATAATTTAAAGTCTTCTAAAGGCGTAAACACACTGTATGTTCTGTTAGGTTTATATGTGTCTATATTTTCAGGCCTAGTTTAATGTAATTTTTGCTAAAGCACCAACGCTGAGCAGATATAATGTTCACAAGAGCGTTGTTTTTTTTTGTTTTTATACATGGCAACTCGTAGTTGACCTTGAGATGTCGTGACTACTTAGCCGGACTATCCTGTGGTTGCCTTTTTTTTTTTTTTTTTTGAGTATGGGAAATCATCAAATGACTCCTCCCGCTCTGGGTGGAGCAGGAGGGAGTGTCAGACTCTTACTGACTAAAACCCACCCGTGTTCCTTCCTTAGCCCTTTATGTCCCAGGGCAGCGGTAACCCTTTCGGACAATCCCGCTACCCTGGTCCTGTGGTTGCCTTAAGTAAACTCAAAGTCTCCGGCCAGGGGCGTAAATCTTATAAAACTAAGCGACTACACGCTAACGGCACTCCCTGTGGGGTACGAACCTCGGCTTAGGGCGTCGCTGGAGAGAGGACAGCAAGATGGGACAGGCTGGATCAGAATTTTTATTATTTAAGCTTGATGAGGTCGGCGTTTCCTAGGACTATCTCTGAGAAGAAAGGTCGAAACAAACTCAGAGGTCACAGTCGGGGATTTAAATCTATAGGCTCAGCTACAGCGCGGGCCCAAAAAAACTATGAAGTCCGTAAAAATAGTTCCAGTACTCAGCTCTTGTGAACTAGTTTTACGGATTTCATAGTTTTTTCTAAGAAACTACAGAACCCCGCTACGCTTACCTACGTACTCCTTTTGCTTCGTTTACGTTCATACATATGAAGGTCAATTCCCGTAATAAAAAATGTTCAAAATCTTGTCACAATCTCATCTCAGCGACAATCAATGTCAAAAACTTGCTAAAAATGTAGGGTCTAGGTATTTTTGACAGATTGAGACTGTGAATTGTAAACTATTGTATGCCTAACATGGTGGAGCAGTGCAAAATCACACCAATTAACATATACATAACAACTTGTAACCACTGTCTCACAATAAAAATCTTTGACTTTGAACGTTCTTAAAATTACGAGAATTGCCCCTCACGTCAAACACGCACGCCGGAAGTCACCCTACCCCCTGAGAAAACGGCGAGAGCTTATCACATGTATGTATGATTTTTTTTCACTTGAAAACCCAAAATGGATCCCCATGATATAAAGCGTAGGTACCTAATCCACGAATTTCTATTTTGTAAAAAACTCGAATTAGGTCGCATAGGTACGTACAGAATACTAAACAATGGTCCATTGTATACTATGCCTTATCTAGGAGTTTCCTGTTGCAAAACAGGAAACTTCTAGTTAGGGCATAGTATAGGATCAACGTTTTCCCGTTTTTCCATCAACAGTAACTGATAAGAGCAGTAGTAGGTGCCATTACCGATTTAACAGTATTATAATTATTAATAATGATGAATAATAGTTATTAGTTTGCTCCAAATCTCTCGTGGTATCGTGTGCTCTCGGTCCATAGTTGGACCAAGCTCTGCTATGAAGAATACTATAACAATGGTGAACTGTTTAGTTCCCATAATATTCATTATCTGCTTCAATTATGTGAGATGTGCATCGGATAACTGCAATTTCGGTACTTGCGGCGAATGCATTAGTTATGAGCCTGAAAGATGCGTTTGGTGTTCTCAAGTGAGTATTCATATTCATTACACTTTTTGTTCTAAATATTCCACAATAGACCCGCACCATTGCGTAACACACAAATCTGAAGGCTATTGCTAATCTATTGAAATATGTTCGAAAAGGTATTGGGCGTAATCTGACTCGGTTTGTGAAAACTTGCGTACAAAAACTAAACTATTTATTACTTACTATAATTACTTTTAATTTCTTGTACTTTTTTTTAACCCCCGACGCAAAAACGATGGGTTGTTGTTATAAGTTTAAGGTGTCTGTGTGTGTGTGTGTGTGTGGGGGTGTGCGGAAGTGTTCTGCTAAGTTAAAGCTATGTTTGATGAAAATCGGTCCAAGATGGCCGCCGCCACCAACTCAAACTCAAATCAATTAATTCAACTAAACCAATTACAGGCACTTTTGAATTGTCGGTCGGTCAGTCAGAAAGATCTAGTTGCCCAGTCCAAAGCGTAGGTACCTACCTATGGAGAAGAACGGGCAAGAAACTCCATGGACACTCTTTTAAATCATAAAATTGTTACAAAATATTTGATTACATCATTCTTGTTGAAATTAACCATGTGAGAACGATGTAGAAATACGTGCACGTTAAAAGCGTCCGTTATAGAAAAACATAAAAACAATTCAGAAATTAAAAATCAAAATATTAAAATAAGCCGTGGCAGCTAAGAGATGACCAGTCCCTACTGACTTCCCTATATAAAAATGTACTCTGTGCTACTGACGGCGCCCGTTCACGAACATGACGTATGGATCATCCATTCAGCTCAACCATTTTGGAGGGAACTTAATGATCCAACACACACGCCACCACCAGCGAGACATTAGAGTGAGCATACTTACTCACAGCCGCCAGGGGGCACATTCAAGTCAATGAAAGACGTACCCAGTAAATGGTAGCTATATAGAAAGTACATAGTGCTCACACGTGTGCTATGCAATTATACAATACTAAGCAATTGAGTTTATACAATGCAAAGATAGTTTTTTTTCCAATGTTCAGCAGCTCCAACAATGTTTCTGAATGCTAATTAGTTTATGCGCCTCTATGGAGCAGGACCAGCATTGAGCCAAGCATTTTTGTCAGCGATGTAATCCCCTAACTTATAATATGCTTGGCTACATAGTATGCGTTTAATACAAGATTTAAATTTCGTTTCATTCAGTTGGAGTATGTGGGGAGGAATTTTATTGTAACATTTTAAACAGTACCCCATGAAGGATGAGTCTACTTTAGCCAGTCTGAAACCTGTTTGAACTAATTGGTCCCTATTTCTAGTCCTATAGTTGTGTCTTTCACCTCTTTTATTGAAAATATTTAAATTTTTTCTTACGTACATGATGTTTTCATAGATGTATTGACAAGGTACCGTCATCAATGATATTATAAGTAATTACTACTTATAATATCCTTGACCGTCATGATGTTAATATCTTTAAACAGTTCCCTTAAAGAATCGCGCCTGCTGCGGAGGGCATATATTGCTCGGATGGCCCTTTTCTGCAGAATAAAATTGGACTCGATATCTGCAGCCCGTCCCCATAGTAAAATACCGTAAGACATGATACTATGAAAGTAACTGAAATAGACTAGCCTCGCGGTATCTACATTAGTAAATTGACGGATTTTTCTTACAGCGTAAGCTGCTGAACTTAGCCGTCCTGCAAGAGATGTTAAATGAGGACCCCATTGCAGCCTTGAGTTGAGCGTGATCCCCAGGAAAACAGTTTTATCGACGAATTCTAGTTTCTCTTTGTTCAATACTATGTCACAATCACTACTTTTAACACAAAATGGCGGATGACATATTTTTTCACAACTCCCTCAATATGGGTATCAAATGAAAGGGCTTGACTAGCAGAATACTATACACTATGATAAATTTCAAATCCAAGGTGCCCGCCACCGCAAAATGGCGAATTACAAAAAACCTGATAAAGACCAAATTGTTTGAATCTTAAAACGCAAGAAAATAAAAGAAAAGAAATAAAATATAATATAAAAAATTTAAAAAAACCCCGACACAAAATAATAATAAAAATAGTATAAATGTAAAAAGCCTAAAACAATTTAATAAAAGCTATTAAAAAAATAGCCACAAATAGAACAAAAAAGGTGTAAGCGTGAAACCCTTTATAAAGAAAAAAATAGCCTTGAAATTATAACCCTACGTAAGTATGTACACACGGCTACACGTCAAGCTATACAAAACCAGTTTGTCTTGGCCTCACTTTGTATGATATTTTCTCTCAATGAACGGTCAGCCAATACTGGTTTTGCATAGCTTGATGTGTAGCCGTGTGTACGTATGAAATTTTTTGATTAAAAATGTTAACCCGTCAGGAGACCGCTACTATTTTAAACTTCAAAAGAACGTTAGGCTACAAATCGATAAAATAATACCTACAGTAAATAAGGAGGAGCAATCGTTGCATCGATAAAAAAAAGACAAAAAGTTTTTTATGTTTTTATTTTAAATCAGCCTTATGGCTCCTACAAACAGGCACGACACAAAGGAACCGCTCGTGTCTTTGTGTCACGTCGCGTGTCGTGCTTGTTTGCCTTTAAATTAACCACCCTAATTATAATTCGTATCACAATACTTCATCTTTAAGCTAACAAGTAAATGTTTATACCAGTTACTAATTCTTCGTATTATAATAAATTGTTTAACCTTACTAAATTAATCCATACCTACGGATTTTAAAGCAGGTATATAAACGGGATATTTTTAAATGCACATCAAAGAACTTATCACCCATCAATTTATATTCATCAATTAAATAAGTTTTATAAAAACCTGCCTACGCGAGTCTCTGACAGACTTCAGTTTATCTAACCGTGCCCGGCGTGCGGCGGCGGCGTCGTCATAACTCAAACGTGCCGCGCCATATGGCGTTGTCTCGAACTTGTAACCAACGGAGTTCCATATAGCGTTGTCTCTTACTGTGCTCCGGCGTTGAGTGGCAACGCCGGAGCACAGTAAGAGACAACGCTATATGGAACTCCGTTCGTTAAGAAGTGACAAACGCGAGTGCGAGTGCATGTCCAACGTGGTAGGTACTGTCACAGTACTCAAGGTACTTAGAACGCAATAGAGCTATGCTCCATTAGGAATAAGATTAGACATTTAATTAAACCTTTTTTAAATTCCGTTCAACCGATTTTGACTTCTTGGTAGCATGGTACATGGTAGTTCAGAAAGATCGAAACAAACTCGGAGGTCAGTCTCTTTTAAAGTCTATCTAATAATCTTGGTCAGATCATATGAAGACCATGTAGATCGATGTCTGAGATGGTCTTTTGAGGAAAGAACCACACAGATTGAGAGGACCTGTCCAGTCAGTGCACGCATTTGTCAGAAATCGTGCAGCGCAACTCAAAAACCGTAATAATCTCTAACTACCATTATTTCTTTTAGGACGAATTCAATGATCGCCGATGTCGTCCCATAAGTTACGTGAACCCAAATAAAACTTGGTGCAAGAATGGATTTCTAGTTGATCCTCCGCCAAAATTGAAGGTGATATCCAGTAAAGAAAATTTTGGTGAAATGAGTAAACGTGGGTTCAAAGTCCAATTCAAGCCAGAGTTGATCAAAATAAAGGCACGTCCAGGGATTAAAATTCCATTCAACACGTTCTTCAAACCAGCCGAAGATTTTCCTTTAGATGTGTATTATCTTATGGACATTTCTTTTACAATGAAATCAAAGATGGATGACTTGAAAGCTCAAGCATTAGAAATATATAAGGACTTGTCAGTTTACACGAATAACGTTCGACTGGGCATCGGAAGTTTTATCGAAAAACCTGGCTTCCCGTACTTTGATCCTAATAAGTAAGTTATTTAATTGTGTTGTGTTGTGTTTGTATGTGTATTATCCAAGATCTAATTAAAATAACCCAAACTCTTTATTTTAATTATGCACAACTTTTACGACTTACTCCATACATTTTGTCAAAAAGATTGTTTTTCATGTTATTGACCAAAACTACGTTCATTTCTAGGCACACCAGTCTTGCTTTTAGAAATGACGTTCCGTTAACGAACGATATGACACTATTCAGATCGATGATTGCCAACATTGAGTTCGGATCTAATTTCGATGATCCGGTAGCTGGATTAGATGCTCTGATGCAAGCCATGACATGCATAGATGAAGTAGGATGGAGACCTGGTGCGAGGCGCATCATAATACTATGTACGGATTCAACGTATCACAGTGTAGGAGACGGGAAAATTGTAGGCGCCATCAAAACACGATATGCGCTGCCACTTGAAAAATAACATATACTCTGAAGCCTTGACGTATCGTCCGTCCATAAGCCAGATCAATCAAGTGGCAACAAATGGCAGCTTTAGCATAATATTTGCCATTGCTGAAAATCATCAAACTCGTGTAAGTCCCTACATAAATTTTAATAATCATTATTCCACCGTTCGATCACGGTGGCCAATTTCAATATTGTGTAGTGTACAAGTGTGAGCGTCAGAGTGCGCAAGTACTCTGATGTAAATTGATAATATTTAAATTGATGATGAAGTTTAGGCTAGCCAGCTAATTTTCGATCGATACATGCCTAACGCTTGTTTACATTAAAATTCAGAAGACCCCTGTAAAGGAATACCAGGAATTAGCCAACCAGATAGCTGGAGCCAAGTATGCAAAATTGGAAGGCAGCGAAAGTGTCATTAAGATTATCAAAGAAGCTTATGAGGTGAGAAAAATAAACATAACAGACCTATACGTATAGGTAAAGTAAACCAACTAGGCATGTCTTGCGTATTTTATAATTTAACTCTCTTTCTAGGAACTTATAAGCACTGTAAAGTTGGAATTTCAAGCGCCATCTTTTGTAGAGGTAAATATAGACCAGGACTGCGAGTCAGAACACAAGAGAAATTGTGAAAGTCCTCACAAGCAGATAGTCAGTATACCAGGGACTCTGAAAGTTACATCATGCCCCCCTAATGATGCTAGAAAGCTAACGCATACCGTCACGATCAAACCTGTGGGCCTAGCTGATAAACTCATCATAGAATTGGATGTAGACTGTGAATGCGATTGTGAGAAGCAAACAGGTGTACCAACTGCCGGTAAATGCAACGGTTTGGGTTATTTGCAATGTGGTATTTGCAAATGTGATCCGGGAAGGTAAAACACTATTTCTAAAAACTCATTTAAGTAACAGCTATTTATAAGATTATAAAATAATTAAAATACCTACCATATTATTACTTAACATATTATTATTTGTTATTTACCAAAAATAAAGATGGGACCTTTTTTTTAAATTAAGGTATGGCTCCGACTGTCAATGCGACGGCTCATCCACTGATCGGACGGATATGGAGAAATGTAAATTGACTCCAGACGATACAGAACTGTGCAGCGGTAGAGGAAAATGCAGGTAAATTAACAGATTTAATAATACAATAACGATCCACGGAAAGTGTTCTGTAATTATCTTGTTTGGACTTTCATGGTTGTACTGTATGTTTTTATTAATATTTTCTCCTCTTGGGGAGCAAATTCGGCCTCATACCTACATGAAAAAGTTCTTTTTAATATTGCAGTTTGAGATTACCTTGCCTTTAACGTTTTGTTCTTATTCAGATGTGGAAAATGCGAGAGTTGCCAAAAAGGGTTCTCGGGTGACCATTGTGAGTTTGATGATAACTCATGTACTAGAACTCTAGGTGACCTGGAAAATAAAATTCATGGTATGGAACTGGAGAGAAAGGAATTTTCCGACTACTTGTCTAAGATAGATGAAAGACTTGATTGGCTGGAACGAAGTTCTATTAAAACGTCGGTTGAAATCAGAAATGTGCCGAAAGTTCTCAAAGAAACCAAATTTTCCCTGTATGACACGGCTCTGAAGCTGTTTAAATCTCTTGGAAGTGTGATACCGAAATCTGATGTTCGCGATGTATACAGAGCTCCGAGCAAATCTACCGATAGCAAATCCACCATAATTATTGAATTTACAGACACTCTTACGAAGAGCAACTTTTTAGGTATCACCAAGGACTTTAACAACAAAAACCCTTCCAACCGGTTGAACACTAATCATCTGGGTATTGGTGGAGAAAGACACCCGATATACGTATCAGAACACCTCACGGCTAAAATGAAACCGTTTCATTTTAGCCATGAGACGTTGCCAAGTATGCCCATTACAAGCACTGCTGGATATCGAATGGCCAAGTTTACCTCCGCAAACGGGAGGGGCAGCCCTATATTCGGATCAAGTCAGAAGCGCAACTCCACGAGCTAAAACTTAAACAGGACAAAGAAGATAAATTACTAGTCTTTACCTGTATTCACCCCAGCCTTTACCTACTGAATCGCTGTTAATTTCTTATAAATACTATGACCGTTAAATCAAATTTGTAAACCCTGTGAAACACACTTAACAAACACCCTCATTCCTTGTTGCGCCTATCCACTCACAGTATTTTTACACATCATCATTGCCATCTCCAGCTCTAACATGGTGAGTTCTTGCCTTTTCTTTGCCTCTTCTCCATCAAATTGCTTCCTGATCTCCTTTTGTAAGATTATGGGTTTGTTCTGATTCCGTACGTGACTACTGCTCATGTAGTGGGTTGAAAATGTGGCGTCTACTCTTCCTTCTAAAACCCATATAATGGATGGTGAACTTCTGCGTAATATTGATGGCTCTTCGATGGTTGACTGCTTCCGTGTCTTCACCCCAGAAGATGTTTTGACCAAGCTAGGCAATCCTAATAACTTCTTGACAGTCATAAAATAAATGATAAATGATTTTATTTTGTAAGTAGGTTTGTACAAACACTTTTACACGTCAATCATATTTTAAAACTAGATGAGGTCGGCATTTCCTATCTGACTAGTCTGAGAAGAAAGGCCGAAACAAACTCAGACGTCACAGTCTCTTTTAAAGTCCAGACATAATCTTGGTCAGATCAGAATAGAAGAAGCTAGCATTACAAAATTCTTGGGTATCTCTATAGACTGCAAACTGACCTGGAAACCACATCTGGAAGAAGTTTGTAAACGATTAAGCAGATCAGCGTACCTTCTATTTCAACTGTCAAAAAAAGTAAGTACTGAAACACTCTTAACGGCTTATCATGGATTGGTAGCCTCGGTTTTGCGTTACGGTGTTGTTTTTTGGGGACAGTCAACAAACCGAGAACTTGTTTTTAAAATGCAAAAGAGATGTATACGGTCGATGTTTGGTTTAAGAAGGACTGACAGTTGCATGCCGTATTTTAAAAAATACAATATTTTAACTTTTCCTGCTTTGTTCATCTTGGAAACTTCTTTGTTTGTAAAAAATAATCCCCATTTATTTAAAAAATGGCCACAGTCAAGAAATTACCCATACGTGCTCAATATATGAACACATTATGCCATGTAAAATGTAAAACTGCACTGATGAAGAAAAGTTTCTTTGGTATTGCTCCCCAAGTTTTTAATAAACTTCCTGATGCAATTAAATGTATGCCATTACAGAAATTCAGAAACACTACAGAAGCTGCTACTTGAAAACTGCTATAACACATTAGACCAGTTTCTGAATGATAAATTTAATTAATCATAATTTTGGAATTATTATTATATCATTATTTAATTTTATTTTATTATAATGCAATTGTAATTTTTGATAATTTTAATCTGTGCTGACATTGTATTTTTTTTTTGACATTTAGACTATTTTAATTTAATTAATTTTGACGACTAATATTGCTGACATTGTTTTATCCTTCTGTAGTATTTTATTAAACTTTTGAAAATTCTTATTTGTTGACATTGTGAGTTTAAGAGATTTTTTTTTTCAGAATTAATTTAATTTTGATCATAGCATCACTATTTTGTATGCCTGTCGGCGGAACATAGGTTGGACCAAACACTATAATATATATACCTACATAAGATCACTGTACCCTGTGTTCACAAAAATAAATGAATTTTTGAAATTTGAATTTTGAATCATATGAAGACCATGTAGGTTGATGTCTGAGATGGTCTTTTGAGGAAAGAACCACACAGATTGAGAGGACCTGTCCAGTCAGTGCACGCATATGTCAGAAATCGTGCAAAAAAATAAAAACATTCAATGTGTAAAAATTTGAAGCAGCTGAATCCCAAGCCTTTTTGTCCTCGAAAGGCTTTCTGGCACAACTTACGTTTAAGGCATGATTTGAATTTATTGAGGCTTAGATCTTGAACGAGGCTTGGAACTTTATTGTAGAAGCGTATACATTGGCATCTGAACGAGCCACCTATTTTCTTGAGCCTTGTTGTAGGTACAACAAATTTGTGTTTGTTCCTAGTATTTATATCATGGATATCACTGTATTTTTTCAACAATTTTATATTTTTATGGGCATATAAAAGATTTTCATAAATATACTGAGAAGGCACAGTCATAACATTAATTTCTTTAATTTTGTCTCTGAGCGAGTGTCTCGGACTTAATTTATAAATTGAACGAACAGCTCGCTTCTGCAAAACAAAGATAGTCTGAATATCAACGGCATTTCCCCACAATAGAATACCGTACGACATTACACTATGAAAATAGCTGAAGTACACTAAACGGGCTGTCTCTATATCAGTTAAATTACGAATTTTTCTAACAGCGTATGCTGCGGAACTTAGCTTTTTTGACAATTTGTCTATATGTGGACCCCACTGAAGCTTAGCATCCAAAGTTATGCCCAAGAATACTGTGCTGTCTTCAGGATTCAATTCTTCGCCCTTTATCAACACATTAGTTTTCACCTGTCTAACGTGAGGTAACGTAAACTTAATGCATTTGGTTTTTTTCTCGTTTAGAAGTAAATTATTAACATTGAACCAGTGGACTACTTTAGAGATCGCGCTATTTACATCGTCAGTAACCTGTTGCTGACATTTAAGTTTAAATAAAAGTAAAGTGTCAACTGCAAACAACACTATATCATGATTATCCTTTATGAGGTACGGCAAGTCATTAATATAAATAAGAAACAAGAAAGGACCAAGAATTGAGCCCTGTGGGACTCCCATTGTTACTAAAGATCCGGGAGATCTTTTTCCATTAACATCAACCCTCTGAATCCTCTTACTCAAGTATGAAGTAAGAAGATCCAGAGCAGCGTTCCGGATCCCGTAGTGGCGGAGTTTCCTGATTAAAGTTTCGTGAAGAACGCAATCGAATGCCTTGGACAAATCACTAAAGATGCCCAAGGCATCGCATTTGTCTTCCCATGCATTATAAATATGTTCTATAAGTTCAACAGTTGGCGTCAGGCGTCAGTAGTTGAACGAGCCCTTGTAAAATCGAACTGTTTGCTATGTAATAATTTGTGTTTATTAAAAAAAAATTGCATTTGTTCTAAAATTAATTTCTCAAAAATTTTACTAAAGGTAGGTAGTACAGAAATAGGTCTATAATTTGTAGGGTCTGATATACTCCCCGATTTAAACAGAGGCATTATTTTACTATTTTTCATGAGGTCAGGAAACTCCCCACCTTCAATACAACTATTAAAGATAAGCACTAGAGTAGGTGCTACAATGTCAATAACAGACTTAGCAAATTCTACAGAATTACCCCACAGAGCTGCAATCTTTTTTAAAAGCTTTTATTTAAGCAAGCAAGTTAAATTTGACCCACTTCCCGGTATCCGACTGAGCTGAAATTTTACATACTGGTCCAGTCCCGATGACAATGCATGTTTATGACAAGCATGACGTGATGCTGCTGCCAGGATTGGCTCCAGACGAGGGAACTCCTCAACGGTTAACAGCAGGGACATGAAATTTTGCACACCCATTGGGATGACAGTTAGCGGGTCCACCATGAAATTGACGCCACCTTCAGGGTTGGCTCCAAACCAGAGAATTCCTCAACGGTCGGCGGTAGGGACTTGAAATTTTGCATTCCCGTTCGGATATGATAGACGGTTGGTGGGTCCACCATGAAAATTGTGCCATAACCAATACTACCCATAGTACGCCCACATTAATTAAAATATGCCTGATGCTAATGAGAGACAGACATACCTTCTCTGACATATAATAGACAAGAATTAATTTTATTGTTTACATGAGGTCCTGGGTTCAATTCCTTGGTTGGGTACAGTGCTGTTAGATTTTTCCATCAGAAATTTCTCAGAAGCAACCTGGAGTCTGGATTTATGCCTGGTTGGTGGTAGGAGGCTCACCCCCTATGACATGGGACTTACACATAACTGGCGAAATGGGTTATAAGTAATAATAATAATAATAATAATATCCCTGGACATTTCACACAGCGCCATCTAGTCCCAAGCTAAGCAACCTAATGCTTGTGTTATGGTAACAAGATGGCTGATACACTACTTATATACATATTTTTTTTTTTGTAAATACATACATATTATAGATAGAAAAACACCCAGACTCGGAACAAATACATGTAGGTCATACAAATATTTGTAAGTACTACATGAAGGTACGCCTCTGCCTAATCCTTCGGGGACTAAAGATTACGTAGCGTGGAAAGAGCGAGCGGAGCGAGCTCGAAAATTTTAACAACCCGCCTCGGTTTGGTTTTCTACTTTCAAGTAGTTTCAACAACTACGAGAATGTAGAATGCAAGAGCAAGCGAAGCGAGCTCGAAAATTTTGCACACTCTCGGATAGGTTCGATTTTCTTTTGATCATTCCAAAAGGAGTAGAAATTACTTGCTTTGTCAACTTATGAGTTATGAAGAAAAGCTAAAGAATCAACAGGATGTGAGCGAGCAAAGCGAGCCTGAAAATTTTTGCACCCCTCTTTGAAATAGGTTCGGTTTTCTTTTGACCATTATACAGAAAGAGAACTTACTTTATCGAAGTTTGACGAAAAGCTTGAACTCGTTTTACAGCAGTTTAGGTTTTGGAATCAGGCCTTAACCTAAGCCTTTCGAACCTTACGTACAAGTGGAGTGCACAGTTGCTTCGCTCGCTCTTGCATCCTATATTCTATATTTTATAACAGGCTTATTAAAATAAAAACTTTTTAGGCGCGTTAAAAAACCCACTGTCATTTCATAGTTAAAGTTTTCACTTCTGCCGGCGGTCCCCATGTCTGCTATGTTCTTAATGATTTTGTAAATGCCCATCGGGGTCTCTGTGGCTCAAGTACAGTTTTAAGTTAGTAAGACAAGTAAATCATTCACTCTCGATAGCTTGAATGATTTTGGGGGGTCATGACCCCCACGACCCTCCCCTGACCGCGCCTGAATCACACAACATAACGTCACGCTTGTACGCTCTAAAGGGGTACGCAGATGTGTTCGACTGTTCAGTATACCACGGTACACCCTCATTTCTGTCAAAGTTGTTATTGGGGTACCTCTGAATGCCTCTGATCTTGTAAGTATATACGAATTTGTGTGGGGTAGGTAGACTAAAAAGTGAAAAATAAAAACTTTTTTGAAAAAAAAAACAACCGACTTCCAAAAACGACACTACAAAGTGAAAAATAACTTTAATTTCGGAAGTCGGTGGCAAACAACGAAAATGCGAACCCAACGGAACCGACTTCCGAAATTAAAGTTATTTTTCACTTTGTAGTGTCGTTTTTGGAAGTCAGTTGTTTTTTTTTTTTCAAAAAAGATTTTTCAGCTGTGAGCTCAGATTTTTGCATTAATTTATAAGTATAGATACTCGCATATTTATTATTATTTATTTATTACTTAAAATCTCCCTTACAACTATTATTACAGGTTTATGTCTTTACTTAGTCAATGCGACAGTGAACCATCGCCGTGTGTTACTATAAACCTGCGGGTTTTGTCGTTATACGTCGTTAGCAACGATACAACGAACGATACAGTTTGACATTTCTGAAACATAATCCCCCTTATTCATAGACGTTGCTTAACGTTAAGTAGTGATAAGCGACTGTTTAACCATACATTTTTGACTTTTGAACGTCACTTAACTTTAATAATCGTTTCTAAATAAACCCCAATTTGTTGAATACTGTAGGTACAAGTACAAAGAAATTGAAATAAATGGAAAATTAAGTCGCTTTATATAAACTTCTGGTATGTAAAGCGATAAAGCAGTATTTTACATGGAGAGCCATGTAAAATACTGGTTTATCGCTCGATGTAAAATACCAGTATTTGGCTGACATGACACTGATGAAATGCAGTTCGAAGTTGGGTTTTAACAATTTATTGCTAAAGTCATGTGAATAGGCGTTTGATATAAAATAATAATAATTTATTATGTAGTTCATTGTAACAAAATAAATTTACAAAAATAATAATAGTGTATGCTTACTGTAAATAGAGTATAAAATATAGTTATTTGGACAGTGGTCCACAAACTAGGCAGTACCTGTGTCTTGGGGGCCTGAGTTGCGTTATCTTAAATTTTATTTCAGGGTGTTTAAAAATGGACAGAATACTTAATTAAATAACGGTAGTGAACTATCAAGATAAAAAATAAATCATGAATAAAAAAAAATGTAAATAAAAGGGAAGATCTAATGAAAAGATATCATAAAATTAGATTGTACTGTCCAGTTAGCTATAGATTTACGGCCGAACCCAATAACTTATCTATCACCAGTTTTGGCATACTGAAGGTAAAAAAACTTATCTATCTTTGGTTTTAACGTCCCAATAATCTAGGAATTCTACCGACCCACGCTATTTATTGATGGCAGGGTATACCGCTAATAGCTATTTGTATGAAAAAGCCAAAATATGGGCCCCTATAACATATAGGCTTTTGGCCGAATTGCAGGGATTGCTTTAAAAAAAAAAACATATAATAAATAATCATTTAAATCATGTCCAATTCAAGCGAAAGTATGTACGTTATGCGAAAGTGATTTTGAAATCGTAACAGATACCCGATTGGAAAAATGATTTTGAGATGAAAACTTCTAAATCTTCAAATTAATTGCCGTATTTGATCAAAATAATATGAGCAAATTAAGTTGTTAAGAACTTACATATAGATTTCGTTCAAATAAAACAGCAGTGTTTCTCACTGAAATAAAACCTCATTTAAAAGTAACCTCACCCGTTTGGTGTTTCTTATGTCAAACTGTCAATTACGTTTCATTCCTCCTCTCCAGCGTTAACAATTAGTACAACAAAATGCAGTAAATCTTGTATAATGTATGTAATGTCTTATATTATATAATGTGTAACTGAATTAATGCACATTATGAAAGTAGTTTGTTCAGAATCGTTTACTGAATCGATTTTTGTCATTTTTAATATGGGTAATCTTTTTCCCAAAAGTAATTAAGACTACGTTAATTACGAGTGTACGGTCACACTCCCGCTGAAGAATAAAATCAAACTAAAAAGCACGAAGTACCTACCACGCTAGACCCTTATACGCATGCGACTATGTGAGTGCGTAGATTTTTAATGTGACCACAATTTTTTCCCACAATCAGTATAGGTAACTAATTTAATAAATAAGCAATGTTTTATACATAATAGTAAAAATTCAGTGCATGTATTATGATTAAAACATAATATTCTAATTGGGGTGTTTGGTGGTGTGCGTTAATTCCGGGACATGTTGTATATATATATGTATAAGACATGACATACATTACTATCTTGTATATACTTACTTACAGACTTTTAATTTTATATAAATTATAACTTAATCCATTTAAGAATTTATAGAAGTTTTTTATAAAAATTCTGTAACGGAACGCACGGAAGGAGAAAATTATAAAACTTTATAGAACCATATCTATTGTTGTCGCTAGACAAGCCTTTATTGATGATTGTCAGACAGATATGATTATACTGGTTATCATAAGTAGCTATCTGTCTTTAACTGAAAATAGGTTATTGGGTTCGGCCGTTAAACAATAAGAAAGACAAAATACTTGGGGCTAATCACTAAGTGCTAACACAGTTCGAACAAAGCTTAAAATACACTTTTAACGGATCCCTCTTGAAACGCGGGGTTATTAACCGTAGTGGTGGGTGTTTTGTACAGCGGGTTGTGGCTAGGCCCTAAAGTATCCTCTTGGCTCTGCTGTGTGAACTTGAGGTACTCGTGGCGATCCCGAGCGTCAGTCAGCAGCTTCCAGGCGATCAGTGTGCCGGCACCGACCACAAGGAGTGTCAAGAGAAATATGCCGCCGAATACTGGAAAAATGTAATATTTTTTTATCTTTTTTAATTAAGCTTAAATAATAAAAACAAGGGAATACGCACGGCCTCCGGCGGAATTGTGTCTGGAAGATGGGCTGGTCAGACTGGCCGAGGCGTGGCAAAAACGTAAAAATTTTAAAAGCGTCAGTTGTCCACAAAGAATCAACTGATGTCAAAGCAAGTTTATTGGTGAATTTGGTCAGATTGGAGGGGTATGACGTGTATACCACTTTCAAATTCAACAAAGACGAGAACAAAGAATGCTTCGATACGCTAGTGCTAAAATACAATGAACATTTCGGAACCAAAAAGAACACTACGTCGGCTTGATTCAAGTTTTTCACGTCCTATGTAACAGTGGCGAGGCTTTTGCTATTAAATAAACCCAATATAATTTTGTCGTACTTGGGAACTCAGAAAACTACTTTCAGCAGTCACGCTTGCGTCTGCTAGAAGGAAATGGAAGTTTCGGTACTACACTGAAACTACCTGAGTATACTCACAGATATAACTTGGAGCACAATCCTTTTCTTTCGCCACTACCAACTCCACACTATAATGAGTGTCGTTGTATCGGTAAACAAAGCTCGTCTGGCAGCCGATTTCCACCTTCACGTTACTGCACAAATTCCATAAACTACTATTCCTGTGCTCCTCCGTTAAGGACTCTACTACTTTTACCATCATATGTTCATTGCAGGAGCTGCAGTCCTCATTTCCAGTTCGTTGACATTTAGCGCAGCTTTTCAGCTTTCCGCATTGCCTTTCGTGGCAGTCCGTGCAGGGGCTTATTTGGCATTTATTGGTCTGGCTGTTTCGGGCATCCCATTCAGCAATTGGATCGCATTGGCATACACCGCACACGCATTGTCCACGGTCATTACAAAGCTGTAAGATTATTCTTAAGTGAATATAGAAGTCAGAGTGATACCTACATATTTACCAGCGTATGCACAGGGAAGTTTATTTGATTATTTAACATGAAGCCAACGTTATGCAATACATTGGAGCATTATAACGTTTTAGCGCCCAAACAGTGTTTGGATGGTTCAAGTTCTGATCATCATCTGCCTAGCCTTTTCCTAACTATGTTGGGGTCGTTTTCCAGTCTAACCGGATGCAGCTGAATTTTACATGGAGAGACTGCCTATCAGACCTCCACAACCTAGTTACCTACTGGGTAATATGACTTTCGGGCTTCTGCCAACCCGTAATGACAGTCAAAGATCCACGAAAGACAGCTGGGACCAACGGCTTAACGTTCTCGGTTCTCGGTATGTAAAGATGGTCATCGATCCACAGACCAACCGCGGCAAGCGAAGCTTTACCTGATCGATCGACCTGTGCGGCTGTTATTATTTAGCCACAAGTTCTAATATTACTTCCAGATAATGCATTCATCGGGTAACCAAATTATATGGATCTAACTAAGAGTAGGATCTCATACTCACACTGGTGCTCTTGTCTACTTTACAACCCTTGTCTTGTTTGTAACAGTCGCAGGCGTCACCGGACCAATCAGCGGAACATTTGCATTTTTCACCACAATCACATTCACCGTTCCTTGGGCCACCGCATACGCTCTCAGGTGAACTCCATGTACTACGGGGACAGCTGTCCATGTTGCACTGGCAAAATTTACCGTTGTACCTAAGAAGTAAGGGCCGATTTGATAAGGAATTCAGAACTTCATAGAAATTTCAGTCTCACAGCAAAAGATAAGAAAAGAATATTCTTCTGATTTAGGTGTTTAGTTCCGGTCTGATAAAGAGGCAGTCCACCTTTGCCTCACTACAGAGTTAAGGTGATAGTATAGTATATAGTACGGTTGTAAAAAACTTTTTAACAAAAAATTGAACCGCCGAAAAAACTAAAAAACAAAAAATAATAAACCTTTTTTATTTAACCTTAATAAGGTAAGTTCTTAAACTAATGTAAGTATACCTAAGTACCTAATTTTGAATCGGCGCCAAACAATCAATAAACAAAGTTCACTAAATTGCCTTAAATTTAAACGGCGCGCAGCGCCGACTCAAAATTATTTAGGTATACTTACATTAGTTTAAGAACTTAGCTTATTATGGTTAAATAAAAAAGGTTTATTATTTTTTGCTTTTCAGTTTTTTCGGCGGTTCAATGTTTTGTTAAAAAGTTTTTTATTTTATAGTTTTTTGTGGCTATACCTAATCTACTAATTGTTTGCCAAAGGGCAGGAGGCATATGTGGCACTGAATAGAGTAATAATACACCACTCAGCATTAAAATCTGTGAGTGAATAATAAATCACCCCTATTTTCCCAACCTTAGGGTTGGATTTTCTTTTTCAAATTTATATGGGACCAACTTTGGGGTATACCCTTTCCAATAAAAAAAGAATTATCAAAATCGGACTACTCTGTAAAAAGTTATGCTTGGTCATACATTCAAAAAAAATATACGTGTCGAATTGAGAACCTCCTCCGTTTTTTTTCGTCGGTTGAAAATACCCTTAACGAAGCCGAGAGGGTCACTTGTTCTTACCGTTATTATAATCTCCCGTTAATTTTGCCATACCTTCGGGAACTTTCTGGTTAGGAAGATATTGAAGGTCGAAGTTCCAACTGTTTTACGAATACAAGCATGAAATAAGTACAGGGTGGGCAACTTAGAGGTATACAACATCTTCTTGCCGCCATTTTGTTTTGGCGGCAAATTTGTTATGGAGCGTTTTACGACTGAACAAAGTGTTTTAATTATTAAAATATTGTACTCAACCTAATCATGTATTGCGGAAACTCTAAGAAAATTGCGGCCAATTTTTGGTAGATATCATTTACCTTCATAACTCGTTTAGTGATTAAATTTGAGCAGCATGGCATTGTAACAGACAAAGTAGTTTTCTTACATCAACTGAATCAGTTGGGCTCAGGAAACATGTGGTTCCAACAAGACGGGGCCACATATAATACGACAACAACGAGACATTGAAAAGAACGTTTCCGGGTCGATTAATTTCGAGAAACGGTGACATTGATTGGCCCCAAGATCCCCGGATTTGACAGCTCCTGATTTTTTTTTTTTGTGGGCCGATTAAAGGGGCGTGTCTATGCTAACAGGCCAATGAACCTTCAAGAATTAAAACAAAATATCTGAAACACAGCCACTGAAATAACGCAGGAAATGTGTGAAAATGTCATGAAAAACGCAGTGAAAAGAATTCACACCTGCCATGCTGCTAGAGGTGGACATTTGTCTGAGATTATTTTCCATACTGAATTGCCGGCCCTTAATACTATATTTAAATAAAAATAATTAATATTTTTTATATTTCATAGAATACATTTTTTTAAATAAAGTGCCTCTTATTTGCCCACCCTGTATTAAAACTTAACTTTACCCCCACCCCCACGACCCCTGTGCCGTTGCATGCACACAGAAGCACAATATTTACATTGTGCACTACCATAAAATGCTAAATTACTTAGTTTGATGTACAGACGCCAGCATATCAAGCTACTACAATCTGTCAAATTTCTTTAATAGATTTTCAACTTTATCGCTAAAGCATTAAGGTTCAAAGTTGATTGGAAAAATTTTACAGTTTCGGGTAGCTTGACCTGCTGGCGTTTGTACAGAATGCGTAGATGACGGCTTCGTGATCGGTCTTTTAACACCCTCCAATGATTATGTAACGTTTTTGGTTTGGATTAGTCAAAAGTACTCATGGACGATAGACGTGCATGAGTACTTCTGTAGTTCTTCTAGTAAAATGTTCTTACCTCTCTCTACATTGACAAGTGCCACAAATACAGGATCCATGTCCGCTGCAAACGTCGGTACTGCCTTTAGCTATGCAAGTTGAGTTATCTTTATAACCGTTCTTCTCGCTTTTGACGCAACCGCATTTTTCACCGTACCTACGGAAAAGGATTATTATTGCTTGGTTCCATGTTCAAGAGATATGTTTTTGCCAATGATATTTTTTTTTCTTGGAAATAAATTACATCAAAGCAGAATAAAATACGCACCGATTCTCACTGCAGCTACATATTCCACACAACCTCTTGTCTCCGTAACAAAATGTAGAACTGATCTCGACGTCGCGTTCGCAATCACAATTTATAATAGGATCAATGTCAAGCGTAAGCTTCTCCCTGATGCCTTCCACTATTATATCTATAACAGCGTGTGTTGTAGAATCATATTGTACCGTCCCTGTGAATTGTAGTTCCTTACCATTTTCTACGTCGCAAGTACGGTCATTGTTGTCGGTGGTGCAGTCAGGGTTAAAGGAAATTTTTAAATGTTTTTTACTTCCTGACCTTACCTTTGCTATCAGTTTGATTTTCTTGGAAATGTTCTGTAATGAAGATCGGTATTAAACGGATTATGATTTCCACAGAATTTAATCAAACATTTTCAAAGGGGTACATTCATATGAAATTGACATGTCATGGCGTTTCACTCACCTCATAAATATCTTTTAGGATAGTCACTATCGCATCGTTCTTCATTTCTATATTTCGGAAAAATTTCGCAACGTGAGAACCGCTCACGACTTTTTTGAGTTCATCGTAGATCGAAGAAACTCGGGAGTCTACTAGGAAGATAATTATAATGTCGCGTTCAGAAGCTAGCTTGTTTATCATGGCGACTGATGGGTAGTCCATTTCTAGTTCTTTGGTATAGGTGGCATTTTCAGTATAGCATTGACCATCGTATGGTTCAAATAAACCTGCAGATTTTCCATCACCGGCAGCATGGTACGGCCCATCAGTTAAGAACACTACTATTTTTCTGGACTCGTTTCTCCATCCTATAATATCTTTGCAAACCAAAACTTGGGCAAGAGCGTCCAAGCCTCCTTCCTGCGCATCACGACTGACTCCACTGGGCGATTTTGATACCTCATCTTTAAATTGCTGCAAGTCTTCAACTAATTTCAAACGGTGTCTGAATGAGTAGGTTAATTCGGGGTCATCAGTACTAAAAGAGAAAAATGTAAAAGTATGAGTAAAACACCAAAGCAAAAAATAATATTTAGAAAACTTTTCTGCTCACTTGCTCATGATTGGCAACATGCGTTTGTCTATAAATGTACCGAATCCTAAATGAACGTTATCAGTCATTTTATGAATTGCCGAATAAATTTTCTGTGCTTGTTCGGCAGTCATGTTTTTTATATTTTCCATGGTTTTAGATGCGTCTAGAAGAAAATATAAATCTACTGGATAATTTCGAGCACCCTTGAAAGAAAAGTTAAAAGATTCCGGCATTCCTTGCCGTAATTTTAACTTGTATCGTTGTGGCTTTATTTGAATGATGTGCTCTGAAATGGTGCTAAAATCTTCGTTTTCCGATGGGAGGCGTACATTTTGTGGGTTCTGTAGAGATTTTGGACACCAGCTGTCTTCAACAGATCTCTGGGGCATGCATCTTGCCGTACCATTGAAGTCGTTCTGAAAATATAATGAAATTCCTTAGTAATTTAAAACACACTCTGTGGTTTTCGTAACAAGGATAATTTAGCTGCTTTATAAATTTTCTGGTACATTTCCTGTAACCATAATTTGCTATTATGAACATTTCTGGCACTTGCCCTCCAGAAACCATAAGTTCTTTCATTTCTACCTTGTACGAGTCTGTTGCATACTGACTTTCCAATGACCAGCAGTCAGCGTTATTGACATAATCATTAGATACGCTTGGTTGTCCAGTGAGGATACTGCTGCATATCCTCTTTGCTTAACCTTTTTACTTTGTTCGTCTCTCAGCCTTCGTATCCATGGGCGATTTATTTTCGCTCGCTGGATTTTCAACGAACTGCTCAGCGCAGAGTTTCAAATCCAACGGTGTGTTTTTTTTAACGCACTGCGATGCGCCCTGTTGGATTCTCAATGTTCGCCTCCATGCCGAAAGTTGAAAATCCAGAGCGCCATAAAAATCGTCACGTTTAAAAATTGCCCGTGCGTACAAGTAATAATCGTTAGATCTAGCTACAGGTAAAAGGCAAAAGGAAATACTGTTTGCCTTAATTATAGATTCGTTACGAAAAAAGAAGCGTTTACCTCGGCACACCACACACAAATACTGGGATCGCTGATGCATTCCTGACACGTAATCTTTTCCTGACAAGAGTCTGACGTGGAAATCAATTGATACTGCAAACTGAGGCTCACACAAAATATTATGCATTTAGCTAACATGGTGCTGAAACGACCGCGCTGTACAAAAATATACATGACATGCTGAATAACTCGGAATAACTACACATCATGAGGATAATTTAAAGTTTTCTAAAGGCGTAAACACACTATATGTTCTGTTAGATTTATAAGAGAGAGGTTTAATATATTACATTACATTATTATAAAAAATCTTGATTAGATACGTTATGTACAGACGCCAGCTACTACAATCTGTCAAATTTCTTTAATAGATTTTCAACTTTATCGTTAAAGCATTACGGTTCAAGTTTGATTGGGAAAATTTGACAGTTTCGGGTAGCTTGACCTGCTGGCGTCTGTACATAGGTACTGAAAAAAGCGGCCATGTGCGAGTCGGGCTTGCATACGAAATGTGTTTTGTTTTTTTTTTCAAAATGGCGGCCTCGCATTTTACCTATATAAATTGATAGCTGACATCAATGCAAACGGTAAATATAATAGGACTAAACCTAAAGCGTGCCATTTTCGAGATATTACGTATTACGTTCAAAGTTGATCACGTGACATTTCTTATTTTTACGAACTTATGTACAGACGCCAGCACATCAAGCTACTACAATCTGTCAAATTTCTTTAATAGATTTTCAACTTTATCGCTAAAACATTAAGGTTCAAGGTTTAAGGTTGATTGGGAAAATTTGACAGTTTCGGGTAGCTTAATCTGCTGGCGTCTGTAGGTACATCTTGTTGCTTAGATGTTTGAAATAATCATTCTAACAGTATAAAGTAATCAAACATTTATGCACCAAGATGTAAGCAAGTGTTACTTAGAGAGAAATGTTTGCCCCCCCCCCCTTGAGAGAAAACCTAGATCCGCGCTTGATCCAAAGTACATATTCAAACTACATAGGTAGGTATTATATTGTGTTACAATAGTATGGACATATTAACGATGCAATAACCAAAACAACAATTTCCAAAAGTTTTTCAGACTTTATGTCTACATTTTCAGGCCTAGTTTAATGTAATTTTTGCAATAAATTATTATACGCTGAGCAGATATTTGTTCACAAGAGCGTTGTTTTTTTTTGTTTTTATACATCTCATCTCTCTATGACCTTGAGATGTCGTGACTACTTAACCGGACTATCCTGTGGTTGCCTTAAGTACTCAAAGCCTCCAGCCAGGGGTGTAAATGGCGCCCCCTGTGGGGTACGAACCTCGGCTTAGGGCGTCGCTGGAAAGAGGACAGCAAGATGGGACAGACTGGATCAGAATTTTTATTATTTAAGCTTGATGAGGTCGGCGTTTCCTAAGACTATCTCTGAGAAGAAAGGCCGAAACAAACTCAGAGGTCACAGTCGGGGATTTAAAGCTACCGGCTCAGCAACGGCGCGGGCTGGCACTTCATCGAGCAAGGGTCGGGGGGACAGACCATGGTACGGAGCGAGAGTGTATGGAAGGCCGTCACCTCCTTCTGCGAAGCAGTAATGCTCGCAAAGGAGGAGGCGGAGCGCGTGAGGGAGAGGCAATCACTGCGCCCTCACGCCCCTAGTCCCCTAGTCCCTAGTCGCCGCA
Source organism: Apamea anceps (assembly GCA_951799955.1). Taxonomy (NCBI): domain Eukaryota; kingdom Metazoa; phylum Arthropoda; class Insecta; order Lepidoptera; family Noctuidae; genus Apamea; species Apamea anceps. The sequence goes on along the minus strand of OX637505.1, from coordinate 6,576,363 downwards.
GGAGACGCCCTGGACGGGAATCAACAGCCGACTCCCAGCCACCGTAGGCGCGGGCCTGCGGGCGGCGAGCAATGGGCAGCTCGCCGCCCGGTAAGGACCAGGCCCGGGTCGACGGCGCGTTGTGGTCCACGCGCGCCTCAAAGAGATGTCAGCTCGAATTGACGGGGTCCGCTAGGGCCGATGCCTGCCAGGGCCGCGGGTAGTTCGATAGAGATACCTTGGCCCCTGGCACAGGCAACTAAAGAAACACGGGTGGGTTTTAGTCAGTAAAAGTCTGACACGCCCTTCGAGCCAGCGCGGGAGAGGTCATTTGATGATTTCCCACCCAAAAAAAAAAGGGGCAGGGGGAAGTTCACAAGAGCTGAGTAGTGGAACTACTTTTACGGATTTCAAAGAGTTTTTTAAGAAACTACAGACGACTCCTTTTGCTTCGTTTACGCTCATACATATGAAGGCCAGTTTCCGTAATTAAAAATGTTCAATATCTAGTCGCAATCTCATCTCAGCGACAATCATTGTCAAAAACTTGCTAAAAATGCAGGGAAATTAGAGGTATTTTTGACAGATTGAGAAATTACGAGAATTGCCCCTCACGTCATACACGCACGCCGGAAGTTACCCTACCCCCATGAGAAGACGGCGTGACTTTATGACATGTATGTATGATTATTTTTCACTTGAGAACCCAAAATGGATCCCCATAGTACTACAGCATGATATAAAGCGTAGGTACAGACGCCAGCAGGTCAAGCTACACGAAACTGTCAAAATTTTCCAATCAACCTTAAACCTTAATGATTCAGCGATAAAGTTGAAAATCTATTAAAGAAATTTAACAGATTGTAGTAGCTTGATGTGCTGGCGTCTGTACCTAACCCACGAATTTCTATTTTGTAAAAAACTCGAAATTAGGTCGCATAGGTACCTACAGACTACTTTACAATGGTCCATTGTATACTATGCCTTATCTAGGAGTTTCCTCTTTTGCGGTTCGTTTTCCCGTTCTTCCATCAACAGTAACTGATACGAGCAGTAGTAGGTGTCATTACCGATTTAACCGTATTATAATTATTAATAATGATGAATAATAGTTATTAGTTTGCTCCAAATCTCTCGTGGTATCGTGTGCTCTCGGTCCATAGTTGGACCAAGCTCTGCTATGAAGCACACTATAACAATGGTGAACTATTTAGTTCCCATAATATTCATTACCTGCTTCAATTATGTGAGATGTGAATCGGATAACTGCAATTTCGGTACTTGCGGCGAATGCATTAGTTATGAGCCTGAAAGATGCGTTTGGTGTTCTCAAGTGAGTATTCATATTCATTACACTCTTTGTTCTATTATAATATTCCACAATAGACAATTCAATCTTGGTCAGATCATATGAAGACCATGTAGATCGATGTCTGAGATGGTCTTTTGAGGAAAGAACCACACAGATTGAGAGGACCTGTCCAGTCAGTGCACGCATTTGTCAGAAATCGTGCAGCGCAACTCAAAAACCGTAATAATCTCTAACTACAATTATTTCTTTTAGGACGAATTCAATGATCGCCGATGTCGTCCCATAAGTTACGTGAACCCAAATAAAACTTGGTGCAAGAATGGATTTCTAGTTGATCCTCCGCCAAAATCGGAGGTGATATCCAGTAAAGAAAATTTTGGTGAAATGAGGAAAGGTGGTTTCAAAGTCCAATTTAAGCCAGAGCTGATCAAAATAAAGGCACGACCAGGGATTAAAATTCCATTCAACACGTCCTTCAAACCAGCCGAAGATTTTCCTTTAGATGTGTATTATCTTATGGACATTTCTTTTACAATGAAATCAAAGATGGATGACTTGAAAGCTCAAGCATTAAAAATACATGGGGACTTGTCAAATTACACGAATAACGTTCAACTGGGAATCGGAAGTTTTATCGAAAAACCTGGCTTTCCGTACTTTGATCCTAATAAGTAAGTTGTTTATTTGACTCCATACATTTTGTCAAAAAGATTGTTTTTCATGTTAATGACCAAAACTACTTTCATTTCTAGGCACACCAGTCATGCATTTAGAAATGACGTTCCGCTAACGAAAAATATGACACTATTCACATCGATGATTGCCAGCATTACGTTCGGATCTAATTTCGATGATCCGGAAGCTGGATTAGATGGTCTGATGCAAGCCATGACATGCATAGATGAAGTAGGATGGAGACCTGGTGCGAGGCGCATCATAATACTATGTACGGATTCAACGTATCATAGTGCAGGAGACGGGAAAATTGTAGGCGCCATCAAACCACACGATATGCGCTGCCACTTGAAAAATAACATATACTCTGAAGCCTTGACGTATGACTATCCGTCCATAAGCCAGATCAATCAAGTGGCAACAAATGGCAGCTTTAGAATAATATTTGCCATTACTGAAAATTATCAAACTCATGTAAGTCCCTACATAAATTATAATAATAATTATTCCACCGTTTGATCACGGTGGCCAATTTCAACGTTGTGTAGTGTACAAGTGTGAGCGCCAGAGTACGCAAGTACTCTGATGTAAATTGATAATATTTAAATTGATGATGAAGTTAAGGCTAGTCAGCTAATTTTCGATTGATACATGCCTAACGCTTGTTTACATTAAAATTCAGAAAACCCCTGTAAAGGAATACCAGGAATTAGCCAACCAGATAGCTGGAGCCAAATATGCAAAATTGGAAGGCAGCGAAAGTGTCATTAAGATTATCAAAGAAGCCTATGAGGTGAGAAAAATAAACATAACAGACCTATAAGTATAGGTAAAGTAAACCAACTGGGCATGTCTTGCGTATTTTATAATTTAACTCTCTTTCTAGGAACTTGCAAATACTGTAAAGTTGGAATTTCAAGCGCCATCTTTTGTAGAGGTAAATATAGACCAGGACTGCGAGTCAGAACACAAGAGAAATTGTGAAAGTCCTCACAAGCAGATAGTCAGTATACCAGGGACTCTGAAAGTTACATCATGCCCCCCTAATGATGCTAGGAAGCTAACGCATACCGTCACGGTCAAACCTGTGGGCCTAGCTGATAAACTCATCATAGAATTGGATGTAGACTGTGAATGCGATTGTGAGAAGCAAACAGGTGTGCCAACTGCCGGTAAATGCAACGGTTTGGGTTATTTGCAATGTGGTATTTGCAAATGTGATCCGGGAAGGTAAAACACTATTTCAAAAAACTCATTTAAGTAACAGCTATTTATAAGATTATAATATAATTAAAATACCTACCATATTACTTATAACATACTTATTATTATTTGTTATTTACCAAAAATGAAGATGGGGCCTTTTTTTTAATTAAGGTATGGTTCCGACTGTCAATGCGATGGCTCATCCACTGATCGGACGGATATGGAGAAATGCAAATTGACTCCAGACGATACAAAATTGTGCAGCGGTAGAGGAAAATGCAGGTAAATTAACAGATTTAATAATACAATAACGATCCAAGGAAAGTGTACTGTAATTATCTTGTTTGGACTTTCATGGTTGTACTGTATGTTTTTTTTTAATATTTTCTCCTCTTGGGGTGCAAATTCGGCCTCATACATGAAAAAGTTCTTTTCAATATTGCAGTTTGAGTTTACCTTGCCTTTAATGTTTTGTTCTTATTCAGATGTGGAAAATGCGAGAGTTGCCAAAAAGGGTTCTCGGGTGACCATTGTGAGTTTGATGATAACTCATGCCCTAGACCGAACAATGTTCTATGCTCTGGGCATGGTATGTGCAGCCGAGCGCAATGCCTTTGTGAATCACATTGGGGTGGGTCAGACTGCAGTTGCCCCGATCATAACAAGGACTGTTACGCGCCGTATTCTAAGGAGGTACTTAAATCTTTTTTCTAGAGTACCTATAAACGGAAATATGTTTCTTCAGTGCGAGGAAAGGTGTACAACCTATCCTTGCAAATAAACTACAAACTGTATAAATTCCCTGCGTAGATTGAGAGAGATTTTGATTGGTTTTAGATCTGTTCTGGACAAGGCAAATGTGTTTGTGGCGTGTGCCAGTGCGACGCAATAAAAGGTAAAAACGAAACATACTCTGGAGCATTTTGCGACAGCTGTGAAGAATGTGCCGAAAGGCGCTGTAAAGAACTTGAAAACTATGCTTACTGTAATTACATGCACGAGAATGACAAATCATTCTGCGACCAAGAGAACAACGGAACGACCAAAGGAATAGATGTCTTCTTTGTGAACAAAACTGAAATTAATGGTCCAAACCTGTACATGGCTAAGTGGTGCATGAAAGAGCTAGACAGTCACAACGGCAGTTACATGGTCTTTAAATACCAATACGAAAAAAATGAATTAAAAATCACGATTCAAAAGGAGTTAGAAACACCGCCCAAAGCTAATATCTGGAGTAAGTATCGTTTGTTTTTCATTGTAGTCAGAGTTGTGACTCGCGTAATTTACGCTGCATGCAGCGTTATAAAAGCCCGGTTAGTGCTGCATGACGGCGACGATGCAATAAGTTGGCATTTTGGAGATTTTTTAATTTTATAAGCATCTTAAAATACGTGATTATTCTTCGCGACCAAACTTACGTCCATTTGACCTCACTCTAACTCATAACCTTCGTCTCCATTGCGTGAGCTATCTAAAGAATATCCGTTGTTAAAAAGATATACTAAGCTGCTTCAGAATTGCCTATTTTCAGTACATTACAATCTGGTTGTATTCTTGTTTGCAGTTGCGGCTGGCTCGGCGATAGGGTTGGTTCTGTTGATTGGAATATTAACGGTCATCATATGGAAGATTCTAGTGGACTTACATGACAAAAAAGAATATCAGAAGTTCTCGGCAGAAGCTCAAGCCCAAGGTTATGATGTTTCAGAGAATCCATTGTACCAAGACCCTTCTATTAACTTTTCGAATCCAGTGTATAATAATCAATGTAATTGATGATTCTAATAAGGAAACATGTATTAGGTATGTGTCAATGCTATATATAGAAGAATATTTGAGGAAAACAAACAGGGTTAGACCAAAATAGTCTTCTGGCAAAATACAAAAAGGCAAATGATCAGGATGAATTTGTTGTGTTGTGTGCGTTAGATAAAATGAAACTATATTTTTGTCAGTAGATAGTATTCCAGTTTGTAAGATATATCTAGAAAGATTATACCTAAGTACACATAGCTTTTTAGGCTGACTTCCAATGCATTGGGAACCTTTCATGACCCGTGAAAGTACAAAATTATGATTGTGAACAACTTTTGCAATAGGCCCAAATCAAATACCGAAAAAATCATTAGTAGTATTGCAGTTTTCTATGAAACAGCAGATATTCATTTCGATATTTCAGAGTTGGTCCTATAGTTAATGTTTTCATTACTTAAACCTCCTAAAGGACTGTCAATAAATTTAGTTACAGCCCAGAAAAATAAGGCAAATCTGCGAAAAAAATCCTAGTGAAGTTTATTACGATAGTAGATCAATGAGTGAAAAGTGTGTAATAGAATAGAATACTCTTTATTGTACACCATTCAAATTACAGAACATAAATATATACAATTTTACAAAGGGTGACACATTGGGCGGTCTTATCACTAAGAGCGATCTTTTAAAGACAACCTTTGGATGGATTAAAATTAGGGAGAGACAAATATAGTAGGTAGTCTGTGGTATAAAGATAACAAGTGCCAATAAAAAAAAATTGCCATCAAAGGTCCTGAAAATCAACATTTCAAATATGTAGTGTATTATTTACAAGTAGAAAGAGAACCTCGATGAGAAATCTTTACTAGGATTTTTTTCGCAGGTAACATTTTTTTATGGGGTAGTCAGCCCGTTTATTAGAAATAAAAATCACGTTTAATTTTAAGTTTTATTAGGTAGGTACTTAAAATTTGTACAGTATCCCCCGCGTAATTTGAAATAAATATGTAATAAATTATATAAATAAAAAAAGATAAAAATAAGTAAAAAATCTTTTACAAATTTTGTTACAAAAGATTCACAGCAGCACACCGACGCCGTTTACGTAAATTACAAATATTGTTCAATAGAACCTTTTGGATGAAGATTGTTAACGTCTTCGTATCAAAAATGTTTCCAGTGCCCTTTCAAAAAATCGCGACGGATCCTTCCAAAAGAGAAGAAGTAACTCCGGTCTTATGACTGTATGTATTAAAGTTTGTTTAGAATTCAACATTCTGTACTGTTGAAGGAATAGAATGTAGATGCAGAATGCCAAATTCCGATAGTGGGTGCATTTTACTTTTTGTTCGCGAAGCGAGGCGGGTGCCGGTCGTGCGAGCGGCGCAGCCGAGTCGGGGGTTCGTCGTTATACGTCGGTCTTCTTTCGCGACGCTCTTCAACGTCTAGTCTTGCAAGGGTCGCCTGAGATACAATTCAAACATTACTTTTGATTTCCCAAATATGCGGAAAACTAAATCGGCAATTGCACTAGGTAAACTGCAAAGGGTAGGACTTTGACTACCTACGTTCATCAATTTAGCAGTTGTACCTAAAGAGAGAATGAGGAATTGTTCAATTAATCGCGGAATAAATCGTCGGCTTACCGCAAGAACTCATTAAGTGACCAAAACTAAACATTGAGAAATCATTTAATTACTTTTGATTTCATTAGATGTCCTATAAAATCATAAATCATATATGTTTATAAAAAATAAAAACAGCGTTAAAGAGTTAAATATATTTATTAATAAAATCAAACAAAAGAAGTAAAAAATGTTGACGGATATTTTTTTTAAAGCTTAAAAACCAAGTTAATGACTTCTTGCCATTGAAACTCTAAACTAAGAGTGAATTAAACATTTCTTAAATTAGACTAAGTACTAACACTAGACTAGTTTCTCAAAGGAACCAACTGGTATTATTCAGTCTTAAAAGTTAACATAACAAGTCTTCTTTATCCTCATAACAAATTCTTAAAAAAAAACAATTTAAAATTGCAAAATTTCACAATGGCACCTAAATCAGTAAAAATAAAAGTTAACATGGTAACTAAATAAATGAAACAAGTTGTAAACATATTTCTACTACTCAATCATATTCTTCTTCCGAATATTCTTCTTCTGGTAACATATCTCGACCTTCACTGTCTGGTAGGTTCTGGTACCAGTGATTTTTTTTATTTATTTTTTATTTACAATGGGCTCACCCATTGTAAATAAAAAATAAATAAAAAAAATCTCTTGACCTCTATCCAGCCCAGAGGCAGGGATGAGATCTACGGTGCAACGAGCTTGCCCAGAAGAAGCCTATTCACTCTCGCCCTGAAGAGATTCGGGTTGTATGAACTCGGGAATGCAGACGCAGGCAGACGATTCCACTCCTTAGCTGTGCGCATCAGAAAAGATGACGAGAAGCGCGTGCGTTTAAATGTTATATTAACCAAATAGGGGTGGTATCCCGCAGTGCGTCTGGACTCCCGATGGTAAAAAGGTGAAGGCGGGATGAGCTCATGTAGCTCTTGAGTACACTCCCCGAAGTACAGTCTGTAGAAGACGGACAGACAGGCAACACCTCGCCGGTGAGCCAAACTGTGAAGCTTTGCCTCCACCAGCTTTTTATCGCCAATGAGTCTCTTAGCTCTGCGCTCCACTGAGTCTAAAGTGGCGAGTTGGTATTTAGCTGAGCCATCCCACAGGTGACTGCAGTAGTCCATAGACGATCGGACTTGTGCTTTGTAAAGGGTTAAAAGCTGTCCCGGTGTGAAGTACCGCTTAACCTTGTTCAGGATGCCCAGCTTTTTGGCCGCCGTTTGTGCATGTTTGTGATGCAGCTCAGTGGCTCTTCGCTTTGGTTATAGGAAGCCTTTTGTTGTAAGCTTTTTTCAACACGTAAGTGTCTGAGCTCAGAACGGTATAGCGAATCACTCTTCGCCGATGGTACGGTTCGCCGAAATCACTCTTAGTCGACGGTTGGTTCCACGAATAAATCCACCGCCGATAGAACTATTCGCCGAAAACACTGTTCATCGATGCTCGCTTCAGCTACAACACCTTTTACCGATGGAACGGGTCGCCGAAATACTTTAAACACAAATAATTTCACATCAGCTTCCTGGTGTAGGTCTCTAGGCCTCAACATTAAATATTAATAATAAGTAGAAATAGCAACTTTATAAAAAAAAAGTTGTTGCTTGCTTGTTTTCAAAAAAAAATTTCTTTTCTTTTTTTAATATAAAAAAGAAAAGAAAAAACTTCGCTCGGTTCGCAGGGACACCCTGCCCCCTTCTTACCCTCAGCAGTGTTCCGACGCGTGGTAGTATTACGCGTGTGTCAATTGCGCGCACTCTTACGCAAACATAAATTCATTAAAAGTAAAAAAGAGTGTTCACCGTAGTCTATGAAAAGTAACTAACTGCAGTTAATTTGTATACAAATGAATAGATTGCATTTACCTCAAAATACAAAGAATCGCTAAGAAGCAATAAGTATTTTAACCAAACTAAAACTGTAAATAATAACCGTCCCTTGTTGTAACAAGTCTTTTTAATGATTTTTTGTCATAAATCATAGATTTAAAGAAATCACTAATTGCACTTAATGAACTTTAACCAAATGCTGTTGAAAAGTGATGTGCATAATGCGTATCTTAAAAAAGTATTAAGTCACATAAATGACTTTTATTTTATATTAAAACGTGCCATTTCGTGTTTTTTGTATTTGTTACAAACTATTACTGTACTTTACCGAGTTCCAAAGAATCAAGTAATTCAAAATGGTAATTATCGACTTTATGCCTAGGTAATAACGTCCAAATTTGAAAAGCTAGAATTAAATGCGTTTTTGCTTTATAAAGATCTAATCGAGACGAGTTTAGCTGTACTATTATCTGTACTTAATGATTTTTTGTAGTTAGTGAGTTCTTGCGGTAAGCCGACGAAATACGCAATTATTATTATTATCCTATCACTAACTCTGTTGCTGTCGGTTCGTGGGCGACGCATCGTTGCTCGAAGTCCGGCGCTGGACAGTTTGGGAGCGAGGTCCCCCGCACATGGCCGGCTGTTTTCCCCCATACTTATAGCGATGCATCCGCAACTGGAAAAAGCCCAACATTTACGAATTATACATTTACACCATCATAATCTACTATGACTAAGAAAATGATTCTATAAGTATTATGATGGACTTATTTTTAGGTAAAGGCGAGTTTTTACAACTTTATTTAAGACCGGGGTGCATACTGCATGGCATTTATTTACCCCTGACGCGGTTAATGGGGCTTTATCTCAGTCATGAAAACAACAATTCAGCCATCGCCTTTATTATCCTGCACAGAAGTAAGCTAATAGGCAAATTAAAAAAATAATAATGTACGAGCAATATTGATACATACGCATCTCTCTCAGCATTAGCGTTTGGTGCTGGCGGCGATACAAAAGGTTCATTATGGTTAGGACTAGGAGTTCTAGAAGATGCAGGAGTTCTGCGACAAACTGCCTCTAGTACCTCTTGCAGGCGGCGGCGCTCCTCCACCACTTTGCGATCTAGTTCCGTTACTGTTTATAACCATAATAATATGTTTAACTATGGGCTGATTTTTCCAACGCCAGATAATTTTATCCGAGGAATAATTTTGAATTTTTGACAGTTCTTCCATGCAAAATATGTCAGACGACAATTTTATTCCACGAATAAAAATTATCTGTCGATTGAAAAATATGCCCTAAGTTTGGGTATTTCGTTAAAAGTTATAATACTGCTACTTAGCTGTTGTTAGGGGGTTATCTGTGATTCGGAACCTCTATGAACGTAGTTAAAAACAAAAGGTAAAATTAAATGTACTGGATTTGTCTAGTGTTTGACATCTTTCGGAAGGTTTTCTTGTTACTTCTGTTATTCGCCTCTCGTGAAATTAAACGTTTATGGATCGAGGGAGACAGTGAGCAAAAATATAATGTATGGACTATGAGTGAGATGATATTAATGAAAAGAGAGTGAATGATAGGGTCAGGGCTGACTGATGAGAATGGAAGAAAAAAATATATTGCGCCGATTCCAAGGCGGTTAAAAGTCCATGCAACTGTCAAAATTTATAAAATACCTTTTTATTTAGGTTTTTATACATGTTTATTAAGAAATATTTAATACAATACCGCCAATAATATCGGGACGAACAGACTGTTCAAAATGATCTAAACAACTATAAAAATGAAATATTAACAAGGAATATTTCAGAATGAAGACAGTACACGACAGCTGTCATTCTGACAAGAACTTTATCCAGTTGACATAAACTTTAATTTTCTTAGTGTTGAGATCATTTTGAACAGTCTGTCCGTCCCGATATTTTTGACGGTGACTGTACAAGTATATAAAGGAAACAAAAAGGGAACCGCTCATTGGGCATAAAAAAATTCGTCCGTATCGCTGTTAGTGGGAAAAGTGCCAAAAAGGCTGGCAGTGCTGCCACGTTGAATGGCAATGCTAATTCTTTGAACTAAAAATAGGCCAGCCCTCTGGTCATTTGAAAATTCGACCCGCTTAGCGATGTCCCGAAATACTCGATGAGCACTCGGACTAGTTTTTTTTTTTTTTTCATGATGTGTAATCATCAAATGACTCCTCCCGCTCTGGGTGGAGCAGAAGGGAGTGTCAGACTCTTACTGACTAAAACCCACCCGTGTTCCTTCCTTAGCCATTTATGTTCCAGGGCAGCGGTAACCCTTTCGGACGATCCCGCTACCCTGGACTAGTGTTTCAAGTTGAAACTGTAAAAGTTGAGCTATATGTTTGAGCTATTTGGGGTTGAAACTTTCAACGCCAAATAGCTCAAACTATATAGCTCTCATATCAATATTGGCGCCGTTTGAGGACTTGCAACTTGGGCAACATGGACTTTTCCTGTCCCGAAAGACATTGGTAACGCCAACGCGTATCTAAAGTCTTTTTCAGGGCAGAAAGTAGCATTATTGTTCGTTACTTTGTAACTTTTCAAGCTCTGAGGGCTATTACTTTAACGATACCTTAGGACAGGCTGCATCATGTGCATTTAATTAGGTAAATATAGAATCAGTAGGCAATTTGGTTCAAAAAAACCTGATAACAGGAAAACCGAAGCTAATTAGGTAAAATAACAATGTATTTAAAGTTGTATCACAAAATACTAATTTAGTACGAACAATAAAATGGATAAGCGTTATTCCTGTAAACAAAGGGAGGAAAATTAAACCAAAAAAAACCGACTTACTGTGTTGTTGTGCGTTCCGTTGCTTATTCATGAGTTCGATTTCCAAAGAGTCTATCCTCCTCTGGAGTGCCTCTTCTTTGGTTAGTTTCGTTTTCCAAGTGCGACATACTTTTAGATGGAGAAATGACAGCTCTTGGGTGTCCAAAGCCTGAAGAGCGTCATTCTTCCCAGGTCCCTATATTGTATACACAATCTCTGTTTTAGACGGAACAGACTATAATCAATAATCCAATGATTTATCCTTTTCATAAATTTTTGACCTACCTTTTGGTTTAGGGCCGGTTGTTTCCAACGGTTGGTTAACGTAACGTACGTACGTCAAATAATAACGAGGCCATAATTTTGTAATTGTAATTTGAAACATTGTTTTTTGGTTTGATAGTATAGTTAGCAGTATATTGGCCCTGATTCCCTTGTTCACAAACTAAACTAAATTTAAGTTCTGTGCATCTTTTTCTTTCTATTTCATTAAGAAAAGGACAGAAGATAAAATATTAGTTTAGTCCTGTCAAATTAAGATACTCCATAGACAGATTAGAGGTGATTAAAAATATGGCTGCTAAAAATACGTCAATTTACGTCAGGCGCTGACTAGTTTGACAGGACTAAACTAATATTTATCTTCTGTCCTTTTCTAAATTAAATAGAAAGAAAAAGTTGCATTGAAATTAAATTTAGTTTAGTTTGTGAACAAGGGAATCGGCGCCATTAGCTAGTAGTATAGTTAGCGCCATTTTGACGTATACCTACGCGTGTGTCAAGTGGACGTGAAACAACCCGCCCTTAGTCTGTCAAGGTCAAGCATGTTTGCGATTTTGATTTAGTTTAATCAATCCAATCGATTTGCGTAAATGTCGATGAATTTGTTTGTCATGCATGTCTATCGTTTCATTACATCAATTATATACGATTCCAGCCCGCTAGCTATGGTCACTTATCTATCGCTTAAATTTACTTGGACGTAGGTATTTAAGCTATGTTAAAAAAGGATCTACAGTTAAACCACAAAAGGATTGGGCTTCGGGATTCCGGATTAGTATTAGGGCAAAGCTTCTACGTTTTCTACTGCCGCGCTTTGTAGGGCACTTATCATTGCGCATTTGAATGAAGTTTTCTCTGGCTGGTTACCTACACCGTCACTCAAAAAAAAAAGTTTGTCAAATTTTCTAATTATTGTAATGAATACAAAATAGGCAAGAAGTTTCAAGGTTGTTAATAGCTCTATTCTAGATCTCATCATCACGAGTTCGTATTTCCGAAGAAAAACGATGATTACCGAAGCGCATACTCTTACTGGAAGATCTATACCTAGAGTAGAACTTGAAAAAAAAACGAAAAGTATAAAAGTTGGTCTTACTTCCAAATTGCCATTCAGTATCTTATTAGCGATGTATTTTAAATATGTGTGTTCAGCCATTTTTCGCTGTTCGGCATCAACTTGTTCGAATATGTTGCGTATAGTGTCTGATATGTTTACGTCAAGAGAGCAGGTACAAGGACCGTTCAAGCGTGTTTTTGGCTTCACGTTAATCGCCTCCACTGTAGTCGTTGTCAATATCCTAGTATCAGCTCGACACTTCCTTCGCTTCTTAATCTCCGGGGATATCATTTTTATTGGTTCCTATATAGGAATTAAAAACGTAAATTAAAGAGTTCTTTAAATTATATAACTTTTTAGTTACGTTTTTGATTTTATAAAAAGCAGCTGGGCAGTTCGTGCTTGCGCAGTTATTTATCTTACCAACCGTAAAGATTGGTAGTAAATCAAAGCTTGTTCATGTTAAACAAAAAAGAATTAGCATTCTTCATGAAATCCTCTTTAGTTTATATATTCGCTCGATCCTCTCTAATGTTTTTAATCCTAACTTAACGCGAATGACATGTTCTATCTATTCATTGGAAACGACAAAAAAACCCTTTGGTGTGTTACGTAACATATTTTATAATTAGGCAGGTCCTAGCACTACTGTTGAGTATGAGGTCCTGGGTTCGATTCCCAGGTCGGGCAAAGTGTTATTGGGTTTATCCCATCAGGAATTTCTCAGTAGTAGTCTGGAGTTTGGCTATTACATGGAACTTAAACATTACTTGCGAAATGTGGATGTACTAAGTTACACTTCTGCCAAACCCTTCGGGAATTACAAGCGTGTCACGTGTTATTATACTACTAATTACGTTGCTTTTGTTTCTCATGGACTTTTACAAATCACAATTATCCCTGCAAAGAACAACCTACTGACAAAATGCAATAAAATACAGGGTGTAAAAAGGCCCATCACATAGCCGTTATCTACACATTCAGCATAACATTGAACAAAACTGTCTAGAAAGCGACTTTTATTCTTGATTTGAAAAATTTCCGTTTGCGGCAGCGCGTAAAGCACGCAAAACATTGTGCATGCAACGGTACGGGAATTGTGGGGGTATTTAAAGTTAAGTATGATAAACATTTAAAATATTCGTAAAAAAAAAGTTGGAAAAAAAAACAATAACGGGAAGTACAAGCCACTCTCTGCTTCGTTAAGCGACTTTTTATCATACTACTTACCTCATCTAAACACATAGTCCTCGAATCATGAGCTTTTTTCAAAGCTCGGTTTTCTTTCTCCAATTTATCCGCCTTTCTCATCGCTTCCATACTCATCGTTCTTAAGTTTTCTACTTCGCTTTCATGAAGCTTAATAAGATCTTGCAGTGTTTCTTCGTGTAGACTTTGTATGCTTTTTACACCCTGGTTGTGTTCATTTATTATGCTTTTTATGTTGCTATCATACTGCATTTTAATAGCTTCAATTTTTTTCTTATAATCTTTTTCAATGTTTTCTAGTGCCCTTGTTAGATTGTTTATTTGTATTTCATAATCAACATTCACATCTAATTTGGCCATAATGCTACGTTCAGTATAAGATTTTCCGGGACTTTTGTCACTAAATTTACTGTTACTTGAAATAGTCTTGTATTCAGTGGATGACATCTTATATTCACTTAGTTTTGATGGGCTAGAATCAGCTCTTTCTTTTGTTTTTATTGTATTAAATATCTCATCACTCCTGGTCTTGCGCAAGTCTTTAGTAGTATAATATTTTTCCAAATCGGGATCGACTTCACTTTGAACGGTATTCATAATGTATTCTAATCCAAAGTTTTGTCTCATACCAATTTGCGGAACTTTTTGGTCTTGTTCTACCTTAAGTAGAAGAACATCGGCTTCTACTCTCGAAAGTTTATGATGGGATTCGTTGCCTAAAGATGTAGAAGTTGTAGCCTTTTTCCTAGGAATTTGAGAATGCTTTTGTTTTGTTATGTCACTTTCCATTTCAAAAGCGTCTTCATTCGTCTTCATTATTATAGGTCTGGCAGCATATTCATCTGAACCCACACTTAAAGATTTGTAAGATCCCAAATACTGTTTCTCTTCGTCAGATATCGTTGGTAACGAGACCATTATATTTTTGCCATCAAAGCCTTCATAAAATTTAGTGTCAGAGTCTGACAATTGATTTGGGGATGAGTAAAGTACGGGAGAATATGAATCAAACGATTTCTTGTCAATATCCGAGGTAGTATCAACAGAAATACTTTCTGTTATAACCCTTGGTAAATTTATTTTCAGTTTATGTTTTATGCTGGAAACTTCAGACTTTTGTTCATTTTCTTGAAAAATGAACGTATCTTGTTTCATGTTATTCTGATGACGAATTATATTGGCGCTTATTCTTTTTTTTGTTGGATGAACAGTTACGGCCTCAATTACTATATCTGGATGACCTTTGTCTGACCATGTTCCTTTTGATAGTTCTTTATTATTGGTAGAACTGCTATCACTGTCTTTGTATATAACAAACAAATCTTGTGATTGTCTATTATAAATATCGATTAAATTGTTGTCCTTTGCATAAGGGGATCTTTTTCCTGACCCTGAATGCTTTTCGGCTGGGCTACTGGTAGTCGCTTGATTTTCATTTATTTCTGTGTCAGTTAAGCTGTTAATAGAATGTTGTTCTAATCTTCCTGTGGTTAATAGTTTCATTTTGTAATCCACATAACTGCTTCGGACGACATCAAACGGTTGTTCGACAGCTGCCGATAATATCTGTACTTCATTTTCTAAGACTGAGTTTTTCGCCTTCTTTTCGGGTTGAGTATACCTTTTGTCCAATGGTAGTTTATTTACTTCCACCATGTCTATACTGTCAGCAATTTTCTTTTCTGTCATCGTTGCACTTGATTCTGCGATTTGCATATTGTCAATTTCAACTGATAATTTTTCCTTGTCCGTTTGACTTCCCATATTTCGATGAATATCTATTATTTGAGCCTGAGCTTCCACGTTACGTGGTTTCTGTAAAATGTCTAATTGTTTTTGCAATTCCGCCACTTCTTTGGATTTCTTCCCTAAGTCTGCTTTAATTTCTTCCATCATTACTGATTGATTGCTTTTATCTTCAGTCATAATTTTCAACTTTTCTTGCAATTCGCCTATCTTCTCAACAGAGTTTTCATAAAGATCTTTAAGAGTTTGCAATTCCTCTTTTAATTTAGAAATGTAGTCTTGAGTAGAATTATTTATTCTATCGATAATTAGTTTTTGATTCAATATTGTTGCCTCTAAATCTTCAATTACACCTTTATCATTAGAGATTTGCTTTTCAAGTTTGGCTTTGAGATCAAATAGTTCTGCCTCCATATTTTGTTTACCTATGATTGCATCCTCTTTCTCGCGGATAATTTTTTGTTTCTCCCTTTCGACAATTTTCTTTGCTTCATCCGCTTTGCTTAAAAGTACCTGTGAAGATGTTTGTACTTTTATTAATGTGCGTTCCAAAGAGGAGCTCTTACTAGTTCTCATTTTGAAGGATTCTCTGATCCTATCTAGTGACGCTAAGATATCTTCAACAGTGCAGTGATTTGGTGTTAAGGCAGTATCGCCGACACATTCCAACTCGAGTTGCTTTATATCAGTCACAATTATCTCTCTTTCATTTTGTAAGTGTTTCATTTGAGATGCGTATTGATACTTATTGCGTGAATATTCATCAGATTTTATTTTTGTTACTGATAACTGTTCGGATAGCATAAAGTTTTCACTTTGAAGTTTTGCTAATTCCATCTTCATGTTATGTGTTGCTCTTGAGTCTAAACAAAAAAATGTAATTCAATAATATTGAAAATCATTGAAGCAAGAAAATACAAAAGGAAATAATAGTAACACTCACGATGTGCTTCAATATTTTGTAAAGCATCAATCTTCTGTAACCTAAAATCGTTCATTTGTTCACCAGCGCTGATAACTTCATCCAAGCTGCTGTGAAGCCTGGATACTTCTTCTTCCAATTCATTTATATGATTTTCTAAATTTGCTATTTTCCCATCCCGAGCCAAAACGTCATCACTTAGCCCAGATATTATATTCTCCTAAAAATGAAATATTTTTTAAATTATATTATTTATTGCAAAGATTGTATGAGTTTTTTTAGAGTCATTTTCCAGTCCCTATTTGCTATTGATTGGGAGAAGAGATAACTACCTAAACATAGTAAGGAAACATTATTATTATTATTATTATAGGAATGCAGTATTTTTCTGTTTTTTTTTCTGATTGGTCCCAAATGAGCACAAATATAAAATAATTTAAAATTGTTCTGCTGAGGAGATAGGATGGATAGCAAACTGTCAAAAATTGAAGCCATAAAAAGTTTGTTAGCGTCGAGATGGAGGGACCAAGTCTTCGATCTCAAATCAGCCTACATACAAGTTTAATACCATAAATCTACTATTTGCTACCTTTGCAATCATTTTAGCTAAGTACCTCAATGTTATATGGAGTTATTTAACAAAATCCTTGGTCCCTCCATTTTGACGTCAAAATGAGGGACCAAATGGGTAGGCTGGTCGGAGGAATATCCTAGTTTGAGGTTTAGGGTATTGCATGTTGTATTCGAATATAAATGTTGTTACAGGAACAAAATTTTAATTCTTTCGCCCGTCCTCGATCGGAACGTCGCGCGTGTAAGCGAGCGACGCGATCGTTTGTATGAATTTGACGTACTAACGTAATGTCCATATTCTAACCCTGCCACCTAATACAAAGCGATCGAGTACGCGATTGTCGCGCGTTTATAAATGTCACTTATTGGTCGAAAACATGAACACGGTCTATGAATAATTATAGCAAGGAGCTCGACAAGGTTAGGCATCTTGAAATACACAATAATAATTTAATATTTAATTATTACGAGATTAATGATCATAAACAGAGCCCGTTATATGGATTTATAATTATACTAGCTTCTGAGCGCGGCTTCGCCCGCAAGGATGTCGGAAAGGATAAGAAATATGTCCTTCCCCAGAATACCATCTATCTCTTTGGCATCTGCTGGCAGGCAACTTTATCGAATCCGTTCAGTGGTTTAGGCGTGAAAATGTAACATGCAGACAGAACTTATAATTTTATATAGGATAGCACTTTGCCCTTCGTCCGCGTGTACTTTACTCTTAAAATTTCGAAGATTATACGTTATATAAGATTATAATTAGAAGAAACATACGTTTACGATCTTTATAATTTATTTATTTAATTCGGGTTAATTTTAAAGTTTACAGATCAAATGAATAAGATTTTTGAAATAAACCTTGTCGTCCCCTTTTACCACGACAGGCTTTGTTTTTAAAAAAGCGTTTGTTGCGTTCCCATTATATAAGATTATGTATACTTCGAGTTAATGGAAGTAAGCAGTAAAATGCACCCCTTAAACTTTATTACCCTTTTCCATCCCGGTAAGAGACGATTTTTGAAAAACCCTTAAAACACATACTTTTTGTTTTTAGTATTATTACCGAGTTTCGAGTTAATCCGTCCGAGCGGCTTAATATTTTTTCTTACCTATTAACTTTTTCACCCCCTTAAGCCTCTGTGAAGATTTTTTTAAAACTAAAAGTGACCATCTGTATTAATTAATGAGGCAAATAATGCCAAGTATCAAGTTTATTAACCAAAGGAAAAAGATTTTTCATATTAACTATTAGCCCGTCTTTCACCCCACTGGCGTAAAAAACAAAAAAAATAGTGGCATCTTTCCATAATTTGACTCAAAGATGATGTATACCAATTTTTGAGTTAATAAAGCCACGTAGTAAAATATTCCCCTTAAAAAATTAATTAACCCTTTTTGTCCCGTCAGCGGTCGATTTTCGAAAGACCCAAAAACTTATCATCGTTTCTTTCCTGTCAAAAGTATTAATACTGACTTTCGAGTTAATCTGATCACGCATTCAAATTCTTCCACACAGACTTCAACACCCCTATAGGGATATAGGGTTGTAAGTTTTACAAAAACTACCCCTCAAAGGGGGACCCCCCTTTGAGGGGTAGTTTTGAAAAACTTATAATGGTAAACTTTTATTAGGTACTTACTCAGGCGAGTATTCTTGAAAAGTTTATTAACCTAATGAAGAAGATTTTTCATATAAACTGTATCCCCGCCTTTCACTCCCACAGGGGTGGAATTTAAAAAAATCGTTTGGGATGTATTCATAACTTGACTCATAAGATTAATCATAATTAGATTAATCATCATATCCCTTTAAGGGGGTAGTTTACAAAAACATAAAATGGCAAACGTCATAATTTACTTAGATTAGTATTGGTGCCAAGTTTCAAGTTTATTAACTCAAGGAATAAGAATTTCCATACAAACAAAATCCCTCCATTTCACCCTATTAGGGGTGAAATTTCGAAAAACCCTTTCTTCGTTGATACCTACTCTTTACGAAGAATACACCCTCCAAATTTCATGTCTCTGGGACCAGTGGTTTAGGCTGTGCGTTGATGTACCAGTCAGTCAGTCAGTCAGAACTTTGAATTTTATATAATATATATTGACAATAAAACCAGTACATACTGATTCGTCTAGTTGATCGCGTAGGTCCCTAAGTTTCTTCTGGCTCTGTAGTTTTTCTTGCCGCATCACTTCGATTTCGTCCATTATGTCTTTGAATGGTACAGACGTAGCGCTGGAGTTTTTAATAAGCTGAAAAAAAAAATGTGAATAAAATCTCTCATAAAAGTTGCGAAAATATGTAAATATGTGTGTTCAATCACCTCTTTCCTTGCACCTATTAAAGCGTACTCTAAGTCCTCGCTATGACTTAATAAGTTTTGACTGTGACTATGCAACTCCAAGTTCTCTTTCTCCATACTCCTTAGATCAGCCAATTGTCTATTCAGTTCAGTTTGCAAATTCTGTTTCTCGCGACTCATTTGACTATGTGCTCTTTTCAAATTTTCGTATTCTGTTTCTATATCTTCATAGTGTTTAATTTTGTCTACTAATTCGGCACTTTCTTTTTTTATTAAGTTTAGTCTACTTTGAGTCCTCAGTTTCTCGCCTTGTAAGGATTGTATAGCATTTGTAGCTGAGGATTGTTTCGCCTCTAAATATTTAATATGTTCCATCAGTTGTCTATTCTCCTCAATTTTCTTGTCTAATGAATTGCACAAATGGTTTAATTCCTCCGTTTTGTTTGCCTCTAGTATATTTCTTTCGTTTGATAATTCAGCATAATCTTTCTTCAAATGTTCTAACTCTAGTTCTAAATCATCAGCTTGACTACATTTCTGTACTAATTTTGCATTTTCTAGTTTCAAATTATTCAAAGTTTGCTGCAAGTTGTCCATATCTCTTTTTTTCTCCATTAAAGCTTTTTGGATTGCATATTTTTCATTATACAGCTTCTGATGAGCTTCATGAATTCTAGATAATTCGTTATCCTTTGAGACTTCAGATTGCTGTAATTTGTCAATAATTTCCTCGCTTTCTCTTTTACTCAATTGAATAGATTGTATTCTATTTTCAAGTTCAAAAGACTTTTCAAGGAAATCATTTTCAAGGCGCGTTTTCTCTTCATAAAGTTTGTCGTATGATTCTTGTAATTTTTGCAGTTGAAATGTTAAATTTTCATAATCCCTTATTTGATCTTTTAGCTCGACACTTTCTTTTCGAGTTAAATCCAAAGACGTTTTATATTGCATATTTTGATCTTCTAACCTATTGATGCTTACATCAGCATATTCATTAACATCACGTAATCTTTGAATCTCTTGTAGCAGAACAGAGTTATTGCTTTCTCGACTATCTAAATCCATTTTCAATTTTCTGTTTTCCTCCATCGTGGCCATTACTAAATCTTGTAGGTTTTTGTTATCTTGTAACTGTTGTTCCAAAGATTTCGTTACATCAGCTTTTTTATGGATAACCTGATCATAATCTTTAACTTTATCTAATAACTCTTGACTTTCTTGTCTGGCTACCTGCAGTGATTGTAGTGTTTCCAACTTTTCATTTTCAAATCTGTCCCGTAATTCATTCAATTGTTTATATAAATTTATATTTTGTTCTTTCTCCTTTTCTATGTCTTGCATTAATTTATTTATTTCTTGCGATTTATTTTTGACGACGTTTATTAAATTTTCTACGGCATTCGATTTTTCACCCACATCTTGGTTTAAATGTCTAGCTTCTTCTATTAAACTCTCATTATACTTTTCCAAATAGTCATTGCGTTGTAAAGTTTTTTCATATGAGCCTAAAATTGAATAACATTCCTTCAGTACATATAGTTAACCTTTCAGAAATGAACACAGCTGAACGTATGATATCTGATTTGACTTACGTTACAAGTAACTATTGTAAGGCAACATGTTATCAAATAATCAATTCTTTGCACACGATTGCGGTATAATTATTTGTATGAGTGATTTTGTACAGTCGACCTCGTATATTGCTTTACTTCTCTAGGTTAAATGTTACTGGCACGGTCAAGGTCTATTTTTGTTTCAAAACCAATGTGACAATTAGATACAGAGCCGACGTCCAAAACACCGCGTGAAAAGTCGTACATCAATGTTCGATTTTATAACCCTCCCACGGATATAAACCTAAGTAGGTCTACGATAACTTGTCACCGGTACACGGTAGGTACACAGGGCAAATACAAGTGTGAGTGGCTAAATCCGAAACTATAAGAAATAGCCAAAAATACTTATCTAGTCTCAGGGCCGATTTTGATAAAAACTAAAACGTCATCATTGAATTTTTGAAGAATTTGATTAGCTAGGGTCACCCGTACTGTGTAGTTAATAAAAAAATAAAACATAATGATGCTGTTTCCGAAATGTATGAACATGTAGCGGTATCTACAACGCCACACAAACACGAAACGCCACAATTTGTAACAACAAATCGATGTTTATTTGCAACTCTAATAGAAACTAGAAAACGAAATACAGCTATGAGAACTCAATACCAGAATCTATTATGCACGGGCGCATTTAAAACTAGCTTATTAAAAAGAAATGTGATTTGTATGGCTCCTGTAATCTTTAATAAAATACCTGACAAACTTAAAAACTTACCGTTGCAATAATTTAAAAAGCTTTTCACAGAATTACTTGTAGATAAATGTTTTTATTCTGTGCAGGATTTCTTGAATGATAATTTTTTGTAATATCTTTAATATCTACTACTTTGTATTACATTCTAAGCAAATAAAGACCTATTCTATTCTATTCACATGCGAATAATGCGTCATACTGACGTCACGCAAATCCTGCATCTCGCAAGCAGAGTTTACCGCGCAATTAGCATAGATACAATTTCCCAACATCAATCGTTGGGCAATTGCCCGCCAGACACAAAACCCGTCTGGTCGGAGGATCCTCCCTTTTCTATGGAGGTTGGGTGAACTTTACACCCTGTTCCTCATTCCTCTATATTGAATTGCGCGGTAAACTCTGCTTGCGAGATGCAGGATTTGCGTGACGTCAGTATGACGCGTTGTTTGCATGTGGCGTTGTAGATACCGCTACAAATACTTGAATATGTTTATTGCACTTGGTCAGTGTGTTTCGGACCACGCACAGTGCAGGGTTCCGTAGTCTGGACGAATATACGCATGCACAGTGGGTATTCATTTTTGCCGTATGTCATTACAGAGGCCTTACCACGAGCTCTTAACGCGATCCAGTTTAGGCTGTTGGAAAGAGACAGAGCTATACAAGTCGTCTAGCGCCATCTCGATCCCTGAGCGTAAATTGAATCGCGTTAAGAACTCGCGGTAGGCCACCTGCTCCGATTTTGATGTTTATTAGCGACACTATCGGTCGATGCAAGTATTTTTTTCCAAATCAACAACGGTTCAATTGCTGACTATACTCCATTTATAATAGCATTAGAAAAAAGAGGCTCGTAGAAGCAGGAATGCAAAACATTTTATTTCAAAGTTATGATAAAACAATTTTAAGGGAGATGCTTAAATTCTAATTTTCTTGCGTTTTTTGCAATTTGCAGGTCAGTGTAAGGTTGTATCTTAATAAAAATAATATGATGCGCAACAATAAGAAATATGTAGTTAATAATACAATTTTAACCTTAAAAACATACATCCCTTTAAATTAGAATTGCTCTGAATTCGTCTGATTTCGCGGGCTACTGCAGCGCATCCACCTTAACTAAAATAAAATTCGGTAGAATTTTAGTGAAACGAATAACGTTCCAAGTATTGTTCATCCCTGCTTCTTTTAGGTTTTTAGCATTGACACTGTAATTTTAAATTGGAGTTATATAATATAAATAAATGAAAGCCACATAATTTCATAAGATAAATAGTTAAAATGGTTACAATTAAGTGTGACAGCTGCTGTAAAAATAGACCATAATAAATCCGGCGTCTATCATAATGTAACAATGTTTATTGTATTTTTGTTACAAAGTGTGCATTAAAAATAACCTTTTTTAACTTCTTTCTAATGCTATTGTAAATGGACTATAGGTAGGTTGAATTTTTCAAAAATCGAATGATAGCATATCTAGACTATTTTTTTCGTATAATTTCGGATGTCATCCAAAAACACTTGAAAAATTCACCCCGTTTGAGGCATATTTAATACTATTACAAGTTGCTTTACTTTTCCAATCTTCTATTTCCAGCTTGAGCTCATTGATAAGTTCTAGGTGATGTTGGTAGTGTTTTTGTATGTCTTGTTTTTCTTCCTCATTACAGAGTAGGGCATCCCTTAAATTTTGAATTTGTTCTTTTGAAGATTCAATTTCATCTAGCAACGCCAATGAATTAGTTTCTGGTTCTCGTGAGTAAGCCTGAAATAACAATAGTTCGATATATAAAGATAAAGTAGATAACACATTTATTTGTCTACTAGTACCACCATATCTAATAATTCATAATAATCTTTAAAGCAACGCTAGTATTAATACCATGTTAGAATACGTTATGTCAAGACATGTCCAACCGATCCATTCCATAAAAATCTTACCATGAAAACTTATACTTCGACTTTTAATTGTATTCAGTAACTTGACAGTTGAAGGGTTACCAGATTTTGACAAGAAAAAGATAGTGAGGTGGTGCAAGAATGAACGAAATTGAATGAACTTAAATAATGTACTTAAATGCAACTTTTTATTTTAAATTTAATAACTTGTCTTAAAAACACGATATACACTATTAAAAATTGTAGAATTTGTTATATATTTTGTTTTTCAGTAGTACAACTTAGAATGATTATTATTATTATTCAGCCACTCTTGAATGTCTTTTTTCTTCCAACACCTCTTGGGAATTTAAATTACACTATTTTTATCATTCGTTCTTTACGCAAAATCGTTCCCTACCCCAACTTAGATTTAGTAAGGTAACATAATTTTTTTTGAACTGTCAAGTTACTGACTACAATTAAAAGTAGAAGTATAGTCCTTTCGCAGTTATTTTACCCCTGACAGCAGCATACCAACAGCACCTTATTTTAATGGCAAAAAAATTTCACTGTCATTTACACAGACTTGTCAGTGGCAGCAACCGAACAGGAACCACATATAACGACAAAAAAGACCACTGTTATTTTGACAGACTTGTCAGTGGCAGCAACCGAACAGGAACCACATATAACGACAAAAAAGACCACTGTTATTTTGACAGACTTGTCAGTGGCAGCAACCCAACAGCAACCTTATAGTAACGAAAATAAAGATCACTGTCATTTACACAGACTTGTCAGTGGCAGCAACCGAACAGGAACCTCATATAACGACAAAAAAGGCCACTGTGATTTTGACAGACTTGTCAGTGGCAGCAACCTTATTTTAACAAAAATAAATCACTGTGATTTTGACTGTAAAATAACTGTCAAAAATGGACTGTAGGTTGAAGTGAGCTGTCAATAGTGTCAATCCCTAGCATTAGGTGTAATGACAGCTCACTTTACTTAAATTTTCACGGTGAGATTTTTACAGGATAGACCGGCTGAAGTATTATTTATCAGAACTTCTTTTATACATAAAACTTCTGCCAGTCTGTTTGTAAAGTTAAAATAACAACCTTTTACTAAATGCATATGAAAGTATATACTACTTTCATATGCATAGTATATACTTTCATATGCATTTAGTAAAAGGTTAGGTACTTATACAAAAAATATATTTTTTTAATCTTTGTCTGTCTGTTTGTTCCGGTTAATCTCCGAAACATCTGGACCGATTTTGACGGGACTAATTTTTATTTTAGAAAAATAATTAGGGTTCCGCACAAAGAAATTAAAACCCATGAAATCCAATTTGTTTTCCGACATGCACGCGAACGAAGTCGCGGCACAGTTAGTCTCTATATGAAAAGATTTCATAAATGTGCTAAATATTTTGCTCCACTCTTTCCGAAAACCGATGACAGTTCACCGAAACATTATATAAAAAAAAAAACTTACTTTTTCGTGTTCATGTTCAAGCAGCTTATCAATCTGTTGTAACAAACTTTTAATTTGTTGCTCTTGGCACATAACTCTGCAATCAGCTTCCTTTAACTTGCATAGTAACCCATTTTTCTCCTTTTCAAAATCGATAGAAGCATCATTTATCCTTTTCTCTAACAAAATATTTTCAGACCGCAAGCCATCCATCGCTTTAGATTTGATGTGATTAATTTCTCCTTCAGCTTTTAATTCTGTCTCTAAATTGGAAGTCTCATCTGTTAGTATAAGATATTGTTCTTTCAACGAGTCAAGATCGGCAGAGCGCTTTCGAAAATGTTCCTTCTCAGTCCATAGAGAATTATATTCGTGCATTTGTACTTTCATGCTGTCATATTCTTTTTCCATTTCTTCATATTGATTACAACGTTTTTCTAAACTTTCCTTTTCGTGTTTTAAAGTTTCATAACAAGTAATTAATTCATCGTAATTATCTTGTAGATTTTTTAACCGTCTCAGGTTTTCTTTGTCTATATTGTAAGGATTATCAACAATTAAGACTTCATCTTTAAGATCCTCATCAAGTACAACTGTAGGATTGTCTTTGTAGAGGATTTCTTTCATTTCGTCGTTTTCTATAATATCGGCAACAAGGTGTGCTCTTTTGTTATCTAGGCCAGGTTGTTTTGATTCTGCTGATGTTAGTGCGTAGGTCGATTGAACACGGGATTGTGATACGTCAATACGATAACAAGCACAATCGTCATTACGTTGATTCGGGTAAGCAAAAAAATCTTGGGTACAAGGAGCTATCAATGCGCAGCAAAATTTTTCTAAAACTTTCAGTTTGAAGAGTATTTTACCTTTAATATCAAGACATCGAATATCTTTACCAGCAGTCTAAAAATAAATAATATTATAAAACAAATATCCAAGTTGCTTAATTTATAGAGCCCGTGCGCACTGGGCGACCAACTTTTTGCCCTATAACAGTAAAACGTTGGTCGCTGTGGCTGATGACAGTGGTGAGCAAAGTCGTGGCCGTGGTCAAACAGTGCACAGGAGCCCACATAAAGTGATGGTTGTTACAAACCAATAACTTCAAGTACTGTCTATACTTGTCATTTTGGCAAAGCATCGCAAATATTTTTTCTATTGCTGTGAATAAATGAGCATATATGCAATAAGGTTCGCAAAGATCATTTTCCATAACCTGTAACAGTAATAATAGATGTTATAACTGTAGGATAAGAAATTATTTAGGTAAGCAAAAAAAGTAACCGTTACATACAGCTATTGTATTTTTCATAGCGTTTAATTTTGCGTCTTTTTTAATAATTTCGTCTTGCATTTCGTCGATTCTAGGATCTTTTGCGACTGTTAATTAGAAATGATAAGTATTATTATAGAAGTTATAAAAACGGAGGTGAAATTGGTCTTTAGTTTACCGTTACACCTCTAAGGACCAATTTTACAATCTTTAGACCTTTTTTAATCGAGGAATAAATTTGTATAAAAGATATGTCAAACCACCATATTTATTCTTCAGATAAAAGCTGGATACCGGACTCGGTGGTCAGTTTTGTATTAAGAACTGTAATTCGACCACTGATAGTTTCATGTTAATATTTACATGACATCTCTAGTACGGCAGTTAGTCTTCATACTAGAGTCCGCGCAAACTAAGTCTGCGCGCTGTTAAAATAAAATAATCGTTTGCCGCCATCTCGACGTTTATATCGTATCAAGAGTGTGCTGTGTTCTCTGTTTTCTAAAGTAAAAATTCGCCATCATAATGCCGAATGTGATTATAAGTGCTGGCAGGGATATAGTCTTGAAGTTCAAACACACGCGCAAACTTAGCTGGCACACTCTACTTGTTGTACTCAGAGACATCACTTAATATAATCAAACATCAACTTCAATTGACAACATATCTTAGGACGTGTCAACAAAACTGAATTGTTTTCAATCTGAAATATTTTTTTATTGACAGCATTCCAATATACTTAACTGCTCGTCAATAAAGTTAACAACTGATTAATATTAAGTGACATCACGAGTGAAAGAAAAATAGGTTTATTTGTCATAAAAACACGTGCACATAAAAAGATAAGCAAGTGAATTGGAAAAAAAAGCAAAACAGCGGACTAGTTGCGTAACGCACTAAAAGTAGAAGTGGCTTTCATTTTGACAGTTCAACAAGATTCATTGCGTTATTTACGTTGTTGAGCAAACAAATTGTTCGAACATTATGAAGCAATGGAAATATATCTACCTCATTTGAAATAATATTTAACAATCAGTAATCACAACAGTCATAGTAATCCACAATAAGAGGTTTTGCTGTCAGTTGCCAAATATGTATTTGTAGCGGTATCTACAACGCCTCATGCAAACTACGCGTCATACTGACGTCACGCAAAATCCTGCATCGCGCAAGCAGAGTTTACGGCGTAATTGGCAAAAATATACAACAGCCCGGCATGATTCGTCGGGCAGTTGCCCGCCAGACACAACACCCGTCTGGTCGGAGGATCCTCCCTTTTCTATGGAGGACGAGTGTCTATATAGTGTCCTGTCCCTCATACGTCTATATATTTAAAAAAAAAATATTATTATTGGAACGAAGTTCCTTATCGCATGTTAGGTATACTCTGCGCACTTGGCGAATGAGAGCTAGACCTAAAACTGTGAAACATTTTGACCGTCACGACACTTTTGTCTAAACTAATATTATAAAAAGAGAAAAGATTTGATTTATTTTTTGGTACGCTTTCACGCTAAAACGGATTTGGATGAAATTTGGCACATGGGTAGACCATGCCCTGACAGTCTATTCCGTAAAAATCTCACCGTGAACACTTAGGTGAAGTGAGCTTGAAGTGAGTGGTCATTCTAATTGTTGCTAGGGATTGACACTATTGACAGCTCATTTTAAGCTCACATCACCTTTGTTTTCACCGTGAGATTTCCACAGAATGGACTTCTTAACTGGGTATTCCCGCGGGATTGAGACTTATGCGGATGAAACCGTGAGGCGCAGTGAATTACGTTTAGAAAACGCAAGAAACTCCGTTCCAACCGGGTGGAGTCCCATCACGCCACGCCACGACTGTTTTTACTTTTTTTAGTAACTATTATTTCAGGGCTTCCTTACGTGTAGAAACTTCACAAGTACACGGGTCATCATTTTGAACGCCTTTAGAGTACTTATTCGGAGTCGGCTCCTGTTCAAAAGATATTTATTAATACCAATTAAGTCTCAAAACTATGATTGTTAAAGAACCAGGGTAGAATATCTCAATCATGGCCGGTCCGAACTTTGCGCAGAAGGCTGCGCAATAACATTTTTTAGGAAGCAAATGGTGACATGAAGCGAGTGTGAGTGAGCCTATGTTCAGACTGGACATAATTAATCGGCCGTAGGTAATATTGTAACTTGATTAGGAGAACTTTACTGTATCTTTATCTCGTGGAGAGAATGCGTTCCTGATAGCTGTCAGTGCGACAATTCTAATAGCTAATAAAGATCACATTTGCAAATCGTATTCGTTTGTATGAAACAAAAAAAAAACTTCAAGATTATGTGTATTGTTAGTCAGCTTATAGCAGATCTGGAGCCTATTATATTATAATATAACTTATAATGTGGTCACATTTGTTAAAAATGGACACAATTTCAAGACAGGTGTTGTCCAAAACTATAAAAAAAACTTCGTCGTCAGTCGAATTGTCGCCTGTCGCCTGTGGTTTTAATTGAATAAGCCCTAGGTAAAAATATTGAAGTAAAAATATTTTTAGGTCAAATACCTCATCCCCCCTCGACTTGCCGGTCTGAAATAAAAAAACGGTATTAGAGCGCGTTTCTTGTTTTGTTAATCAACAACATAAAATGCAAAAATAATCAATATAATTACCGCAAACCCTTCAGAATCCATTCCCTGAAAATAAATAAGTAGTAAGTATGATTAGATGACAAAAGTCGGTATTTATTAGATTCATGAATTAGGTAGGTACAGAGGCCAGCAGGTCAAGTTACCCGAAACTGTCCATTTTTTCCAATAAAACTTGAGCCTTAATGCTATAGCGATAAAGTTGAAAATCTATTAAAGAAACTTGACAGATTGTAGTAGCTTGATGTGCTGGCGTTTGTACATTACATGTATTTTATTTTAGGGTTTAACACTGACCTCCGTGTATCCGGATAAATCCAAATCTATGAACTGCAACCAAACAGGAAAATTAGTAGGAAATATCATTTTCCTTGAATTTATGTATACATTTATGTTTTATTCAGGTAGGTATAATTCAAACCCTACCTCTGCTTTAACCAGTGATATACATACTTGTACCATTGGCAGATTATACTACTACCATACAAATAAGTGAGAATTTACGTTTTTTTGTTGATTGTAGGGCTACCTACCTACAATGTTTCCAAAATCTGTAAAAAGTAATACTCCAAAATATCAACCATATATACGTCCATTTTGGCATATTGATGCACGTGATGTGTGGACAATGATGAATATTCAATCCAGTAAATAAACGGAAATATTTAACTGATCCCCTAAAAACTTATGGACCTTCTAATGATGAACACTTTTTTAAATAATGAGCCTCTTTTTAATTTTCTTGCTATTTCTAACAGTTGGTAGCAGTAACTAAGTTGGGGTAACCCGACCAAACGGGTTAAGTTAGAACTGTGACACACGCGAGCCGAATTGATCGCAGTAGCTCAGTTAGGGTATCACGACCAAATGGGCTAGGTCACGCTAGAACTGTGACCAAACCCGCGCGAGCTGAGCGAGCAAAGCGAGCGGTGCCGCGTCAGCGGCCGGCGGGCGGCGAGCGCTACATACATACAAGTTGGTCGTAGTTACTTTCAAAAAGAGACGCAATCATTATATTAAAGCGTTCAATAATGTTTTTAGGAGCGCAAAATGTGAATTATTACAGGTTCGATCATACATAATCATAAATAAATAAGTAGGTAAATACTTAAATTAAGAGTTTTCCTCTTACCAGTTCATCGAGCTCTTTATTGGCCGCTTTTATTGCTGCATGCTGAAAAGTAACATGATGCAATTGGTATCATATTGACAAGCACATAGTAGATCATGAAGAATTATAAATTGGTACAGACGCCAGCAGGACAAGCTACCCGAAACTGTAAAATTTTCCCAATCAACCTTGATGCTATAGCGATAAAGTTGAAAATCTATTGAAGAAAATTGACACATTGTAGTAGCTTGATGTGCTGGCGTCTGTACTTTTCGTTGTTTGAGGCAATAACGTAATAATGATGAGTTTTATGATGGTACCAACACACAATCAAACTAGGTATACCTACTGTATGGAGAGATAAAAGCTTATATAAGTTTCCGTTTCCATTTTTTTAAATAATTAAAATAATTGTTTCCGTTCTTTTAGAACGGAACGAATGAATGTGTGAGTGCATGCTGTATTAAATTAAAAATGACATTATGATGCCTGTGACACCTCAAGGAGTATTAGGTACGTCGGAGCTCTTGGCATAACCCATAGAAAAGTAAAAAATATATCTATGGCATAACCACTTTATAGTCTGGAGTTTTGTTTATTTTATGAATTTCATCAATTTGAATCCCTTTCGAGATAAAGGGGCTACCTCTAATGACCAATTGTTTATTCTCAATTAAAAACAGGTAATCCTAACTAATATTATGAATGCGAAAGTAAGTTTGTTTGTTTGTTACGCTTTCACTCTAGGACTGCTGAACGGATTTGGATGAAATTTAGCGCGTGGGTAGACTATGACCTGGGGAAGGACATAGGCTACTTTTAACAGCTAGTGCACCTATAATAGACGCTTACTTAGTTTTATTGAAAATAAAGACGGTTGTTTTGTAACACATCTTTGTTTAATTTACTTATTTTAAGCTTTAGTTACAATTTATTAATGTAATTTATTTTGCACTTAGCAGAAGAAGTAGGCGATACCTTTCCTAGAAACCTTTCATAACAAAAACTTTTAAGTAGGTATGCAGAACTGCATTTTTATTCATAAACGCACACCGTATTTTGCATAGCTATGTAAAACCTGATGATATACCTAACTAGGTGCACAAAAACAAAAAATAAATAGTAGCTTGTATTAGGTAATACTACAAAATTGTTTTTTATCCCCGTTATAGGTAGGTACTTTGCCAGCATTTTGCAATTTGTGGTTTTTCTTAAGCTTATTACCTGTGAGTATCAAAAGAAACAGTTTTTTTGCCTCTAAGAAATCTGATAAAATTCACATACAGCAAGTGCACCGACGCTTACTTACAGCATGAGCAATTTCGCATTTCTGGTCGCACGAAAGCTCCAGTTGATCGTACGCGGACAGCATTTGCTCGAACTCTTCAATCCTTCGCTTCAACCGCACGATTTCAGCATTTTTGGCTACCATAAGTGTGTCAACAATCACGTCCGTCGGCAAATACTTCGGCCGGACCGTCTCGTTGTTCCTCTTTATTACATCCACCAAGTGCTCGCTTTTATCCGAACAGAAGTGGGACCAGGCTCTCGCGTCCGTACATGATGCATAGGCCTTTAACTTCCCCTCGTTCCTCGCCGGCAAATCGAATAGATCGTATTCGTTGAACACACGCTCCCTTTTCGTTATGAAAGACATCGCGATGCCAACTGTTTAGTCTACTTATAGGATAATATATGATTTTTCTAAACATATGCATGTATAATATATACTACTTTTCTCCGCCATCCATTTTACGCATCATACGATTTGAAATGTTTTTTTTTTGCAATTAACTTATGGCAAAATGTGTATAACGAAAATTATCAAATATTTTGAACTGTCAAAAGAAATCGAGGCGGAATGGTGGCTTGAAATAGAATGTCAAATTTAAAATTGTTTTCTTTGTGTTTAAAATGCCAGTAGTTAGGTACTAAGGAGTTTAAAAGTTTTTATTCTTATTAAATGATGATCTTAAACTTTTTCTAGAAACTTCATAGAATATTGTGGGTACCTGACGTTCTAATGTGACACCGTGACACTTAACTGGCTTCATTGTGGGCATCATCATTTTGGATCTCAAAATTTTACGTCAACATGGGAGCACGATTGAAAAATAGTTTGAAAAGCGTTTGAATTCAATGATTCACATAGCGGGTCATAGCAACTTACTACTTTGCTCACGCAACGAGGGTAAGATCAAATCATTTGAGTCTTGCCAAGACGTCAGGGCATGGAGTCATGACGTACAGGCGCGCGACCGTTACCTCAGGGAATGGATAAAGTGCGATATGCCTATTTGCGTATTACCCACGGGCACTTTAGCCAGATTTATGAGGACAATGACGAGCAGGAGTCGAGGCAGGGTAAGCTTTATATGATTATTCGTTTATTGTTTTATTATAATGATAATCCTAATAGTCATTCTTCCCAGGCTACGCCCCGTTGTCATCCGGATTGCAAATCAAAAGTCGTGCTAGATACCATATGCAATTCATGCCATGCAATGAAAAATTGTTTAAAAAATGAAGAGCATTTTGAAAAGTATTTTGACGATGTAAGTTTTTTTATTACAAGAGTGCAACACTCAT
Source organism: Apamea anceps (assembly GCA_951799955.1). NCBI lineage: Eukaryota > Metazoa > Arthropoda > Insecta > Lepidoptera > Noctuidae > Apamea > Apamea anceps. Next base: position 6,543,796 of record OX637505.1, on the reverse strand, counting down.
TTAAAATAATCGAAACTATGAATTTACTTATTAGGTACTTCATTTTTAGGAGGAGTTTGAAACCAGCCATTGGCCCTGTGACCGATGCTTAGAGGCTCTCAAAAGCCTCAAAATGTTTTGGAAAGTAATTACTGAAAAGATATTTAATGTAACTATTCCGAAAGATGATGATCTAGATCAAAAAAGATGTTGTCGTACTGATAGTGTGCGGTCTGTAGCAAAACTTTGGCAGTCGGAAATGACCCAACAAGCTATGTATGTGAAAAATATCTCGTATATGAATCGTTCCCCTGATTTTCCTAATGCCTGTATTTGGGAAGAGAAGACAGTGAAAAAAGAAACCGGTTTTCAAGATCATAAAAGTAAAGACATCAATAAAAGAGCAGGAAAGGAAGACTATAGGACTGGTCACATAATAAAATCTTACAAAGTCAAATCAACAGACACTGACTGTTTATCAAACCCTATGGTAAATAGATCAAATAAAACAGGTTCGTCGTTAAATAGTCGAAGACACAGTAGATGCAGCACTCCGAAAGCTAAAATGGTAGACATAGGGTGCGATTGCGATGAAGTTAGTGATGAAATGAATGCTCAGAAAACTTTTTTGGTGCTGTTGCAAGATAAATGTAACTGTCAAAAGCAAGAAATAGACAAACTGAGAAAAGAAAATAGTTCCTTAAGAATCGAGCTTCAAAATATTTACAAAAACTCTTCATGGAAATCCGCATTTTTTACTCCTTCAAGATGTTCTAGCAATCATGATAGTATTGCTACATTGCCAAACCCATTTGAATGTTGTGCAGCCGATAGTTTAGATACAACTCAAGTTAAAGGTGTCGAATCGGAAATGATTATTACAATGAAGAATGGCAAAAATGAGGTAAAACCTTAAAAATGTCCAGGGCAATCAGTTTCCGAGCTGGAGTCATTTGTATAACATTAAAACTATTTTTTTTCAGGATTACGGACACATTTCTTTATTACAAGTTCTTCATAAAACCAACTGTCCAGATATGAGAGAGTTGAAGCTGGGACAAGCTTGTTCTAATCAGAAAGAGGATCCTATTGAGCTATTGACCAAAGGTAGTCTATGAATACTTGCTATAACTATGTATGTATAACAATAGAGCTTTGTTTTATTGTTATTGAGCGTTGCTTTGTTGTCTAGATCCAAAATAACTTTAATTTCATGACATACGTAACGTAGTTGTGTGGTTTTTATAATACCTAATATGTTTTATGACATTTCTTAGTACAAAACACTTTTGGTGCTATCGTGGAACGAGAAATGGGAATAGCAAATAACAAGAGAGAGTGTGAAAGCAAATGCGATATTGATGCTACATTCAATAAAGTGAATGCCTGCAAGTCTGCACCTATATATTCAACAACAACACTTGCCAGCTCTGATTCACGTTTTATAAAATTCTGACTAATATATACAAATGACAAACACGGACAGACAGCCTGTAAGTAGCGATTTACTTAGTTATTAAACAGTATATATAATTTCATGCTACTTTTCCAACAAAAGAATATTATTCTGTATTTCACAGGCTCGGACAAGAGGTGAAAATGAAAGATAAACCATGTGACGAAAAAAAAATGTATTTGTATTGTAATGTCAAGTTTTGTAAAATACAGTGTCCTAGTTTATGGCTCGTTTTTAAATTGCGCCATTATATTCAGTACACGATTGTAGATTAATTCCGTCGCATTTATGGCAAAAACAAAATCTAAATGGTTGAACTTTGCCAGAGGCACTCTGTATATTCCGATTGCAGATGGAATTTCCATAGCTAGTTTCTTAACATCTGTTGGTGTTGATAGCCAGTCATTGTCAGCATAATGAAGAAAAATTGGGGTTTTGATTTTTTGTAGGTCATATGCTGGCGGTTTGAAACTTCCATATATACGTTTGTTTGCAATCAACCCGTAGTCAAATTGTACGAACTTCCCCGATTTGTATAATTGACCAAAATGTATGAGTTGTCTGGTGGAAGCTCCTGCTGGCGTATGGCCTAGCACTACTGGCAACATCGTCTGAAAACGAAAATAAATAGCCTATCAGAATGAAGTACAAGATTTACAGTCGACAAAGGAGATAAGTAACCAGGGCCGTCGGATATTATTTTTGACGGCACGGTTGACGCAGTGGTTAAGCGATTGACTGCTGCGCTGCGTGTCGCGGGTTCGATTCCCGCACGGAACAAATATTTGTATGACCTACATGTATTTGTTCCGAGTCTGGGTGTTTTTCTATCTATAATATGTATGTATTTACAAAAAAAAAATGTATATAAGTAGTTTATCAGCCATCTTGTTACCATAACACAAGCATTAGGTTGCTTAGCTTGGGACTAGATGGCGCTGTGTGAAATGTCCAGGGATATTATTATTATTATTATATAGTTTAAGTTTAGTAAGAAACGAAAAGAAACGTAATTTGTTTATAATGACGTCCGAAAAGTGCTTATTCTGAGCCTAGTTTGAATAAATGACTTGATTTTGAAAACATACTAAAATAGTTCTTGTTGAGAAATCAAATTACGAGACAAAATTACACTATCTAGTTTATAAACAAATTATTTTGAGTAAAAACTTCTTTATAACTAAGTTAATAAACTGACTAAAAGGAACCTAATAAACTCACGGTATTCAGTTGCTCCGAATTAAATCCACAAATAAGGAATAAAAGGTTTGTACAAAGAGATTGGGTTACAGCTTCCTCAATACACAATTTTTGTCCTGCAAGTTCATTTATCTTGCCATTCGGCAGTATTTCATTGGTACCTAATATCTTGAATATGATCTGAAAATAAGTAACAATTTTAATATGAAAATGTGGGTAATTGATGAGAAAATCAAATAATTTGTCCCAACTTACCTCAAGGGAGTTTGTTAATGGTGCAATAGCTTTTATAAGAGGACTCTTAATATTTCCCACATATGCCACAGGCGCTAAAGCTTGCATGGCAACGATTTTCTCGTTGTATTCTGGTCTTGTGGACATCAAAACCCAGAAAACTGTGGTTCCTTGAGAGAAACCTATATACTGGATCCTAGATGCTCCAGTGTCTTTGAGAATGTAATCAATCATGGCAGGAAGGTCATAATAACCTATTTCATGCCAACTGAACTTCCAGTAAGCGGATGATGTAGGTTTCAGAGAGACGTGCCTATGCGAGTAAGTGTTTCCTCGCGCATTGCCCATCCATACGTCATAACCAGCGTCTGCCAAGATGTACGCTGAAATAAGAGTCTATGGAAATAATCTGATCATTACCGAATTATCTCAGTGAATCGATCGTGAATCGTGAGTTTCGCGTGAAAAATGTTCAAATCTTAGGATTTAAAGCAATGAAAGGGTATAGGATCACAGTATTATTACACATGGCATCTACTTATATTACTAATCTTTAAATAAAATTAATTTCTATATCTTCATACCAAGTCCTCGACCAGGTGTCATGAGCACCCATTCAGCAGATGAAGACAATAAGCCATGCTGCAGCAGAACCACGGGTGCCATAGGTGAGTCGTTCGGTATCCGATGCATCTCAAGTATATACTTATCTTCTGTATAAACACGATGAATCTCGCACGGGTACCCATATTTTCTTATCAATGAAAACTACGGAGAAAATTGTGAGTCAGCGCAAACTTAAACCAGACGATTGTCTGCCGGAGATGCCAAATTGCTGAGAAAGTTACATTAAATTGTGAGTCATGCTGACATTTCTGATATGTACGGGCAGAAAGGACGGTATATGAGTATGAATGGTAGTTTCAGTAGTTTCTGCAAATAGAGGAACTTGTTTATTTTGGAAATTAACATCATTAACGGGTTCCCTCTATCTGGCAGAATCTTGATGCTCCGAAATTTATTTGGCATAACACACTGGCATAATCTTCTTTAAATGAATATTTTTAAGGCATAAAAATGATTTAATATAATTATTGTTTGGCCGAATGTTTATATGTCCGAATTTACAATGGCATAGTTTTAAGATAGCAGAATTTTATTTGGCATAATTACCTTTGGCAAAGTTAAAATTTCGCATAACTTGTTGCATGCTTGCATGCTGCATGCATGGTGTATGCTTGCTTGCATGTTTGCATGCTCGCTGCTTGCATGCTGCATGCTTGCTTGCATGCTGCATGCTTCCTGCATGCATGGTGTATGCTTGCTTGCATGTTTGCATGCTCGCTTGCATGCTGCATGCTTGCTTGCATGCTGCATGATTGCTGCATGCATGGTGTATGCTTGTTTGCATGCTGCATGCATGGTGAATGAATGAATGAATTTTCTGTAATGATTATGGATATGAAATGTATGCCAAAAGATGATTCTAACTCTAAACTTTCTGAGATATGATAGTTCTGCCTTTTAATGACTATCGATATGAAATGTAGGTATGCCAAAAGACGATTCTGACTGTGAACTTTCTGCGATATGATGGTTCTACTTTTTAATTATTATGGATATGAAATTTATGCCTAAAGATGATTCTGACTTACAAAATTATGAATTTTGAATGTATGATAAATGACTGTCTGCCTAACGATTTTCTGCGAAATGAAGTTTATGCTATCCGCTGTTATGCAAAACAATATTATGACATAAAAAGTTCTGCTAAAAAGGGTAGACCCATCATTAACATCTCAGAATTTGTCACACGAGATGAATAGATACAAAATTAAAGAAGCATGACTCAGTAATGGAAACAAGGTCGTCCATTTGATGATTATGATAAAGTACTTACCGTATCTAAGCGTGCGTCGTCTAATATATCAGAAGAAGTATATTCAGACGAAGTATCTTCAGAAGAAGAATAGAATTTATAATAATCAAATGAATGAACAATTTGGGGAAGAAACACTAAGGCCATATAACACACCAGTTTTAAAAAAGAACACATTTTGGTAAGTAAATGAATATTTAGTAATGAGTGAACAGTTCTATCAAATTTAATTTATAGTAAGTGAAGAGCCATCAATTGTTAATGATAGACTGTTGACTAAAGTTGAGACAATAGTTTCATAAGGGCTAGATTATTTGATTAGCTACGATAACCCCATTTTCAGGGCAATGCACGGATATTGTTTGGTGACCTACTTATTATTTATTTCCTCAACAGTTTGAAGTAGCCACTATAACGTCTACAACAATAATTTTATCGGTTGTACAAATATTGGATTAGTGTTGTTGATTTTACTATATGTTTAACTACTGTTTGTCACAATCGCTACCACTGCCCACTTTGTGGTTACTCCACAGAATGCAGTGTGACGGTTTTTTGATGAAATAATTCATGTAAAATTATTAGAAACTGCTGCTGTAAGAGTTGTTTCCTGTACATATGTATTTTTAAATAAACAACAGCGTGTTTGAAATTACAAAATGTAGAAATAAATTGAAAAGTAATGTAGCAATAATTCAAAACAAATTAATATTCACAACATTGTGTTTTCTACAACCGTGTTGACAAAATCCCGTGTTGGTAAAAATTAATTAAATAGGTATGATATGCAAGTTGCAAAAAAAACCGATAAGGGTTTGTTTTATTCTGATCTTTATTCCTTAAGATATGTATAACTATATATATACAGGGTCAGCTGCTTGAATAAAATACTTAAATTACTGACTTCATGTAAGTAGAATATAATATGTGCATTTGGATTGAGTGATCTTTTTTTATTTTTTATGATACGGTGAATATTTACGATAACAGGTAGGCACCTAACTAAAATATTTCGTAATGCATTAATCTGCTAGCTGAGGATCAAGGTTAGAAGATAAACTGTAAATACCTAACTATCACTTCAAACACAACGTTTGCGACATTAGTTGATTACATACATAATCAGGTTGTGAGTATGTCGCAAAACGTGTGGGTCAGAATTACGGGTGTATTGAAATACATACGAGTATGTTATATACGAAAGGAATGTACCAGCAATGTACTTGAATGTGCCTTTAATGTAATTCTACCTCCATGAAACAAGAACAATTATAATAATAAAGTGAGCCGCAGTCCTGACAGTCAGAATGACGGGTGAATACTGATAATTAATGTAATAGATATTTTATGGTTACCTAATATTTTTTTTTAAATCCTTTCTTAGTGGATACCTACTCTTCACGAAGAACACATCCTCCAAATTTCATGTCTCTAGGACCAGCGGTTTAGGCTGTGCGTTGATGTATCAGTTAGTCAGTCAGGACTTTGAGTTTTATATATATATATATATATATTATGATTCGTTCCAGAAAACTTCAAAATCAAATTTCAAACACCTTTTTCTCGAAAGTTTGATTTTTTGACTTACGACACTATTTGAGCGGAGGTGCGATATTGCTATAAAAAAATGTTAGGCGTCAAAATTTGTTTTCTTGATTTTCTCGTTAATTACTCGTCGCATTATAATTTCAGATTATATTTTTGTGAGGTACATTCCTCTGGTAACCATAAAATATCTATTACATTAATTATCAGTATTCACCCCTCATGCTGACTGTCAGGACTGCGGCTCACTTTATTATTATAATTGTTCTTGTTTCATGAAGGTACATTGAAATGTACGGTACGTGTAGGTACGTGTAGAATGCATTTCCTTATTATAACGTTAATACTTAGACCCGCGTACCTACGCAAACATTTGCTGAGGACGAATAATTAGCTAAGGTACATAACAGTTATTGATCCGAGGATACCGCACGGTCTCCGCTGAGGCGGCGAGCCACAATCTGTCAAATTTCTTTATTAGATTTTCAACTTTATCGTTAAATCATTAAGGTTCAAGGTTGATTGGGAAAATTTTACAGTTTCGGGTAGCTTGACCTGCTGGCGTCTGTACCTACATACCAGTTGCAATGAGGGTCCGTCAGGTACCGGAGCCTTTAGAAGAGGCACGCTGGGTGTTCCCGGCATAGGTAACCCTGGAGTATGAGGCTTATTTGATGAATTCGCTTTAGAGGCAAAACGGGACCCGATCCTCGCATTGCGTGGATTTATAATGTGAACTCGAAGAATAATAGCATGTAGAAAATATGAATTTGAGATATGTTAGTCGCCATGTGTAATTTTGAAGAAGTATGAATGTATAATCCGCTAAATAATTACTGCCTTTCAAGAAACTGTCTTGATATAATATATGTATATTAATAAATACAATAAAATCTAACGTTATATTGTGTTTTGGTGTGGTGATTATACGAAAAAGTGATATCAACCAATATAGGTGAAATTGCCAGCTTTTTGATGTCGCTAAATCGTCGTAGCCTTGTGTTAAAAATTGAGGGTTGTGTCTGTGTACTGATTGTCGATAAAAGTTGCCTCCTTCTGTGAGACCGTGATGGTCCACAAGGAGGCTGCCGACCGTGATCGTGAGAGAGCCGATCCCGCTCGGAGAAGAAGGCGTCGAAGAGGCAACCGCCTCGATGCCTAATACGCCGAAACCCCGCCTGCATCATCTATGGCAGGCGGGAATTTGGGGTCGCGGGCTATCAGAGTGGGGACTCTGTCGGCCCACTGAGTGACCTCAGGGAAGACGGTGCACAGTGATCTTTTGCTGCCTTGTACACTGCACAGTCAGATTTCGGGGAGACCCCTTTACAGTCTCCCCGAAATCTGACTGTGCGTGATCGTGAGAGAGCCGATCCCGCTCGGAGAAGAAGGCGTCGAAGAGGCAACCGCCTCGATGCCTAATACGCCGAAACCCCGCCTGCATCATCTATGGCAGGCGGGAATTTGGGGTCGCGGGCTATCAGAGTGGGGACTCTGTCGGCCCACTGAGTGACCTCAGGGAAGACGGTGCACATTGATCTTTTGCTGCCTTGTACACTGCACAGTCAGATTTCGGGGAGACCCCTTTACAGTTTCCCCAGAGATGTGCCATAACAGGCGTTGCACAGAGGGGCTCCGGATTGGTCTTTTGAGAGGTAACGGTGCCCCTTCCATAAGGAGATGGTGACCACCGGAGTGGTTTTAGCGAAGTAAAAATCTCACACTCCCTGGTTTTATCCCCTTTTTAGCCTTTAAGTTTTATAGCATTTTGAAGGTTTCCCCCCGAAAACAAAAAAAAAGGTACTGGGCTGCTTGGTATTCTAGATTTTACTCAGACCGGTTTTGTCAATGATTTGGTAACTGACTGCTTTCTGCATAAGAACTCAATTATGAAATCGCACTAAAATTGGGATTGGCTGAAAATATACTTACTTTTGAAGCTGGCTGAAAAAATGGTCTTCCTCTGTTCCATAAAAAGTAGTAGGTACGTAAAAGGTTTTTAGATAGGTTCCTAAAGTACGCAGCTATAATATAATAGCATTAGAAAAAAGAGGCTCGTAGAAGCAGGAATGCAAAACATTTTATTTCAAAGTTATGATAAAACAATTTTAAGGGAGATGCTTAAATTCTAATTTTCTTGCGTTTTTTGCAATTTGCAGGTCAGTGTAAGGTTGTATCTTAATAAAAATAATATGATGCGCAACAATAAGAAATATGTAGGCAATAATACAATTTTAACCTTAAAAATCATCAATAGATCCCTTTAAATTAGAATTGCTCCGAATTCGTCTGATTTCGCGGGCTACTGCAGCGCATCCACCTTAATTAAAATAAAATTCGGCAGAATTATAGTGAAACGAATAACGTTCCAAGTATTGTTCATCCCTGCTTCTTTTAGGTTTTTAGCATTGACACTGTAATTTTAAATTGGAGTTATATAATATAAATAAATTAAAGCCACATAATTTCATAAGATAAATAGTTAAAATGGTTACAATTAAGTGTGACAGCTGCTGTAAAAATAGATCATAATAAATTCGGCGTCTATCATAATGTAACAATGTTTATTGTATTTTTGTTACAAAGTGTGCATTAAAAATAACCTTTTTTAACTTCTTTCTAATGCTATTGTAAATGGACTATAGGTGCCTATAAGATATTAAGAAAATAGGTACTAATAGTTAAATGTTGCCTAATGTCTACTTAATTACGGTACGTTGTGTTGTGTAATACAACCGAATCTAACCAATCCAATATCGAGGTGCTCGAGGGTGACAAGCTTTCACAATATTATGTATACATCGTAAATAGAGAGAGTAACATACCTTCGTTCTTCGCTAGAAGTTGGAGAAACCTTAGAAACGGTCCCAGCTTCCTTACTGAATATTTTGTTTATTTGCATATAAAATCTACAATTTATAGTGTTTATAGGTATCACGACCGATAGTATTTTCGTTTATCCGCTTGACCGGTAGCGCGCCGATTCAATTACATCACTGCCCGCTACCCGCTCGAAAATTTTTGGCGCGAAGCCGCGCGCCAGATGGTGTGGCTGACTCTGGCAGAGCCACCAACAGGGATTTTAATTTTGATTACACAAAAATTTAGTCGCTAATTTGTCGCCAAATATCAGAATTTGTCGGTCACTGATTCAAAAGATATAAGGGGTTTATAGGTGGCCGATCTGAAAAGAGTCTCCCCAGCAGAGCTAAATTTATATCTCAAAAACTAGGGCACCTAGCGAAGATCTGTTTTCTCCCATATTTAGTCGCTAATTTGTCGCCAAATATCAGAATTTGTCGGTCACTGGTTCAAAAGATATAAGGGTTTATAGATGACCGATCTGGAGAATCTCCCCAGCAGAGCCAAATTTATATCTCAAAAACTAGGGCACCTAGCGAAGATCTGTTTTCTCCCATATTTAGTCACATAAGTTAAAGGCGCCGATTCCCTTGTTCACAAACTAAACTAAATTTAAGTTCAGTGCATCTTTTTCTTTCTATTTCATTAAGAAAAGGACAGAAGATAAATATTAGTTTAGTCCTGTCAAATTACTCAGCGCCTGATGTAAATTGACGTATTTTAAGTCGCCATGTTTTAATCACGTCTATACTGTCTATGGAGTATCTTAATTTGACAGGACTAAACTAATATTTTAATTATTTAATTAGAGCTTAACATTGTAAACTGGTAAAACAGTTGCATGCGACTGTACATCTTGACACCAAATAGACCAAGAGCAAGGTTTAATCTATTCAAAGAAGTTTAAGTCACTCTAAACTAGTAATTTAAAACATAAAAACATGTATTTAACTGAGAATTTATCTCTCTTGGACATTTCTAAGGACTTGAGACCGATAAAACTAGAATTATATTACACATATTAATAGAAATATTTTTTCTTGGCAATTTTTCGTGAACTCTTCGATCTAGCTCTTAGACTATACCTTAATAATTGAACTCGTTATATCTCATAGACTAAGACCCGACTAAATCTGTGACTTGGCGACAAATTATGACTAATTGGCGACAAAATATGGGAGAAAACAGCACCCTAATTGCGTAACACACGATCAATCTGAATCGGTTTCATTTTGACAGTTCAACAACATTCATTGCGTTATTTACATGTTGAGCAGACAAATTTTTCGAACTTATGAAGCAATGGATTAGCAATTTGCTTCAAAATTATTCTGATTCCGATTGATTGTGTGTTACGCAATTAGGGTGCAGATCTTCGCTAGGTGCCCTAGTTTTTGAAATATAAATTTGGCTCTGCTGGGGAGACTCTCCAGATCGGCAACCTATAAACCCTTATTTATATCTTTTGAACCAGTGACCGACAAATTCTGATATTTGGCGAAAAATTTCGACAAATTAGCGACTAAATATGGGAGAAAACAGATCTTCGCTAGGTGCTCTAGTTTTTGAGATATAAATTTGGCTCTGCTGGGGAGACTCTCCAGATCGGCCACCTATAAACCCTTATATCTTTTGAACCAGTGACCGACAAATTCTGATAATTCTTATATTGTGGCGACAAATTTCGACAAATTAGCGACTAAATTATTGCGTAATCAAAATTAAAATCCCTGTTGGTGGCTCTGCCAGAGTCAGCCACACCGCCAGATGGCCAAGCTCGTAAAATGTTTTTTTGTTGACTCGTTGGTAACATGAGTCATTCGCTAATAATTCAGCAGTTAATGCGTTAAAGTAAAGTGTTGGTTCAAGCTTAGGAATGACTCTTTCAAGTCGTGTCAAGTGTTTGTTTACATTTAGTTTCTATTTTTATTTTTAGCGGTTAACATTGACTATAGTTAAAAAAATGATTATTTGAACTTTAAAAAAGATTATTTCAAAAAGCAAATCGGTAACATATATATTTTATGACTTGTGATGGTGTACGGGTTCTATCTACGTACGATAAAATAAAAAAAAACATACTTCATAGTAAAAAAATATTTATTTACAGGCTTATTGACTACCACGAAACGTTTGCTGACGGTGAATAATTTTTCACCCAAATATAATAATTTATTACAACTATACCCTTTCACGTAAATTAAAATTATTGTTACTATCTGAAAGCTAAGTTCCTATTGTCACATATGTCTAAATACACCCGAGAGCAATGAATCCGGGTCACTTAAAGAATGTTAAAAATCTCGGAAACTAAAAATGATAGGTTAATGCAATAAATTGTATTTAATAGACAATGTAATACTCCTTAAATGAAAGTAAAAAAAAATATGAGTCACCATACATTTTATTAACACAAAATTACATAAAGAAAAAAACTGCTGATCTCTCCTTAAAACAAAAATAGGAAACATGAAATTTTTGAACTTTATTACGATTTTCTTGAATTTTAATACTTCGTATTGCCTCCTCGTGCTTCCATTACTGCGTTTACGCGGTTTGGCATGCTGTACACCAAGTTCCTTATACGATTTTGGGGAATATTCTCCCATTCCTCTGTGAGAGCAATTTTGAGCTCACGAAGCGTGATTGGGGGAGGGTTTCGTTGTTTTACGCATCTGCCTAGCTCGTCCCAAGCATGCTCGATCGGGTTGATATCCGGGCTGCGCGCTGGCCACTCCATACGAGTAATGTTCATCTCTTGAAGGTAGTCATTCACAATCCTACCTGTATGAGGTCGGGCATTGTCATGCATAAATATAGCATCCTCACCTAAATTGACCATAAATGGACCAACGTGATCATTGAGGATTTCTTCCACATATCTTACGCTAGTTAAAGAGCCGTTTTCTATGATCACCAGCTCTGTGCGACTTTCAGAAGAAATTCCGGCCCACACAAGTACAGACCCACCACCGTAGGCTACTTTTTCTTCGATGCATGCTTGCTTGAATCTTTCCCCTGGTCTTCGATACACTCTGTGTCTTCCATCCTGCTTGTAGAACATAAATTTTGATTCGTCGGAGAACATAACTTTTGACCAATCTTCAATACTCCAATTTACGTGGCTCTGGGCATATCTTAGTCTTGAAACACGATGCCCACGCTCCAGTTTAGGGCCGTTTGCAGGACAAATGGGTTTTAAGTTAGATTCAGCAAGCCGACGTCTTACTGTCCATGCACTTGGGTTACTTCCTCCGAGGCGTCGAAACTGATTTGTGAGTTCAGTTCCTGTGAGAAAGCGATTTCGAAGCATGGTGTTCACCAAGTATCGGTCTTCTCGTGCTGTGGTACACCTGGTTCTGCCCGTTCCTGGTCTGCGTAGGTTAGAACCAGTTTCTTCGTAACGTCGGAGAACTCTTTGTACTGTTGACAGCGACACACCGACAGTCCTGGCTGTATCGCGCTGACTCCGGCCGGTTTCCAGCATTGTAAGTATTCTGGTGCATTCTTCAGGCGTAAGCGACATAATTTCAGCTTGAATAATGAATATAGAGCACTATCAACATGGTTTATGTACCCACATAAATGACAGATTACAAACAAAAGCAAAACCAAATGCTGTAATTTCGTAGTTCCATCTTCGAAAGTGGCCCTTTTTCAAATTTGATTTTTTTATCATATAACTTTACAATAACTAAGAAGTTTTAATACCTTCATTTAAGGAGTATTACATTGTCTATTAAATACAATTTATTGCATTAACCTAGCATTTTTAGTTTCCGAGATTTTTAGGATTCTTCAAGTGACCCGGATTCATTGCTCTCGAGTGTATTATGTGGATAGGTTTATCTAATACAGAAAAATATGGGATTTATTGAAGGAATTCCCACTTACATAAAAACGCACATAACATTTCTGATCTTCTGAAAATACTTCATAGGTAACTATTTTCTACAAGAAATGCCCTTTCCAATGATGTATCACACTTGTTATTCAATAGCCATCGAAAACAATACAAGTAATAAAATATCACAAATCGGGAAAATTGACAAAACATATGTGAAATAAAGCCGGGGTTACATGAAGTGCACATCTGGGTTTAAAGCTATTATTTTTATTCAACTCGATATTTGGCAACTCTTATCCAGTTGCTACCAGTAATCCAAAAAAGGAATAAAAGAAATAATAAAAAAAAAAAATTTGGTCCCAATCCCTGTTTCAATGGATGAAAAAAAATTTTATGATTTTTATTACCCGACTGCCAAAAAAGGAGGGTAATGTTTTTCGAATGTATGTAAGTAATATTCATTGTTACCGTCTATAGGCTATATAAATTATATGTCGTTAGATTTGTCTTAGTAGTTAGAATGTTACTAGGACAACATAATAAAAAAAAATGGCGGAATCCAGGCGCCACATAGCGCGTTTTTCTAAATATTTTTACCCAGAACCTATCGAGTTTGGTATCAAAATAAAGGGTTTTGAACGACAATTCCAAAAATATGATTACTTCGGCAGTCGGGTAAGTAAAAATAGATTTGGTTGCTTTAAAGATCATCACGAGAATTGTGGTAATCCTTAAAGCAACCGATTAAGCAGAGGTTCACGTTGCAAGCTTCGCACTTAAAAGCAGTGGATGAATCTACTTTTTTAAGTGCGCACCACTTGCAACGTGACCTCCTCATGTTGGTTTTGGCAGGGTAGTGGCCCGTTAAAAAACGCGGTTTTTCTATTTTTGGCGGGCGAAATCTCTGTATGATTTCGTCCGCCAACAACACCCGAAACTGCCGCTGTGCCATATTGGCTGTCCTTGCTTTCGAGAACATGACAAATGTGTTGTGGATGGACACGTTGAGAAGCCGACGGAAAAGCTTTTTGTACCAAACTAGATTACGAACCCTTTCTATGGGAAACGCCTGCAAAAGTTGGTCCTTTTTGTCGACGCCTCCCATAGCCATGTTGTAATCTAGGACTACTTTCGGTTTATACCGATAGTAGCCGTACTTTTCTTTTCCGCCGACCTCTACCTTGTGGTAAGTGGAAAGGAGGGCAACCACATTCGCGTCCTTCCACACCGCAATTGTCATGTCCCGTGTCTGGCTAAATGCCACTTCACCAGGCCGCATGTTTGTTTTATTTTTGTGGCGCAAACTGTCAGGCACGAACTCCCGGTTCAGACGCAGGGTGCCCATTACGTCCGTCTTCTGGGCCTTGAGGGTGCGCGCCAGCAAAGGACTGTTATAAAAGTTGTCCATTACAAGAGTATGACCTCTATTGAGTAATGGACGAACTAATTTTAGAACAGTCCTTGATGTCGCACCCTCAAGCTCAACCTCGTTCGTGTCAGCCTCGACATTATGTCGTTCCCTCTTCCCAGTGTATACGATCATTTGCCAGAGATATCCCGTCTTGGACTCGCATAGTTCGTAGCTCTTTATACCTACCTGAGCAGCTTTCATTGCTATGATCTGTGAAAACGAGAGTCTGCCTTTCCACAGCAACAGCGACTCATCGATAGCAATGTCCTGCTCAGGTAAGTATAAAGAGCTAAATTTGGTGTTGAGGTGGTCTATTATTGGAATAATTTTCATTAATTTTGACGGGATACCTCTGCTACATAAAACGTTGTCTACAAAATGTAGACAACGTTTTATGAGGCCAAACCTATAGTACGGCATAATGTCGGAGAATTTGCCCACACTTAAATAAGGCAAACAAGGGGTCCAGTATTCTGCCTCTACAGGGATTGGGACGATGCTTTGCAGCATAATGACACCAAAAAACGTCCACAACTCCTGTGGCGTTATTGGCGTCCATTTCCTGAGTCGAGAAAATTGTGGAAGGGACGAGGTCAGGAGGTTTGCTGCATATTTATTGGTCTCATCGACGATGAGGTTGATTATGTCTCCATCCCAAATTTTAGAAAAAATTTGGAACGGAGACATACCCTCAATGGGGAAAGTTGGCCCTGATGGCCCGGTAAATTCTTCCCGCACACCAGTAAAAATTTGGGGATCGTGAGACCAATTAAATGTCAGCAAATCCTCCTGAACTGAGTCTCGCAGAGCACTGTCATCTTGCCTGTCTATGGACCCTAAGGCCTCGCGGAGTTCGCTGGACAATCCTTCCACGGAGAATTCTCCAGCGTGCCTCCTGCAAGGGTCTCCAGCGTCCAGGCAATCTTCGTCCTCGACATCGCTGCCAGGATTCAGACCCGCAAAGTGTCCTCCCTGCAGAATTTCTTCCCCCAGGTCGTCTTCGTAAATCGAAGGTTCTAAAAACAAATTATATGAGGCTATATTTAACTATCAGCTGCATTGAACCCATAACGCAACCAGATTCTCATCACAAATGAGAAATAAACAAAAAAAAAAATACCTGGTCTTGTGGACGACGTTGATGGCCTTGGAGAGAAATTCTGCAGTGTAGGACGCTCTGCAGAGAATGATGTGCTCGGCGAGAACCCAACCATCTCAATGCTTGCATCTACAAAGAGGCTCTCGTCCACTTCCTGGTCTTCGTCCAGCATAATTATCCCCGTGGACGGGATGAAGACAGTCTGATTTCCCCTGGAAAATAACATATACATATAATATACTTCTTTTGAATGTTTAAAATACTTTAAGTCAGACATTAAGTTCAAACTTACTGCAGGGTAGGCGGCGGCGGCGTGGCGGCACCTTCTTCCACGAGCTCAAAGCGAGAAGGCCCACTTGCGTCCAGCACTGGATAGAAAAGTATGAAAATGTGTTAGGTTGGATCAGACAATAAGGGGTACAATATGCGGCAGACAATTTACACACCTGAGTTCTGCAATTCCCATGGTTGACGAATACGCAGGGGCGGCACTTCTGGGGTGCCCGGCACCAAAGGGCACGGCACTCTCACCGGCGACACTTTTCTGGAAATATAAATATAATTAAAACATTTTTGTGAATGTGAGTCTCAACTCATATTTATTTTCCTAAATATTTTTCTTACCTTCGCTTTTTGCTAGGAGCAGCATCGGGCATCAAAAATTGCCCGACCTCCTTCCTGTCGCGCATCTCTACAAGTCGTGCCCTTTGGTCAACCGATAACCGGGCAATAATTTTTCGGTCCTGCGCCCGCATTTTTTTATTCTTCTTCCTCTCGTCAGCCATTGACCTAGAAGAAAAAAATAATGAAAAAAAATCACAGTATTACTATAATTAAAAAAGTGGTTAAATTTCATATAAATGTTTACATACGTTATCAGTCGCGACGGACTAAAAAATACCCTCTAACTGTGGTCTGTGCAGTAGTACACCTTATGGAAAATACAGAAGAACTAAGGTGATCTCTATACTTTACAGGTTTTCAAACTCCTATAAAAAGAACTCCTTTGCAAGAAATATCCAACTAGGAATACTCTCAAGCTCAACTGTCCACATCAACTGCTCAACTATCAACTTCAACCGCTCAACCATCAACATCAATGGCATCAACCGCTCCACCATCAACATGTAACAGACTGCCATCAAGAACGACTGACAACATCCATTTACCATTGACATCTGAATTATCTGATCAGCATGCTCTAGCAACATCCAAACTCGTGACTTCTTTGCCAAGGCGTAAGTACATACATTGTTATGCAAGACTTGAGTTACAGTAAGTGACTGATGAAACAAGTCCAATTTGATCTCCAATTCACAATTCTGAATTTTAGACTGTCACTTAGCATTCACAATTTTTTTTTCAGGTAAATTGAGGAGGACTACTTTGTATAGTTGTTGAGTTGGTTGCATTAAACAAGAAAATAAGAAATCTTCAAAAGTCCAAAGTCACAATGGCAGAAAAGTTGAAAAAGGCATTAATATTGTCTGAAAACACTTCTTTCCAAAAGGCCATAAAGGATTTTACGCCTGCGGCAACAATATTTACTCAACTACAATTTAGAGAAATTGGTAAGAAGAAAATGGGGAGGCGATTCACCAAAAATGAAAAAGTTATGGCCTTAGCCCTTTACAAACAGGGTCTCAGATCGTATCGCTTGCTTAGAAATTTTTTTGTTTTACCTTCACCTTTAACGCTAAGTCGTATGATTACGAGAGCAGCACTCAAGCCAGGGCTGAATAAAGGATTATTTCAACAGTTGAAGAGGAAAGTGGATAAAATGAAGGAAAATGACAAGTTATGCATTCTACTTTTTGATGAGGTATCACATATCACTGTTCAAAGTGACCCGTTTTACATATAAAACGCCAATTTCATATGTAAGGACCCAATATATACATATACACGCAAATGAGGCTGCGGGTTGTTATTTCATAGTTAAATGTATATTTTTATACGTATAAGTTTAGCACAGTGTAAGCAGTCGGGCAATATAGCTCATTTTAACAACAGCTATGTTATTTCAGGTCAAGGAGTACTCCCTCAAGAATGTGAAACAGCTGCGCTGCTCAAGTTCTTTGATGAACTGTTTGACTCCATGAACGGTAGTTTTGATAACTTTAAAAAGAGAAGAGAAAAACTACTGCTGGGCCCGGTAACACCAAGATCGAGCCATAAAAAAATATGGTCTCATTCTAAACAGGTTTTGTACTCAGTTTTCAAAAAAAAAAAAAAATGGAAAATCAGTTACTGTACCTTCTATTAAAAACTGGTTACACACTATTAATAATATAGAATATCTAGTAGATGTATTGCAACAAAAATATAAGCTGACATCTGTTTGGATGCGCCACTTCAACCAGGACCCTATAGAAAACTTTTCTGAAGCATAAGAAACCATGGGATACAGAAATAATTCTCCTTCTTGTGCTACCTTTGAAGCAGCTTTTGCGTCACTGCTAATTAATAATATGAGTAGTGTACATTCACCAGGGTCCAATTGTGAAGTGGATTCTTGCATCATATTTAAATCTTTGAAGATCTTGTTTTTTAAGACAAGTGAGAGGTCAGCTTGTACAACGGAAGTAGATTTGGAAGACATTGATAGTGACCACATCTTTCAAGATATAGACATTAAAAGGAGAGATCCGAAAGTAAGAGCACAAATAGATTATGTGACTGGATATGTGCTGCGCAAGTTAAAAATAAAGTGCAGTTTAAGTAGAGAGTCCTTGTATAATAAAGACACTAGTGAAAGTGCAATAAAGGTTAGGGAATATTTTAAAAATAAAACTTGCCTCACTTATCCATCACATGGGTATATTAAGAAAAAAACCCGATATAACTAATGTAATGCAATACTTGAAAACTATATTATCAATATTAATTGACTACAGTTTTATAAAATGTAATGAGCACAAAAAAGAAGTAATTTTAAAAATAAATTTATTTGTGTATAACTGGTGCAAAAATACAAATAAGTTATTAGCAGGGTCCAGAACTGATTATGATGAAAACGATGAAGTTCAAAAATTAGCACTAATGTACCGTACCCTAACTTTCCGCTTAATTAAGCGATATTCTAGCTGAACTAAAATAAAGAAAAATATGTAAGTGTAAAAACGAATAGATACATAAATTATAACCATTACTAACATCTAACAAAAATGTTAAGTAAGCAACAACTCTATGTAGGTATGTTGTGTACAGTGTGGTGTGTTTTCATAATCACACAAATTCTATTCTAACAATTATAACTTCCATACTCGGTAAATAGGCAAAGAAGCCTGCTTTGATACACTATATTTTTTAGATACATGGGAGCACCATGGGAAATTGTGATCGCGGTGGCGGCCATTTGCACACCGGCATGGCGTCGAAAACGACAACTATGCTTGTTCCGACATACCTACCCATGGAATTCAAAACCATAGCGCCTTCATAGCCTCCATGATCATAATGGTAAGTGTTATCAGTGCATCACAGAACAAAAGAGAAAAAATAAAATAGAACAAAGGCTTAAAATTATTGGTAATCCTTGTGACACCTCACTAAATATTCTATCTATTGTCTAACATAGATAATGCAGCATCAGAAAGACACACAGCCAACACTCCCCAGATAACTGAGGACTACCATTCCACCCATGACAATGACACAGACTGGATCTAAACAGGGAGGCAGGCAGGCAGAGGACGCTTACACTGTTGATACTGTTACGAGTGCATTGAAAACCACGCAGAAATAGAAATATACTTACCGTCAGGTTAAAATCCTATTGCACACACATGAACTATATTCTAATTAACCAATAAATCTGTAATTTACTCAAAAATACTCACCCAAAACCGTAAATATGTTTAGATAATCGGAGATTTCGCTCACTATTAATCCGCTTTGCGCCGTTTGCGCGCGAGAACCTCCATAGAGCAAATTTGTTCCTTGGCGTCAGCGAGAACCAATGACTGACTTTGACATTTATTTTTTTAATCTGCATGATGCGTTCTCGAACTATTGTCGTATTTTTAGCATGAAGAAACGTCGAGATTCATGTAGAAAAGAGAAAGGGTATTAACAACATCGTGTGTTAGAAAGAAATCGGTATATGATGACATCATATCGTATTATGTTTAAAATGGTAGAAATCTACCGTAGAGCGCGTTTAAACGGCCACTTCACACCCTATAAACAAACACACATAATCACACATACACATTTTTTTCAATTTTTAACCGACTTCTAAAAAAGGAGGAGGTTCTCAATTCGGATGTTTGTATTTTATTTTTATGTTTGTTCGCGCTAATCTCTGTCGCTTGCCAACTGATTTGAAAAATTCTTTTTTGGTTGGAAAGGGTATACTTCTCAAATGGTCCCATAGAAATTTCATCAAAAACGGTTCAGTAGTTTGGTTTTTAAACCAAAATTAACTTTTTTGCAAAAAAAAAAACCGACTTCCAAAACCGACACTACAAAGTGAAAAATAACTTTAATCTCGGAAGTCGGTAGCAAACAACGAAAATGCGAACCCAACGACACCGACTTCCGAAATTAAAGTTATTTTTCACTTTGTAGTGTCGTTTTTGGAAGTCGGTTGTTTTTTTTTGCAAAAAAGTTTTTTAAGATAAATAAAAACACACCTACGGTGGATGCTCCAAGGTAGCCCGCGAAATTCAAATTTTCTTACGTTTTTTGCAATTTGCTGGTCAGTACTAAGTTGCGTTGATTAAAATATGATTCGCGGCCGTAACAAATATGTATTTACAGAATTATAATCATTTAGAATCAGTGATACCACTTGTTAAGTTAGCATAATCCTAAAATGTCAAGATTTCAAGAAATAGTCATTCAATAGGATTACTTGATCTTAGGGAGTTTTGTTGATGACTTTAATGATTATAATTCTGTAAATACATATTTGTTACGGCCGCAAATCATATTTTAATCAACGTACAACTTGGTACTGACCAGCAAATTGAATAAAACGTAAGAAAATTTGAATTTCGCGGGCTACCTCGGAGCATCCACCTTAAGCAAAAAAGGCAAGCGGTAGCGACGCCGTGGGGATAGAAAACTTTTTAAATTTTTACCACCAAGGCGAAAACCCGCCAACACAATGTTTCTTTTTCTTTATTTATTTTATAGCATTGAAGATTGGTCTTTTAGCACAAGCAAAAGACCAAGCTTCCGTCCCATTTCTATTCTCCCATTTCTCTCTAAAGTTCTTGAGCATATTGTTCACCAACAACTTTTTGCCTTTCTATCTGCGAATGACCTCCTTAGTCCCTTTCAGTCTGGTTTTCGACCTGGTCATAGCACAATAACGGCTCTTTTGAAGGTTACTGATGACATCCGCTGGGCTATGGACCACAAATCTCTTACTTTACTTGTACTTCTCGACTTTAGCAGTGCCTTTAACTCTGTTGATTTCGACATCCTTCTAGGGATCCTTAAATCTTTAAACTTCTCCTCTTCCTCTATTGGTTGGTTTAACTCCTATCTTAATGGCCGCTGACAGCGGGTTCGTCTTGACTAGTCATCTTCTGATTGGTGCTCTCTTACCGCAGGTGTGCCTCAGGGTGGCGTTCTCTCTCCTCTTCTCTTTTCTATTTTTATTAACTCTGTCACCAGAGTCATCTCTTCTTACTTCCATCTCTATGCTGACGACCAGCAGCTTTACAATAATTTCCTAGGGAAGATGCGGAAGCTGCTGTTTCAGCCATGAACAGTGACCTGGATTTGATTAGCGAGTGGTCGCGGTCTTTTGGACTGCAAATCAACCCTAGGAAATCCCTGGCCATAATTATCGGCGGCAGGTATATGCGGAATAGGCTCGATGTAGCGGCGCTGTCTCCACTCTGTCTGAATGGAGTTCAGATTGAATACGCACAAACGGTTAAAAACCTGGGGGTGACCATGGACTCCTACCTGTCGTGGACTGCTCATGTGGCTCAAGTCAGTCGCAAAGTGCACTATACTTTCTATTCCCTGAAATGTCTCCAGGGCTTCTTGCCCTTGAATACCAAAATCTCTCTTGCTCAAACCCTCATTCAGCCTATTATTGATTACGCCGATGCCTGTTACTTGGATACCACGGAGGAGCTTTTAAATAAACTTGAGCGTTTGCAAAATATCTGTATTCGTTTTGTTTTTAACCTTAAAAAGTTTGATCATGACTCCAACTTTCGCAAGATACTCAAATGGCTCCCCATTTGACTTCGCAGGAACTCTCGGATATTGTGTCTGCTATTCAATCTCCTTCACAACCCTAAAACACCATCCTACCTGCGGGAGCGTTTTCCCTACGCCCGTCCTTCAGATGCACCTTGCAGGTCGCATCTTAAAAACCTTCTCAAGTCCCCTCCCCATTCCACCGACTTCTACTCCTACTCCTTCACAGTGCACGCGGTGCGATTGTGGAATTCACTACCGCCTGACATTAGGGACTGCCAAACTATTGCAGTTTTCAAAAGAAGAGTGATAGAACACTATCCCCCTTATTACAAAACAAGGATTTTCTTTAGGTCAGGTTTAAACCACCGCGTCAGTTATTGAATTAAGAACCTAAATGCTAAAGAAATACAGTTCTTTATACAAAAATGACAACTTAGTTCGGTGCTAAGTTGTCATTATTGAATAAAGAACTTTATCTAAATCGAAATAAAGTTCGAAAAACAAATACCGGCTCAGAGGTTAAGGCTAGAACTAAAGTTAGGTCTCGTTTTGTAATAAGACGGTATCTGTCCACTTCATCATAGTTGTGTATATATTTATTTTTTTGAGTATGATTAATTATTACCATTCTAGTAATATTTATTTTAGAAGTATTTATGTATGTTTATTTGTATGTATATTAGTATATTCTCGTAATTTTTGTTTAGTTTTTAAGTGAATTGTTTTTTTGATTCTATGTATTATTTTTTGTCTCCTTTGCTCTATCACACGCTGTCTACATCTCTGTATTTAATGTCCTATCTCAGGTATGCTGGAAGAGATTTCTTATGAAATAAGCATCACCTCTGTACCTATTTTTTCTGTTCTGTTTTTCAATGTCTGTTTATATATGTGTGTACATATGGTAAAATAAAATAAATAAACAAAAAAGGAATTTCACATTACTGGGTAAAAATAAATATTGAATTTATGATCAAAACAGTGACGATCTTTTTTTTGAAACCCAAACTATACCTAAATAAAATTATATTAGCAACTGATGAAAAGCAAAAAATATTTTATACGCTCGTAACATTTCATTATAGTATCATCTGTGGCATTGTTTTCTTTTCTTTCAATCAAAGCAATTTTGCGTCGTTCCGTAAACTCATTTTCTATTATTTATTTTGCTTTGTTAGAATATTAAATTAACATAATTCCCTATGTTAACTTAGTGGCTCATAATGGCGAATCAGGAAATAAGTTTAAAATGGAACGGGTATCAGAGCAATATACTGTTCAACGTAAAAGAATTATTCAAAGACGAAGGCTTGTCGGATGTGACTTTGGTTTCTGAGGGCCACAGTTTTAAGGCTCATAAAGTGATATTATCAGCGAATAGTTCAGTTTTCAGGACGATCTTTCAGGTAATTTAGTAAAAATGGTACATAATGCCTTTATATGGTTTCCTAACGTGAGGTTTAAGCCTAACGCCCACACGTTTTTTTCGTAGCAAAACCCCCACAAGGATCCAATTATAGTGCTTCATGACATCAGTACGGCCTCTTTGCGGACTCTACTGACATTCATGTACAACGGGGAGGTGAATGTGACTGAAGAATTCCTGCCAATACTGTTGAAGACTGCGGAGTCATTGAGAATTTGTGGTTTGTCTACAGGCAGTGAGGTTTCACGCGAAGAGGATGTAAGTTTCTATCTTAGTAGCTATTTTTGTAATAAATCTCATGATTTGCAGAGAGAAACACATGTGTATAATCATCCATAGTAGTAGTCTGCAGTTGTCTGTCTGTAGTTGTCTGCTATTCATTAAAATTACATAGAGTAAAAAGTGATTATCCACACAAATTTGTTACTGTAAAATACCTTGAAGGAAAGAATACATTTATAAACATTTGCTTAATTTTCTGTTTCACTATCATTTTGATCAAATCAATCTACCTAGCTTTTTCAATATAATTATGATCATGTAAATTGTTATAATCTTCAAAATCATTTATAGAAAACTACAGGGAGCACAGTGCCAAAAAAACGTAAGAAAAGCGAGCAAGAGGATGTAAGCGGAAAATGCAAGAAATGTGTGTCTGCACAAAGTAGGCAAGATGCAGTTCAGAATGTAAGTTACATTCTACTCATACTTGGTGTAATAACAGCATCGGCCTTAAATTGTCCTACTAAAGCGCTAAGGCCTCTGTACAGATCAATGCTCATGCCTTGAGCATTGATCACCACACTTGCTTAACATGGGTTGGCGATTTCAAACTTAACACCCGTCCCGTTAGTGTTCCGCTAAGACACTAAACGCCCCCAGACATTTTACTTAACAATAAAACTTCTATTGTGTCTCGTTCAGTGTCCGTCAATGAGTTAAGTAACTACTAACATCCTGGGTTCCTCATGATGTTTTCCTTCGCCAATTTCAGTAATGTCTAAGATAAACTTAAAATTTTTGTTAATTGAAAGTGCAGTGTGTGTATAAAAATTCTTAATTAACCAATTCAAGCAGTGTTTTCATACTATTTGAACTTTTCGTTGTCCTAATGGAATAAAAATCACAAACTAATTCTCTTTCAAATTAAAAGTGACAGTTTACTCAACCAAGTCAATTTTAGTAAGACCCTCAAACAATGAAGAAATTTCTTTATTATATGCCACTAAAACAAGCTAAACAACTTCTAAAACCAGATAAAAATAAATACGTAATAACCATAAATTTCCAATGATTACAGAACTTAGTGCCAAAATTAGAACCAGCGGAGTCACCATTAACAGACTATTCTTGTGAAAACACAAATGATACTGATATTGCAGTCCTTGAAGATGTGGAGAAGAAGCAAAATGTAAGCATTACTTTGATCATAGTTACTTACATGTAAATAGCATAAAAATCTCACAGTCAAAGCATTTATTTGCACATAAAAGACACTTTTGAATATCAAAAATCACAATAAAATAGAATTGATTCTAGTTGTCCCTTCCAAAAGGTAGTTTTCATATGGAGAAGAATGGGCAAGAAACTCCACATTTACTCTTTTAAAATCTTTTACAATATTTTGCATACATTAACTGTAATTATATGTGAAGAAGATGCACCCAAAAAGAAATTACTATATCACAACAGGTAAAATAATTAAAAATGAACCGTGACATATAAATTAATTATGTGATAGATACATGGTGCTCACATACATATTTACAAACATTGTAAAAGTAGACAATTTTCATTAAAAATAAATTTAAAGTAAAATTATAATAATTACTTTAACTCACACCCTGACTGGGTGTGAGTTAAAGTAATTACAGAATGTTAATCAATATCCAAAAAAGAATAAATTTTACAGTTAAATTAGCAACCAGTTTGATTTTGCCTAGATCTGTTATTGTAAATTATTATTATTAACAATTTTATAGAAATCATCGGGAGCTCAGTCAAAGAAGCGGAAAAGGGCTGAACAAGACAACAACAATAAGTGCAAAAAGTGCATACCAACTATTGATACTGAAAATGTCCACAAGATTAGCTCAGATAGCGGAAAACAATCTGTAAGTGGAATATTTTTGGTTTTGATTGCCGAAAATATCTTCCAAATACGGTATTTTTATAGGTAAAGACATGCAAGGATAGCTGCAGCATACTTATGTTTTTTTCTTCTTTTCAGAATATTGTACTCAAAATCGAACCAATAGAATCACCTCTCACCGACTATTCCGGAGATAATACAAATGACACAGATATAGCATTACTAGAAGATACATCGGACAAGAAACATGTGAGTGCAGAAAATTGTCTCAATAAAAGGATGTATATGCTAAGTGACCGAATCGATAAGATCGAAGTGAGCAGTACACAGCCATGTTTGAATGAGAAGATCAACAGTGGTGATGCATCCGATGAAATAATTGAAATAGATAAAGAAGTGGAAACTGTACTGCAAAGCGGAACAAGAATCGAGTCACTGAGTATAAAAACGGAGAATCTTAACTTGGTGTCTACTGATGCACAGAATTGTAAAGGTACATTATTTACTTTTTCATTTCTTTTCTCTCTGTGCCCCTGTAGGAGAACATAAAATAAACTCCATATTCTCCTGTGACAATTCAATGAGAAAAGAGTGGATGTGATGTTTGTGTTTTTTTGTGGCTAAGTAATAACAGCTGCACGGTTCGATCGATCAGGATAAGCTAAGCTTGCCGCGGTTGGTCCGTGGATGGGTGACCATCTTTACATATCCCTCCGTGCCTCGGAAAGCACGTTAAGCCGTTGGTCCCGACTATCATTCGTGGATCTTTGGCAGTTCTTACGGGTTGTCAAAAGCTCAAAACTCTGACAACCAGTCTTACCAAGGGGTATCGTATTACCCAATAGCTGGGTTGTGGAGGTCAGATAGGCATCCGGTGAGACTGGAAGCCGACCCCAACATAGTTGGGAAAATGCTAGGCAGATGATGTGTTTGTTCTATTTGTCATTTTTACAGCAAATAAACGTATTTTCTATCTTACGCTTAGCAGAAAAGAACTGTACCCTAACAAAGCAATGGTGGTCGAGGTCTATTCAAATGTATATTTCCAATTGATTGATTTTGTTTTGTTTGATTTTGATTGTTATTTCAAGTTAAACAAATATCAACTTTATTTCAGTAGTAATTAAGTTGATTTCAGAGTGACTAGCACTATTGAAAAAGCAATAAAAATGTTTGAAGTTGTAGCTTAAACTGAACTATTTGTGTAGGAATTAAAGTAATTTTATAATAAAACTCATAATGGTTTACATGTTTGGCAAGTAAATCGCAAACGCAGATTACATATATATATGACTTTTTGATTTTCATTTGCAGATCCATCATTCCCTTGCCCGTTCTGCCCTCGCGTGTACAACAGTTGGGGGTACAGGCGGAGACATGTCAAATCACGACACGTTACCAACAGGTAAGTTGTATTACTTAACTAGTGATTCGCCCCTGCTTCAAACAGTTTTTACAGACATCGAGATTTATTTATTTTATGCGAGTTTAATATTAATGTATTGTACACATGTATTGTTGCTTCCGGAATAAACTCTCTAAAATCTGTATCGTAATCAGTTGCGTAATTTACAAGAACAACGCACTCACAGACAGACACGAAAAGCGATTTATTCGCCATTAACTAAGTACAGTATTTTTATCTCACAAAGCGAGACGCGCTTTATTTGTGTATAAGCGCAGGAGCTCTCGTTCGAGACAATGGAGACGTGTGTATGTGTTGACGCTACTCTTCCTTACGCACACATTGTACGCACGCGTGTTTGTACACTTGATTACAACAAGTGAGTGCGCGTCGCTTAGTGACATACAAATATTACATACTAGAAATGTAGACGGTCCGTTTTTCTCAACGCTACATATAGAAGACGCATAGAAACTAAACCCTGCCTTTATAGTTTTTCTGACAAATACTTATCGCCATACAGCTTTAGATTAACTGTCATGCTAAGATTTAAAACGTGAGGTTTGCCATCGTTTACAAAATAATATACAGGAACGCAGGAACCCATTGGATGCCAGTAGCTCTGGTCGATGTGGAGGAGCTTGGGGGAGGCCTATGTCCAGCGTGGACGTCTTTCGGTTGAAATGATGATGATGATGACACAATGGCGATTCCATGACAACCAAGTCATTTATTTATTTATTTATATATACTTTATTGTACACCACAAAAATACATAGCATAAAAAATACATAAAACACTACAAAATATACAATGGGCGGCCTTATCGCATCACTGCGATCTCTTCCAGGCAACCTTAGGTCATTGTGTGTCATAGGTGTTAAAACCAAATAGAAACGCGACCTTCTTAAAACGCGGCAGAGCGAATATACGATTGAAATCTTTGCTGTCATCTCGTTTATCTCACTTCCAGGCTTTCTTGCAAATGGTGCGTGTCAGTGCTGCCGTCCACGGGCGCGTGGTACACGCACGCCACGCGCTCGCACGGCGTGCCGCACGAGGAGGCGCGCAACTCGCTCGTCGTCATGGTGGAAGCACATGCCGTTTTGACGCTCAACGAACCTAATGTCACCCAGTTACTCGTTTGAAGTCGTTGGATGATATGAAAGTGGACGCATGACGGACAGATTGTACCTAATTGTTTTTTGTAAACTTTACAGGGTGGCAGGGACATCGACCCACAAACTGTAACCATGGATTCAGCACATGAGTTTAGACCCCATAGCGTTGAAATTTTTCGTCGGTTATTAAAAAACAATATTGCTGTTCCATACGTTTTGACGGCGTAGGTATTGCACTTTTCTATGACTTTTTTTTGATAACCGACAAAAAATTTCTACGCTATGGGCTCTCAACTCATGTGCTGAATTCGTGGTTACAGTTTGCGCGTCGATGTCCCTGCCACTCTGTATATTATAGCATTTCGTAAGCGCTGATGAAACTTAGGGCCAGTTCCTAGAACGAAAATTATCGCAAAATTAATGTAACTAATTGTCTAGCTAGCCCAGTGGTACCGGCCGCGACTTACGAGTTGTAGGTCTAGGTTCAATCCAGTCAGGCGCTTGACTTTGTGTAATATTTCATCACCGCTGCTCTCAAAACGGTGAAGGAAAACATCATGAGAAAACCGGCATGTCTTAGAACCAAAAATTCGAAGACACGTGACATTACCAACCCGCATTGGGCCCGCGTGGTGGATTACGGCCCACTCCCTCTCATCGAGAGGAGGCCTGTGTCCCAGCAGTGGGAACATTAGAGGCTGATTATGCTTATGCTAATTGTCTAGCGCGTCTAGTGCTGTGATTTGTTGAATAATTTATCAACAGCCGTATCGTAGCAGTTTACGCGCGCTTGACAATATTTCACATAAACATTGCGATAAGTTTATTTTCGAAAAACTAATGTCACCGTGACAGTATAATCGCGGAATGAAAACGTAAAGCTCTGGCAAATTTTGATTTTTATAATGGAAAATACTTGTTTTTTTTTATTAAGCTCTTGTAAACAATGTTTCGTAAAGGTGACATGTGCTAGCGCCAAAACCTGACCGTTTTGAAAATTAAATCCCGTGCACATGATGACCACAGCTGCGTCCGTAAGTAAAACAAAAGAGGATCCTTTTTAGGTCGACTAATAATATGCGCTGCAAGCAGGAATAGTCCTTACGGTGGTCAGATATAGATTTTGGCGATAGTACAACTGAGACAGTTTCTTCAAAAATTGCTGAAACTTTTCGTTCCGCGACTATACATGTTCAGCAGCGCGAACAAATCGACGCGTTCCTTCATTTAGCTCTCTCAAACCCTTTTGTAAGAACGTCATTCTCATGTCATTACGAAATAACTTGTTTTTTGCAAATTCCTAAAAAGGAAAGGGAAGCGTAAGTCTTAATGATAAATCAGTTGATCTGCTCTCTCTCTCTCTGCTGTCTTATTATAAAATGAATGTGTTTAAGTGTCACTCTTAAACCATCTCGCTCGATATACAATATGCGACTGCAACAGCTCGGCGACTAGACGCAACTACAAGCTGCAGCCGACAACTTTCATATATTTTGTTCAAAGATTGACATTTGGCGTGAAGTTGCAA
Source organism: Apamea anceps (assembly GCA_951799955.1). Lineage (NCBI taxonomy): Eukaryota > Metazoa > Arthropoda > Insecta > Lepidoptera > Noctuidae > Apamea > Apamea anceps. Next base: position 6,514,541 of record OX637505.1, on the reverse strand, counting down.
AGTCAAAGTCAAATCATTTATTTCAAATAGGCACACAAAAGGCACTTTTGAACGTCAAAAATTACATTAAAATAAAATTGATTCTAGTCCAAATGGTAGTTTTCGTATGGAGAAGAATGGGCAAGAAACTCCACCGTCACTCTTTTCAAATGTTTTCCAATATTTTGCATACATTAATTATATGTGAAGACTATGCAAAGTCGCAACGACTGGCGGGGGGGATCGCACGTTTTCGTTTCTTGTCGCAGCGTCGGTGCCGCGCACACTCGACGACAGTCGCATACGACGACAGGTCAGCGTCTCGTCGTATAGCTGTCACAGCCGCATGTCATATAGTGTGCGAACAGGTTTAAGAATGACACTAAAATAGACACATTTTCAAGCATTACGGTTTAGATTTGCATCGCTGGAGTATTCCGTAGCTCCATTTTTTATGGGTAAAAAGTCGAGTCAATTGTCTAGTTATTTATCTTCCATTTACTGATCTCGAGGTAAATATTCGAATAAATGCCTCGCGCGGCATCCTCGCGATCCCTATTGAGACCATCAATGACTCTGCAGCAATCAAACCATGAACAAAAACTGTTATTAAAAGTGCTTTCTTTAATAATCTTGTTCTACAATATCGATGCAAAACCTATCGGAATGTAGCACCTAAACGTAGTAGTACCATAAGTTTAACTTTTTATTGCACAGTGAGAAAGCATCTGGTCTTATCCTTTTTGATTTAAATTTAAGCCCGGAATACACATGCCTGTAACTTGCATAAAAGTATGCAAGTTTCTTGCATGCCGTGTGCCATAACAACTTCTGATTGGTGAATATTATTATGGCATGCCAGCTACTTGCATACTTTTGTGCAATTTGGAGGCTAGTGTATACCTTGCTTTATGATAGGGCATAATATAAGTACCTACAGTACGGCCAGTCCAAGTATTATTTGACAGTAACACGGTCAGTAACATACACTTGTTTTTTTAATTTTTGCACTTATTTTAAGGTATGGGAAAATTTTCTAAAGTATCTACTTTTGAATTACTTTTTTTTTCACTTTGTCGGTTATAGTATTTTTATCTCATAAAGCCACGCGCGCATTATTTGTGGGAACAAGTGAACCAACACGCTGTGAATGTGTGCGTGACGTGAAGACGAGATACACACACCTCCAACTTTGGCATTGTTTTCGACGGTACCGAGAACTTCTGCGCACACACTTCACTTCAAAGCGTGTCACATTCAAAGCGTGTCTGTACATTTGGTAACCACAAGTAAAGAGCGCGTTGCTTCGTGAGATAAAAATACTGTACTATGCAAAGGTCATATTGAGATGTGCCAAGAATTGTTAGTTATGATGATTTTAATGTTTGCCTAATTCCGGTAAGATATATTTTGGTGAGCCATGACGTAAGTGTTAAGATAGGTGCCGTATGTCGACGTTAGCCACAGAGATAGCTTGGCAAACGCTAAGGGTAATTACACGACGAACATGCGATACCTAGCGGGCGCGGTATAGGTCGCTACCTCACTGTCACCTCCATGTTAAACAAATGCATGCTAATAGACACGCATGCACATGCTAGGCATCGAGTAAACCCCCAAGCAGCCCGCGATTTATCGCAGTGAGGTATCCCTCGGCACCCTAAATAAAGGCAATTACCCTAATTAAAGGGAAAAGGTAAATTCGCTTTTCATAATGTGGCTTTCGTTGTCTCGGTCTGTACCTGTCTTAAAATTATTAAAGGCATATAAAATTAACCCATTAAGGGGGAAGCGCCGGGTTGTCAGGGAAATTAAAATTTTCTTACCTTTTTTGCGATTTGCACGTCAGAGGTTCTATGTTGATTAAAATATGATTCGTGAGCGTAACAAATATGACTTTACAGAATTATAATTATTAAAATCATCAATACAACCCTCTACGTTCATATAATCCTATTAAATTAATATTTCATGAAATATAAATCAATAGACAGCGCCTTCCCCTTAAAATATGTTTGGATATTATGCAGGATAACTTTTCTAATATATATTTTGTTTTTTCGTATTTATTGTTTAAATTTTAATTATAATTAAGGTATGCGATGATCTCAAAGTTATGAAGTCACGGTTTCTAGTAACGTAAGCTCCATAATAATTGCTTCTAAATAAATAATTAACAAATAATACTTTACATTTTGTATTCTAAGTCACTATTTGCACGGGATTAATAGGTTTAAATATAATTTTGGGGGCAACTCTAATTAATTGTGTAGCTTTAAAGAATTTAAGATAAAACTATTTGGCAATCATTGTACCAAGTCACACTAACCCAATAAAGGTTTTCAGACAAAATCTAGAAACTACCATTAAATGGATTCCTGTTCTAAATTCTGAGGGATAATTCTCGTATTTTTAAGAACGTTCGTATTTTAATCTCAGTCTCAAACTGTCAAAAATATCTCTAATTTCCCCTCATGTTTGATAAGTTTTTGACATTGATTGTCGTCGTCATGAGATTGCGACTAAGTTTTGAACGTTTTTTATTACGGGGATTGGCTTTCCAATGAGCCGATACCGCTCCGTAGTCAATGTACCCTAGTTATTAGTGAATTTTCTAGGATATTCACCAACGTAGATTTTAAAGGTAAACGGCAAAGCGTATTGGCCCAACGTATGTCCTATAAACTGCTTGCTAAGCTACAAGAGGACAAAACTTTAGGGGCTGATTTTTCCAACGCCAGATAATTTTATCCGAGGAATAAAATTTGAATTTTTGACAGTTCTTCCATACAAAACCTGTCAGATGTCAATTTTATTCCATTAATAAAAAATATCTGTCGATTGAAAAATCAGCCCTAAAAGGGCCTCAATCCAACACCCTAATTGCGTAACACACTTCCAATCACATCTGAATAATTTTAAAGGATATTGCTAATCTATTGCTTCACATGCTCGAAAAAATTGTCTGCGCAACGACGTAAATAACACAATGAATGTTGTTGAACTGTCAAAATGAAAGCCATTGCTATTGATAGTGTATTACGCAATTACCCCGCAGTGCTTATTATGTCCGACTGGTGACTTTGGAGTTACTTTGTCATTATTCTTTAACGTCTACCCTAGATATCTCTTGAGTTTCACCATTTATAAAAATGTGAAAAGGTCAAAAGGCTAATCCTTTAATTCTTTAGTTTCCTTTCTACATGGGGTGAAATTAAATAGAAGCCGGAGCGGTATCGGCACTGAAGCTTTAATTTAAGCAAACATTTTGTACCTACAATCTATTAAACACTTTAACACATTGACTGAATTCATAGAGCTTAAGGCAAATAATAGAATGTAAAAAATACTTGATATTTTTATAACCCTTATGACGTATTTTTCTAACTAGTTTTTAAGTCAATTATTCGGCAATAACATTAGGATGTGATTTCAAGAGATATAAAAAATTAACATTTCGGAAATTAAATATTCGATTAGAAATTATGCGTGGCCTAAATTAAAAAAAAAAGAAAATATTTATGGGAATGAGATTAAAAATAAAGTAAACGTATATTTTGGTACTTTATTGCATTAACTATTTAACTATTTTTCCAAGTGATTTAATATATAAGGCAGTTGAAAGTTTGTGGTCGTCAACACTTTAATATGTAATAATTTTCGTCACATTGTATAATGATAGGTGTACACGGCACGTTGTTTCGTACACAAATGAAGCTTTTTCCTTAATTTAGAAACTTCTTTCTAAGGCTCGTTGTACACACACGTTTTTTTTTGCCGTGAAAAACTACGATTGATCCGCCGTGTGTAGGCATGATCGTCAGTGTTGTATGGATCACTATTTTGTTGACAAACACGGCGGTACTAGGCCACAGTGTCGTTGCCGGACAGGTACGGACGGTATAGAAAACGTGCCCTGTTCAACGGACCTCCTCTAAACATACTGTTTCAAATATATACTCACTAAAGCGGGATACACAAACCCTGTGACCTAGTTTCATTTGTACTTGAAACAACGTGTACAAATATTTCATGTCGACATGCTAAATGGACATAAGAATATTTCCCTTTGCAGCATAATGACGTTAGCCAATCAACGGACTGTTAAAACATAACCTTTTTAATATAAATCAAAGTTTTAAAAAACATATCACACTGTACAAATGATTCGATCGAGCTTCTTTGAAATAATAACAGTGAGCTTATAAGCATAATGAACAGTGATAGGAATAGGTAGTGCCTATTTGCCTAAACTTCGAAGAACAGAGACAAGAAACGGAGACTTCCTTAGGACTAAATTTTTTCCGGGACACCTGTCCCGAAAAAAACATGTGTTTTATTTTTCCTTTAGAGCCCATAGAGGATAAGTTATTATTATGGAGATATAAATTATAAATGTTATGTCTAGTCGCAAACTTTAGGTAAATGTAGACAAATTACTTATTCCAAATAACATATTTTTTTAATGTATTTAAAAGTTTTGTCCCGAATTTCGGGACAGATGTCCCAGAAAAAATTTAGTCCTACTAAGGAAGTCTCCGTTTCTTGTCTCTGTTCTTCGAAGTTTAGGCAAATAGGCACTACCTATTCCTATCACTGATATTGAATGAAACATACCTACTTTATCTATTTATTTGTTAGTACTTATGTGATATATGAGCGATACATACAGTAAAATAAAATCTAGAATTTAAATCTTCATTCTTACTCATTTAAAAAAAAAAACTTCAATTCGTTCTTAAGTCTCAACTGCTACAAATAACACGCTTTTACAATAAATAATATGATATTTTATTAAATAAATACTGTATCGCTCATCAGTAAATGCTATTAAACTTACATGGACCATTCAATACTGTGTTTTTGTGGGCATAGTAACCATGTCACCACGCTCTAGTTTATAAGCAAGTATAATAAGTTACCAAAGCAATTTCGGGTTAAGGTACTCTTAAGATTTAATATAAAACTTGATATATTTTTTTACGATGTGATGGAACCCTAAAAACGTGTTAAATAAACACAACGTTTCGCCATAATTCGCTTTAAGAACATGTTTTGTATTTAATATACTTAACTCTATTGAGATTTAAATTATATAATTTAGAAATTAACAAAAAATCTTATGACTTACATAAAACTTATGGCTTTAAAAACTTAATTGTCAAAAACAATATTAATATTGTAACGCCATAATATAAATAATAATGTATGCGGACTTCCAATGCAATGGAGATTAAATATATTTTTTACGGAACTCATTTGTTTTTTTATAAATCTGTGACGGTACCCTCGACTGTGATCCCTGGCGCTAATTCCACTTTCTCGCTTTCCACTTTGTTATCGTCCGAGCCAATTAGATCAGTTAAAGAGTCCCTCTTTTTCAAAGCAGCAATGATAAGGTCCTTTGAGTTTTGTCTGATGAATTCTCTGCTTGAAGACCGTGGTGGAGGTGGAGTGACCCGGCTGGGTGGAGGAGTCTCGGGCGCTATTTCGCATGGTGAAGGAGCCTCGGGCGCCATTTTGCATCGTGAAGGAGCCTCGGGCGCCATTTTGCATGGTGAAGGAGCCTCGGGTGCCATTTTACTCGGTGGAGGAGTAGGTGCAGTTCGTTTATTAGCTGGAGGAGAAGGAGGTGGTTTACCTTGCGGAGGCGTTGGTGCGGGCAGCTTAGGAGCTGCCGGTGGCTTTGCTTTGCTCGGCGAGATTATATGCTTGGCAACCACCTGCTTCTCCTCCAAATCATCTCCCAACTCGTTAGACCTCTTCATCGACGCCCTGTTCCGCGGTGTTTTCTTCAGCATTGCCTGAAAATTGAACGGAGGATCGTCCTCGTTCATGTCGTTGGTTGATTTAGCCATTGCTTGCAGCTCCATTATCGGGTCTTGCGCTTCCATGTCAATAGCATACATACTTCTAGTGTAGTTTGCCTTTCGTAATTTGGGTGCTGTGTCTTCGAGAATGTCTGTGTCATCTCTTACTCCTGCCCAAGGTTCTGGTGGTTGGTAGTAGCTTTGCGGTGCTTGGCCTGGTTTCTTCTTGTAAACTGCTGGTCTGTTGGTAGGTCCCTCTTTACGTGCTGGTTTTGGTGCGGGTGGTTGGTCCGGTTCATCGGGCGGTAGGACGGGGACCGGCTGCGTGGGGTCTCTGCAGAATGGCACTGTGATGAGCGTCTGTGTGCTCGCCGATGCTTTACTGGTGTCGGTTTGTGCTGAACTAAATCGACGCTTGAACGGTTCGTCCCACTGCTCGTGGTCGGAATCGTATTGACTGGCAAATGTGTCGCTACAAGAAGAAATTGGACACGTTAATAACTTTGAATGAGGTCAATAAGATTGCCTAGTTCTCTAGATTATCTTGCGAACAATTGCTCAATATTGGGACCATAGTATTGGGGAAATGGGCATTTGATTAGTTTTGTTAAAATACATGTTCTAATTTGGCTCAATTAATTTTTGGTGCTGAGTTCGTCAATAAACATTAAACACGTAGGAGTGAGTACTCACTTGCTCTTGGCAGAAGGGTCACACATATACGAGGTGTCGTAATACTGCAGCTGGTCGATTCTGAAGGGAAGTTTCCACACAGTGGGAGGGCCAGAACCTAGGAAATCGCCTTCCTTAGAATGGGGATCTACTCGGTCGAGGAGGATCGAAGTACTGGTGCTTAGCAGCACTTCCAGAACTGCTTGGTTGTAGATATGCACCTGGAAAAAGATGAATGGGTTGTGTTAAGGTGTTCAGTGACGAAAAATGAAATGGATGAATGTCGTAATTATTTCTATAAGGTTTCGCTGAATGTAGGTTATTGTGGATTGGGCTTTGTAGAAGGTACCTGTATAAGCTATTTTTTAAATAATAATAGCCCTCTTCCTCTATCCTATCTTGTTGTGCCCGACAGGGTCCACAATGATCTAAAAATATGTATATTTTATAATGCACCTACCACCTAAGTTCAAATTGTGGAATGCAAATAAATGTATTGAGTATTGAGTACCTACACAACAGCAATAGTTTGGATAAGTAAGAGTAGGTAAGTAGGTATGGAAAGTAGGTAAGTATTAAATAGTTTCGATTGCACTACAGTTGAAATAATTCTGAGTTAAGTTTCGATTACACTACAGTTGCTGTAGTGTAGTGCAATTTTTTTTAATACTTACCTTTTTTTTGTTAAAGGTTAGTATTAAAAAGTTTCGATTGCACTACAGTTGAAATCATTCCGAGTTAATTACTAATAGCATTACCCTATGCAAGAGTGTGTAGAACTAGTAGACAATGACTCATGCGCATAAAAAGAGGTTGACCCCTGTGATAACTTACCCTATTGCATTAGTGGTTGTCAGTTGTAACACAGAAATTATATCAATTAACGTATTTAACCAGTGTTTTAGGTATTTTGTCAAATTCTTTATCCATAGGCATAGGATTTGGCATGATTTATATACATATACATCAAACTGAACAACCAATGGGACCAACATCGTAATCGCGAATAAAAATTCAGCCGTCCCATACATTTAGGTCGAGTAGGTATTGAAGTTTTCTATGGGACAGTTGATAAAATTTTCGCGATTACGCTATTTGTCCCATGGAGAAAGTTGTTCAGTTTGATAGTCTGTACCACATCCTTAAATTTGGCTGGTCTTTGAAAAATAACCCTGTATAGTATAGCACTAACTTTACTTGGAAAATAATCTTACAAAAATCGTCATCTAAAGAATTATTGTGAAGATAGTTTTTGATACCACCCGTGCACTTTACGTGAACCCAAAGTCGACAGCCTAGAAAAAACGTAGTTGACTCCGCACTTATCAACAGCCTTTATCTCAGAACTACCACCACTTAATTCTTCGTACTTGACCGTCTGTTGTGACATCTCAGTCATACTTCTCTTTATCTTTCTCAGGCATTGTCTAGGCATCTACAAAGTCAGACAAAGAAGGCAGATGTTACACTCGTACCCACGAAAATTGTTACATCCTCCCCTTTTCGCCAAAAAAAAGTGATGTAAGCTAAACTACAAGAAAAAAAAGTTAGGGGGGATGAACCAGTAGCAAACTAGCCCGATGCAAACTTCATGGCGGCTCGGAACATGTTGCAACAAACAGCACAAACAACAAACAGTGCAAAGCTGCAGGGCTGCAGCTGCTGTGTGCTGCATGCAGTGTGCGGTAACAAATTCTTGTGTCAGCGGGGGTGAGGGGTGGGGTACTGCCCAGCGAGTAGTGCACTTCGGAGCCGCCATGTAGTTTGACGCGTACTATACCTACGGATAGATGAATATGTGTCTTACCTGCTGTGAAAAATGCACTAGATCCTGATAACGAACGGCTCGATATTGCAACAGAACCTGAAAGATGGAACGGCTTTTCCATCTCATGGCGAATCTCTTTAGGAATGAGGCTGTCTCCTCATCTATCTGTCCCGTACTTCGGTTTATGAGCGGCCCGTAGGCTTTGCGAACTATATATCCGCGGTAAGCTGGAACAGAAGTAATGTATTCTATGAGGAAATAGCTTCGAATGTGGGTCTTTTCTCAAGACTAGATTAAAAGTATGGTGTTAATGTAAGATTCATTTTCAGAAACCACACTGTACGGGGTTAGGATCGTATTTTTGTTGAATATGGCATCAGTTGGAGTCAATTTGAACAATAAATGTCGTCGGTTAAGACTCCTCTAGTACATCCTTAAACGGAACTGGCGAAATGCACCAGTCTTACCCTTCGGGGAATGCAGGGAGTGGTGTTATGTTAAGAATAAACAAAGAGACACTAGAGAGTAATAAGTCTGGTTCAGGGAACATGAAAATTATTACAACCTGAGAATACATTAGAAGTTGGGCCTCATCGGTTGAGCAGTGTTAATTATGAAGAAGAATCCAACGAAAACCAAGGTAAGAAAACGCAAGTAGCTATTTGATTCATTTACCTTTTTGTATCAATAACGCAGCTTCGTCTTCAGTTACGTTCATAGACTGTTGTTTCTTGAGTTCCTTTACTGAAAATAAGAAACAAAACAGTGTGTTGTAGTATGTATGTATTTATAAAACTGAGTAGGTACTGGGACTCAGTACTGAGTTTGTTTCAGTGTTTCTCCTCAAAGTTGTGTTATTCTTAGCCAATTTGTTATTTTTTGTCATTAAAATTCCTTTGTATTGATTTATACTCACTATGTAGCGCTTTTGATTTGTCCTTATTAGCTTTTCTTCTGGCTAAGAAAGCCCTCATCATACATTGAACTTTAATTATCTTCTTTACTTGCGTTTCGTAGAGCCTGCAATTAATGCGACGCTAGATTTCCAATAACATTTACATCTTCTCATTCATCATCCTCTAATATGCAATCAATATTTACCTCGATAAGAATTCCTCGTTGTAATATTTTAAAAATACTTTTGTTTTCCCAAGGACCCACCCTTCCATCTTTAGGCGAATCATCAACAACCTGCAGTTATCTTTAGTCACTTCCACATTTTCATCGAAATCAAATGCCAGGAATCGGTACCTATTCAATCAGAGTAAAGTCATATTAAAAATGATAACAAAAAAATAATAAATAAGTAATATCAATAATAATAGTAACATCTCTTCCGTAGCCTAAAATTAATAGATCTAGAAGAATCCCTTTACATAAATCTGCAGAAAGCAGCCATCCTAAACACATGCAGAATCGTTAGGAAATTCATGCAGTTATATGAAAGTACACTCTCACCATAAAATTTACCACACGTTGCATTTACTTGGCTTTGGCCCGTAAATGTACATAGCTAAAACCAGCCTTAGAGCTGAGAAAAAAGAACACTCCCGATAATAGTAATAAAACCGGAGATTTATTGTGAAAGACGGCATGGTTGACATCTGTCGGGCATGCCACCGGCCGGGAGAATCAATCAGGCATATTATATCCGGGTGTTCTCGTCTAGCTAACGGAGAGTACTTGCATAGACACAACCTTGTAGCCAGGATAATCCATCAGCAACTTGCTCTGAAATACAGCCTTGTGGAATCTGAGGTGCCGTACTACAGGTAATGTGCCCGATCCAGTTCTCGAAAATGGAAATATCACATTGTACTGGAATCGATCCAGCATCACTGACAGGAATATTGTTGCCAATAAGCCTGATATAGTGGTAGTGGATCGATCAGAGCGGCGCGCAATGATTGTTGACATAACCGTCCCGCATAATGAGAACCTCGTGAAAGCCGAGAAAGATAAACAAATCAAGTAAGTATCTTGACTTGGCTCGCGAGCTTGTCGACATGTGGCATGTGGACTCAGCAATCATTGTGCCGATAGTCGTGACAGCCAATGGGTTAATAGCCAAGAGTCTCGACCAACACCTGAGGAGGCTCTCGTTGGGCAGCTGGATCAAGGGCTTGATTTAGAAAGCGGTACTTCTGGTCACGGCTCGCATTGTCAGGAAGTTCTTCTCTCTGGAGCCCTGACCGCCGGTAGCTTGGACCCTGTTCCCGAACCGGTGGGCTACTATTTTTTATATTTATAAATGTTTTTTTTTTATCTTTTTGTTTATAAATATATTTAAAAATGTAATTTTTAAGTATTTCAGTGAAATAAAGGAAATATTAATAAAATCGAATAAATAATATCAGTCGGATTGTCAAAGCTTTAAGAGAATACCTAGTACAAAATGGTTCTAATAACAATTTGTTTGGTAATACATATTTAAGTTCAGTACCTACCCTAATTGCGTAACAAACTTTCAATCACAATCCGTGGGTTTTGAAAGATATTCCTAATCCGTTGTTTCATGGTTTTGAAGAATTTGTCTACGTAACAACGTAAATAACGCAATGAACGTGGCTGAACTGTCAAAATTAAAGCCATTGCGATTAATTGTCGCTAAAGTCTATTCAAACTATTGTTTCAAATTGATGTTATTTCAAGTTCAAATATCAACTTTATTTTAATGGCAATTAGGTCGATTTCAGAGTGACTAGCACTGAAAAAGTTATAAAAATGTTTAAAGTTGTAGCGTAAACTGAACTTTATTGTCTAGGAATTAAAGTTATTTTTCCACAAACTCATATTTGTTTACATTTTTGCAAATAAATCACGAATGCAGATTATGTGTTTTACGAAATTGCCCCGCAGAAGAAAAACTATAAACCTATCTCTTCTGAATCTACGATCTACCAACTCACCTTCGAATGAACTCCGCAAATGGAATACGACTGGAGAATCCACTCTGCCGTGCTATCGCTGTGTCTAATATCGCCAAGGCTCTGAGTTGTTGCCTGACCATTTCAGTTTGGAACCCCTTGGGGTTGTCATTTAGATCTGCTCTGATGCAGCGGACGTAATGTGTGCCTCCACTGCCAGGACCTACGGAGAGCTGCTTTAAAATCTCCAAACTGGTGGCTCTGTAGGTTGCAGCAGCGGTCCTCATTCGATGGACTTGAGAATATTGGCCTTTGGATACCGTGTTATATTTCTGAAACAATATTCATGGAAAGTCTTGAAATTTTTCGAAAATATGGTTCATATAATTGATATTTTTTCCGTAAATGGCACGTTTAAGGATGCCTTATGTTTCATAATGGTGTCATTTACCCTGGCTTTCAGATTTTCCATTTCCTTTTCAGATTTAGACCTCACAACAGTCACTTTCGGCTGGCTGGACGACACAGTCAAGTTTCCAGTTTTGGTCAATTTATTCCTAAAGAGTTGTTGCACCGTCACATTGGTGGAAGCTCGCATAGTTTCTATCATTTCCGGAGGGAGGAAATCCTTGTTTTTGTCTCCCATTTCTCTGCAATCATAGTTTACTTTCCCTGTGTAATGCGCTACGCTAAATTCGTGACTGCCTGATAGTTTGATGTAGGGTCCTTTGCAGGTCGTTCTTATTGTACCTAAGACAAAGAAAGCTGTTAATTCCAATAGCCAATATGTTCAAAACATCTCGTAGAAGTTTACTTACTCATAATAAACTCTTGACCACTACCAGTGCGACTGGCTTCATCTAAAATATAAAATAGCCCAAGAGGCCTTCCCATGAGTTGATCAACTGAATTCTTATTGTCATAGAAATGTAAAGATACCACCGGAACTTCCTCGTCGGCCGTTTCCTGCATCTCCCACGCAAACATCCTCTGGTTGTATAGAAATTGTATTTGTTCGTTCGTTGTATTAACAATAAGCTGTTCCAATCGATTTCTGTGGTAACATTCGAATCCAAACATGTCGAGCAAGCTCACTGAATATTTATCACCACTGTAAAATAAATACGTTCATTTAATCAATATTAACTAAATACAAACATGTTAGAATAGTAATACGTACAAAACAGATCTCATGAATGATAGCTTAGAGTTTATTAAATTGATCATCCAGTCAATAAGTCTCTTGTATAATGCACTTGCTAAAGTATCTCTTGCATCTCTGGCTTCATCAGTAGAATGTCTCCTTTTCACAGCTGTTCCACTTTCTATTAAACAATAATTAAGCAACGCCCAAAGAAATTTGACTTCCTCTAAAGATAACAGTTTAGCAACTTTCTTCGCTTCATCAGGATTCTCTATTTCTGCTGTACCACTTTTTCCATCTTTGAACCTTACGTTACCAAGAACAAGAATGGCTGCTAAAACTGTTTCGAAAAATGATATGTCTTCTACTTCCCAGTCAAGAGTTTTGAGATTTTCTATAAATTCAGTGTAGAGTGCCACATTATTTTCTGTACTCTCCCTTACTCCTTTAATACATTTAGTCGCTTCATCTTGTATCCTTAAATATCTATGTTTTCTGTTTTTTTCTAAACAAAATTCTCCCGTGCGATTTGCAGCTTCCATAGCGTCGTAAAAATAGTACAGTAGATCAAAGTTGGCTTGAGACCTGAAACACTTATTTGACTTTTATTTCTATCGGTAAATGTAAAAAAAAATATCACTATATCCGACTTACATGTCAGTGGACGAGACGCGCCATTTCTCTAGTTGATAAAGCCAAAATATAGCACCGCTTAGTTTTCCAGAACTGCCGTATGTGACTTGTATTTGGAAGATTCCTCTTGTAGAGTGAGCATTTAATGGTGTTGCTCCAGTTATAGCAGCTTGTATGACTTTGGTTGCTTTTTGAATTCTTTCAGCTGTATTATTCTTCATTGATCCCAAGAAAGTGAGGTGGTCTAGTGCATGTAGCATATTGGTAGTCTTTCCTGACTTACATTCACCAGAAAACACGACATGCTGCGGCTCATTGTGATGAAGCGCATCTTGATATGCACTGTCTGCTACCGCAAATATGTGGGGCTCGTTATCAGATCTTGATTTGCATTCATATTTTTGGTGGTACTGAAATCGTAAATGAATATCCTTGCATCATTATTTATTGAATAGAAAAGTATGGAAGAAAAATACATGTTACGCCGAGCCCAAATAAATTGGAACAAGGGAAAAAGAATGATGATGATCAAACTCAAATTATTTTATTTCACATTACATGGGCACTTGTGAAACGTCAGAAGCTAAGTGCACGATTCCAATTGGTCGTTTCCAATGGCGAAGAGCCGGCAAGAAACTGCACAGGTAGGTACTCTTTTAAAAATAATTGACTTTACAATGTTTTCAAATTACGCTGTTAATAAGTATGGGAGGAAAGTGTAGACCTGTCAACAAGTACCATAGAAAATGGTAAACAAAACCAAGCATCTATGAGTCTACAAGACCTATCAATGATCATTATTTGTATACCTATTATTTTTGAAGTTTTCTTACTCACAGTTTCGTTATAAATATCTTCGCATGTATTCGGATTAAGAATTAGGAGAACATCACCAATAAATGACGTAAATGCTCCTTTGGATAATTTAGTTTGTAACTCAGTCAGTATATTGTCTTCTGTTAATTTTTCTAATGCAGCTAAATCTTCCACTTGCATGGTCTCTGGTTCGGAAACTCCTTGTGTTGTAAGTAGACCATCTTTCATCATCCTCTCAGGAATTTTATCCGCTAGAGTTATATCCTTCATGTCTGCTGCTAGTACTTTTAATTCTGTAGTAAGCTGTAGCAAAACATATTTTACATAATAATTGTTATTGAATAATTGTTACTTAAAAGAGTATAACAATACTATAAAAGCTGAAGAGTTTGTTTGATTGTTTGAACGCGCTAGTCTCTGGAACTACCAGTGTTATTTGAAAAAATCTTTTTGCATTTGATATCCCAATTCTTGAGCAAGATACGACCCTGAGGAGCCGAGCAGAAAGAAAAAAATGGCAGAAAGAATGCTAAGCGAAAACGAAGTAGTAGCGCGGCCAGGCGACGGGATGGTACTGGGTGGGTCGAGCAAGAAATTTTACGCGAAATCGCGGGCAGAAGTTAGTTTGTAATAAACTTACATGAAAATCGTTTTCTGGAACAGATTGTATGAAAGGATGCTCTTCTAATTCGATCATGTAGGGTCTATGTTCAGGATTCTTCTCGAGACATCTAAAAACAGAGGCTGCTTAAAAAATGTTAGAAGATTAAGATTAATGATTCAGTTGATATCAGGAACACTTACTCGGTAATAAAATCATTAATGTCATTAGACCACATGGCTGGTTTTACGAGACCTGGTGGCGGGTTTCTCGCAATTTGAAAAAGCGCTCTTGTTGGGTGCATATCTTGAAACGGCGCTTTCCCATCAGCCATTTCTATTGTTGTTATACCTAAAGCCCATACATCTATCCTATTCCCGTAACCTTCTTCACCACTGGTCACCATTTCAGGGGCCATCCAGCTCGGCGATCCAATATTCGTCGTACTCGTATCCAGCGTTCCATTCAATTTGCAAGACAATCCAAAATCGGTCAACTTCACTTCGCCATCTTTCGTAATCAGAATGTTGCTGCATCTTATATTGCGGTGTATCACTTTGTTCTCGTGCAAGTAAACGAGCGCCTAGAATACAAATGAGTGAGGTAGAATTGATTGCACCAATCGAGGCAGTCAACACGGTAGTTTGACAGGGAGTGATGGAGTGACCGCCCCTAACGCGGAGGACTCGCGGATTGTTAAGACGGTTGGGCGATAGCAACGTCAGCGTCAATCAAGTCCCCACGCCCCGGAGATTCATTGGGGCCTATTTGCATACGTATCGGGGCTTCAGTGCTGTCGCAGGCGGGCTGTCCGCGCTCTCTGCTGTCTGATATATCAGCTTGTTTAATGCGTTCATTACGATCGTTTAGTTGTTAGTGTTGTAGGGATTGTTTATCGATAGTTTTTGGTGACGACATTTCGTATGGTCTTTTTAATTTTTGTAGCTTTTTAGCATTTAATAAGAAATCGGTAATTTGGACTGTTTTATAATTTTTGATAAATTCCTATCATGCATGCCATCTTTCCATGGGGGTAGATGACATGCAGAAACTACAGAACGCCACCTGCTATGGTCCTTACATACTTCTTTTGCCTCATTTACGTTCATACATCTAGGCATACACAATCCTATCACAATTGTTATAAATATATTTACTACTGTATATTTAGGCTACGTTACAAAATATATTTTTGTTAGAACTATTAACTTGTCATTTTGAGAACATTATTAGTGTGTTCATGTTTATCTACCCTGTAACGGTTGTCTTGCAATAATTGAATAAAACAATCGTTGTTATATTTCATCATAATATCGATAAAGATGACATCACAAGTTCGACTTTGATCGTACTTTACGAGATGCAACATCGATAGATATGCGTGGAAGATCTGCCTTACGAAGAGGACAGAGCACCGGTATTGTGAACCAAGTGGCTTGCATAAAGATAATACGCATTTAACCCTCTCCGATAACTTGAGAGCCCGAAGGACGAACAGGCATCGTTTTTAATCAACCTTATGAAAAGGGCATAAGAAAGGTTTTCGATTGACTGATCCGCGTTAGAGAGATCATCGGCTACTGCACCCAAGATCCGTATATCTTGTGTGCGCGAGCATTATTTACGATAATTGAGCGATGCGCCGCGATGGGGGGCCATCATGGTGTTGTCGGGCGCGCACCGACATTCGCATCGACAAGTTCGACTGTTCCGTCGCGAATCACATCAAATAAAGCGGCGTGCATTTTAAGTAATGGCTCTAGATTGTATTTCAACGTACGTGGACATTCGCCTGGCAATATTTTATTCGACGTCACGCGAGCAACAGAAATAGCCGGGACACAGATCCGAGAACAATTGAGTTTGCATTCAAAGTACCTACCAATTGATTCAGCCGTTGAAAGCTGGACTGGCAGGCCCTTTGTTTTATAAACAGCCATCGTCGACTCGTATGTGACGAGCGACATGTTTATAGTCAGTCGAATATGGTCTTACCTTGATCGTATATTTGAGGATGTAAGCGATGTGTTCCTCGGACATTTTTCTGTCTGCTTCTTTCAGTTTTCTGACAATATCGATGACAGATCCACATTCGCACAACTGGAAAATAGATGATTCATTGTATTATTTGAATCATGACGACTTGCGAAAGTAACTGCAGACAATCGGACGTTAAAATATTATGCAGACTATTGATTTCCGTTGCTTTATTATAGAACTTATACATATATTGTAATTTGTTCCATTTTTATTGAGTTTTGTGTTCAATGTAATATTAGATACAAAATAAAAGTGTCGAACGTACCTCAAGCACGAACCAAATTTTCTTCACACGATCCGACTTGTCACAGAACACTCCATAGAAGTCTATCAGATTGAGATGATTTGTGAAATCTCTGAGTATTTTATATTCTTCTTGTATGTGATCTTCATTTTCGTCTGTGTACGTTTGGATCTTGACTGCGACATTTTTTCCGGCTGCCTGTGAGTCCGAAGCTCGGTGTACTTCGCCGAAGATGCCCGAGCCCAGCTTACCTTCTAGCTTGTAACGATCGAAGGGGTTCGGCAGGGACGACACGTTCAGTCCGTCCTTCATGGTGGACGGATCATATAACTAGCAGAAAAAGTCTGTTGAAGGTTCGAAATTATGGGCTGGGGTTGTATCTTTGCAATTATATTAGGTGAGGGGTGGTCCCTAGTGATGTTCTTTAGGATTGGATACTCTGAAACAAACTTATATCCTTCTAAGCCTGTTTTCGATCTATTCATACTTCTCTACACTGCTAAGTACTGCAAGAACCTAAGTAGTAAGTATATTATGTCGTTTTTCCTTGCCACCACTAATTCGATTAGCGTCAATTACTTCGGGGATCCCCATGAGATTTTATTTTTTCTAATGCACCTGATGAATTCCGAATCTTTAGGCCACCAGCATCAGTTATCTTAAACCTCGTTTGCTGTAAACGGCTACAAGATATCTTTGCAAAATACGTCTTTATGGCCCATATGGCCGCCAAGTATCTACTGGTAGTCAGCTTCATTCGGTTAGACTGGAAGCCGACCCCAAGATAGGAAAGGCCAGGCAGATGATGATGATGACACTGTCTTCCCAATTTGTTTGTAGTCAAATCTCATGTTGACATATGTACAGACGCCAGCAGGTCAAGCTACCCGAAACTGTCAAATTTTCCCAATCAACTTTGAACCTTAATGCTTTAGCAATATAGTTGAAAATCTATTAAAGAAATTTGACAGATTTTAGTAGCTTGATGTGCTGGCGTCTGTACATAGATGATTGGTTGTTATTATTTTGGTCAAACAATCACAATTTGGCTACATTACATTTCATAAAACTAAACTGCATCGTAATTGCGTAATACATACATAACGCAATGAATGCTGTTGAACTGTCAAAATGAAAGCCATTGCTACTGATAGTGTTACACAATTACCCTGCTGTTTGGTAGATGATGAGAAAATACACTTGATGATTACAGATCTTCAGTTTCCGCGGTTTTGTTCAATTCCTTCAAACACTTTTTTAACTAACTATAAACATTTTAAAATCCTTAAATTTAAAAATAAATAAATGCAGACTCACCAAGTTTCCCGCCAGTCAGTTCCAACGACTCGGCATGGACAACGGCGTAGGGCCGAGTGTTCCATCCACCGCCGAGAGCTCACAAGTGCCGGGGCTTCAGTATTAAGAACACTGCTAATCCCCTTAATAGTATTAGGTCATAATGCCCGATGACCTTCCTGCATGCCTTGGATACAATTTAATTGGGGACGCGTTTAATTGTAACTCGTGTTTGTTTAGTTTCATTATGTGGGTATATTTCACACGTGTATTTAAAGATTCATTGATTTTATTTTCTTTTGGGATTTATTAGATGTTTCTGCAGGTTTATGAAGATTTATTTATTTATCCATTTATTTCAGGCATCAAGGCCCATATAAACACATACAATACAATATTAATATAACTTAAAAATACTATAAATACATACAACATTATAATTACACTAAAAATTAACTAACGCACACGAAGTGTCTGCGTCGTGTTTCGCTGACTGGTGTTATGTAGCCGGCCACGAAACCGGCGGTACACAACACTCTTCGGCCAGAACTCTTCCTTGAGGAACTTCTCGAGATGTTGTGTCGGAACACGCACCACGAAAGAAAGAAAAAACATTTATTTAGCACAGACCAAAAGAACGAACGAACGACTTGAAGTTCGTGTTGTGACGCGACTCCAACTTCTCGACCCTCAAAGTCCAGTTGGTCTTCACACGCATGTACTCCACGATCTCCTCAACCTTCGTGGAGTGGTGCAGTCGGGACACGTACAGCTGCGTCGTCGGGATTGCTGGACGTAGCAGCATGTTGGGTCCTGCCGGCGTGGTGCACATTGGTTCTGACAAGGAGGCTTCTTCTTCTTTTTCTACTCCACCTTGATGAAACCATCCTTGTCACACGTGTCCTTCTTTGGACCCTGTCTTTTCAAAATCTTGTTGGGTTTCGGCCCTTGTTGGGTTTATTTAGTGCTTTGGTAGAATGACTCTGGATAGTCCTCCAGATCATATTTCGGCCATGGATGCTAATCTTAACGGAGACTGGGCGCGGGAGATATTATAGTGCACAAGTGCGTGCGCAGATACAGGAGCACTCTCACTTCACTCACTCTCATAGTTCTATGGGACGGCACGCAATCCGACACGAGCAGAGAGAGATCAGGCGCAGACCCCACGGCTTAACGTGCTTACCGAGCCACGGGGGTATCACACCGTCGACTTCCAAACTCTGGGCTGTTACTAAGAAATTCGTAATGGAAAAACCCAATAACACTTTGCGCGACCTGGGAATCGAACCCAGGACTCAGCAGTCGCGTTTGCAACCACGAAACCAACGAGATAGTGGGCCGAATTACTATGGATAGTTACAGCTAAGGTCTCTTGGTAGGTCTCTGGATCTCATGGTAGAACTCTCGAAATAAATATTGTAATGTGTCATGAACATATCCGATAAATGAAAACAGTCGTGACGTAAATTACATATTTGATTGCAAAGAAATTCATTCAAACCTCGGAAATAGGTTCCACTTAGTTGAAAACACGCAAAAAATGTTCTAAAAAGATCGTCAAAATCAATCTCAATCTGTATAAACGTTCCAAATGACGTGTGTAAAATCCTTGTTTAGGTAACAATCATCGAAATTAATTTGCAACACCCACTCGATTACATGATCTATCTTTTTCTTTAATAAAATCGATCCGTCATGCCAACAAGTATTCGATCAAGCGCATTTAATACTCAAAGCGGAATATCAGTGAATACAAAATGGCCGAGCACCGTTAACCTGTCAAAAGTATACAATTTTTTTTTAAAGAACTTTCTATAGACAGTTCGGGAAAGGTGTATGAATGAGGATATTGTGTTTGTATTTATTGGGGGATGAAAACGGAAGGGTAAAAGTAATTTCGAATAGTGTTTCTTTGGGGACTTGGATTTTTGTGTAGTAGCATAGTTTAATAGTACATACTGATATTGCTCTCAGAAAACTTACCTACGTATTCTGTACTAGCTGTTACTATTTTAAGAATCTATTCAACGCAGACCCTCTTAAAAGGTGTGAAAGGATCTTTATTTATTTATTTTTCCTCCAACTGGTACGCCATACAGCAATTACACCAACAGAGCAAAAAATTAGTATAAATCTATATATATAAATTATATATATTTATTGCACAAAGTACACATGTACATTTAGACTCACATAGTTTATTTTAAGGAGTTTAGTGTCACGAACATCGACATATTCATTCATCTCTTACAATTATTATTTATCATTTATTCTTACATCATCATCATTTTCCTAGCCTTTTCCCAACTATGTCGGAGTCAGCTTCCAGTCTAACTTGATGCAGCTGAATACCAGTATTATATATGGAGCGACTGCCTATCTGACCTCCACAACCCAGTTACTGGGTAATACGATACCCCTCGGTAAGACTGGATGTCAGACTTTCGGGCTTCTGACGACCCGTAACGACTGTCAAAGATCCTCGAATGACATCCGGGACCAACGGCTTAACGTGCGGAGGGGTCTTGGTAATATGAAGATGGTCACCCATCCATGGACCAACCGCGGCAAGCGTAGCTTAACCTGATCGATCGATCCTTGCGGATGCTATTACTTACATTTATTCTTACATCTGCATCTTTTATTTTTATTACCTACTTCAAATGTATCTTTTTAAAAGTCTCTTTTATAATGCTTGAGATGATACCCGTCAACAAAGCGTCAAAGCACGAGGGTCCTTCAGATGAGAGGTCAAATCAGCCGAAAGTAACACGATAATTGTGGGCCCACTTGAAAATATAGCTTCTGTATAAGCACCTACTTGAGATTGTAAGTGTTTGTAAGCATGGGATTGATTATGATGTTGTTAAGAATGGTTATAAATAAACTTGAGGGCTGAAATATTGATTTGTTTTTCGGATTATTTTGAAAAAATGTTCCTACTTTGATGTACCTGTTTCAAACGGAAAATTATATTTAAATAATCTTTAGGAAATGTTTTTTTTTTAATTGGTTTGATACATGAAAAAATATACATTAGTAAGTAAATATATAAACGATAGTAATAATTAATTGTTAGTCAATTAATTAGTATATCTAGTGTAGTAGAAAAATAATGGTAATTACGAATAAAAAGCTCCCGATATTCCTTCATAATTTTTATTTCCTTAAATAAAAACCGTCGGTACAAAGTCTTAGATCTACAATAAATAATTAATTCAATAAATATCACTGAACAGGAATGCTTAAGTACAACATTACGTATGAGAGTATTTACAGAATGGCATGTGGGTAGTTGGGTACCTACTATCCGTCTAGTAACTACAGACGTCAGCACATCAAACTACCCGAAACTGTCAAATTTTCCCAATCAACCTTGAACCTAATGCTTTAGCGATAAAGTTGAAAATCTATTAAAGAAATTTGACAGATTGTAGTAGCTTGATGTGCTGGCGTCTGTAAGTACATACGTACATCAATTAAGGTTAATACTGATTTTATTAACAACTTAGCTTATGATTTATATTTGAAGAAAATTGCCTTAAAATTATGTATTTCCTAAGTGATTACAAATATACAGTATGGATTTTTAGACGATTTCCATAATATATCTACGAAGAAAATTGGAAAATTCAGTGGAAATTGTATGGTTTGTGGCGTTAGAAACTCTTTAAAAGAGGTGATTTTTTTTTTCAAGACAAGATGGCTTTAAATCAGACTGCTTGAAAAGTGATCATGTTTTGAGTTTTTTAGTTACAGTCGTGTTATTTTTTTGTTTGAGTGTCTTTTTGTCTTCTTAAAACTCCTTCTTATAAACCTCTTTCTAAAGAACAAATTCTATCGACCAGCAGAATTGCTGAATTCCGGTTTATGCTCGTGAAATTATGTATAGGTTGGCAATTGGCAAACCCCTTGAGGTTGCAGGTGTCCATAGACGAGGAAAATACTAGACATGGTCCGTGGTTGACCCATTTATATAATTATAATACCAGCCTATTATTGTCCCCGTGCAGGGCAAATTACTTTAAACCAACTATTAAGTGCCTAAATTTTGTTCGTCCTCTCTATATATTATATCCTTCCCCTTAATATAGTCTACAGATTAAATTAACTTAACAAAAATAATATCATTATTTGGTAATTCATATTTGCAGTGATACCTAAGTATTGGATTATCTACTAATGGAATGTACACAGGAATGTAAATTGATATATCGAGGAATAATATTATTATAAAAAACGACATAGGTACGTAAGTATTACGTTAAACTCGTATATGACAATGTAACTCTCGGTTGTGGCCTGTGTCAGAAGCGGAAGCGAGACAGAAGCGGCAGCGGGGCTATGCTATGGGGAATGCGCTTTGCATTGCTACCGTGCTGTTTCTAAAGATAAATAAATAAATAAAATAAAATTGTTTATTTCTCACCACAATACATTTTCCAAATTCTAGATATATCATTTCAAAATACTTTTACAAAGATGCACTCACATTGGGGTTAATTTTAATTCAGTCGCTCCGCTAGGTACCGCCACGACCCTCACTAAGGCACAGGTCACAACCTAAATACCTGAAGATCAATTCCCGTACTTCATAAAAAGGTTCATAATCTAGTCATAATGTCATCTCCGCGACTCACTCTCATCAATGTCAAAAATGTTCGAAAATTAGAGGTATTTTCAACAGGTAGAAACTGACATTAGAATACGAACGTTTTTAAAAATTTAGGAATTGCCTCTGTGTCCCAAAAACTACTTACAAATGGCGACCCACTTATCATCACGACACCTCTCGCAGTCGACTCGGCAGCACCAGTGGAAGGTGCAGTTACATGGCTTTATGCTGGACTTCCTGATGAGGGCATGTCCTCGACCGCAGCAGAGCAGATCGCAGGAGCCGGTCCTAGACGTCCGACCGATGCGGCAGACACGCCCTGATGTGCCTGCCGAGTCGGTGCGAGGGTCCACTTCGCAGAAACTTGGTGATCTAGAAGACAGGTTTTTAAATTATAACTTGTTAAATATATTGGATCAAAACTGGAATTATAGATACTAAAACTGGATTGCCAGTAACTCACTGTTCGGTTGGTAAATGGCGTTTAGATATTTCTGTAAGGGCTGATTTTTCCAACGCCAGATAATTTTATCGAAGGAATAATTTTGAATTTTTGACAGTTCTTCCATACAAAAACTGTCAGACGTCAATTTTATACCACGAATAAAAATTTATCGGTCGATTGAAAAATCAGCCATAAGTAGGTTTATACAAACTCTTTTAAATGTCATCAATATTTTAAAAACTAGATGAGGTCGATATATAACTTATACACTTGTATTTCTTGAACTCATCGTGCCTACGCCAACAATTTTCAGATTTTCAGAGACCCAGAGAACCGTTTATTTAGTTTCAAGATTTTCAGATCTACTTATTTAGTTAACACGTAAGTTGAAGCAGTCATTAAAAAGGGCCAGTCTTCTCTTACTTAACAGAAACTTACCTCTCAAAGAATAGCAGGCTGGTCTTAGGAGCTGGTCGTGCTTTCCCTCGCCTCCTGCCCCTGGGTCGACCTCTTAATACAGAGGGACTATTGTTTAGCTCCTCTTGAGCCACCAACAATGCCTGTAGTAACAGAAATATGGGCCTCTATATTGTTTTTGTGGTGATCAATAATCGTTGTTTTTCTCTATATGGACACAGATAACCATATTTTTTGTGGAACAGTTAGGTGCACTCACGAGCACCAATATGTCAAACACTTAGCAAATTTCAAATGCGATTTTTTTTGTGAAATAATGAATGCAACGTTGAAATACGACACATTACATAAACCTATGGGTTCGAAAATACTATGTTCGTAAGAACATCAAGTTTCATTAAAAAATAAAGGAGTAAATCGCTTTTGAATAAAGCCGAGTGTATACATACATACTTTTGCTTGTGACTGTACAAGCTGTAATCGTTTGATAGCAGTGATAATGAGTATTGTTTTTATTCATCTGTAGGTATTTGTGACTTGTAGAAGGTTCATCTTTGAGTCATCTTTTTTAATTGAAATATTTTTTGACAACAATTACCTTTCTGTACTGTCGTTTGATGGTAGAAGCGACTGCCCTGAAGTCTGGCGTCGCTCTCCAGCATGTCCTCAGTTGGCAGCTGCCTGACAATCCATGACACTTGCAGCGCACCTCCATGTGGGACGACAGAATCTGGAAACAAAATTCCAATAAACAATAAAAATTAAAATCATGCCTGATAATTAATTATTAATTTTTCGTTTAACTTATTATTAATCAGTGGTTACCGCGAGGATATTTAAAAGGTACTGAGTTAAGAACAGTTTTCTCTTGAACTTATATGCGTAGGTATTCTATAATTAGTCTCCTACAATACTCGTACGTAACACTCTTAACTCACCAAAACATTTTTAGGCTTTCTAAAAATGCAACCAGCATAATTATCATACCCTCTTAAATATTACAAGAACCAGTCTAAACATAAAGTGGAAACAACCTCAACGAAGAAATCCATCTCAATCTCCACATATCACGAACAAAATTACCCTCACACAATCAGCAGAACAACAGACTATTCGCAACCGAACGCAAAAAAAACTGAAAACAATAATATTATGATACGAACACGCTCTCACATCGCGTCGAATCGTAAATCTGTTGTCTCTAGACGTGACCGCATCGACACTCCGCACTGATTGTGCCACCCACCGCTAGCTTTACATTTACATAATTAAACGCCTTGCTGCAATCAAACTGACGTCTTAATTTCGCCAGAGCCGCCGGCCGAACAATTTCCCAAATTGAGTCGGAGCAAAAATTCAAATAAATCGGCGTCCTCCACGCCCCCTCGAACCCCGGACCTTAATAGCGTAGTATTAAGAGCGTTCGCGATAGAATTCGCCACCCAAGAAGTTTGTAATACGTTGTAATGAAGCCGGAATATTAAAAATGGTTCCGAACCGCTTATTATGTTCTCACCTCGACGGGGCGGCGGACTCGTGAAATACGGCCGGCTAATACGGAGCCCCGGGCTTCTCAGGCCTCCGCCACTACCAATAGTTCCTAATTGTGGCGCTATATGCAACACGGTTCAATTCACTTTTATAGCACTTGATCACGACTTGATACGTGATGGGGAATTTAAATGTTTGAGTCTTTGGAACCTGTTCTGCCCAGCCTAATACGACGATATTACTCCTAAATGCAGATTTTTAGACGGAAAATTGTAAGGTTTGATTGAAATGATCTGAGATTGAATGGTTGTTGAAGAACAGTACCTAATCATGTAGGTTGCCCACATATCACGACAGAGCGCATCATCTGCTACAGGTTCCAAACAGCTCGTTCGATGTAATTATTATTCCGTTTTAATCTCATAGGAATCATGAGAATGACTTTAATTATGTATTTTACCCACTTAAGTTCATTAATAACTCTATAAATCATTTAATTTAAGTGCTAAAAATAAACACCACTCCTGAGAACTCCACCGTGCTTAATTAAACACCAGGAGCTTCGAAGGACTCAATCATCGGGTACCTGTCATCAATCTAAATTACCTTTAAGTACTATAGTTGATTTATTTACTTAATGACGTCTGCAGGCCCTTAAGTGCAGACTAAACATGTTATCATTAAAGTGCTGTTAAAATATTATAGTTTATTTATGTGCTGCTTATGTTCTGCTGAGAAATGGCTCATTAACGTTTGTTTTGATATCAGGGAATATTGGTATTATTGCGAAATATAATTAAAATAGCGAATTGAGAAAAAATACAATTGATTGATCAATTTTTTGTATTTGATTGATCAATGTTATGGAGTAGTCCATTGCTTTTAGAAGTGTGACGGGTTTGCCTAATTGAATGAAGATATGATTTCCACTCGTAATAATCATTTTGCGAATAGAATATCTACCTACTGAAGAGACTCGAAGTAAGGTGACGTTTACAACAGAACCAAAACAACTTATGAACAGTAGATTTAGGAGAAGGCAAACCATAATCGTCAAGTCGAATTAGTCTCTCAGAATCTTTCCAAAGAAAATTTTTGCCGAACTATTCTGTAAATATCTTACCGTAAAAACTTAGGTGATGTGAGCGTGGAGTGAACTGTCATTCCAACTAATGCTAGGGATTGACAGCTCACTCTAAGCTCACTTCACCTAAGTTTTCACCGTGAGCTTTTTACAGAAGAACAATGCTGTTATCTAAATTATAAAATACAACTTTATTCTGCGATAGGCAGACTTTTTTGCTAGTGACGGGTAGATAAATCACGAAATAGTTCATAGACAAATCTGCAAACTCATCTTTGAAAACGTAATACCTTTTGCGGTCAGGTGCGCGTCATTTGTTTTTAGCCGATTCGCCCTTCACCCGCTATCTAGGATCATGAGACTGCAGTCATCAAAAACCGAAAAAGTCGGCCCACATACTAATAATAATAATAATAACTAGGCTGTTGGATCAAGGGCCTGATTCAGAAGGCAGTACTCCTCGATACGGCTCGCATTGTGAGGAGGTTCCTGTCTCTGGAGCCCTAAGAACCGGTAGCTTGGACCCTGCTCCCGACATCGGTAGATCACTATTTTTTTAATATTTTTAAATGTTTTCTTTTTTTTATACCTACTTAATTTTATATTTAAAAAAATATTAAAAAATGTAATAAAATAAGTAAATAAATAACCGAAATAATAATAAATACTTTATTTCAGACCATGGTGTCCATTTTGTTAGTAACAATGTTCATATAGAGTATAAGTGTTAGTAATACTTAAAACTACCCACAACACAAAACATATAAAAGATAGTAAACTCAACAACAATCACTACTGCGCCATTCCATGACAAATGGTGCAGCAATGATTGATTTAATTACAGTCCAGCCGACTAGCGATCATGCTAAGGATGCTGTTGGCGCTGCCGCGTACTCTACGCACCAGGGATGCGCATCTTTTACGCATCGTAGCGTAAAAGCAGTCTACGGGATGTTCAGCAAACATCCCTGATGCACTACAGAATCGCCGCAGCTCCATCAGCACCCTGAACACTAATCACAGCACCTACACAACACACGAATAAATCCTGGACTATTTAGTTCTACCCTACAACTAAAGAAGCATATAGATAAACAAATAGCCAGACATTTTGTTAACGTTGTGAAATGTGAATCACAACATAATCTCGCTGCCGATTAACAGACTAACGCTAATAGGTTTAAGATGACCGTGGTTAATCTGACGGGCAAATTAACCATTAGTTAAACCGCACAAGGAGAAGGCGCAGCTTCTAACTGTGTAGGGTTGTCGAGGAAGAGATGATGAGAAGTTTTTTGGCTTATTAACAATTATTTCCTTTCGAAGCTATTATCACACTTTAAGAGTTTGTTAGGAAGTCTACTGGTCAATCTTCAGCCCTCTGTGCCCCAAAAAATGTAGCAATATATAGTGACCTCTGCACTGCCACTGACAATGCCGTGGGAGTGGCGAAGTTTTAGGCCAACAAAATCTAATTCGCTGTCGTGAAATCGACACGTTGAAGGAGAAGATCTTCAACAGTCTCAGCATAATGATACGGATGCATAGACTAGACATGTTAAATCAATGTTATCGTGGTAATTCCACTAGCTAAGATAATTGTAGGTACTCTAATCTTTTGAAGAACCAAGACGATACTGCACGTAATAACTTGCACTATCCTCTTGGTTAGAGTCAAGGGTTTGGTAAAAGCAATAATAAAATCTTATTTCATGGCAAAGCGTTTGTAAAATACTAGTTCTTCGCTTAACTGAATTCAAGATCATATGGTCAAGGATTTCAAAATACAGGCTTTAAAAAGACCCATCACGAAGCCATCATTTACACATTCTGAACATCAATCTAGGTAACTTAGTGCAAAAGTTATTGCTGGGAAACGACTGTGCAGTAACGGTCCTGTACAATGATCACACAATGACGGGGAAGAACAAGTGACCCGGTTTCATTAAGCGTATTTTTACACCCATTATAGCATCAGTAACAAAACAAATGCTATTTTCCATTACGAGTATGTTGACAACCTTAACAGAAATAAAGTTGGAATTTTGTTACGGAATGACGTAAACTTGTTCCAAACCGAGACTGTATTTATTTGGTTATTCACGAGTCTGGAGCAAACGCATTAATTTTGCGTCCAATTCGGTGATAACTGATTTTGACCCATGTTTTTCGGGTCTTCACGTACAAATAGACGCTACTTCTTGGGGTGGAAGGCACAACAGTGCTGCAGTGTTAAATTTTATTAGTTTTTGTCGATTTCGCCACTTCCACGGCAGCGTCGGCGGCAGTGCAGAGGTCGCTATGTCTGCATTTTTAAGTAATAAGTATCAAGTATGGAATTGGTTTCAGAAGGTCAATTACAACTTTGGAAGTCTTAGCAAACGTGGACCTACAGCCGTACAATTTACCTTCATACTTGGCTCCCAAATTTACCTTTCATTGGCATTGCGTTGCATAAAACTAAATAGTAGTGCCGTGTGTGGATCGTCTCTACTGCTATTACGTAGTACATACTCGTACATATCTACTATTGCAGGAACTCCCAATTTCAGCTATGTAATAATTATGCTCTTTTATAATTTCTAACTTGACAAAATTATCGTGGACGTCCACGTCCACGTCATGACATCACGACAATAGAGGGAATTAAAATATGGATGTAGTTGATAGATAGTTGTAGAGAAGTGAAAGTACACGATAATATCGTCACGTTAGAAACGATAAAAGTTACCAATCTGACCTTCATTATGAAAGAAAAAACTAATTCAAACAATGATTAAGCAACTCTCATCAACTCTAATACATCTTACGTAACAAAAACCCCAAAAAATTCAAAACAAAACCATACATACTTATTTAAATCGATATTGGACTCATCGAAACACGAAATATTAACTCATCGTGTAGATTTTTTATAACATAATTATCACCTCGGCTCTAATGTGGTACCTAATTTCTTGTGTGGGTCGACGCGAGATCTTTTATAGATCCCGCTGAGGGACCTCGAGGACCGCATATTACACCGTGATGTATCTATTGAGGGGTGAGCGAACGTTACGCTTGGTAACATGGCGTCGGAGTACGTCAAACTATGTGATAGTTCTGTCACCGAAAGGCTGACACTGATTGGTCTACTTTGATCATATCTTATTTAGCCTATAATGTTCCCACTGCTGGGACACTGGCTTCCTGTCAGTGGGAGGGAGTGGGCCGTGATCCACCACGCGGGCCCTGTGCGGGTTGGTGATGTCACGTCTTCGATTTTTTTTTGGTTCTAGGATATGCCGGTTTCCTCACTATGTTTTCCTTTCCTTTACCGGTTTGAGACCAGTATTAGGTTCGTTTACACATACGAGTATTATGCTAAGTATATGGTTCTAAAGGTATGTAATCAACTTGCCTAGAATAGCGCTACCTCGGTTTCTATCAAATAGCACTAGAACCGAATTATCACTTAATCTAAATTATCAGAACCGACTGCCTTCTATGGATTATCTGTAAACGATACAAAGCTTGCAGAGATTAATTGTTATGTATAAATTATGATAATTTTCTTTAAACAATACAGGTAGGCACCTTGTTCCTAATATTTGTCTTACATTACCTTCATTTAGATTCGCAAGTCGCAAGAAAGGCAGACATATTGAACAATCACTTTTGAAAAAGGAAAATTACGTTTAAAAGTTACAGCTAACTCCATAAACCAATGCAGCTGGCCAAAACACCTGTTTCAAAACGGTGTGAGCACCTCCAACTTTATTTTGACATTAATAAAAATATCATCGCGGGGGTTATTATAAGCGAGCGTGTCTAACATATCTCTCTGGGAGGCTGTTAATTATGTGGCCACAAAACAAAATGTCGGATCCCTCCGGAACAATGGTCAAGTGTGGTCGGGACCACCGGGTTCGCTCTCACCTTAATGGGTCAATTTACCTTCACGGCTTGATGCGTAATATGTAATATTAAATATTTGATGTATATGGACAAAAAGTGGGTGAGCTCTGATGGTTGCAATTGATGGATTTTTCTTTGGACTGTTTGCTTCAGGTGTCTGTGGGGGGAAGTAGTGGCGGGTTGAGGTTGTTGCGAAAAATTGTTGCTCTTGCATGCTTGGGTGTACAAACTCATTTTTATAACTATGATCCTTTTTTTTTATTAAAAGCAAAGATATGCTAT
Source organism: Apamea anceps (assembly GCA_951799955.1). NCBI lineage: Eukaryota > Metazoa > Arthropoda > Insecta > Lepidoptera > Noctuidae > Apamea > Apamea anceps. Next base: position 6,484,437 of record OX637505.1, on the reverse strand, counting down.
CCGAAATTAGGCCATTTATGTAGGATGCATTGGGAAAGTTGGGCCAGAGTCGACCCGCAGTGGTAGCCAGAAGACGGGCGTCGTCGCCGAGGTAGGCAAAGGCAACACACAGGGATGAGTGGAATCCTGTGGGGAAAGACCTTTGCCCAGTAGTGTATGTGTGTGTAGTAATATAGGTTGAAAATAAAATGTTATTAGAAACACCTCTCGCGTCAAAAGAAAATTTATCGGACATACGAATAACGTACCTCTGCTGTCTACTGCTTGCTTGTAAAGGAAGATTTTCCTGTGCTTTCTTTTAATTTCATTCGTGGTAAACATGGTAGGGCCACAGTGACATGGGGATTAGTAAAAGCTCTTTCTGAAAGCTTGTTGAGCATTTTAACGGATAAAAACACTGTCTAATGTCCATGTTAATGTCAAGAGCCAGAAACTGCCCAAGACAGTAACTTTTTTTAACTCACCAAGTCCTGGTTATTTTATAGAATTTTATGAACATAATCATTTTAGCCGTAAGAATCTCACTGCTATATTTTAATATGAATATTTTTTTAATTAATAATAATTATAACCATGAAATTGCATTAAAACCAGTAGTAAACAATGAGCTATTAATGAGACATAAAGATATTGCGTCCATAAAAATTAATTTTACAGCATTTAATATTTTTACGACATGTTGTAGTAGATTTTAGTTATGGCAACACTGTAATAGTCGTTATATTTAAAGATCATCCGATCGCTTGGACATTAATGTCATAAAAGTATGTGTATAGTTGTAAATTATTCTTAATTACTACATAATACTTGTTACTACTTGTCTAGGTTCACAGTCCTGTTTTGTATAAAACTAAGTAGGTTTATTGATGGGTCATGGACTCATGGTCTGTTCTGTAAGTAGGGTTGCAAACTTTTTTTATATTATAAAGGTATGAGGAACAGGGTGTAAAGTTCTCTCATACTCCATAGAAAAGGGAGGATCCTCCGACCAGACGGGTGTTGTGTCTGGCGGGCAACTACCAACGATTGATGTCGGGATGTTGTATGTATTCTAGTTGCGCGGTAAACACTGCTTGCGCGATGCAGGATTTTGCGTGACGTCAGTATGACGCGTAATTCGCATGTGGCGTTGTAGATACCACTACAATATAAAATATAGTATTTTCGAAGCTATTGCCTGTAAAAATATAGCAGATGGCGAAAAAATAAAAACAATATACTTAGTAGGTCTGCCTAGCCTTAAGATAAGATAATATTTATTTTGTAAAACATGAGTACAGTATGAAGGTGAGGTGTGGTTTTCCTAAAAATTTTTAGGGTCGGTTTCCAGTCTTACCGGATGCAGCTGAATACTAGTATTTTACGACCTCCACCACCCATTGAATAGGTAACACTATACCCTTGCAGTCTTGGTAAGACTAGTTGTTAGACTTTCGGGCTTCTGACGACCCGTAACGACTGTAACAGATCTACGAATGACAGCCAGGACCAACAGCTTAGCAGCAGTTGTTATGAAATTAATACTGCCCTATTGCGCTTATATCATCATTTTGTATTGAAATGAAAATATAGTAGGGTCGCCTATTTTTTTTTTTTTAGAAATATAGTATTTTTAGGCCTCTGATATAGCAGGATACTAATTATATAGTAGATTTGGCAACCCTATCTGTAAGGATCATTAAATATGAATAGATTATAATGAATTTGTTCTTTTGTGACCTTAGGTTGGGTAGCTGATTTCATAAGGACTCTATTTAGCGAATACTAATATACTGAAACTAATAACAACTGTTTGAGTTAATACAAGCTTTAAAGCCGCTTTTCGATTAAAGCCTGTCCTGCGATGTGGGTTAATGAAAAACGTTGCATTCTTTTTGCTTTAATTAATATATTAATTCTCTATGTTTTTGCTGAACATGCTCAATATTTATATGCCAGTGACAACTTCCATAATAGGTTACAAACTTTTTATGTTTCATTGTCAATAAAGATCACATCTGATTAACAACACTATGCCTCTTTGTCCGCGGCCATAAATTAAGAACAGTGTAGATACAGCCTTATTATCTCGCTATAAATGTCACTAGACTCCGGTGGGTCCGAAATAAATTAAATGGCCGTCTCCTTCTATAATTAACAACTATAAACGTATTACAAATTAAATAATTTGTACCTAAGCGTTGTGTTTGTATTAAAAAAAAACGAATGTATGAACGTAAATTGTATTAAATCGTAAATCCCTTTAATAAGTAAGCACGGGACGTGGTATGCCGGTCTCATGTCAGATTTGGTTACGGACATTAATATAATATTATTAACCAGCTTAATTTGGGCGTCCAGAAAAATCTAACACCAAACTTGTTGTCTAAAACATAAGGTACAAATTCGTGAATTTTGAGAACGTCGTATCTGTAAGTGTGACTTTGTTGGGCAGTATTTAACTTTGGTTTGACATGTTTATTATTAGACGGAAGGGGCCTATTAAATTATTTGTAGTAATCCTGCACGGTAGGTCCCGGTATTTTGGTTCAACTGTCGGGCACTCGTGTCAAAATGCTTGTAGCATTAGCTGGTGGCCACAAATCAGGGCTTACGGCATGTTTAGGTGTCAGTGAGGAAATTATAATGATACTCTATAAGGAGATACGATGAATTGGAATGCTAGATGCCATTGTGGATTCGTATTTGCGGATGGCAAAAAAATTGAAGTTTGAGAATGAGGATTGTAAAATCAGTATGTTCAGATTGACACACTTTATTTATTTATTTATTTATTTATTTAACCATTTATGTACACACATATATAAACAGACATTGAAAGACAGAACAGAAAAAATAGGTACAGAGGTGATGCTTATTTCATAAGAAATCTCTTCCAGCATACCTGAGATAGGACAATAAATACAGAGATGTAGACAGCGTGTGATAGAGCAAAGGAGACAAACAATAATACATAGAATCAAAAACAAACAATTCACTTAAAAACTAAACAAATATTACGAGAATATATACATACAAATAAACATACTTAAATACTTCTAAAATAAAATAAATACATACACAACTATGATGAAGTGGACAGATAGTGTTCTTTCACTCTTCTTTTGAAAACTGCAATAGTTTGGCAGTCCCTAATGTCAGGCGGTAGTGAATTCCACTTTTCATATTTTTAGTTTAGTCTCATGGGACGTTTATGTCGTGTCAGGACAAGGATAGGACGGTGATGATGAATGTTCACTGTCTTTTTATTGTAGTTATGGTCATGAACAATGACCATAACTACAATAAAAAGACAGTCAGTAACAAGACATATCAAAAACAATTATTTGTAGCATCAGACTTTGATTTCAAAGTCTGATGCTACAAATAAAGTATGTATTTCTGCAATCACGAGCGTTATCGGATAAATTAAAAAATATAAAGGTAGTAGTTACCTAGATGGTGGTCGTGAATTATGCATGGTAGATGTTAAAAAACCCATGGTCCTATTTATTTTCTGAGAAATAGGTATGTAGAATTATTTATATAACATCACGCCTACATGCCCCGAAGAGTGAGACAGAGGTATACCTACTATACACCCACATTTTGCCAGCTATGTTTAAGTTTGATAGTGTGGTGGAATGGTTGCCTATACATAAATTGTGAAACAATATGTTTTACAAGTCAAAGACATACCAAAATATTGATTGATTGCGATAACATCAACACGTCTTTTACACCACTACGTTCCGTGACCAACCGACCACAGGTTGACTATAAAATTAAATACAGAAAATAACATCACACGAGAACATGTGCGCATAAACATAATCGATCGAGAACATAATACCGTAAACGACAAAGTTTATAGCACATAAAACGGGGTGTGATCATACAAAACGATCAGCCAATGCAATATAATACTATATTTTATAGGCATGTATCGCCACAACAGGAGACCACCCACATAGTCGATTTACAAAGGCCACGCCCATTTACCGCTCTTCAATTTTGAAGAAATATGCTGGTGTTGGTTTGACGCTTTCGCTCACTAATTTGGACACCTACGATCGTTTCGATTTGGACTGTGATCGGTTTCTATTCGGAGTATGAAGGGATGGGCAATGGACTTAGTCGATTAGTCCGTTTTTTATATCGACTAATTTAATTGAATTGTTTCTAATGTCTTTCATTACAGGGCTACAATTATGTTCACCGATATTCATAAATATGTGGTGTTAAGATGCTTCTTCTAGGATTTCTTGACAACGTTGCGCGTTGAAACCACTCGTTCTTACATTAATTAAAGCAAAATCTATTTTATAAAAGCCTCTATTATCAAAGATTTAATCTTGCTGCACTAGTAGGTAGAGGTACTAGCCAATAGTTATAATAGTCTTTCAACTCTTCCTCCGATGAATTGCAATCGACTAAAGGCACCGCAACACACAATAGTCTTATTTGACCAATAAAAACGTAGACACTTGAAGTGTTTTCATAAACGAAGGGACCACACACATGGGTCATTAAATTATTAAAGCCTCACCCATTCAGAGTCCAATTTGACATGAATAAATTGGGTGTTATTTTGACGTGTTTTCTTCATAATTTGTACACCTACGTAATTTCGCTGCAGGGGTGCCGATGACGTATCGGTAAGACAGTGAAATTACTAGACTTTGTTTAGTCGTTTATTTATTATAAACGCAACTAAGTAGTCAAATTAAAGCCTTCTTCCTCTCTCTTTGCTGCGCCCGACCGAGTCCACAATGACTATGACTTTGTAAGAGCTCCTAAGATCACATTGTGGAAACAATTAATGATGGAAATTGATAAAGTTGAGGTTTTGAGTATAAATGTCGATGGCTAAAGAGTAAGGGAAGACCAAAGAAACGATGAATGGACTGTATGACTGATAATATGGGTAGAAAGGGGGTGACTACCGAGATGACGACAGTGGAACTATGGAAGAAAAAGACATGTTGCGATGATATTGAAGAAAAAGTACCTATCAGTAATGAAAGCTAAAAAACGAATTATTTAATCGATTATTAGAATTTTGTATTTTATCTAGGGCATGACCAAGATTTTACCAAGCTAATTTGTCGTAACATACCGCCACAAAGGAATCGGTAAGTTGAAATAATCGATTATTCGAGTAATGACTTCATCGGTATTCCTATTCAAATCGAATCGAAAATTGAAGGTTGCTTCGGAGGCTAATTTTAGGTTGTCACGTCTGTAAATTACACGTCACATTGCTGGTGCTATCATTACAGCAGCTTTATTTCAATAATTGAGTCATTTCGAGAGCTTATATGTCTTTTTATGATGAAAACATTTTGTAAGAGGCTTGGAATTACATACTTCAATGTGCCCAGGGATTTATGATAAGTCCATGCTTATGATGATTACGCAAGTTTTTTGCAGGAAGCCGAAATTGAAATGTTTTCGGCCCTCGAAAGCACGATCTTTTTATACAATCCTAAAGTGAAAATTATTTTGGCTTGTATGTGGGAATTTGAGTTTATGGATCAAGCATAACACAATACATCACACAATCTTTACTACTCTGTCCACTAGGTTAACCATTTTGCCTTCTGAGGTACGGAACCCTAAAATATAATTGACGTGTAAAAGTGTTTGTACAAACCTAATAAAACATTTATATCTATGACACGACAAATTATCGTAGTGCGACAACAATTAAAAAAACAATTTAGTAGTAAGTAATCTTTTCAACCTATTTCTAATTAGTTAATATTGTTTTTTTTACTGCGTTTTGATCAATCAAAACTTTGAACGACATTTAAATCATTATTATCCTTTGTCCTGTCTAATATCTAATTTGTAATTCACCCTCTCATCAAGGTAGGCACATGGGGTGGCCTAACGAAGTAAATTGAAGTGTCATCGTGCTGCTGCGGTGTCTTTTGTATCCTCGCATCTTGCTCTTGAATATGACATCAAAGATAAATTGATGGAGGGATCCATTTTTGTACGTGTCCATGTGTTTTGTTTAATCATTAATGTTTGGTTATGAAGTATTTTACTTATTTATATATACTTAAGGTTGTCTTTAAAAGATCGCTCTTAGCTTTTTATCCCGATATTCCCACGGAATCGAAACTTATGCGGGTGAAACCGCGGGGCGCAGCTAGTATTAATATAAATCGTTCTTTAATCACAATCTTTCAGATTATGAAAGAAATTCCTAATCTATTCCTATATAAGTTTAAAAGATTCGTCTTCTCGACAACGTAATTAACGGAATCAATGTTGGTGAATTGACACAATGAATGGCATTGCCATTGTGTTACACAATTCGGTACCCCATTGGTATATTTACATGGTTTCTACGTTCACTTCTGTGATCTGTACTAACTCACTTATTCTAAAGAATTATAAAGTGTGACTTGTTTGCCGGGAGATGGATAGATTTATATCGTGAATGTTTACAATTTTGTGAGAATATGGATGAATAGTTTTTTTTTTTTTACTTGACTACTTTTTGTTTATTTTACAAGTATTATTGTGTTGTGTTTTGTTTGTTAATTTCTTTTTCTTGAGTATACATTTCTTTTTATTGTATTTTACCTAGCCTACTTAAGTATGTTTTTGTGTCACTTTTTAGTTTGTAATTTGCTCTGTACAACGTCTTGGGATTCAATTCTGTAATGTTATACATGTAATTTAAATAAATAAATCAGAGTATACCAGATTCGGAAACCTGAGAAGGCTAAGGTGGAGATACAAGCAAAGTACTTAAAAGTTCCTTATCCAGCACATTCAGGAGTACTTAGCAGATTTAAAATATTTTAAATAATAGCGGTTCAATAATAAAACTAAAAAAAAATATTAACAAAAAGTAAAAAAAACTCACCGATCTCCCCGCATTGTTATTATGAACATTTATCTTCGACTGCAAATCATCCACTTGCTCCCTAACATCAAGAAACTTCTTCGAAAACTCGATTCCATATGCCAGGTTATGTGAACAGCCGCTCCACTCCCATTTGTTAACCTTCGCCCTGGCACGGGGGTCGTGGGAGGCCCGGTAGCCCAGGGGGTCACAGCCGCAGGAAATCAAGCGGCCTTGTGCGCAGGCGCGGGCCACGGAGTGGGCCACCCCTGCCGCTGTTAGGGCGTAGAGGAATGAGGACTCGCGGAAACCTGTGGGAGAGAAATGGCGGTTAGTATGATGAGGGACGAAGAAGTTAGACATAAATCTATCTGAAGGCGTATTCTCGTAATTTAAAACGTTCAAAATCTAGTCGCAGTCTCATTTCGGCGACAAACAAATGTCAAAAACTTGTCAAAATGTAGGGAAATTAAAAGTTAGTATTTTTGACAGATTGAGACTGAGATCAGACTGTGAACGTTCTTAAAATTACGAGAATTGCCCCTCTGTCATTCTAGTATGAACCAACATTGAAAGAAGTGCTATATTTTTAATGGTTATGGGATGTTAGCTGCACCTTGTAGTTTCACCCGCATAAGTTTCGATTCTGAGGGAATATCGGGATAAAAATTATCCTATGTGTTAATCCTGGTTATAAACCATCAGTGTGCCAAATTTCATCCAAATCCGTTTAGTAGTTTTTGCATGAAAGAGTAACAAACATCCATCCATCCATACAAATTTTCACGTTTATAATATTAGTAGGATTATCAAATTGTAATAAGACTTGAAATCTGCATACTAACAGTAAAAAAAAATGCAGCGGTACGATTTTCCGACGAGTTGCAAAAGAAATATAACAGGCGCTCCGCACCTGACCAGGAACTCAGCTATCTTATTGCCCCTATTCATGTACCAGTCGCTATGCAATTGACAAAATGACGGCATCCCTAATCAAAGTATTATCATCTTAAACTCAGCTTATCGCCATCCACTGATGAGAATAAGATAGGCTCTCCTAAATTACACCATAACACCCGGCTCTCCACTATTTGCCTGCCTTCTGTCCCAGAAATATGTCACCGAAGCTTTTCTGCTTTTTATGTTATACTTAATATGTACATGTAAAAAAACAAGCAAAAGAATCATAGGGCATCAAAAAATTCGTCCACATCGCTGTCAACAGGAACAGTGCCCAAAAGGCTGGCAGCATTGCCACGTTGTATGGCGATGCTAATTCTTTGGCCAAGAAACAGGCCAGCCCTTTGGTCACGTGAAGAGGCGACTAACCGCTTGGCGCTTTCTCGAAAAAATTTTTTTTTGTACATATTATGTATTATTATTTTAAATGTTAGCTTATATAATGTTATACTAACTTATGTCCGATATTTCGTTTGTGTGAATGTCGAAAGACACCACAATATACTAAAATAACAGCTACATTTCCCCCCTCGCGCTAATACGTCGCTTTTGCTTATCATTCTTTCTGACTTTCTATTCTATTATTGGACTATTAAATGCAAAAAGAATTAAAACAAAGAATATTACTACCACACATGAGAGCAGTGGTGGCTCAGTGGTAACAGCTGTGACTTACAAGTTTTAGGTCGTAGGTTAGAACCCAGACAGGCGCTTTACTTTGTGTAAAATATTTCATCACCACTGCTCTCTAAACGGCGAAGGAAAGCATCGTGAGGAAACCGGCATGTCCTAGAACCAAAAATTCGAAGACATATGACATCTACCAACCCGCACTGGGCCCGCGTGGTGGATTACAGCGCATTGCCTCTCACAGAGAGGAGGCCGGTGTCCCAGCAGTGGGAACATTATAGGCTGATTAGTATCACAGAGTATAGATAATGGCCCTGATTCCCTTGTTCACAAACTAAACTAAATTTAAGTTCTGTGCATCTTTTTCTTTCTATTTCATTAAGAAAAGGACAGAAAATAAAATATTAGTTTAGTCCTGTCAAATTAGTCCGCGCCTGACGTAAAATGACGTATTTTTAGTAGCCATGTTTTTAATCACGTCTAACTTGTCTATGGAGTATCATAATTTGACAGGACTAAACTAATATTTATCTTCTGTTCTTTTCTAAATTAAATAGAAAGAAAAAGATGCATTGAACTTAAATTTAGTTTAGTTTGTGAACAAGGGAATCGGCGCCATTGTCGCAAAAAAGCAACACGCTAACCGACAAGTAAGAATGCAAACGGTTGAATTCCAAGTTTATTCATTCAAATTCGAATATTATTCAGACACCTAAGTCAATAAATAACCTAAAAACTAAACCGTTGCATACAACTAGTCAATAAAGTAGACAACCTAAAAGGCCCACCCAAGTTAAAAGCGACTGGTCGCATTTTAATTACCTGGATTAAGTTAACTAATCCTGTTAAGCAAATCACTAGTACTTGCTGATCATGTAAAGCGAGGGAAATGAATAAATATTTGAATATTGAAAGCGACTAGTTTATCTTCTGGTATAAAAGTTATGTGATCGCGTTTGCTGCGTTAAAAACAGGTAGCGAGGATGTAGAGCGTCTAGATGGGATAATTTATGTTAGGTATAAGTGTCTGAATCCAACACAATCAAATAAAACTTTAGAAAGCGCTCAAACTCAAAGCATTTATTTCAACTAAACCAATTACAGGCAATTTTTGGATTGTCAAGGGATCGGTCAGTCAGAAAGATGGAGCTAGTTGCCCATTCCAAAGCTTAGTATGTAACCTACGGAGAAGAACGGGCATGAAACTCCACAGACACTCTTTTAAATCATAACATGGTTACAAAGTATTGATTACATCATTCATATTGAAATTGTACATACCTAAAGGTCGGAAACGAAAGCTTAATTTTATGAAGACTAGTGGAATACATATATTCAAGCGAAGAAAACATGTAGGTACAAGATACGATCACTAAGCCGCTTCAACATTGGTATTTATTAATTAGTATTTTTAAATCACACCGTTAACGATAGTGAAAACTGTACGAAATGTAACATAACAGGCTGAAAACCAAACTAAAAAATACAATAAAAAAATACAATTATCCCTACAAAACACACAGTAGGCGCATTGTATGTTTTCTAGGGATAATTGTATTTTTTTGCTATATATTTTCTGGTGTACAATAAACCAAAATTAACAACACGTAAGAGGCGGAAAACCAAAATCATTTCCACAAAATCGCACTTATAGTCACATCCAGGGATCTTATATCCTCGCCTGCAGATATATCTGGTTCTTTATTTCCCTTATTCGGTGTGTGGTCGGCTCGTCTCACGCGGAAGGCGTACGTAGCATTCCACACTATACGTACATATCTAGTTGCTTACAGAATCGTTTCAAAATCTACTTGAATTAAATCTACATTGCAAAAAGATTCAGTTAAATTCTCAATTTTATCTTTAGAGTATCGTAGGTTTGTAAAAAATCAGGTGTACGTAGAGATGATGCTATATTTTGCGTCTTAAATGATACTTTAAAAACAGGGCGCAAGGAAACCTGTAAAGCTTGTAGAGGATATAGGCCTTACTGTTAAAATCACCGTTTATAACAGCATACGATCCATGCTAGGAGTCAGCTTTATTCAGATTAGAACTTCGTTGTAATGTTACCCAAAGAGTATTCAATTATGTTGGGTAAGTGCGGAATAGTTACTGGCAGGGACAAAAATGCGGGCAATGCTCGGAGTTTCTTTGAAGGATATAATCAGGAATGAAATTATCCGGAAAAGAACCGGAGTTACTGACATAGCTTGCAGAGTAAGCAAACTGAAGTGGCAATGGGCTGCCATGTCTCTTGATCGACCGATGGCCGATGGAGCAACCGAGTCCTGGACTGGAGACCGCGTATCGGCAAGCGTAGTTTGGGACACCTTATCATCATCATCACCTGCCTAGCCTTTTCCCAACTATATTGGGGTCGGGGGTTTGGGACTCCTGTGGTAGCTATATAGACTGACGACCATAAAAAGGCGCCTGGTATAGACTGGATGCGGATGGCGGAGGACAAGGTCTTGTGGCGCAGCCTAGGAGGGGCCTATGTCCATGTAGTTGGACTTCAATAGCCTGAGTTGGTTGGTTGAGGCACAAAACTTGTATTTAACCTACAGTACATTTAACCAAAACAAGTGAAAATCGTTTAACCACAACGAAAAGCTTTAAATAATAATGCTATTTGCATCTCAAAACTATTGCAATTTTTTCATTAAAACAATTTCAAACGCTGTCCATTACCGCTTTAGCAGATAGCTGCAGCACTTCCAATAAATCCAAAGCAACAACAGTACACGGCGCATTCCGATGATATCGCGATACGGTATTTATCATACATAAACCAGAAGGCTTCCAGTCCACATTCGATTTATGTACCGTGACCAGAATATTTTGGATTTAAATTGGGACTAAGAAAAGGCTTCAAAAAATTAGGCAGTCAACAGGAAGATTTTAGTATTTCTAGAGTCAGCCGCACTTCTGTGGTAACAATTGCACTACAATAATCGTCTCTACTGCTACTAACCACATAAACGTATTGTCAAGGTCAAAGTGTTCCCACTGATGTGCAGTTTACAGTACCCTGACTGCATATGGTATGTCACTTTTGAACTGCCACCAAAATACCACTACTATATGTTAAACGTGTAACTATTGTCTTTTTTGTTATACACACATAGGGAGCCAGCCTTCCAGAGAAAACATCAATGAGAGGAAGGAAGGGAAATAGAATCATCACTCTTGTCTAATGTCATTGCCGAATTCAGTGAATCACTACTTAGGTTACGCCAGCACATCAAGCTACTGCAATCTGTCAAATTTCTTTAATAGATTTTCAATTGTATCGCTAAAGCATTAGGTTAGGTTCAAGGTTGATTTTGACAGTTTCGGGTAGCTTGATGTGCTGGCGTCTGTACTTGGACTTTAAAAGAGACTGTGACCTCTGAATTAGTTTCGGTTTTTCTTCTTCTTTTTCTTCTTTTCTTCTTAGTAGTTGAATAGGGAACACCAAACTCATCTAGTTTTAAAACAAAATTTAGTTTATTTAAACCAATTTACAGAAATATTTATCATTCAATCATTATAATGTTTTACTTTATCCCCTGTGCATCTGTTTTGTCACCCACGGGTGGCCTGTAGACTATACGCGACCACACGGAACAACGCTCTGTTATTTCATACAGATTTAAAGCCAATAATGTAGGAATGGTAATTAATAAAATACAAAATGCTTTTGAACTGCACTCTTGCACATAGTTGGCAGCGCGAAACACTCCCAAGCGTTGGTATGCTGTCCAGCCTAACAGAGAGAGTTACGATTGGACCACACCACACACACACATTCCTATTAAAACCGTGAAAATTTGTGTAAGAAAATAATAAAGATATGAAATAGTACATTTTTTGTTATAGCCGCAAACTATAGGACATGTTCTTTCAAGTCAAATCATAAAAGACTTGAGCGTCTCCGAACATTAAACCTCTATAATCCCGCCGTTCCAGGACCTAGACAAAAGGATTGTCCCGCTAAAAGCTAACCGTCTGGTCCCACAAATTTATAGGAACGCGGAACGGAACAACCACCATTTATCTGTTTTATTCTAATAAATTAAATAGTGAATCCATTCGCGGGATGTCGAGATAAGCTGTTCAACCCGCACAATGTAATCTTTTTACCATAAATAGTATGACGACCGATTTGCATTTGAGTTAGGTCTGTCTTTAAATTAATTGTATTATTCTTGCTATTTCATTGTGTTAACCTGAATAGGCCTTTGGATTTTAAGTGCCATCTTTAATGGGCAATTATGGGGGTTCCACCTGCTTTGTTGCTGGTTACTAGAGTTATATGAACCGTTAATTCGTGGGTGCTTGCAATTTATTGCGTATCTCATGTTAAAGATGATTAGTTTGACTTTAGTATGGTTTTAATTTAGATTTGCATGCTTGTGATGGGATCATTGAACGCTGTGTCTTTGTAATTGTTTTCTCGACTGAGACTGACTGAGGTGCTTGTGGGTAAGTAATAACAGCCGCACGGGTCGATCGAAAGGTTAAGCTACACTGGCCGCGGTTGGTCCATGGATGGGTGACCATCTCTACATACCAAGACGCCTCCGTGCCTCGGAAAGAACGTTAAGCTGTTTGTCCTGGTTGTCGTTCGGGGATCTTTGACAGTCGCCAGAAGCCCGAAAGTTTGACAGGCAGTCTTACTAAGGGGTTTCGTATTACCCAGTAACTGGGTTGTGGAGGTCAGATAGGCAGTTGCTCCATGTAAAATATTGGTACTCAGCTGCATCCGGTTAGACTGGAAGCCGACCCCAACTTAGTTGGGAAAAGGCTAGGCAGATGATGATGAATTGTTTTCTCGACTTTTTTAACCACTTGTTAAAGTACTTATTAAATGTAGATGCAGTGGATTTGGTCTTAAGCCTGCATTTTTCTCCAATTCATTATGAACCTTAATAGGAATCAGATCGATCGATAACTCTCGCAATTTCGACAAAAAGATAAGTAAGATTTTGTTGCCTGAATCCAGTACCAATCTTTCAAGAACCTTTATCTCCGATCAGTATAAAATAATCGATTCATAATTACTAATTAAGTGTCCCCATAATTAGTGAGTTTTTTATTCAATCGTTGTTTTTCCTCGCTCCCACGAGTGCACCCGAATCGTTATCTCGATAAATTTGATCGGAATGAATCGAATAAATTAAAACGATTGTATCGAGTGATTAATTCGAGGATCCGAGTTATCTCTACGGATTAGTGGCTCCCTCTGTAGAGTGAGCCTAATTGACACCCAGAGATATGGTTTATTAAAATAATGGGGGTTTTATTTTTGGGTATTTAGAGCTATCGTTTTCTTGTATCTATGGCTTCATATTCGAAGTCATTACATGTGATTTAATGTTTTTTTTTGTTCTGCTATTTAGTGTGAGTTTTGTTTGTAGTGATTACCGTAAAGCTCAGTTATTTGTCAGTAAAGTAACTTATTAATCTAAATTCCTCCTAATTAGAACATGATTGTGATTAAAGGAAGTTCTCGGTTTCCATTTTAGGGTTTGGCATGACTCATAAGTCATTTATGGTAACTTATTGGCTGTCAAATTTTCCTTGCTAGTTAGTGCCTACATCCCAGTTTATCACATTACAGGCTAAAGCGTGATGATTGCAAATCGTGTGTAAAAAAACTTAGAAAAATCAACTTGGTAATACCCCACAATGGTAATTTAAAGTTCTAGCCGGCGGATGGTCGCAAAAACTCCCAGACATGATTTAGGATGAATCACGTTTAATATGATGATAATCATTATAAATCAGCCATTATCTTCGTCAAGTGATCGTTCGCTCGATGAATTAATACTGTATTAAGGACGTTTAGACTGTACGACGTTTTCAAGGCTCTCATTTTGACTGTATCTTTTCACCATGACGGTGCGTAGGAGACACGCACCCTAATTGCGTAACACACGATCAATCGGAATCAGAATCATTTTGAAGCAAATTGCTAATCCATTGCTTCATAATTTCGAAAAATTTGTCTGCTCAACACGTAAATAACGCAATGAATGTTGTTGAACTGTCAAAATGAAACCGATTCCGATTGATTGTGTGTTCCGCAATTAGGGTGACGCACCGTCATGGTGAAAAGAGATAGTGTGTTTATGTGACTGAAAAAGCAGAAGGATTATGCTCCGTCTGCCTTTTGAAAATCGTATATTAGGTTTTGTCATTGAATTGGTTGAAAATTTTTGTGTCTACGATATTTTTTAACCAGCCAGCACCGTGTCTATTTCAAGTTGTAAGTATGTTTGTGATGCTGATAGATAATTCGATTTAGCAATGGAAGTCGGGGCTATTTAATTGTTTTAATTAAAACTTTTCACTGGTTGTCAATTTGTCAGATTGCTTGAACCCATAGTTTTAGTAATTAGTAGTATAATACTAAGTCTATGCTTGAACCTGGCAATCAATTACCCTTGCATAAAGGGACATTTGCCACATGCAAATTTACTGAAAATTGTAGCAGTTATTTGGTCTATCAATAAAATTGGAGAGACTCGGGTACACCTATTGTTGACAACCAGTAATTTATAAGTGGGTACCCAATTCGTGTATTGCTTTGAAAATATTTTGATTCGCTTTTAAAATAGAACTAACTGTATACGTAGTCTATCCGACGACCGATCGAAATCTCCGAATCGTATGCTATTAAAGCCTTCTCTTACTATGGTTATCACTCGAGATCGAATATAAACTGCTGATGTATGTTACGGTGTCCCAACCAAATAGGGTGATGTTATTGTTTATTTATAAACTCTACCCATCCAGGACGTGCTTTTTCCGACTGGCCAGTGACAAATTTATATTTGTCGATCGACCGAGACGCGATAGAATCGATGCGTCGCGATTTATACCACGCTCGATTGATCGATTTCGATGATTCCGAGTTATGTATCGGATTGGGTGTACTGTTATCGACGAATTATTGTATGCTTGCCAAAGTTTGTTTGTCTTAAAATGGGGACTCGGCTCTTGTGGAAAGATGTCGTAACGGGATGAAGAAAGCGGTGTTACAGACCGAATAAATGTTTCGCTTGACTCCATTTTTGTACTTAATGATATTTAAAGACATTTGACAGTTCAAAAAATTAAATTGGAATACTGAAAACACTGCATTCTGTCTACTTTAATTGCTTTCCAATTAGCCTACAATATGCTCTACTTTGGTAATGTTGTATTCCGTAATGATACAATTAATTCAAGTTTTTGTGTCTGCCAGGGAACGTCTAGGCATTACTGAATGGCGGCATTCGTATGATGAGTTAAATTTAGATATTATTATACATTTTATGTTTTACTTTTATTCTGTAGCTCGCAGATGACTTGTATGAAGCACAATAAAACTGAAACAACGTCGGGCAGACCAAGTTAGTTAATGGGACCCGTATTGTCCACACGAATGTTCTCACACTAACAAATAATTAAGCATGACTCGAAAATTAGTTTTATTGAATTCTAAGTAGACAGAAACAATTATTTGAGCCGAGTGGTTTGAAAATCAAACAGAAACATATCTATATAAGGACTTAACCGAGCCGCATTATACCACGGTTGTATTATAATTACTACCATCCCACGTTTTAGTGTCAATTTGCGCCAATTAGTCGGCCTTAGGGTCGTATATCGCTCGGCCCGATACCCGTGCCGAATTCTTTAATCGACTTTAATGAATTCCGATTATTCGTTTTCGACTTTTTCCAACGAAATGCTCTGAATTTCGAACGGGTGACAGATTTTAAATTCTTCCCTTACACTTGTACCATAGCTTTTTGTACGTGTTTGTTTTAATAATGCATGATATGTAATTATTTTCGTTACGAGTCAACGAATAAAAAACGTTCGGCGATTTACGACACTCGATCTACAACGAGTTCTGTCCTCATATAATTTGTTGCTGTATAATTAATATGGGACCGATATTTGCAATTTAAATATTAATTTATCTGTCCAATAGCGTTCGCGCTAACCATAAGTAGGTATACAATGTTGAAATCGAGGCAGTTTTATTCACATTTGCGATTTAAAGTTGGTCGGTTGGTCAACGTAGCAAAAACAAGTAACGCTTCTGGACCTAATTACTTATACCTGTCCATCAGTAGGACAGTTGGACAGCTCACGTCGGCCGGCCGCGACCGCAGCGCCACCTCGATTCCTCGAACCACGGATTAAATTGGTAAATCTACATTCGTCCCATATACGGCGATGCGGCGCCGACTTGCAAAAAATCAGGGGCCTAAGTAAATACAAATTTCAATTTTATCATTGAACGTTTTATTTCATTTCCGATTCTTAAGCGTATACGAACGCGGACGTTTTATTTAATCGAATGCGCATAATGATCGGTTTTTCCGAGCAGCGTCGGCGGTGGTCATCTTTTTCCGTGTTGTGTAACATTGTTTCTGATGCGCGCGCGCGCTGCGCGGCCGACGCGCATGGTCGCGCATCATGCGTGATTTACGATTGTGCACTTTGTGATTTTTAAAACAGTTTTTAGTGGAGGTTCTCGCTTCCAACTGGATAGCTTATAAATCTGGCGCCAAAATGAATGAACTCCATTGAGTTTTTCGCTTGTCAATTATTGGAAATACTCCGTATATATTCATACAATTACTGGTAATGATTACTAAGTTTTTGTCGTTCTTTATATACGGGGTGGTTGCATTGTAAGAGCTGTTTAATCCTAAAATTAGATAAAACTGCCTCGTTGATCTAGTAGTGGCAAGCGCTACTGCTGAGCCTCAGAGGTCATGGGTTCGATTCCCCAGGTCAGTGGCAGTGTTATCGGGTTTTTCCACGAGGCATTTCTCAGTAACAGCCCGGAGTTTGGAAGTAGGTGGTGCGATACTCCCGTGCTTCGGAAAGCACGTTAAGCCGTTGGTCCTGCGCTTGATCTCTCTCCGATCGTGTCGGATTGCTGTACCATCGGACTTTGAGAGTGAGGGAAGAGTGAGTGCACCTGTCGCCCCCTATAACATGGGACCTAAACATAAAACCAGCGCTGCGACATTTATTTTTTTAAATGTCGTAGTATCATGCTGAGGTAGCCTTTTGGCCTCGTATAGGACTTTCTGTTCCATTTTTCTTTTTGTTACTTTTTTAAAAATATAATTTGGTTTTTTTTATTTTTGATTGTGTTTAGTTTAGTTTTATGATCTTCCTGTACGAGTCGCAATAAATACTTTTTCTTTTCTTTCTTTCTTTCTTTATGAGTGTGTACTCCAGGTACACCTCTATCTATCCCTTCGGGGATTGTAGGGGTAATGTTACGCAGATAAAATGCCAATGAAATAACATGCAGAATATTGTGTTAAGTTCTGCAATTCAAATAGCCTGAGGTATATTACCGAGCTTTCTTTTTTACTGTAAAGTGTTAAAAATCCGTTTATGGAAATAATTAAACTTTTATTGTTAGCCAGCATTATTTAAAGATTTTAAAGGACGCCATTATGTAAATGTGTTCTATTTGTGTAGGTATACCATTCAGCCTTAATGTACTTAGTTAAGCAACTCTTTATGTAAAGGAATGTGCAAACAGCTCTGCCTTCTAAATCGCTGGACCAAATTGGATGGGAATCTGTAACTCAGTAGCTTTTTGCACTTATACACTTACGCATTTGCGTTCTATATAAATTAAGAGATCCTTTAGTTTATACCTACATTCCTACTCTAAATAAGACAGTAGTTTTATACAACTTAAGGATTTTTTAGTCAACAGAAATCAAGTTCTTGGAAATTCACGCCAAATCAGCATAAAATTATATAAGTGACGACGGCTCTTAAACATTTAGAGAGGTTAGACTCTGCAATATCTATAACCCAACTATCTGAAGTCTTCAAATTAGATAATACTGGCGCCGATTCCCTTGTTTACAAACTAAACTAAATTTAAGTACAGTGCATCTTTTTCTTTCTATTTCATTTAGAAAAGGATAGAAGATAAATATTAGTTTAGTCCTGTCAAATTAGTTAGCGCCTGACGTAAACGTATTTTTAGTAGCCATGTTTTTAATCACGTCTAAACTGTCTATGGAGTATCTTAACTTGACAGGACTAAATTAATATTTATCTTCTGTCCTTTTCTTAATGAAATATAAAGAAAAAGATGCACTAAACTTAAATTTAGTTTAGTTTGTGAACAAGGCAATCGCCGTCACTAAGTATCTAAAATCCAACTATCTGAAGTCTTCAAATTAGATCATAATAACAAAAATGTGAACTCCCAAAATTGAAATTACCAAAAAATAACACAAGCAGCAGTTATACGACGCTGCAAGGGTTTCGTAGCAATTAAGCCCCGTTTGGTACCTTCGGCTTGTGTTGCGAATCGCTAATTACCAAAACCAGACGATAACTCGGTTGTGACGTCAGCAAGACTAATTTACGATCCGTAGGGCTCGCACGCGCTGCAATTAGATTTGGTTTAATATCGATATTGAGAAGCTGTGACGTAATGTGTTGATGGGAATTCAGAAATGGAGAATTTAAGAAGAACTATTTAATGTAGGTAAGTACTTAACTAACAATGCGACATATTTGTCCGAAAATGAGAAAATTGACACATTTTAACGACAAGCACTGCGGGGTAATTGCGTTACACACATAGGATGGCAATCGATCTCAATGCCTTTTGTTTTGACAGTACACTCACGATCACTGCGCTATGTACTTTGTTGAACTACTGTGAAGCAATTGGTTTCAAAATGAAAGGCTTTGCGATCGATTGCAATTGTATGTATGCTACGCAATCATCCCGCTGTCACCAGTCGCCTGTCGGTGTCAAGTAATAGGTCCTTGGCTGTATCGTATAAGTTGGCAAATGCCAGTTGGAAATGGGTTTACTATTAAGTATTTCTCAGTAGTAGGCCAGAGTCTGGAGTTTTCCTGGTTGATGACAATAGTCTCGAATGCGTTTACATGGAACTTAAACATTACTGGCGAAATGAGGGTATGTATCTACTATACCTAAGTCCACTTCAACACAAACGTCAGTGGAATACTTACATAGGTGGTGGTGTCATGTTAAGATGTCAACCATAAAACTATTTCGATTCACGAATAATTATTATAAAAAAGAGGTATTGTGTGACAATCAAGTTTCAAAAAGATACAAAATAAATTAAAGTTAGTAAAAATTTATCCTCTTGGATGAATCATCATTCCACGTTTCCGCAAGATCACTAAGACAATTCTTGACTTAATTAACCCTTAAAAGCCGACTCATAATCCGGCAGGGAACATAAAGGGCCGAACAAAAAAAAGCCCACTCGATGTCACGTCTAAAACTGGGAACTTTGGACAAATTCATGTTTTTATGGATCTTTTGTGTGTTTTTTCTCACAGTTGTGAGGCATCTGAAGGAGCACGATTCGGTAACGCACCGAGGAAGATGTTATCGCGACCATTAGAGAGTTGAGCTACATCGCATTGAGACATTTCGACACGTCCAAGTTTTTGTTTAAATCCTTTTAAGAGTTGTTATTTTAGGTCAATGATGGCGCTTTATCGGTATTCGTCTTGACATTTCACCGTCCTCAAGTCAGCGCAACCGCAAATTACAGCCGCAGAATTTTGACGTCTCACTTAAAGCTATATTTCGTCCACAAATTATTAACATGACACAAGATTCATGAAAAAATTGTCCGATTCTCTTTTAATAAAGACGGCTGTCTCGTCTCGCCGACTAAGTTCCCACGACACATCGTCAGATAAGACACAACAACGCATCATGTTTTTGCAACATCATAACCACATTGTCGTCGGCACTCCGTCACCTGACGACATGTTGTTGATATAAAACGCCAATAAATGTCACTTTTTTATGACACATTCGCGTCGTGAATTCACGTCACGTGCGCGAGCGCCGTCAGATTTGTATCGACGCATGTTCGCCACCCTGTGTGCCCCGACGCGCGCCATTCTCTCACGCGACTCTGCCGACAGCCGACGCGCCGACCCACACATCTCACGCTAATCTCACCTACCATCCAACTATTAACGCCCGAGGCGAAAAACTTTTCCGACAATAGCCTCATTAGCCTCACAAAAGTCATTAAATCTATGACAGTATATTGTAACAGCGTCACGTACAACAGCGCTAACAACGTGTGGAGGATCTCGGGGAAGCGGAACAAATCCCGTGATCTATCCAGAATACCATCCGTCCACAGCGCTCTTTCATCGATCCTACACGTTCGGACAAAAAAACCAACGGTCCGGAATCATTATTATCTTTCTTCTTCGATCATCGATCGCTATTATCCTATTTAAAAGCATCTCGATTTGTTCTTCATTTTTTTTTCGTTTCACTCTCCCGTCGGCGTTTCAATTCGGGACCCCAACAATGGGCACGTTAAGAAAGATGTTTAAGTGTTTAGTTACGCTGCTTTTTTCACAATTTTTCAATTTAAACACAGTCGTGTCGCTGAAGGGCCGGAAGGTGTCGTTACGGGCATTACCAATACTAATAATGTCGACGACACAATGGACCAAATAACATTCTTAAGTTTGATCTCTCACTATTTCAATGTACGTTTTATATGTGTGTATGTCTATTTTAAAAACGTGTGTATCCAATTTGCGTTTATGAGGCTTAATGAGGAATTTCAAACTGTTATTAAAATGCGCGCAGCAATAAAAGGGCGTGGAGAAAATTGAGTAACTCCGTTGGTACTCGAGTCCAGGCAATTCCAGTTAAGATATTAATTGGTTGAGCGGCTAGAGGGACGGGGCAGGGCTGCGGGGGGACGGGGGGCCAGCGGACCCACACGTAGCGTGAAATCGCGGGGCGCGGGTGCGAGCCCCACCTGGACACCACCAGCTTATTATTTGTTGTCTCCCATCTTCCATGCTCGTAAATTTCCACGTCAACGTGTGCGATGATTGTGGAAAAAACGAGGTCGACAAAGCCTTTTCACACCCGAAGATAGGACATAAAGACGGACGACTCAGTAAATACGTATAGTAAGAACATAATACGTGCATGTGTCCATTCACCGGTGGCCTCTTAATGTGCGTGAATAATTTTTCGTCGTAATAAATTCGGATTGTAATGGTTGATCGCGATTGGTTTGAAATTTTAGTTGCGTTTATTGTAATATATAAAAAAAAGTATTATGGAATTACGTTCATGTGGGACTGGTTTTGGCATTAATGGACAATGATTGCTACCACCTATGTTTTTGGAAATAATCTCATTATGGTATTGGTCCTCTGGTACGACAAAAGCTTCATAAATACACGTGTTTATTATGTTTTTGAAGGTTTTATTTGAGCTTGTATAGTTTTAAGGACGGTGGCGTTTGCCTTGTGCTGCTGTGACAAGGTAATTAAGCGACGTATCTCCGACTACTTTACGAGAGACCCTTGTCAGTTTTACTTACTATAAGGAAGCGTTTCTTGTGCCAACATTGTTATGTTTTACTATTATTTTAAATGAGGAGTAGCGTGACTTTTGTGACACTCATAGATTGAGTCGGTAGCTAATTGTCTGCTACTCATTTTGTACAAAATCCTAAAACATACACCGTCTTATTTCAAAACGAAAACTAACTAGTTCTAGCTTAAACCTTTGAGCCAGTATTTGTATTTGCAACTTTATTTTAATTTAGGCAAAGTTCTTAATACTAAAATGTCAACTTGACACCAAACTTAGCTGTAATTTTTGTATAAAGAACTGCATTTCTATAACAGTTGGGTTCTTAATTCTATAACTAGCTCAATGGTTTAAACCTGAGGGGCAATTCTCGTAATTTTAAGAACAGTCTGATCTGTCTCAATCTGTCAGAAATACCCCTAATTTCCCTACATTTTTGACAAGTTGTTGACATTGATTATCGCTGAGATCAGATTGGGACTAGATTTTGAACGTTTTTAATTACGGGAGTTTGTTTGCCTTCTGATCTATAGAAAAAAAATTGTAACAAGGGGGACATAAACTAACAAAACTAACCTCTCTTCATAATAGAACTGCCATGAGGATTGCTGTTCTTGATCAAAAGACTGGAACAGTTCCACCGATGCCAACGGAACTGATGCTGGCATTCTTTGACCGCTAGCTGTAGACCCTCGAAGGCTATGGCGACAGTATCAGGCGCTTCGTGGCAGACGGTTCTCTGTTCCCTGGTCAGGCCTCCGACGAGACGGCAGGTGAGGGATGAGCTGAGCTTCACGTGGCTTGGTAGCATGTTGTCCCTGGAACTAGAAGTAGAAAGTTGGGAGTTAGATGGAATCAATAACCTAAAGGTGAGTAAGTTTGCGGGTGCATGTGTGTTCAGTCCTCTATGACAGGCAATATTAAAAAGTATTTATTCAAAGTAGGCAGTTTTGTGAACGCCAAAAGATGTAGAAGATAGTTCTCAGTGTGCCCACCACTTCTCGGTGTCTTAGGCAATTGATTGATTGACGTAAAGATGCTACTGCAAGCCAACGTGCTTCAAAAAGTAAGTATAAGCGTAATCACTCTATAAAATATTATTATTATTACTATTATTATTATCACTCTATAAAATTCCCACTGCTGGGATACAAGCCTCCTGTCTGTGAGAGGGAGTCGGCCATAATGCACCACGCGGGTCCAGTGTGAGTTGGTGGATAGTACATGACCTCGTCGTTTTGGTTCTAGGACATGCCGATTTCATCACGATGTTTTCCTTCACCGTTTTGAGAGCAGTGGTGATGAAATTAAATACACAAAGTACCTGCCTGGGTTCGAACTTAGGACCTCACAATATATTACTGTAGATTACAAATCAGCGATAATTTCGTTTTAAATCAAAATACAGGGTGGCAGGGACATCGACGCGCAAACTGTAACCATGAATTCAGCACATGAGTTTATACCCCATAGCATCGAAATTTTTCGTCGGTTATCAAAAAAAAAAATCTTCTGCTTCATAGTGCAAATATCTACGCGGTCAAAATGTATGGAACAGCAATATTTTTTTTTAATAACTGACGAAAAATTTCGACGCTATGGGGTCTAAACTCATGTGCTGAATCCATGGTTACAGTTTGCGCGTCGATGTCCCTGCCACCCTGTATAATGAAATGAAAAGACCACCCGGCTGATACCTCAATTGCACTCAGCCAAAATGAATAACATAATTTGACCGCACAGCACGCATTGGTACCAAATAATTAGCGTTTAATTTATTCAAAACGCGTTTAATTTATTTTATTTTATTTTTTAACGCTACCTCTTACAAATGGCGACAATAACAATAATTAATAACTAATGACTAATCTGGCATCACAAACAAATACTAATATGACGTCACACCACCGTGTCCCACTAAATGGGCTATTCTCATAATTAAAGTCACACAAATTAATTTATTTGTGAATCTATACGAGTTTCCGATGGGATCGCGTTGTTAAAATAGTTTTGGAATGAAACAAATTGTTCGTTTAGTCAGTAGCTAATATTTTCGATGGTATGTGAAAATGTTTCGAGCGATTTTATAATTAAGTCCCGATCGAAAAGTTATGAGCTTCGCTGTGGATGCCTGTGAAATGTTTTCGTTAGAGGACCGAGGGCAAAGCAATTTTACAGACTTGAAATTTAATATTAAATTCAGTTTTAAATAGTTCGGAAGTTTGTGCTATAAAGTTTTGTGGTTATGCTTTAGCGCTGAAATAGAAATGTGGTGGTACGTATTTATTACGTTCTACGCTATTTTGTCTAAATATAAAGTTAAAGTTTCAGATAGATATTTTGTATTTTTTTTTTTTTGTTTTGTGTCAAATTAATTTTAATGATTAGTGCCTATTGCTTAACTACACTCGAGAGCAATGAATCCGGGTCACTTGAAGAATCCTAAAAATCTCGGAAACTAAAAATGCTAGGTTAATGCAATAAATTGTATTTAATAGACAATGTAATACTCCTTAAATGAAGGTATTAAAACTTCTTAGTTATTGTAAAGTTATATCATAAAAAAATCAAATTTGAAAAAGGGCCACTTTCGAAGATGGAACTACGAAATTACAGCATTTGGTTTTGCTTTTGTTTGTAATCTGTCATTTATGTGGGTACATAAACCATGTTGATAGTGCTCTATATTCATTATTCAAGCTGAAATTATGTCGCTTACGCCTGAAGAATGCACCAGAATACTTACAATGCTGGAAACCGGCCGGAGTCAGCGCGATACAGCCAGGACTGTCGGTGTGTCGCTGTCAACAGTACAAAGAGTTCTCCGACGTTACGAAGAAACTGGTTCTAACCTACGCAGACCAGGAACGGGCAGAACCAGGTGTACCACAGCACGAGAAGACCGATACTTGGTGAACACCATGCTTCGAAATCGCTTTCTCACAGGAACTGAACTCACAAATCAGTTTCGACGCCTCGGAGGAAGTAACCCAAGTGCATGGACAGTAAGACGTCGGCTTGCTGAATCTAACTTAAAACCCCTTAGACCTGCAAACGGCCCTAAACTGGAGCGTGGGCATCGTATTTCAAGACTAAGATATGTCCAGAGCCACGTAAATTGGAGTATTGAAGATTGGTCAAAAGTTATGTTCTCCGACGAATCAAAATTTATGCTCTACAAGCACGATGGAAGACACAGAGTGTATCGAAGACCAGGGGAAAGATTCAAGCAAGCATGCATCGAAGAAAAAGTAGCCTACGGTGGTGGGTCTGTACTTGTGTGGGCCGGAATTTCTTCTGAAAGTCGCACAGAGCTGGTGATCATAGAAAACGACTCTTTAACTAGCGTAAGATATGTGGAAGAAATCCTCAATGATCACGTTGGCCCATTTATGGTCAATTTAGGTGAGGATGCTATATTTATGCATGACAATGCCCGACCTCATACAGGTAGGATTGTGAATGACTACCTTCAAGAGATGAACATTACTCGTATGGAGTGGCCAGCGCGCAGCCCGGATATCAACCCGATCGAGCATGCTTGGGACGAGCTAGGCAGATGCGTAAAACAACGAAACCCTCCCCCAATCACGCTTCGTGAGCTCAAAATTGCTCTCACAGAGGAATGGGAGAATATTCCCCAAAATCGTATAAGGAACTTGGTGTAAAGCATGCCAAACCGCGTAAACGCAGTAATGGAAGCACGAGGAGGCAATACGAAGTATTAAAATTCAAGAAAATCGTAATAAAGTTCAAAAATTTCATGTTTCCTATTTTTGTTTTAAGGAGAGATCAGCAGTTTTTTTCTTTATGTAATTTTGTGTTAATAAAATGTATGGTGACTCATATTTTTTTTACTTTCATTTAAGGAGTATTACATTGTCTATTAAATACAATTTATTGCATTAACCTATCATTTTTAGTTTCCGAGATTTTTAACATTCTTTAAGTGACCTGGATTCATTGCTCTCGAGTGTATTTTCTATTCCTTAATGAGAATAAGCTTCGTCACTTATGGACTTTATTTGTAGCATAATAAAGTACACCTATAATAAAAAAATGCCTTCACAAAAAATCGTGACAAGGACCTCGTCAAAAACCTAGTTCCAAAAATAAAATACATCATAGAACTAGATGGGGCATGACAGGAAGTGTCACAGATTAAATAAAAACTATGGCCGCACGTAGGTACTTGGTTCATCAGATGTACGCGACTGTGGCCCGATCGACACTGATAAACTGCGCACGTGTTTTATATGTGTTAACGTTTTGGATTTACCCGTCTGTTAGCATTCTTTTTATCTGTGGATAGATTGATATTCAAATATAGAGCTTTTATTCATTTTTTTTAAAGTGAAACTTCTTTTTAAAATTCGATAATAATTGGACGAGAATTGAGATTGAAATTTCAAGGACGCGTCATGTTGTCATAAGAGAGAAGAAAGATATAACTCTCTCTGTCTCTCGCACTAATTCTCTCTTATTGTAATTTTTTTAAGGACAGCACACTTCTATCACACTCTGATGCTGCAGTCTGGTACTGCACTCACATTTGTTTTGTTAGGTCTTGTACAGAATACATGCAAAGAATCTATGAAAGTACAAACCAACTAAGTTTGTTAAGCGTTATAAGCTTTAAAATAATCTAAATTCAATTATAAAGTCAAAGTCAAATAATTTATTTTAAATATAAAAGACAATTTTGAACGTTAACATTTACAAAAAATAGAATTGATTTTAGTCGCCCCTTCCAAAAGGTAGTTTCGTATGGTAGAAGAATGGACAAGGAACTCCACTATATTACCTAATATCTACATTTTCACTTCACTAGAATCTTATTTTAATAATAGTAAGTAGTTACATAGAACACATAACATCACGACTTGTTTCCACGAAGGGTTGGGTAGAAGTGTACCTATGGGAAACCCACATTGCGTCAGTTAAGTATGTTTAGATGTGTTATGTATTAATAGTAGTTTTCTAACGAAATTGGATTTCGCAGTAAACATGTGATAAATGAATTCCTCAGTTTGTTTGGACACTACATATTTTAAGGGCGAGGCATAAACGGCTATTTAACTGTGTACATACATTTCTTATCACAAAGGCGTTTGTTCTTAATTTAGAATGGTCAAGGGTGAATCGACTTCAAGACTGATAGTTCTGTAGGTAGGTAGGTAGGTACAGTCAGGGAAATTCATTGTTAAGCAAATTGATACCCTACGTCAATTTTCCATGATTTACGACGGTTGCAATTTGAATATCCGAACAATTTAAGTTGTAGGTCAATTTGCTTAAAAGATAATATCCCTAACTTTGCTTAAAGCAGAACATTGTATTGTTCCTACAACCGAATTTATGGTTTGAAAAAAAATGGCTAACGACAAGAAGAAATTGAGAATTGTATTATAAGTATTGCATTGTCAAAAAGGAAGATTAGCAAATTATCGATCCTGAAAATATTCCAGAGTTTCCTCTAAAAAGGAAATAAATTAAAATCAATTATTCAAAACCTTTCCTAAAGTAGTGCCTTTAATATACCTATCATTACCCACGTTGAATTATCACAATTATTTATAATTTGCAACAGTAATACAAACTCATTTCCATAAAAAAAAAACAAAAGAAAACTCCCGCTATAATTTCGGTCAGTGTCGGTTAATTTCTCATTTTTAATAAGGAACACTAAAAGCAATCGTAACTCAAGTTAAATACAGTTTTCCGTCTTTGCATAACTGTTGAGTTATCTTGTCCCTTCCCACGGTGTGTGCCGTATCATTACATACACAGGGTGGGACTAAGACAGTGCCTACACCAGAGACAAAACAGACTTGACTTGTGTCAAAATAGTTTGGTTTTGTCAAAAAGTTTTGTACCTAATTGGTCAAAACAGTTTCGTTTTGCTTCAAAAGCGTTTGGTCTAGAGTTAAACCAGTTTGTCCTCAAGACAGTTTTGCTTTGTGTCAAAACAGTTTGGTCTTCTGTCAAAACCTTTTCGTACGATGTTAAAATTATTTTTCAGTAAATTTTTGACAATATTCTCTATGAGATTGTTTTGACTCCGCGCTTTCATTGTTTTTGTAGAGTTATGACTTATGGTCTGTCCTATGGCAGCCTAAAGCTCAGGTCTGCGCACAGCCTAAATCAAAGGCATATATTGTATAGAAAACTCTAGATATATTTTACGAAGGTATGTTAACATTTGGGAAATACACATTTAGAAGTGTCTGAAGTATCCAGTTTAAGTTGACCGGTTTTTTATTATTGTAATAAATAAAGCCATGAATCTATTGCATTTCTATTTTCACGTAGGTAAGTTCTTCGCTACGTAAGATCTTAGCAAATGTTATAAAGTCACGCTAGATTCACACGTCTTTCAAGTTTGACTATCACATACTTCCTTCTTTATTATTTACCAATGATAATATTTAAAAAAACAGTACCTACCATAAACATCTCAAGAACGCAACAAAACCATTTTTGTCCGAGCAGAATGCAAAATTAAATACAATTACGTCCAATGCCAGGCGCGCGTAATAAAAGCATTTAAATCGAAATGTTTACATCCCAATAAAGGTAAATGCTTGCAAAATAAGTTTGGTTCGCCAAAAAACCAGCCACACAGCAGAGGATTTAGCAAAACGCCTAACGTTTCTCTCAAAGTCGTTAAACCCAACTGATCCAATTAAAATATAGCGCGATACTTAATAATTGCTTCAAAAATTCCACATGACGAGATAAAAACAATAATTTTGTACTTTAATACCGTCGACGGTAAAAAATAATAAATCCGTTGGCGTTGTCGGCCTGATGAAATGCTACGATACCCATTCAGAAAGGTTATTTCAATACAAATTACAGCTACTTGCCTTGTTTCTCTCTGCGTGCCGACAATTCTGCAAATACTTTTATCCTCTCTAACACTGAGATTTAAAATGCCTTACCTTTTGAGCTTCCATGGAAAATCCTACTCTAAATTAAAATTCATAAGTGGCAAATTTGCTTGCTCTCGGGCTGTAGTTACGACATTTAACGTTTGTACCGCGCGGGTCTGATTGAAATTCCGTGTACTAACAATGTATATAGGTACTGTATACCTACTGTAGGATTTATACTCTTCTATGAGATACACTTTATTTGTGGTACGTTGAAAAATGTTGGAACAGTAGCAATTAGGCCGATAAGTGTTAATATGTGCATAAATCGGATAATATCGCCTTATCGCGAGTCTCCGAGGCTTCACCGTACCAAGTTGTATCGACAAATCAGTGCTATTTATTGTTATTTAAAATGCATTAATTTGTCCTGCTCTTTGCGTGGTAATGATAAGATGTATTTTATGTTTTTTTATTTCGTTCTGCCTTTAGAAAGTGGTTTAATTTCCCTTTTCGATTAAAATGTCGGGTATTCGGACCACCGGCGGTCGAGATTTTTGACTTTTCCTTGTTACAATTGTTAGAATATTTAGTACTAGCACTGCCCGCGTTGTCTGAGTGAAATTTCTTGCTCACTCGACCCACCGCGTCGCTTAGCGTTCGTTCTGACCTTTTCATTTAACTTGGGTGCTAAATCCTTGTAGCGTAATGTTTAATGACCTTCGTCAAGAATTAGGTTATGAAAAATATTTTTTCAAATCCGACTGGTAGGTATTTCCAGAGATTACCACCTACATACAAACTTAATAACAAACAAATTATACCTCTTTATAATATTATTATAGATAAGTATAGATTTCTGTGAACCTCGCACAGGCCTCACATCAGGTAACAAAACCAGCATAAGCTAAATAATTGCGTACACACTTATAATGACAATGTCTTTCATTTTGACAGTTCAATTAAAATAACGCAATGAATGTTCATTGCGTTATTTTAATGTAGAGCAGAGAAATTTTTTCAAACATAATGAAGCAATGGGTAAGTAAGTTCCTTCGGGTTGTGATTGAAAATGTTACACAATTAGGGTGCTGGCTTCGCATTCTATTGAAAGTTCGTACCACGTTAAGCCAGCTCGAGATCAAAGTGTTACCAGAGGCGTGCGGACATGAAACATGAAAAATCTGTCCTGATTATAATGGTTATGAAGACTTAAAAAAAAATATTAAAATAACTAGCTGATCCGGCAAACGTTGTTTTGCCATATAAATTATTTTTAGCTGCCCGGCGCTACTTCGTTCGCGTGGTGTCCTATGAAAAACAGGGTTTGATCGTATAAGGGTGAAAATTTAGAGTTGTATGTATTTTTAATGCCACATTATAAAAAAAAATTGTCCAAAAAATAAATGTTAGTGGTGGACAATCCTTATCACTTAGGGGTATGAAAAATAGATAGTAGCCGATGATGAACTTAGAAGAAAATCAATTTCAAATCTTGCGTATGTGTAAGCTGTTTATGCTTACGACTGTACTTTAATAAAAACTCTTTGGTTGTACCAAATAGTTTTGCCTTACATGTCCTGGAATTTCCCGACGCATGGCAACACTGTATGCATTGTCCACTGTTAAGCGATAGCGGAAATACCCCACATACCATTTCCTTACGTTTTCTATACTATATTATTCATTTAAGTTTATTTATGCATAAACATGCATAGTACGGAATAAACATTTAACGTTCCCCTGAAAAAGGAAGTTATAAATAACGAATAAAATAAATGATTAATCGGTCGAACCTTTATTTTCTGAATATTTAGTAAATGGTAATTACTTTACGAATACTAATACCACTTTTCATGAAACTTCATAAGCTTATGTACTAATTCTTTTGTTTTAAATAATATCTACTTAAAATATTCAGACAAGCTAAGCCGCCATTAGATATAGGTACGTAACGATAACTTCGATTATGAATATTAATTTTACAAGGATTCAACTTGACTAGATGTGAAAATGTTTTGTTGTATTATTGAGATACTAGATGGCAGCACTGGTACTATATGGAAACAATGAAATGAACATGATATAAAAAGATTACTTCTTCCAAAATATTTTTTTTTTAAATTAATGTTTTAAAATAACCTGTCTCGAGCAACCGTGGTGACTAAATTTCCTGTACGTTCTCTGTATAAGAAGAAGCCTTTTCTTCTGGGACCATAATAGGCTGGTATTCATGTTGGAAACATTTTGACCATTTTTTTGTAGCTGATATTAATCTTTATTAATTATGAAAGTGGTTAGAAGTCCCTGATTCTT
Organism: Apamea anceps; assembly: GCA_951799955.1. Classification (NCBI taxonomy): domain Eukaryota; kingdom Metazoa; phylum Arthropoda; class Insecta; order Lepidoptera; family Noctuidae; genus Apamea; species Apamea anceps. Next base: position 6,453,422 of record OX637505.1, on the reverse strand, counting down.
ATACTAGGTGGTTAACCAGTGCTTCAAGAGTCAGTGTCCTCTGCAGATTTTAATACAACTACTTACTTACTAATTCAAAAAAGAAATAGTATTTCCTCCCTCTCTCTTACTCTACGACTCTAGTAGTCGTATTAAAATCTGTTAAATGTGTTATTGGATGAGTAGTTGGAATTTTCCGATTTTCTGACTGTCACCACACCCATCACATTACTTAAAGAGAAGATTTATTAATCAACACAAAGTCTTGAATCAAGATGAGGGTTCAGAAGCTACTGGTGCCGAATCTCTTGACGCCAGCACATCAAACTACTACAATCTGTCAGATTTCTTTAATAGATTTTCAACTTTATCGCTAAAGCATTAAGGTTCAGGGTTAATTGGGAAAATTTGACAGTTTCGGGTAGCTTGACCTGCTGGCGTCTGTACACCGAACGAAACTAACTAAACTATCACTAAAATTCCTTACTTTTGGCTATGAGAATCTTAAGGCTATTCTGCAAACAATAACCTCTAAAATTAAAAATCATTTTGACAGAATTTAAATCGAATTTGACAATCGCGACTTCACATGGTACTTGTTTGCCCTACGCCGTGAATTTTTCACTTTTTGTATGGAAAATATGTAAAATGATTATCTACATGTTAAGTTTTAAGGGTTTATGGTTTCCTTAAAGGGGTTCGAAATTTTCCTTATTTTTGCGATAGGACACACCATTTTCGAGATATAAGCAAAAAAAAAAGAAAAAAAAACGATACAGTACTGTTTTTGCATCTGAAGTCGAGGTGTTGGTGAATTTTAGTTCTATGACAACTTATTTTATTCCACACCTTTTTAATCGCGGTTAAAAGTAGTCAGATTTAGTTAGACAATCAAATAGGTGAAAAACGTCAAATTCAGCAAAATTCCCATTTTCAATAGATTAATAACCCAGTGCCATCTTAGTGCTGTCAAACTAAAATTTAGTTAAGTTGTGTCACTTTAGTCAATTTCAGAATGGGAAATCGTCGTTTGACAGAAATAAACTAAATTGTGGTGATTTTTAGTCTAATTTATTTTTACTTGTGACAAGAGTATTGCACTAGTGCCCGTCTTCTCAAGTTATGTTATTGTACAACTCGGTAGGGACAACAATGACCAATAAAAACTGAGGTTCCGTACCTAACGGGTCCGGCACATCAATATCCGTCGTGTACAAAGAGTCTATTATGGTAAATTAGTAATCCATTAAACTACGCCTTCATACGCCATTGTCATGGAGCCTTCAATACGAGTAGGCAGGAGGATTCTGATGTAAGAAGGTTTTATGGTGCTTTGGCCACCGTCAAAGCGAAGATTTTCAATGGCTCTGAGAAATAATCTTAAGCAAGTATTACAGGATATTTGTTTGTTAAGAGTTTGTTGGGCGGGCTTGCGGTTAAATAATAACCGCCGCACGGGGCGATCGACCATCCTGCTAATATTATAAACGCGAAAGTTTGTAAGGATGGATGGATGGATGTTTGTTACTCTTTCACGCAAAAACTACTGAACGGATTTTGATGAAACTTTACAGTAAATAGCCTAAACATCAGAATAACACATAGGATACTTTTTATCCTGATATTCCCACGGGATCGACACTTATGCGGGTGAAACCGCGGGGCGCTGTGCTCGTTAAGCCGTTGGTAGGGACAGTCATTCGTAGATTTTTGATAGTCTTTACGGGTAGTCAGAAGTCCAAAACTCCCAAAAGTTTGTAGAGGTCAGATAGGCAGTCGCTCTATGTAAAATACTGGTATTTAGCTGCATCTGGTTAGACTGGAAGTCGACCTTAACATAATTGGGAAAAGGTTAGGTAGGTTGATTTATTTGTTACTTTTAATCAATTCATTGTTAAGTTTCATTCAAAGTACTTATATATTAAAAGACATTCTGAAATCGCCATCCCGTCTTGAGGAAGCGTGGTGACCAATGCTCGTGCCTTCTCTGTATGACAAGAGACGTTGCTCTGCACTGGGGCAATATCTTTGACTGGTATTATTTATATGATGCATATCTACTATTGGCTATAACATTTAAAGTTAGGTAATAATTATTTGTTGAGGTTTATAAACTCATATTTGTTCACAAAGACAACAATTACAATTAACAAGCTAACACTAAAATATATTATATACAAGTATATAACAAAAAATTATAGAAAAAGGCAGGAGCTCATTGGGCATCAAAAAATTCGTCCGTATCGCTGTCAAGTGGATAAGTGCCCAAAAGGCTGGCAGCATTACCACGTTGGATGGCAATGCTGATTCTTTGGGCTAAAAATAGGTCACGTGAAGATTCAACCAACCGCTTGGCGATGTCCCGAAATATTCAATGAAATTGTTAATCATTTGATTTGCAAAGATCAGATGAAGCGGATGACAAAAACAGAGCTATCGTTTAGAATGTTGATGACCTGCCTGATTTGATAGGATTAAAACTCTTTTAAATACACTTTAATTATAATGCTAAGCTTTGCACTATGCTGAGAATTAGGAGTGGCTCGAACTAGTAAAAAGTTTACTCTAAGTATCAAAACGGTGACATATTTACGACAGCCAATAAATAAATAAATAACATTTGAGAAAACTATTAACATCTAAACATTGTAACTGTTCTTTTATATTTATTGATATGGCTTTGGCTAGTTATTAAGATAAAATGAATTATAAAGGGAACCAGTTATAAATCTCTTTGGGCAATATTTTTATTTTGTCTTATAGCAACACTCATAAATGCATTGTCCCTCTTTGTAATAATTCAAAAAAATAACTGCAGTGATCGAATAAATTTTGATTTCCATCCAAAATTGATACTTTTTATACTTTGAACTTTGAAATTCGAAAAAAAAATTTACTGTTAAAAGCATTAGTTAGGTTCTTTTATGAGGCGAGGTAATCTAAAAACCATGCAAGCATAAAATGCTTCGACACGGCAATGCATTACTTTTAAAGCTAAAAATTCACATGTTCCCCAAATACCATGAAATTGAAAAACCAGCCATGAATATTCGAAATCAGTTCAACCGTTCGAAATTCAAACATATTTCTCTATTTATGATATTTGAACAGATAAAAGTGTACTAATTGCATGCCAGTAAGATTTTCGCACCTTTTATAACGGACAATAAAACACATTTTGACGAAGTTTCGTTTAAATTAGCAAGTTTGAGTGTGTGAAACGATTTTCTGTGAATAAAATCGGATTGAACTAGAATGTATGGTTGGAATATAAACGGGCGTGGAGCCATTAAATTTTCAATGCTGGTAATGAAATAAAAACGAGAACTGTGTATATCTGTGTATCACCTGTTTGCGGTTTCATAGCCCGGCACTAATTGAACGTAATTGGTTGTTGACCTTTCAATTCAATTCGAATGGTGTCCGGGTTTTAAGTAATCTGTCTTGGAGATGTATTAAAGAGCAAATGGAGAGTGTACGAAGATACCAAGTATTTGACCTACTGGTACCTAATGACATGAAAAGTAATAACGTCTAGGAAGAACCGACCTTAACTTAGAGCCTGCTTTTCTCAGTCAATTTCGAATTTAATGGCCAAGCGAAGATGTTTGTGAAGACAAGATGCAAAAATAATAGAAGTTACATAGGTATTTAGGCAAATTATTGTCTATTGCCATAACAAACTTTATTATTAACGAAAAAGCAATGTTCAATGATCAAATTATCAATAAAAGATTTACCAAAACCGATACAAAAACCGGTTTACACAAATAAAAGGAGCTCATCCAGTCTCAACTAATCCCGCGAGTCTGAATATCAATCACGAAGCAAACAGCCCTACGATTATGCGACCGCGTGCAGTGGCATATCGACGCATTTACATACTACGTAAATCTCAGCACTATTGGGTGGGCCGACAAAATGATTGTCACCTTTTAAATTTACATTTATTACCATACATTACGCGACGCGGATCATTATTCATTAGTCGCCGTGTTGTCTACTTAGGACCGTTTTGCATGATTAGGTGTCGTGATGTTTTAGTTTGGTATTCATTGCGCCCCTATTTGTTTGAAGCTTGTTGGCTTATTTTCTTTGTGCATGTGTGTGGCTATTGTGCCGTTTTTATTGCCCCGCGAGTTTTAATGAGGTATCGTGCTCGTCTTTGACTGTGTTTGGTGCTACATTAATATCATTGTCATTGCATTTTGTTGGAATATATAATAAAAGCAAACGTTTTTCTATGTCGCCTACGAGTTCTGGAAAAATTTAATAAATTTTTAGTTTGAACCAATAACTTACCTCGCAATATTCAACAAAAATACCAATAAGAAAAGTATTGCTGCATGAACTGTCCTTTGCATTCTGTTATTTCCAATAAAAACACGCAGTTTTTTCATGTTGGCAACACTAGGTCCTCTTTTCGCGGGCTCATCGTTTCAACTTGTCACTTTTACCGCGAAAATTGACACACCGCACTGGTTTCTGTCACTGAACGTCAAAACAACTTCGTCAAAACAGGTCCAAATGTTATTGTTTGTTCCAAACTTGAATTTAGAACGTGGGTTTTAGAACGATTTAAACGTGGTTCGTTGATATTTAAATGTGGATCCAACTAGCGGTTTTCGCGCCGTTTCTTGTATTTCGTGTATGTTTGTCGCGTGTTTTTTATTCGCATTTTATTGTTTGTTTACGTTTTAGTCGGTGTACCGTCGGCGCGTTGCCGTCGGTTTGTATAGCGAGCGTGTTCGGTCGCGCATGTCGGTGCGTTCGGCGCGTGGGACGCGAGGCGTTCTCTTCGCGCCGCCCAGACGTCGAGAAAAAAAAAGCTAGAGGGGCGTCTTCGGAACGGCCCCACCTACTCGCGTCATTATCCTCGTTTACGCGATTATTTCCTATATTTCGGCACGGAACAGATGATTTTTATGTGTTATGGACGGCCGTGTGAACACAGTGAGCTCTCGTTTGACAGTGGCCCACTGGACGCAATCCCTGCGTATAAAATGCCGCCCCACGCGTCATCCCGACTATGGGAAACAATATCCCGTTGCTCTTGGTTTTTAGGGTTTATTGAGATTGGTTTTCTATTTCGTAAAGTTATTAGACGCTAACAGATACTCTAGAAGCCAAATAAGTAACATAGACTCAACTTAAAATGTTATTAAGATGAACGAATAACGAGTAACAGTATGAATATTTAAAGCCTTTCAATAATCACATAATTTTACAGTTGTTTAGCCTTTTACATACCTATCTATTAAACACTTGTCTTGGTAGAGTAGAGTAGACATCTTTTAGCACGAAACTGTTATAATTTTATAAAATACAGTCATTTATTTTTAGTATTTTAACTTCACATCGTCACAAGTAATTACTTGTTTTGATTTGTAAAGTGACACAATTGATTCTTCCTGGGATTTGGCTGCCATTACTGCCATTACTATTCCACAATTACTTTTCTACTAATAAGTCTTTAAAACATGACGTCATGTCACCGAGTCCAGCGTCCGAACTAGCATAAATGACAAATTGTTGAATAATCGAGAGGGTTGCGATAATCGTAGGTCACAACAACCCTTCACTTGAGGGCGACGACAACCCCTTAGTTAGGGCGGTTTTGTCGCGTGCGTAATAACAATCAATTACCAACTACTTTACAATTACACTTACTATGAACCTTATGAGAACCACATAGAGCTGTAAATCCGATTTTATCAACATACAAAAGTATGGTAATGGTTTATTCAAACAGCCACAGTATAAAAAAAAAAATTCAAGTTCTCGTTGTTATACCTACTGGGATTTTTGATTTGGTTGAGTTTGGTTTATTTTTTGTGTATGAAACAATGGTCTTGATGGCATTTAATAGACTTCTCTATGTCAATAGTGATAGAGGGTCATGTCAAGGCATTATTACTTTTTTAGGGTATCATGAATACAAAATATTTGATAATAGTATTTTGCTTTATTGTTGGGTAGTACTAATTGTATGATACGGATTTTTTTATTCGAACTTGGTGGTGGGCACTGCTGCAAAGACATATTATTTTGTGTGACAGAATTTTTTTTTAAAAACTTCTTATTGTAGTATTCAGATGTCAGACCGAATGCTGACCAAATCGATCGCTTAGAACAAATACTATTTTCGAGGTTAATAATGTAGGCTAAAATCAAATGGTTTTAAATACTAATCACAATTTATACAATACCTCGACTTTTAATTGAGGGGTTACCAGGTTGTGACAAAAAGGTAGTGAGGTGGTGCAATAATTACCAAAATGGAATGAACTTAAATAATGTACTTAAACGCAAATTATTATTATTCTTTTTTTAATAACTTGTCCTATAAACACGTTATGCACTATTAAAAATTGTAGAGTTTGTTATATATTTTGTTTCTCAGTAGTACAACTTAGTTAGAATGAATTGATTATTATTATTTTTCAGCCTCTCTTGAATGTTATTTTTCTTCCAGGACATCTTGGAAATTGTTTAAATTTTTCGAATATTCGACGAATTACGAAGATATTACGAATATTTAAAGTTTTATTTAAATTAAATCATTTTTATCATTCGTTATTTACGCAAAATCGTTCACTACCCAACACTATAGTTTTAGTATGGTAACATTATTTTTCTTTGAACTGTCAAGTTACTGAATACGAAAGTCGAATTAAGACTTTTATTAACTGTAGTAGAACATTACAGTTAATAAAAGTCTTAATCAAGGCAGAGAACATCAACTATAAAACTACGAAAAACTAAACTATAAAACTACGAAAAACTAAACTATAAAACTACGAAAGTTACACCTACCTCAACATTTCTTTTCTTAAAACAACTATCGTTAAAAAAGACCTGCGTAGCATACAAATTCTAAAAACCCAAGTTTTTCACCCAATAAAAACATCTGCCGTCAGCCTAGCTATTTTCATGTTACTTTATGCGGAGTCAGGGTATATGTTAATGCTAGCTTTGATCTCCTCGCCACGCGTCGCCACTTCTACTGCGACTTGGCCCAAACATTTGTAGTATTGGCGGCTTCTTTTAGATCTGATATCGTTATTATAAGTCTGAATATTGATGAGATTAAAGTGTCTGTCTGAATGTAATTTTATTGTAGATTTCTTGGTTTGCTGATGGCAATTTTTGTGGGGTTGGCATTAAATTGAGACGAATTTTGATGGATATTACCGATCCAGGCTTTGATCTACTAGCCAGGTGTCGCCGGTTGTGCTGGGCTTGGCCCACACATTCAGATCTGCAATTCAATGATATGTTTAATAAAAATGCCTAAAGAATTTAAACTTCATCATCCTTTTTACACACATCATACGGTATGTACAGACGCCAGCAGGTCAAGCTACCCGAAACTGTCAAATTTTTCCAATCAACCTTGAACCTTAATGCTTTAGCGATAAAGTTGGAAATCTATTAAAGAAATTTGACAGATTGTAGTAGCTTGATGTGCTGGCGTTTGTACAAAGGATGAATATGTTTTATTTCTTGAGGCATTTTTGTAACATACCACAAACGGTGAATAAACAACAGCTATTAATAACAAATCTCTCTGAGATCAGAATTATTATGAAGAAAATCTTCTTCAAAACGAGAGTAGCAATGCGAAACAATAGTATATTCAGACTACCTAGATGACGCAAGTCTATATGTAGAATATTTGTTAGTCTTAATTCAATTGAGAATAACAATTTAGTCTAACAATGGCGAGCTGAAATAACTCAGGTTTAGTTATACTAACAGATCTACTGTCTGACTGTTAAACTCCATTATTTATATTCATTTCATTCAGTTATAAACTGTAACTGATTGCAGATTATTAAATTGTATGCTCGTCGGAAAACAAGTGAAAACATTAGCCCACGATCGACAGCAAAATGTTGAAGAGTTTAACCAAAACAATGTCCAGTTCCCAGCAAATACATTAGGAAGAAAAGAAAGAAATAAAAAATTTTTTATTTGGGAAGCGCACAGAAAATACACATGATAAAAAGGAACATTAAATCGAACAAAATCATGAAGAAAAAAAAAATCAAAGTCGCACACACACAGCAGACAGCATAGCAGCAATCACAGACAGACACTTTGTTCCTCACTTGTAGCTGACATATAAAGGAATATTTCAAGCAAAGCTTTTGAGGAAAAACGCAAGGAAAATTCTTGCGAAGGGCATATGTAATTTTTGCCGTAAACCAAAGAATATCTCTACAAGGCACCGTTGCAAATTTATTCTAAACGTTCTACCTAAGGTAGTGTTTACACCTAGTAAAGCACCTAATTTTAACATCAAACCGTCCAGCACATAACTAGCACGTTTACCTTACGCAGTAGGAAATGACGAGAGTAAGTTTGAAACAGAGAACAAACTTTAAAAAACCAGTATATCGTGCCCATGTGCCCATAAAGTTAACGAGATAGACCAGCATCCTAATTGCGTAACACACTATCAATCACAATTTGAATTTGAAGGATATTGCTAATACATTGCTTCATATGTTCGAAAAATTTGTCTATTCTGCAACGTAAATAACGCAAGGAATGTTGTTAAACTGTCAAAATGAAAGCCATTGCTACTAATAGAATTTTACGTAATTATACCGCTGATTGACTTACACCTTCATCATTAGTTAATATCAGTCCACTGCTGGACAGAGTCTTCTGTCCCACCACTCCACACACCCCACAGCATTAAAATTACTTCTTCGACTGTAAGAAGTAAGTTTAATGGTGTAGTGTGTGTCATTTAACGCGGAGGTTTTCGAATAGGTTTATATTGGGCCGGAAATAACTAGGTATAAGAGCTTTTTCGCTTTCTGATTTTGACTTGTGACTGTGACCACTGCTGTGGTCATCATATCCAAGACGATGACCAGGATTCTTTCATTTGTATCGTTCCTATGATCGATTCTCTGCCCTCATACAACCTTCTGGTTATTCTTAAGTCCTGTCAGTGGTATCGGTGTTGTCCTACTACAATAGGTATACTGTGGCGTTACTATGTAGTACGTACCCTAAGTTCGTAACGTAGGTCGGTTATATGAAGTTTGGTCTCTGTCGCATATCTACTCCTGTGTTACAAAGCTGTGATTTCCACATGCGTAGGTATCTAATAATGTATGAGGTGGCACGCCTCATTGTCGGCAATTGCAGGCTCTGGGCCGTCATTACAACGTAAACACTCATATTTAAATAAATATCCAGAGACGATTATGTGGCGGGTAGGTTACCGCGGATATTGTGGGGTTGCCAGGGTGGAAAATGTTAGATATATGATAAATGATTTTATTTTTGTAAGTAGGTTTGTACAAACACTTTTACACGTCAATCATATTTTTAAAACTAGATGAGGTCGGCGTTTCCTATCTGACTAGTCTGAGAAGAAAGGCCGAAACAAACTCAGACGAGAGGGGAATTAGTAGATTTCCTTGAGTAAACCAACACTCAACACCAATAACAAACTGAACTAAATTTCAGTTCGGTGCATCTTTTTCTTTCTATTTCATTAAGAAAAGGACAGAAGATAAAATATTTTTTTAGTCCTGTCAAATTAAGATACTCTATAGACAGTTTAGACGTGATTAAAAACATGGCGACTAAAAATACGTCAATTTACATCAGGCGCTGACTAATTTGACACGACTAAACTAATATTTATCTTCTGTCCTTTTCTCCTTAAATTTAGTTTAGTTTGTGAACAAGGGAATCACCGCAATTGGCGCCCCTTCCCTTTTTTTAAACTGAGTGCTGAGGACTTGAGTTCAGTGAACAAGAGAATCGGCGCCAATACCTCTTTAATGTTGTTTTAAACTTGCCAAAGTTACAGGACAAAAGAATTTAAAAAAAAAATACTTTAATAATACTCGTAATATTAAGATACCTCTACGAGTGGGTATCTACTCAGGTTCATCTTCAACTCTATTGCTGAACCATATTGCTGAAAACAAAATTGAGTACAAAATATCAGGGCCCATCATAAAATCTCTGATTAAACTTAAATATTCAACCTTTTTTGAATCTAGCAACACAAATCCGCAATTACAAGCGATTAAGTGTTACATACAACACATCGCTTGCAGCTACTGTCATGCATCATTTTCTGTCATTATCAATTACCCCGCGAACCGATCGCGTCACCGCAATATTGGCTGGGAAATGTTCGCGGCGTGTGGTGTTGCCAGCCGCATTTTGAAATTACCCATTATGCCAGCAAAAAATCTATTATATTTGCGGTTTTGTAAGCGTATTGTTTTATGGGCATTAAAGAAAGGAGTAGAAAAGAAAATCTTTCCTCCTTTAATTATAACATTTTACATTGTAGGTACGTACTTATGTTAATATTTTGTTGAAATTCCGTTTCACACTTGATTGGACCAAGGGTGTGAGCTAGTGGCTAAGTAATAACAGCTAAACGGGTCGGTCGATCAGGTTAAGCTACGCTTCCCGCGGTAGATCCGTGGATCCGTGGATGGGTGACCATCTTAACATACCGAGACCCCTCCGTGCCTCGGAAAGCACGCTAAGCCGTTGGTCCCGGCTGTCATTCTTGGATCTTTGACAGTCGTTACGGGTCGTCAGAAGCCCGAAAGTCTACCAGTCTTACCAAAGGGTATCGTATTACCCAGTAACTAGGTTGTGCAGATCAGATATGCAGTCGCTCTTTGTAAAATACTAGTATTCAGCCGCATCCGGTTAGACTAGAAGCCAACCCCAACATAGTTAGGAAAAGTTAAGACCCTGCGCGCACTAGCGATTTTAAGTTGGCCGATAGTTTGATCGGTCAGAGGATCAGTATAGAGTTATATGGCAGCGTGCGCACTTGAAGATTAACATTTGTACGACTATTACGATTGCGACTGAACTATCGGCCAACTTAAATCGCTAGTGCGGGCAGGCTCTTAAGTAGATTGACTTGATTTTGTACCAAAATGAGCCAAATGAGCGTAACGGTTGACAGGGGAGAATGGAAGAAGAAAAACTGTTACGCCGACATCAGGTAACATGAGACGAGGTCAGGAAGATGATGACTTCATTTTGCACCAAATTGCTAAAACATCAAAATACGATAAATGATAACTATTTATTCACAAAGACACAACAATTACAATTTAGAAGCTAAAACTAAAATATATTTATATTATAGTATCTATAATAAAAAATTATAGAACGAGGCAGGAGCTCATTGGGCATCAAACAATTCGTCCGCATCGCTGTCAATGGGATAAGTGCCCAAAAAGCTGGCAGTATTACCACGTTGGATGGCAATGCTGATTCTTTGGTCTAAAAATAGGCCAGCCCTCTGGTCACTGAATAATGATTTTATTTCTGTAAGTAAGTTTGTACAAACACTTTCACACGACAATCATATTGTTAAAAACTAGATAAGGTGGCGTTTCCTATCTGACTAGTCTGAGAAGAAAGGCCGAAACAAACTCAGAGGTCACAGTCTCTTTTATAGTCCAGACATAATCTTGGTCAGATCATGTGAAGACCATGTAGATTGGTGTCTGAAATGGTGAAGGAAAGAACCGCATAGATTTAGTAGACCTGTCCAGGCAGTACGCATTTTGAGACTGTGTGTACTGGGACGTCACGTGTCCCTAAGGGTTCATTAGAAAACCAGCGTCAGACAGTACCTGTCTGGCATTAATGCTGAAATGAACTTTTTTGGCGCAGCCGTGAGGCACAAACTATTGTTGTTTGAAACATTATTTTAATTTTTTAGTTATTTGTTTTGTTGTTTCTTGTGTTTCACGAACTGTCCAAATAAACTTTATTCTTTTTTACTTTCATTTGTCAGTAAACATGCAGCTCAACTCAAAACTTAAGGAGCTCAACATCAGCATCAGTTTTTAATCTGTTTTTTCATACACCAACACCATAATATCCATCATTTTATGACTACGCAGTTACTAAACATCATTTACCAACCCATGTATAAGAAAACATCAATGGTCAATATCGCCTTTTAAATCCAACATTTCTTCAAATAAAATAACTCATACGCTTTCGACTTTTACGACAGGAAGACCATCTCCACGCCTTCATAGCTAAACCATAATAAAAATAAACACTAATAACTTTAAACTTACACATGTATTCATCAGAGAATATTCTTATAAACTACGCTAATTATTTCAACTAAAGATTGTAGAGACGCTTCACAGACTCAATTAGATAACTTTAGGGGGCTATATAAAAGGGCTATAAATCAGCAGAGGGTCGAACGCGATATTTTAGGCTGTTTGCATACGGCAGAGCTGGCGCGACAGATGTTGCGACAAGAAAAACGCAATTTATTTATTTAATGGCGTGTTTTAAATGTTAAGTGGTGTTCGCTTTCGTATTTGTGTGGTTGGTCAGTACCTGATTGTGAACTTTTTTTAGAAAGCTATAATAGTATTGTCAAAAATGTATTGGGTACCTGAATATTGTGTTGAGGTGCAAAAGAATTACGTCTTTTGAAGGAAACTGAACCGACAAATCGGGCATGTTGAGTTTCTCTTAAAGTAAAGGTATTGCCACAAAAAATGGCATAGCTAGACTTGAACTAAATAGCCCATTCAGATCTAAAAACACTTAAAACCTGCGACTAATTAAACGCAAAATCACAGCCCGCCTATCTCCGATAGCCTGGCGATCCGACCGGCGTGCGTCCGGCAAGCTGGCCGTGCGTACGGCTTGTGGCGGGACCTCGTTAGCATGCTTATGCGACATTTCACATGAACTAATTGCGAGCATTTAGCCATCTTGATAAACTGCCCCGACTGCCCTACACGCATCGCGATCGTGTAGATTATTCTGTTTGTAATTTGTGCAGACGCGTTGTTTGTGGGCACGAATAAATACAAATAGTTGGGAAAGGTTAAGGGAGTTGTGAGAAAAAGTGTATCTTGATTGTAGGTGTATTAATTGCACGGAAGCGCGTGATTAAAATATTTTCATATGACTTTTTAAAAGGCGATCAAAGTGTTTCTGTAATGTATGTGCTTTTAAATGCTTACAGTTCATTTATTTACCGGAAACCTGTAGCAGTATTCAAATTTATTAATAGCATGTTCTTTAATGAACTTTCATCTTGGTCACCAACCCTTTCTATTTTTATTACCATTTCTTTTTAAACGATAATCAAATCTCTTCAAAGCAATTAACTCAGCTGATTATTGCCTATCTCGTGCTCTGTGCGCACATAATCTCTGGCACCTAGTATCTCCCCCATCGATTTCCTTCCATTAGCATTCTAAACACTCTCCCTAGCCAGCTTGAATGATAATTGACACACGGCACTAAACATTCTCCAGCAATACCAGGAGTATTATGCAAACTGGAGAAATCATGAAAAGAATTCGCGCTTGAAATAAAATCTGCGTATGTATGTATGTGTGTACTTGTTTTTTATTAGCCGTTATTGGCAAAGGCCTACTCTCCTTCTTCCTCTTTCTGTCGAAGTATTAAACCAACTTATGACGTGTAAACAATTAAGGTGATCGTCGAATAACAAACGCTTTATCCACAAGCACAGCTAGACAAGTTAGAAAGTGCGTAAACAAAAGTCTAAACATTTTTTTCTGCTGTATGCAGAACCGTTTTGCATAGTTTGAAATTACGACTATTTTATTGTGAGTGTCTGCGTACAGCCTACAGCCCTTTAATGTTCTTTTTGTGCGTGGCTAAACTCGGAACTACCGCCGCCATCTTGTATTGTCATTACAATTTCTGTGGCAATTTCACAAAATGTTTACTAACAACGCCTTCTGTCAATGTCATTTAGGCGTCAAAAGATCCTTACAGCACTAATTTATATTCTAAAACTTAGCATAATCAGCCTATAATGTTCCCAATGCTGGGACGCAGGACTCCTTGCCTAGGAAATGGGCCATAATCCACCACGCGAGCCAAGACCGGGTTGGTAAATGTCACATGTCTTCGAATTATTGGTTCTAGGAAATGCCGGTTTCTTCACGATGTTTTCCTTCACCGTTTTGAGTGCAGTGGTGATGAAATAATTTAAAACTTGTAGTCTCTCAACTATGGCACTTCATTTGTTTCGTACTCCGTGGTCTCAGGTATTAACCAAGTATACAAATATTTTTATTACTCTGTCTTCTTGCTGATTATACGTTAATTTATACACGTTTCAGAATAAATTAATGATTGTAAAATATCTTTAGTTTGAATTGTATTTGCATTCAAGTATCTTAGTTAATTATTGCGATAAACTATAAGAAGTTTGCATGCTTAGTTTATTGAATTATTGTTTATTTATTAGAAGATAAATGTATTTATATTATTTATGTATTTAAATGGGACAGGTCAATGTTTTTGCACAGAAACGACACACTTTCATGATTTTTGTTTTCTCAGAAGAGTATATTTTCTTTCTAGTTCTACTTTACTGTTTGTACGAACTATTTCTTAGTATTTAAGTGACTGCAAATTTATATAATTTAATAACATAACATCACACCTGCATTCCTCAATGGGTTAGGAAGAGGTGCACCTATAGTAGTGTAGCGGTATCTACTACGCCACATGCGAACAACGCGTCATACTGACGTCACACAAATCCTGCATCTCGCAAGCAGAGTTTACCGCGCAATTAGCATACATACAAACTTCCCGACAGCAGTCGTTGGGCGATTGCCCGCCAGACACAACACCCGTCTCATTGGAGGATCCTCCCTTTTCTATGGAGTATGAGTGAACTTTACTCCATGTTCCTCATGCCTCTAAAGTAGGTACACAAGCATTTTGGTTTATGTCTCGAGCTGATTGCCATTAACCAGGCACAGATCTAGACTCCGGGCTGCTAACTGAGATATTCCAGACGTGAAAACCTAATAATAATAATAACGTTTATTTATAAAAATGGTGCAGATTTTACAATAACTTATCTTAAAAATTATAGATGACATTTTGATAATGACAATTGATAATGACAGTTTGCCCAGGACTCGAGCCCAAGACCCCATGCTCGGCAGTAGCGCTTGCGACCACTAGACCAATGACGCAGTCCATTTAATAATCATCATTATCATCCACAGCCCCACTTCACCCACTGCTGGACCTCCTATTGTATCCTCATTTAATAAAAACCATCATCTGCCTAGCCTTTTCCCAACTATGTTGGGGTCGGCTTCCAGTCTAACCGGATGCAGCTGAATACCAGTGTTTTACATGGAGCGACTGCCTATCTGACCTCCATAACTCAGTTACTGGGTAGTAAGATATCCTTTTCCTCTCCCGCTCTGGGCTGAGGGGAAGGGCGTGTCAGACTTTTACTGACTAAAACCCACCCGTGTTCCTTCAGTTGCCTATGCCAGGGGCCACGGTATCTCTTTCGAACAACCCGGCCCTGGCAGCTAGTAAGATATCCTCATTTAATAATTCTACTTCCTATTATTATAACTACTACTATTATAAATGCGTAAGTTTGTATGGATGGATGGATGGATGTTTGTTACTCATTCACGCCAAAACTACTGAACGGATTTGGATAAACACATAGGATACTTTTATACCGATATTCCCACGGGATCGAAACTTATGCGGGTGAAACCGCGGTGCGCAGCTAGTTAACTATAATTACAATAATACAGAAAACCTATTTGACTGTAGGTAAGTCACACACTGCGCACCTTCGTACGAGCCTCAGCAAATTCTTCAACTTCATATGGCATTCTTAATTCCGTTCCCACAACTAGAGAGCAATTTTCCATTCTTCCATTCATACACAGAACTTTAATTGTTGATGACATTAAATACAAGATTTATTTATAATTTTAATACTAGCTGTCCTCGCGGGTCTACCCGAAAATAAGGATTTTTTTTCATAACGAAATGCAACTTGTGTTTTTCTCAATGGGACGTTTTTACTTGTCAAAAGTTTGTTTACAATTTTGACGTGATAATGTAGCATAAAAATAAACACACATGCTTTAGTGTTCCATCATCATCAGCTTTCAGTAGTCCACTGCTGGAGATAAGCCACTCCAATTACACGCTATTCAACTCTAATTTCGCTGCTCAAATTAAGGGTTCTATAACTTACGAAAGAAGAAGAAAACGTACCCATTATATTGCGTTCGTGTAGCATAAGATGATTTTCACGAAAATGAATGACTTAGGAATTAGTTTGATAAATAAATACAGTTATCTAATGTCTGCGTCAGCGAATGATGTTAGCGTTGCTAAGTACTGGGCCAAATAAAAATAAAAACCTCTTTTTCAAACAATGTTTGCCTTTCATACGCTAAGAAGAAGATCGCAAATACCTATTTATCTGTGGTGAGGATTCATGCCAGTTACAAATTTTAAAACTTACGATTGTACCTACTAAAGTTCAATCGTTTCATCGTTGACTACCATTTTTCCAAAAGAAATTCCCAGGTTCGACTTACCTACCTTTCTACTGACATAGTTTAGCTTAAACAAGAACTTACACTATTAAGAAATACGAGTCGTTATTGAAAATAGGATCCGGTCACTAACGAAGTAAAAAATAATCAAATGTACGGCTTTCTTGGAGTCAATTAGATAGTTATTCGTCAGTGCACAGCGAATGCCAGCCTCTGATTCATTACCTCTGCTCACATAGCTAGCGTGCCAGCGTGATTATTCGTATAGATGTGTGTATTGGATGCTGTGTTATAAAGCTGATCGTTTTGTTTACTGGCTAATGGGGTTTTTTTTAAATGTTTTACGTAGGTTTACTTATAGCTAGAGCACATGTGAGGTTTGTTTGAGGCAAATACTCCTATTTAGTAAAAGACTGATCAGAAAGTAATAATAATGCGCCTTTTTTCTGAATTGTTTTTGGGTTTTACAGTTAATCAAGTTAGAGTATGTCCCTCAATTGGACGTAGTTTAGCAGAAAGGATTCAACCCACATTCTTACCAATAACTAAAATTGCGTCAGTTTATGTAATACAACTTGACTCATAAAAATATTGGTATATTTGCCCTTATGTGACAATATTTCAAAATATTCCATATACAATATCATTGCAGCAATACACACCTAAGTTTAAAACCTCGATAACTTAAAAATTACATTTTGTGGGTTGAATCCTTTCTGCTAAACTACATCCAATTCAGCATGCCTCTTGGCAAAAGTCTCCTCTAGTAATTTCCATTGTATTCTATCACGAGCCTCTCTCCTCCAGGACCCGCTGTAAGTTTTAGTTCGTCATCACATCTCCTTTTTTGTTTTCTTTTGCTCCGTTTGTAGGTCATAGGGTACCAATCGGTTACGATTCGACATAATTTATTTTTCTCTGTGTTCTCTGTCCTCTCATCATGTCGCCTGTCCATCTCCACTTTTGGTAGTCAATTCTCAAGGCTGATCAGTATCCGCCAGGGCCGCGGGTTGTTTGAAAGAGATACCGTGGCCCCTGGCATAGGCAACTGAAGGAACACGGGTGGGTTTTAGTCAGTAAAAGTCTGACACGCCCTTCCGCTCAGCCCAGAGCGGGAGAGGTCATTTGATGATTTCACACCAAAAAAAAAACGCTAATCAGTATACTAGATCTTAAATCAAATGTGAGATGTTGTGACCGATTGAACAAATTAACAACATCATCATCTGCCTAGCGTTGTCCAAACTATGTTGGGGTCAGCTTCCAGTCTAATCGGATGCAGCTGAATACCAGTATTTTACATGGAGCGACTGCCTATCTGACATCCATAATCCAAAATAACAACTATTAAGCTTATATACAAGGTGTCGTTTTGCATCCTCGTCAAATTCAAGGAAGTAACTATGCTACTGATTCTCGACACGAATCAATAATAAAATAAGTAGGTTATTTTTATTTTTCTAATTTCCGATTTGTGGGGCACGCATTTTAAAACGCGGCCTTTGTGAGACCGCACTGTAACTGCCCTTTTACACACACATAAAAACGCGGCCGCTTATACGGTACCATAACGCGATTCTGTTCTTTGAAAGTGATGTGTTCTGAAATACTGTCAAACATAAATAACTAAAAAAACAAGTATGTATTCATTATTTACCAGGGATCGTATGATTATTTATGTCTTTCATAACAGCCTCTTGAAATTTGAAGAGGATGCAAAATAACAGCTTGTATAAAGGTTGTAGGCAGATCTATTCTGTAAGTATCTCACCGTGAAAACCTAGGTGAAGTGAGCTGTCAATAGGTGTCAATCCCGGGCATTATAAGGAATGACAGCAACAGCCGATCGATTCTGTAAAAACCTCACCGTGAAAAGTTAGGTGAAGTGAGCTTAGAGTGAGCTGTCAATAGTGTCAATCCCTAGCATTAGTTGGAATGACAGCTCACTCCACGCTCACTTCACCTGAGTTTTCACGGTGAGATAGTTACAGAATCGCACTGCAGTTCAAGCTCTCTTCATCTCAGTTTTCACGGTGAGATTTTACGTAATAGAAAGGGTTTGAATTCATTTGTTTCTCAGATTTTTAGACACAGCAATAAAGATTTGACTAGACTAAATACAGAGACTAAATAATAGCAAACCTAATAATCATCGACATAATTATTCTATCACTAGAAATCACAATTAACAATAAGTTTGCTTGTAAAAAAACTAGCATAAAAACATAACTAATATTAAACACAACATTACCTACCAAACTTAGACCAGCATCCGAGTGCAGACAGGACACAGCGTAATTTGTCAGTCGCATATCGATTATATCGATTCTACAATCGATAGATTTATCATGTTAATCGATCTAATTTCATCAGTTCGCCCGGTGAGCGATGGCGTTCGCTGTGGGAACGCCTGTACATTGCCAGTCATGCCATAGAATAGTAACAATCGATTTGTAGATGGGACAAATTAATGCAGTGATTTATATATTGTACCTAAATAACAAGACAAATGGTTGTGACTGAGTGATTTATTAATGACTATTGTGTGCGTTGAATTAAATTCATTTGAGTAGAGTTAATTGGTACGGTGTTTGCACCTTCATTGTAAATAGATATGAAGATTTATTTCTTTATCTGGTTTAGTAACCTATCTGTTAAACTAGATGTCTATAGGTCTAGATTTTTTAATGAAAAGTATATATATTATTTTGTTCTAGAAAATATCTGATTTGAATTACTTACTATTTACAACTTTTGAGAAAAATATTGTGTTACAAAAGGGTGCTAAAAGTGTTTCAGAAATTACTTTGACGGACCGAAGACGGGCAAAGATTTATTCCAAGCATCGTATAATTTATTTAAAAATAGATTCGGCTCCTCTAGGAGGGCGTTCTATAGTAGGCATAAATCCTTCCCAATACATGTTAATTTCCATGTTTAATATTACTATTGCGACCACCAGCGTTCAATCCGCGTAGACATGAGAATATTTGGACTGTGGTTTAATTACCACCCATTGTGGTCAGGACCCAATTCATTGGCCCATTGTGTGTGCACCTATTGCAGTCTATTATTGTTTAAACAGACTGGGACTAATGGATAGATCATTAATTTGAGTCAATGAACTTTAGTGTTTGATGGCCTTCGATTGAGACGGATTTGGCGAAGGTCTACGAGCTACGAAGCGTAGCAATCTAAAATATAGTGTAGAGGTTCGAAATGAGATGTGTGGATCTAATTCTGATGTATGATTGTGGTCAAAACATAAACATAATCAGCCGTTAATGTTTCCACTGCTGGGACACAGGCGTCTTCTCTGTGAGAGGGCCACGGGCCCAGTGCGGGTTGGCGGTTAATTGTGGTCATCGTATCAGTAAATAAATTATTAAAGCTGACATAATGGTGCAGACGATGTTGTTTAGTAAGTCCACAGGGCGCTCATCAGTGGTAACAAAATCAGGATAACCTGGCCATTGGCGTAATCATACCCTTTGGGGTTCGTGGCAAATTCATGAGATAGGGCCCTCCCTCAATGTAAAGAAGCTCAACCAATATTATATATTTTTTTAACTGGCACATCGCCCGCTTCTTCGTCCGCGTTTATTTTTAGGCACTAGGTATAATTGTGTGAGAAATTGGCCACACTTGGCTAAATGTACACCTTTTGTAAACGTTTTTATTAAATAAATAATTATTATTATTTAGATTTCGTAACATCCCTTACAAAATTGAATACCTGACTGCTTCGTTGCTCTAGTGGTCGAAAGAAGTTTGCATTTCTATACTTACGTTAGGATCCTCCTGTATTCATGGTCCTCTCGGGCTGGCAACAATAGTCAGAGGGAGCCCCCCTCTGACTATTGTTACACCACTGAACCTGTCCTCGTATATTGTTGAAACTCCGTAGGTACTGCAGGCCAGCTCAAGGTCAAAGTGGTTAATACTACCGTGATGACCGGTTGACTACTAGATACAGTCGACCGCTCATGCGAACATGATTTTACAAATATATATATATTTTTTTGTAAGACCGGACTTCAAAACATTACCTACTAGTAATTAATACTAGCTTCTGCCCGCGGTTCCCCCGATTGATGATGTCGGAAATTATCCCGGGATAAAAAGTATCCTATATGTTAATCTAGGTTGTATTTCTGTGCCAAATTAAATTGCGCCATACATCTGGCAAAATATCTAGTAATAAATAAAGAATAATACAGTACCTCTAAACTCAACAACCGCCCGATGGTCTACATCCACAATTTCTTAGTAAACTCCTCGACGATCACAGTTTGATGCCTGAGTAGATAACGGAGTGAAGATTGAAGAGCATTTCAATTGAATAGGTACATAGACTTAATGGTCGAATGACTAATCAGTTTGTACGTAATTGTGCAGTTCTTGGTCCGTTTAGGTACCTACCCACTCGATATAATTTCTGTGAAATCGTGAATATATTGTTTGAAGATTGTTTTTTTCTTATGTTGGTGAGGTTCGCGTTTGGCCACTTTCACACCTGTCTTTGTATGACCTAATCATAATTATGTGACTTGAATGGACTTGAAGAATCCCAGGATAAATCTTTACGGAATAACATACGCTTCGGCAAGGAGTTTAACTCCATAGAGGTTGGTGATCTTTTTGTAAAATGTACAATAGCGCAAAAACAATGGCACATCAAAATAAACGCAAACATTTAATTAAAAAAATAAATCTTCTAAAATTAAAACAACAAAGTCATCGAGTCGCATTGTTTCGCAGTCTGGTTCCGCTCAGCGAATTGTTTAGCGGCGAGAAATTTCAAATTTTGAAACTATGGAATTTGAAATTGAAAAAGCTGGAAATGCGTGGGTGCGGGGTGCGGGGGGCGGTGGGCGTGTCTGGGGCGGGGCCGTCCCTAGCCGGCTGACGCATAGGTGCTATATTGCGACGTCGTTGATAATACCTATCAGTTATTTTCAGGTGTGCTAAATAAAAACATACAACGAAGATTCGCAAAATCAAGTACTCACTCGCAATTGCTTATGATGAACGTGACTGGTCTTAGTACCTAGTAATTTAGCTGTACTGTGTTTTTAGGGCAAACCTAATTTTGTAAAAAAAATAAGTTAGGTAACTGCCCGGATTCTAGATTTGTGTTTGGCTGATGACAATAGGCCCCCCCTCTATTACATGGGACTAAATGAATCCTGGTAGATACACATCTGCCTAACCTTTCGGAGATTACAGGTGCGATGTTATGTATATGTAAAGTCATCCTATCTCAGCTCATAGCTAGACAAAAGCTCTTCTTTACCTGGTTGCACCACAACAGTCAGTAGTAGTTTTCGTCATTCAAGTTTCTTAGAAAATGAAGTACCTATATAAATATTGAGTTACCATGATTGGTTACCACTTAACGTAATAAATTCTTTCATAATTCAAGGCTATTAGAGAATCAAATTGCTTCAAAATTACCTACTACATAATTATTATTGACGCATTACGTCAAAATTAATCAACACATCAGATCCATTTAATTTTTTGTCGAGCTGAACCCTAAAATTTAAAATTATAGAGAATGATACGCAAATAATTACTTTACGATACGGCGCGTCAAAATCACTTTGTCTCAAACGTCAGTGCGCAGACGACGAAGATATCTTATGGAGTGGTCTACTGATAACCATCGCTTAGCCGCTGCGCAAGTTTACCCTTGTGTACCATTGTGACCCTTACCCTAGTAGCAATAGGTACCATTTTTACCCTTTCCAACTTTCTTCGTATATTTGTGTACGGTATATTAACGTGTCAATCGCTCCTCCTTCTGAGTCGTTATTAATAATCATGTCAATCCGCTCGCCGTGAGAAATATTTTAAATCTGGAGAGAGGTAACCAATAATTTTGACGATGAACATTACGATTATTGGGTAATATCGGTTTGTTGTATAATTAATTTCTTGTGTAATTTTTATATTATTGTGGGAGTTAGCTGAGTCATATGCTCCTCTTAATGGAGTTTTGTTTTTGTTTTGATTTTAAAGTTTGTTAGTATTATGTATGGGTTTTCAAAGCCTTGTTATTATGTATTTGCAATGATGTTACATAATTGTGTTGATTATATTAACTAATTACCTCGACTGGCTCGTTGGTCTAGTAGTCACAAGCACTGCTCGTGACCACGTGGTCTTGGGTTCGATCCTCAGGTCGGGTAAAGTGTTATTGGGGTTCTCCATCAGGAATTCCTCAGTAGCAGCTGGAGTCTAGATTTTTTCCCGGTTGATGACAAAAGGCTTGCCCCCTCTTACATGGGACTTAAAAATAACTGGCGAGATTTGGGTGTGCAGACGCCAGCACATCAAGCTACTACAATCTGTCAAATTTCTTTAATAGATTTTCAACTTTATCGTTAAAGCATTAAGGTTCAAGGTTGATTGGGAAAATTTGACAGTTTCGGGTAGCTTGACCTGCTGGCGTCTGTACCATAGGTACATACACAATCAACCTATAATGTTCCTACTTCTGGGACACAGGCCTCCTTTCTTCGAGAGGGAGTGGGCTGTAATCTACCACGCGGGCCCAGTGCTGGTTGGTAGATATTACATGTCTTCGAAGTTTTGGTTCTATGACATGCCGGTTTCCTCACGATATTTTCCTTCACCGTTTTGAGAGCAGTGGTTATGAAATAATTTACACAAAGTGCCTGCCTGGGCTCGAACCTACGACCTACAACTCGTAAGTCTTGGTCGTTTCCACTGGGCCACCACTGCTGTAATATTATGTATTTGCAATGATTTTATATATTGTGTTGATTATACCAATTGTGTGTTTTGATGTGTTTCTTATACTTCAATTAAACGTTCTACCAGGTAACAGAATGAGTTATTTATGGCATGTTGCAATGTAACAAGTTGCTGCTGTATATTTTAGTCTTTTGTCCTTCTTTCTTAATAGTTACCTAGTACTCGTAATACACTGCCGAGCAATGAAAAAGTTCCACCCACAAAATGCTGACAAACACCTTAATATCTCCTAAGACATATAATTTATAATTTGAACACAATATTTACGTTTTTAGTTCGTAATATTCTGATGCGCTGTTAAATGTACTTCAATATTGCAGACGGTGTCATTAAGCTAGCCTTTCCCGTTTAGGAGTAAATTGGTGCTATGTCACTGGAACTTTTTCATTGCCCGCGAGTGTATTACCATTTTATTGCTAGTTCAGAAGAGGCTCTATATCTTCCTGGAAATAAAGATCGAGGCTACCTACTGAATTATGCCATTAAGGGTGATTTTTCGATCACCAGATACTTAACTTTATTCCAGGAATAATTTTGAAATGTTGACAGTTATTTCATAAAAAAACTGTCAAACGTCAATTTTATTCCTCGAATAAAAGTTATCTGGCGATTGAAAAATCAGGCCTAAGATAGGTCCTAAGTAACATTTTCCAGTGTATTCTTTCTTATTTTGTTTAGATTCGCGTTTGACCATTCTCTCACATGATGCAACAGCTGTAGGTTACATCATCTGACTAGCCTTTTCCCAACTATATTAGAGTAGGCTTCCAGTCTAACCGGATGCAGCTGAATATCTACCAGAATTTTACATGAAGCGACTGCCTATCTGACCTCTATACAACCTAGTTACTGGGTAATAAGATGCCTCTTGGTAAGATTGGTTGGCAACAGCTGTAGGTATAGCCTCGCGAATAATTATTGAATCAAAGGTAATCATATATTCCTTTTGCTTCTGTGATAGTAGATTTCCTCAGCTGGGTAGGAATTTACCTAATGGAGTTTCCTGTAGAAGTATTTTTTTATGTTTTTTTTCGACTTGTTCTCACAGCACAAGCAACAAGAATAATGAGGATTTTGTAATATCTTGATTTAAAAGAGACTCTTTGGAGCTTCTTCTCCATAGAGATCTACGTTTTGGAATGGGCAACTAGCTTCAACTTCCCGAATAACTGACTGGCCCCTTGACAATTCAAAAGTCCCTGGAAATGGTTGAAATATTGAGTTTTTATTTCTGTCGAAGTTTGTAGTAGATACAAAGGTAAGAATAAGAAATTTTATTTGCTCAAACATGTGTATACATACATAAGGAAGGTAAACCAAGGGGGGGGGGGTTAAGGTATACCTAGAGATTGAACTTCAATACAATGATCAAATCGTTAACAATCGTTTAAGAGTCGATTTGGTTTCGATTTCAATTCACGCCCTTTTCGGTGAACAGTCACAGAAATCGGTTCCAATTCTATGACAAAAAAATTTTCATCAATTTAATGAAAATCATCGTACTGACTAATCGCTTACGCAGTAGGTAACCTTTAATATCACGGATGGGAATGACCAATAATACGATTTCACACTGTAAGCGTATTCTACAGTTGATGCTTTAAGATGACGCTTTTGAATTCTGATTGATTCTGAGTCATTCGCTCTACGACTACAATGATTCTAGTTGTTATGTTCCTGGTAAATACACTTAGGTACTGATGATCTGAACCAGATGGGATAACAATTTACAATCTGGAAAGCTTTGATTTTCATGGAAACGGTTCTGAATCATCAGCGTTTAGAGTACCTACATTAGTTTTGTATGTTTATTGTTCTCCGATTGCAGATATGGAAAATATTGCTTGACTATTGGCCTGGATATGGAAAGCAGAGAATTGAGGGAGACATATCTACCAAAGCACAACCTTCGTTTCGTATTTTGTTTATTATCGCTTCAATACTTGGCCAACCAAACTGTGTTACAAAGTTCTTGGAAATGTTACAGAAATGGCAGTCAAGCTGTGACGTAGGATCTAGCAAGCTACGCCTCACCTGAGACTCGGTTTATTATGTTTAGAGTATTTACTACCACCCATTATAATAAAGCATTCATCTTATCCAAATCGTAAATGCAGAAGCCAGAATATTTGCTATATCCTTGATATGGTAGTAAAATGGACCACCAGCAGCCAGTTGCTGACTGAAATACATGTATTTGTTTACTTACTAACTGCGCCCCGCGGTTTCACTCGCACAAGTTTCCCGTGGGAATATCGGGATAAAAAGTATCCTATATGTTAATCCTGGTTATAAACCATCTGGTGTGCTAAGTTTCCTCCAACTCCGTTCAGTAGTTTTTGCGTGAAAGAGTAACAAACATCCATCCATCCATACCAACTTTCACATTTATAATATTAGTGTGATGACTTCGCAAGCTTCAAAACCATTCACCTCCTAAACTATTTATTCACCACTCGAAAAATATCTTAGTCTCTGCAAAAAACATGGCGTTATTTTAGCCTCCCGTAAGTATAGGTTTGCTAATATCCCTTCATTAGGGTGGGAACTGTATCGATGATGCTGCGATCGCATTCCGATGAAATTGGTAATCAGATAAGGATCTGAGGAACCTACCTTTAGTCGACATGATGACAGTAAGTCTTTGTTCTTTGGATGAGGCACTTGGGACTTGAGAATGATGTGTGAAATGTGGTCAAGTGCCGGGATGGGGGTTATTATTATTATAAGGCTATTAAATTGAGGTCTCTATTGTTGAGTTTATTAGGGTTTGTTTTGATCAAACAATGGTTTTGCGGATGGGAATTATACAGCTCCAATAAAATGCGTAAGGCGTGATATTCGCATGATACGTATTGATCTTTCACGAAAAGGCAAGAGCTTTAGGTACAGTTTTACCACAACCACAATATGGTCAATTAATGTAACAATTTGATGGAAGTCCCAATGACACCATGTCATTAATTTCTCTGTCTCTGTGTGTTGAAATAGCCACCTCGATATATATTTAAATACACTTTCAGTATACCCTGGGCAGGCAGGCTGGGCTGGGTACCATGTTGCTGACTGGCTATTTTGAATCATTTTACCAAGGCATGAACTATCCTTTTGTAAATCAGCAAGGCCCGATGTTATTTCCCAAAAATCCTACTAATATTATAAACGTAAAAGTTTGTATGGATGTATGAATGAATGGCTGGATGGATGGATGAAAGTTTGTTACTCTTTCACGCAAAAACTACTGAACAGATTTGGATAAAATTTGGCATACAGATGGTTTATAACCAGGATTAACATATAGGATACTTTTTATCCCGATATTCCCACGGGATCGAAACTTATGCGGGGAAGTGAATATTAAAATTTCTTAGTGCTCACTTTCGTTATTATAGGAAACGTTTGTGCAAAATCTCGCGCTTCTAGACTCAGCGGTTTAGGCTGTGTGTCAGTGTCTGAATGAATTTAAGTAAATAAACACGGTGTACATGATACATTGCATGCAGGATTATAATGGGATACAGAAAAGTTCTAACATGTTCAGCCTCATAGCGTGGCGTACAAATGATGGTAATAAGAGATAAACCGTGATAATATTCATCAAAATTACATTTAAAGATTTTTTTCAAGATTTTTATTAAGTATACATCTTTGTTTCTAATTTTCAACGTCTCGGTAGAATACATCAATAGACTACAGAGAGAACCATCTTAATCCTACGACCTTTTTCTCATAAGATCGACCCGAACTAAAATATTCATCAATTCCTAACTAGCATATCCAAATTCTCCTAACTTCCAGTTGAAGCTCAATCAGAAATGACGCGGCCCGCTTGATTAAAGGCCTCGCCGAGTAATTTGCACCCAAAATTAATTAATTTATCATCATTCTGTGTCGGGTGCGTTTCGATGCGCTTGCTCTACGCTGTTCACTCGCTAGGTAGCAAAAGTCGAAATTAACTAAGATTTTCTCGAGAAATTAGGGCGTGAATATAATCTTGTTTTCTCTCATTAACCTACTGGCATGATGCCTGTAATCTCCGATATATAAAAGTTCCATGTTATATATACTTCAGCGACCGAGCCTATTGCAATTAACCGCGCTAAATCCAACGACTCTGTGCTGCTACTGAAATTTTCCTTATGGAAAAATCTATAATTTTCCCCTAAACTAGGATAAATCGTAGAGCCGAAGGTAAGTGGTCACTGGATATAAATGTAGTCATTATTCAAATATAGCATGACCGTAGAAGAAACATGTAGGTACCAATGACATTACCAGAACTGACCTGTCATGGCATTAAATGAGATTAGAGAGAGAAGAGATAGGAGGCAATAGCCTAGTCAATCACAAGGAGGGAAAAGGCTTATATTGGAGGAAAGCCAAAAGAAATTGCACTACTGTTTACTTTGTAGACGGGATCGAATTTCCAGTCAATCACACAGACGTGTAATAATAAAAAAGAAATGGAATCTGAAGCGATATCAGTCGCAATTTCTTCTCTTAGATGTCGAGGCTTTCAATTCAATACATATGTTCACTATCGACGTAGTTCACCTAAAGATACTTCAGTGCCAAGAAATAAAAATGAAACTTTATTCGAACACAATTTAGACTAATTTAATTCATTGAATTGGACATCAAAGTGCTTGAGAATCTTCAAAATGATCCGAAATCTGTGTGATGCTTCGTTGTATCATTGAAGAGCTACGTTATTCCACTGGCATGTTCTAGTAACGATGAAATCTAGCTCCATTTATTAATTTTATCACTTGACACCTCATTCACCTGCTACTTATCACGCACTAAACCTACACGATTTACTTTCAAAATCACATAAATGTCAGCCCCAGTCGGAGTCTTCTGCTTTGTGTAAAGTGCATTGATAATAATCTGAGCCATTCTCAGGCACAGAGGGGGTTGGAGATAGAAGTTGCAACGCGTGCGAGAGGGACGGGCAGTCTTGAATAGAAACATCAAAATTTTACAGCGTTTTTATTGCGCTCGCGCTGATCCGAGTGTTTACATGTAAGCGTCCGGTTTGCTTTCGGCGTTGGGCAGTAGGTGGTATGCTCTGAATATTGAGGTAAAACCACTTTTTTTTGGAGTATCTTAGATACATTTTTGAAATAATTATTGAGATTAATTGTCGTGTAAAATTTTTCGATAATTTTGTTCGAAAATGTCGAAATCGTTTTGGTTGTATTGAGATTGGCAAACACTTTAATATTTTTTGTGACTACACACAGGGTGCTGGGTGGGCCCAACAACCGTCAAACCGAGCCAAATGAAATCATTAAAACGAACAACAAAAGGACAGATAAAATTAAAATCCAAATAAAGTTATGAATTTATCACTAAGCTGTCCTTTAATCCTATAAAGTCACGTTAGGGGCAGATAAATTAAAATGTTAATGCCAGTAAAATATTGAGCAAACACGATCCAGTCTTAGGGCGAGACGAATTCGGCATGCAGGCGACGACAGTGTGAGAAAAGGTGGTACGAACCCAAGTGTCATTACTTTTTTTTTCTTTTTCTTTATTATTAGGACCAAAATATCTTTGGAGATAAAGTTGTCAAAAGATACCTACACATTTCTTATTGTATTTTCATTTTATAAGCTGAAATCGGAATTAACCAGCTGCAACAATAAATTGTAAAATAACAATGTTAAAAAAAACATCGTGTATTGTGTATTAAAAAATATCCTGACCTTTCCCGTGGAGAAAAGGATGCGTGTGCATTCCATAGCTTGCATGGTCGCGGACTATTTCGCGTGTCAAGGTCGAGCACTGCTGGTGTAGTGGTATCATGCAAGATTCCCATTCTTGCGACCCGGGTTCGATTCCCGGGCAGTGCAATAAGTCTTTTTGGGTTTTGGTTTCCTTTTACTTTTTCTGATTCCTTTTTTTTTAAATAAAAATTCCTGTTGTTATTTCTTGGGTTTTCGCAGGTTTTATGAAAATGACACCCATGTAACATTCATGTTACCAATGCATTTTTATTAAGTACCTTTACGATTTCTTGGTATTTTTATGCGTACAAAAAACCTCAAAAATAACTTCCACATTTGATATCTGAAGCCATCGCCTCCGAGTTTTAATTTATAATTATAAAAAACCTTAAAATACCGATCATTCCTTACCACTCAGATGCGGTAGGTTGACATGGGAATCGCTACGTTCCGAAGCGCTAAAATTCCCATGCAAAAATATGCCTGTAAGCATTTCATGGGAATGAACCGAATTAAGTGTATCCCCATGATATTTCGTCATGGTATTTCTGACTCATTGACGAAATCGCTAGACGGATATGAGTCAAAATGATTGACAGCGTCTCGACTTCTGCTCCAATTTTAATTTCTTGGAATTCATGTTTTTGTTCGTCTATGTAGGTGTGAATTCGATCTGTAACATGTTCAATACAATTTATTGTTTCTTGTGAAGGTTTTTTCTGTCAGCGTCAAGTCATTTGTCGACTCCTGAACATGGTCATCTTAAGTCATAGAACGGACGGTCGTTGGGTATAAAAAGTAATATCACGCTTTTAATCCCCGAAGGGTTAAGCAGAGCATCTATAGTTAAACGGTGAAGGACCATGTCCTAGAAATAAAAAATTCGAAGACATGTGACATCTACCAACCTGCACTGGTACCGCATGGTGGATTACGAGCTACTCTCCCTCTCACAGAGAGAAGACCTATGTCCCAGCAGTGGGAACATTATAGGTTGATTATGCTGTACCTATCGTACCAACCACATTTCGCCAGTTATGTCTATGTTCCATGTAATAAGGGGCGAGCCTATTGGTATAGATAGGATATTGTGGTAACCATTGCTAAAGTGGGTGCTATTCCTTGCATACCGCGAACACCAAGATCGTGGTAGGAGTTAGGAAAAGGATGCTGCCTGTAAAAAGAAAAGAAGAAGAAAAAAAAATATTTGATACTTTTTAAAAAAAAAAAATTTATATATATTTTTTTTATGGCCTATTTAGCCTTCACCAAAGTCATATTACGAGATTTAGTTTCCAGTATTTTTAGCAAAACCTCCGACAGCATGACACAGTGTTGAAGCAAATTGAACTGTAAGCGTAGGTAAGTAATATAATGTTCAAAATCTAGTCGCAATCTCATCTCAGCGACAATCAATGTCAAAAACTTGTCAAAAATGTAGGAAATTAAAAATATAATTGACAGATTGAGGCTGAGATCAAACTGTGAACGATTGCCCCTCTGATTGATAATAAAGTCAAAAACCCTATAATTTTTTGACAGATTGAGACAATTAGAATGAATATTTCTGAGAACGAGATACTTAGAGTACAATATAACAAACGGATAATCGCCTCTGTTATACCGTAGTCAAGGTTCTTTTTCTTAATAGATTCCTTTTCCATTCTGCTATTATTTACGACTTTAGTTAGTCACACAATTGAGTACAAAGTCATTGCCTCTGATTCACGCACACCAGTACGAACTGTAATGACTAAAAAAAAAAAACCTGTTAGAAGGTCCAAACAATTCTTCAGAAAGTCAAAAGATCCGTGTTTCTCTAAATATACGTCAATTGGCTCCTAATAAACTGTTGCGAGAATTAAATGATCCAGTAGCACCCAGGAGTCAGGAACAAGTTGTTGCCCTGTCCTTTCGGTAAACCGTTTTTTGACAGATGGAACTAGTGATTGCAGCAACACACAATACATTGATTGATACACGTACGGTATTATAATGTCTGTAAGAAGCCATAAATAAGATAATTTAATAAGTTAAGGCTGTTTATATATTTATTTTATTACGCATTTTGAAGTTAACTTTTACGTAATATGGAATATGTACAGCACATCAAGCTACTACAATCTGTCAAATTTCTTTAATAGATTTTCAACTTTATCGCTAAAGCATTAAGGTTCAAGGTTGATTGAGAAAATTTGACAGTTTCGGGTAGCTTGACCTGCTGGCGTCTGTACGTTCTAAGACAGCTGTCAAAAAACGGTTGACCAAATGGACAAGGTAAAGTGTCTAATCATTTGACTTTACCTATTATGGCCGATTCCTCTAATTTACGGACAGTTATTGATTAAAATAAAGACTCTTGTATCTTAACTAATAATGAAGCAAACACCTCATAGCTTTGCGCACTAGACCCACCCATATGGAAGTAGGTATCACAGGTAAAATTGCGAATCTATTTAAATGTCCAGTTGGCAATAAAAAATGCTACCTTTGGTAAGCAAAACGATTCGTTTTTGTTTATAGGAATTTTAGGAGCCTTTTCAAAACCCACAAAAGGAGAATTGAACTTCCGTGAAATAATACGCACATCTGTTTCAAAGCAAATGAATAATATTCCATTCTATTTTACTGTACGTATCTGTTAAGTATTTTGTAGTAGATTCCTCTCTGCCATTACGAATAAGTTTAGTCATAATTAAGTACGAAATCATCGCCTCTGATTCACGCACTACTTAAGACCAGAACGAATCGTAATGGCTCGGAAAACACCTATTGCAAAGTCTAAAAAATTCTTCAGAAACTCGAAAGATCCGTGATTCTCTGAATATACATCATTGACCCCTAATAAACTATTAGGGGAAGGAAATGATTCAGACGTTAATTGAATGCTTATTATTGAAGTGAATCATGCATTTAAAGTAATGAATAGGCCAGGCCAAGGGAAAACCCGGGAACAGGTAAACGTTTTGGTATCAAAGGTCCAAGGATAAAAGTGCAGTCTGCATCGAAAACTGCGACGAGCTGTGAATTGCTTCTTGTAACAAAGAAGGACTCCAGAATCTGGCTTTAAAGTGAATAAAAAGCTCTTAAGATGGCTGGCAGTAGCTGGATAAGAGTTGCCGAAAATCGAGTTGAATGGCGTGCAATAGGAGAGGCCTAAGCTATGTCCAGCAGTGGACTGCTATAGGCTGATGATGATGAAGATTATCATTGGGGAAACAAGTGGTCAAATAAGATAATACCTCGACTGAATTCCGCGAAGGGTTTTGCAGAGGTGTACACCCATATTTCGCCAGTTATGTTTATGTCCAGTATGTAGCGGTATCTACTACGCCACATGCGAACAACGCGTCATATTGACGTCACGCAAAACCTGCATCTCGCAAGCAGAGTTTACCGCGCAATTAGCATACATACAAACTTCTCGACATCAGTCGTTGGGCAATTGCCCGCCAGACATAACATCCGTCTGGTCGACGGATCCCCTCTTTTCTATAGAGTATGAGTGAACTTTACACCCTGTTCCTCATACCTCTAAAAGTACAATAGGGGGCAAGCCTATTACTATCAACCGGGAACAGATCTTGCCCCATAAAACTTTGCCCGAAGCAGGTATCAAACCCGGGACCTCCTACTCAGGAGTAGTGCTTGCTACCACTAGACCAGCGAGGCAAATAAGTGAAAGGTCGTTATAATATCATAATACGTTTGAGTTTGTATGTCTCGGTCTCGATATGTAATGAATGGTCACCCATCCACTGACCAACCTCGGCAAGAGTTGTTTAACCTTTGAAGATCGACCCGTGCGGCTGTTATTATTAAGTATACCAACTTAATACTTACTAATATTCAAACACGTATAAAGGCGGCGACGTATCAGCGCTATTGTTTAAATAAAAGCTTGTAAATACGACTAATTAACTAACTCATTACCCCGAGAACTGGAGCTAATAAAATATTATGTTATGTTATTAAGAAATTACTGTTAACGTTTGTTACTGCGCTATTAAGTTTGTGTTGTGGATGCTGTTGGATTCGTGTGGACATGGCTGCATGTGTGTTTATCAACCCAATGCTGAGACACAGGCCTCCTCACTGAGAGAGAGAGTGGGCTAATTAATCTACCACGCGGCCCAGTGCGGGTTGGTAGGTAGATGTCACATGTCTTCGAATTTTCGATTCTAGGACATGCCGGTTTCCTCACGATGTTTTCCTTCACCGTTTTGAGAGCAGTGGTGATGAAATTATTTACACAAAGTAAAGCGCTTGCCTGGGTTGAAGTTGGGGTTTGTTAATGTGGCCCCTTTTTCATTTTGAGAAATAGGAATCAGGCATGGTTCTTTCTAATGAGGACAAGCCCCTCATTACAAAGAACCATGTCTAAGTAATAACAGCCACACGGGTCGATCGATCAGGTTAAGTTACGCTTGCCGCGGTTGATCCGTGGATAGGTGACCAACTTTACTGGATGGAACTAGTGATTTCAGCAACACACAATACATTGATTGATACGGTATTATGATGTTTGTAAGTGTATATTTATTTTATTACGCATTTTATAGTTAACTCTTACGTAATCTGGAATATGCACGTTCTAAGACAGCTGTCAAAAAACGGTTAACATAATGGACAAGGTTTGAATACCGTAGAAATTTACCAAGAACAATATCTTAAAAATTATAGGTACCTGTACATAAAGCTTGCTACTCTACATTATGGTCTTACACACCTAATCTACGTTCGCTACTTATTTGCCAAAAATGTAAACAAATATGAGTATGCAAAAACAAATTTAACACCTACACAATAAAGTTCAGTTTACGCTACAACTTCTAACATTTTTCCATAGGGCTAGTCACACTGAAATCAACTTAATTGCCATCAAAATAAAGTTTATATTTGTCTAACTTGAAATAACATCAATTGGAAACCTAAATTTGAATAGGGCTTACCTATATTATTTTATGAAAGCAGATCACCAATATTCTTTTGCTCCATCGAAGAACAATAACTCGTAAATATTTATCACGCGTTGTAAATGAATATTTTTCAAAAGGTACTAATTATTTCCACAATCTGCTGGTAGAAACACAGCGAACAATTGATTTGACTCAGGTTTTTCACTTTTAAACCTTCACCATCGGACGTTAATGGTCATTAGGGTGAAAAATGCTACTTCTTATTTTATTATAAAGGGCATTTTATGATTTTGTGTATGTGTTTGTGGGTTGTTCCCGTTTTGTTGATGCTTTCACACGATTTTGACGAATGACCTTTTAAGTTTATTGGCATGTTGTTAAAAATGTTCTGTTGGGCTTATCTTTGGAGATTTATTCTTTTAAATCTGCCTTCTTCTCTCTTGTTGTTTTTTAGTATAATGGGTAATCGAAAAACTAATTTACTTGCTTAAGGGTTGATTTTTTCTCAAGCTTTTCGATTCCTTACATAAAGCTCGACTTAGGTAACCCTTCGAAATCGTGCATGATCTCTTTGTTGGAGCCAAATCTTTTCCCTCCGAGCCATTTTTTTAAATTCGGAAACAGAAATTAGTCGCAAGGGGCTAAATCTGGCGAATACTGTGGGTGAGAAAGCGCACAGCGCAACTCATGAAGTTTGGCCATGGCAATCGCGCAGGTGTGCACTCGTGGGTTGTCTTGGTGGAAGAGGATTTTCTTCTTAGCCAAATGCGGTTGTTTTTCACGTAAAATTTTGTCAAATTGGTCCAATAAATTGGCATAATATGCGCCATTAATCATTTTACCCTTCTCTAGGTAATCAATATGGATTACCCCACGTGCATCCCAAAAAACTGTAGTCATCACTTTATTAGCCGATAAAACTGCTTTGGCCTTCTTCGGAGCTGGTTCGCCGGTAGCAATCCACTGTTTCGATTGTTGCTTGGTTTCTGGGGTATGGTGGTGGATCCATGTTTCGTCTACTGTTATAAAACGACGCCAAAATTCGGTTTTATCCCGTTGAAACAACGCCAAACCTGCCTCCGAAGTGGTCACACGCATGCGTTTTTGATCAACAGTCAGTAAACGCGGCACTCATCGCGCGGATCGCTTCTTCATATCTAAATGTTGGTGTAAGATATTGCAAGCACGTTCGTCTGAGATGCCTACTATCTCAACTATCTAAGTTTGGTCATTCAACACTATATCGTGAATTTTAGCGATCATCTCTGGAGTAGTGACCTGAACTGGGCCTCCTGGACGCACAGCATCACTTGTGCTTGTACGACCACACCGAAAATCGTTGAACCACTTATGAATCATTTTAATCGACGGAGCAGAATCCCCATAATATTTATCAAGTTTTTGTTTCGTTTCCGTTATAGTTTTTTTACGCAAAAAATAATGTTTAATCACGTCACCAAATTCACTTTTCTCCATCTTTGCAAAAACGTGTTCAGTTGTTTTTCTTTAATGGCTGTCAAAAAAAAAAAAACCAACTGGCAGTACTGGTTAAAAATTTTAATTTAGTCCTTCAAAGAGTTGTGAGCAAGGAGGTTCCATGCAATTTGCGATCATTTTATTCCAAAATTGATTTTTCACCAGACTTATCATTCCGCCCTCGTAATACCAGCCGCACGGGTCGATCGATCAGGTTAAGCTTCACTGGCCGCGATCGGTACGTAGATGGGTTCTTTACATATCAAAAGTCCGTACCTCGGAAAGCACGTTAATCAGTTGGTCCCGGCTATCATTCGTTGATCTTTGACAATCGTTATGGCCGTCAGAAGCCCGAAAGTCTGACAACCAGTCTTATCACGGGTAAGTATTGTATTGCCCAATAACTGGGTTGTGGAGGTCAGATACGCAGTCGCTTCATGTAAAGTACTGGTATACAGCTGCACCCGGTTAGACTGGAAGTCGGCTCCAACATAATTGGGAAAAGGCTAGATAGGTGATGATGAGACCTACCTATGAAGAGTGAGACAGTCAGCTCTTGCATCATTGAATCTAAAGAACCTATAAGAGAATCAGATAATGACGTCACATTCTTATCTTTATTGGTAGACCATAATCAGCCGATAATGTTTCCATTGCTGAGATACAGGCCTCCTTTCTGTGAGAGGGAGTGGGCCGTAATCCACCACGCGTGCTCGGGTTGGCAGATGTCACATGTCTGTGAATTTTCGGTTCTATTACCTACCGGTTTACCCACGTTTTCTTTATTTATATAAATTAATTCATAACCACTGCTCTCAAAACGGTGTTGAGAGCAATAATATTCATAAATTAATTTATTCGTAATTCGCGGCCATTATCACTGGTTCACCACTGCTCGTCTGCTCTCCATTATTTATTAGTAGAAGCAGTAGCCACCTAGGGGAAAACAGAAGCTTTCCACATGATATAAACTTCAACCAATTCATAACTCTTGCACATAACTAGTCAGCAACAAAGTCACAAACCCATCTTATCCACACTCTATCCTTAACGCTATCTACACAACATCCTTTCCATGCGTCATTATAAGTCACAATTCATTAAAATTATCGTCAAACTGACTTCAATAGGGATGTCGAGTGACTGCTATTGCAAGATATATCGACATTATAATCTCCGATCACTATCGACATTCCTGCACAGTCACTTGACTGGGGTGGCTCCGTCGCTTTGTGTTACTAGTACCATATTAAGCGTCTAATGTATGGAATTTAATTTCTAAAACTCATCCAATACTGTAAAGACAGTTTGTAGAATGTTCGTAATGGCGTTTAAGACGTTTCGTTTAGATCGTATCTTATGACATTGGTCGTAAGTTGAAAGCTAATCAAAATGTTTTAATCGATGACGCGATAACATTAGTGATGCGCTTGTCTTGTTTTTGTGGTGTTTTTTGCTATCGATGATTTATTTAATTTTCTTTAGTGAATGATGTATTGGTTGTTAATATTTCATGAGCGTCTCGAGATGTATGATTTAATGTCTGTAGTTTAGATCGCTAATAATAATGGTCATGTTTGATTTTAACTCTTGCAGGCTGGATATACGACATACGTACATTAGTATCAGATAGGTAAGTCATTCGGATTGTTTTACTGATAAAAAAATTACAAAATGGTTATGAAAGAAATAATGTCAAATATCCAATTAACGATTGCATTTAATAATGGTAATTGAAATGTGCAATTGATTTATTGAATACTTCGGCTTATTAAATAGTTCTATTTTATTTTTTTTATTCCTGTACCTCCAGCACATAAATAAATTGCAATGTTAAACGGTTGTAAATAACCATTAGTGAAATCATTAGTGGTAACTAATGATTTCAACAAAAAATCATGTATCTGAAGTTAACCTACTGGGTAATTGTGTAACAAACATATTACAATGGCAGTGCCTTTCTTTTTGATAGTTTAACAACATGAATTACGTTATTAACGTTCCAATTGCTAATTAATCGTTTCCCTCAATTGCTAATTAATTGCTGTAGCAGACAAATTTTTCAAACATTTCGAGCAATTGACGGTGCTGAATTGAAACGAAAAACTAAACCGACATGGCAGCAGGACATCGATATCGACACTCCCAAAATACTACCAGCCCTACCACAGCACTAAAGGTGAATGAATTCTTTGCATTACTTAATTGATTTGTTAGATATCTCTCGTTGAGTGAGCCGTATTTAATTGAGATTCTAAAACATTATATCGTTCTTTTGGCTATGGTGAGACCACCTAAATTGATTTCAATTTGTTAAAAAAACATGACCTGACCCGTCGGGTGAATTAATTCCGATTATTAATAGTCTGTAAAATAAGTAGTTGAAAAAAAGGTGTGCTATATCCGCAATTTGTTTTGTCAATCTTATTTCTTCTCTTGTTATGGACGGCGTTAAGTGCATCTTATGTTGGACTACGGGTGGCGCAGCGTGACTCCGGTAGAACAATTTCCATGAAGTTTTCATAGAAATTGTTCCACCTAAGTCTCGTCGCACCGGCGCGTTGAGTCTGTCTGCGGAAACCTTAAGGATACTACCACCGGATAAGATCCTGCACTGGGGACATTATAGGCTCATTATGCTTATTGTAGTGTAAGTGTTACCACTGCTGTGTGGCTGACAGGCTTCACACACGCAGGTAGTTGAAGTTAGGCTTCTAAGTAGCTAGGCAATAGGTACATATTACCTACCTACTTAGAAGCCTGACTTCCGTAAGTACTTGACTTTGTTGATCTCATACAGAACGAGTCCAATCTTATAATTCATATAAATTATGATTTTATAGTATTTTCAAACATTTTATTAAACTTTAAAAACTATATTATGGAGTCGTAATTTGTATTAATTTTCACCGAGTTCCACAAATAGACGTTTTATTGATATTTTACTCGTATTTTATTGGGTTGTCAAGTCTATTAATTCTTGAACTAAGTATGTAGTTAAAGTTTGCAATTATGACTGCATTTTGCAGTAACGGGACGCTATCTTTTATTATTATGTATTTTTTGTCTAATAAAGTAGGCAGGTCAAGTTTATTGAAGCCCACACAGCTGTACCGGGAAAATTATAGGTTCTATAAAACCTACTGAGGTCCTGGGAATTTAATTAAAGAAAGATGCCATAGTGCTCATACATTCATGGGTTATAATTATTGAAATTGCGATTTTTTGTCGTGATAAAATTCATGTTGTAAATCTTGCCTAGTGGTTTACGGGAGCCAAACATGCCAGACCAGTAACGTTTTCGTTTTTTTCTTTCTTGGTAAAATACTCATGAATACCTTCCGTCTGCGAATAGCGGAGGGTTATGTCGGACTTCTGCCGACTAAAACCTCACTGTTCCTTCCAGCCCCATGAGTCGACGGCCCGATACTTGTACATTCGCCGCACGCCGGACCTGAAAATATTGAAATAAAGGAAACTGTGAGCAACTTTTACTAAAATAACAAAATAATATGCTTAATTAACTAAAACTATTTACAAACTAAAATATAGCGTCGAAAAATCCATTCACATCGCTGTCGACTGGCAATGTGCCACGTTGTATGGCAATGCTTAGCCTCTGGCCAAGGTAAAAGCCAGCCCTTGGGTCACGGCAAGTGTCAACCAGTCTTTTCGAAATTTCATTAAAAAGACCATGCGCACTCGGACCCCACGGCCCGAGTAATTTAAATTTAATTTAATTTTTCTTGAACTATCAATACAATTGCAAGAATATAACTTATTTGTATAAGTCCGTAGATTCCACAGCCGAACATTCAGTGTAGAAAAACACTTAAATATCACATAGCCGTTATCTACGTATTCTGTATAATATCAAACTAAGTAGCAATTATGAGGTCGACTGTCCTGCAGCTGTAGGTATCTCTGAAAGCCAAAATGTATCTCATGTACAAGATATACCCAGGTACATTATATTATTTCCTCTCATTTAAGACCAGCTTATAAATAAAAAATACCTACCTATTACCGTGGGAGTACAATCAAACAAATCACCAAACCAAACATGAGGGCTTAGTCTAACTCCCAGCAATTATACGTTCAGTTGCTCTACTGAAGTCGGGACATCGGAATCGTTTTAAATCGAGTACACACTTGAAATGTTTGTGTTTCGAGAGGGCTAGTCCATGCCGTGACGAGTGGGCCTTGTTGTGTGAATACCGTGGCGATACACTCGTGTGTTTGCGGCCTTAGAAACTATGGGACTATGGGACTATGGTGTGTGTTTTCACTGGGTTATATACATAGGTGCTTGTACGGGGATATAGGATCTATGGTGTATGGCTATTGGAGTAAATAAAATATAATGTGTGTTTGTTTAGTAGCTTACTGCTTACTCGAAGTTTTTGGGAGTCTATTTAATCTGTTGTTAACTTACGTGATTTAGTTGTTGTTATTTTGATCAATACTTGAGGATTTGGGTTCGGTTCCCAGGTCTGGCAAAGTGTTATTGGATTTCTCCATTAGGATTTTCTCAGTAAGGGCCAGGAAACTTGTGCCCGGTTGATGGTAATATGCTATTTATTACATGAGCCTTAAACAAAGTGGTGAAATTTGATTGTTTTATAAAACGCGCGCAGTCGTTACAGGTGTTTAAAAGACTTGTAAAGGAGCACTACTTGTCTCGTTGTGATCTGCAGTGCGATTCTGTAATCATCTCACCGTGAAAACATAGGTGAAGTGAGTGTGGAGTGAGCTGTCATTCCAACGAATGCTAGGGATTGACACTATTGGCAGCTCATTCTAAGCTCACTTCACCTAACTTTTCACCGTGAGATTTTTACAAAATCGATCGGCGGGTTGTTCTAACTGCAATCATCTACAGTCTTCTTTTATTTTTCGTTGCTTGTATACATAGTATGTATGTATTTATGTATCTTTAATTTTGGATGTGTATATATTTGTGTATTGTATACATAATATTTGCACCAACAACAGTCCCATTTTTTGTCCAGGAAAATCACTGTCCATTCTAAGGTTGCCTGGAAGAGATCGCAGTAATGCGATAAGGCCGCCCATTGTATATTTAGTAGTGTTTCATGTATTTTTTATGCTATGTATTTTTGTGGTGTACAATAAAGTATATATAAATAAATAAATATATGTACACTGCCTACCCCTTCGGGGATAACTGGCGTGATGATGTGTTTATGTGTTATTTTGATCAACTAGTTTTTGCGGTAGCTAATTTGAGAGTAACTTATTAAACGCTTGATTGGACTTTCAGAAACTTGGAATAGGTTCTGTTACTCACTGTTTTAATGTAAATTTTTAATTAATTTCAATGTAATTTAAATTGATTTATAAATAATGTAATTTATCTATTTTTTATTCTTAACTATGCAAGTGCTGTGCACACCTATAAGTGACGAGTTCACCGCAAACTATTACAGTGCAAACCAAAATTGTAATGTAATAGTGAATACGTCGTTGGTGTGTCAATAAATAAATAAATAAATAGGTATAGGTAGGTACCTACAGCTAATAACAATCATTAATGGTTTTGAGAGCAATGTTGGTCTAGTGGTATCGGTCCCGACTGAAGGATTGTAGATCGTAGGTTCGAATACAGGCAGGCGCTTTACTTTGTGTAAATGATTTCATCACCACTGCTCATAAAACGATAAAGGAAAACGTGAGGAAACCGGCATGTCCTAGAACCAAAAATTCAAAGAAAGGTGACATCTACCAACCCGCACTGGGTCCGTGTGGTAGCACGGTAGCAGTAGGTTATACAGCCTTCCTCTACAGCGGGCCTCTCGAATAGGTACAGCAAAATAATAATCATATAGGTAATTAACTTTTAAATCATCACCGGACCTAATCAAATATTATGTTTACCTACCTAAGTTTGCTATATTTGAAACGAATTTAAATTATCCCCTGTATCTTAAACATTTATCAAAACGTAGATAATAATCTACAGGTAACAAATAAATGTCACAAGTGTCTTGTCAATGTATAAAATTGTAGACTTTGCAAGCAATTGAAAAGTACAGCGGTAGGTACATAAAATTGCTGCGTTTAGCGGCTGATGGTAGACCTACTTTTAGCCCCCGGTTTTTAGGGTTCTGTACATGGTTTAACTATATAAGCTCATAGGCCACATGGCCTCCTGCTCGCTAATGTCAAATGATATGCAAACATACGTATATATATACACGCAAACGTAACCTAAAGCAAGTCATAATAATGCTAAGCTGAAGCAAGGTTATAATATTGTACCTACTGAATTTTCATTATAACCCGCTGGACAATAATGTGGTTTAAATTTGTAACCTCAACACAAAAAGATTTTATGAATTATTTCAGCAAAAAAATATGATCTAAAATGAATTAGTACAGCTAGACTAAACTCCACTTCATAGGTTTTAATTGCCGTTGATGAACAAAATAATTTACTTATGCATCTTAATAGGAATAATAAGTAACAATAATGTATAAATATTGACACACACATACACATTAATAAAATAGATAAAAATAATAATATTAATAAAACACACACATACACATCTATATCTATACTTATAATAAATCTGTAGAAGTGAAAATTCTGTACATTGAAAATATCAAAAAAATAAATGGCAGGGGGTGTTACTAGACCGACACCGAACCCAAAAATGTGATTACAAAAATTTTTGTCTGTCTGTCTGTCTGTCTGTCGGTCTGTCTGTCTGTCTGTCTGTCTGTCTGTCTGTTTGTTCAGGCATCACGCAAAAACTACCGGTTCGATTACGTTGAAACTTGGTATAATTATTCTTTAACCTGGGCACCACACTGGGTACTTTTTATCCCGGAAATGTATATACAATAAAAAACAAACTTAATTTTGCGGTTCGATCCCTAGACTCGATTACTGCAGCAACCGCAAATAATAAGTTTGTCGTAGGTTAAGTCACCCGCAATGGAGTTCATTTTTATTCCTTTTAGTTTTTAGAGTTATTTAGGTTTATTTTTATATAAGTCGTAGGTAGGTATAGATTTTAATTTTAAAGTATAGGTAGTATATTTGATAGTGTACGTAGTGACCGTAGGTTATTTTATAATACTGTTAGGTAGGATTAGTCATTCGTATAGATATTAAGTAGTTTTTAGGGATTTTGCTTATTTATTGAGTTTAGATTAGTTATCATCAGAAATAGGTTTATTTAGGTAGGTAGGTATTTAATTTTCTGTTATTGAGTTTTTTTTTTAATTAGGTTGGCACTTAGGTAAAGGTATCATATAGGTACCCTCTTAATCACCACTAATGAGACACAATTGGTTTTCTATTGTAATTAGCCACAAAGGGCCCGCGAGATGGATGGCATTCTGGGGAAGCACATGGGTACATTTTATCCTGTTGGCACGTTCCCGTGGGATAATTTCCGACATCCACGCGGGCGAAGCCGCGGGCAGAAGCTAGTTAATACATATTAATTAAATAGATAAAACTAAAGTGCGCTCGGGAGCCCTAGAATCCTTCATTACGTTCGGAATTTAAAATAGCGCCCGTGACATTAAGACACTGCTTTATCCCCTTAGTGAATAATCGACTATTTTACCTCTGATAGGGTAAATAAGCCCAATGTTTGCTAGATTCGTTGTACTGAGGAACTACATAACTATCATACCTACATCCATACATTATCCATAGGATCCATATCGTATGGATGTGTAGTTCTTCTGTGGTTGAGGATTTCGGGTGAAGCTTCTTTCAATCTTCGGCCCGATCATGACTTACCATCAGGTGAGGTAAACGCCAAAAACTTCCCCATAGTGGTTAAAAAAAAATGATTTTGACATAAGCTATATTAATTACATAACGGTAACGTTACATTTAAATTCTATAATCGGTCACAAATAGTGCAGTAAATTCTGTACTTGATCCGTTCGTAGCTCATGTAGACAAAATTAACCTCTTTAATACATAATTACATCTTCCGCTTCTGTTTAATACTTAGATATTATCGCTTTAACAAAATGTACCTACAGTTAATTATTTTACACTGATTCCTACCTAATGATTACTAGCTAATAGGCTTAATACGTAGTAAACCTGGATAAGAATATGCCCTGCAACAATGAAACGATACTTACCAAGTCTTCTAATCAGAATAATGATGTCCAGGGGTCCAGCTTATTTTACAAAGTAATTGCAAACTAGGTAGGTACAGCTGAAAAGCCGCAACCGCTTTTTAAAGAGTGTCCTCCCCCCACTCACTGGCGAACGGTCTAAGGAAAGGTTAAAACTGTGGCGAGAT
The DNA here is from genome assembly GCA_951799955.1 of Apamea anceps. NCBI lineage: Eukaryota > Metazoa > Arthropoda > Insecta > Lepidoptera > Noctuidae > Apamea > Apamea anceps. Next base: position 6,409,857 of record OX637505.1, on the reverse strand, counting down.
AGTGCTTCCATTTGGATCTAGAACTTCTCAGCAGCAGTTGAGGGAATAGGCTCGTCCTCTGTTACATGGGTCTTAAACGTATCTGGTGAAATGTGGGTGTACTATAGAGGTACACCACTGCCGAACCCTTCGGGGAACACACGCGTGTGGTTATGTTATTTTCTTTTAAAACTACAAAAAAAATATATTTACGGAACCCAAACAAAATTCAATCAAGTTCGCAAATATTAGACTTTTTTGCTCCACAGCCGAGCTTGTTGCTGCTAAAATATTACGCGAATTAGCGAAACGCTTCTAACAACAGTAATTACTATAGCTATTAACGCGATACGACAGCGGTACTCAACATGTTAACAGAGAGAAACATGTTAAAAGAGAAAGTTCGAGAAAGGTCCGTTTATTTCCTCGACAGTGCAATGTATCACTTTAATGCACTGTAGAGCAATTCTGTGCTTGTGAAACTGCAATTTGGTTTATGGTTTTGAACTGATAAAAGTAAGAGGTTTTAATTGAGAGAGTATATTGAATTAATTATCTCTGTCTGTAACGTGTAAAAACGTAAAACTGAGATTACCAATCCATCTGCTAAGTGTGTTGATTATAACAATTTTCTCTTGATCGTTCATTTCAGCGACCACGTTCAGTAATAATTGCTCTGGGGATGATATCAGCAGAATTATTTAAAAGTGTCTGCTTTAAAATACGAGATTGGCTTCTTCTAAGCAAAGCTATGAGGTCTTTGCTCAGTATTAGTAAAGATACAAGGGTCTTAATTTTAACCAATAACGGTCCGTTAATTTAAGGAATCGGCCATTAGTCGTGTTGGTGGAACAAAATGTTAGACCAAAACTACATCACATTTTTTTTTTATTGACAATGGGCTCACTCTTGACCTCAATCCAGCCCAGAGGCAGGGATGAGATCTACGGTGGAACGAGCTTGCCCAGAAGAAGCCTATTCACTCTCGCCCTGAAGGCAGACAATTCCACTCCTTAGCTGTGCGCATCAGAAAAGATGATGAGAAGCGCTTAGTGCTAATATATGGTATATTAACCAAATAGGGGTGGTATCCCGCAGTGCGTCTGGACTCTCGATGGTAAAAAGGTGAAGGCGGGATGAGCTCATGTAGCTCTTGAGCACACTCCCCGAAGTACAGTCTGTAGAAGACGGACAGACAGGTAACACTTCGCCGGTGAGCCAAACAAGAATTCACATGAATTGCTTTTGATGGCGTACCAAAGGTCTTCAATTATGCAGGAGTTAGGAGCATTAAGGGACAGGTAGTAGTCTGCACACTGCGAATGAATCTGGGGAGTTTATTGCGCTACTTCTTTTTCCCAGCTGAAGCAGTAGGAAGTGGTGAAGAGCAAGCGTTTTGGGGGACTGTCTTTTGTAATTTTGACGTTCAACAATGACTATTGATTTTTGATTCAATGCTAAAATTAACTATAAGTTTGTGACCACAGCGGATTAAAGACAAAACTTGGTTAAAAGTTGAGTCTACTAACTATCTAAGTCTATAACAATGCAGAACAATACAAACCAGTTATAACCCAAACAAAGCTTCACACAACTCCAAATAACGCTAGTCAAACAGACAATGTTACATAACAAAAACATATTGATCACTTTGACCTAAGCAGACAGACATGGTAAATATTTATTAAGCAAAAAAGGTGTCAATTGAAAAAGTTTGAGATACATGAGTATAGGGGGCTTACGCCTACCGTTGGCCACAAGTATGGTCGTGATAATTGACCACCATTTACATAATTGGCGTATTCGTAGTCGTGGGCACAGGTATTAAGTTGCTAGACGAATATGACAGTTTGTGGTCTTGTAATATTTTAGTTATGTTGTCTGTGGTGCGGTGTTAAACCACCTAGTTTTGTAACGAAATAGGTTTATGGTTTTTGAAGATTGTTTTAGGAAAATACTATTTGACTCTCTAATTTATGTTGTGTGTACTATAATTATTGTTTTCTGAAGTAAACGTATTGAATTGAATTAGTGCAAGATATGAAGGAGCTTTTTTATAAATTCATTGATTTTTCCTAAAATTACAGCCAAACACAGACAGACACACACAGTTTTCGTCTACGTTTTTAGGGCTGTTTGCATATTATTCTATCTATTACCTATACAGGATGTTAGTAACATCGACGCGCAAACTGAAACCATGAATTCAGCACATGTGTCTAGACCCCATAAAGTGGCAATCGTCGGTTATTAAAACATTGATTATACTTTATTTTTTACACTATAATTAAATTGTATATTTTTTACCAGTCAACTTTTGGGTGATGCGGAGACAAACATTGGCAGGTGCTATTTGTGAAACATTGAGAATGTATATATTTTTAAATATAAAAAAAAAATTGTATAGTACTTATTCATTGAAATTATCTTTTTATATATCAAGAGAATTGCTTGTGATTTTTCCCGTTGTTTTGATTTTTTACTAGCAATACTTTTCCCTTGATTTATTTAATATAAAACATATTTCAGGTTCTATATTAAATAAATTTTTTATATTATATTCATATTCATATTTTTGCTGCTTTCTCCGAACATTTTTGTACTCGTATCAGTCAATCCTGACTGTATTGTTAACGACTACAAATACTGGTATTCAGCTGCATCCGGTTAGTCTGGAAGCCAACCCCAACACAGTTGGGAAAAGGCTAGGCAGGTAATGATGATACTAGGTACAGACGCCAGCACATCAAGCTACTACAATCCCGTCAAATTTCTTTAATAGATTTTCAACTTTATCGCTAAAGCATTAAGGTTCAAGGTGGATTGGGAAAATTTGACAGTTTCGGGTAGCTTGACCTGCTGGCGTCTGTACAAGATATTTTTTTACAATTGCTGTAGAACTCCATGCCTTATAATAATTATTATTTATTTATTTCAGACATAACTCTAGTCCATAGTTTTAACTCATACATTTAAATTGCTTATAAACTATTTAAAATTCTAAACAGACAAAAACTCAAAATAAAATTGTGATTAATTAAATAAACAATATATCTTTTGACTGCGGTTCATGCTCCCTGTAAGTATGAATACACTGGTCTAAAGCTCAGTTTGTGGCACTTTATCCACCCATAAGGAAACATTACTAGAGGATCAGCTTCTACTCATGTTATATCTCAACTGTTATAGCATATAATATTCATAAAATTATATTTTACAAACATACTGGTTACAAAACTCCTACTTCACAGGCACGTTTAGTTTTACGGCCCTTTCAAATTTTCCTTCTTATGAGCTGATGGGACATAGCTATGACGCCATGCATGAGCGGTTCCTAGACATTTGGAGCCTCTACCTGAGGAATTCTATCTCCAATGCTTCGTGAACATGATATGTAGTTATACTGATAGTTTTAAAGCTTATAAACTTATCTATAAACATAGTAATCTTATAAATTATCGGCTTAAAGCGCGACTAGACTAAGCATGACCTACAACACCCTAATAAAATTACGTAACACACCAATCCGAGGGTTTTGAAGGATATTCCTAATCTATTGCTTCATAGGTACAACAAGTACATACCTAAACGTTACTTATTAAGTTATGGAAGAGCGGAGTCTCCTAACACAGGCTTATCTGCTTAAAAGGAGGCTCCAATCACTAGTTTTTAAGGTTCACTTGTTAAAATAATAAACCATTTTTCATTTTTTTTTTCATAGGTTTGAAAAATTCATCTGCTTAACAACGTAAATAACGCAATAAACGTGGTTGGACTGTCAAAATCAAAGGCATTCCAATCAATTGCCATTTTATTTATGTGTTACTCAATCACCTCACTGGTCACCGATCACCAGGACGAGCAAAGTGTTATTGGGTTTTGCCATAAGACATTTTGTCACTAGAGTTACCTGGCCGGAGTCTGAATTTTTACATTGGACTTAAATATATCTGAGCTTTGGATGTACTATACAATAATAACCTCTGCCTATTCGTTCGGAAATTACAGGCGTGATGTTTTGTTATCCGATAGCATAATCAGCCTATAATGTTCCCACTGCTGCGACACAGGCCTCCTCTCTGTGAGAGGGAGTGGGCCATAATCCACCACGGGGCCCGGTGCGGGTTGATAGATGTCACATGTCTTCGAATTTTTGGACATATTGGTTTCCTCACGATGTTTTCCTTCATCGTTTTGAGAGCTGTGGTGATGAAATAATTTACACAAAGTAAAGCGCTTGTCCATCTGCGTGTCTATTTATTTATTTATAATAATAAGCACACCAACAGCACAGTCACTTACAATTCAAATTAAATATCATCTAAAATTAGCATTACAGTAACCATGCAAATAACAGGTATGCATGACATTTAACTTAAAAAAATATGCGAGACAAAGGAGAACAATAAATAGTGTGTTAGTAGAACTTAACCTAGAACACTACAAAACAAAACAAAACAAACCAATTTGAGCTACATAGACGTGCACTGTTCACACTGTCTAAATAGGGGAACGCCTGTATGAAGCAAAACTCATGGAGAAAATATCAATGGGAAAATCTGTCAAGTTGGACCTTTCATTATATTGCCTTGCTATGTGAACGTGTTCTTCTAAACTCCGCAACAGATTTTGGTGCTGTTTTCACCATAATTTAGAGAATTTATTCGGGAAGGTTTATGTGTATAATAAATCAACATTAAACTTACATTTATAATAAAGAAATCTCCATATTTTGACAAGTCGGTAAAACCTTGTGGAGTGGGTGAAACTTAGATTAGATTTTTTGCATGTTCGTTTGTTACGCTTTCACGCTAAAACGGCTGAACAAATTTAGATGAAATTTGGCAAATGGGTAGACTATGACCTGGAGAAGGTCATAGGCTACTTTTTATCCTGGATCACAGACGAAGTCGCGAGCAACAGCTCGTGTTAAATACAATGATATCATCATAAGGACGCAGTCGTAGCCAGTCCCTATTCCAAACAGAAGGAGGAAGAAGGCAGCAGGTTGACAGACCACATTTTACTTTACCTTGTTAAGTAAAGTAAGCAGTAGTATGTTTTCCTTCACAACAAGTTCCCAAAAAGTTGAGCAACGGTTTCTGACAATGTCGAAGAACGGAAGCGAATATTATAAGCAATTAGCTACCCAAACAAAGTCTATTAGAATTGTGAACTGTTTACTTTAAAACTACGCTTCAAAAGAATGATTCCACAAAACGTCGGTGTATCCAAACTTCAAAGTAACCGAAAGTATTGCATTTTTGTTAGACACCATCTTTCTAAAGGATATTTTCGTTTTGCGATGGATATTATTACGGTTTCTTGAGCAGTCAGCAGCTTTGATATTCACTTTGTTTAATTTTCTTAGTTGAAGATCTGCAGCCGGTTCTGGGAAACCGATTAAGTTTATGATATTCTAGAGAAACGATATTTATATTATGGATAATAGAAATAGGAGATATGAGCCACCTAACGTCGTCTGGCACGAAGTACCGTCGCGAACAATGAGTAATTTACTATTAAAGATTGAGTACTTCTGTTGTTATGAGTGCTAATTTTGTTAAACAACCGTTTTTAGTGAAATATGTAAAAACAAAAGGTGAAGCTTACTTTATGCCTGTTTATTACTTATTAAAATGTCAATCATATAAAAAAAAAACATTTTTACAGCTTTTTAATAATAAAATCTCGGCGAAAACACTCTTAAATTTATCGTAAAGTCAATAAAACGCCACGATGCGAAATGTGAGTACCGCAATAAATACACAATTGTTTATAATTAGGTGCGCTTCTTACTTTAATGGTGTAATAAACGCGCAAATTACGCTCCGATTGTTTTTCTAAAGTAAACTTTTCGATGATCTACGACTAATGACGCCATTCAATGAGGAAACTTCAAAGCTCCGCCTGAATACAAAAACACATTATTATCCAGATATGGGCAGCACATCAAATAATACAACGTGTTCATAATACGTTTTATTATACCAGTTTATATTAAATGTTCCTTGTCCTACAAAATGTATGTCACGTAAGTTAAATTAGTTACATTTTATAAATGTCATATCAAGAAAGACGCTCAGGAACGCCAGGTGTAGGTACACGAGATTGTTTGTTTAACACAATTAGAGTTTCGCACGTGTATTCTAATTATAGAATGTGTTCCGAACGCTTCTCACTGTCCATCACTCGGAATCAGGCAACGTCTGCTTCGTATAAGAGCTGCCCTATGGAAAGCTAAACAGCTGTGCACCGCTCTGAAAAATATGGACTTCACTTCTTTAATTTATTTATTTATCTATAAATGCAACTGTAAAATCTATTTATGAAGCCATTAAACCAACATTGACTGCATTAATAGGTGTAAAACTGGATTATTAAGAGGTTCATAATTTAATTAATGCAGCAAAAGAGATAATTTAGTGGCTCGCCCACACGCATCGTTAATATAACAAATTCATATCCCCACCTTAATATCTCTAATCACGCGAAGCCTAATCTGCTAAAATCTTAGCCAAAATAGCGCGAAAATCGTTTGGGTGTGCGCGTGCGGCGGGGTGGGCTCAGGTGAGCGTCAGTCCGCGCCGCGATCTCCCACCGACAGGGATCCACGCACGACACGCCGCGAAATTTCGGAACTGTTTAGAAATATCGAACGCATTTCGTTCTCTACACAGAAAAATAACATAAAAACAAATTGAGTCGTTTACAGAATAGAAATGGGGCGAGTTTTGGGGTAAAGGGTTTTTTTGGGTGTTTTTTCGGGTGACGAGACATGGTTACAGCCGAGGTGTCGGGGCAGTGATGTCCGTCGAGCGATGCGGCCTGTTGTCATCGCCGCCTGCTTGCTGCTGCTCGCGCCCATCACCGATTCTTGGTGGTGAGTACCTGAAAAACTGTATCAAAGCCAAATCGATGGATATAAAAATCATTCTCCTAAAGTAAACAGTCCAAAACTGACAGGTCAACAAAATTTAATAAGAACCGTGAGCCTAAACAGCTGATTTGTGTTTATTAGAAGTTTTTGTCGATTCTCGATTCTGTTGAACTTCTCCGTCGCGGAGTTTTTTGTTTGTGGAAACTTTTGATTTTAACATTGCTTTTTTCGTATTTCAATTTAGTTTTATAAATAAATGGATCTATTTATTTGATCTTTAGTAAATCAGTGTTTTGTAATGACAGTTTGTTATTTAATTGATAATTTGTCTTACCGTGTTAAGTTTTGGTTAACAAAGAACTCTTGTGCATTCGATTTTTGATTCTACCACGGAAACGAACAAAGACATTTTGTACCTATCCTTAATTAATTCAAGTGTAATTTACTAATCCATATTTTAAAGTTATTAGTATCATTCAAATTTAATTGATTAAATCTTTGTAGATTTTGTTTACCTAATTTTAAAAGCTCCATAGAAAGTGAAAACATCTCCACACCTGTTCCCAATGTTTTCATTCATGTTTGTATGCTTTTAAATTATTATTTTAACGCACAAAATAAGTTTTCGTTAATTAATAGTTCATGTATTCACAGAATTACTACCTGTAGGTCAGTTACCTAACCTAATGAGTACTTGTTAATCCATTACATATCCTGTACACTAGTCTAATGTGCATGTATTTGCTGCAATAACATAAAGCCATTAATATAGCACATAAATGTGCTATATTAATGGCTCTAAAATATAATTAAATGTTATACAAACTAATAATGGTTGTTATACCACTAATACTTTTGTCGGTACATTACACACGGTTACAGCGTTAATGATTTATTAAATACAATCCTTATCATATCAGTTTGTTGTCCTACACTGCAGGGGAAAAGACTCCTATCAGATATTTAAGATAAAAATAAAGCAATTTTAATACTTTCTCTGTTTTTAATTTAAATTTTATTTTTGGGGCCTGGATTTTTCAGGTTTTGTGGTTTTTTTTTGCAAGTTTGTAGGGAAATATAATTTTACAAGCCAGGCAATCTTTGATGGTGGATTGTAAGAAAAAAAGAAAGTACAAATAAAGAAAATGCATTTATTGGTATAAAAACTATTGCTTACTAAGATTCTCCAATCTGCCGTTGATGTTTATAGCAGCTAAGGATCAGTATCCTTAGCGGCTATATTGCAGATTATGAGGCAGCAGTCATTATGAGGCAGTCCTCATGTTGACTGCTGCGTTTGCAAAACAATTAGATACCTACATGAAGTAAGATATCAGACAAAGACCCGTTTTCCTTGAAGAAAAAACCTACTTAGGTATTACAGTTCAAAATCTTTAGAATAAGCTTGTCAAGTGTACATTACTAGTACTCTTTAGATTTCCTGTAATACAAAATACCACGGTTGTATTCCTTCTTAAACGGTATGGTATCGGTAAAGGAACATATTAACACCAGCCTATTATTTATGAGCTTGGGACTAGATGGCGCTGTGTGAAATGTCCAGGGATATTATTATTATTTCACCACTGCAGAGCAAAGTCTCTTCTCAAACAGAGAAGGCTCGTGCCTTCTCTGTTTGAGAAGAGACTTTCATCAATAGTCGTCTTTCATCAGTAGTGATCAATAGTCGTCTATTGATCACCACGCTTGCTTAAGACGGGATAGTGTCAATGTCGTCATGGCTTAGTGGAAAAGGCATCACATCTTATGCCTCAGGTAGTGGGTTCAAACGGGAACATGAAACGTCTCAATTTTGACTTAAGGTGACAGGTGCAATGGCAGGCACATACTAGATTGGTGCTGACTGAGGCATAGATTAATCTTCACCGTTTGATGTTCATGGTAACTACGCGATGTTGGCAAAGCTGTGGTGTCTCTTCCACAGACGACATTAAAGAAGAATTGAAGTTAACAGAGGCATATTTGAATGGCTGATGACATGATGAACACATCAATACTTTTACTTTCAATATAAATGAGAAGGTGGCTCTATAGCCACCTTCTCAATAGAACGAAGAAGAAGAATGAGAAGGAGGCTCTATAGCCACCTTCTCAAGAAAAGATTTTAGATAACATAATCGGCCTATAATGTTCCCACTGCTGGGACACAGGCTTGCTCTCTTCGAAAGGGAGTGGGCTGTAATCTACCACGCGGGCCCAGTGCGGGTTGGTAGATGTCACATGTCTTCGAATTTTTGGTTCTAGAAGATGCCGGTTTCCACACTATGTTTTTCTTATTTTTTATGTTTTCCGTTTTGAGAGCACTGGTGGCCCGTGGTAACAGCCCCAACTTACGAGTTGTAGGTCGCGGGTTCGAACCCAGGCAGGCGTTTTACTTTAGGTACATGTCCAAGATACTCATTATATGTCTTCTAGTCTATATTGCCAAAAAATAAATACAAGGAAAACCTAAAGAATTGATTTAATAAAGCCTGTATCAGATTAAATGGCATTACTTGAGGTGCCAACAGATTTGTTAAAAATCAAAATGGTGATAGCAAAACTATGAAAATGAAAATAAAAAAATAAAAAATATTTATTAAAATTGATTAGATACAAATACTCTCTCCAGTTTTAAAAGAATTTATGTTCAATAAGTTTTGATAAACGTCTATTGCCCGTAGACAATTTTCTTACACCAGCGTTTGTCATAATAATAAATATTAACGACTTTTAACGCCTTTAAAGCTCACGTTTGAAGTATTACCTACTTAGTTTACAAGATCGATAGCGAATATACGTTGGTTGGAGTGGAATACATAGTATACGTCATCAGAGAAAATAACAGCTTATATTTTTCTTAATAATTCCAGTCTACTATTGTCCCACTGCCGAGAAAAGGCATTGGCGCTGGCTCAAGACGAACCCGTCTTGCAGAAGAAGTCGTGTAGTCTTCTACGATGAAAAGTAACCTATGTCTTTCTTTAGGTCATGGTTTACACATGTGCCAAATTTCATCCAAATCCGTTCAGCCGTTTTAGCGCGAATGCGTAACAAACAAATATACAAAAAATCAAATCTTTGCTCTTTATAATATTTAATTATTAATCCGCGTGGACGAATTTTTTTATGCCCAATGAGCTCCTCCCTTTTTCTATTATTTTCTTTATTAATTAACTGTTAGTATAGGGTTCCTCACGATGTTTTCCTTCAGTGATAATGATGACTAAAATAAACCCAGAAAGAACAAAAAGTCAGATTGTTTTTTCTTTGCTAAACAATATTTTCTGAGAGCTTTTTTTGAGCTTGCTGGCTTTGTGGCACTTTTGCCAAATCAATTGGTTTCTTTATGAACCGTAAAGGCTATTAGATTCATTCATCAATTTCATCAATATGTTGATGACGTCTTCAAGCGTCAGTTGTTATTTAGATTTTATGTAATAAATATTATTGATAACGATTTATCATTTCAAGTCTTTGCAATGGTTGGGTAAAAGAAGGAAATGGCGCTGGAGTGCATTATGATTGCATTTCTTGTCGCTAATATGAGTCAATCAAACGAGTAAATTATTTTGAAACTTTACGTAGTTAATCGGTGAAAAGAGTAGACTGCTTTGGAACTCTTCAAGGCCTTTTTCAGCAACCGCATATTACTAATTCCTATATGGTTTAAATAATTATTTTTATTGATATACTACCTCGTGAATCAACAATAGTTTACTTGTTCTATGTACGGACGCCAGCAGGTCAAGCTACCCGAAAGTGTCAAATTTTCCCAATCAATCTTGAACCTTAACGCTTTAGAGATAAAGTTGAAAATCTATTAAAGAAATTTGACAGATTGTAGTAGCTTGATGTGCTGGCGTCTGTGCTTCACTACTAACCACTGACCAAGCAATATTATGGACTTGTCGACCAAAAACCCAGAGTTTTTGACTAAAGCTCTACTAGCGCTTAATCTGACTAGCCGTTTCAAGTAATGATAATTTAGCTGACACTAAACAAAACCCTCCCTGTAATTCTTCCAGGTAATTTTTTCCTGGGTCTCAAGCTAGCCCTAGTGTAGCTTAAATGCCGAGAAAATGTTGTTTTCTTCGGCGGGATCCTTTGTGGGTTTTCAACTATCCTAAAAAAATATATCTCAACTTTCAGTGTTTCCATTACTCGTATGTCTAAATGATAAATGATTTATTTTTTGTAAGTAGGTTTGTACAAAAACTTTTATAAGTTAATCATGTTTTTTAAAACTAAATGAGGTCGGCATTTCCTAACTGACTACTCTGAAAAGAAAGGCCGAAATAAACTCAGAGGTCTCTTTTAAAGTCCAGACAGTAGGCCTTTACCTCAATTTTTAACCGACTTCTAAAAAAGGAGGAGGTTCTCAATTCGACGGTATGTTTTTTTTTTTTTTTTTTTTGTGTGTTTGTTACGCGATTTCTCCGCCAATTGTGGACCGATTTTCAAAATTCTTTTTTTGTTCGAAAGGAGATACTTCTGAAATGGTCTCATAGAAATTTCATCAAAAACGGTCCAGTAGTTTGGTTTTTAAACCTAAATTACTGGTAAAAATTACAACTTAAAAGTGAAGAATAAAAACTTTTTTGCAAAAAAAACAACCGACTTCCAAAAACGACACTACAAAGTGAAAAATAACTTTAATTTCGGAAGTCGGTGGCAAACAACGAAAGTGCGAACCCGACGACACCGACTTCCGAAATTAAAGTTATTTTTCACTTTGTAGTGTCGTTTTTGGAAGTCGGTTGTTTTTTTCTTCCACACAATGTTGCAGATCTAAACTAATTCAAGAAGAGCCAGGTGTGTTCAATTCAGGCCATTAAGACCAATCGTTTTTTTGTCAACGTAGTAGAGTAATTACACTATCAGATTTATAACAAGGAAGCGCAATAAAGATGATTTTCAACGGCCTAATATATGCCCACCTTTATAATTCAGTGTCAAATAAATATTGTACGATGTTAATATGACTTATTATTATTTATGTTGTGATCCGTAGACATTATTAATTATAATGCCTTAGAGCTATGTTAAGGTAAATTCTACTTTGGAGTGAAAACAATAGAGTTCAGAATTGATTAGTGGGTTTGTGGTCCGCCGAATGGTTGCCCAAAAAATCGAAACTATGCTGTCGATATATAAGATGTTGAGATATGAAATGTAGGTGTCGTTTAGTTTCTATAAAATTAAGTGTTAATCAAGTTATATTTTAAGATCGCCGTTCACGTTCTGTTTAGGGATCACTGTTTATAATAATGCTTTTAAAATTCCAATAGATTTGTTCGATTTTGTTAATGTGACAACAAGAATGGGCATCTTATTTTCATTTGTCAACCCGGCTTATGAAGATTTTGCTTTATAATACTTTTGCTTTCATGATAAATATCTGAAGAGCCAATGAGAGGCTTTCCCTAACACTTTTGAACATAAATTTTTATTTAACATTTTAAAAATACTCATACACTCACCTACCTACCTTCCCCAATATGTTCTTCCACATACCATTCAAGAATTGAATAATTCGAAACAAAGTCCACTGTACTCCAGGCATTGATTGCTCCATGCCTTGGAAAAACTTCCTAAACATATGATGATGCAAAAAATCACCTGAGTATACTTTAAGGTGTCCGCAGACAGACCTTTAAAAATATCCAGGTCACCAATGATTAAGTAAATCACAGCTAAAATCTCCTTTCAAAATCCATTTGACATTTCCTTTCACCGGTCCCCGTAGAAAGTAACCAGTCGACCACCAATCATCGGCCTGTAACTGAAAAACTTGTCCTATCCGTAACCACAGACCACACGGCAGAACAGTTACAACAATAACATTAAATAACCAACCTTATCGCTATAATAATAAATTTGTTATTGGCACATTAATCACTTCCCATGAAATTCAATAAAGTCATATTCGACAGGCACCACCGAGCTTGGGACTTTAATTTGCAATTAATCAAGGCAAGAGTTAAATTAGGAGTTTCGTGCACGATCAACAAAAATGGATGCGCGTACGCAACGCTGCGTCCATAATGCGGGATGCATATTATTATTTGTTGGCATTATTCGGGTAATAAATGTTCGAATAATAATTTATTTATTGGATGTAATAATACGTTGGAGGACTAATAAAGTCATAGCTAGTGTGAAGATTAAGATTTATGATTTGAGTTGGTTTTTTGCTAGGTTGTATAAGTTTTATGAATTTAAAAGGTTTTTAAGTAATGTTACTGGTTTTGGTTAATCTGTAGCGGTATCTACACGTCACATACGAACAACTCGTCATACTGACGTCACGCAAATCCTGCATCTTGCAAGCAGATTTTACCGCGCAATTAGCATATACACAAACTTTCCAACATCAATCGTTGGGCAGTTGCCCGCCAGACACAACACCCGTCTGGTTGGAGGATCCTCCCTTTTCTATGGAGGATGAGTGAACATACACCTTGTTCCTCATACCTCCATAAATCTATGAAATATACAGTCACCTCTGGGGCTCAGTAAAAACGTCAGTAGTAATCTATGAACAGATTTTTAAATCAAAATTAGAACGGATTTAAACAAGTCTCAAATGCTAACTCCCGCGCACTCTACACGCATCTTTAGCACACTTTATGGTGGGCAGTAAGTCAATGGGGTCTGATGGGACGTCCAAACCCCGATGGTCACTGAACGCGACATAATTGAGAGGAATGACTCAATTTTAGCAATTTGAAAGTCCCCCCGGCAGATTGATGGATTGATGTTAATGTTCCTACGGAGAAAATATTGCCTTCATAAATGATTTTTTGCTGCCACGAACATCGATTATTTTCAAATAAATTGGTAGGTAGCGTTAATTCAAGTTTCAAAGGTTATAAATGGATTTTGCACGGGATTAACTTAATTATCGTAATTGAGTGCGGTTCGAGTGTTTTATACTGAGGCCGGTTGCAGTTGGTTGTGTTAACACAAATTGAATTTGACTGATTTACAGTTACGTAGTTTATAATACTTTATAATCAGTATGCTTTATTACTTCATTGGAAGTTTTAGTTAGTGTATCCTGTGGTTAATCCTGGTAAGGCTGTGTTGAACTGCACTATTTTATAACTATAAAATAGTGCAGTTCAACACAGCAAAAATATAAGGACAAGGAACTCCTTGTCCTTATATTTTTGGGCCATTAAGAGCGAGGTCCACATAAATAAGTTCAGCATTTAAAAATGTTGGTATATCAAATACCGTTCCGAAAGTTCCAATGTTTCCGAGTACAAGAACCAATTGATGAATCTGAATTATACGCGTTGATGAAGACTAAATATTTCATCAACTGATTTTTGATCATCTCATTTAGATCCAACAGATAGTTTTTTGACATTCATAAGTGCCTTTTATGTGCATAGTTGAACTAAATTATTTGACTTTCATTTTGTTTTATTTTTTTGGCATTGACTGCAACAGTGAAACCTTTGTATTGCAGCCTCTATAAAAGAAGCAAGATTTTTAAATCTTTCGATACGACCTTCCATGCGCACAAAGCCTTAGATAAACTTATCTACATCCTTAAGATAAACATCTATTTAACGCTTAATAAAGCTTGTTAAGTCCAACTATTTATCTCTCCAATGACTTTAAGTTAACATTACGGTTGCAAGTGTTACGTGTTTTTACTTACCGGTAATAAATCTGTGTTTCTATGTCCGCAAAGACTGAAAATATAGATAAATATAAAAATTAGAGGTTCGTATATAAATTATTATGTTGGTACTGATTTCGATCAGCCGGTCTGTTCTATAAAAATCTCACTGTGAAAACATAGGTGAGTTTGAACTGAGTTCTCTATCCACCTAATGCTTATTGGCAGCTCACTTCACCTAACTTTCACGGTGAGATTTTTACCGAATAGATCGGTTGTAATAGATGTCACAAGAGGGGAATGTAGGCTGGAACAATTTTCAGCTGGTGATAGTGACCATATCATTGCCTGCTTTACTGTGGATAGTCAAACGAAGGTGTGAAGAGTCAGATCCAAGAAGAAGGAAAATGAACTTTGAAACTTTAGATCTATATATATATATGTATATGTATGAATTTTGAATAAGTTTATATCTTGTATGTTTGTGTTGTTTTTGAAACTGTGTAACAAATAATGAGCATTTTTTGTTACTTGATCATCAATAAATAATAATAATAATATAGCCGTTGACCTCAAATTGATGTTGTTGAGTTGACCTGATATTCACTTTCAAAGAAAATGCAAGAGATAAATTTTGTGATAATGCCTTAAAAATATTCTCTACCAACTAAACGATATTGTGAATCTTACTGGAGAGGTACGAGGGACCATTTCACGACGCGTCGGGACATGATAAGTGTTATTACTCCATTTTTTCTTTGGTGATCTTTTAAAATTCTATGTTATGGCTAGAAAGAGGGTGACTGTTGTGATGCTGACTAAGAAGAAAATAATGCTTGCTTCGCTGACCTTAAATAAATTGGGACCAGACCAGAAGAATGATGAACTATTAAAATGCTGCTTCACATACAATTTATTTTAGTAGTCACAAAAATAACGTGAGATTAATCCAAAGAACGGGTTTTAGTGATGGTTTCCAAACACTCATTCTAAATGACATGTGCCAACAAAACTCCGGAAGCCAAGAAAACCCGTGGGCTAAACCTAGTTTCACAACCCGCTACAATTTACTTAATGATGCGTTAAATTAGATACACTACTTAACTATAAAAGTCGATATCTATTAGTTTCGTATGTAGGTGTCCGAATTTCATTCGCCCACGGTTTCCATACTAAACGGGATGTTATCGTTAATTGCATTTTTTGTTCGTGTTAATGTTGATCAATGTGTTGCGAGATAAAAATAGGTGTTATTACATTCTACTTAGAGGGTACTTAGTTTTGTTTGATCTATGGGTATGGCGTAGCATGCCAATAAGCTGTTATGTAGTATGCTTGCTCTTTTTTCGTATGATCAAGAACGTAAAACGACGTAGGACGTCGGACGTAGTCCGTGGAAGGTGGCTGGGACAGACTAGATGCGGAAGGCAAAGGACAGAGTGTTGTGTGCCTGGGAGAGGCCTGGGGATGTCCAGTAGTGGACTGCGATAGGCTGAGTTGATTGAAGAACGTAAATTCGTGATCACACTTCACGTACGAAGTGTCGCTCTTTGACGAAGCTACTGCGGATATTTGTGATTGCGTTACTTACTTAATTAATTGAATTTTAAAGGAAATATTGAGTACCTACTCTTCTATTCTCATGCTTTAGATAAGTTATGTGTTTATAATTGTTGAAACTTGGCATATGATACGAAGGAATGAGGAAAATGTAGTGAGGAAAGTTTTGAGTATGAATGTCGATGGCTATAAGAGTAGGGGAAGACCAAAGAAATGATGGATGGACTGTGTGAATGATGATATGGTTGGAAGTATGGAAGAAAAATACAAGTTGCGCCGACCACAAATAAATTGGGATAAGGGGAGGAGAGTGATGATGATGTCTTATAATTGTTGTTAAATGAGATGAGATGGTGTTGTGTGACATATATTCAAATTTTATTTGTTTCAAATTGACGTTATTTCAAATTAAACCAATATCAAATTTATTTTAAGGGTAATTAAGTTGATTTTAGAGTGACTACTACAGAATGAGTACTATTGAAAGAGTTATAAAAATGTTTGAAGTTGTAGCGTAAACTGAACTTTATAATGTAGGAATTAAAGTTATTTTTCCATAAATTCATATTTGTTTACATTTTTGGCAAATATGTCGCGATATTAGATTAGGTAAGTCCACGCGTTTTAATTTATCTATTGGATATGACAACACCTATCATTGTATTTGTCAAACTATCATTCGATAGTTCAATTAGATCCGATTCCTATCATTAAAGTTGATTTCAATGTTTAAAATATACCCCGGCAGTATTAATTTATTTTATTTTATTGGGTTTGGGTGGCTTACAAAGTTACAGCTATCAAATACAGAAGTAGTATTCAGGTAATTGACGACAAGCTATTTACAAGTCTACACAGTAAGCAATAAAGTATTCCTCTAGAGTATTTCTCTTTTTAACCGAATGTCTCGAGATCATGCAATCTTCTAAAGCGAGACGTACACTTAATCCGTCATCGGACGAACTATGCTCGTACGTCGATGGCCGATCTCGGCCGATCGGACTAAATATACCTAATACAAGAATGTGAGTGTATTCACCACTACTTCAAATGACATCGCCCGATGACGTCCGATAGCTAGGTCCTACGCACTCACTTTCTTTTATATAATTGTATTTGGTTAGTTCGAACGCGTTCGGCCGATGACGGATTAGGTGTACGCGAGAGACTATCTTGCCCATCTATGAAGTTGTAACAAAAACTTCTGGTTTCCCTCAAAACCAATTTAACATGTACAGAGCGTTCATATCTAACAGCGGGTTATCTATCAAGTTTTACTGTCGTAACCGGTATCCGAATGTTTTGACTGCAGTGCTGTTACAAAAGCGGATATTACCGTGTTTATTATATTACTTAAGGGTTAGTGTTTTCGCTGTTCTTTTGTTTATTACGTTACTATGATGAAGAGAAAAGTGCTGAGTTTCTTTGTTTTTGTTATTTTCACTATCATTGGAAGCTTTCTTGGTGCTCGCTGCTGAGAATTATCTTTGCTGATTTGTTTAAATTATCTTCGATCTATTGTTCCGTATGAGCACCCAGGATAGTCTTGCGACCAAGGTATGCGTAGCGCTGCCACTTATCACAAAGCTCTAAGACACTGTTTCTGCCAAACCAACCAATGCAAGCAAAGCATCGTGAGGAAACCGGTATGTACTAGAACCAAAAATTCGAAGACATACGACATCCAGACATAGGCTCACTCTCTCTGTGTCCCATCAGTGAGAAAAAACATTGAACGGAATGACCATCAAGCGCTTTTATAAGCTTTTATTTTACGTGCATCCTTCTCTGAAACATTGCAGCAATACATGTGCATGTCACATGGATTATTATTGCCAAAAGCTGTTCAAACTATTGCATTGTTAGTAGATCCCGTCACTTTTAATGTTAAACATTAAAATTGGGATGACATTAAGGTGCATACAGAACCGATCAATTACTGCCGGTTGTCAAAATTCAAGCAAATGCACATAACGGAACCTTTCCATTGTTGTCACAAACAGATTGTCTGTCAATCTACTCTATATAAACACTTTTGCCTAGAATATTCTGTCCCTTAACAGTTTGATAGTAGCCAGTTTAATGCGAAGTAAATAAATTAATTACGTTATAAATCTAGTCGCGATGTCGGATAAAACCACCTGTCAGTTAACCGTTCTCTGCTACAATAATCATAACAAAACTATATTAGTTTAATGTATTAATCCGATTTTACTGTCTATTTATGGTCATTATACAGGCTGATAGATTAAACAGAGCACGATAAATGGATTTGGTGTCAATGAGGTAAACGGGCGAAGAAGAAATATTGTGTGGAAAAACTTTTTGGGTTTTCGCTTCAGTCTGTACATATTGGGCCTGCGTGGTAGATTGTGTCGCAACAGTGGGAATAGGTTGATTATGCTTATGCTGTAAATATTGTATGCCTAAGTAAAATAAATAAAGTCAATCTAGCACCCCAATTGCGTAACACACGATCAATCGGAATCGGTTTCATTTTGACAGTTCAACAACATTCATTGCGTTATTTACGTGTTGGGCAGACAAATTTTTCGAACTTATGAAGCAATGGATTAGCAATTTGCTTCAAAATGATCCTGATTCCGATTAATTGTGTTACGCAATTAGGATGCGGACCGTATTTCGGCCACGGCGACCAATCTTAACGGTGACTAGCCTTCGGCGCGGGAGATATTATAGTAATAATAATAATAATAATATAGTGTAGCACAAGTGTGCGTGCAGACACAGGTGCGGAGTGCACCTCTTCTGTCACTCTCATAGTCCGATGGGACGGCAATCCGACATGACCAAGAGACCAAGAGAGAGATCAGAAATCCTCATAGAAAACCCCAATAAAGTAAAATACTAAACGACTGAATCTCAATTGAGATCATGGATATCAGTTTTCAAACAACGATGGGATTCCATAAAAAAAAACTACATAATATTTGTCTTGTAAATTCTTAAATCGAGATCAACGCAGAAACAGCGTTTCGGAATATTTAAGACACTCATGTTCTTCATACTTTCATCAATCAAATATTAGTAAGTCCTACATGTATTTGTTCCGAGTCTGGGTGTTTTTCTATCTTTAATATGTATGTATTTACAAAAAAAAAAAAATGTATATAAGTAGTTTATCAGCCATCTTGTTACCATAACACAAGCATTAGGTTGCTTAGCTTGGGACTAGATGGCGCTGTGTGAAATGTCCAGGGATATTATTATTATTAATCATTTATTGTCACAGTTATCGCAAAAATAATTATGTCTTAAATCGATAAAAATAGCAAACTGACCGTCTTCTGAAACTCGAACGAAAGAAACCTCCAACTGTAAAAATAAAGGACTCGTTTAGAGAAAATCATCAAATCGTATAGCGTCTTCTACTCAAAATTTTCCAAGATTTTTAATATCGGTTTTGGTCTACCTATTCCAATCAATCGATGAACTAACTTCAGTATACCGCTGTTCACTGCTAGACTCTCCCAAGTTGCCACTACATCCAGGTTCTCCGCTTTCCGCATCCATCTTAGGCCTTTTTAAGACCCATTTTGCTGGTGGGGGCCACCCCATCCCACGCTGTCTGTTCCAGATACAGAAGAAGACTCTATTCTAGGAAAACAATATACTTAATTTTCTCAAAAAATATAATTAGGTTCTTAAAACATTGCCTATATCCAGGTCGGGAAAAGTGTTAATGGGTTTTTATTTGGTGTTTAGAAGTTGGCGGTGTGATACCGTCGTGCCTCGGAGGACACGTTAAGCCTTTGGTACTGCGCCTGATCTCTCCCCGGCCGTGTCGTATTACGTGCCGTCCCATCGGACTATGCAAGTGAGGGAAGAGAGAGTGCACCTTAGTTCCGCCCCAACCGTTGCTCGAGCCAGCCCACGCCGCTGAGCCTGTAGTTTTAAATCTGTCCCTTAATAATTCCGATCCAGGCTGTCCCTTGCTGCCCTCTCCCAGCGTCGCCCTAAGCCCCACAGGGGGCGCCCATAGCGTACTAGTCGCTTAGTTTTTAAGTTTTTTAAGTCCTGGCTGGAGGCCTTAATTTATTGAGGCATCCACAGGTAAGCCCGGTTAAGTAGACCACAACCTCATAGGTTGAAATGTGAGAAAAAAGGTTAAAGGTTCATTAAAGCTAAAAGGTTCATTAGAAAACCAGCGTCAGACAGCATCTGTCTGGCATTAATGCTGAAATGAACCTTTGTGGCGCAGCCGTGAGGTACACACTATTGTTGTCTGAAACATTATTTTTTATTTTATTAATTTTGTATTTTGTGTTTCACGAACTGTGTCCAAATAAACTTTTTTTTCTTTCTTTCTTTCTAGAAGCCCTATCAAAAAAAAAAGTGCACGTGTGACTGCGCACACACTTGTGCACTATAATATCTTCCGCGCCGAAGGCTGGTCTCCTTTGGAATTGTCCGAAAACGGTCCGGAGGACTATTATATCTAACCCCACGGGTTCATCAGAATTCGTCTGTGTAACGTAACTGCACAGTGCGTTGTGCGAAAATGTTGTGATATAAAACAGATTTATTCATCATACTCCGTAGTAGTTTTAGCTGAAGTTAGTTTTAATTGGCGTAATGTTTATTATTTAACTTTCAATCAAATAATGCGGGACTCCGTCGAGACTTGTCTGCGTTACTTTAGGCTGATTCTTTTTTTGTCTGGAAATAGTAGCTGACTGTTGTGTTATTAATAATTATATCTAGTGATTCCTATGCTCCCTGAATATATATAAATACCTGTTTTGTTTTAATGAGAACAACGCAGTTTTAACTATCATGATTTCTCCAGAGATGATGAGTGATGACTTTTTTATTTTTTTTGTTTTTCCTTCATGTTTGGGTAAATCGTCACAAAATGTTGCTTATGCCTCACTGAGACAAAAAAAAAAACAAAAAATAAAACAACTTATCAACATCAAATCCTGTAAAAAACTTGTCAATACGAAAATCAAAAGAAAGTGTTGTTCCACCAGAATAGTCAAGGAGCATTGCTTTTCTTTTTGTTAAATTTAAGGCAATGCTCGCGATAGACAGCCTAGACCAAACGACTAAAAATAAAAGACACGACAGCCCATTCAAATGACAAAGTACCACCCAATTTTACCTACACGATAAAAAACCAAAGCGGCATACCGGTGCGTATGAAACTAGTTCATTTAGCACTCGGTGCGATGCCCTGTCGCACTGCCACCCGCACAAGTTTGCCGTCCGCTTAGCGGTGCGTCGCTAACTATCTGTTGCTTGTAGCTAAGGTACGAGGGACAGATGCGGATGTAGGTAGAAATGTTTGAATTTGGTGAAATGGTACAGTAGTAGTGAAGATTTTCTTATAATAACTAGAAAAGGTAAAAGGTCTGAGTTCTGACGCTTTAATGATAGCAATATACCTAATGGCATTTATTATTTGAATTACAGTAAATGCAATAATTATAATCAAGAATTAAACATTATTATAAACAGGTACTACGGTTGTCTTTATGGATTAAGTTGCAAAAACTGAATTTTTCCAGATGAAATCATCTGGAGGTTTACAGATCATACCTTGTGATAATGTTATGAGTTTCATTTTGTAAGAGATAAGATGGTCCATTACAAAAGCTTCTAACCATGAAACACTCCGAGAGGAGTGTTTTAAGATAATTTTGTAGAGAGATATCTACAATACTATCTGACTCAAAGTGCATGTTATCATAAACTCATACTAAACTCACATCTGTGTACATTTCATAGTCTATGGATTCAGAGGATGGACGTGCGTCATTGTGCGTAGTATTGCACCAATTATCGCATCCAGACCATTATGGATTGACACAAACTACTGTGGCGTTAAATCCACATGGATGACGAATTGGCTTCGATGTGGTCAGAGTTGCGGGCGAGAATGGAAGTGATTCGTGAAGTAACTGTGATTTTTGAAGACATATTTTTTTTATAAAGTTGGAGGTTAAGAATTAAAGTCAGAAGGATGGGTAAAATTGGATTTGTAAGTACTGCCAGAAGACTGCCAGGCTAATCCTCTCAAAAAACTGTATCCTACTCAATTCTGTTTCTGCGCTGTCCGTTGCGTTCCAAGTCTATTTTCAAAGACTACAGAAGTTGGTTTACCTTCAGTTCACTTCTTACAGAATAGCAATCATCGTGAACAGTGTCACATAAGTCTGTAACTTCCTATTGTAGATATTGCTCCTTCCCCTTTTTATTCCATTCAAAGGTTGTATTTAAAAGATCGCTCTTAGCGATAAGACGCCCATTGTGTCTAACGCCCTTTGTAAAATTTCTATATTTATGTCTGTAATTTATATGGTGTACATAATAAAGAGTATTCTATCCTATTGCTGTTGGTATATAGGACACAACAAAACTTTTCGTATCAACTTCTGCTATTCCATCAATTGAAGAGTGAAACTTACAAAACAACTTCAAATGACAAAATATCGAAGGCTAACACACGACTACACTTTCGAAAGCGTAAAGCAGCCTAACAATACGTACGGGACGGTCTCAGACCCAATTTTAACGACATGTCAAACACACCATAGCCGCTACATGCCATAGCCGCCATGAGAGTTCATGATGCGGCCGCTAAAACGAACAGACAACATTGCTCATAGGCACATAAACTTTTAAAAGTGTTTACTTACATACAGTGACAGAGCAATCTAGTATGACGATTGCGGATTGTTGACTGATGCCTCTAGAACTGTTCCAACCACCCTTACTGCTTACAAAATACAGTCCATTTTCTTACAGTTTTTCTAAAATGTGTTTGTGTATAGTAATGGTAATAATGTTTACAGTTAAGTCGTCATGCAGCCGCTAATCGCGTCGAAGTCGCGCGTTAGCGCCTCGCCCGGTGTCCGCAAACAGTGTCATTCATTGTCACCCTAGTTGAATAGAGGCCTTTCCTGATGGATGGTTAAAAGGCTTTCAGTTTGTTATTAATGTTTTGAAAACAGATTTATGGTCAAGGATGTTATAAAGTGCTTACCTAAGCGGTCAAAATGTATGGAACAGCTATTTTTTTTTTCAATAACCTTCGGACGAATCGAATCCATGATAACAGGTTGCGTGTCAATGTACCTATGACCACATAAAGATGTAATTTCAGATGCTATTAATTTTCATGAATTTTTCGTTAATTTCAATCTCACGAAATCTTCAATGTTAAGAAAACAAAAGGAAAACTCTTGGAAAAATATTTTTTTGATATGGTTTTCCTTTTTTCAATTTACAATACTTTCTCTGGCAGTAGAAATGTATCAAACGAATTTTAGCAAGATACATAGTTGCTGAACATCACTTTACTGTCTCCATCCTGTATATAGTAATTAGTCCGATTATTCTCCTTTTGTTCTTTATAGGCTGTCATACCCAAATCAATTTTGCTTTCGAACATCACGAAGTATTTCAGCCAGTTAGCCAGTTCTGTAAACGATTACATATAAATCTCGCGCCCGTTAGCCACAAATATCTTTCGTCGCTCTAAACGACAGGACCGCGTGCCAACTCCATTGTTGTCATAGGTCAGGGTTAAACTGACGCTTCGTCAGTGCGTCACCACCTGATACTTGTGACAACTGACGGATGGAGCGTTAAAGCGTGAAGGGTCATTTCGCTTGTGTCAATCTTTGCTACTTTAGCCGCCTGCTCACAGTACTGATACCTATCGTCTAAGAAACAACTTTATTTTTTCACTGGCTATGGCTGACAAAAAAACAAGAAGGAAAGTGATGAGATTCTAACTCATATCAGCATGTTTTCGAAGGAAATACTGGGTGGCAGGAACATTGACGCTCAACCTGTTACCATAGATTCAGCACATGATTCTGAGTTGCAATTTCTCGTCGATTATTAAAAAAAAAATGTTGTTCCATAGATCTTTGACAGCGTAGGTATTACTCTTTTGTAGGAAACAACTTATCTTTTTTGTTAAAACCGATCAAAAATTTCAATGCAGGGTTCAGAATCATCTACAGAATCCTAATGGTAACAGCTTGTGGGTCGATGTTCCTGCCACCCTATATGGTTCATTCATATGGCAGTGCTTATCGTTTTATACCTGTAGGTATGTTAGTTAATCCTCTGAGAACGTTGTAGAAGTAAAGGTATGATGTGTGACACATGGAGTGGCGTAACAGGGAAGAGGCGGGTACTCGGTAAAACAGGATGAACCAATTCCGATGACGAATGGCCAAATTCAAAACTACTCGATAGCCCTTAAGAAGAAAATTATCACTAGACAGGGTCGAGCTAATATCAAGCTACAGTTCAGCTGATCTATTCTGCAAAATTTTCACCGTGAAAACTTAGGTGAAGTGAGCTTGAAGTGAGCTGTCAATAACCAACCAACAGTCTCCTGAGCGTGTTCTCAGATCGGTGGGATTCCCCTCTGCTGCGTCACTGGGTAAGAATCCATACCAGCTGATATTTTGTATTTGTGTGTCTCTTATTACTAACACTAGTTATTAAGCTATTTTGTTGATACTAAAACTATGCACTCAGGTCTGAATTAAAGAATTTGAATAGCCTTAATATCTAACATCGGATGCGAAATCGTGAGATTTTTTCAGAATAGACTCGCCGTCTTCAGGATGTTTTTTGGTGAAAAAGGTGTAGAGGAAACATATTATTACGTCAGCCTGACGAGCTGAACTGATCATGATGACACGGTCAGATGTGGACGATATTGGTTCTTACATTTCAAAACCGATTTGAACAAATTTAAACGTTTGGTTCTTGCTCAGTGACATTAAAAGTCGCGTTACCTGAAAAGATTTATGATCTAGTCCAGCACCGTTTCGAAAAAGAAATAGGTTTATGAAGTTTTAGTAGGTAACAATAGGTGATACAAAAGAAATCGGGGTTATCATTTCAGTTAACAAGATCTGTTTTAGATTTGATTATCCACAGTTGGGTCATGCAAAAGCTCGCGTAAATAACTAGGTACTTATGCTTATATTAGATTTATAAAGTACGTATTAATGCAAAGGATAAGTCCGACTTCCTCATGATTAAATCAAAGACTCGCTCTTTGATGCCATCATAATCCATTACACATTACCTTTTAACCAACCACACAGTTGATTGTTTAATAATTTCTCAGCGCACTTCTATGCGACAAACACGTACAGTTAGTATTGGTGTCATTATATCTAACCACTTCCTCGCCTTCAGACCAGATGGGGCTTTGAAGAATAATTAATTGACATACAACTTATCACAGCTAATTTATTCGTCTGAGTATACAGAGGTGTGTCGCCATTCTGGCAAAACTCCATTTTTCGTCACCCCATTGGAAATGAAACTCTAATTTGCTATGGATAAAGTTGATTTTTAGTTTTTTGGTCTCTGGATTTGGATGAGAGAATCTTGGTGTTAGAAACACCTAAATTTTAGCCAAAATAAATTCGGATCCGTTCTGTGACGTAATCGTAACTGTACTATGTAGTTTGACGTGTAAATTATAAAGTAAATATTGAAGTAACTAAAATTGGATACGACGCTGTAAATAACGTTTAGCATGCCATAATTATAATCAGCTTATAACGTATCCGCTGCTGTGAGAGGGAGTGGGCTGTAATCCACCACGCGGGTCCAGTGCGGTAAACTATTGAATACCTTTTAATTTAAAATTGTAAAGATCACAACTACATACGGTTTTTCCTTACTTTAACAGCTATACCAACATAGGTGAAGCATGTTTTAAAATTTAAAACTTCAAATGGGATATCTTTCAAATTCCTTACTTCTCTCAAATACTAACTACTTACAGGGACCTTACTGGTGATAATAACAAAAAAAAAAAATGGCAGAACGATTACAATTAGGTGTTTATGTATAATTTATTTGGGCACAAAAAAAACCCTGTCATGAAATCAAGAGTGTGTGTGTGGTAATGTGCGTCAAACGATTTTCCTTTTTTTTAGCACAATCAGCCTATAATTTCCCCACTGCTGTGAAACAGGCCTCCTCTTTGTGAGAGGGAGTGGGCCATAAACCACCACGCGGGCCCAGTGCGGGTTAGTGGACTTTCTTAAACTGATTATGTAAGATACACACACATACGACTGACGTCGTCGTTGTGACTGATTGTGTTGATTTTCCAGTAAGATATCAATTAACACTTAATAAATAGTGATAAGCAAATGGTGCTTTACGTTTTAGGTCAACCAACAAATAAATATTATTATAATAAATATTGAATTCTAAAGTTCACATAGAGCTGCTAACTTTATTAGTCTTATGGAAGCTGTAAATCAATTTGATATTTTATTGATATTCAAAATGACAGATTATTCGCCCACTGCTTTGTTCTCGTGAAACCTAAAAGTGGATTAAGATAATTCGTTTTTGTGTTTATTGCTATCTAAATTGACGTGATGGCTCAGTGGTTAGGACCTCACCTCTCATGGTACCCAGAATTGAACAAGTCACGAATGTGACTTATTCAATTCTCGATTTAAATTCGGTTAAGTACCCGTGTGACTTATCCAATTCATGTGTACTTTCTCAGTTTATTTTGGACATTACTGATATCGGTGAAGGGAACACATCGCATCGTGAGGAAACCCGGACTTGTAGTTAATTTAAGTCTGAAATTGCTCGTATTACATGGGACTACCCACATAACACATAACCCACATAACTGGCGAAATTTAGGTGTGGGAGCGCCAGATCCCCTCTATTGTTGGTGAATCATTTGGGTTGTAACAGAATGATGTTTCCTGATATTTACTACTGTTATTGAATCATATGAGTTAGGCTAAGTTAAAACAGTGACCACTAACCAGGATCCCCTCTATTGTTGATGAATCGTTTGGGTTGTAATAGAATCATGTTTCCTGATATTTACTACTGTTATTGAATCATATGAGTTAGGCTAAGTTAAAACAGTGACCACTAACCAGGATCCCTTCTATTGTTGATGAATCATTTGGGTTGTAACAGAATGATGTTTCCTGATATTTACTACTGTTATTGAATCATATGGGTTAGGTTAGGTTAAAACAGTGACTACTAACCAGGATCCCCTCTATTGTTGGTGTTGTCGGTTGTGGTTTGGGTTAGATGAGGTTATTATAACATTATGATGTTTCCTTATTACAGAGTTTTGATTTTTTTTTAAAGGATTTAATTAAAACTTTGCAATAATACATAGTGACACAATAGTTTTATGACACCACCGTCCATTTAGAAAAATAAAAAAAATATTTGTTCTACCTATAAAGGGTAGGTAGACCTCGTGCAGCCCTTCGGGAGTTACAGGCGTGATGTAATGTTGTGTGTGTTATAAGTCTGAAATCGCCAACCCATTTAAATGTCATTGATATCCACGTTTCCCGTGATGACCAATGGCCGTCGACGACGCCTGTTTTTACCTCTGCCGTTGGCAACGTGCTGCTCGTGTATATGAGCATTAATTCACTTAGAAAAACTATTTTCCCTTTGTGAAACGAACAACAACCCTCAAACACGAAACAATCGCAATGCACACATTCATTTTCTCTAAAAAAATTTTACCTGAATCAAGTGCATGATTTATAACATAAACTACCATCTTCCTTTTGTCCCGAACTAAACAGCTACACATTCACTCAGAGCTTGATTCTCTGCCTATCCCATAAGACATAAAGCGCGTTTCCCCATTGGACATACATCGCCAACTGTCAGCGCGCGCGCATTGAGATGCCACTCGCGCGCACTGATTGATTCAGCTAATATAAGCGATCGTAATGATGATTTTCTAACTTGAAATGCGTTAAGTAGTTGAAGAGATGAGAAACTTTTGAGATTTCTTACAAGGTGGATTGAAAGAGCTTCTACAAGCTAGACAGGTACTTTTGTTGGTCTATCGTATGCGTAGCCTAGTCAACCTTATTGATTTTTTTTTACCACACTATCCTTATAAAATTCACCAGTCAAAAAAAAAAAGGCACCAGTCTCCCACAATATTTTTCTTTATTCCCATGACTGGAAAATATTGTTTTTGTTATTATTTTATAAGGATCTGGTCGGCGGTTCCATAAATAATTACTATCAACATACCGTTGACCCAATTATACTATTTTGCCAACTATTGACAAGTTTAGACTATCATTCTCCTGTCGTTATCCCAATTTATTTAGGGTCGGCACAACATGTATTTTTCTTCCATACTTCTCTATTAATCTTCATCTTCGTAGTGTCATTTCTCCAGCCATATCATCTTCCACAAAGTCCATCCATCGGTTCTTTGGTTTTCCCCTAGTCTTGTAGCCATTCACAGTCATACTCAAAACTTTCCTCGCAACATTTTCCTAATTCCTTCGCATCTGGCTTACTTTAGGTACCTAGTAGTATAAAAATGACGTAATGATCACGCTTGACAAATTGTTGGGTGATTGAGTTACCATTAGCAAAGATGATGGTGCCAATATGTGGTCAATAGACAGTCCCTTAACTGCCCTTCATGGAGAAAAACGGTGACCACCCTCAGAACCATGCAGCATTCTTCCGTTACCTCTCCCAATCCTGTCGTTTATAACCATACTCAAACTGCGCACACGTGGAAAGATCTCGGAAAACAATTCAGCTAACGTAAGCATTGTTAATGATTATCAAACATGTGACGCAAATCACGGCTTTAATAGGTTTATTTTTAACCATCTTTCAACGGGTTCTGTAGTACCTGTCAAATTGACGTGTCGAAAGATTTGCTATGCAAATATGGATGGTTGAAAAATTGTATTTGAGTGAGGTCATTTACCTTTTTTTTTGCCAGTGGATCACTGCCATTCACCTAGATTCTAGATAGTCTGGTCTCTAACATCTTTTCTGACAAAATAAGTTTTTAACTAAAATAGGTATTCATATTCGTTTATTTGCGTTCCACAAGATTTCAAGAGCTAAGAGCCGTTCCTGTCAGGGCATAGCAAAAATCATTGTTTGATACGCTATTAAAAATCTAAATCGTAGAAACTAAAATCAAAATAAAATTATACATGTAAACTAAATCTAAAAAAAAAGGTAGAAACTGATGCTTCAAGAATAAGAACTAATACAAGATTCTGATTTCTGGAACTTGGAGTTTGTTAAGCTTAAACTCATTTACATAGTTGTACCAGAATTCAGACATAAATCTGCATGGCCCTCGTACGGTCTGACCAAGATTATGCCTGGACTTTAAAAGAGACTGTGACATCTAAGTTTATTTCGGTCACACACACAGTCACCTAGTTTTTAAACAATATCTATTTATGACGTGTAAAAGTGTTTTTTGGACGAATTTACAGGAATAAATATAATTCATCATCTTTCAATTGAGACCATTTTCTTGCTATGACATATTATATTATGCAATCTACGAGTGTAGTGAGAACAAGCGAAAGTACGCGCGCTGATCGGCGCTCGAGGAGTCTCCGTTAGATGCCATAGCTACTCGATTATCGTTCTGGTCACCGCTAACTGTTTAATCTCAACCTGGTACTTGCGCCTATCAGCCTAGAATTTTCTAACTTTGTTGAGGACGAAGCCAGTTTAACTAGATGGGACTGCATCACATCAATTTACCTCGTTGGTCTCGCAGTCGGAAGCGCCACTAATGATTGTAGGGTCCTGCATGGGTTCGAGTCCCAGGTCGCGCAAAGTATTAATGGACTTTTTCCATAAGGGATTTCTCAGTAACAGCCTGGAGTTTCGAAGTTGGCGGTATGGTAACCTAATGCCTGGAAAAGCACTTTATGCCGTTGGTCCCACGCCTGATCTCTCTCCGGTCGTGGCAGATTACGTGCCGTCCCATCGGACTATGAGAGTGAGGGAAGAGTGAGAGCACCTGAGCACACAAATTTGTGCACTATAATATCTCCCGCGTAAATGGCCAGTCTCCGCTGAGATTTGCCGCTATGGAAGGTCGCATGGCAGTTGATTCGTGTAGGTATTCCGAATCTTCAATGTCTGACGATTTGTCTAACTTTTGGGTGATGTGTAATAGCTGGAGGACTATTACACGTCACAGACAAATCGTCAAATATTGACCTTCCCAACCTTATGACGGCATGTCACCAAAAAGTTATACATAGAGTTATAGATTCGTCAGACATTGAGCATTCCGTCTGCGGTCGGACTGCGAACCATTTAAGAGAAGACACCCAAACATTAAATAAGACGAAATAGCTTCTGTTGCAGATTCTTGAAACGAATACCTATTAGCTATATAACCTATGACTACAAGTCCGTAAGTGCAAGATCAAGCCATATCTAAAGAAAACTACTGGTAGGCGCAGTCAATTCAATTCAACTCAAATAACATTTATTAGCAATCTTACAAACTAGTTTAACAATATATTTAAATTAAGAGTTTAGACATCCGAAATATCTAGATTGCTGTACTCTTTAGCAAACGCCTCCCCCAGACTTTTCTATAGCTCACGATCGTGGGTTTGTCTCCTCCATGTCCCTCGCGCAGTAGTTTTCAGCCGATTGATTCTGTAATAAGCTCACCGTGACAAGTTAGGTGGAGTGAGCTTAGAGTGAGCTGTGAATAGTGTCAATCCCTAGCATCAGTTGGAATGACAGCTCACTTCACCTGAGTTTTCACGGTGATATGGTTACAGAATCGCATTGCTGGTCGTCTTTCCATCTTTACCCTTTATGACATGACCTGCCCACTTCCAATTCAGTTTTTTAATTTTGTAAGTCACATCTGCTACGATTGCTTCACTTTATATATCGTTTAGATTTACTTTTTCTTTTTTCTTTGTATTTCGCATGCTCTTTTACATGTTGTGTTGATATGTTAGGCGCAGTACGCCCAAATAAATCACGAAAAAAGCACCAGAAATAATCTTGTTGGAATTAAAAACACCCAAAACATATTCCGAATACCGCCGACATTACGTTTAGGTACCGCTATCATCGTTCTATGAAGTATTACGAAACAGCAGTTCGACAAATGTAAACACAACTAATACCGTGGGGGTTAATAAAATCATTTTGTAAACCAACCTGTAATTCACAGATCTGTTTTGGTCGTAACTTACGTACTCCTTGACTTTTACTGCTGTACTTGGCGTTCATTTTTACTGTAGTTGTAACAAGGCCGTCTAGTATACCATGAATACAGAATTATTTCTGTTAATCTCGAATATTCTGTAGAATAGAAGTCGAAATGGGTGTGTTACCTGTTTTTCCTAGTAGAAACGTGATTTCATTTTTCTGAAAATCTTGTATGATAAACAAGAAATTATGTTGTAGTTGTCGACGTAAATATGCTTATGGGATAAGACGTTTTTTTGACAGTAAATCAAAGAAACATTCACGTTCCTGTGTAAACTTACACACGTGCGGCGGTTAAAGGCTATAACAACAATACTGAAAAATGTTGATCGCTGTAGTAACTATAAAAGTTTCAACATGGAAACAAAAACATAGAACGCTCCAGAATTTACTGTATGACTTGAAGTAAAATTCAGTTTAAATATAACACATTTAATTATAGCTAAAACAAAAATCACGTGCTAAACATTTTCTTTTCGCAAAAACATGAATGAAATTAGAAAAATAGAGACGCTAAGAATTTGTATTATATTAAACTATTTAACGTAAAACATTCAAGGAAGGAAAGATTTGAAAAATGTGCAGCATAAACATTTCTAGTTTGAAATAATGAAGACCGATTGCTATCAAATCTCGATTGAACAGTGTCAGATAGACGAATGATATTGAAACAAACTCTTACTTACTTATAACGGTATCGACTTTCTACGAGAATCGATTCCGGGAAGCAGACGGGTCTAAATTTATTCGAGCTAGCTTCGCACTCAATACTCTGACAATGAACTCTAATCGAGTAAACAATGGATCTGTCGGCGCGACCTGGCGCTCGCTTGTCGACGCTTGCGTGGCGGATCATAAATCGATACCTAGTTGGAAGAACAACACTAGTCGTATTGAGTGAGTCGACTTTTATGACTGATTCTGTGATTATGAAACTTTTTGACTTGGGTATCTGTTGATAGGTATATAGTAGCTAAGTAGGTGAATCTACACTAGACAATTTATGTGTTTACCTTAAATTATGTACTACTGTCAGCTCCTGTGATTAGCTTGTAAAAATAAATATTGGATGTTTTTAATATGAATAATTGTATAGTTTAATTTTGTTCTTATAATAAATAATCTTGGCTGTTCAAAGATATTTTTAAAGCAAAGTTAAGTCTGAATATGGATGGTTGTAAGAGTAGAGCAAGACCAAAGAACCGATAAATAGTTAGTCTAGCATAATGAGCGTATAATGTTACCACTGCTGAGACACAGGCCTCCTCTCTGTGAGAGGGGGGGCCGTAATCCACCACGCATACCTAGTGCGGGTTGATGGTTGTAACATGTCTTCGAATTCTCGGTTCTAGGACATGACGGTTTCCTCACGATGTTTTCCTTTACAGTTTTGAGAGCAGTAGCAATGTCATAAATTACACAACTTAAAGCGCCTGTTTAGGTTCGGACCCATGACTTGTAAGTCGAGGCCAATATCACTGAGCCACCACTGCTCTACTTGGCCACGACTGCTCTGTGTATTAGGAACAAAGGACTACTCAACCATCCATGCAGTCCACCATTTCTCCCGAATGTCAGTTTTTTTCTTTTCCCATGAACACCTATTCAAAATCGTTATTCTATTGTTTCAGGGCGTCTGGCAGCGCCGTGATATTGGACCCCCGTATGATCTGCAAGAAGAACCGACGGACGAGGGGCCGACTGGCTCAAATCTGCAGGAACGAGACAGGGCTACTGAAGGAGATCACCAGGGGAGTGACCCTGGGCGCCACGGAGTGCGCACACCAGTTCAGGAATAGAAGGTGGAATTGTACCACACAGAGACGAAGTATGAGGAAGATACTCATGAGAGGTAAGCTCCTAGAAAAGACATATTATAATCAATACTTCAACAGAACTATAATATTGTACTGTAACGGTAGACCATGGAGAAGTTATTATCATAGAAGTGGCAGTAGATTATGATTTATTAGTAGTGACAGCTGCTGACTAATCACCAGATAGGATCCCTACATCAGAATCAGCATTCAAATCCTAACAACGTGATAATGAGATTTGATTATTCTCAAGAACAAGATGGATTTCTTCAAAATATCGCTATCTGAAGGAAATGTGGATTGTTTTTGTATGTGAATCAGTAGCAGTTATAGCACAATCAATAAGTTGTAAGTAAATAGACAAACCGACAGCTGTACACCCGATGGAATTTCCTAGCAGTAAAAATTACGAACTTTCATTAAAACTTTCTGCCCCTATTTATCCCCTTTAGAGGTTGCATATGCAAAATCCTTACTATACCCTGTTCACTAGGTTAACCGTTTTTTGACAGATCGAACTAGTGAGCAATTATATATTTTTTGCCAAAACTGATACACGTACGGTATGTCTGTAAGAAGTCATAAATAAGATAATTCAATAAGATTAGGCAGTTTATATATTTATTTCATCACGCATTTTAAAGTTGACTTTTACGTAATCTGGAATAGTTATGTGCTAAGGAAGCTGTCAAAAAACGATTAACATAGTGGACGGAGAATAATGCTTACTTTCATTATTAAAGGAATTCTTGTGCAAAATTTCATGCTTCTAGACCCAGCGGTTTAGCGGTGTTGTCTGTGAGTGAGTGAATTTAAGGTGAATGGAAGAATGGATCGGAAGAGCAAGAAACAGAACCTTCATTTCGAAAATCAATAGTATCTTATATATGCAATTTAAAACCATTATTAATGATACATCGTGAACACTAAACTTGTTGAATATTATAATAGTTACGAAAGGTATAAACATCTACTTTCACATCACAAAGGTTAAGGCTTGCTGTGTATCTACAAAATGTCACACAGCTCCTCACGTTTTGCTAATAAATATCTTGTTATAAACCTACTGCTTGCATGAATATATATCTTGAAAAATTGAGGGTTATCTGTTGGTCGTTTATATTTCGTCTGCATCTTTGTCAATTATGATGTAGACACGTTCAGTACGTGTGTTCTAGAACCGATGGTTGCGAAAATTTATGGGAAGTGGATTTTGTCTAGCAGAAGATGTCTTCAGGATGCTGTGAGGATGATGAAATGAAACTCATAGATTTTTCGTAAACAGTAATGAAATAATGTCGTGATGGCTCAGAGGTAACGGCCTGGCCTCTCATACAAGAGATTGTGGGTTCAAAATCCGGGCAATAGTAGTATCAATGTGACTTTTTCAATTTATATACAGTATTTTCTGAGTTAATCTTGAATATTACTGACATCGGTGAAGGAAATCATCGTGAGGAAACCTGGACTTTTATTCAATATAATTCTGAAGTCGACAACCAGTCTTGAGTACCTAAGCATGGTGATCATCATACTCGTGCCTTCTTTGTATGAGAAGAGGTCTTTGGCCTGCAGATGGACAATAATAGGCTGGTAATATTATTATTAGTAGATTTCTTTAGGATGCTGTAAATGTGAAGAAGTAAAAGCTCGTAGAAAATTTGCAAAACATTATAAAGAAACCATTCATCATAATGACCCATAAGCCCATTGTGGACGGGTTGATGGTTGTAACATGTCTTCGAATTTTTGGTTCTAGGACATGCCGGTTTCCTCACGATGTTTTTCTTCACAGTTTTGAGAGCAGTGGTGATGAAATAAATTACACAAAGTTAAGCGCCTGTTTGGGTTCGAATCCATGACTTATAACTCGTAAGTTGGGGCCGTTACCACTGGGCCGTCCCCGCTGCAGTTATGTTTAAGTCCCATGTAATAGAGAGCAAGGCTATTACCATAATTACAGGCAAGTACGCATGATTTGTCAATCTCATGGCATTCTCTAATATTTATTTATTTAAACTTTTCGCACAAAAAGGTACAAAGGCGGTCTTAATGCCTTAGGCATTCTCTACCAGTCAACCAAGGGTGGTGAAGAGAGAGATGCAGAGATGGCAGGTGCTTTGGTTGAGAGGGACAGTGATAAAAAAACTCTTCCATGACTTCTGAAATCAAATAACTAATTACAAATCCAAGTTCCATAAAACAACCTCAAACAAAACGTCTCGATCCAAGTCGATACAAAAAACATCGTCAAATAGACATATAAATTATCGATATCGCCGTCGATGAGTTCACCAACATTTAAGATATTGCAGGACGAGGTCTGCTACCTGCTACCTTTATTAGTCGATGGACAAAAGAATGCAAAACGTGTTAAATCGTACTGATGGATATCGGGACCTAATTCGATTAGGCAAAAGGAGTTGATTTTTATGCGACCGGTCGTTTATCTATACGAATGGTTTAGGGATGTGCCTGATGTCGATGTTATGATGACTTTGTTTTGAAATTTATTTTGGAGATATCGATGTTTGAGATGTGTTAAAGCATTTTGTTGGAGCCTAGATTTAGATAAAGCTCTTTCTCTTGTTGTCACGTATATTTCATGTGTCCCTAAAGAATAATCTGTATGAATAACGGCTAGAGTTGATTTTATATTCTTACATATTTTTTAGAAGCCATTGAAAAACTTGATAATTTTATTTCGCTTTATCAAATTCTTGGACGTTGTAAAATCGTATCGAGTCGTCCTAATTTGTTTTAGTCACTCATAATTTAGTCATGAATTCCAGTTAGCAGGCAATTATGTAGAGAGACAGCTCGAAAGGTTATCGGGAACATTAATTCCACACCTACACAATATCGATAGAGTGACAACACTACGGCCCGACCATTCGTCGTCAACATGCATTCATTTCGGATTCATTAACGTAAATTAAGTGGTATTTGTCAAAATTTTGGGCGCACACTAAATATTTATAAAATATACTACCCTGAGGCTTTTATAACATTCTTCAATAACTTATCTGCGATTGTGCCCACACCTTTTTTGGTCAGATTAACCAAAAAAAATGTATGCTCCTAAATTGTTTATTGCATATAGGTGCCTATAAAATATAAAATACGCGTGGATATTAAAAGTCAACGCTTGTTTTTACGACTTTCTTGGGTATCGACAGCCATTTTGCTAATGTAAAATACATTAATTAGATACTTTATTGCTGGGCATGATAGCTTAATTTGGTGCTTTTGTTTATCATAAAGATCATCGTTTTTTTAGCGAAACGGGATCATCGTTATCTTATTAATTGAATTCTCGAGCTTCTAAATCCAGGATTAAAATCCATTTTGGAGAGATAAGGGGGGAACGTCATCAATACTAAATTAATTATTAAAAAAATAAAACAAAGATGGCAGTCGCGTGGGCGGTGGGTCCGGACGGGTGTTGAGGGGAGGAGCGAGGGAGGGGGAGGGGTGTACGGTCAACAAATTAGGTTAAAAGCCTATAAATTGATGCGAACAGCGATGGGTGGCGCGGGCGCAGCGGCCTACAGAGCTGAATTAGTCCCGGATTTTTTATCACTTGGTGACAAGAAAAAATAACGCGTACAGGTTGATGTGTTCGAATGTTATAATTGCTGGGAATTGAGAAGTTGGAATGTTTCCTTAAGTGTCAATTATGGTCAGATACTTTAAAATGGTATGTGATGTTTCTGGTCCTCAAAAATAACTTCTACCTGAAGAGATGTCCCTTCAGGTAGAAGTTATTTTTGAGGATTTCAAGGAGAACCAACAATCTACGAGACTTAGCAGAGTCACACTCACATTACTCTTTTCAGTTAACTTTACAATTATATTTTGAAAAGTGTTACAGATTAATTAATAATTAGCATCTGCTACCAACTATTGTTTTATCTATTAAAACAATAGTGATTACAAGAATACTACTTTAACGACAGGTAATACAATCGTGGCCAAAATTCGAACTAATGCCGCCATTTTGATTTTACACATCACATGTTCACATCACTGTCAATGTTAGTCAAACGTTCAAAGATCCTTGAAGCATTTTTATCTAATACAACCTTCACAACCGTCAAAACTGGAAGCCATATAATATAGTTCCACTCAAAATTAATTCCCAAATCCCCCTGTATAAACCAGCAGTACTCATGAGAAAAAAATAATCATCGTTAATTGGTTCCTTTCATTAGTAAGTCCGTGGTCGTTGCATTCCAGCTACACTTCTTTTTTCTGTGTCAAATCTTTATCAATGAAAAAAGGATTTCATTCTTATTTAAATTTCTTTATCAGCTGTCTGATGACCGCGGAACGGTTAAATAATGTTTCACTTACCCACTTAATATTGGTACCGTTAATTTAATATTAATTATTTTTAATGTGTTATGCGAGGTTCATTTTTAATCATTTCAAGTCGGAAATTAGTAGTATAAATGTCTGGGACATTACGGTCATCTAGAAGTAGAACAATAGGTCCCTTCTTAAAGGTTTCGAATATGTAAATAATAAAAAAAAAAAATCACTGACAGATAACGTACAGCCTAAACCGCTGGATCTAGAAGCTTGAGACTTTGCACAAGTCTTCCTCATATAACGAAGGTCATATAACTAAGGAAGAATTGTTTTGGCTTTTGTCAAAATAAAATTGTATTCTGAAATAGCTTTTCACAGTAAGTAAGCACAGTTAAAACAAAAAACGATCACCTACAATAGCTTTTAAAAGCTCCGTCACGAGTAGAGGTAAAGTATTTCAAGATAAGCAACTTTTATACTCAACAACAAGAAAGCCAATCAAAACAACGTACACTATAAAACGGCAGCACGATATCAAATCGTAAATACCGCGACACCTTATCTCGCTAGAGCTGACGCCGAACCCAATCCCGATTCCCACTCAAACAAAATAGCCTAATTAAGTTATAAACAAACCCACAAACACGGACTCTGTATATACTCAACGAAGGGACCATACGGGCTAATCTCATGCGACCATTAACTGTCGACAGCTCCCAGCAAGGAGTCCCCAAGAAACTCGTAAAGATTACCACACGATAACCTGACTACTGAACCCTCAAGACCTCACACATGCCCCGAGAACCCAACATAAATACCCAAGAATGACTTCATATCGACAAAAAAAAGGCAGCGATAAATTTGGCGCCCTCTAACACGTAAATGTTCTTAATTATAGTGTAATATCCGGGCTGCATTTCGTATCTAATCTCAACTCTTATGCGCATACGATCCGGGCGGCTGTCGTTAGTTTTATCGATATCGATTACTGGCTTAAGCGCAGCACTTACGCGATCATAAGCCGTCTTATTTATAAAAATATTTTGCCTTATTTTGTGTGAAAGAAGCAATTTATACAATCGTCCGTAATATTACTAATGAAGTCTATTAATGTAAACTTTATAGAAAGAAACATAAAACCAACGCTATAAATGTTGAAAAGCACATTCTTCACTAAAGATGAGTCCTATCCATCACAAAGAACCAACTTGGACAAGGCTACAAGAATTTTACTTTCAAAAGCTTATAAACTAAAACTCTCCGTTTTATTAGAAGCCTCAACGTGTCTGACAAACGATAGCAGATCTCCAAATAAAGCTCGACTAAATATTTATAAGTGGTCGATACAGCGGATGTCAGCCTGTTGCCTCATGGTGGAATAAACAATAGCCTCACCGAGCTATTTGAAAGTCAAACATCGCCTTGGGACCAGTAATCGACGTCTCAAGCACGAAATTGTCGGTAGACTCAACCCCATCACTACTGACCAAGGAACTCACAGGACTCGAGCCTTTTGACATTACGACCTCTCTTTCCGACTGCAACACATAGGAATATGGCTATCTCTCTCATAACTTAATGCTGAGCAGCACTTTATTTTTTCTCCCACAACGTCGCCCTGTCCGTCACTGTGACAGGCCGCACTTGTCACCATCGCCCCTTGCCAAATTAAACGAAATACCCAACTACGACATAGGCGCTGGAAACCACGGCGATAACTTACTTTTTTCAAAACGTTACCTTTAAGGAATTATAATACCGTTCCCGAGATAACTTTGTGTTAAAGTGTTCTTTCGCTCGATTTTAATGAGGGGAAAATGAGGGAAGTCGTTTGTTGCGGCGGTATTCAGGTTCGTCGATGTCCAGCCGTCAACGTGAGAAATGCGTTTACGGCCCGCTATGACGCGTAACAAGTTGACTGATTGCGAAGTGTCGCCGCCTGCGCTTATTACACGATACGGCGGAGCGTGCCCTCGCATATCACCCACAATAGTAATGCTCCTTCAATGTGACGCAACGCCGCCTAGAGCAACCACTGCGTTAATTAAGCGTTAACTGGTAAAACAAAAGTTAACAGCACGAAGTACACACACGATCTAACAGAGATATTCCACCGGACCGACCGGCGCGCGCATTAACAGAGCTAATTATTCCCATTAAACGGGCACAATCCATTCAAATTAGCCATCGGACGTCGTTGAATAAAGTATTCGCGTTTTGTGCGCGGCTGAATGACGCTCGGCCCCTTCCGGTGGGTGGTTGCTGTCACAACACGCAATGCGCGTCGCGGACGCACCGCACCGCATAATGAGACGCTTACTCGCATTAGCTAAAGAAATTGACAAGTGAACAATAGCGGGCCGAGGGAAAAAACGAACGCGAAAACTGCAGAAAGAGCCGGACAGTGTCGTATCGTATTACCCGACGTAAAATATCTGGGGGAAAGGAATGAGAAACGATCGTTCCATTTAAATACGGGGTACGAGACGGGTGAGTTCGCGTGCGTTCAGTAGCGTGAGAATGCGCTTTATTCGGCGGCGACAGCGCGTCCCTGGCCGGGCCAGCGCGGGACGTCGATAAATCAGGTGCGCGGCCGCAGCGGGCTCGCCACGCTCGTATATCGGCCACAGCGGCCACAATGGCCCGCCGGTGACACGCTGACACTGACGCAATTGCTCGCATGCGCCGTCCGCCGTCACGCCGACAGCCGCGGACGTCACCGGCCGCCCCGCAACCCCTCGCCGCACCCCCGCCAACCCGTATTTATTGCGCTAAATATTTGAATTAATCAGATGAGATAAAATGGTCGCGTTCGTTTAAACATTCCGATGCGGTCGCGGTGACAACTCGATGTATTGTCTTCGCATTAAGCTGATCCGCGCTTAAACAAGCTATCGGGCTCTTTTTATGCGGACGATTTACTTTGTCTGCGCATGTCTCTGTGAATTTATAGAAAGTGAAATCACCGAGAACTCGACTAATCAATTTGCAGCATTAATCTGTGCTTTCCATCTTTGTAAGGTACTAAATGGTAATAAAGGTTGTTATGATCGTTTTACGAGCGGGCCGCGGTTGGCGCACGTAGGTAGTGAGTATGACATACATGTTTACGACACCAGAGTTTGCCCGACACACGATACTTGACATCTCGGTAAGGAAACATCGCGCCGCGCGACGCATGTTTCACTCGAGCCCGTAAGAAATGGGGATGAAGATATTACGTGTAGGAATTTTGCAAGGAATGGACCTGCGATAAATCATAGTAAATTATTAAACAAACCTAGTGAAGCGATTTTATCTGAAGTGTAAGCCGATGAGCAAAGTCAACACGTTCTGTGATTGAGAGACGTAAACACAGACATTTCTATTAGAGAATGCACACGTGAACAGACGAAAAACGATAGGTTGAAGATGGTATAATGAAGTCGGTTAAAGGCCATCAAACCTCAACCTAAAGGGGTGGACAAGGGAAGGTGAGGCCATAGCTACGCTAAAGAACTCAAGATAACATAAGCAGACAATGATGGCAAAAGCGTGAAATAAGAAAGACGTTCATTAAGACCGTAACAGAATTGTTCAACAGTATAAAGGTGGTAAACAAGTGACCAGGGCCCTGTTTAATAAAGCTGACAATCCGACAAGTCCGACATATGTCAAAAAGTGACAATTCGACAATTTTCTGTTTAATAAAACTTACAGGCGACCAAATTGTCATGGTGGAAAATTCACAAATATGTCAGATTGTCGCGACAATCCAACATTTTTCTGTTTAATAAAACTTTTTGAGCGACAGGATGACAATTTGTCGTGAAAAACTTGTCAAATTTGCTTTATTAATCAGAAAATTGTCATGACATATTTGTAGAATTGTCGGACAATTCTGTCGCGAAATCATATTTTGAATTTTGAAAGTGTAAGAAAGTGTTTATAAAATGTTTATTACAAAAAATAGTACATAAGTACATCAAGCAGTGCACAATGCGAATATTTCATACATACCTATACATATTTTATTAATAACTCCTTTATTTAAAGTTGGTTAACGATCTAAATAAATTAAAAAAAAAAAACGAATTGATAACGGATAAACTAGTTAAAATAAACTAAACCTTACCATGGTCCCTTTGCGTCAATTTTGCCATGTAGTGTCACGAAGGTATTTCCAGTATTTATTGAAAATACCTATTGCTGTTAATTGTTCGGCTATTTCCTTCCATTTTTATATTTTTATATCGTGGGTCAATTGGTCAAGAAGTTTTTGTGCATTTCCATTTTACACGCGATCAAAACAAACAATCGAAGTTGCACTAGTGATTGATTCAATCTTTTACTTTGTTAATATTTGAAATATTTTACCCTCATTTAGCTTCATAAAACAAAATTATTTCCAATTAATTATTGTCAAAGTCGACATAATTGTCACAACAATCCGACAATTGTCACCGATAATTGTCAGAAATAATTTGACTGTGGTTTTTTGCCATATGTCGAGTTTTATTAAACGCGTTTTTAAATGGTAAATATGTCAAGATTTCATCTGTCGATTTTTGACATATTTGTCACTTTTATTAAACAGCCTAAGCGTGACAATTCTACAATTTTCACATTTTTTGGCATATGTCGAATAGGCCATTATACAGCACTCAAAGTCAGTCATAAAAGGCACATTTCGATGTCAAAATTTACAAGAAAATGAAATTACTGACGCCATCAAAGTTGTTAGAAAAAATAACACCAAAGAGTAAGATAAAGCTACCGATGAAATGGTTTCTGATGACAATAACACACAGCGAAGAACAAGCGATGTAAAATCTATTTCACATAAAGTAATCCTACACATGCATCAAAAAAATAAACTACAAATAAATTATTCACATAGCGTCTGCCGTAATATAATCAGCTGTTTATTAACCCTCGGATGCGAGCAACAAGTGTCCCGATCTCCGCTTGCATCCATCTCAAATCTAAAATTCCTGAACGGGAGTGCGTGAACGGTTAATTTAAAGTGGCCTGTGAGCGAATGCGACTGCGATCTGTATCGGAGAGCGAGTTTCAGTTTATCAGTTTCTAGCGGGAACGTCCGGCCGATTTGTGCGACGGTCCCTGGAGTAGGCTGTAGCGGGTGGAGGGTTAAGGACTTTGAATATACGACGAGAATCATGCCAGCTTTTCCATTTTGACAGATTTTTTCTGAGACTCTCTCTGTCTGACAGCTGATTATAAGTATAAAAAATATTTAGTTTTCCCAAGTACCTACCTACTTGGTTGGTGACATCAACTGACAAGTATGACCAACAACATCATGC
This sequence comes from Apamea anceps, assembly GCA_951799955.1. Taxonomy (NCBI): domain Eukaryota; kingdom Metazoa; phylum Arthropoda; class Insecta; order Lepidoptera; family Noctuidae; genus Apamea; species Apamea anceps. Next base: position 6,367,311 of record OX637505.1, on the reverse strand, counting down.
TTCTAAGATGAGACTGTTGGTTCTGCCATCACTACCAACCAATTGTTGACATATTGTCTGCGGCACTTTTGCCATTAAATAAGTAGAAGTTTGTTTTCGCAGTTTTCCTCAAAACTATATGCCCAGAAAACGTTTAACTAAAAAATTAACATAACAACATGCCCTGTCTCTTATAAACTTCGTAAACTTGTTAACTTCTCGCTATAATCTCATAACTTCCACTCTCTCGTTATAAATAAAATTAAAATTGCAAAATTCTCAGCAATTTCACATATGGGCTGAGTCCAAGATCATCTTGAAACGTCTTTCCTCGCGTTATCTGGTCAATTTGACGTTACCCCAAGGCATTCAATGTTCTATATCAACATAATTTATGTTGTTATTACCAGTGATTAATGTTGTAATTTGCGATTTATTATACACAGAAGATTATATGTTAGGCTTGTAATTATCCGTTTAAACAAAACGTGGTAAAAAATTGCTTTTTGTGAGTTTGTGAGCAACCAAATGTCAAAGTTCAGGTTTCAAAATTTGGTGCATTTGATTCTATTTGATTATAGGTTCTGCGTGGTTCTGCCTCATGTTTAATTCAAACAATCAAATACTTACTTTTCAATTTTATTTGTTTAGTATGTAATATGTTTCATGGTCTTCTTCTTTCATCAGCAGGGTCGATTAATCTTCTTCTATTGCTCCTTTCTTAACAAAATAACTGCATTAGGTTCCTAGGGTCAGGTTATAGTGAACATACATCGTGTACGCAACAGTTGCAAACGTTACGTAATGTACTAACAAAGCTATGTGCATTACTATCTAATAGAAGCAATGCATTTTGCAGTGTAATTAATTCATGATTAATTCATAAAATGTTATTGAAATTGAGTGAGTGAAGATATCAAACGTCACATGGCGTTGACAGCCTTACAGCCATTAGTGATCTATGGCCACTAACTAGCAAAAAGGTCTTATGTTGCTGCTAAAACAAGTTCCCAGTCATATTAATTACACATTTCCTAATAGAACAGGTTGTGCAGTCGTATTTATAGTAGACCTGTGCTTATACAAAGTTGGCTCCCAATTATCCAGGAGCAGCTACTCATTGCAGCATTATGATGAGCGAGCGCTCACGCACGTGCGACTGATTGACTCGAAGTGAATGGCGGAACGACTTCCAAGTATTTTGAAGTTGCAAAAACACTCGCGATATTGAAGCCATACAACCTTCAAGTGTGAATCAATTTGATTCCATCGGTTTTATTGATCGATCGACAATTTCACTGAATTATTCAATGGACACAAATACCGACATTCCGCGCCCGCTCGTGGCAGACCAGGCAAAAACGCACCTTGCGAGGCACCCGAATATAATCGGCGGCGGACGTCGTGGGAGTGGTTCGGCGCTGGACATATTTCGAAGCCGGAGACGCTTGAAAAAAGGCAGCGTTTGGTGATGAGAATGTCATGTCCCCCGTTCCCAACGACATATTTGCGAGTCGGGCCCGCGTTTTGTGATAATTACAGCGCATAACGCGGGCGGTGCGCGCGGAATGCGCGGCTCTGAGCTCACCGCCACGGATTTATAATGACGAGCGAGTGTCGCGGCCGCGCTGCCCTATCGACAGCGCAGCGCGCGGCAGAAAAACCGTGGCGTCCGCGGCATCCGCGCGGGGCGGAGCGGTTCCCATGCGCGCCTGCACCCCCCCGCCCCCCGGCCCCGTGCACCCCCCGCCCCCGGGCTCCACACCGCCAAGACGCACCTTTTTTGCCCGCTGCTAAACGACTAGCGAAATATCTGGAAATTGACATTCCTCTCATAATTCCAGAGGACGCATCCTTGGTCCGTCGAATTTTAATCAAAAATACCTATGAAAATCGAGCGTCGACAGGGAGTGACGGGGCGTAATTACGTTCGAATTCTGCATCGGATGGGTGTGCACTCTCGCTTTTTTGTCGCACGTCAATTATATAAATTGTTGGTGCAATAAATTTCGCTGTATCTCTGGGGACGGGTGGCGGGACGGGAATGCGGCGACGATACGGCTCGTCCCGTCGTCCCGCACTGGGCCCAATTAGCATGGGATCGATAGGCGCGCCTGATGCCGATCTGCTGTCAACTGCACCGCATTGCGCAAGCACCGCGGTTATCTAATCTGAACTTAATGAATGCCACAATACTATCGCCGAACTGAAACTAGCGGTGAAATCAGGTGAACGTGCGTAAGTATAAGCTTGTGTTTGCAAAACATTGCCAGAACCCAGTCTGAAGTAGAACGGATATTTTATATTACATTTATGTAACTTCATTACAAGGGTGCATTGAAAATTTCAATAATAAAGTAGGCTTTTGCAGTGATTAACTGTGATGGCCGTGATTCCATTCTTCTTTAAACCGTGTCTTGAATCTCATCTCTGCTCCTAGTTTCATATGTAGCAAGCATTAAGTACTAGTTTCCCAATCATCGCATAATGAGATTCTGTTTAACTACTGATTGGTATATGGCAAGCCATACCAGCCTGTTGTGTTACACAGTTATCCCCGAAGTCCTTCAAAAAGTTATGTGTTATTAAGGCTATAACTAAAAAATTCTCGAACTACATCTTCCCGCATCCCATTTTCTAAACCACATCAATAACAATATAAAGTAAACCCCATTTCTAACATAAATCTCCTATGTTCACCTATAATTAAGTATTCAACTCATACGAAATCATCTCATCAAACTGATTGCAAAATGACAATAATGTGCAGCATAATAGGCTATAGAAACTGACGCTTTGTCCGCTAATGGCTAATAGCCTTTAGCCGTTGTATAGCCGATGCGGTTTGCAATTATCATGGCACCCGTACCGTGAAGCGGCAACAATCGAAACTAGATTATTAACATGCTGCATGACTGATGCAATTATAAGTTAGATAGAGTTTAGATTAGTCCAATAATTTGTATTAGACTCATATAGTGGAAAATGTATTTGAATTATACGTTGAATAGTGCAGTGCTGTGAGAGTTGAGTGATGAAGTCCCCTGCTGCCCCCCTAAGCTGAGTTCAGTGATGGACGGCACACTTCATACTTCGGTTGCTAATTTATGATAAAAGATGTAGGAAAAAGTAATTCTACACCGATCATAAAATTGGGCCGGGATGATGTTGTTCATCATGCCGCATGATCGACTGCTTTGAAGTGTTCCTCTGAATCTGTAACTAATTTAGAAAAATAAGGGCACCGGCCTTTCAATGATTGTACTCTTGAAAGCAACGAGTACCTTACCTGTGTTATTAAAAATGTTCTATCTCTATGGAGTGACGAAATCACAATATTTTCCTTCTTGTCCGATGAAGCTGAGGAAACACAAAAAAACAAACAAAGAACAGGGACAAGACAATTGACTTAGGGCTGATTTTTTAATCGACAGATAATTTTTATTCGTGGAATAAAATTGACGTCTGACAGATTTTGTATGGATGAACTGTAAAAAATTCTAAATTTTTCCTCCGATAAAGTTATCTGGCGTCAATCACGCGATCTGGCGTTGGCGTTAAGTTATCTAGATTATTTTATCCGCTAGATAATTTTATATTATTTTATAGATAACTTTATCGGAGGAATAATTTAGAATTTTTGACATTTCTACCATACAAAATCTGTCAGACGTAAATTTTATTCCACGAATAAAAATTAGCTGTCGATTGAAAAATTAACCCTAAATATTGTATTCAAGCTTTTTATCAGCTAAGAAGGTTGCATTTAAATTACAAACGCGACGCTAAACTTCAATAAAATTCTCCAATTAACCAACGCAATACTTAAAGACAGTATACATTCAATAGATATTCATTGAAATGCGTATCACATCCTACAATGAAATTACACCCATTACAAAGTCTATCACGAAGAGCCCAATCTTATTGAAACTTCAACACCTGAACAAAAACATTGGCATTCTGTTGATGTCCAACGAATATTCAATGGATGTCTGCCGCAGCGATTTTCACATTATTCATGCTGACTGAATATTCATCCGACATAGGTTGACCTGGCTATTAATTGTTATAGCCAAGCCTGTTAGCATGGGACACACTGGTGATGAAATTGTCAAACTAGTGGTGAGTAAAATGCTTGGATAGTAGAACAGTGGTTGGTGGGTTTCCATCATTTTAATTATCAGATACAACATATTACACAATCAATGTTGTTTTCTTTATCAAAATCTTAATCATCATTTGCATCATTACTTCATTAGTGTCAACAATCAACAAATGTTTACTATGTTTAAATTATATACAACTACAAAAAATTGTCCAATAAATCTGTCATATTATTTTGTGTTTCATTTTTCACTTAAATCCAGTCGCTCGTAACTTATTTATTTATTTAACCAGTTATGTACACACATACGAACAGGCAAGAAATGAGAAACAGAAGAATACGTACAAAGGTGATGCTTATTTCTAAAGAAATCTCTTCCAGCATACCTACAGAGTCCCTTAATTTATTGTTAGTGTCCCGTTTAGATTTTTCAGACATACATTTTGTTTCGTTTTCATGACGTTTCCCATGAAACAAAAAATCTTATAGGCAAAGCCATACTTGCTTTTCTTTTAAAATTTCCATGTCGTCATATAAAATTTTCCATATCCACCGAACAAGTTGGTTCTAAACCCCGCAGAACAATCTCTCATTGTATCCCACCCAAATGTTTTATGGATGGGACCTTCGATTTGTGAAGCTCATCGTCTTTTATTACATGACTCTTGTGAATATTGATTTTTGGGTCAACAGCTTCACTTTGTATCATTTGTTCGCCTTTATGTCGTTTAGCATTTTATTTCTATGCCCTACGATGACCAAGACTAATGTGTACGGTGATAAAACGACTGGCAAACGCGAAAATGACTAGTATTGTTTCGCAATGTGTGTGTCATATTAAATATGCATTGTTTATGTTGATAAAGTCTGTTATTCTTATTACAATAGAGTGTTTGTTTTCATTATTGAGTACAAGCTGTAGGGTTTGAAGGTAATATAATATAGCAATTGACATTAATGTTAATTTACAATTTGCTTGATAAAGTGAGAGTTTATACTTATCTATCTATTATGTTTGGTACTTAATTATGGTACAAGTTTATTGTTAAGAAAATAACTTAGGCGGGATACCTGGCGTCTTATTGGCCGTTATTGGTTTGTCTTCTTACAATATACTTTTACTCAGTATTTTGCTTTGTCAACAGACACTAGAGAGACAGGGTTCGTGAATGCGATCACGGCGGCTGGCGTGACGTACTCCATCACCCGAGCATGCACCGCGGGATCCCTGCTCGAATGCTCTTGCGAAAAGGTTTGACATTTGTCTTCCCATAAGTTCCGTATGCTTTTGAAACAAAGTTGAGTAACAGTTACAGTTGCTACATCAAATGTTCCTTAAAATATTGTTAGGCAACTTTTGTCCACTAAGATATACATAGAAAAAATAAAAAACAATTGATAAACATTTCAGAGCATTTTCTCCTAAAACAAAAATAAATTTCTTAACTTTTCTATCCTGAGTTCCATACACAGTTTTTACCGTTTAGTTTCGGAGTAAAATAATGAAAATCGAAAAACTAGAGATTCAGGAAAAAAATCATTTGGTTAAAAAGATGGTTGTGACAAACAGACGGACGAACGAGACGGCTTAGTAAGAAAGTTTGTTTATTTATCTAATCATGTGTTTTCCTCAGGGAGCACCAAAACCGCGTCGCGGACGTGAATCCGTCACGCTCCCCCCCTCTCAAGTGCCAACAGAGAGGTGGCAATGGGGGGGATGCAGTGACAACGTACGCTTTGGACTTAAGAAGTCCAGGGAATTCATGGACAGCCGCTACAGAAAACGAAGCGACATCAAAACTCTCATCAAACTGCATAACCATAATGCTGGGAGGTTGGTTAGTAAGAATTTTCTACTGGGAGTCAAGTTATGAGTTTGTAAATTATACTGTAAATCTAAAGTTGTCAAAAAATAAAAGGCCCGTTTTGACATTTGAGAATGCGTTCTTGACACCTGTCAATTTCATACAAACGAATAAGTAGGTGTTTTGCGACTTTGATCTTTATTCACTACTAGAACAGTCAATGTCAAAACGGGCCTTTTATTTTTTGATAACTTTATACATATACTTACTACTTATAAAAAAAAATGATTTTTATTTGTGTTAAGATTACTTTGGTTACTTATTCAATGTAGTATGTCTTGCTTTATATATAATTGAAGATGACTATTGATTAAGCAGGCAGAGGAAGAAACGGTTGCTCCATGCAAAGATTGCATGGAGATGCAAGATTAGAGAGAACGACTAACACATATACAGGGTGGCAGGGACATCGACGCGCAAACTGTAACCATGGATTCAGCACATGAGTTTAGATACCATAACGTCGAATTTATTTTGACCGCGTAGGTATTGCACTTTTCTATGAAACAGGAGTTTTTTTTTTTTCATCATGCGCTGAATCCATGGTTACAGCTTCGCGTCGATGTCCCTGCCACCCTGTATATTTTTGGCCAAATGCAGTGATCTGCATTTTTCCAAAAATATAGATGTGTTATGCTGTTAAGCTACATTAGCAAGCTTGACCATTTATTATTTCAGGATTTTTTTCACAAATAACAGTACATGTAACACCGTGTTCTACTGTGGTCATAAATAATTTCCTCTGTCGATAGGCAATCAAGAACAATATGAAGATGGAATGCAAGTGCCACGGGCTGTCGGGCTCTTGCACGCTCAGGACTTGCTGGTGGAGGATGCCGACCTTCAGGGAGGTCGGCGATAGACTGCGGGACAGATTTGAAGGAGCTGCGAAGGTAAGCATAATCATCATCATTTAGCAGAAAAACGTCTACTGATTGACATAGGTCCACCAAGCATTATCATATCGACCGGTCCTATGCTTGTTGCATTCAGCGTATTCCCACGACCTTCAAAAGGCCCCACCTTGACAAGATACTTACAATAAAATAGCGAAAACAGATTGTAGTTTTACTCCATCATTGATCAAGCCATTAAAAATACATAAAGTATAGCGTCAGAACTTCCTCCAGTTCCATATAATAATAATAATAGTCCTCCACACCTTTTTTTTCACATTTCGGCAATGGCGGCCAAATCTCAACGGAAGCTAGCCTGCGATGCGGGAAATATTAGGCTGAGGCTACAGTAGGCAGCGATTTGCGATGCGACTGGAAGAGCGAAACGAGATAAACATGGTATGGCTACATTATAAGCGAAAATCCGGCGTATATTCGGCGATGACGTGGCTACAGTACAATGCGATCAATATATCATCCTATACGCATAATGTAGCCACACGCATATTTAGTAGCACTATTGAACTAGTCGTGCAAGTGAGAAATTATCTAATAAATTCGCTGGTACGTAGATGTAGCCGATGCCGTGATTACAGTAATGTTGTTCCTATCGCAGAAAGAAATCAAAGATCGCTAGTAATATTTGATGTACGGTGTAGCCATATACGTGAGCATTCATTTTTTTTTTATACAATTTGTTTTATTTTTTATTTTTAACTCTGTTTAGTTTAATTTTATGATCCTGTACGAGTCGCAATAAATACTTTTTCTTTCTTTCTTTCTTTCTATTTGTTTTAATCGCTCATGTGTCGCAGGTCGCGTCGCGGCCTAATGTAGCCTCAGCCTTACAGTGCACAAGCGTGTGCGCGACACAGATGCACTCTCTCTTCCCTCATTCTCATACTACCTCACCTCGGAAAGCACGTTAAAGCTTTGTTCCTGAGCATGATCTCTCTCAGCACCCTAATCACGTAACGCCCTATCAATCTCAATCTGAATCATTTTGAAAAATATTGCTAACCATTGCTTCATATGTTCGAAAAATTTGTTTGCTTATCAACGTAAATAACGCAATGTATGTGGTTAAACTGTCAAAATGGAACCCATTGCTACTGATAGTGTTTTACGCAACTACCCCGCCGGTCGTGTTGAGTGTCATATAATAATAGAAGTAAGTACGGTCACCAAAGGTGATAAGTAACAGAGTCGTCGGATATAGTTGAAGTTCAGTAAGAAACCAATGGATGTTTTCGAATAAAATTTAATTTAAGTCATAAGTCATTTATTCATTTGTTAACACAGGTACAATAAATAGTAGTTACAAAAATTTTGAAGTTATACCCGAAGGCGTACAAATATTTATAGAGGTCATTGATATTAATGGCTTTTAACTAATAGTAAACAAACATTCATTAATCGAATTAAATTTCATTCGAAAACATCCATCGGTTTCTTACTAAACTTCAACTATATCGAACGACCCCGGTTACTTATCTCTTTTGGCGACACTACATTTTGAAATTTTGTCGACAGGTAATCGCCAGCAATGACGGTGACAGTTTTATGCCAGAAAGTCCGAGTATCAAAAAACCTGGCAAGAAAGACATCATCTACTCTGAAGAGTCACCAGACTTCTGCTCAGCTAACATGAAGACTGGCTCCCTAGGAACCCTGGGACGTCAGTGCAACATCAGCTCAGCGGGAACAGATAGTTGTGATCAATTATGCTGCAGACGAGGTTACAAAGAAACCTCGGTCAAAGAAACTGAGAACTGCAACTGCCAATTCAAATGGTGTTGCGAAGTAATATGTGAAACATGCTACGTGAAACGAAATATACAAACATGCTTATAATGTGATAGACGATATAATAAATGTTTAAAATTAAAATTTATTTGTGCATTTATTTATTGCCTTTCAACGTTTTGTTATGTACAGATTTTCTTCTGTACTCGTCACCGGTTTGATAATCTGATAGATATGACAGTAGGTCAATTTTATATGTTTTATGTTTTCCTTTCGCCGGGTGGGATTTAAGGTCCATTTTTCTGGTAGCTAGTGGCTGTTTGTGCCAATCCGACGAGGTTTCATTACTTCTATCTTCGGATCCTGTATATTCTTCTGACTTACTATCGCCTCCTTCTTTAGTATCTGTTTCATGGTTTCCATCTTCATGGCCCTTATCGTCATAGTCCTTATCGTCATGGTCCTCATCTTCATGGTACTCATGGCTAAGCTGTTCTTTTCCATGATGGTCCTCCGGCAGACCAAGATATTTGTTTGGTTTCTTTCTTGGTTTAGGCCCCAAAAAACCGATTGCTAGTCTTGGATGTCGATAGAAATTATCACTTTTTCGGAAAAGTTTATCACATTCAGGAACTTTATTCTCTTTTTTCATGACAATGTAGTTGTAGAGCATTCTTAGTTTTTTAAGGTCGCTTAAAGTAAATCCGACATTCTCTTCCAAGAAAGTAATATTGTTTGGATCCTGTAAGTATGCAGGTTGTTTATATTAGAGGACTCATATACATATTTCTTTACAAAGGAGACGCGAGTATCTATTAAACTGACTAAAATAAATAAATTGATAGTAGGCATTGCTTTTATCTCACTCATGATAATATGGCAATAAATTACAATGATATTCATAGAAAATATTTAAATAATTATGCGGTCTATACCAAAATCAGCCTATCCCCACTGCCTGGGACACAGGCCTCTTCCCTGTGAAAGTTGGTGGGCCCAGTGCGGGTTGGTGGATGTCACGTCATCGAAACTTCCGGTTCTAGGACATGTCGGTTTCCTCACGATGTTTTCCTTCACCGTTTTGAACGCAGTGGTAATGAAATAAATTACATCAAGTGAAGCAACTGTTTGGGGTTCGAACCCACGACCTACAACTAGTAAGTCGCGGCCGTTACCACTAGGCCATCACGGATTGGCAAAAATATCACCCATAGCAAAATTATAAGAAATGCCTATATCACACTACTATTATAAAGGCGGAAGTTTGTAAGTGTGTGTGTATATGTTTGTTACTTCTTCACGCTCAAACGGCTGGACAAATTTTGATGAAATTTGGTGTGGACGTAGCTGACAACCTGGATTAACACATAAGATACATTTTATCCCGATATTCCCACGAAATCGAAACTTAAGCTGGTGTAACCGCGGGGCGCAGCTAGTAATTAATAAAAATCAGAAAAGATCGCTTATTTTTACCCGAAATTCAATGGTTGCACGGCCGGTTGCTGAATGTTTGTGATGGTGGAAATGACCAGCACTGGCGAAGTCGTACTTGACTTCATGAAACAACCACCGATCGTCAGTCAGCTTTTTGAATAAGTATCTTTTCTCTGCAATAATAAAATATGAAAGTATTGACACCACGCTTTTCTTTGGGTTGGAAATGATAAAATAACTTCTCCCGCTCTGGGCGGAGTGGGAGAGCGTGTCAGACTTTTACTGACTAAAACCCACTCGTGTTCCTTCAGTTGCCTGTGCCAGGGGCCACGGTAACTCTTTCGAACAACCCGCGACCCTGGAAGAACTGAAACTTGCCTAAGTAAGTAATAAAGTTTATCATTATAAGTTTTTCAAAACTACCCCTCAAAGAGGGATATAGATAGGGATGTTAAGTTTGTGTGGAAAAAATTGAATGCGCGGAAATTGATGCGACTTTTGACAGAAAATAATTAATAATAAGTAGGAGTATGTAAAGTTGTCGCAAATTTACCACTGACGGGACAAAAAGGGGTAATTCAGTTTATAAGGGGAGGATTTGAAGTTGAAACTGTATGTTACATTTTCACGCCTAAACCACTGAACTTCTGATTTGGCATAGAGATAGATGGCATCCTGGGGAAGCACATAGGTACATTTTATCCTGTTAGCACGTTCCCGTGGGATAATTTCCGATATCCACGCGGGCGAAGCCGCGGGCAGAAGCTAGTTCAGAATAAACCACTTTCAAAGAACAATCGCGTTATGGTATCGTATAAGCGGTCGCGTTTTTAAGTGTGGGTAAAAGGGCAGTTACAATGCAGACTCACAAAGGCCGCGCTTTAAAATGCATGTCCCACACATGCCGATTTTCGAAAATTAGAAAAAGAAATACCTACTTATTTTATTATTGACTCGTGTCGAGAATCAGTAGCATAATTACCTCCATGAATTTGACGAGGATGCAAAACGACACCTTGTATTTCTACGCTAGGGGTTTAGAATCATATGCAGAATTCATGGATACAGTTAACGCACTGGTTAAAAAAATCCTGTATTTAACTTTGTTTTAAGCCGATACGGTTAGATTTTCAATGTCTCCTTATGATCGAAACAAAAATGGGGTTTAGTACGTTACCTGGAATGATATTTTCATCTATAACCTTGATATATAGGTCTCGATCCGGTGAATTGTGCTGGGGTGGTACTCCAGCTATTGACAGTACTGCCTCCGCCAGCTCTCCTCCCGTCCAAATGCAATCGTATCCCAGATTTACATGCTTTAATTATAAGAAAATACATTAGAACCTTCAAGCCAAATGTACTTACAGTCACCAAAGGAGATAAGTAACCAGGGTCATCAGATGTAGTTGAAGTTTAGTAAGAAACCAATGGATATTTTTGAATAAAATTTGATTTAATTAATAGAAAACAAACAGTTAAAACACGTTACGTAACGTTAGTTAGGTAAATTTCATTCAAAACATCCATCGGTTTCTTACTAAACTTCAATTATATAAGATGACCCTGGTTACTTATCTCCTTTGGTGGCCGGACCTAAGGTTTGCATAAAAATAAATTACTACTTGTAAGCCAACATGCTTCATCGTTGACCACAAAATCAAGACTATCAGGGGATGGAATGGTAGCACTCACTGTGCTACCATTCCATCCCCTGATAGTTCAGTGCATTTACAGTTATTTTTCCTCTGATAGCTATTGCTGTCAAAGGTAAAATAACTCGTCGGTTGCTACCCATTTTTTTTTCCGGGGTGGAAAACCCTCATGGGTGTCCGCCGCCCTGGGGCGGGCGGCGGGGTCTGTCAGACTCTAACTGACTAAAACCACCCCGGTGATCCATCTCACACCTACGCCGGGGGTCGCGGGAACGTAAGATCCTTCTGCAATCCCCGACTGGTGCCGGCCCGCCACCGCGGGCTTCCTCGGGTCAGGGGGACTGACTCCCCCCGCGACGAGGGGCGCGCGTGGAACACTACGCGCCGCCACCTCGGGTCTTGATGTGTGGGGGGCGACGGACGTCCCCGTCGGTTGCTACCCAAAAGTAACCTTATTGTAACCAGAATAAAGATGCAAAATTATAGGTAAACAAAATCGGTTCAGCCGTTTAGGAGCTACGATGGCGCAGACTGACAAACAGATACACACGTTAAGCTTATAACACCCATCTATTTTTGTCGGGGGTTAAAACTGTTAATGCGCTGTATAAGCCCAATAAAAAGTATGACAATTAATGGTAGGAAAGGACGAATACTTATAAAAATGTTCATTACATCTTTTTATAGATAAGGTTTAACATTATATTTTAATGACGTAGGTATAGAACCTGCGGGGTAGTTGCGTGAATGTGGTTGAAGTGTCCCAATGAAAGGCATTTCTATTGATATTGTGCTACGCATCCCACGGATACCCGAGACCCTAAAAATATATCACACAAATACTTACCTGAACTCCTTCATTGGTGAAGTTCAGAATAGAATGATCAGAACAGCCCAGTTGACCTCGACGGTTGACGAAGAACACCCATCTGGTCTTATCATCTTTCGGTGGAGTTGGCATCTCCAAGAAACTAAGCTTGGTCTGTCTTTGAACAGCATTGAGAAACGTACGAATACGGTCGCGAAGAACTTTGTCTGTAAAACGGAGATACTTGGAATTGGTAACTCGATGTAAAGTAAAAGAAACTTCTAATCCAGAAACACATGAAACAGTTATAGTTAATAATACCATATTTTTAGATATTATAGGACAATAGAACGAATATAGTGCGCCAAATAACTTGCCGAAGATTGCTTCGGCAAGTTAGTTGGCGCACTGGATCCTTTTCCGAATATTCGTGGTAAATAGCGAATACACCCAGACAACTCGTTTATGTGTTCGTAATCATGTCTATTCGTATAAACGTTGCAGTGTTTACTCGAATATTTTGACAGAATGATTCGAACACAGGATCTATGACGTCATCATCTTCAGAAGCTAGGAAATTATTTCGAGAAGTAGGTATACAAGGAATAAAAAGACACATCACATAGCCGTCAACTACGCATTCTGTACATCAAATTAAGTAACAATCAACTCAGCCTATCGCAGTCCACTGCTGGCCATAGGCCTCTCCCAGACTGCGCCACAACACCCTGTCCTCCGCCTTCCGCATCCAGTCTGCCCCAACCACCTTCTTCAGGTCGTCCGTCCATCTAGCTGGGGGGCGTCCCACACTACGCTTGCCGATACGCGGTCATCAGCTCCACTGGCCATCGGTCCTTTGACAGACATGGCTAGACCACTGCCAGTTCAGTTTGTTTGAGTAACATTTTATAAACATAATTGCTGGGAAACTACTTTTATTTTAACGGTTCAGGGGTCGTGGGGGTCAGTCGCCTCCTTCTGCGAAGTAATCATGCTAGCGAAGGAGGTGGCGGGGTGAGCAAGGGAATGCACCTCACGCCTCAGCCGCCGCGGGAGACGCTCCGGGCGTCGGGAGCCGCGTGACGACTCCCGGCCACCGTAGGCGCGGGCCTGCGGGCGGTGAGTAATGGGTAACTCACCGTCCGATCAGGACCAGGCCCGTGCCGGACGGCGTGTATGTGTTCCACGCGCGCCTCATAAAGATGTCAGCATTGGTTGAGCTTCTTTACGTTGAGAGCCCTATCTCATGAATTTGCCACGGACCCAAAGGGTATAGTTACGCCACTGGGGGCGATCCTATGGACATCAACCGGGCACAAATCCTGAAGTGACGGGGCCCGATAGGACCGAAGCCTGCCAGGGTAGCACGATCGTCCAAAAGGGTTACCGCTGCCCTGGAACATAAAGGGCTACGGAAGGAACACGGGTGGGTTTTAGTCAGTAAGAGTCTGATACTCCCTTCTGCTCCACCCAGAGCGGGAGGGGTCATTTGATGATTTCCCATCCTCCATCCTCCATTTCGTAAAAAAAATCAGTAAAAGTTGGAAATTTGACCGTCAATGTCTCCGTAACCAGTAGGTTCCCAGGTATGGTCCAATACAAAAAAACATATCAGAATGACGGGGCGTACAAGAGACTCTCGGCTTCGTTAAGTGTCTTTTTACATCCGTTATGTATTTGTAATGACTCACCTTTACTGATATGATCATCATCTTCCTGCCCTTATCCCATGTTGCTGTCCTTACTATCCCTTATATTATTATCCCATGTTACTGTCCGGCGCAACACGTTTTCTTCTCCCTGTCAACCGTCACGCTATCATTCACTCCCTTCTCTTTCATATCATTCCTCATACAATCCATCCATCTTTTCTTCGGCCTTCCTCTCCCTCTCCATCCATCAACATGTATATTCATCACTCTTTTAGTCACATGAGTTTCGTCCCTTCTCATCATGCAATGCCCATACCAAGCCAAACGATTTTACCTTTACATATATAATTATATACGCTATAAGTAATATGTATTATTTATCAGTGTAATTTCAAAATTAGTACACTTACCATTAAAAGAAACAACATCAATATAATAAGGTATGATTCCTTTAGGCCACAGTTTAAACTTTCTTATCTCATCGTCACTTAGATCAAATCCTGGTTCATAGTCATAAATCAGCAATTTTTCATACACATTCTGTCTGAGTATGTTGGACGAATGATCAGGCCTGAAAACGTTACCGTCTAAGACGTCTTTTGGTGATCCTTTGAGAGCGTGGAAGTAATTTTGTTGTTTGGGAGCCGTCGGACGGATTCCTAAACCAAAGATTGTGATGGGTAAATAATTATTTTCCCAGTGTTGGTACTCAGATTTCTTGCCCATGGGCCTTAAGTATCTACGACACGAGCCATGTCTGTTGGTGGAAGTCATACCAATTCATATTTCTTCCCGATCGACATTGGTTATCAACGAAGACACAGTCATGTCATCAATTTGGGAGCATAAGCATTATAGGAAATGCTGTAACATACTCAGTAGACAAACTGGTGGTCGTATTTTATTGTTAAATAGTATTCTGGCAGAGGAGATGACGTTGCTGCACCAGCTTATCCACACCGGCAGCCATAAGTTCTTTGTGTCTACGGCCTAGGAGTGGAATTCCCTCCCGGTGACTATATATTTATAACCTGGGAGTTTTCAAGTCTCGCTCGTGACTAGGTGACTTCTAGGCAACCGTTCACCAGCATCGTGTATGACTACGTCAGATAGTGGTCAAAAACAAAGCCATCAAAAATAAAAATAAGAAAAATATATAAATATAACTAAATATGCATTTACCAATGTAAAAAACGACTCTTATACTTTAGACCAAAACTCGAAATCGAATAACAGCTATTTTATCAATCAACTCAGTCTATCGCAATCCACTGCTGGAGCCTCTCCCAGGCTGCGCCACCACACCCTGTTCTCCGTCTTCCGCATCCAGTTTGTCGCAGTCACCTTTTTTAAGTCGTCAGTCCATCTGACGCTCTCCGATACTAGCTCTGCACTCGGAGACTCGTCTGCTCCACCGACCATCGATACTTCGACAGACATGGCCAGCCTACTGCCGCTGCAGTCTGCTTACTCTGCAAGCTACGTCGGTAACTCCAGTTCTTTTCCAGCGCTTATATGCACAGTTTAAGTGAAGGGTTTAATTAATACTACTTTATCCCCAACGAATCCCTAAAAGGGATAAAGTGGTATATAGTGATTCAGGATTGCGTTATTTCGGAATACCGTTATTCGGGATTTCGAGTTCCGTACTAGCGTATAAGAGTCGTGAAAACCAATCGATGATTTTAGATTTTTAAACTGCAAAATAATTACTCACGTCTTGGGCACATAAGAAATATTAAAAAAAATAAACTTGAACATTTCACTAAACCTCGCCGAGGCATACTTATATGTGAAATAAATAAAATTACAGCCACTGATTTTATAGTATAAATCCAACAAGGCATTTCGATAAGGATAATTCGATTTTTATGAATAATCCTGCAATTTGTCGTTTCCTCTTTTTGTTTCAGTGGCTTACGTAATACTATACACACGCCTTTTTGCCTATACTATTGAAGTAAAATATGACAATGGTCACGATTTTTGACAAATGCGTGCACTGACTGGACAGGTCTACTCAATCTGTGTAGTTCTTTCCTCAAAAAGACCATTTCAGACACCAATCTACATGCTCTTCGCATGATCTGACCAAGATTATGTCTGGACTTTAAAAGAGACTGTGTCCTCTGAGTTTGTTTCGGCCTTTCTTCTCAGAGTAGTCAGATAGGAAATGCCGAACTAATCTAGTTTAAACAAAATATGATTGATCATATTAGGCAAAATCACTAGGCAAATGACGAATCTTGAAGATTACAGCACCTCACTTCAAAAAGAACCACGTAAATTGACCCAGAAATTACAGAGAAAACGGTGCACATACATGAAAAATAAAAACTCGCTGAATGCATAACCTCTTCCTTTTTATGAAGTTGGTTAAAAAGAAGATTTGGTTCCCACATAATAGTGCATTGCGCCCATAGATGATGTTTTTAGGGTATACCATTAAGTAGCTTTTAGAACTCTGTATTCCCGTTGTCCTCGTAATTTGTGTTCCCGTCACGGGGACAACGGACAGTTAAGATTTCACGTATCGTTGTCCACTTTAAATAAGAGATGTTTAAACACAAAACACAACTAGATTTTTAAATCTTAATCAACAAAAGTTAAAAACGCTCACAGAAAGAAACGATATCTAACTTGTACCATCTATGTGCCCCTACTTAACCCAAATATGATTCACAACAGAGAAATAATATTCACACGGCCAAAATCCGTTTGCATGAAAAATTATTCACGCTATTTCAGATTCAGCCGCGTCGTTCGTATCTCTTATGACAGATTTCTCTGCTCATAAACATAAATTTTCCAGCAGGGCCGATACTCGTGGGAACCCACCTCGGGGCGCACTCGACCACCAGCACTCAACGACTTTTCACTTTCTTAACCCAAAACCAACCGAAATTAAACTTTAACACCAACTTCATAAAGTGCAATTTGGGCACAGCAAGCAAGGCTGCTAGAAAATAAAGCTGTTTCAGAAAATTGCACGCTATCAAACGTACAACGGTTGCGTTCGCAATAAAACAAAATGGCGAAGGCTTTGCAGGGTTGGCATTTCAATTGTGTAATGATGAAACTTGACACGGATTATGAAAAAATTACTGTTTACTTTTTCGTTAAGATATAATTTTACTTGGCTCAGCTCAATCGTCTTTACATTACTGAAAATGCGTTTCAGCACTCTATCATGTGTACCTTTCAAATGTTAAGTCCACGAGTTACATACAACATGGTTTTCAAATAAATCAAATCGTCTGGCAAAGGAATTACTAATACAAATCCTCTCCATTAGTACCAAAGGAATGAGGAACATAGACAGCCCTATGTGACAGTTGCATAAATAAATGCGCGCGCATAAATTTCAAAATAAGACCATCGTTTATCGAGGAGACATCTTTGGGGATGTATTATGCTATATATCGAAATTAATGCTTTTAACATCGACTTACTTTATTATAGGAGGGAGGGAGACAGAAGATGGGTTGGAGCGACGTAAACGTTGATAATAAAGGTCTAATGGAGATGTTCTTGTCTTGTACATTTTGTAACTGTATTTCATAATGCGCCTCGTATTGTGAGCTCGGGTTGAGTAATATTTTAAGAAAAGCTATGACGGGAGACGTAATAGGCTCTATTATAAGTTTATACTTTATGATGCATATTAAATCAAATCCATAATTAACTACGAAAACCATTAAATTATGAAATAAATTTTCAGGTAAGTTTATTTCCTGAGTAATTATATTTTATAATTTATTGAACCTTTCTCATTTAATAGGGATAAAGTAAGACAAAGACTATTTCAGGAATGAAAAGTTTCAGTAAAACAAGGCTGTTCAAGGTTTTTGATCAATTTAATATTTTTAGTAACAACTAATCAATATTTTAATTATAAATAGATACTGCTAATGTACAACCAATGTTACAATAAATTGTGTCAACCCCCAAAAAGCGGTCACTGGACGAAATATATTTCAAAAAGGTACATTTATAATACAAATAATAAGATTTGAGATTCAGATAAGTTCAGCTGATTTCAATTGTATTTTTACCTAATATTAACAATTTAAAATGCTACATTCACATAAATAACTTAAAATAATGAATAAAGACAATATTTACATGCGTAAAAATGATTTCACAATGACAATAACTCGATTAGACAGAACAATCATTTTGATTAAAACCGGCAATGGCTGTCAGTTGTAAAAGGTTAAAAAAAATGGCACCAAATTGATTTTCGAAATTCATAACGGTTTCGGTTTTAAATTACGTTAAAATACTTTTTTTTATCACAATAGCTACGAGTATAATGCTAAAATTCAAAACAATGGCTTTAATAGATCCAGTCATGGATATTATAACTACGAAAATTAAAAAAAAAACTTCAGTCTTTTAAATCCGATGCGGTATCAGTTCCTCAGACTCTGTCATTGAATTCCGAAACATTTTTAAAAGTTACCTATGTACAGAGATCCGATTTTTAAGCGTTTTTTTTTTTACAGTACATTGATAAGTACTCGAATACCTGTTTTAAATAATACCGATTGTTTTAACATCGGATTTTTTTTACTAAAACTAACACATTATTTTACTTTAATACATTCATTAATATTAAAGTAAAATAAAATAAATTAAAACAAGTTTTTAATAAATATTTTATATAAAAACATACTTGACGAGTTAGTATGCTCAGTGCATTTTATTATACAATATTATTAAGCTCAGTAGGATTAGTCTACCTATATATACCTACTTACTGGCTATACTAAGCTTATATCACATATGAAATATCATTCAAGTTGATATAATTACTTGTATGATCAATAACGCTTCAACTTATACTGGCAAACTTTCAAATTTGGAATGTCAAACTTTCTGTCATCGAAATGAATCCAAGAGAAAAGAGATTTTGTCAAAAGATTGTCAATGTTAATTCAAAGTTAGTGAGTTATGTTAGTCCAAAGGGTTATGTTATGAAGGTTTGATTATAAACTCGCCAAGTGAATAGGTTCACGATGCTGTCTGATTACAGTAACATATGTATAAAAGCGTTGAAATACAACGTTACTATTGTAGTAACACATGCATTTAAATATACTAAGAACGGTTGGGGGCGAGCTTCTCTGCAGCTGTATAAAATGTGTAACGAGTGTCAGCCGAGTTTGCGTGCAACACTATCTCCGTGCATCAGACGCAACACGCATACAATATTATACGTATAATACTGATTATTTAATTCATTTAATATTTAATTAAAATTCTCCAGAGCGTTTATCTCGTAATGTGGGACACTTTTACGATGGCGCTACTTACTGACTGATAAGGGCTCAACGCTACCTCCGCCACTGAACACCCAAGAAGACACTTTATGCAAATGCCATTAAGCCACAAATTCCATTAGCCGGGTTAATTATAATATGAAATTATAATTACAAGATAATTTCGCTGTTGAATCTCAAAACAGTTATGCGAGCATGCACCCAACGCGGACGTCCATAAAATAGAAAGTATTTATAAAACTCAAATGATTATTACCGCTGTTATAATAATTGCAAATAACTTCTTTGAAAAACCTGAGTATTAACTTTGGAATGATATTAAGAAATATCATGTAAAGTCTCGTATTTCATTTTGCGTACGTGTCTCCTTGGGCTGTTCAGTCGAGTATGTACGATATCTACGAATAAATAAATTACACAGTTGACCGCGTAAGGAAACCAATAAGTCCAATTTAGAATAAATACAAAATGAGTCGATGATAGAAATAAATCGTCTGTAAACTGGTCTCATTAATTTCCAAACGACGGTGTCCAAAAAAAATAAAGTTACTAGATCACATGTTCGCACTTAATAGTCAAATAAATTAACCGAACGAGTAGCTTACTTTAATTTTACGCCGGATCAATTATCATGTATAAAAGAAGAAATAAACAGTGATAGAGAAACTATTTACATAAGTCAACATGATATACGATTTCGACGACTTGGATAGATGAAAAAGTGAAGTGATTATAATACAAGGTCCGTTATCTGCCTCCGAATAAGAAAACAGGTCCACTCTTGAGTCTGTGAGTCACAGTCCCATCTGTCCGACACTAAAGTTTCTTTCATTGATCACTTCGTCATCAGTGTCCGAGTCTATAAACACGTGTGCACCACTTTTTCTGTGCGGCAAAGTTTGCACTTCACCTCGCAGCACCAGTGGAAGGTGCAGTTACATCGCTCCACCACGAACATGGTCTCGGTCCGGTACCCTCGGCCGCAGCACATGAGGTCGCAGCCGTCCACTCCGATACTCGTGTCATTGCAGGCGCGCCCGTGTGTTCCGGGGATGCCTAGTCTCGGGTTCTTTTCGCAGAAACCCGGCGATGACTCCAAGTAAACCAAGTCTTTAGCCCCCGGTGATTTATGGTCTGGATTATGAGGCCGCAGTTGGAATCGATATCGATCTCTCCGCGGCACTCTGTGCGGCGCCGCGTCGTTCCGCTGCGCAGGCGGCTCCAGGTCAGTGTTTGGCATCATGACCCGCGATGCGCCGTCGAAGCGGTCCTTCAGCGAGTCGCCCACAGAGCGGAAGCTGGGCAGCCTCATCCAGCAGGTCTTAACGGTGCACGAGCCTGACATGCCGTGACACTTGCACTCCTGCCGCATCTCCGTTTGCACATGCTGCGAACAAAACAACCCAATCAACATCTCGTGCTTTAATTTATTCTATCATGGGGAGGTCTATAATGATGTCCAAATATCTTTAAATTCCACCGATAAGCTTCGATACAGTGTGATCGATGATCTTTTAAGCGTACTCCATCGATCGCATCTCACGATCGAGCAAATTGTTACAAATCGTGAAGAGGTGGGCCGGTCGTCACCGCGCGTGGACCGATCATAAATCATACTCTAGGGACATTCATCATTCTTAGAAGGTAGATAAATGACGCGAGGATGGGAGACAGTAAATATTTTCCTATCTCGGAGCGCAGGCGCTTCGTAGAACGTCGTCGACGGTATTTATTCATTGACATGTAGATGGCCGCGTATGTTATACAGTCTAGTGTCCAAATATGTGTTAAACAATCGATGGAATGCTGTGAATATTCATCAGGTGGACACCCAGTGCGTCTGTCGTGACAGGAATTAAGCGCTTCGGTTAATGATGCGTCTGGGTGGCTCGGGGCGCCCGACGTCCCTTTTTGATGAATTTTGGGAAGGAGCGGACAGTGGATATGCAAATGTGGGTGTGCGGTGGGAGGGAGATGCGCGAGCGCAACGAATGAGTGCCTGTTGCGCAGTCGTCGCGCGCTGGGCCGCGCCGCCCGACGCATAATTAATATTACACAACGCGACATGTCAAGTGGCGGACGATCGATCGTCATCCATAATGGTAATGTAAACACGATGACAATGGCCGTCATTGGCGATAACTGATTGTTTTATGGATGTTTATAAGGTGCTATAGTCGAGTGGCGATTGGATAAGCTTAGTGACAGGAGTGTTCGACACTTACCGCTCGGCCGGCCTCGTTGTTGTGTAGGTTCATTTTTTCTCTCAGGGTTTTGCCTCTTTCACCAGTGTCGACGAATTCTCGGCTGAATCGGAAGCCGAAGCCGATGTTGTCGCTGCAGCCGCCCCACTTCCAGACGCGCACGTTGGCGGCGGCGGCGGCGCGGGTGCGGTGCGGCACGCGGTCGATGTGCGAATAGTCGCACGTGCACGATTCTATGGAGCCTTCTGCGCACGCGCGCGCCACCGCGTGCGTCACGCTCGCGCTAGTGATTGCGTAGATGAACGCGGTTTCGCGGCAACCTGGTGACAATAGAAATGTTGTTTCATTAATTTATGCTAATTTATGAAGAAAGGAAAAGTGGTTCTACAACCACTAGAGACTGGAATGCCTCTAATAGATTTGGGACATGAAATCAGGTGGCACAAAGACTATCTAGATTAGATAATCATTTAGATTAAACTTGTTGATTAAAAATAGTATAATTATACCTACGTTATTAAGTTAGGCAGTTACACATATTTCACTTTGGCATGTTTGGTATTCGTATAATTAATTCATCCCAACTGCAGAGGGGTCCATATTTTAATCAAATTTTATTATTGCTCCGGGTATGGGGATAAAAAATCTCGACGTTTTAAAATATTTTAGGTATTATAATTTAAACACGCAAAACATTTGGGCTCATCAAGCAACTGCAGTCCAAAGGATTGGATGGGCTTTGCTCTTTTTAATCGTATTATTTTATTGACATTTTTAATTTGTTGACAGTATCAAAATCCTTTTCGAGAGCAATGGGCACATTAGTTTTTTAATTTCCTTCGTAAAATTCTATCTCAAGTTTCAACCTGTCTGGCTCATTTTATTCTTGATAATTTAAGAGCGT
Organism: Apamea anceps; assembly: GCA_951799955.1. Taxonomy (NCBI): domain Eukaryota; kingdom Metazoa; phylum Arthropoda; class Insecta; order Lepidoptera; family Noctuidae; genus Apamea; species Apamea anceps. The sequence continues at coordinate 6,344,772 of OX637505.1, read as the reverse complement.
GGGCCTAAACTTTTTAATTCTAAATGATACAGTCCTAAACAGGGTGAGACGTGCAATCAAAGTAAGCTGAATATTTCGGATAATCACTGTGTTTGGAGTTATCAAGCAAGTAAGGTTATAATCGTTTAAAAGCAAAAAGATCATTAAGTTTATATTCACACAATAAAGACTTGAGCAATGATTGCTTCGCGTTCATTCATCCCGTTCGGACGAATACATAAATCGATGCTCGCATCCCGTATCGAATACTATAAATAATTAATGGCCCGGCATTAGAATCAAATACTCATAAAATACAATTAAAAGAGAGAGAGGGTATATCTCTGAGATTGAAAATAAAAGAACTGCCTCTTACCTACCAGAGAGATTATAAATTTGATCATTACAAGTGGTACGGCGCGCGCATCGAATTCTCTCTCTTAATATCGATTTAATAGCTCTTGTACTTTAACGATTAATACCGAGCCTTTGTCTACGCGACCTCGGCTCCACAATGAGACGATATTATTATCCGAACGGGACCCTAGTGACGTAACCCGTTCTCCATACGACATCTTTAAAACTTTCGATTATAACTTTTAATGAATCATAACACTCAAAACATGAGTTTGGAGGCCGTCTATATCGCGGTGGTCCTGCACAGACTTGATCTCGTAGACATTGTAATTTTACGGCATAATGCGCATTAATACGGCCATTGTTGAGGCCCTCATTAAACGCTCTCGTTCCGAACGCATCGAAGGTTATGATGGAATTCCTCAAAAGCTATTAAGGGCCGATCTCGATCGCTAAATACCTGAATAAAAATAAAACTGACAATTAACGCCGTTCTAACACAAGTGTAATCGCGTGTCACCTCACCGGCTAATGCCATTCATTTAGTAATATAGTGAGGCTCGCGCGCTCCTTAGGTGGGCTTCCGGCCACCGACGCACCACTATAAAATCCCTTCAGAAAAAACTCACCGACCCCGTATGGATGTAGAAATAATAAGGAACGCGTATTTGTTGTTATTTATAATAATAATATGTGGAACGGGCCCGGAGCAGCCCGCGCCAGCTTTATTAAGGACTCAATAAGCAAATGAAATCATTTTTTTATTGAGTTGTCATCGTGCACCGATATAAATTACGGTGCGCACACACTGCCGCAGAGCGCTCTCGGATTCGCTTTTTGTGCTTCCCTTTTGGATGTTATACAAAAGTATTTTATTCAGCAATTACTTGAGACGTTCGACCGGGAATTTTAATGTCAATTTCGCCATCATTCAATGCTCGGACGAAATTAATTCAAGGTAGGGATACGTACATACGAGCGGTCGTGGACTCGTGCATTTATCTTCTGTAACGACTTGGAAACGTTCAGTCGCATTAACTATAACGTATAGGTGAGGCCAATTAAATATGGCACACGTAAATAACGCTTGTGAAGTTATGGCTTTCGGCTAATCGGGTTTAACATTGAGGTGTAATATGCGATGGACGATGGCCGGTGAGCGTTAGGGATTACAGTCGGGATGGGTTACAGGTTACAGCTTCACAAAGTAATGTTTCTGTTTTATCGTCAGGTTATAAATCGGAGGCTTCACGGATATCTGTTTTAGTGCGTTCCGAGTGAGCGAGCGGTCGTCCGGCGGGGTGCCGGCACCGGGCCGGCCTGGCCAGGTGCTCGCACCACGTGCTGCGAACACGTCTTCATAGCCCGTAGATAAATGTCGCCACATCTGGCCACCACGATGTGAATCACTGCCCGCTGTGATTTTAACATCGCTACTTTTACTTTATCTCCAACATGATCTAACGGTACGTGGCTACTCGACCAATTAGATACATAAACCACCACTGGAAATAATTTTTAATTGGTCTGTGAGAATTTTAAGCATCATCTATCGATGATTCACGGCCGTGCCTCGACCCGTTTGACATCGTACGGTAGTGATTCTTTGTTCTGCATTAAACATAAGTACCCATATAAAACTATAAATAAATTGTTTCAATTTTTCATCGTGCTGGATGCGACGAGCAACAAAGCCGATTGTCGCGTTTTGCGAATAAAATGGCGACGTAGAAAAATTATGACAGATGTAAAGAGGCTCCGTCTGCTGAGCGCATTAGTCACGGCATTAAATATAATGTAAATTCCCGACACGAGCCTAATTAAACGGCCAAACAACGTTAATCCGACACCGGCGATGTATAAGTTCTAATACAAATAGCCATTCGTTACCTGCTCGTATAGGCCTACGCAATAAAATATTCATAATTAAGGTGCGCTATTATTTTATTGAGGCAATTTCGCCCCATCAAATCGCAGTCAAATAAGAACAAACATGAGTAATGTGGATCTATAAAAGTAAATTATTATTATAACTGATAATAAAGTGCTGTCCGTGGATTATCTGTGCAGATAATAAATGGTCCCGTGGTGGGTTTACAGCGCGAGCACCGAGCGATAATTCCGTCCCGACGGATTGGCAGTTAAGGCGAGGCGTTGAGGATTTATAAAAGTCAAAAACTCGTAAATCCGAGAGCGCGTCCGCCGCATCGCACTGTTAAAATAAAACTTAATCACTGTTGACATTTGACGAACACCTGGCCCCGCGGCCACTGCCATTAAATAATTCAAAATTAATGTACTAATTAAATATGTGCCTGTCTGCATTGAGTCATCACGCTGGGGTGTTTCCAGAAGATTAATTTGAAAGATTGACTTATGGAGGTTTCGCGTCGCGCCTCTCGTGCCTTATTTATGACGACTTGCATTATTCAAATTTGATGAGACGTAATTACTCAAAACATCAATAAATCACTCGGTTTATAATGCGGTGTTTGGCCGGTTTAGAAATCGTTCCGGCTTGCACGGCTTTATCGCACTACGATGAAGTCATTGACGTCGTGTTATTTGTATCTAAACATGTCTTTTACGAGTATAAAATGACGTTTTATTTTCTGAAAGACGGATCGTAGAGATGATAAAAGACGGGATTCTTTCGCTAATGAAATAAGAATGGAATTCGACGTGTACTGGGAGAGGAATAGAAGCAAATAAGGCAATTTCGCCGTAAAGGCACTTGAAAGATGGGGCCATAAAAAGCAATAATTCATTTTCGTTATGCCATGTATGGGTGATAATTTCACATTGAGTCCGCGTCCCGAGGCTCCGGTGCGACAATTCAAAATTACGTCGGTCGTATATCACTCATTGTGAGTGGCACAAAGCGCTGCAGCTACCACTAGCTACCAGCCACTAGCCAGCACCGCGACACCCATTCACACAATGGACAAAGACATTTGTTTTCAAACTCCAGAAAAAAGTACCGAAAATAATTTCGTTTTAAGTGAGCAGTCCATAAACAATAAAAGGGCGATCGGAGCGTTGGAAACTGGGAATCCGTCGATAAATATGATCTCGGTCGCCTCCCCCACTCGGCCCGTTGTCGCCGCTGTTAATCGTCTCATTTCAGTTTCACAAAACGCGCGTTATCTCGAAAACAATTCAAACGCCACAAAACCTAAAACGCTTATCTAATTGAGCATTAAATATTTCGTCGAGGGCATTTTATATCGGCTTTATTTTCGGTGTCGATCGTTTTATACGTTTTATCCACCCACGACGTCGGCATCTCGGGTGCGCGTACGATACACACCAAAACAGGAAATATTTGAAAAAAGGTCGGGTTTTATTGGCCGAGTTACCTGCCATTAGGAGCTGCGTTAGGTGTAAACGTGGCTTCCGTGGGGCTTGTACGAGTGCAGTGGAATCGCTAAACTACACCGCAGGGGGCTCGCCGCGGGAACTCGGACCATATATTTTCTATTCTCGGCTCGACAATGACGCGACGAATAAAGACCTTACTATTGTGTCGTTGTCATCATTTGTGTTAATACGATCCTTGAGGTTTACACCACAATGAGATGAAGTTGTCGCGTCCGAGTGTCAATGGTGTGACAACGTGTAAATTAGTAAATATAGGTGTCGCGTCCGGGGGGCCTTTGTGTACCAGCCCGTGATTATGAGCAGACTGCGGAGCTATCCGCTTGGGATTGATGAGTTTCGAGGATCACATTTGCGAGTTTACGTTTTTTGTTTATTGAGTAGCGTTGTGACGGGCTCCCGCGGGGTCGAGACCATTTTTATGCTTCTTAAATGAACGTAATTGCAATGTATTAAATTTTTTCATCGTGTGTATTGCGGCCCGCAATACCGCCGTCCGCCTCGCCCGCCTTGCATGCCCTTAATAAAGTAATATGCTCTAAATGCACACGCATATAACATAAATTTTGTAATCGGTTTGCTCTTTTTATCATGTGAAATTATTACGATGGTGGTCCGAAGCCCGTGCTATATCTGGTTTTTAATTTAGAAAAATGATATGTGCTTTTATAGTTTGTATGCTTTTGCTATGCAGTTTTATGGTCGTCGATGGTAAATCTTTACTGTGTGCGTAAGAACTATATATCATTTGGATGTGAGCACTAGAATTAAATGATTTAATGGTTTAAATTAATATGACTGGCTTTGTGTCTGACTGAATTATTAACGGTTATTCATTGCGGCATAAGCTGACTAGTAAATGATGTCTGGACTTGAGTTTTATTAGAAGAACTTTCAATGACTTTCTTAAGTGGGAGTGCTGACATTTAAATTCTTGAATCGGCAAAGAAATCATGAATAACTTTAATTGGTTTTACAACATAAATAGTTTAACATATTTCTTCGTATGCGTCGGTTGGTCCCACATTTGGTACATCGCCTGAGGCTAAAAGCGACCCAACCTCACTTTTTTCTTTATGGCCAACATTAGTGTTGTGTAAACATGTACCTAATTGCGATTTGTTACCAATTTCGTGTTTCATGAATATTTTATAAGCATAATGGTTTATGACATCTCGTTTTATAATGAGAAAACGCCATTTGAATCAACAATAGATTTGTTGTATTAAGTTTTGATCGCTGTTTCACTTTATTAAAACACGTATGAAATTATAATATTCAACACCTTTTTTTTTACCGTAAAATCATTTGTACTTATTGTATGTAGATATAGCTAACTATTTACACTAGGTTGGTACTAAATAAAATGACTAACTAACCAGCCATACAAATAAATACAGAAACAAAAGAACACTCAGGCGTCTCGTCCGCGTCGCTGTCATTGACAACTTTTTATAATACACTTAATTGCATCAAAATTAGAGCTGCATCCGTTTCGGAGCCACAATAGACCAGACGGACAAACAAATTATAATTCAGGGACGTTAAGGTTCTATCGCTTGAATCATTAATGTCATCAATGAATTGAATTAATTAACATGAAGGTTATTCGATTAATAAATAAAGTTATTTGTTCTTATGCTTTTTTTTTGTTTTATGCTGCTATTGTAATAAAGTCACCTACTATCAATTACCTCTTAATTGTTACTATGACCTTAGTATGCTGATATTTCTTATGATATGAGAATTTATTAATTCAAATATGTCGTTTGGGTTGTTATTAAGTATATTTTAGTTATTAAGTTAGTAGACTAAGCTGTTTCTTTATTAGCACTGTAGACTAACGATATTACTAGCTTCGTTGACTACATCCGCGTAGAATTTTGGCCCCCAACCCATCACGTTGCATCCCATCGCTCGCCCATGCTACTTACTACTTCGTTTTCGCTTAAAGTTCTTTCTGATTTTTTTTCCTTTTGTTCGGCCCCTAAGGGCTGGAGCGTGATGTTGAATAGCCTTTCTCGAAAATTGGTCTATCAGTGCAAAAAGGATTTTTCAAATCCTACTGGTAGTTCCAGAGATTAGCGCGTTCAAACAAACAAACTCTTCAGCTTCATTGTTAGTTTAGATATAAATTATCAAATCAAAATAAATTCAACGAAGTTCCCAACATAAACATTGAGAGTAATTGGAATAAAAAATACTCCATTAAAGAAAGGGAAATTTAATGTTTCTTCGTAGGATGTAAAAGATAGAAACCTATTCTTGACTAATAGAGACATTTACAGAAACAGCTTGCACTATTCATTAACGCATTTGAAGTGTGGGTCAATAACCGGAGCAAAGAAGACGTATAGACGATATACTGCGCCTGCGCCGATCCCAAATGAGATCGAATTAGCTCGAGATACAGCAGCCGAAGCTCTTAATTTTGATGATAACCCCCTAATGCTCAACCTGCACTCTGATCCACCAAAAGCTTTTTAAAATAACTCATTTTGTTGTCAGAATTCATTTAGAAACAAATTTTTTATTAATTTTATTATTTATACCGTGTTTATATTTTTACTAAAAAGTTTTGTTGCAAAAACGTATTAGCAAACGCAAAAAAATAATGCAAACGACAGAATTGAATCACAAAACTCCCTTTTTTTGTTATTATAGCGAATAATTCTTGTTGTGCCGAACAGATGTTCGCAGGCTCATAATAAGGCGTATCGCGTACAAAGCATCGAAATCGGACACCGGAGATAGGGCAGCCCCGATCTGACAACAAAATAACGTCTTACCGTTCAAAAACTTGCTTGCCAAACAATTTTCAACCTTATATACTTTCTGCTAAAGCTCCGGCAGCATTTAAGAGACGATAAAACTAAATAAAGCAATGCGTTTTAAAACATTTTAATTTCGAAGTGTACCTTTATAAATGTAGGTTATTATTTTAAATTGAAAACTAAGTCTTTATACTGTTAAATAAAATACTTAATGCGTTGAATAAAGTAAGTAAAGCTTCTAAAAGGGACTACGTCAAGTAATATCCCTAGCCTATTGAATTCAGTTGCGTAACCAGTATTGTGAGGCTAATGGATATCTATTTGCTGATTTATATCTATTGATAATAATCTACATCCATTCAAATCAACTAAATGGATTCGACGCTCGCGCAATTGTGGACCGCTGTTTATGGGATATAAAAACATGTTTTTTTTTTTCAATAGACTACAGAAGAATCAATGCGGAATCAGAATCGGATTATGATCTCATTCATAAAAAAGTAAAATTATATTTCAATCTATCCTAAAATATTAAAACACGTTTACAAAACGGAATTGAAAAACGTAAAAAACAGAGTTATCGACAAACGGGAACTCGAACGTCACTCGACCTCATGTAATTGATCCAGGATGTTTTATCTCGATGAGAGTCCTTTATATGTGCCCCCGACTCGCTACCCTCTCGTTGAATACAGATAAAATCTTTTAAAAGGGTTGCCAACTAAAGATACCACTTAATTTGTAGCCTCTCTTTGTAACAGGAATTGGGGATTTATACAAAACATCTTTTTGTCCACCGTTGCTCTTTGCAGGGTTAAACGTAAAACTATACGATGCGAGATTTTCGATTGCGTTTTTTTAAAGATTAGCCTTTTAAACGTCTCAATGGCCTGTAATCTGTTTCCTTAGGATTTTAGAAGGGTCTTTAGGGTTTATCTTCTTAAGTTCTTTTTACTGTTTTGTTCGTGTTGTTTTGTGATATAAAAATTGAGACAAATGAATGACGCGTGTACCCAAAAACGCTTTTGCGTTTATTGTTCAGTTTTTGTCCGTGTTCGCGACAATAAAATCGTGATCGGAGTATTAACTCGTCAACCTTTGTCAGTTGTTTGGATTTAATTAATCTAATAACAGCTTACCTCTGTCCACGATTTTGCCAAACAAGTTTTTCCCTCTGAGGAAGTTTCTTGTTGAGCAGTTCCATCTTCTGTATTTGAACTGGTGTTGGCATTCTGCGACAGCCATGCTGGCTCCTTTGGCAACTGCTGATAAGACTCCAGGGTTCTCTCTGGCTAGTCTTCTCTGTTTTCGCCTGAGGGTGGAGTGAATTGCTGGGTCCATGATCAGAACCCCTGGTGACATCGGTGATAGATTATTTGGCTCCCCAGCTTTGGCTATACCCCTACAACAAAATAGTACTTGTTACAAAGATATCCTCAAGAATTGCTAATGAAGAGCTCACAAAAAACAAATATCATTGTCCAAAAGCGATAAAATTGTCTTTTGTCACAGTAAAAGACAATGCCTGGCGTTCGAAAAACTTAATAAAGAAAAAAAAAAAACGAAAATAAACACAACCCGAACGCCACTTAAGGCAATGGGTGCAACTCGAAATGAAATGCTCATTTGAAAAGGTAAAGACAACAAACAATTGACGACCGAACTGTCAATCCGCAGACGTTTAGATAAATATTTGCGTCGCGCATTAATCCTTGAGGGCCGAGCGGGTAAACACGGCCTGAGAGCGATCGAGATCACGGCCTGTTGACTCGGCCTCGCTTCACCAACATATTCGGCCTACAATAAAAAAAGGCCTCGGTGCACTCTCGCGCGGTGCCTCGCGTTTGGACCGCTGGAAATCGTATTACTTTTGAACTTTTCTATTTGCTTTTCTTTGTAGTCGAGTGTTACGTAAATATGAACGTGTTCGTCGGAAATTCTCGTTTCCTTCGAGAATTCATGGAGACGATGTGATGGTTTTAAAATTTTTGTTCTACTTTTAAAAATAATAGACAAAGAGATGAAACGGATATAGGAACGATAGTTTACGCGCTCGCGGTCGCGTGTCGGTGCGTAGCTAAATGATGACGTCTAAATTTTCACGTATACGTAGCTCTTTGGTAACAGATTTTATGACTTTTGTAAATTATATAAACATATTAGCACTTCGATGTCCATATTTAGTCAAAGATTAGACATCAACACGTCACATTATTATACTTCTAATTAGCAAGCTAATTTAATTTGATTAGAAGACGACTATCGCCGTCGCTCAAATTTTATTACCGTTAATCCAGTTTTTTATTTTCCAATTTATTGAAATAAATGGATATTGACGGAACTATTAACAGCCAATAAGACATATAAGATAAACTACTTCATTTACACATTTGTCAAAGCGACACTTAATATTTTATAGTAGTTTAAAAGGAGTATTTGGTCTTAGTTTTTGGTGAAAAAAACTTAATGGACTGTATGTAACAATGTTTTTGCTGCAAACATTTATTGGAGTTTAAAAAACAGCAAGACAAGTGAATTGAATGTAGATTATTCAGGACATAAATCAATCTAATTTAAAGTATGCACTAGCAATCAGGTGGAAAATCTAAATCTGAACGTAGGTGCTATAAATTATTGGGTCCCAGTTATGTTGACACCCACAAGCGCTTTAAGACAAAAACGAGGGATAACCATATTTGCCTGTCCATAATATAAGGTCCTTTGCACTTGTCACGTTGGTAGAAAATCAAATAGTGGTACAACACAAAGTCCTCGGGGAAAAAATTCTGAATGGCTTTCACGAACAAACGTAATGTGTGCACAGCGATAAAGCCTGTGTGAATGTGTCAAAATATTGTCTTTTGGAGGCTTGTGTCTCCTTGTTTGAGTAATTAAGAGTGTTCCTGTGCCGTTTTGGAGTACTGTGGAGACAGCAATGATTTTAACCCGTTTTCGGGCCATTTTTAGGGTTCCGTAGTCAACAAGGAATCTTTATAGTTTCGCCGTGTCCGTCTGTCTGTCTGTTCACGGTTTAGTTCAAAAACTATTGGTACTAGAAAGTTGTAATTTGGCATGAGTATACAGTATACACGCTAATGGTGCCGAAATAGTGGTAAAATAAAATTTTGTAAATAATAATTATCTAGGGTACCTCCCCTACGTGTAAAGTGGGGATGATATTTTTTTTTCGTCCTTCCCATAGTGTGGGATATCGTTGGATAGGTCTTTTAAAAATATTACGGGTTTGGGCAGACCGTTTTTTTGATTAAGTAAACCGTTCGTGACTTATCAAGCTTTAAAGTACCAATTATCGTTAGTCAAGTGTCCCCCCCCCCCCCTTTGACCAACTAAACGGTTGTAGTTAGAAATTCAAATGTCACGGCAGTAGTACCTGTATATAACGAAGTTTAAAGGAAAACTATCACACTTAAGTGGGCTTTACAAGTTTACGAGTAATAGTCGACCAATTGTATTTGACTCGAAAATTTCGAACAACTCCATAAAAATGTCGATAGATGGCGCTAAGCATCAGTTGTATCGCGTTACTGTTCCATTCCTAAACAAGTTTTTCGACCCTTACTTGGCTAAAAACTACGGAACCCTACACTGCGCGTGGCCCGACACGCACTTGACCGGTTTTTAGACGTAAAATGCTCTGAACTTCAACTAGCTTAAACACAGGTAGGATATGGAGTTATAAAAGTCCTTATAAAAGTACCTACAGACTATTTTATGATATTCCTAATCCGCACAATAATCGAAATGGGATACGATATCGAAATCACTTTTTCATATTATAAAAAATAAGCTAGATGGAGTAGACTTTCCTATCTGACTACCCCTTAGAAGAAATGGCGAAACAAACTCAAGGGTCAAAGTCTCTTTGAAAGTCCAGACATAATTTTGGACTTATCATGAGAGGACAATGTGGATGTGCCTAAAATGGTCTTTCGAGGAAAGAACCACACTGACTTGAGTGGACCAGTCCAGTTAGTGCAAGCATTTGTCAGTAATCGTGTACCTCAAGTCAGAACTTGATTCTTCGGATAATGGTTAACAACGGTTTGACATATTATTTTATGACACAACATGCAACATGAATACCTACGTGTTATGTTGCATGTTGTGTCATAAAATAATAAGTAAATAAATATGCAACAAAACAAAAAACAAGATCAATGCCAGTGACATTTCCTTGATCCTCGCAATCTGAATTTAGCAACATATGTGTTCAAAATGGAAGAGTTCATTCGAGGCACGCCGCCTGCATACGAATCAACCCTTTATTATTTAATTTGTTGGCGACTTGCGAGGCGTCAAAATATCAAAGTTTATAAACCAATTCCCGAAAACCCTTGGCTTGGCATGCTCTACATCTCGACCATGTGTCATGGTATACTGGTCTTTGTTATCAGAGATATCGTGACGCCGGCACGCGATTTCGAGCGTAATGTAATATGGACTACGACTGATGAATACGAATGAAGCAAGGTGTGGCGATTTCTTTTTTGCTCGAGGCACTGTACGAGGATTTTATGTGCTCCAGTTGGATATTAGTGCCCGAGGGTTCAATCCGTCGAACCACTGGGCCATATTTTAAAAGGCCTAGTAATTAAAACTAAGAGAGGGAATCAATTAAATTGATTATTTTCTCCTATATACCGTTGTATTTGATTACCTTTTTCTAATTTATTTTGTAGAAGATTTGGTTGCTCTAAATTGAATAATGAAAGCTATTTTTCATTCTGTCATTTTTATTTTTAAATAATGATTCAATTCATTCTCATTTATATTTAAGATTCAATATTTAAATACACGACCACTTAATTAAACGTTTAAATCAAGAATTGCAACACTCATTCTGCTCTCTTTTTAATAAAAGGGCATTTAGCTCATTTTTGCATTCCTCAAGTAGTCTGTGAGTTTATTTTTAAATCTGTCCACGTTAATAGTGTGAGCTTGAGAGGTATGGGACCGATGTACCATCTTCCGGCAGCTGGGTAAGAACTAAGTGGTTCGCTTTATATTTCATATTGCCTTTATAAGATTTATAGTTGAACTTGCTCACTTCATTCCGTTGTGTAAGGTTATATTTAAAGAAAAAAAAACGCAGTATGTTAATTGTGAAGCCTATTAACGTCTTAAATGTCATTATAGTATCTGTTTTCGATGATAAATGTTCAAAACAGCAAAAATAAGCAGTGTTGCATGTTTTTTTTTATGTTTTGTCCGGTTACCGAATTTGTAAAAAGAGTTATTAGTTTATATTAATCTTTATAAAGCTATTATGTTTGACGTTATATTGATTAATAATAAACCTGATGAATGGGATGAAAATGAGTTTAAAGATGTAATCGATGAGGCAGCATTTATTTTTATTAAAATTTCATCATTGATTGTTTGCAATAAAATTTGAAGAGTCAAATCAAACGTGAAAAAAAAAATGTTTTTCGTAATAAATCATGATGATGGATTGAAAATTTAGTTTTTTTGTTATAAAGTACGACTATTAACACAGTTCACGTAACATTTACGACGGTTCTGTAGAAAGTGGGTAAAAATTCCGTTGAAGGAATTCACGCCTCCGTCGGACGTCGGACCGATTGTATCGCAAGCTTTTGATTGCTCTTATACATGTTTATATGTTAAAATAGAAAGCCTTTTTGTTTTAAAAGAGTACATTACATTGTTTTACTTAGATTTATTTACAGACTAAGCTAAAACAAAAATATTTTAAGGCAATGTTCATGAGATTCCTTAAAATTTATTAAGGTTCGTCAAGATCATCTTTGAAAATCATTTTATCGAGTATTTTAAACGATAGATGTCTATTTTTCATTATATTATTCGTATTTACTTCTTATATGATTGTAAAATAGAGAATGTAATAAGATTTACTCATGGTAAACTATATCATTAGGTATGTAAATCATGAGATTTAAATGCAATTTTTCATGGAGTGAAGTTAAAAATTATTAAGCTTAGATTATAACTAGAAGAATGTCACTTTATTATTTTCTATGAACTACGTTATGTTTTAATTATTGTTATTTTTTACTAGCCTATGCTGTCCCACTCATAGTGATCGCTTTACGACCGAATTCGGTCGCAAAGTCCTGTCACTCCATACATTACACCTGTCAATCCGGGACTTTGCAACCGAATTCGGTCGTACCGCCATCTCCTACATGGTCTGCCGCGACCCCGCCACACTGTCCCAAGGCATCAGTTCTGTGTTAGGCCCACAGTTTGTCTGACATGCGGCAGACATGTCCTGTCCAGTCCCATTTAAGTTTGGACAGCCTTTTGAGCCACGTCAGCTCGTCTGCTATCTTTGTTTTAGAGCGCAGTATTGTGTTACGAACACGATCCGTTAACTTAACACCTAGTATAGTGCGCTCCATTGCTCATTGGCAGACCTTGAGTTTGGACTTCTGGATGTTAGACAAAGACTAAGTCTGTATACCATAGGTTAAGACGGGAAGTGAGCATGCGTTTCAGTACCATAGGCAACCCACACTTAAATAGTTCCTTCATGGACCAGTAGCTCTTCCAGGCGTTTTCCATTCGTCTTGTGATTTATTTATCTTGCCTCGCCTGGAAAGAGACTACTTGGCCCAAGTAAAGATATTCCTGGTGGTGTGGCCCGTGGCCCCTGGCACAGGCAACAGAAGGAACACGGGTGGGTTTTAGTCAATAAAAGTCTGACACACCCTTCCGCTCAGCCCAGAGCGGGAGAGGTCATTTGATGATTTCCCACTCAAAAAAAAGGCTTGCTGAGTTCATGAAGCATCTGTTTTAGTTGCTGAGGATGAAAAGAGGACAATTACTATATATTCTTTCTACTGGGGAACCATTCTTATTATTTATTTCCATCCATCGCCCTACAATGAGCACCATTACTTTCATAAGCGGAGGCTGTGCCGTCGCCCGACGGCGGCTGACTGAAATCTTTATCAGCGGTAAAAAGTAACTGATTTTTGTAAAACAGTTTAGTAATAAAATAATTAATAATGATATTTGCACTAAATAGTAATAGTTTTTTTTTTTACATGGGCAGTAATTAATTATTTATCTGTTCAAACTTTTTGCAATTTTCCAAGTTTCTTAAACTGTCATGAAATAATAACAAGGCGATGTTTAGCATAAACAATTTTTATCTTAAATTGATTAATTAGGTATTCAAACACAAAGTGTATTTGTACAATGCAATAGCACGCGCCACTGTGTGTTGACTCTGTTAATATCTAGATAATGTAAATGTAACGCTTATAAATTGTATAGAGGTGGTCTTACATACATTATAATTGAACAATTTATAATTAGTATAATTACATAAATTGTTCACTTACTATTACTTTACTCTGATGTTTATTCACAATAGATTTTTATTTTTTAAGTTAAGTTATTGGCGGATTGAAATAAGTAATTAACTGTCTTAAATATTTAATTAACTTTGCATTTAACATTTTCCAAAATCAAGCTCAAAATTAAAGCATTAATTCAATTAAAATAATTACAGGCACTTTTCAATTGTCAAGGAGTCAGTCCGTCAGAAAAAGGAAGCTATTGGCCTATTGCTAAGCGTAAGTAGTAGATTTCTGAAAGGAACGGGCAAGAATCTCCACGGGCACTCTTTTAAATTAAATATTGTATATTTATTATTTTCGGTCTACCTTTATTAATATTCATCAAATTAATAGATACACACAGTTTAACATAAATCAATGCTAAAATAAAAACTCATAGAACCTTTACACATTTACATACACGTACACTCAAGAGGACATAATAACGTATATTTTCGTCTTTTTTGGCTAAAGTAAGGATTCTTTTAATGTTGTTTTTTTTTCTTTAATATTTGCTTAAACTCTTCTTGCATTATGTTGCTTGCTTCATGTATTATATTTGATGGGGATGGGCGCTGATAACAGGCCGAAAAACAGGCATTGCCTAGTTCGGTTACAGATGCTAGTTTATACTGTTAGTAGTTAGTACATATTATTGCCAAATTGTGTGTAACTTAGTGCTAAGATTTTTTGGAGACAATAAATTATTATTATTATAACTTAGAACATGACAGATCTGTTACCAGGTGTTGAATATTTCTTAACTTAATTGAAATAACTTCCTTCAATATCTATGATAGACTAAACAAGTCTGAAATAAACACACGGACAGACAACTTGTTGAGTGGTTGTCTGCATAATTTAGGGGGAACCCCTACACTACACTGTTGTTAAATTTAAGTGCAAGTTAAGTTGCATTTAAGCTTTCTGCTTGAATGATATTCAGCAAAAGTTTTTAGATAATTGTGTTGTTTATTTATCATTAAAAATTCGAAAATAATTAGGTACAGTCAGCGTCAAAAATATCGGGACGAACAGACTGTTCAAAATGATCTCAACAACTAAGAAAATTAAACTTTGTCTCAATTGGATAAAGTTCTTGTCAGAATGACAGTGGTCGTGTACTGTCTTCATTGTGAAACATGCCTTGTGTCATTGAGTTAATATTTCATTTTCATAATTGCTTAGATCATTTTGAACAGTCTGTTCGTCCCGATATTATTGACGCTGACTGTACAATTCAGAAATTGCATGAATTAATTAAATGAAACTTAAAATATTTATTTCATTCAAAATAGGTCTAAGAAATGCTCGAAAATTAAAAATATTTAAAATTATTAAATAGACCGTTTAAAACCATCAGACATGTATTTTTAAAATCACTAAAATGTACAAAATGGTTTAACATCGAACAAGTTTATTAGTATCGTAAATAAACGTTTACGTTCCGGTCGGCGCGGATGCGTTTGCGCATTTTCAATATCAACATAATTAATGCTGCGCTTGATACATTGCTAATTGGCGCAGTATTTATGTGATGTGGCTTTTATAATGTTTACACTTAATTAATGAGTTGCGACGGCATTTTATATAATTTGGGAAAATTATTGCGTTTTAATGTACTTAATTTTATGTGTTTATTTTATTTCATTCTTCATTTTATTAGTTTTTTGTTTTTCATTGCTTTTGCAGTTTCTTAGATTTAAATTATGACTTCTTTGGCTGTAAGCAATAAAATAACTGTGTTTTCTTAATATATTCGGTATTAAGTATCGCTGGTCATAAACTTAAAGGAATGATTTAAGAAGTAGGTGTAAATTAATACGACCTTTGAGCCCATGTTGTAAGATTGACAAATTAAATATAAATAATATGAAGAAAAATAATGTCATCGCCATTTAAACCATAATATATTGGAAACTTATTGACTAATATCCATTAATTTATTCATTTTTATAAAGACTTTGACGCGAATTTATATTTCAATCATCATTATCATAATTTTTATCTCATTTTTTACAGTTTACGTCATCCTTTGAATTGTGACTGTCAATGTTTGGATATTTTATCGAATGATCGCGACACTTCTCTGTTAATTTATGTAAATTAGGCTATTTTTATAATTTTAATTTGATATTTTAATAATAATGATTTACTAAAAATATTTTCTTTCTTCGGTTTCCTTTTCGAAGAACACTCTTAAAAATGTTAATTCTAATAGATTTCAAAGTCTATACAGTTAAGGATTAGATGGGTCGCATACCAGGAGCTGTATGATAGTGTATGCAAATAAAACTTGATGCCCCTGTCAGTCACTGACAACGCAACGGGAGGTGACAAGAGACACATTTTGTCACCGCGATAAAATAACCAGCAGCTGTTATGCCAAAAAAACTGTTGAAACTTAAGATATTTGCTTTAACGCATACATTTATCGTGTCATGCCCATATAGTCAAGGTATATGAGTAGGCTGATACGTGTCTTGGATGTCAATGAGTTAGTTAAGTAGGAAACATTAGTCACTAGATATTAAATACAGATATGTACGTGAAATGTCACATTTAATCTTGCGTCAACTTTATATTATTTATCACCTATTCATCACATCTTAACATTTATATCTACGCAGATTTTACATTTTATGCCAGACACTTCTCAAGTTAAAGTTTATTTTAGTTCTGTCAGAAACCCATTAAATTGATTTCGTTTTATGATCAACCCGTTACAAACAGAACAACCGATTGGTTGCTTGACGTACTACAGTATTAAATTTTAGTATGCTATTATCGATTTCACACTACTACGCAAGTTTTATGCTTCGTTTAATAAACCGCTAATTATTTTGAGCCCAATTTGTGTTGAACATCTGGTAAGAACATTACATGAGTACAATGTTGTGAGGTATAGGACAATGTTATGCGGAAGGTGTGTATGACAATAACAGTGAATTGCTCGCACTGTCGTATAGTTTACGACAGGGGGACTAATTATCAAATAGTGTGAGATTTTACTTACGTTTTATGTTGGTTAAGTTTTTCGTGTTAGTGTACAAATTGGCTGTGATGTTTTGGACTTTTAACATAGATTAGTTAGACATTCGACGTTAGGTTTACGTGACAATTTCAAGTGACTTATTTACATGAACTTAAGTGCGACTTAGAACGCCATTCAAAGACACAAACTACGACTAAATCTACATCACAACATCTATGACATTAGAAACGTCAACAAGACACCTACAAACACTAGACTTTACCCATCAAAGATCATAACAAAAACAAAACAGACACGTCACTCACCACCACATGCTACCCCGTCCTCTCCGAGGCTTGTTGGCGGCGTCGCACGTAAAACACAGAATGATCACAAATAACCACAGGCACTTCATTGCGATGGGCGGACCCCGCGTACATGAGCGCGGCGCTTCGAGTCACGGTTACGTCTGGCCGGACTAGCTAGCTGTAACCACGGCCATCGAGGCGGGGTCGCGGCAAGAATTGGTGGGAGGCATCTACCTGTCACACCGCCCGATTGGTCTCACACTTCTGTTATTTTTTTTTTGTTGTAACGAGTAATCTTTGTCGTGTTTAGGTCATTAGGTTATGTGAGATAATTTTGGTAATTGGTTTGCGGTAGGCTTAAGTGTCGGGTCTTCGGCGGTAGGGTTTACTAATAGAGGTTTTTTTTAAAGAAAATTTCATAGATTTTGCGTGATGTTTCAAAAGTTACTTTATCTTTCTTTCATCAATTTAGGCCACACAAGAAAATGTTAAAAAAATCCTCATTTTTTTTATATTTTCACGATTTTTTTGGTAAAGTTTTTATTGATAGCTGATAGATAGACAATAAATACCAAGCTGCTACTTTAACAAAATTCAATATTTCCATACATGAATCACCTATTTATCGTTTCTCTTTTCATAAAATCATTGCCAGGCAGCAAAACATAACTATAACTTGAAAACTATCTACAGACGCGCCATAATGACCCTTATTGCTATACTCTAAATACCATAAAATAAATGATAAGTTCTTGTGTTTTATCACAAGCACATATGAACTTCTAAGAAGCGTTGATTGAATTGCAACTTTGTTACATTATGTATCTTAAAAGTTACTCTTGCGCACATTTCTGTTGAACTATTAATGTGAGTATAAATATTAAACAAACTAACACAAGTCTGACAATGATGGTCAATATAAGTTACTAATTAATCTTTAATGTTTACTGTTGAATACATTTATTTATTTATTTATCACAGCAACAAGAAAATAATAGTCGACAGAAATTCTTCGCGTTAAACGAAACTTTAAACTGAAAAATGTGAAAATGTCGCTTTATTGCATAAAAATATTATTGTTTTTAAGAGCATCATTTCTTCCCAGATATTCCTATTATTGTGAAAGTAGTAACTGTAACAAAAAATATACCACAACCAATTACATCATACAGAAAAATTAATGAAAACCTCATTTTAGTTCACACTTGCCGGCGCGTGAGTCAGCGTTTCGCGCGCCGCGGTGGGAGGGGCGGTGGCGAGGCGGTGACCAATGGCAGCGCAGCGCTATTGCGCGCGCGCGCATACAGACCGCGACCACGTGCGGCTCAAGCCGTGCGCCTACGCGTTACCAACGCGCTGCTTGTTTTTGAAAATGATTTTTCAGGTGCATTGAAATTTGGATTTTGGTTATAATGAAAAATTGGTATGGTATTGGTAAACTTCTAAGAAAAACTCGTATTGTTGTTTGTTTATCGACTCAAAATAAGAAATAACACACACCAAGTAACCATGAACTGCTTAAGATTTCAAACGCATCTTGCACGTAGGAACTCGCTGAAAAATCAGTGGTAGGTATTACCTACTAATAACTGTTATATTTAGGAAAGTATTTACCTACCTGCGTGTAACAATTGACTAGTAAGAAGCCTAGTAGTAAATAGAAACTAAAGAAGCAACGTGTTACTTAAGATACAAATCAACAAAATCATATTTTATTTTTTTAGATAATAATTTCGTTGACCCCAAAACAATTTGACGAGTTTCGTAGCACTAATATTTAATTTCTCGGTGTCCATATTCTATGTGTGTATTGTATACTAAACCTATAAATTGCACTATATCTATACCAACTACATATTCCATCTGCAAGGTTCTATTAAAAACATGAAATTGAAAGCCTTCAATTTATTCTCGCTTGCTACGGATCTACGCATCAAGCGCGTCCTTATAAAGACATCAACGCGGGCGGGCTACAGAATGTAAACAATTTGCACCCGTATCTATAGTCCGATGATACTTTTGTTAATATTTTAATTAAATATTTAAGTTTGAAACCAAAGTATTGTGTGTGTTAAATATGAGATGGAAAGGAAGAGTGTGGCCAATGATTTATCTCCACATTTGTCTCTTTCATTTAAAGGTGCAAAGATTTTATAGTCAAAATAGAAGTGATTAAACACTTTTTGCTATGGACGTATACATACATAATCTCACGACTCCTCAAGGGAATGGGCAGAAACTATAGAACGCCACCTGCTCGATCCCTACATACACCTTTTGCTTTGTTTACGTTCATACAACTGTAATTAATAACGTTTAAATTCTAGTCGCAATTCCATCTCAGCGACCATCAATGTTAAAAATGTTGGGAAATTAGACGTATTTTTGACAGATCGAAACTGAGATCAGACTGTGAACGTCCTTAAAATTACGAGAATTGCCCCTCTGGTCATACTTGCACGCACGCCGGTTGCGTGTACTACGCACAAACGGACACATAAATATAAAGTTTTTATTTAGAATATATTTGTAAATTATTATTTATTCTGCATACTCTTAAACTGAGTACATGGCGCTAACTCATTACAGTTATACTAAACAAAATAAGATCTAACCGCTAATTTTGGAAAGGAAACCATTTAAACCCACTTAAAATTCACAAAAACAAAAATAAACCATATTTTTTGCTCATAAAATACGACAACTGTCAAGTGTCTTGGCACGTGTCTCCTCAGTAAGTTACATGTGTCGTCAAGATATTGAGGGTTAATTGAATATCTGTGTATGGTTCAAAAGGTTGAAATGTTTCTTTAGAGGGTTGAAGCCCAGATGTTGAAGGTCACCCCTAATTGGTTTCGGGTGTTCCGTGTTTATTTATAAAGATGTTAATAAATATTTTGACTTTTTTTCTCTATGCTTTTAGGTGTGGTCTCTGACAAGAATGAGAATAACTTATTTGAAGTGTTTTCTATTCCTTCTAAATTACTAAGTATTTTCTTTTATTTATATTATTATTTATATATATGTACTTTATTGTACACCATAAACATACATAACACAAAAAACACATCAAACACTATAATAAACAATCAGTTCGGTTTTCTACGGTTTTAAATGGTAATGATTTATTATAACTTTTATTTAAATTAGTAATCGAACTGGGAACCGAACTGGAGGCCAATTCTCGTAATTTAAACCGTTAAAAATCTAGTCGCAGTCTCATCTCGGCGACAAACAAATGTCAAAAACTTGTCAAAATGTGGGAAAATTTGAGGTATTTTTGACAGATTGAGACTGAGATCAGACTGTGAACGTTCTTAAAATTACGAGAATTTACCCTCAGGGTGTGTAAGTAAAGTGTTATTGGGTTTTGCCATGTGGAATTTCTCAGTAACAGGCTGGAATCTTGAAATGTGCCCGGTTGATAGCAATAGGCTCGACCATCATTACATTATGCGGATTAAACATAACTGGCGAAATGTGGGTGCACCACAGCCTAACACTTCAAGTAATACAGGCGTGATGTTATGTATTTAAATACCTTCTGTTTGAATCTCACCGCATAAAACGAATAGTGTCAAGAAAACACAAGTGTATAAAATAATTAACAATACAATTGTTTGCAAAATCAGCATGAAAACTGCCACTCCTTTATTATTGAACAAAGATAATAAAACTATAGATACGGTCGCACCTAATTTTAACGGAATCCCGAACGAATAATTAAAACATACAAAATCAAATGTACACATTGTTAAAGTTCAATGGAATTCCTTCACGCTGACAAAATCACACCATAATTTTT
This sequence comes from Apamea anceps, assembly GCA_951799955.1. Taxonomy (NCBI): domain Eukaryota; kingdom Metazoa; phylum Arthropoda; class Insecta; order Lepidoptera; family Noctuidae; genus Apamea; species Apamea anceps. The sequence goes on along the minus strand of OX637505.1, from coordinate 6,323,848 downwards.
GGTAGTCACGCTAAATTCTGTTAATTTGCCAATTGAAAAATATATACACCTTATGAGCAAGTCACAAGGTAGAAAATCGCTTGTAAATTTTCGATGAAGCGTTGAAAACTTCATTGAGTGAAACAGAAGTGTGCTGGACAATGGTTACCGTGAAATTCAGACTAGTGGAAATGAATAAACGCTCATTATGAGCTGTTGAGCATTGTTGAGTAATTTTGTACGAAATTTTCAACCATTGAAAGTTGCACCTAAAATTTCAGTCAATACAGTTTAAAATCCTCTATCAAAAATAAATGGTAACACTTCACGGGTGACCGAATATTGTAAATAATTAACAATGGGGGTGTCGAACATAAATTTAGTGTATTTTTTCTAGATGGTGATGTTCGTGTGTTTTATGGTGCACAATACATTGTGATAAGTAAACTAAATTGATTTGTTTGAGGTCGTGAATGAATGGCTCGAAGATTTGTGGAGCATCAGCTGCTACCGTGCATGCGTCATTGGCAGTCAGCTGTGTAGGAAGAATGTTTGAAATTATTGCGTTGAAGAAATGACACACGATTTCTGGAGGCCTGGGCCCTAATTCAATATGACCACTTCACGATTCCTTACTTCTAAACCACGTTTATTCCTTACTTTATCACGACTTCTCCCATTCCCGCATTCTCTATGACACAATAGCGTAGTTTGAACTGTTAAAATACATGTTGTCCGTACGGTTGACACTTCGATTCCTTGCCGTAAACAAGACGACGTTGTTTGCACGTGGTAAGATTTCGCGGGGAATATATAACTTCTTCTTCCCAGCGATAGCACTAGGAAGTGGTGCAACGCGGGCGTTTTTGGGGGACTTTCTTTTTTTTTAATTTTGACGTTCGAAAAGTGCTGATTCTCGGCCTAATTTGAATAAATGACTTTTGAATTTGATTTTGAATAATACAGAATTCGGGTCCCAAAGGGGGAAGGGAACCAAATTAAAAGACTATCGAATTTGTCAAAATTAAAACAGGTTTCTTGTATTTTAAAAGCTGATTTAATTTGGCGAGGCTTCTGGAAACCGAAAGTTAGTCATCAACGTTGATAAGACTACACGAACAAAGCTCGTTCGGATATATAGCCAAAATCGTTAGAACCAGAAGGCCAATTACTGTAATTAAAAACTAAATAAAAGCTTGTAAAAACGTTCAAAATCTAGTCGCAATCTCATTTCAGCGACAATCATTGTCAAAAATGTAGGGAAATTAGAGGTATTTTTGGAAGATTGAGACTGATCAGACTATGAACGTTCTTAAAATTAGGAGAATTGCCCCTCTGAAATAAAACCATACGATAATATTTAGGTAAATAATTCCAACACCTTGCATCGTTTTGCCTAAGATACTGCTAACCTACTAGTTTAATTAGCATCCAAAACATTACCTACAAAACCGGAAAATCTCATCAATGCGAAGAAGTCAACAAAACATTGAGCCAGGAACAAATAAAATAATACACACCTAATATTTTCCACAAACATTTTTTCCGACATAGCAAACTTTGTTTATTCCAAACAACTGACAGCTTACTGCCAAAAATAAACATAAAATAAAAAATCTTGTCTACGCGGCGCTTTCCCATCCCTCGCTTATCTCCAAAGAAACACAAATATCTACGCTCTAAGACAATGCTCAACTTTACAAATAAGTTCTATAAACCGACAATGAGCTTCACCTTAAATACTGAAACAACCTATTCAAAAACCGACTTTATCTTTACACAATTTAGCGTCGATATCAGAACGGTTTTTTTCCGGAAAAGCGGTCAGATAACATTTTTACTGGGTACTCTCTTATTGTATCTTTATTGCTTGGAGAGAACGTAAATACGGTTTTATTGTATTTACGAATAGTCGGTCCATTGAAGAGAGTCAGTGTGGTCGCCTCCCGGAGAGTGATAGGAAAAAAGGCCATTCGAACTCACAATAGTTTTATGGCGATGACAACTGTATTAAGTAGCCGCCCATTTTCATCTCCGGAATTGTTAAGGCACCGCCAAATTTAACACTTCGTGTAAAGTAGCTGATGACTTGTGTATGACTGAGCGTATTTTTCCGTTCTGTTACCGAAACTATTAATTTTCGGTGGCTGTTATGAAAATATACAATGTCATCATTTCAATCCGTTCGTTATTTCATGGTGCCCGGGCTTAATTTGGACATCTCTATTTGGGTTGGTTTGTGTCGGATTTAATGGTGATGGGAAAAATTATCTCTCGAGAAATTCTTTGGTTGTTAATAAAAATAAGTTATTGAAATTCAATCCGGTTTCTGTAATTAATACGATTTATTTCCTTGGCTTTTTATAGGTACACCAACTTGAGTAAATGTTAAAGCAAATTTTGTAAGATCAAGCAAATAGAATAAAAAAACGCTGTTGATTTTCCTTTACCTTATTAGAATTTAGGAACAATCATTAGCTCTAATCCGAGCCGAATTCCATAATCAAAATCAGCACAAAAACGAGACAAAATAAATCCAATCAAAGTCTATAAAGAAAAACAAACTAGACGAAAACCCACCACGAAAACCTACCACAGTCGAACCACGGAGGTCTAATTCGGCCGAGAAGCATAAACAATCAGAAAGAAACAAACTCATTTGGCATTAACACCACATCCTTACTAATGGCACACGGGAACATTGTTTCGCAAAAACTTCAGAAAAAAAAGTAAGGCGTGCTACACACTTGTTTGGGGCGGCATTTATCGGCACAGCCGAACGGTAAAATCAAATATGTAGAATAGAAAAGAATACTCCTTATTATCTAACAACATCGCGGAGCGCTATTGGATAGGTGGAGTGACATTCTTCGCAGGATGGCTGGTAGCAGCTGGATGAGAGTTGCCGAAAATCGAGTTGATTGGCGTGCAATAGGAGAGGCCTAAGCTTTTTCTAGCAGTGGACTGCTATAGGCTGATGATGATGAATTTACACCTTACGAGTTACAGATATAAATGCAAATGGTACACAAGGTGCCAAAAAAAGTCAAATAATCGGATAATCGAATATGTAGATGAACGGAAAAAAAGCTTTTTTTCCGTTCATCTACGTTTCGTGTATGTGCAGTAAAGCCAAGCGGCCGCTTAGCTTAACTGCACATACACTCAATCGCACAACAGTGGTAACAATTTGACATTGACAAGGCCTTTATGTCATAGCAGTAAGGGCGATTTTAGTAGTGCAAGTGTTACCACTGACGTGACTATATATAGCGTGCAGCTAAGCGCAAGCCGGGCACTAAATATCAACTGTAGCATGTCAATTTAGCAATGGTAGATACCGAACACAGTTTGCCGATCAGCATGAGCCGAATAAAAGCCGAAAATGTGTAAAAATACAATACATTTTCGGCCTTCATTCGCTTCGGGTTGGCTTTGTTGTTCAACAAAATGCTTCCGAATAAAATGTGCCGACCCGAAGCAGTGTGTGGCACGCCTAAGACTAAAATTCTTGGACGCATTTAGTCCACGATATTATGGCCGCCCCCGAATGATATATTGAGCGCTCATATATACTAATAGCATTTTAATATCACGGCTTAGTCATTGAGAACACGGCACACAAAAAAAGGTGTGAGTGATCTTCTATAAAAGATGTCGGAACGATATTCAATGAAATTCCTGTTGCTATAAGAAGTGCGGTTTTTGTGTGAAATCATTTAATTAGAGGTTTCGTTTTAATTGGTGTTGGTAAATCCTGGTTCAATTTAACTAATTAACCGGTTGAAGTCCTTAATTACAGACACTATTAGAAAGCCATTGCGTCTCGCGTGGATCCACGTTCCCGCTATAAGAAGGGTTAAAGGAAACTGGCTGTAAAAGAATGGTCAGCAGATTATTTTCCTGGGACAGAACCTGTATGTAACGTGACTAATATCGTTTATACGAGATTAAACGACGAGTAGTAACTGGGTTGTGGTAGTCAGATGGGCAGTCATTCCATGCAGCATAATCAGCCATATGAAGTTTCCACTGCTGGGACCCAGGCCTCTGGGTTGGTAGATGTCACATGTCTTCGAATTTTTGGTTCTAGGACATGCCGGTTTCCTCACGATGTTTTCGTTCACCGTTTTGAGTTGAGAACAGTGGTGATAAAACAATTTACATAAAGTAAAGCGCCTGTCAGGGTTCGAACCTACGACCTACAACAGCTTCACCCACCACAGCTAGTTCCATGTAAAATACTGGTATTCAGCCGGTTAGATTGGAAGCCGACCCCAACATGGTTGGGAAAACGCTAGGCTCATTGATACGAGATGAAACAAGTAGTGACTTGTTCAAACTCGACCTAGCTGTCACAGCATTACTAAATTTGAAGCAAATGTTCCCAACCAACTAAAATATTACGTAAAAGACAGTATCTGGAAACCCAAGAAAAAATAAAATATTTCTCTTAATTGAAAGAGATCAGAATTTATTCTATTGCTAACCCATACTAATTATTAAACTATCAATGAAAACAAGTTTGAACAATCTATTATAACATAATGGCTATTTTAGTCACCAGCGAATATGTAAATCGCTATTTTAATCTTTAGACTCATCGATCCAATTTCCGAAAGAACACCTGGCAGTATTTTCTTTCAATAAACAATCACCATTAGAAACATAATATACCTCTCTATTACAAACCAGAAACTATAAATATGACACTATAATATTTGGTCGCTAAACTATGAATAAATACCGCAACATGATTCACAACTCACGCGCAGCCAACACATGCAAATTAATACAACAAAAAGGGATAAAAAAAGAAAAATGGAGGTGTCAGTAATTTCGTTGGGAGCGGGGCGAGCTCTTTATTTTCCTGCGTCGAACTGTCTAAATTATGACATATGCATGCGTGCGTGCGCGCGGCACCTTTGGCGAAGCTTCCTTGCCACACGCAGTTTTCGGGATTTCTTGGCAAATTAAAATGTTCTTGCTAATGTACGTATCTTTTATTCTATATGTTGTAATATGGCAGCTTGGAGTATCTTAGTACATTTGCAAACTGTCAGCAAATTTTTGTGACTGTGAGATATTTACAAGTAGCATCTTGAACTTTGCCCGGCATTTTAACGTAACTTCGAATTTAATTTTTTTGCTGCAATTATTATTTGCGACTGCAGAGCATGAGGTTCCCGAGTCGGGCAGAGTTTTGTTTTGTTAGTTGGTTTGGAATTTCTCAGTAGCAGCCTAGAGTCTAGATATGTGCCTAGTAAGCTCGCCCTCCCAAATAGAATCGCGGTGATATTATCATCGTACCACGTGCTTATATACACTTTCCTAAATCGTGTCTCCACACGGCGATATCATCGCGGCCAAAATTAGATGGCACGGCGAGACTATCGCCGCGATTCTCTCGCCCGTGGAGATGGCGCCATGGGACTTAAACATAACTGGAGAAATGTGGCTGTATTACAGGTAGGTAGGTACAGCTCTGCCTAACGCTTCGTGGAATATAAGCGCGAGTGCTGTTTATGTTTATGTGTTATTTACATTTCTACTGTGCAACATAAGAAAAAAAAGTTCAAATGTCAAATTCGTAATAAGTCACTCACTTCATTGTAATAATAAAACATCTGTGGTAACACCAAAAATATTCGGTTTGACATTAAAAGTATTATTACATAGCGCCCGAAGGCATCGAAATGAGTTTCCCTTTCGTTCGTTCAACACGCGATGCAAAAAATTACGAACTAGTTTTCGTATAATTGCCTCGGCATCATCTAGCAATTGTCAAGGTCGCGACCTTGACAAGTTCAAACGAGACGATACGGCAGCGCTAAAATCGCGCTGTGCGGCGATTTTGTGTAACCTTTGCGTGAAAACGATTGATGGTTTTTTTGTATTGGTATTTTCGTTTATTAAATGGACAAACTTCGAATACTAAATAAACTATTAAAATAAAAATATATCTCCAAACGGCAGGTTGACACTGGCTGGCTTTTACCTTGACCAAAGGATAGTCATAAAACTAGACTAACTAGGATGTAGATAAAAAGTGTTTATAAAATTCAATATTGTAAATACGGAATTTATAGCGATTGTTTTAATATTTTATATTGAATGAAGACATTCTCACAAAGTTTTTGTATTGACCGCTGATTTCTTGATTTTTCATCAAGTTCAATCCGCCAGCTTTAGCACTTAAACCTTTTGCAGCATTTTGAACAAATTTGTTACGAAATACGCGTTCTTTTCTTCTTTAAATAGCAATAACGGATTGAAAGGAACGCAGCACATATGGGCACATGGAGCATAGTCAAGCATATATTCGTCGCGAAATTTCAGATGTCATGAGCATTTGCTCACAACGAACAAATTCTCGATGCAAATATTCACATCGAGCAAATGTTCATGTCATTCGCCAGTTCGCCGCCTTAAAAACCATTTTTCTTGTCGTCAATCCTTTTTTATTAAGATGCAGCATTTTAGCCCCAACACTGTGTCCGTATAAGATTTTGTATCCCTCAGGCGAAACCAGGTCGGGGGCTATTAAATACATTTTTAGAATATTTCAACAGGTAGGTATTGAAATAAAAATTAGGTTTGTTTAATGATCCCCAACGTCTAATCTATGATATTCTCTCATAATGTTTGGGTTTATTTTAAATGTCGTTTTATTTCATACTACCTAAATTACTTTAAATAGGCATGGCGAGCAAAAATTGCCTGGTTTTTGGTGCCAAAAGCAGCAAAAAATCAAAAAGTTTTGGATGTATTTTAAAACTTCCAAAAGCTCATTCTTTTTTAAAACCGAGCATAGAATATAATTTTCAATCTAAAGATCCCAAAATTTTATAATTTAAAAAAACCTTAAGCTCTTTTTGACGTGGACCCAGACAATCCAAGTGATTTAAAAAATATTTCCCAACAAAACGAAGACAAATAATATTCCCAACAAGCAGAAAGTCTTCTAGACAATTCTTTAGGCTAACAATAAGTCATAACACCTATTTCATCCACGCGTCGTGTAAAAATTTCCGCGCCTCAGCACACTCGCCACCGGAGGCGATATGCGGAATCTCCCAGCGTCACGGGAGGGCACGATGAGGTCTCAGCTAGTGATGTACGGGTGTTCCCGGGATTGGAAATGCGTGTATGTATTGGGGGTTTTTTTCGTGGAAATTTTGATGATCAATAATTTGATCGTCAATTATGACTAACGCAGAGCTTAAAAAAAATATGCTCAAAAATAATAGCATAACAAGCGTCGACGCTTGTAGTTTGCGTCGACGGGTGTCACTTGTGTGTATGAACACTTAGGAAACTTTAAGTTAGCGCAATGTACATGGAAACCTTTGGGAAAAGGTAGGAATCAGGAAAGGAGAATGCGAGACCTTATCTAGACAGAAACTTTAGCATTATGAGCTAGGTTGATTTTTTTTTTGCCCTCATGGAGTAGTTTCATTAATCCTAAGACAACATGTTTGAATTCACTTGGAGAAAAAAGATATAAAATACAGACATAGTTCAAAATGTTACAGTAAAATTTTCATTTAGGTACGAGGCCCATACATAGTTACCCATTGTCCTTTATGGGACACTTTTGAAACCTTGGAAAATAATGCAAGAAACTCATAAAACAATAAATAAAGCTTTGCAAAAAGGTTCCTCCTGGAAAACACCTTTCCAAACCGACAGGTTTTGTTACATAATTTTAAGACAGTCATGCTCTAAACTATGTTCTTAATAGCTCGAATAATATTATAGCTCTAATATACTCAATAATTATTCCTTTAAGCAAGAAACTGTCAGACAAATCCACCACTACGCCACGCCATGGGCCACGGGACAGCATCAATAAAGTAAATGATCCATGAAGCACTGAGTCTGCGGCCAGACCACAAGCAGCTCTGTGCCACAACGGGATGTTTTGCGGCCCATAGCCAAGCAACTGTACCAAATACTAGAGATAGCTATGACAATTTGATGATGTAAAACAGTATAAGACATTTGAAGAGGTCCTTCAGCTTCTCTCAAATAAAAACTTCTCAAAAAGTTCCCCCTATAAGCAAGAAAGTCCGGGAACGAGCAATTGGGCATCACTATTCGTGCAGCAGAGGACAATTATTGTTGGTCTAAAACTATATGGGACATTTGAAATGATATTTTCCAAATAAAACCAACTCAAAAATGCTTCAAACTCCGGGATATTTCTTAGAGATGTAGCATCACTATTTCTTGAGCAGAGGCCACGGGGTGGTAACAATATAGCAATTGATCCGTCAAGCACTGAGCCCGCGGCCAGACCACACAGCTCTGTGCCACAACGCGATGTTTTGCGAACAGCCATGCAGCTGTGCGAATCGATAGATATTTCTGAGGTGTTAAATTGTATTTTCTTTCATACTGATATAGGTCTTCCCTCTGATGTATTTATGCTATGGGTGTTGATGAAATTCACCTTAAAATAGTCTGGACAGAAGAACAGACTCATCAAAAGTACTGGGGGCCTAAAAAGACCACTTTAAGCAATATTTCTGAAAGCTATTCACTTCCTGAATTCCAAGCGGATCATTAGCAATTCCTCTAATGTTCGTAAAATGGTTACACATAATAGCATAATCAACTACAATTTCATTTCATATCATAATCATATTTGGTGTAAACATTGCCGCATGAAAAAAATAAAAACCGTAATTTTATCGGTAAATTTTTCATTAGTTTTTATTAATCAAATTGGTTTTTAGGGTTCCGTAGCCAAATGGCAACGGAACCCTTATGGATTCGTCATGTCTGTCTGTCTGTCTGTCTGTCTGTCTGTCTGTCTGTCCGTCCGTATGTCACAGCCGCTTTTTTTCGAAGCTATAAGAGCTATACTGTTGAAACTTGGTAAATAGATGTATTCTGTGAACCGCATTAAGATTTTCACACAAAAATAGAAAAAAAACAATAAATTTTGGGGGTCCCCATACTTAGAACTGAATCTCAAAATTTTTTTTTTTCTTCAAACCCTTACGTGTGGGGTATCTGTGAATAGGTCTTCAAAAATGATATTGAGGTTTCTAATATCATTTTTTTCTAAACTGAATAGTTTGCGCGAGAGACACTTCCAAAGTGGTAAAATGTGTGTCCCCCCCCCTGTAACTTCTAAAATAAGAGAATGATAAAACTAAAAAAAATATATGATGTACATTACCATATAAACTTCCACCGAAAATTGGTTTGAACGAGATCTAGTGAGTAGTTTTTTTTTAATACGTCATAAATCGTAACGTAACGGAACCCTTCATGGGCGAGTCCGACTCGCACTTGGCCGGTTTTTTTTATTTTTTATTTGTACAGATTAAATGTTATTTCATTGTGATATGAATTGCACACAAATCATATTATGAATTATCAGTTTGTGACCATTTTACGATTTTTTTATTGTCAGTTTGATTTATGATTCTGCCAAAGTGGACTTTTTAGGCCCCCTGTTCTCATAATTACGTTACCTCACGCACAAGATCTGAAAATTGAGACTACAGTGTTTCTATATGACAACTCTAGGAGTAGTACAGAACCTTACTGAAGAGTATTACTTAACACTAGTTTCAACCAATCAAATAGCTTTAAACGAATTTTACGTAATGCTTGAGTTTTGAGTGAGGTTCTGTATTCGGGCCTAAGAGGGCAAGACATATACGTACTTAAAAGTGCGACAGATCCTATCCTACCAATATTATAAACGTGAAAGTTTGTATGGATGGATGGATGTTTGTTACTCTTTCACGCAAACACTACAGAATAGATTTGGATATTTGGCACACAGCTGGTTTGTAATCAGGATTAACATTATAGGATACTTTTTATCTCAATATTCCCACGGGATCGAAACTTATACAGAAGAAACGGTAGAATGTTTATAGAATTTTGTAACAAGCTTTCCTAATTAAATTGACATCCCTAAAGCTACAGTTTCCTACAAGGGCTGTGACCACCACATACGGCCGTAATGCCTAAAACACAAAAAGCATTCATTACACAAGAATATTCAGTATATTCTTGTGTAATAAATGCGGTGGGTACTTATCTATTTATGAACGCGCCGTGATGCCTGCGGATAAATAAAATTTTATGTTATTTAATCATATTTATTCATATCATTGGTTGATGTAGTTACTTTAAATTATATTATTGTTATTGATGTTGTTTATTGTTGTGATTGTTGTTTTATTCTTTATTTATTTTTTTGCTTTATTTTATTTTGTTACCTATTTTGTACGGATCATTTGATCATTTGGTCCTTTTCGGGTAATCACTGAAAATCATGCTGAGTGGAAGCCTTCTTGTCACAATCATGTCGTGCAGCCGTCGACTATTCCTGCTTTGTGCTCGTGATTATAGATAATTATATTTTGTTTTAATTTTTCCCTATTATTAGAATTAATTATCTTTTTGTATGCACATGTTTCTGTGACAAATAAACAGAGCAGAGCAGAGCATTTTTTGATACGGCAATTTCAAATACTGCTGAAAATTATAGGTTTTCATGACGTCCGTTATAATTATGGACGAAACTGTTCTTCTAGGAAACAGCTAGGATAGCTTACACACATTATTTACCTTAAAAAAAAAATCCCTAAAAAAAATTAAGTCGGTTAAAAATTTATGTACCTACTTCATACATCTACAAAATAGTCAGCCTCAACATTTTGCCTAATTAAAATGCGTCAAGTCCACGCTCGTAGCCTCTTAATTTATACCTACACCGACTTTTATGTAGGTACAGATGCCAGCACATCAAGCTACCCCGAAACTGTCAAATTTTCTCAATCAACCTTGAATCTTAATACTTTATAGATAAAGTTGAAAATCTATTAAAGTAATTTGACAGATTGTAGTAGCTTGATGTGCTGGCGTTTGTACCTTTGACGGGGTTACAATGTTGCTAGATTAGTTCCGTGTCAATATAAAATAGCAATTAATTATAAATCTTCCAAAGTAGCTATTGATGTTGGTTCGAAGTCATTATAATTTGAGTGAGTTGTTGGCTAATTTTAGGAGTGACATTTAGTATGGCTCATTCATTAGGTAATTATAATCAATTTGGGTGGGATGAACATATTTGTATATATATTTTGTCAGCGGTTCAGTTACACATAAACGATATACCGGTTTTTACCCGTAATTTGGGTAGGCGCTGACCAATACGGTGCGAAAAGTTATCGTAATATTGATTACCTAAGCCTACCTAAGGTCTATTCAAATCCTTATATCCAATTGATATTATTTCCACTTGAACAAATACCAACTTTATGTAAGTATAAATTAAGTTGATTTTAGAAATGTCATAAAAAATTATGAAGTTATAGCGCAAACTGAACCTTGTTTACATATTTGGAAACTTAATCGCGAACGCAGTATCCGTCATTATTTTCAACTTCAGATTCGCGATTTTTCTTCTTGATTTTGCGTCAATAGTCACCTCTTTCGCAGTCTACAAAACAAAAAATTGTGTCTTTTCTGAATCACGGACCACCGCGCAAGGAACAAAAAAACCGGCGTTAAAAACATAAATATTTATAACTAAAAGGGAAATCAGAGCTACTCGAAAAATTATTATGCGCATAAATATTTAAACAGGGACATAAACTGTCCTAATAGACATCGGAACTGACAACACTCTATTAGTACCTATACATTTTAATTTATTTTACCACCCAAAAGCAAAAACCGTCATTTGCGGTATTTCCGATTACCGAAATTCATTAAACATGCGACCGTAAACTTCAATTCAGATATTTGCATAAATTACGGTTTTATCGGTAACCGAAGCCAAAATTAGGTAGGCATTAATTGTGCGTGTGGTCACAGCTCAAGTTAAAAAGAAAGAAAATATTTAATCAAGACCTTCGATTTGGAATAATGCGAGCTTTTTCGAATTTAGGAGACAGCCGGATTCGTTTCAGTGCGATAAAAATACTCAAATGGTTTTGAATACCTAACATTTCAATATGGTAGAGGCAGTCGTGGCCCAGGACTAACGGTCCCGACTTACAAGTTCTAGGTCATGGGTTCAAACCCAGGTAGGTGCTTTACTTGTTGTAAAGAATTTCATCGCCATTGCTCTCAAAGCGGTGAAGGAAAACGTCGTGAGGAAACCGCATGTCATAGAACCAATAAAATCGAAAACTTGTGACATCTACCAACCAGGATGCCTGTGTCCAATATAATATAACTGCTGTGCCTCGCGGTTTCACCCGTTTAAGTTTCGATTCCGTGGGAATGTCGGGAAAAAAAGTGTTAATCCTGGTTATTAACTATCTGTGTGCCAAAACATCCGTTCAGTAATTTTGGCGTGAAAGATTAACAAACATCCATTCATCCATCCATCCATACAAACTTTCACGTTTATAAAATTAGTAGGATATTATGTAGTATATTAGTAGGATAGTAGGAATATTATAGGTTTTAAGTATGTACAGACGCCAGCAGGTCAAGCTACCCGAAACTGTGAAATTTTCCCAATCAACCTTGAACCTTAATGCGTCAGTGATAAAGTTGAAATCTATTAAAGAAATTTGACAGATTGTAGTAACTTGATGTGCGTCTGTACGTGTGTAAAGCTAACAAACTATTTTACACTTATTATTTTCCAAAATATAAATGTAAAATACTGGTATTCAGCTGCATCCGGTTAGACTAGAAACTGACCCCAACATAGTTGAAAAAGTCTAGATGACCTGCCTAACTTTACACACCCACCTCTGACCAAAGTCCAACTATTCAACCAAACCTCGCAAATTTCTATCCTAATACCCACCTATTTGGCGCCACAAAAAAAGGTCTCGAATACAGAGATCACTCATCAATCGAGCCGCCAATATGAACTAATAGCATGATTTCATGTTTAACTAACACGCCAACGACAACGTCTCACTTTCGAGCGTGTGAAACGTACCTTAGATGAAAAAAAAGACGGGTTCCATTGAGGAGATGTATCCGAAAAGTATAGTAGTGTGGGAGCGAGGATATAATGAGACGGTGGTTCATGTAATGGTAACGTTGGCAGCTCAAGTTTTGGATGTAAGTTGTGTCAGGGTTGGGATATTTAGATTGTAGGAATTGGAGATAGAATATTGAGGTACAGCATCACAGTCCACGAGACAAAGAAAAATATTTGTCAATAGCTTTTGTCCGTCGCTTCGCATGGAGGTCGAAAATTATCCCACAGGAACGTGCTACCAGGATAAAAATTATCCTATGTCTTAACCCAGGTCATGATCCACCTGTGTGCCAAATTTCATCTTAATCTGTGCTATCGTTTTGGCGTGAAAAGTTACAAAACAGACGGACAGTTTTGAGAGCAGTTGAGATTTATTTTCGCATTTATCTACATATACAAAATTATCTATAGTAACAATAAAGCTAAAGAGTTTGTTTGTTGGTTTATTTGAAGGCGCAAATCTTTGGAACCTCCGGTTGGATTTAAAAAAATATTTTTGCATTTGATAGCCTTCTTAAGGAAGGCTAAAGGCTATTTATCATCACGCTAGGGCCTTTAGGGGCCGTACAAAGAGAAAAAAGGTCAGAAAGACGACGACGAGGACGCGGAGCGAAAACAAAGTAATAGCGCGGCTAGGCGATGCGATGCAACGTGTGTCCGTCATCGATCCATCTAGTCATTGTTTAGTCTCGTATTCGTTATTCATATCTTACTATCTTAGTCACCATATTAAAACTGCTTTGATGTTTGGGATCAACATAAGCTACTGAAAAGCTTATGATAATCCTGTTGAAAGTCGAAACGCTTTGAAAGGGACTACCTCTTGTCTAGCCTCTGTTCAAACATTTTCGTGTGCCATACGGCTACCAAAAGCCTTAAAACCTCCAGTATCAGAGGAAACAAGCTATAAAAGTTCTGGAAGGCCCGACAAAGGTATCTGGAAGCAACCCGTCTCTCAGCTTTCAATTTAATTTTATTACACGAACTACCTACCGAGGGCGTGTCGGTATCTCGTCGTAAACTTATACCAACCAAAATATTTTGTAGATATTCGTCAAGTTGTAAACGGGTCCACCGTTTTTATTGATGTCCAAACATATTTGTAAATGTTTCCAACCAATAAATAGTTCTAGAATACAACACTTTTACGATCCTTAAGATTATATGGAATATGTTTTTAATGGAACCAAATGACGATTTAATCTTTTATTAGGAACCCGTTAGGTGTATTAAGTTATAGTTTGTGGACGTATGGCTTTATCACTAGTGATAGGTGGCTTTTATGGGTCTTTAAATATGAAAAATAAACTGTATTTGGATGTTATAGTACAGCAATGTTTATGGTAGTTTTATGATGGTCCAGTAAAATTGGAGGCGTCCGTAAGGACACCTTACGGACGCCTCCAATTTTACTGTACCAGAACTGACAAGTACGTCATAACAAACACAAAAATCTCCTTTGTTAATAATTTTACATTTATGCAAGTAGCTCTAAAAAGGAACTTTTACTTTACTTTATCCAAATATTTCAGCAAAAGGTTTCAAACAGAAACAATAGATACATAGATAGGTAGGTATCACAATTATGAAAACCAACTCTAGGTAACTCTACCTACCTACTAAAAATAAAATTCTAAAGAAATAGGTACTTCTGGGAATTGTAGCTACCTACAATTCCAACAAGTCACCTACATAGCTACGCTAGCGTACATACCCATGCTGCCATTCGTACAAAAAGTTACAAAAATGTAAACTTCTAAGGAAGGTTGTGAAACAAACCTTATCAGATAAGACTCGATTGTTCACTAATATCGGTACCTTTGTGCTGCAATTTTAACAATGAGACATTAAGCTAATCCTTTTAAAATGATCTGAAGACGCCGCCACATTTCGGTATTGAAGACAATACCGACATTCAAACAAAGCGGTAGAACTCATTTAGACAATAAGGGACTGGTCATGTAGACATTTTGGCTGTATGGACGGAAATATGGGTCAGTTCCCAGAAAAGTAAGAGTTAGTAGGAAATATTATTGCCATGCTTGAAGTCTCTCTGAGGGATCGAATCCGCAACGAGGTGGTCCGGCAGAGAACCAAAGTTGTTGTCACAATAAGCAAGCTGCCTCAGCAATCTCAACATTCATAGCGATCGCTTTACGACTGAATTCGGTCGCAAAGTCCCAAATTGACAGGTGAAATGTATGAAGTGACAGGACTTTGCGACCGAATTCAGTCGTTAAGCGATCGCTATGAAAGTCGAGACTGCTGGGGCTGCAGTGGCAATGGGCCGGCCATATTAGCCGTAAAACCGATGACCGTTGGGGTAGACGTGTTCTTGAGTGGAGATCGCGAATCGGCAAATAAGGTAGGACGCCCTCAGGCTAGGTGGAGCGACGATCTTCGCAGCAGCTGGATGAGAGTTGCCGAAAATCGAGTTGAATGACGTGCAATAGGAGAGGCTTATGTCCAGCAGTGGAGTGCTGTAGGCTGATCATAATGGTGATGAATAAATCATGTTCGGTTCTCGACAGCCTGCAAAAAATAATCTCTTTTTTTCCAAATTTTTTTTCTATACAATCTAGTCGTTTCTGGCACTCGCCGGCCGCCGATTTTATTTCTCTAAATATTTGACAAGTTTTGAAAATTTGTTCAAATCAAATCATTTATTTGCATAATACATGTTAAAAAGGTGTTACCAGTATAAAAGGTACATTGTATTTATAACCTTTGAGATGTGCAAATTAATATATTAGGTACAACATAAATTTTAAATTGATTTACATTATTAAATAGAATGTCAAATAAAAATATGTCAAATTATGATACACGAATCAGATCAAAATTTAAATTTGTGGTGCCATTTCACATAAAATCTCATCTTTCATTTAAATGATCATTAATTGAATAGTAACATTTTGCAACTAAGAATTCGTGCAAACATAATTTGAATTGGTTCTGGTTCAGGTCTGTGATACTTTTTGGCAACTTATTGTATACTTTTAGTACCATGCCCAAAATGTTTTTATTAAATACTGTTTTTTATGACGTCTTACGCATATTTTATTTTTGTGTCGTGCACTTCTTAGATAGGTATAAAGATGTAGATTCGCTTTGACAAAGATCGCCGTTTCATATATATAAAGACACGGGAATGTTAGTAGCTGGAACTTTTGAAAATGTGGCTTACAGCTTTCTGTGCTTTGTATGCCACACATTGCCCTTATGCATTGTTTCTGGGCTTTGAACGCCGTTTCTCTGTCTGGCAAGTTCCCCCAAAATATAAGTCCGTAGCGCAAAGTAGAAGCAACATACCCGTTGTTTGTCGCCGAAATGAGACTGTGACTAGATTTTGAACATTTTAGACTATGAGGATTGGCCTTCTGGAGTCCAATCCATGTCAGGTGTCAGGTGTGAGGTGGTATGGAAGCTTCCTTGTTTGCCAGCCAATAACTAACAAAAAAATAAACCTTGCTTGGTGATAAAGACTTTTTTAAGTCTACAAGGAAAATGAAACCCAAGAAACAAACAATTAAATTGTACTTTAAAAACAACTTTTGTCTGCGTTATCTCTACTACGCTAGATAGGATAGGTGCAAATTGCAGGCACACCTGTACAGTTAAATTTTACAGCTTCAAGTATCCATCGCGGGCCATAAAGTTTTATATCCCGGGTTCCAAGGCCCATTTTGTCCTGGTTAAAGTCCATAGTGATCCAATTGTTACCTCTATTCATGTCTGCGCTGGTTCGGTTTAAAACAAAAAGGTAATTAGGTGTAAAATCTACCTGACCTTAACACATTGATAGGTAAGCCTCTTAGAAAGATTAACTATTGTTATCAAACGAAATATCGAATGTTTTAGTATTAGCGTTTTGTTCAATGTAAACAAAGGATTATCCCCTTTTGTTTAAGCGACTTTGCGAATTTTTACTTTTTGCGAGATAATTTACGACTTGCAATTTGTGTTCTTGCAATGGGTTGTTAAAAGTCTCTGCACACAGCGGGCGGGGCGGGGCGGGACGGGACGGCGACGCGGCGGGCGCTGGCGCGGCGGTAGTGTTCACACTGCGGGCGCGATCACGTCCCGTCCCGCCGCGCCTTTCTTTCATCAAAAAAGATGTTGAGTGATTCAGACATGGAAACGCTATTGCTCATAGTTGCGCTAGCTAAGAAAAAACAACGTAAACGGAAATGGCTGCATGAAATAAATCAGTAATGCATTCGCGTCCCGTCACGCCCCGCCCCGCCGCTTCTGACTTGTATTCCCGCTAGTCGCGGCGGCGGCGGGGCGCGACGGTTACCGTCGCGTCGAGCGGGACGGCTCTGTGTGGCGTCGACCGTAATATCTAGTACATTACAACTGCTCAGCGCCGCGTCGCCGTCCCGTCCCGCCCCGCCCCGCCCGCTGTTTTAGAGACCTTAAGAGTTTGACATACTTTTTACTTGAAAAATAGGTATTGTGATAACTTTTGTTTTTACTTAACGATATTTACAAAGAACATTCTCCTATTCTGTATTGAATGTGAAAGAAGGTATTTTTGGAATAATAGGTACAGTTTCATTCTCTCTCACCGAGAGGAGGCCTGTGTCCCAGCAGTGGGAACATTATACGATGTTATGTAGGTACAGTGTCGACCAAAAGTCCATAGGCAATCTCACAAAGCAATAGTTTAACGTTTAATTTGACTTACGTCCTTCTAATCTCAAGAAAATAAACACATTGTCGTCAATAAGTGATTGTAGTTCATAATTTCAATGTTATGATATGAGTCAAGATGACCTAGCTGTTAAGCGCGTGCAGATACATCCGTGAATCAGTGAGCCGTGTGTTCGAATCTCACGCAGTACTTTGACTTTTTGTAAGTTTTTACTCGATTGGAAGTTTGGTAATGAGACAGAAATATAATATTCTTTATCTTGTTCGCTTTGTTCACACATTTCGTAAAGTTAGAAAGGTAGATCATAGAAAACTAAATAAAGAATTCAGATTTCTGTGAGGTAGACATGAGTTTTATGAATGAACTTGATCTGAATAAACGTTGTCGTTTGGTTGTAGTTGATGGTTAGTGACGTGTGATTTAATAGATAGCGGTATTGTATTTATCCTCAAACTGCAGGCAAATATTAATATTGAGGCGAGGGGGACTATTATTGCGCTGCATAAAAGTGGTCTTAGTAGAACAGAAATATCTGATGAAACCGGACTGAATGTGAGTATTATATTTATGAATTGTAACTTAAACTTATACTTGAAGTTTTACCTAAGATTATTTGGTGACATATCTATTAATTCTTTTTATTGTTTTTTTAAATCCATCATGAGGCCTAAAAGATAAATAAAATGTGTTTATTATTGGATTTATAAATGCAGAGTTTTAATATTTTAATATTATATTGTTGTATTAAATAAATATCATTATATTATATAAAATGAAGTCACTTTAGTATTTTATTATAGCTGCCTACATTTTTTTTTTTTTTTTTGTTTTAGAGGAATACTGTAAGTCGCTGGATCAAGAGATATGAGGAAGAGGGTAGCCTTGCCAGTCGACAGCGAAGTGGAAGGCCGTCGCTTATTAGCGAGGCGCAGCGACGACATATGGTGAGCGAGTATGAAACAAATGGTTTCACACCAACTAGACAGTTTGCGGTATTATTCGACACCTCATTAAAAACTGTTCGCCATGCCCTCCACGCTGAAGGGTTACATCACAGAAGACAGCTAAAAAGCCGTTCTTGACAGAAAGACATAAACAAGAACGATTACGTTTCGCACGGGATTATTTAGATTTTGACTGGAATACTACCGTATTTTCAGATGAAAAGACGTTCAAATCTAGTCAAAATGCCACTGGAGTTTCGAGCGTTACTGTACTTATAGGTAGCGACCCCTATTGTTTAATTTTTTTAACGAAACAATGAGAAATAAATAGGCTGTTAGTATGAAATTTCTCAGTAGCAACCCGGAGCCTGTATTTGTGCCCGGTTGACACAGTCGACGTCAATCGGATCGCCCCCTATTACATGGGACATAAACATAAACAGCGAAATGTGGGTTTACATGCTAAGGTACCTCTGCCTATCACTTCGGGGAATTACATGCTTGATGTTATATTTTATGTAATCATGGCTTATGTTTTCCTTTATAAAATCTTCAGGTTAATTTACATATCAATACTGAGGTGTAAAAATTTAGGTACCTAATACCATACCATCCAAATATTAATGATATCTACAGATAAAATATTCCTTGCAATACAAATAAATCTTTAACCCGAAAAAACTATTTCAATCGACAATAAATTCAATTCCCAGCGAACAAATTCAAAAGTAATTAATCCAACAATACGTCATCATGCCTCCAACCGCATTATAAATAAGAAAAATTAGTTAACAGCACACACAATAATCATTGCGCCTGCGCATCCCACCCACTAGGTAGGCAGGAATACCAATATTAATAGAGACGTCCCGTCGACAGAAAAATGCCTTTATAATAATCATTCTAACAATTAATCTTAGAACACACACAAAGAAAAATATAATCGCTTATTCATTTTGCTAAAAATGGAAAAGAGCAAAAAAATGGTCGAAGATGGAACAATTTTAACAAATTAGGCGACAAACTCGCCACGTTTTGGAAGTAAATTATTGTATTTTAGATTGTTTTGTGGGCCGAGATTATTGATGCCTTGTGGGCGTGTTAAAGGGATGGGATGTGCGTTTCTGTCGATATTTTATGTTCATTGTTCACTAGAGTTTGTATGGTTATGTGACAGCTTACTGAATGTCCATAGAACATCTGAATATACCCCCCACGTAGAAGGGTGGGACGATTCTAAGGGGTGTTTTTCGTTATCATCACGCATTGATGGTAAAAGTTTTTGGAATGTTGTACCTACATTTAAAACAAAGATGGTTTCATTTCACCTTCTGCGTTCTCTCTGAGTGTCGCAACAATAAGAAAAACCTTGAAAACATTCGTTGTCAATCAAATAGAGAATTAATCAACGGCAGCAAAACTAAGTGAATACAATTCTTCAAAATGATTCGGGCACAGACATAGCATAATGAAAACCAACAAAATAATAGCAAAATTTCTAATCGATATCGGTATTTCTTCGAATTCCTTTCCCAACCCTACCAACCAACAATTTCTAAGATGAAATTCAGACGACCGTCACGAATGGACCAACGTAGGGTGTGAGAGCACCGAGAAACTATTCTCAAAGAAACTGTCGTTTACTCGCTCACTCTTCAGGCATTAGACAGAGAGGTCAGATGTGAAATAAATTTATTAAAACATCACTGTTCAGAGTGGTTATCATCGTGTGGGTTCGGAGATGCGTTCACGCCAAGACTGAATGGACAATTAAACTGAATTATACAATATAAACACGGGTTTATTGTTTGAAAGTTATGATGATTCTAAGTTAGGTTTCTGTGCGAATACGCTTCGGTTTAGAAATTGTGAATTATCATGCGGGAAATAATACATAGTTTGAACCTGTTGGGCAGTGAAGTTGCACTTGCACATTTTTCTTCATTTTATTTTTACATATTATGATATTCAGTAAAAATCCTTTGGGGAAAACGTGGTAGTACCTGATTGATTTTTAGTACCTAATAGTATTTGATCGATCTACTTATTTTTATAAAATTATTTATAAGCCATTACCTTCACATACGTACTCCATTACTCTTCTCTCTTATCCCTTTCATACTCCGTTATGGATATACATACATAACATACATAATCAGCCTATAATGTTCCCACTGCTGGGACACAGGTCTCCTCTTTTCGAGAGGGATGTATTTATGGATTATATTTACCTTAAATTAAAACTAGGTACATAATACCTGTCTAACCTATGAAGGGTGGTTTTATCGCCAATTATTGACTTATTCTATGGTATCTTATTAGTCATCATCCATCATTGATCGGCCCCAAACAATTTGAGCTATAAAAAATTCATAAAAATATTCAAAACATATAATATTATCGATAAAGCCGTAATCAAATCAAAAACCTGGACATCATCCCAAAACATATTTCATAAACATCCCTAAAGGAAGATGGCCGCCGTTTCGGTACATCATAATAGCAATATCCTGTCCATTGATTGTCAAAAATTAGGAATTTCGGCAATTACGTCTCACCTCCCACGTGATTTAGGAAAAAAAAACATCGCACCCGGCGCATCTAAATTTTCTTAAAAGATCCGACATCTTCTTTTTGTGGGGGACGGGTGATGAACGTTGGCGATTTTGCATGAGCGGAGCGACAAAGCATGTGCTGCAGTGCGATTCTGTAACTATCTCACCGTGAAAACTTAGGTGAAGTGAGCGTGGAGTGAGCTGTCATTCCAACTAATGCTAGGGATTGACAGCTCACTCTAAGTTCACTTCACCTAACTTTTCATGGTGAGATTTTTACAGAATCGCGATCGATTCTGTCAACCACTCATTTTCTATTGTTTTTATGATGAAATGGCAAAAAAATTTATTCCAAATTTGTTGTAAATCAAGTTTGTTTGTGATCCCGGTAACCTCTTAATCACAGTTCCATAGCAAAAAGAGAGATGATGGTTCTAGCTGTCTTTGTTGATCTTAAAGATGCTTATTTTCTAATGTCACCACGAGGCATGCTATGGTGAAAAGATTTATCAGTAATCCAGTAGCAACAGTAAACGAGGACTATTCCGAGGTTTACAAAATATAAAGCCCTCCAGTCCGAATTTCGGCCATGGCGACCAATCTCAGCGGAGACCAGCCTTCGGCGCGGGCAATATTATAGTGCACAAGTGTGTGCGCAGACACAGGTACACTCTCTCTTCCCACGCTTTCATAGTCCGATGGGACGGCTCGCAATCCGATACGACCGGAGAAAGATCAAGTGCAGGACCAACGGCGTAAAGACGTAAAGTACTTTCCGAGGCACGAGGGTATCACACCACCAACTTCCAAACTCCGGGCTTTTACTAAGAAAATTCTAATGGAACAACCCAATAAAATTTTAGCCGACATGGGAATCAAACCCAAGACCCCACGCCATGCAGTCAATACACCAGTAAGTAAATACACCATGTGCCAACTATCGCTAGCCTCTTCCAACATAACCCACACAAGTTTCGACAATTTTTTTCTTATTTTTTCCCTTTTGTTACCTTTGTGCGAGATAGCGCCGGCACGAAAGGATCCTATAAAGTGTTCTAAGGCGTATCCAGCATACGCCGACCGTTACATATTTATTTTTGTGTTGAGCATTCTTGTCCTGACATGTAAATAAATGATAGATTTTTTTCTAAAAACAGTTGTTTAGCGATTTCGCGCTTTCATGGTGGCGCGATGGAACTCATGGCGGTCTAGTATCTATGGCGGTAAATTATGTGAGCTAATATTTCATGTGGTTGACGTGCTGATTTTTTTTTTAAAACGATTTTCGGTCTGAGAAAATTATGAATGGAATGTCATCTTACGCTTTTTTTAAATTTGATTAAATTTTAGGAATTTTCTGCCATTTTATTAGTAGAGTGAGACTAAACAACATTTATTTTATCAACGACGAACTTATTCTACATAATGCAGGAACTATTTTAATTTGTCAAAATCTAATGGCCAAGTAACTCCTCCAGCCAGACGTAACTTGCAGCAAATGTTCGTGTAAATATAATCTCCTATTCCTACCACCCGGAACTCAGACCACTCAAGGCCGCCTCTCCAATGAATGAAACAGTTTATTGCTACTAATTCACGTAATGGGTGAAATGGTGCACTATTCAATGAAAATACAAAGAACAATACAATTTTATGCTTTCATGGGAGCGTAGGAGCCGGCGCCGAACCCGTATTACGTAATTTTAAAGAGAATATTACAGATTATAAAGCTGAGGTTTTTGTCTGTTTACCGTTGTATTGACTAATTATTTTATTGGTTTTGTTTTAATGTGGTAATTCTGGATTGTTACAGGGGAATTTTGAGGGATAGTGACAGACAAAGGAGCAATAATGACCGAGAAAGTGAATTGTTTCACTGGAGCGATCTGGAATCGGAAATTCTGGAGTAAATTTTGAGGGAATATTCTATCAATTGGTGCCATTGCAATCTCTTCTTGCTTAATTAAGCCTTTTTTCCCAACTATGTTGGGGTTGGTTACCAGTCTAACCGGATGCAGCTGAATACCCGTATTTTATATGGTGCGACTGCCTATCCGACCTCCACAACCCAGTCACTGGGTAACATGATACCCCTTGGAAGGACTGGTTTTCAGACTTTCGGGCTTCTGACTGTGCTTTCCGAGGCACGAAGGTGTGTCGATAGATAATGGATGGTCACCCATCCACGAACCGACCGCGGTAATTGTAGCTTAACCTTCGATCGACCCATGCAGCTGTTATTATTTAGCCACAAGCCCGAACGTTAGGAAAGAACGAAAATACGTATAATTTTAATATTTTTTTATTTTTTAATACCTAATATAATTTATTTGTATTTAGGGCTGATTTTTCCATTGCCAGATAACTTTATTCGAGGAATAAAATTGATGTTTGACAGTTTTTGTATGAAATAACTGTCAAAATTTCAAAATTATTCCTCGAATAAAGTTATCAGATTATTGAAAATCAGCCCTACAAAAACTGTTTATTTGCCGAATAATTTTGAAATTTTGGCAGTTATTTCATACGAAAACTGTCAAACATCAATTTTGTTCCTCGAATAAAAGTTATCTGGCGATGGAAAAATCAGCCCTTAATGAAATAAAGGAAATATTAACACTAACACACGTGGTAGTTTATTTAATATTTACACGCTAATTTCTATTTTGACACGAGAACGGATGCGCGAAGCCATAAAAGCAACTAATCCAATTAATTAATTAGCTATCATTTATAGATTTAGACCAGAACCCTAATTGCGTAACACACGATCAATAGTAATCTGAATCATTTTGAAACAAATTGCTAATCCATTGCTTCATAAGTTCGAAAAATTTGTCTGCTCAACACGTAAATAACGCAATGAATGTTGTTGAACTGTCAAAATGAAACCGATTCCGATTGATTGTGTGTTACGCAATTAGGGTGCAGTTCCGAAAGAAACTTCAATTACGCACCTAAAACATTTTCGGATATTAAAAAATCACAAAAAAAAAGAAAAAAAAATGTAAAATATCTGCTAACGAAATCATTCCGAGTTTTAATATCTTGCCAACTTGATCATCTTAATCGGAGTGTCAAAAATAAGGCTGCAATAACGAAAGGCAGGTTTAAGTGAAACGATGAAAAATTCTGTACACACACAGATCTCGCGATAAATATAGTGATTGAGAAGTGAAATTACGAGATATGCGATCGAAATATTTTTGTTTCGAAATGTCAGTGAGTGAGGAGTGCGCGTAGTGTTGGGGCGAAATGAGTGTTGTCCTGAATAAATTTTACAAAGTTATAAAAAAAAGCAGGAGCGACGATCTTCGCAGGATGGCTGGTAGCAGCTGGATGAGAGTTTCCGAAAATCGAGTTGAATGGCGTGCAATAGGAGAGGCCTATGTCCAGCAGTGGACTGCTATAGGCTGATGATAATGATGATAAAAAAGGATAAATGAATGTAGATGGCTATAAGAGTAGGGGGATACGAAGGATGGACTGACTGTGAATGATGATACTGTGGTTAGAAAGGGGGTGACTACCGAGATGACCACTAATAGAGAAGTATGGAAGAGAAAGGCATGTGCCGACAACAAATGAATTGGGATAACCTCCAACCTACCCTGGTTGAGAATGTAGAAAATGATGAAAAAATGATAAAGGTATGTTTACTTTATACAAAATACTAATACCAAACTACTAAATAGAGAAGAGTAGATAAAGGATAAAAAATAAATAAATATATGTTTGTATGTTTGTTTATTACGCTTTTACGCGAAAAAGACTGAACGGATTTGGATAAAATTTGGGACATAGATAGACCGTGACTTAGATTAGGACATAAGATACTTCTTATCCCGATGTTCCCACGGGTTCGAGGCTTATACGGGTGAAAGGTGCGGGGCGCAGCTAGTATAAAATAAATAGTTGTTTAATGCTGCAAAGACGTCATCAAAAGACCAGCACCCCAATTGCGTAACACACTTATGTACAAGAAAACTCATAGGTAATCC
Source organism: Apamea anceps (assembly GCA_951799955.1). Taxonomy (NCBI): domain Eukaryota; kingdom Metazoa; phylum Arthropoda; class Insecta; order Lepidoptera; family Noctuidae; genus Apamea; species Apamea anceps. The sequence continues at coordinate 6,298,730 of OX637505.1, read as the reverse complement.
ATTGCTTCATATGTTTGATGAAAAACTCGTCTGCTCGAAGGCGTGAACAACGCAATGCATGTTCTTGAATTGTCAAAATGAAAGGGGTTGCAGGTGCTGCTTTCAGACAACAATACTTCTAACCGCTTAGAGCAAGCTATGTTGTTAAAAAAAACTACGAGTACATTGACTTATAAAGTAGACATCAGAGAAAGGCATAAAGTTGATTTAGGTAAAAAAAAAACCATTTATCACTATTGTACCTACTCTAATCTACCAGTATTGACTAATATATATAGCACCATCAGCACTCTGTGATCTAAACCAGAACTTATGTCACGCTTAGCTGTGATTTAAGTAGTCCATTTTTACACAGAAAAGCGTGGTTTAGGTCACACGTGCTATAAAATGGTATACCTACGATACGTGTGACTTAAGTATTATTAATGCACGGCGTTTAGCTAATTTCACGCCATGCATCACACGTACTCTAATATTATTTTCGTTCATTTCCAAGAGGAAATACCTCATACTCTTTCTCCTCACTATCTGATAAATATCTTGTACTGTCATCAGATCAAGTTAGTTATGTGTTACGCTATATTTTAATTCGGCAAAGGCACAGCAAATATTCTGCCACCGGAACCAACGACATGGATTAATGATATAATTTTAATTGACTTTCGTGCGAATGTCGACCTCGATGGTTGTTTTTTAAAAAGAGAAATATTTGCTTGAATATTTTGCTGGAGTAACTGGGGTGATTTTTATTTTTATTAATTTATTCTATGGAAATGTTGAAAAATGTGTGCAAATTAATGAAAATAAAATGTTGGATCACAGTAGTTCATAAAGTAAAAAAAAAACATTATTTCGCTGATAAAATCCCGGGGAAACGGCAGCGGTAATTTTGAAAATAATCATCCCACACAAGGCCATAAAAATTATGAAACGCCTATTTTTTCAAAAACCAATTTTAATATGAAAACGGGTCAAATCACAAACAAACAAAAAAATATATATTGCACTAGATAAAAATCATTGCTAAAACACACAAATGGTTTATTACTTGGAAACATTAGTTCGCAAAGAAAATCTCGGGAAAACAGCAAGATTTTTTAAAATTATCATCGATTTACGACGCCATAAAAAATAATTACAAAAAGTCACCCGTTTTTTAACCGACTTCTAAAAAAGGAGGAGGTTCTCAATTCGGATGTTTGTTTTTTTTATGTTTGTTCGCGCATAACTCTGTCGCTTGCTAACCGATTTGAAAAATTCTTTTTTTGTTGGAAAGGGTATACTTTCCAAATAGTCCCATAGAAATTTCATCAAAAACGGTTCAGTAGTTTGGTTTTTAAACCAAAATTACTGGTAAAAATTACAACTTAAAAGTGAAAAATAAAAACTTTTTTGCAAAAAAAAAAACAACCGACTTCCAAAAACGACACTACAAAGTGAAAAATAACTTTAATTTCGGAAGTCGGTGGCGAACAACGAAAATGCGAACCCAACGACGCTTTTAAGTTGTAATTTTTTCCGTAAAAAACAGATCTGGGCAAACAAATAATCAAAAACAAAACACCAACAGATAAGAATCATTGCTAAAAAAAATACACACAGATGATACGGCCTATAACTTGGTTAATTGAAAAGATGTATCATGTATGGGAGAGGACTTCATTAAAACCTTAACTAGAGCCTTCAATTATAATGTATGGCTTTTACACTGCGCAGTGCGAAGTACCTCATTACTTAAAGGATGTAACTATACGGTTAATAACTCCTAAGAAATGCCGTATCTTGAATACTGATTAAAGCTAAATGATCAGTAAATGAGTGCTCTTTTTAGATACCAGTTCAGAGCTGGTTGTAATATGAGATGTTTTGATACCTTATTAATTAAGTGTGGCAGTCGTGTGTCTGTCTGTTTGTTTGTTACTAGATTATGTAGGTACGATTATTTATCTTACAATTCTAATTTCAACTCAACTCGCAGAATGTTAATTCAGATTTTTTTCAGTTATAATAGCAATCATGCAATTTGGTTTGAATAGGTTTTTATTAATATTATTTTATTTATCTCTTAAATAGATTTTTTTACAAACAAACAAACAATCATCTCAATCATCGTTCTCATTGAATGAGAACGTTGCAGGCCTTGTAGGCTGCAGATTTGTATCCCATTTTCTATTTTTTTAGTACTTATTGACAGCCCTACACTGTAATTTGAAAACATTGTATCGAATTTGTCAAATTTTCAAAGAGTACTGACACTGACAGAAAATTTTTATATTTTGTCTGTAAGCATATTTGCACAAACTCTATTAAAACTAATATATATTTTAAAACCTAGATGACGTCTGCGTTTCCTGTCTGACTACTACAGCTGCTTAATTATTATAATTGTTTGCTCGTATCTTTGACGAATAAATTGGGATTACCACACAATTATTTTCAAGCTCCCAATTAATTAATTAATCGTGATATAGGTTCTCATCAACCAGCTCCTTCATCCTTGATATGGTGAAGTTTAAGCAAAACTATGATTCTGAAATATCAAGTCTGTCCGTAACGTAATAAATCCTTAGTATACTTGCAGCTGGGTTTAGTAATCCGTTTGTATGTATTTATACATTAGAGTTCGTGGCTTACTAAAAACTGCCACACTAGTCGATCGACGAGGTTAAGCTACGCTTGCCGAGGTTTGTCCGGGATCTTTACACACCGAGATCCCTTCGTGCCTCGGAAAGCACGTTAAGCCGTTGGTTCTGGCTACCAGTCTTACCAAGTCGTATTAAACAGACACTGGGTTATGGAGATCAGATAGGCAGTCGCTCCATATAAAACCTGCATCCGATTAAACTGCAAGGCGACTCCAACATAGTTGGGAAAAGGTCTGGCAGATTGATTGACATTGGTTGGCTAACACAATACGTATCATAAATTCACATTACCGTTACAAAATCACTAATAACACCCATAATAGACAACAACAGCCAGCAAGCTGAACAGTCGTAATTTCTTAACTAAGCGTCACAAAAACCCGTGTGTTAACCCTTTCCGTTTGATTGACAAACACTGTTGCAGTATCAGTGTTCTCAACCCGTCGCTGCTGTCAATCCGCTCTCGTTGTCACTGTGAAAAAATAACCAACACCACGGGGTTTGTGGTCCAAGAAAAAAGCGGAAAGGGCTCGGTCAAAGCTCGTAGAAAAGAAAAAAAAAAGTCATTTATTCAAACTATACAGATAATCAGCCCTTTTTGAACGTTACAATTATATAAAACAGTCCCCCAAAACGCCCGCCCTTCACCTAGTGCTTTAGCTGGGAAGAAGTTGCGCAACAAACTACCCAGCAACACTGCTGTCTGTACAGTTAGAAGAACTTGATTCTATCTGATGTTAATAAGGATATATCAAAATCTATCTCGTTTCACACCGTAGTTAGTGACCGTAGTAGCCTGTCTATTCTGTAAAAATCTCACCATGAAAACTAAGGTGAAGTGAGCTGTCAATCCACCTGACGCTAGGGATTGGCACTTGACATTAAAGTGAGCTGCTAATAGCAGCCGATCGATTCTGTATAAATCTCACCGAGAAAAGTTAGATAAAGTGACCTTAGAGTGAGCTGTCAATAATGTCAATCCCTAGCATAAATTGGAATGACAGGTCACTCCACGCTCACTTCACTTCAATTTTTACGGTGAGACGGTTACAGAATATCTTACCGTGAAAACTGAAGTGAAGTGAGCGTGGAGTGAGCTGTCATTCTGCAGTTCTCTTTAAGCTTCACCTAAGTTCTCATGGTGAGATTTCTACAGAATAGTACTGCAGTATTACATTACGGGTACAAAACAAGTTTATAAAGCACTTGTATTTTAAACTGTATGGGGTGTATCCGTTCTACCCGTTGATGTACCCCACACTATTTGTACTGGGTATGGTGGGGTATAATAAGGTCAGGGAGTTCAGTCTTGCTGCGTATTTAGTGAAACTACTGCGTGACGTAGCACATAACCCGGGAGTGCTGCGCCAACTGGAACTTAGAGTGCCGGACCGGTACGTATGGAGGCGGCGACAACCGCAACTGCTAAATGTGCCCGTGGCCAGAACCAATCTACTGGCGAAAGCACCCCCCCTCACCCGACCAATTCATGTGGTGAACGAAGTCCATGAGAGGCTGGATATTTTTTCGTGCTCTTTGAGCGAATTTGCAAGAGTTTTATTAAATGGGGACATTAGAGGTGTTTTTGACAGATTGAAACTGAGACTGACTTATCAGAGGGGCAATTCTCGTAGTTTTACGAACGTTCACAGTCTGATCTCAGTCTCAATCTGTCAAAAATACGTCTAATTTCCCTACATTTTGACAAGTTTTTGACATTTGTTTGTCGCCGAGATGAGACTGCGGCTAGATTTTAATTGTTTCGAATTACGAGAATTGACTTTCAGGTTTATTTGCGATGTTTTTCGAACGTTCTTAAAATTCAAATTGCGAGAATTGGATGTAGTTTAGCAGAAAGGACTCAACCCACATTCTTCACAATAACTCGAAAATTGCGTTAGTCTATGTAATACAACTTGACTCATAAAAATATTGGTATATTTTCCCATAGGTGACAATATTTCAAAATTTTCCATGTATGTACTACATCATTGCAATAATACGCACCTAAACTTAAAACCTCGATAATTCAAAAATTACTTTTGGTGGGTTGAGTCCTTTCTGCTAAACTACGTCCAATTGCCCCTCTGGACTCCGCGAACCCGTCTTGACCAAGCGTGGTGAATGTGGTGATCAATTTTCGTGCCTTCTCTGCATTATTGTTTTTACCTATTATTATTTGATTTTTTTGGTCCGCACGAAGCGACCTTCTCTTATAACTTGGACCACAATCCAAAATGTAGTCACTCTACGGGGAGCCAACAAGAAATATGTCGAAACTCGACTAAGTGTTAAATAATACATTAACGTGGTGATACATAATTGAAAAGGTGCGTGCCACCATAACGTGGAAGCGACGAATTTAACCGACTGCACTGATATGGTATGCGTTTTTACTATCTAAGGTAACTTCCTTTATTTATATGTTCAAATAACTTAGGTTAAGTAGCAAGACCAAATCATAAGTTAATGATGTGTAGGATCAGACACAAATCAGGCGATTTGGTCATTAAAATACTATGAAGAAAGGCTTTTAAAATATTGGTTCAAATCAAGAATATACCTTGTTTAAGGGGGATGCACTAAGGTAGCCCGCGACATTCAAATTTAGGTTTTTTTTTTACAATTTGCAGGTCAGTGGCGCCGACTCCCTAGTTCCGAACTAAACTTTTAAGTTCAGTGCATCTTTTTCCTTCTATTTCATTAAAAAAGGACAGAAGATAAATATTGGTTTAGTCCTGTCAAATTAGTCAGCGACTGACGTAAACTGACGCGTATTTTTAGTAGCCAATTTTTTTATCTCTTCTAAATTGTCTATGGAGTTTAAATAATTAACACAAAGAAAATGAAATAATTTACACAAAGTAAAACGCCTGTCAGGGTTCGAACCTGCGACTTACAACTCGTAAGTCGCGGCCGTTACCACTCGGCCACCACTGCTCAAAAAATATAAGTGTGTCTCAATTTAATTGTTTTAACCTCATGAAATTCGTACCATTAACTAAAAGATACAGATAATATTTTAAGATTTCTCGTCCAATAATTTCTTAATACAGTAAGTATGGAATTTTATAATTACTAGCGATCTCGGGCCTGGCTTGTTAAGACCTTACTTTACGAATACCTATCATTTTAATCATTGAAACTGGTAAATTGAAATTTACGACCAGTCAGACTATTTTTGTATTAAATGCATATCAACTCTATTATATATGATTGTATCACTTTTTAGATATTTCATTAAATATCTGTTAATTGATTTACTTTAAAGATTTGGGTGTGGTGTATTTTTTGTACAAGATAACAGAATAGTTTCGTAAATTAAAAAGATTTTTTTATTTAAATTTTGCACTTTCACAAAATCAGGTTCATAGATAAGTAGCTTCATAGAAAGGCCAGGAGAAGTGTCAGAATCACGATTGAAAGACTAATGTGTGTACTGTATGTACCACAGTAAGGAACCATTTTATTAAGCATTGGCATTTCTGGAAAGAGATTCCAGCTCCGAAGAGAGTCCTTAACACAGGAGGACAGAGTTTTAGAAGATGGCGAAAGTTACTTACACATTTTTAATATTAGGTACAGACGCCAGCAGGTCAAGCTACCCAAAAGTGTCAAATTTTCCCAATCAACCTTGAACCTTAATACTTTAGAGATAAAGTTGAAAATCTATTAAAGAAACTTGACAGTTTGTAGTAGCTTGAGGTGCTGGCGTCTGTACATACACATACACGATGCTGATCTCAGCCGTGGTTGCATTAGGTTTACCTTCATAAACTAGAGGTTCAGAGGAAGATTATCAGAGGAAGAAACTTCTTCATTATCTATGGAAAATTCCCATTTTGTAAGTTTTGTTTATTTTATTTTTTTAAATACTAATTGTTTTACGAAAATTATGCATGCTTGATTTACATTCAGTAGATGTCAATCAGAAATATTCTGTTTTAACTGTCTGTGATTGTAATTTGTGAATTATATTTAAAAAAAAAGAACAACTGCTGGTTTTTGGAAAATCACATTTCTCGTTCATTATACTTCATTGTCTTCATCACACCTACGTCTCAACTACTAAAAACTCGTCCAAAATCTATACAGCAAATAAATAACAACAATTATTCTCCCTACCAGCCAACACATCAGAATGAAGAGATTAAAAATTATTAACAAAACGGCCTGGAACCAGTCGAGCGTCATTCCTGATTATCAACGGGCATCAACCGTAGTGGTTCTTAATTAAATAATCAAAAAATGTGTGTGCCCTTAATACTGGGATCTATAGATGAAATGCTAATGAGTTTCTGTTCATGCTTTGACGCCTAGTTTTTGAGGAATTATGACGTGACTGCATGGGTGTTTGAGCTTCGGAGGTGCCATGTATTTGACAAAGGATTTCTTAGCTGTTTAAACAACACAATCATAAACAGCCTATATAACGTTCCTACTGCTGGGACACCGCCCTCTCTGTGAGAGGGAATGAGAGCCCAGTGTGGGTTGGTAGATGTCACATGTCTTCGAATTTTTGGTTCTAGGCCGTACCGGTTTCTTCACGATGTTTTCGTTCACCGTTTTGAGAGTTGTTTTCAATAGTATGGCTCAGTTGGAAATCCAGAATATTGTCCCCATAATGATAATGATTTTATTTACTGCGTAGTATATGATTTTTGTACAGACGCCAGCACATCAAGCTACTACATTCTGTCAAATTTCTTTAATAGATTTTCAACTTTATCGCTGAAGCATTAGGTTCAAGGTTGATTGGGAAAATTTTACAGTTTCGGGTAGCTTGATGCGTTGGCGTCTGTACATGATGTAGGAGGAGGAACCCGAGGTGAGGAATGATACGAAGATGACCGGCTGATAAGCTTTAGCTATCATATGGTTAAGTGTATCTGGAGGCTTAGGGCTAAGTAGGTAATACTGCCGTTTTTTATGTGCCCATGTTGGTTTATGTGAAGTAAAATATTTGGATTTTGAATGACAGCCGCACGGGTCGATTGATCAGAAGGCCAATGCCCGTATTTAAAAACAAAGGTAGGTATTATAGGAATCAAAGGTAGGTATTTTTGACAGATTGAGACTGAGATCAGACTGTGAACGTTCTTAAATTTACGAGAATTGCCCCTCTGGTTAATCTACGCTGCGGTTGGTCCGTGGAAGGGTGATCATCTTTACATATCAAGACCTCTTCGTGCCTCAGAAAGCACGTTAAGCCATTGGTCGCGGCTGTCATTCGTAGATCTTTGGCAGTCGTTACAGGTCATCAGAAACCCGAAAGTCTGACAACCAGTCTTACCAAAATAGGTATCGTATTATCCAGTAACTGGGTTGTGAAACTCAGATAGGCAGTTGCTTCATGTAAAATACTGGTATTCATCCGCTTAGACTGGAAGCCGACCCCGACATAGTTGGGAAAAGACTAGGCAAATGATGATGATGGTTAAGTGTCTATAACCAGCCACAATGTTTATATATATTTCGACATCGACATCTAAGCAGGAACACCCGAAAATACACACAATGCTGACTTTCAAATGTTCCAAAAACTCCTTCTTACAAGCGTTTGAAATAATAACCGACATAAAAACTGGTAACATATCTATTAGCCTTTCACAATATACATTAGGACGCAATCCCCTTTGTCCATCACGGAGCGCACGCGCGAATGCCCACGAATGACGGCGTAACTGTAAATTTTGTCGCAAACAAAATACTTCACATTTATTGATCCTAATACCATTGTGCAGGGATTTGGATATGTCCATTCAAATAGCAGGTAAGCGATACTTGAGGTATGTAAGTATAGATTTTTTAGTTAAGCCCTTATACGTATAATTGGTAGCATTCGCTTTGGCGAAGGATGATGATAATCTTTTGTGATCTTTGCACACAGTCAAGAGATTCTTGACTGTTAGTTGATCTTTATTAAAAAATAAACGACGGTTATACAGAATCTTGTGAATAAGTGAATTAGACGAAGCATGGGAGAAACCTACACACAGTATATTAACGAGAGTAAGGACAATATGAACCATTGGCTGGTCCTGATCAGACTGATTTTGAAGTATATAGAATAGTAGCAAACATGTATCAAATAGAAAAGGGTCGTAAAAAAAAAATAAGGCCAACGTTCAAAATCAAATTGAAATGAGAATAAGGACAATATAAACCATTCGATGATCCTGATTAGACTGATATGGAAGCTTATATGGAAAGCAGCATACAAGTATCAAGTATAAAATGGGCATAAGGCCAACGTTAAAATCAAATGAGAATAAGGACTATATGAACCATTAGCTGGTCCTGATCCGGTAACGTATTCACAATGACCGAAACCGCGCGAAATGAACGCGAAGTTGGCGTGATTAGCTAAGGAATTGACATGGTTTCAAAGTAAGGAATCATTCATGGTGAATTAGGACCCAGACTGATATGGAAATAATATGTATATGAAATAGTAGTCGTATAGCCAATGTTAAAATCACATTGGAATTGCTATTTCTGGCAATCTAGTGACTACTGGATTAACTGCACAATTATAACGAAGAGCACAAAATGTTTACACCTATTATCTTCTAGGACTGTCCTAACTTCAAACTCAAACTAAAACACAAATCATTTATTTTAATTAAACCATTTCAGGCACTTTTGAATTGCCAAAAATAAATAGTCGGTCAGTTAGTCAGAATGTTGAAGCTAGTTGCCCATTCCAAAACGTAGATCTCTGTGGAGAAGAAACTCCACGGACACTCTTTTAAATCAAGATATTATTACCAAATCTTCAGAATGGGTAGCAGCTTTGAAAGGGATTTAAGGACAGGACATGTGTATAAAAAATTGTCGCATCATATTTCTTTTCAAATTATTATTCTCATTTAAAATCACCCTTTCACGCAAATATCCGAAAGACCAATAATTTTCCGATCGACTGCCTCCCTATAAGCTGGCAAAAGGAACTTCAGGAGTCTGTGTGAGGCAACAGCCTTCTAATTACGTATACCTTGCGTTGTTATTGTTATATTTTCGCTAAATACCCGTCAAATAATTGCTTCTATTTCTAATCCTTCAAAGGGTCCTTAAGTAGTTAGTTTTTCTTTGAAGTGATCTTCAAAATAAATGTGCTCAATTATGCGTATATTATTTGCAATCATTAAAGGTGTATTCAGACCTGGCGAATGCGCCGCGAATGCGCTGATCGCAAGTCGCTTGCACACTACGCGCGTATTGCTCGCGTGCGGTTACAGCCTACGTTTGGTGCGCCGTTCTATGTAGTGCAACACCGGCAAGCCTCGAGTGGGGCGCGCGAACAGCGCGCGCGCAGTGCGTGTGCACATAGCTTCTTTCGCGTTTGAACTATGAACCTCAGTTGTGAATTTGCTTCCGAAGATGTCGGACCATACGACTGCCGGTAGCATAATTGTTGCAGCATCGGCTATTTTATTACTGACAAAAACTAAAAGGAAAAACAAAAGACATTGGTGGTAGGTTCCGTTTTTCAAAATAAGACAGAATAACGAGGGAGGTGCACCGCGAACGGCACGCGCGCACCTCCTGCGTCGCTCGAGTACGGCGCGTAGCTTGCGCACGAGCGGCGCGCGGACGGCGCAGGGGTTGCGTACAAACATGAATTGCACGCGCGCAGTTCGCAAGCGCCTCGCGAGCGGCGCATTCGCCAGGTCTGGACACACCTTAAGTCTTTGAAACGTCAGTATTGTCATTTTCGGCTGTGGGTGGTTAAGCAGTAGGCAGTTTTAAGAGCTTAGTGTGGTCTTTATCATTATGCTAATTACGTTAAAGTGCCTTAATGCTTGAAACTCTTGATTTCGTTCAAAGTCAAAGTCAAATGATTTATTTCAAATAGGAACATAAAAGGCACTTTTGAACGTCAAAAATAAAATTGATTCTAGTCGCCCCTTCCAAAAGGTAGTTTTCGTATGGAGAAGAATGGGCAAGAAAGTCCACCGTTACTCTTAAAATGTTTTACAATATTTTGCATCCATTAATTATATAATTATATGTGAAGACGATGCACCTAAAATAAAATTACTATACCACAATAGGTAAAAGAATTAAAATGAATTAATGAAACCATGACATATAAATTAACTATGTGATAGATACATGGTGCTCACATATTTACAAACATTCCAAAAGTAGACGATTTTCATAAATAAATAAGGAGTAATAAGTCCGGGTGTGACTTAAGGTAATTACAGAATGTAAATCAATGTCAAAAAGAAAAAAAAAAAGAAAAAATTATACAATTACATTAGCAACCAGTTTGATTTTGTCTAGACTCTAGAGATTGTCCTATGGAGCAGGACCAGCATGTTTCCAAGCATTCTTATCTTGGATATAATTCTCTAATTTGTAATATCCTTGCGTACAAAGTGTAATTTTTTTCTTGACGTTGACGTTGACCGTCACTTGTAAGTTTAGGTCTTATTAGGTCTACCAAAACGAGATCAGGATATATTTTGATATTTAACCGACTTCAAAAAAGGAGGTTCTGTATTCGACCCGTATGTATGTATGTTTGTATGTCCACGATTTTCAAAAAAAATACTGAGCCGATTTGGATGGGGTTTTCGTTATTCTAATGCATATTTTTCAGAGAAAGTTTTAGTAAATATATAATATATTAGGATCTGATGAAGATCTTTGGAGATAGACAATGGAACTCTTCAATAACTGACAGCAAATAACCCGCCATTGTTGCGATCGTATGTCTATACTATTGTATACACCATTCCACTAGTGCCGTAAGCGTTATTTCTGCACAATTATTGCAATTTTATTGATGTTATAATTTTGTTTTTGCATGCTGTGTCTATCGCCTCATATTGTACACTATGCTTGTATATTCCTTGTATTTTATATGGATAAACAGTGTAACAAATGTAGATAGGCCATTAAATAAATAAATAACATAGCATCACGCCTGTATGGTTTTAGAAGGTAAACAGATGTGTACAGACTACGTCATTTTGCAACTTAATTACGATCGGATTTACGTTAATATTTCGGACACAAAAAGCAACGAATTTTCCGTCCCAAGCATATATATAACTCAATTAATGCAAATAAAAACAATATAAGAAAATGTGACACTAAAAACCACTAAATAAAATTAAACAAAAAAAAAAAACAGAAAAAATGTGTATGAAAAATAGAAAACAAAAAAAGGATACTTTGAAAAATACTGATTGATTTTTTTTTTTTTTCTAAGAAAAATCAAACCCTAGAAAAAGAAATCAAAAGTGTAAAATAATATTTTATTCACTTCACTTTACATAACATCTTGTCTTAATTTTAAGAAGTGGGCGCCAAATCCTCCGCGATTAAGTATAAGTGATCATAAAATCAATGTACCTACCTACCTGCCGTATATATTCAGAAAATATACCTTTAGCTGGTTTATTTCTATTTCTAAGCTATTTCCGTAGTAGGCGTTATTTCTACCTGTGTCATTTAATGCTATTTATTTATACCAAGATTTCCATCGCCCACGGAGATTTCAATCGCGATAGGATAATATTTAGTCTCGTTACTTTGTAGTTGACTATAATTTATAAGCTTAGCTCGAATGAGAACTTCTGACACTTGGTATAAGTGCCCATAGCTACTTTGTAACAGTTAGTTCAATATATATTTCTGGTAAATTAAATAGACATAGTAGTATTTTATTTTATTTATTTTAGGAAAACTAACAGCTAATACATTTTAATGTCTGGTACAATGTGTAAACGATGGCCAATTACAAGCTTCCACTAACGATCAATGTGAGTAACATTAACAAATACGCGAAAACAGCGATGTAAGAGATACGCACATGAATTATCCACGCTCAAAAGGTATGGTGTCATACTCGTACTAAGAATAATAATACGCGTAGTCAGAAGCCCAAAAGTCTCACAACCAGTCTTACCAAAGGTTTTACCAGTTTTACCCAGTAACTGGGTTGTAGAGCTCAGATAGGCAGTCGCTTTATGTAATATACTGGTATTCAGCTGTATCCGGTTAGACTGGAAGCCAACACCAAAAAAAGGCTAGCTAGATTGACTTATTCTAATATGAAATAATCTTATTCTAATACTATGTAAAATATTTCTTATATTATTTGGTATATAATTGGGATAAGGATATGGACGGAGGAAAGAAAAATTCTTACTATGATTCTCCTATTAAAACAAACTAAAAGTGCTGTCTCCATTATCTACATTATCTATAGTACAATACAATTAAATTAGGTCTGTTTGTAATGTCCAAATAACAGCTTTTTACTAAATGCATATGAAAATATATACGGTACCTACTTATAACAATCTTCATAAAAAAACATTCTTAAAAAAAACTGTCTGTCTGTTTGTTCTGGCTAATCTCCGAAACGGCTGGACCGATTTGACGAGACTTTCATAGCTATGAAAGTCTCGTCAAATCGGTCCAGCCGTTTTCCGACATCCAAGCGAACGAAGTCGCGGGCACAGCTAGTTTGAGATAAGGATGCAGAGGACGATGTAGCCTCTCATTCCTTAGTTTCATAAAACAATACTTCTTATATCTTCTAAACAAATACCCAGCTCGCGTGTGAACCGACGCGTTAAACACGATATGCATAATATAGCATTATTTAACATAATTAATTATCAAAGTCCTCAATAACAGACAGATTGACAAAACAACAAGTAAAGTATTTTACGTCTCCATATGATATCGACAGCCTCATCTGTTTAAGCAAACATGAATAATTTAACTTGACGTTTGATTTCCCTTCAGTTTTTAGATAGAGGGTGTTTGTTGGTTTTGATAAACTAGCTGTTAAATATATACCGTGGTCCGGATGATATACATAATCTTCGACCATATGTTCAGACCATAGAAATAAGCATTTTTCATTATGAACACATTAATTCATCATCAGACTATAGCAGTCCACTGCTGGACATAGGCATCTCCTATTGCACGCCATTCAACTCGATTTTTGGTAACTCTCATCCAGCTGCTACCAGCCATCCTGCGAAGATCGTCGCTCCTAGCCTGAGGGCGTCCCACCTTACGTTTACCGATTCGCGGTCTTCACTCAAGAGACGTCTACCCCAACGGTCATCGGTTCTACGGCTAATATGGCCGGCCCATTGCCACTTCAGCTTGCTTATTCTGTGAGATATGTCGACAACTTTGGTTCCCTGCTGGATCACCTCGTTGCGGATACACGGACACATTAATTAATTCTTATTTTTTTTTAATTTTCATACAAACTAAAAATGATCGCCCTTCTTCGCTAACTCTCGGGTTCCTCTCGTACGAGCAAATGAAATGCAAATAGCATTTAATAGATTTATCATTTAAATCGCACTAAGCGGCAACAAAGACCAAATTAAGACCCTTTCTTACTGCATAGCTCAATTCAATTTTATTAAACGAAATTACAAAATATCTTTGTAACGAAGCCTTTTTAAGTACCATTTCCTATGTTAGATTTAATTTGTAAAAGTTAGAGAAGCGTTTTCCAAAGTTTATGGATAACGTGAAGAACATGGTGTAGAGAGGAGGCCTGAGTCCCAGCGGTGGGAAATTGCTGTGGGAATCGTGGCTAAGTAATAATAGCCGCAAGGGTCGATCGATCAGGTTAAGCTACGATTGCCTCGATCGGTCCCTGAATGGGTGACCATCTTTACATACCGAAATCCCTCCGTAGCTCGGAACGGGCCGTGCCGTGTTTAACGTTGGTTTTAACGTCTATTTTTACAGTTGCCTAGTTGGTCCAGGCTGTTATTCGTGGATTTTTGACAGTCGTTACGGGTAGTCAGAAGCCCGAAAGTCTGACAACCAGTCTTATCAAGGCGTATCATTTTACCTAGTAACTGGGTTGTGGAGATGGAGATCAGATAGGCAGTCGCTCCATGTAAAATACTGCTATTCAGCTGCAGCCGGTTAGACTGGAAGCCGACTCTAATTCTTCTTTGCCTGGCCCTTTCCCATTTTATTTGGGGTCGGCCCTCCGTGTCATGCATCTCCAGGTAGCTCGGTCCTGGGTCGTCTCTTTATTGACTTGGTCTTCTTTGCGGTTCTTATTTACTACGGACATCCGTTTTGATATCCAGCACTTTTCTGGGCCCCAAGTCTGCTATTTTTATAAATTCGTCATTCCAACACGATCCCATTCCCATCCCATTGTCATTTTGTTTAATGGCGATCATTGGGCGGTCAATGGTCTCGTAATAGATTTATGTCATAATGACATTGTTTTCGAAAAACTACCACTACTTTATTTATGCCAGATTTCATTTATATATATTTTTACATATATAATTACTACATATACTGATATACATATGTCATTCATTTATCATTATGTACGAGATTACCATTCTATGCCATTTCTTTCAATGGAGTGTCAGTGGTTGACCACTGGAAAGTCATAATGACGCCATTATGATAGTAGATTACCAAACTTGTCAAAATGAACAATTATGAAATCAATGATAGACCATTCTGACACTATAGTAATAGCAGACTTGAGGCCTTGGTCATGTGGTCGGATGGTCACCTCATATCGTATCCGTAGGTACCACCGCAGACGGCTCTCCTGTAGTTTATCTGGTATGAGTTTTACTTTGAAGGTACCTCTTATGGAAGCCGACTCTAATATAGTTGGGAAAAGGCTCGGCATATTGATTTACTTACTTTATAATACATACGTATATTTATTCCGATATAAAACAGTAAAGGAAATTTTGCATAACACTGGTTATAATGACTCGGAACAACTAATATAAAGACCCTGACCTGACACTAAATCAAATGAAGCACAATGGAACAAACAGACACCCACGCTAGACACACACACACCACAAGCACATCACATACACACACCAAACAAACATACAAACGCACCATACCATATCTGAAAACACCTCTCTAGTCTCCACTCTGGAATTCATACTCTGAGTCCCAAGATACAGACTAACTGTCTAGTTTGGGGCTCACTAGCAAATACCACATTGTAACCTAGCTGTAGGTAATATTTTAAGCCACTCATGTCGTTTTAACTTGCTGTTAACCTGCGTACTGTATTACCTGGTTCCTGTATTACCTGGACAATAAATATTTTCTATTTCTTTTTACTTCTATCATAGTGAGGATTGACCAGCATCCTATCTGTGACTTGACTATCAATCACAATTTGAATAATTTTGAAGGATTTTGCTAATACATTGCTTCATATGTTCTAAAAATTTGTCTACTCTGCAACGTAAATAACGCAAGGAATGTTGTTGAACTGTCAAAATGAAAGCCATTGCTACTAATAGTATGTTACGCAATAGGTTATATTCCTAAAAAATTCTAATTAGTCCGTCAGTTAGATTATCAAAAAATATTGAATCCGTATTTTTTCTTTTGTCAATTATACGAGTATAAAAAATGATGAAGATATCGCCCGTTAAAGTTCCGCGGGACGTCACTTGCTTGCGACACTTTTGCAAGCAAGTGACGTCACGACACCCCACTCCCAAATTTTAACGCGCTTTATCATTGTCATTTTTTGTTTGATTGACAAAAGAAAAAATACGTGTCCATTATTTTTCGATAATCTAACTGACGGACTAAATATAATAATTATTTTTTTACCCAGGCAACTACCCTATTACCCCACAATCTCGTGCATAGGACTTGTATGTTCCAAATTAACATTTTGAAACGATCAAAAATACGTTTGTCTCATAAGAAATTATGTTCAAATTATCGTAGGTACATTTAAGCAGACTTTAAATTTCCGATAGTTAGCAAAGGACGTTCAACAAATTTCAAGACCCATTCACTTTATTTTATGCAAAAATGCTCCTTAGATTCCCAACCAATAAACTCCGCATATCTATTATTAACATCATCAAAACGCATAACACAATCAATTAAATACCTATAATAATTTCTATAAAATACGACAACGTTCCCATATTCAATAATAAAGTTTTAATAGTAACAATAATAATTCATTCAGTTAATAATAAATAAAAACAGGGCGCATATTAAAACGTCGGTCGAGTATTACATTAAGCTGTAAAGAGCTTGGTTTAATGGTCGGTAATTGGTCGGAATAACATAATTTTTATTGGTATTGTCTCGGCTAGGTAACGATCTCCCTTACTCATGAAACTCGAAGATTCGTAACGTTTTAAACTTTAAATAAAATCAGAGTTTAAATGCCAATCATTACTATCATCATCATAAGATCATAACCAGCCTATAATGTTTCCACTGCTGGGACACATGTCTCCCGTTGGTGAGAAGGAGTGGGCCGTAATCCACCACACGGAGGAGTATCGGTATGTTATGGATGGTCACCCGTCCACGGACCTACCTTGGCAAGCGTTGCTTAGCCTTGAAGATCGAACCGTGCGCCTGTTATTATTTACCCACGAGCCTCTGTAATCATTACTAAAAGTATATCAAAAAAAAAAAACTCGAAATTCATTAAGTAAACATATACAACATCACGCCTGCTTTCTCCGAAGGGTCAGGCAGAGGTGTACCAATAGTACACCCACATTTCGCCAAATCGTAAATCTCGAGATATTTTTTACCAAAACGGGTGACTCACGTCCGAGTTCCACCAGGAGTAAGGGCGAACCTCGCTTCAGGTCAATAAATAAATAAATCTCAGAGCTGCCGTTTTTTAGCTTATTTTTCATTAATATCGTAATTATGTGAGTTGGTATCGAAAACAAACCGCAATCTTCTGCCTGCCTTAATGGCTTAGGGGTCAATTATAGGCGTTATAATAATAATGTTGTGTGCGATCTTTAGACTTAATACATATCCGTATTAGTCATTCATTTGATTGTAGACGATTTTATTTAAATTCTGCTTCATTTTTGAGCGGTTCGCATTCTTTAAGATCTCGTAAGGGAGTGGATGACGTCACGATATTCGTGATTAGTGATGAAATACACTGAGAGCTGGTGCAATAAAGCTAAATTGATGCAGTGGCACAAAGGAACTTAGTCAGGTGGAGCCACTCCATTGAGCAATACGACTGTGGAGCCACATCTCAGACTATTTATTTATTTAATCAGTAGCTGCGCGCCGTGGTTTTACCCGCATAAGTTTCGATCCCGTGGGAATATCGGGATAAAAAGTATCTTATATGTTAAGCCTGATTATAAACTATCTGTGTATATTTTTTTGAAAATATTTTTTTTTTGTGTTGCTGCAAGGTGACATTCCCAGCCGAAACCTTGCAGCAGTGGTTCACAAACTCACAATCAAGCCTGCCAGCTATCATCGATAGGCCATGGCTAGGTTATGCCCCTCTTGTCGGGCTCTCCGTGTACTAACACGGAACACCTGCACTATGACCTTTGCGAGGCCAACGATAACGCTATCGAAGTGGTTGAATTCTGGTCGAAGTTTATTTAAAACATACAAAATGGAATCTTCGATACGATGAAGAAAAAGAAGAAGGTGTAGTGGCTAGTTAAGATCTTGAACAAAT
Organism: Apamea anceps; assembly: GCA_951799955.1. Taxonomy (NCBI): domain Eukaryota; kingdom Metazoa; phylum Arthropoda; class Insecta; order Lepidoptera; family Noctuidae; genus Apamea; species Apamea anceps. The sequence goes on along the minus strand of OX637505.1, from coordinate 6,280,592 downwards.
ATTAGTTTTATGGCCCAGAGTTACATAGTTGTTTTGGCTATAAACGCATCCAAGAAACCACGATTCAGTGATAAAATAGATTGCCTTGCCCAATTTCTTGATAGAAGAGCCCAATAGTAACTATTCCCCGATGTCATTTTCGTCTTTAATGATCTATTACATCTTCTCTAGTCAGGTCTCTTCTGCATAGCCAGCTGGTATTTCGATAAAAATCCAACCAAGTCTTCATAGCTGTACTCCTCTCTATTTTGATTTTATAAAGTTTTGAGATGTTTTTTAAAAGTTTTAATGTGAAAGAGACAAAATACATTTATTTAGCACAGACTAAAAGACACACAAAACATACATCAGGTAAAAACAAAAAAATAGAGATAAAAAAGTGTGAAGTCCGATGTAAGAAATAAGCAGGAAAGTGTGCCTTACGGCTGCGCCAAAACTGTGGATGGCTTTAAGAATAGGGGAAGACCAAAGAAACGATTTGACGGTTGGACTATGTGAAAGATGACATGGCTAGAAAGGGGGTGACTACCGAGATGACGAGTAATAAAGGAGTACGAAATAAAAAGAGATGTTGGACCGACCCCAAATAAATTGGGATAATGGGGGCGCGCCTATTGCTATCAACCGGGCACAACTCCAGGATACGGGCTGCTACTGACACTGACGCTTTGCCCGACCCGGGACTCAAACCCAAGACTTCATCATGCACTTGTGACCACTAGACCAACGAGGTAAAATGGTAAGTATATCTTATTAATATTATAAATGCGAAAGTTTGTATGGATGAATGGATATATGGATGTGTGTTACTCTTTCACGCAAAAACTACTGAACGGATTAGGATGAAATTTGGCACACAGATGGTTTATAATCAGGATTAATATATAGGATACTTTTATCCCGATATTCCCACGGGATCGAAACTTATGCGGGTGAAACCGCGGGGCGCGGCTAGTAGTTCCTTAAAAATAACCACACCCTCTATCCATATAAAGACGTGACATTTCAAATATTGTGTTGTGGTCGGTATAAAGTTGAATTTTGTTCGCGCTCCCTCAGTTGCAAGCCGAATGTGTCTTGTATCATCATTCACGTCCCAGTGCCTCGATAGTGAGTGCCTTCGATATCGATAATTATTTATTATATTGGTTATACACGTCACTAATGAGTGTGTTTGTGTAAGTTCGGCATTTAAAGGCTGGAGCATTATTTCGACACTTGGATTTCAAGAATGATCTTCAAAATTAATTTTGGCCTGTTAGCCGTCATTATATCGGTTGATCATCACATTCACATTATATAGGCCCAAAAAAAAAGGCCCTAGACTTTTTTGATTTATAGTACAAGCTAGAAAATGTCGTTTGTATATCTCTGAATTCAGAGAATAGAGGTGTTATAAATGATATACGTGTTTTTCAGACCATACATAGGTACCATCGCGGACACTGGCTGCGGACTACGTTTCAACCTTATAACTAAGGGCATAAGGGTGAACAGTAATCGACCGCCATTGCCCGTGGTTGTACCTACTTAGCTATACGAGTACTGTTGTGGTCTCCAATTAAGTGGAAAAAATTCGAATATAATTGACGTAGAAGTCTAGTAGGACTCTTTAGCACCCCCGATGGGTTGGCCTATCCACGGCAATACTCATGCCTATATACGGTCTGCAAAATACGCATAACATTTATCACACCTCCGTACTACGAATTCAGAGATACACAAACGACATTATACAACTTGTGTTATACATAAAAGTCAATAAATAGGTGGTGAGCCTGTTGTCATTTACCGAGAACCAGTCCAAAGTCCAGGCTACCACTAAGATATAACCCAAGAACACTAAGTCCTGCCAGCCCACACTATCACGACTATGCCCAGCCCCAAGTCCCAGTTGTACAAGCAATCACTTATACAATGAGGCGCAGTCTTATTTAATACTAGCTAGCTAGAAATTTCATTCAAATCTATTCTGCCCTTTCAGCGTGAAACCGTAACAAACAAACCAACTTACTTTCACATTTATATTATTAGTTAGGATTTTCTAAATGAAACCCATTTTACTTATTGAAACCCTTCCATCCTTTTACTCCGTAAATTGATTCATCTTGCTGACCGTATGAAGATTTCCACGCATATAATATTTCGCGATCGACATGCATTAAACTGATGTTATCGATGCATCTGGATTCCATCGCGGTGAAATTATGAATAACGCATCAACTCAAACATGTTTGAACCTGAGGAATTTTAAAATAAAACTTGTGTTTTTGCTGACCGTATTTATATGTCAAATTATTGAGTTTTATAGTTTCGTGATAATGAATGTAAAATATAGTGGGAAGTATTTATTTTAAAGACAAAATTAAATACTCAGTACGGAAAAAAGAAATAAATACTTACAGGGTTTCCGCTAACGCCATCTATATAGTAAATGAAATACTGTCTGAAACAACGCCACCTTGCGGGGAATGTAAAAGCTACCGTTTCAAAAGGCCTTTGTTTTGATATAACGTTCATCGAATAGATGGCACTGATGACAGTAAAATTATTGGTACTTATGATCATTGCTAGAGGGAAAAAAAAAGAAATTAATTAAAGTTAAATATACTAGCGTCTAAAACAGAAGTTCTAAGAAAAAAACTAATTTTTATCTTTCACATCCAGCTTGTTAGTGGTACCTATACCTTATATAAGAGAAAATAAAACAAAAAATGAGATAGATAATACTAGATATGATAGGTAGGTACAGGTGATTGAGCTACAAAGATTTTACTTATTATTTTGGTTAAGTACAGACGCTAGTATGAAAGAATTTATTGATAAAAAAGTAACAGATACTTAAATATGGTTACTAATTTTCATTATATTACCTACCTACTTATTGTAAGTACAGACGCCAGCGCATCAAGCTACTACAATCTGTCAAATTTCTTTAATAGATTTTCAACTTTATTGCTGAAGTATTAAGGTTCAACATTGATTGGGAAAAATTGACAGTTTCGGGTAGCTTGACCTGCTGTCGTCTGTACCTATTACTGTTAAGAATCCACTAAAGTTATTAAACATGTTGGAATAATGTATCCTTTTAATTTTGTACATGTATGCCAGTCCTTAGCGAAACATGATCATATTTCTATTTATAAGACCATAATGTACAGACGCCAGCACTTGATGTGCTGGCGTCTGTACATTATGGTCTTGAATCTCAATACTTTAGTGATAAAGTTGAAAATCTATTAAAGAAATTTGACAGATTGTAGTACCTAGCTTGATGTGCTGGCGTCTGTACATCTGATTTTTTCAAGTATCAGAGTTCCACAGTCGCTTTTTCCAGCGGCTGTAGCAATGAAATGTCTTCACTTCCAGCACGCGTAGCATGAGCCCCTGGAAACTGAAGATACGAAAGACAAAATGACATATATCTAGATACTTTTGAAAGATTTCTATGACGCGATGACAAAAATCAAAGAGCACTGGTGGCTCAGTGGTAACAGCCCCGACTTACGAGTGTAGGTCGTGGTTTCAAACCCAGGCAAACGCTTTACCATTACTTCCTGTAATTTCTTTCAACACACCTGCTCTCAAAACCGCCATGTCCTAGAACCAAAAATTCGAAGTCTTGTGACATCCACCAATCCACACTGGGCCCGCGAGACTAATACGGCCCACTCCCTCTCACAGAGAGGAGGTCTGTGTTCCAGTAGTGGGAACATTAGTACAACCTACACTACTACTAACTTACGACTGGAGCCGAGTATACCCGATTCAGCGTCACCAACCGACTGGAGCCGAGGATACCCGATTCAGCGCCACCGACCGCCTGGAGCCGAGTATACCCGATTCAGCGTCACCGACCGACTGGAGCCGATTATACCCGATTCAGCGTCACCGACCGACTGAACCCGAGTATACACGATTCAGCGTCATCGACCGACTGGAGCCGAGCATACCCGATTCAGCGTCACCGACTGCCTGGAGCCGAGTATACCCGATTCAGCGTCACCGACCGACTGGAGCCGATTATACCCGATTCAGCGTCACCGACCGCCTGGAGCCGAGTATACCCGATTCAGCGTCACCGACCGCCTGGAGCCGAGTATACCCGACTCAGCGTCACCGACCGCCTGGAGCCGAGTATACCCGACTCAGCGTCACCGACCGCCTGGAGCCGAGTATACCCGACTCAGCGTCACCGACCGACTGGAGCCGAGCATACCCGATTCAGCGTCACCGACACGAGCGGTTCAGTTTCGTTAACTGGGGCCTTACCACGAGCTCTTAACGCGATTCAATTTACGCTCAGGGATCGAGATGGCGCTAGACGACTTGTATAGCTCTGTCTCTTTCCAACAGCCTAAACTGGATCGCGTTAAGAGCTCGTGGTAAGGCCCCTGTTCAGAAAGAGCGCAAAGTGCGCTTAAAGAAGTTTTCACTTCAAAAATAAAACTACAATTAGTTAAAATTTATTTAATCATTCCATAAAAACCTGCAATTTCCTCAACAACTAACCTAAAGCGCGTGGCTTATATCACAGTCTATCGGCCATATCTCCAAGACCCTTCTACATCCTCAGCCGCATATCACATTCAATTTTATCGTAAAACAAATATACAAGTAATTAATTATATAAATAAGTAATTTATTTTACAATTTCATTATTATTATTTCGCAATACGTAAGAAAAGCTCAGGGAATTCACTTGAGCCGATGATTTAAAATAAGTAGATACCATGTCATTGACATGATGCACAATAATAATTATGCTTATAAAATAACTCAATAAATACAGATTATAAACTAACAAAAATATGAGAAAAACAATAAATATCTACGAGTAGAAGAATGTAGTTATCTACCGTTAGTAAAATCGGAGATGTTGAAAATATTCGAAGTAAAGCTCCAATATTTGATTTCGCCCGTCTCCAATAATATTAGGTGACACCGTCCAAACTACCTTTTATTTGTTTCAAATTGACGTTATTTCAAGTTAAACAAATATCAACTTTATTTTAATGGTAATTAAGTTGATTTCAGAGTGACTAGCATTATTAAAAAAGTTATAAAAATGTTTGAAGTTGTGGCGTAAACTGAACTTTATTGTGTATTATCATATTCGTTTACATTTTTGGCGAATATGTCGCGATATTAGAATAAATGTCGCATAATAACAGCGCGCTGTTGGATTTTCAACTATCGGCGCTTAGCGAAGCGTTAAAAATCCAACAGTGCCCTTTTCTTTAGGCATTCTTTTAGGTGTCGGTCAGGGTTAATGAAAACGGGCTTCAGAGTTTTATAAAACGCACGAGGTGAAAGATTCAATAAGTCAATCGTAATTTATCCTTTCTCTTATAAATACTGAGATATGGCACCAATCGTCACTTACAAGTAAAGTGATCGATCTCTTCAACACAAGTATCACATTGCACAAAACAGCAGTTTACCATCTTACATCTACACCTAGAACTAACCGTCTTTTTGCTAGTTATAAAGCCCCTTCCACAACACAAAGTCGCACAGTTATGTCTGTCTTTGCACACCCTTCCCTTTGTACTCCCACACAAGTTTGGCGTCCTCTGCAAGTAAACCAAATTATTTCTTTCAATCTTCATTTTGTTCCTCACTTTTGGTGATATCGCCCTTTTCGTCGTGTAGTTCATAATTTTCTTTTTTGTTGCGTGGTGATAATGCTTCTTTAGCAGACCCATTGCTGAGTTAAAAGGTCCTAATCGTTTCCAGCAAGTTTTTGTTGTACAAGATCCTGAGAAACCATGGCATTTGCAAACTTCTTTTAACTGTTCTCCTATAGAATCTACCCCAACTATGACATCTTGTTTTAGTATTTCGGCAATTTGATCGTTGCCAGCGTGTTTGAAATCCAAAAAATTCTTCGTCATTCTCTTTCCATGTCTGAAATCATCCCCACACCCTGCCATTTTCCAAGTGTTGTTTTTGCCAAAATTCCCGGGACATGAGCATGAAGATAGGTCTCCGGAGGCGCAAGCTTTTGCTACTGAATGTGTAATAGATGCCGCCATTAATGCATGGACGAAAGCAGTTTCTCTGAATAGTTTATTAAATATGCTCCTTTTAGGTTTTTTGTTGAAGACGAGGGAGCAATTCCATCTGTCGAAATTGAAGGTTTCTTCGCAAGCGGCGATCGCTTGTTCCTTTGCGATGGTGAGAACGTTTGACAGGCCGGTGTCTCGGTCGCACATTTTTGTTTGTCGTTTTGAAGCTCTGATCAATTTGCAGGCTCCAGGGTACATTTCGTGAGTTCGGTCGCTGAATAGAGCTTCAATAGTCTTTTGTAAGATGGGCTGAGATCTGTGAAATGTAAACAATGTGAACTGGTTATCTGAATATAATTTGAATTGAGTTAATGTTGATATGTTTTTAGTTTAATCCAATTGGATTTAGGGCTCGACTAAAGGAGCTGAATTTCATTTGATTTTCTGGTTTGGACCTCGTATGTAACTAAATCAATAATTCGTAGGACATCTCTCTCCAATCCTAACCTACTAATATTATAAACGCGAAGGTTTGTATGGATGGATGGATGGATGGATGTTTGTTACTCTTTTACGCAAAAACTACTAAAGGGATATTTAGATGATATTTAGACACACAGATGGTTTATAACCAGGATTAACACATAGGATACTTTATATTTTTATCCTGAAATTCCCACGGGATCGAAACTCACGCGGGTGAAACCACGGGGTAAAGCTTCGTTGACGCATAATCGTTGAATTAGAACCAAACTCGTTATTCCTTGAGAAAAGGTTAATTTTCAAAGAATATTAGATAACGTGTACTTGAGCTTTTAAGTTACTTCACAAGAATTAATTAGCATCTTATTATTTGAAATCGTCTTAGTTCGTCGAAGGGACTAACTAGATTACCATTAATGTTCTCTAAAACGAATACAAGCACTTTTGCTACATTAGGTACCTAACCAACTTACTAGGTAGGTACCTAACCTACCCAGCCGTAGCTCAATATCCTTCTTTTTTAATATTCATTATCGCTCAATTTCATTAAAAAATAACTCTTTTCCCCATCTCAATTCTCCAAATAAATTAGCTACTTTAGATGCGAAAAAATCCCAGTTATTTCTAACGCCTAAGGATATTTATCACCAAAAATTAAAGAATCAGCTAAACTTACCCTTCAACAATCTTAGTAGCAAAAATAGAAACGGCACATAACAATAAAACATTAAAAATACAATAACTAAACATGTTTAAGATCTCAGGAGTCACATGATCACCATCTTTTGCTGTCCACTACAAAATGATGGCGAGAATGACTCGGCACACAAAGCAAGGTGTCGCGATACACTATCGCTAAAGGGTGGGTCTTCCAAAAATGGTAATGACAAACGAAGAAATCAGTTTGTGTTTGCTGGTTGAGTAAATATTGAACCGAGTCATACCTTGACTTGAACTTGTCTAAGTAGAAGGTATAGGTAACCTATTTGCAGTCTGTTGCGGTTTATTGGTACGGCGATAAAGGGTTATTACTTGTCCATTCCTGGAAGGCACAGGTGGAAAGTCAATTGTACCTAACAGACTACGGAGGACTACGGAGGTAGCTAGTAGCGGAGAGTCGGCCTTAATTGCATCCGAGAATTTCCTAGTAGGAATTTTCATATCATTACTACATATTATGATATGAGAGCAGTGGTGGCCAGTGCACAGAACACTATTACTCCTTGGGCCAGTGGTAACGGCCGCGACTTACGAGTTGTAAAACTGAGTACCTACTTTTTAAATATTACTGTTTCTTCTATGCAATTTTTGTATGAATTATTGAAATTTGGACAGGAGAACGTCCGTTGGGTTAGCTAGTTTCTAACATACCTACTACGTTGAAAATTTAAATAATTATCATGAATTTAAAACATACATAATACTTCTCCTTCAAAGCCACCTTAGAGTAATTGGTTTGACAAACGTAAAGTCCAAGAAATTGTGTGAAATTGACAACCTACTTAATTTGTTCGTTTATTCAAATTACAACTGTCTTTCTTTGACAGTTGTATAAAATGACTATACCTAACACGGCAAAAGGACGTAGTGCGGCAATTTTTTTTTTTAAATTCCGAACTGGATCTCAAACAACGCGCGATACAATGGTGACATTAATTTAACACACATAAAAATTATAACAACATAATAATAATTAGTAATTTGAAAACTACCGCCTGCGCCGCTCGTCGACATAGGGCTCTCTTTTTTTACTTAAATTCTAGGCGAATGGAAGTAAAAAGACCCTTTGCAAGTTATTCGTTTTAATTTCATTGATGCGATTTTATGATCCGTTACCCTGGCAATATAGGTAGGCTTATAATTATTATAATCAGTTTAAAAATATTCAAGACACACAGTGATGTCACCCTAACATCAATTGCCGATACCTACCTACTAGTTCTAATCCCAGCTGGTGTATGCAGAATCTAGCATAATAGACTCGACACGTGTCTGGGTACGTTAGGTAACTAGGTCATTTTCACCTGCACGCTATTAACGATTATTGATTACTAGCTGCTCCCGTAGCGTCGAGAGATCGCGTCACCCCCGCAAGGGGGTGAGGCGAGCGGTACCGGGGCGTTGCCCCCCGGCCGCAGAGAGCTATGCCGTGGCCCGTAAATACGGGCCCGTCGTTGGGGTAGCTCTAGGCTGAGAGCCTGCTAGACGCGCGTGAGTTGCGCGCGTCTGTGTGAGTAATTGCAGCGAGTTTTTCCGTAGGCGCGCCGCGGCGCCGACTCACGGCGCCGCTTTCTTCACGACACCTCGGCGGTCTGTCCCCGCCAGGTGAGACCCCCAGTTACCTGGGGGAGGCCCGGCGGGGGACGACCAGCGACAGAGGTGCCGACTCGACGCTACTACGGAATAGAGGTGTGTTGCTCCCGCCCGTCCCGTTTCCAGAGCTAGCCGGTTACGTTCCGGGCTGCGGAGCAGTCGTGTGTGTGTGGGCGGTATTGTTTTGTGTAACACCGCCCAGTGTCTACGTGCATCGCGGCCCGCGCTGCGCCTGCACGTGTGAGTTTGGCGTCTGTGTAGTTTGTGATTGTCTGCGTTCGCTGCGTAACGTGCCTATATTAACCTAGAACACGCTACGCAGCGAGTGTATGTAGTGTATGTAGAGTACAGTTGGGTCTAGTGAGCCGCGTGTAACCTGGATGCGGCTCACTAGAGGCGTCAGTCCGGTGGTGTGGGGTCGTCGTCCGCTACCAGGTCGCGGGGCAAGGGTTTCGCGTCGGGGGGGCGCGCGTGCCAGGGCGCAATATCCTGGACATGTGGCCAGGAAGATGCGTCGGCACGCGCGAACATTCCCTTCGCGAGGCGCCGCACATACTCATCCAGGCTCTCAATCCCGAGGTCGCGCTGGATGACATGGTTCCTCACACAGCGAGGAGCGTCAACGATTGTCCGCAGCGCTAGGTTTTGCTGCGCGCGGAGCGTCTTTCGGCTCGACTCGCTTGTGAGAGCGAACCATGCCGGTGCGGCGTACGTCAAGATTGGGCGTATGTACAGCTTGTACACGCCCAACTTGACGCGCGCCGGGATGCGGGACGAGAGCACTGGTTTGAGCAGGTGGCGGGCTACCCTGCCCCGTGCGGCGACCGAGCGGACGTGCGGCCCCATTGAGAGCCGACGATCGATGGTTACCCCCAGGTACTTGACCCGGGGCGACCACGCGATGTCGGCTCCTTGGAGTCTCAGGGGTGGTGGGAGGTGCGAATATCCTATGACTATCGCCTGCGTCTTACCCACATTCACCGACAGCCGCCACTTCGACAGCCACTCGGGAAGCATCTCTAGCGCGCGCTGCATCTTGACGGCCGCGTACTTCGCATTGAGCGATGTAGTAATGTACGCGGCGTCGTCTGCGTACAGCGCGAGCGTCGCCTCCGAGGTAGTGGGGATGTCGTCGGTGTAGCGCGAGTAACACGCCGGCGATAGACAGCTGCCCTGCGGTACCCCCGCGAGCACTGGCCGGGCGCCGGATAGCGCCCCGTCGACCACCACCCTGAAAGTCCTCACTAGCTGCTCCCTGCGGTTTCACCAGCTTATGTTTCGATCCCGTGGGAAAAAGTATCGTGTATGTTAATCATGGTTATAAACCATCGGTGAGCCAAAGTTTATCCAAATCTGTTCAGTAGTTTTTGCGTGAAAGAGTAACAAACATCCATTCATCCATCCATACAAACTTTCACGTTTTTAATATCAGTAGGATAGGTTAAGAGCAGTAAGTAGTGGACCAATCATAGAAATATAATTTGAAATAGTATACAAGCTGTTGTTTTGCATGCATGCTGCATCGTCCAATTTCAGGAGGCTGTTATGAAAGACATAAATCTATTACTTATAATAAATCTGTAGAAGTGAAAATTCTGTACATTGAAAATATCAAAAAAATAAATGACAGGGGGTGTTACCAGACCGACACCGAACCCAAAAATGTGATTAAAAAAATTTTTGTCTGTCTGTCTGTCTGTCGGTCTGTCTGTCTGTCTGTCTGTCTGTCTGTTTGTTCACGCATCACGCAAAAACTACCGGTTCGATTACGATGAAACTTGGTATATTTATTCTTTAATATCCTGGGCACCACACTGGGTACTTTTTATCCCGGAAAAGTATATACAATAAAAAACAAACTTAATTTTGCGGTTCGATCCCTAGATCCGATTACTGTACCAACCACAAATAATAAGTTTGTCGTAGGTTAAGTCACACGCAGTGGAGTTCATTTTTATTTTTTTTACTTTTTAGAGTTATTTAGGTTTATTTTTATATAAGTCGTAGGTATAGATTTTAATTTTAAAGTATAGGTAGTATATTTGATAGTGTACGTAGTGACCGTAGGTTATTTTATAAAACTGTTAGGTAGGATAGTCATTCGTATAGATATTAGTTTTTAGAGATTTTGCTTATTTATTGAGTTTAGATTGAGGGGCCCGTGGCTAAATAATAACAGCCGCACAGGTCGATCGGTCAGGTTAAGCTACGCTTGCCGCGGTCGGTCTGTGGATGGGTGACCATCTTTACATACCGAGACACCTCCGTGCCTCGGAAAGCACGTTAAGCCGTTGGTCCCGGCTGTCATTCGTGGATCTTTGACAGTCGTTACGGGTAGTCAGAAGCCCGAAAGTCTGACAACCAGTCGTACCAAGGGTATCGTATTACCCAATAACTGGGTTGTGGAGGTCAGATAGGCAGTCGCTCCATGTAAAATACTGGTATTCAGCTGCATCCGGTTAGACTGGAAGCCGGCCCTGAACATAGTTGGGAAAAGGCTAGGCAGATGATGATTGAGTTTAGATTAGTTATCGTCATAAATAGGTTTATTTAGGTAGGTAGGTATTTTATTTTCTGTTATTGAGTTTATTTATTTTTTTAATTAGGTAGGTACTTAGGTAAAGATATCATATAGGTACCCTCTTAATCACCATTAATGAGACACAATTGGTTTTCTATTGTAATTAGCCACAAAAGGCCCGCGAGATAGATGGCATCCTGGTGCACATACATTTTATCCTGTTAGCACGTTCCCGTGGGATAATTTCCGACATCCACGCGGGCGAAGCCGCGGGCAGAAGCTAGTAATCAAATAAAATAACAATCCCTGATAAATAATGAATACTACTTAATTTTTAGTTATTTATGTGTGACAGTATTTCAGAATACACCACTTTCAAAGAACAGAATGGCGTTATGGTATTGTACAACCGGCCGCGATTTTATGTGTGTGTATAGTATATAAAAGGGCAGTTACAGTGCGGTCTTTATCAGGCCGCGTTTTAAAATGCATGTCCCACAAATGCCGATTTCCGATATTTAGAAAAAAAAATAAGTACCTACCTACTTATTTTATTATTGATTCGTGTCGAGAATCAGTAGCATAGTTACCTCCTTGAATTTGCCGAGGATGCAAAACGACACCTTGTATCTATGGGCCCAATGGTAACGGCTCTGACTTACGATTGTTTACTGGGTTAGTATCTGCCAATTACAGAGCATCATAACATTTTGGCTATATCATTTCTTGTGTCAATATCCGTTGAAAGCAACATAACTCTACTTACCCTAATATGGGTAAACTATGTTTTTACTTGAAGGTGCAAATAAACTATTTAATTTAATTTTTATTTTAAAGTTCTAATAATCGTTTAAAAACAACTTGGTATGTACAGACGCCAGCAGGTCAAGCTACCCGAAACTGTCAAATTTTCCCAATTAACCTTGAACCTTAATGCTTTAGTACTAAAGTTGAAAATCTATTAAAGAAATTTGACAGATTGTAGTAGCTTGCTGTGCTGGCGTCTGTACATACATAGAAATTGCATTGTAAAATCTAAGAAAGATTAAGGTATAATACTATTAATTATTATTTTATGAATTTGAAATGTTAAAAATAATTAATAAACATTTGTTTTGATTATGCCAAGCGGCAAATCATAACCTTCGTTAGGAATCTAGTCTTTTAAGCCACAATAAACACTAACAACATAAAATTATCTATCTATGAAATATCAATTCAGGAAGTGATAATTACAGTTAATTTAATTTAGAACTCTTTCACAAAACATTAATTTATGGTGAGAATAGAATGAATAAATAAAGTTGAAATGGAACGTAACCATAAGTCAACGTCATCTGTGTTATGACTGATGACAGCGGACAGCCTCTGATATTTACTGAAGTTCTTGTGGTTGTTGATATAAAACATCAATAATAAACACATATTTTCTCCTAAACATGGGCAATCTAACACGTGGGTCTATTATTATAATTGAAACCTTTTGCCAATGACATAAACGTGACATGAGAGATCCGCCTATAGGTATAATTTTATCTATTTTGCGGCAATTCTCTGCGTCATAAACCCAGATTAGGATATGAATCATTAAGTAGCTACTACAAAATAGTAATTATTATTTATCAGTGCATTGTAGTTACACAACATCTTCACTACAGTAAAGTACAATTTTGTAATTAGTGTTTTATTTAGTTTAATTACACGAAATACAGACTTTCGAGTTAATACAGCCCGCACAGTACAAATCTTCCTTAAAACGCTTTTAGGTAAGTTAACGCTTTCGCTGTCTACAAAGTAGATTATGGTTAAATTCTCAACCTGAACCATATATGGTTCATTGGACGGAATGGGTTAAAAGCCCAAGAAATTACTTTTACTTTGTGTTATTTGGAAAACCCCAAAACCACATTGTTTGTCGGTTTTTGTAAAATACAAAAATCAAGCGACTTGAGTGACTTGACTACTTTGAGCGGTCATCATTTTGAAAAATGTTACCCGAACATCCATCTTGGCAGCTATCCTGCTTTTATAACAGCTATTCAAAAGTATTAATTGATCATTAAAAAGGATGTTTAAATAACAAGAATAATAAAATCAATAATAAATAAATTCTAAAATTCAGTACTTATATGTAGATGACAAATGTTGTTCAATGCTCCTACTGACGCACAACTGACTGTATGTACTACAAAGTTATATAATTACATACGTATACCTACATACAATCAGCAAGATTACAACTTACTAGCCTCTGCCCGCGGCTTTTTTTCTTATTGCCCGTGGCTTCTGAGGATCATAGCGTGATGTTAAATAGCCTATAATATTCCTCAAGAATTGGGCTATCAAATACCAAAAAAGAGGTTTTCAAATTCGACGGGTAGTTGCAGAGATTACCCCTATATAAACGAACCAACTAGGTATGTACCTCTTTATAATATTGGTATAGGTAGTTACTATCTAGACACAATAATGATCTATACTGTATAATTATCATCATTGTGTCTTGAGTATGTTATCATTTAAAACTATCCTATCCTACTAATATTATAAACGTGAAAGTTTGTATGGATGGATGAATGGATGAATGTTTATTTGATAATCTTTCACGCAAAAACTACTGAACGGATTTGGATGAAATTTGGCACGCAGATGGTTTATAACCAGGATTAACATATAGGGTACTTTTTATCCCGATATTCCCACGGAATCGAAACTTATGCGGGTAAAAACCGCGGGGCGCAGCTAGTCTCTCATAAGCTTTGAAAGGCGAATCGCTGGTCATCAGAGTGCCTCTATATAAGAGTTAATGTAGCTAATATACACACGTGCGTGTGCATGGTGTATATGGTGTACATAATAAAGAGTATTTAGTAAACGTAAGGTGGGACGCCCTCAGGCTAGGTGGAGCGACGATCTACGCAGGATGGCTGGTAGCAGCTGGATGAGAGTTGCCGACAATCGAGTTGAATGGCGTGCAGTAGGAGAGGCCTATGTCCAACAGTGGACTGCTCTAAGCTGATGATGATGATAACATAATAAAGAGTATTCTATTCTAATAATAAGTGCACTTTATAATGAATTATTTTTACCTATACTTACATTATACAATAAAATCGTATTGAATTCAAAACTTAGGTAGGTACAGACGACAGCAGGTCAAGCTACCCAAAACTGTCAAATTTTTCCAATCAACCTAGAACCTTAACGCTTTATCAATAAAGTTGAAAATCTATTAAAGAAATTTGACAGATTGTAGTAGCTTGATGTGCTGTCGTCTGTACTTACATTGAATATTTTTGAAAAAAGGTAATTGCTACGAGGTCTGGTCTGGTCTGAAAACTATATTTTCATTTTCGTGCTAGGAACGATCCCAGTGACGTAAATATAGTTTTCAGAATGTTTGTCTGTTTGCTGGTTTGTCTTTTTGCTTGAATGTATTTAATGTCTTTGGTTCAAATAGTTATTCCATATAAGTCTGGTCAGGTCTGAAGACTATAAATTATAACGCTACTTGCTATGGGGGATGAGCAATATTGAATTATATTCGTAATTTCGTACCGCAAATTGTAAACGGACAGCAAAAAGGTTAAAATATTGTAGATACCTAGTAATAGATTTAAATATTTATTTAAGAACGGGTATTTTATTCAACTTTCAACAGGGCAAATAGCTTAGTGGCTCGACGACTGCTGTCGTAAGTTCAATTACTTATTGATATTTTTTGGGAGTTGATTTTTTGTAGCATTTAGGTATCTTGTTCCACTTCTAGATGGACTGACTTTTTCATTGTGGAATGTTTTTTACTCAAGCACAACGCAAAATGATTCAATACGTCGTTACCTCTGGAAAGCCATCGCACTTTATTGTGCAGAAGAAGTTCAGAATACTGGCTCTCTATTTCGTCAAGGAATTCTTTAAACTGGCGATGGTAGAGTGATTTTGTCATGATGCTGTTAATAATCTTAATTACCAAGTTCACCTCGTGGAAGCGGCTGAGGGAGGGTTTTGATATTAAAAGAATTATTTTTTTTTGTCTCGAACTGGAGAGCCGCAACTTCGAACATCGAATGAGCCGCAGGTTGCGAACCACTGGTTTATCTTCTTCTTCTTCCCTGGTCTATGGTAATACATCATCATCATCATTTCAGCCGAAAGACGTCCACTGCTGGACATAGGCTTTGCTCAAGCACCTCCACTTCGACCGGTTCTGTGCTTCTCGAATTCAACGGGTCCCTGCGGCTTTAACAAGGTCGTCGGTCCACCTTGTGGGAGGCCTTCCAACGCTACGTCTTCCGGTACGCGGTTGCCACTCCAGAACCCTTCGGCCCCTCATCATCATCATCATTATTATTTTATGAATACTTTCCACTGGTCTATGAACTGCAAACGAAATGACAGTCGTTTTTTGTGCCGATTCAAAGCGCTCCGCTCGAGCGTTTCAGGAACTATAACTGACACATTGTTGTAAACAAATGGCCGTCGTGTTGTTTTTGTTTATTGCCAAATAATTCAGTTAAGAAAAAAAAAAGGTTAGTCAAATAATGCGTACCTAATTAAAAAAAAAAAAAAATCAACGGGTTGCACTCCAGGAGTGCCGGCAGAAGTGAAAACTTGAATATTAACGTTGTGCATTTTTGATATTTTGGAATGCGGTCTATAACTCTCCCTCCGTCTTACGAATTTTCGATCGTCACGTGTCCTGACGCGAGTTTAACATTTTTTTCATATCACAACAAAAGTGCACAACGCCGCTAAAGAAGTTTTGAAATTGAATATTTTACTAACAATTCATTTTTTTTATTATTTTATCTCATAAAGCAACGTTTGGAATGTTTTACATATTGACTTATATTAGCTATTACGCAATTTCCTAAAAAATAGACGACTTGTTCTAATTGAAAAAAAAAGATTTTTTTTAGCCTACTGCTACTATCAGTTGATCGGCCCTATTGAGATTCCCCACCGCCTAAATGCCCACAATTACTTGAGTTCCTAAGAAACGTCACTAGCTTGGAATTTTTCGAACAAGTGGATCTTCAAACTCTGCGAACCATGTGGCTCCAACACAAGTACGTGAATATTTAAATGCAAGGTTTGCTGGCCGTTGGATATTGGACGAGATAGTACAAATATCGCATGGCCAGACCTGACTTTTGTCTGGGGAACCTTAAAGGAGAAGTTGTACTCCGTACAAATTCAGAACCGTGAACAGCTCTTAGAAAGAATAATATATCTCAGGCTGCTGAACAAATGAGACAAATGTCTGTGAATTTAAATGGCCAATTAATTAGGACTCGTTTGAATAAGTATTTGTTTGAATTTTGTCGAAGAGAAGGTGGTCATTTCGAAAACTTATTTTGTTTTGCTTTTTCGAGTTTATTTTTATTTAACGTACCTAAGCATACGTAGTAGGTATCATATTCCTCGAGAAGTTTTAAATAAAATAATCAATGAAGAAACAATCGTAGTTGGTAAACGAACCGTCAATACAAACTATGATGATACAAAACGCTTGTATGTTGACAGACGCCTTATAAAAATAAGAACTATTTTACAAAAAAACCGACTTCCAAAAAATTAACTTTAATTTTAGAAGTCTGTGTCGATGGTTCCACATTTTCGTTTTTCAGTTTGTAGTCTTTTTTTTTGGAAGTCGGTTGTTTTTTTTTTTGTAAAAAAGTTTATTTTTCACTTTTTTGTTGTACCTACCTATCCCACACAAATTCATTTGCATATATTTGCAAGATCAGGGGTACCCCAATAACAACTTTGACAGAAATGAAGGTGTACCGTGGTATACTGAACACATCTGCGTACCGCTTTAGAGGGTACAGGCGTGATGTTATGCTGTGTGATTGCGTAAACAATGCATACATATGCGATAGCAGCAATCGCGGTTGATTTGCTGGCATTTATTAAAGAGGTCCGTTGTCTGTCTCCGAAACTCCTCATCAGATTTTTACGAAATTTAAATGGGACCATTTCGGAATAAAACTCTTTAGAACAAAAAAATAATTTTTCAAATCCGTTCATATATGACGGAGTTATGCCTGAACATAAATAAAAAATATATATATACAACGTGGCGCTACAATGGCGACATTAATTTAACACACGGGTAGGGCTAGTGGCCAGTAATCATACAAAATATAACAACATAAAAAAAATCGTAACTTGAATACCCACCTGCGCCGCGCGCCGACATAGGGCTCTCTCTCTCTTTCCTTCAATTCGCCTTCTCTTTGCTCGTTAATTGTTTCAATTACATTAATGCGATGTTATGATCCGTGAGGCAAATGACCCCTGCGCTACAGTTCTTTAAGTCAGGTTGCTCTAAGATGCTATTTTATAAAAAATTTAATAAATAAATATTAATGTTTAATTAAATTAAAATATATTCATAAAACTACAACGCAAAATCGTATACGTGTGTTAAATTAATGTCGCCATTAAAGCGCCACGCTGCATAATATATATAAACGTCCTAATTGAGAACCTCCTCCTTTTATTGAAGTCGGTTAAAAAATGGGAAGTTGCGTCAGTACAGTGGTTACTAGGACTAAATTGTACCTACCTACTAAATTTTATTCAATAGTTTTGAGATTGAATGTTTGTTACTTACGCCGAAACGGCAGAATGGGTTAGGATAATTATGGTAGCCTACTCCCCTTCCCGTCGGCGGAGGTCCTGCGTTGCTCTAAGCCTAGACTAAAAAATAAGGACTACAGAAACGTTTTGCGAAGGCTGCATATCGTGAGCAGAGGTTATCATGATTTGGTTATGAAATTTTGTTTTTTATTCCTCAACAAAAATGTCAAAATTCGAAATACGTACAGACGCCAGCAAGTCAAGCTACCTGAAACTGTCAAATTTTCTCAATCAACCTTGAACCTTAATGTTTTAGCGATAAAGTTGAAAATCTATTAAAGACATTTGACAGATTATAGTAGCTTGATGAACTGGCGTCTGTACCTACTGCTTGGTAGCCTTATATACGAGTACGTTCTCTTTAGATAAGTAGGGTGTTTGATAGACAGTGCTACTAATCTGAAGTCTGAGGGAAATAAAGATTAAACGCATTAAAAGGAACGAGATAAAAACTTAGTTTTGACAAGTTTTAGCCCGCCAAATCTTATGAATGAAAATACGACGTTGCCAATTCGGATAAAGAGACATGCATATCGGGTGATTTACGTCAAGGTATTTATTTAGTTTGTATGAAAAGTAACAAAAAATAAGAACTCATTAATATGTCCATAATGTAAAATGCTTATATTTCCATGGTCTGAACATCTGGTCGGAAGTTTATGTATATCGTACGGAACACTGTGTATATATATTTTTTTTATGTATGATATCTCCGTCATATATAGAAACGGGTTGGCAAAATTCAGTATATTGATGAAGTTTTTTTAAACTTGTTACTCTTCGGGTTGATCACTCTAGAACATATTTTGATAAGCATCAAAAAATTGTAGATCAATGTTGTGATAGTTAAACATGTTCGGAATGTTATAGTCAATTAAAAGTCGATGTTTTTTAAATATTATGCTTAAAACACTTGTAATAAAAATATGATTTTTGGTATTTTAAATCCCAAATGGAAGCCGGAGGGTTAATTGATGACTCTCGTTGTAATACAAAAAAAAAAATTGCTAAAGATGTTATTTCCCACAAGAAAACAGTTACAGTTTATTTTTCTGTTCCCTCTTGGCTACAGTCTGCTTCGGAGACTCATTCACATGTTCTCTTTATTTGCAGGTACAGGTCGTCAGCCAGACATTTGATTCAATTTGGTGCTGCAACTGAGTGCTCCCCGTGATAGTGAGACCCGCCTGCCACTGTGTTCGCCTTAGTGAAGTTTCTCTGGGATAAACCATGACCTCAACATTGTATAGTAAGCGTAAAGGAACATCAGGAATTTCCGGACAGCTATATGAGTCGAAACTTATAAGTTTGTTATATTTTAGAGCGATTCATGATAAAAGGATTGTGGATTTTAAACTAGCTTCAAATATCGATAACATAGGGGCGTTTGACGACATTTGTTTCAAAGCACAAGTGAAGGAGTTTGATAAACCTATCTTGGTGTTCATACAAGCTAAACATAAGGAAAATGAAAAACAAACACTTAAAAACGATTTGGCCATATACTTTGACAGTTACTTGAAAATCCGACATATTTTTGAATCGAATATAAAAGACGAGATATTTGAAGGTGCATTTGATGAAACAGAATGTTTATTCGTTATATACACGACTGCGAGAGACGAATGTAGTAACGATTCTGAAGTTAAAAGTGGTTTTTGTTCCCATCTAGAATATTTAATTAAAACAGGCGGTACGGTCAAACAACCATACACATACGAAGAGAATATACAGCTTCTAACCAAAATAGCTTTCGATGATCAAATAATCTCACTAGCTAACCGGATAGCTAAGTTAATGATAGGAGAAAGAAAATCTCAATTGATGCTGACTGATGAGCTCATCCTGCGATATCATGTTATTCTGGCGCAGAAAGTTTTTAACGTTTCGGAGATTAATCCTGATAAACAACGGGTTGCCTCCTTTCGTGATGAATTCTTTGACACCAATGAAGAATATTTTGTGTTATTCAAAGACACACTGTTCAAAGAGATTCTTAAAAGAAGAAAAATACGTCTACCTGATATAGAAAAAGAAAATTTACTGTCTGAATTCTCAGCTAACCCCACAGATGCAACATTACTGAGCAGACTCATAGGAACCGTTATATCATATGATAATGGATACTTAGAAATTGTGAAAAAATCTACAAAAGGCTTTAAGCAACAATTGAATCAAGTGTCTCCGTCGACTATTAATCAAGCAGTTGCATTGGCTGTAAAAGAAACGTTATGTAATGAAATGTCTCGGGAGTTCAAAGTACCAGCTGCGTTTGGTAACAAAGATTTATTGTTAGGTGGCAGCGATGCAAAAAAGGAGGCAAGATTAACGCACATATCGTCAAAAATCATCGACTTGTGTAAATCTAGTAAAATAGTCACTATAGATGATTCTCTAGAAAAGGGATTGCTGCAACTCAATGGAGGTATAGCTAGTGCCATGGGTAATATATTCGTGCTTGATGATGATACCAACTTTATGAAAATCACAGATAACTGGGATTCACTAGGAGATCTTGCTAAAAGGCTGTACACAAAATTAAAAGATACGCTCCAGAATTTGCACGAATACAAATTTTGTTTTAAAATTGACAAGTTTCCAAAACTTTTATTCGACTGTAGTGAATATGAAAAAAATGTAGCGAGAGATTTCTTAAACAAACTGCTATTCTACAGTAACCAAGCTGATGAAAACAAAGTGGAGAAAATTCTAAAAATCGAAATAGAAAATTACCAGCTTCGTCACCCTAACTATTTTAAAGCTGAAAGGGACGCGGTATTTTCAAAATATCACGATGTTATACAGAACTGGTGGAAGACACCAAAACAAGCTCCTTATCTCACACGGCAACTCAACTATTTTCAGGATGCAATAAATAACATTATTAAATACCCACTCATGAGATCACTAAACTTAACATATATGAGCAAAATGAAACGATGTAATTACACGTTCTCGGAAGACGCAGTACGGTCTTTGAACTTTCAGGAACAGCATTCGAATACTTTTATAACTACAAAAAACAGTTTACTGACTGTTCTTAAAGTAATCCAATATTTTAAAGATAAAGAACATGTTGTATTAGACCTTGAAAATATTGTAAGCCTACCAGAAAATGACCGTAAAGCATTACACACAGAGTTAACAAAAGCGGGCCACGAAAATGTTCTTATTCTTGTATTTGATCAACAAATACTTAATACTAGAATCGAAAATAATATTTTAGAAATTGCAGAAGCTGTTAAAGAAAAATCAACAATACTTGTAACAAACGATATGATGGTTGAAGTAATAAAGAAATATTTTTCAAAAGTAGATAATATTATACGCGACGAAAGGAGTAGTCTTATTGACATGAGTGAAGAATCCCAGAAGAGTATCTTTAAGAACGCTCGAGTGATATTTCAAGGCATAGAAGTACGATTAAATATGATAGTCGACGACGAATCTATGGCATGTGTGACAGAAGTGGTGTTAAATAAAATTATCAATGAAGAAACAATTGTAGTTGGTAAACTAACCGTCAATACAAACTATGATGATACAAAACGCTTGTATGTTGACAGACGCCTTATAAAAACGGGAAGTTGCGTCAGTACAGTGGTTAGAACTCTAAACGATATAGAAGACGACGTGGTATTAGTAACAGCAGAACCCGGAATGGGTAAGTCAACTCTAGTCTCTCACATATCGCTTAAAACAAAGGAAGACCATCCCGAAATTTGGATAGTAAGAATAAACTTACTAGAATACTCTAAACAATTTAACATATGGAAAGCAGCAGCAACAGCCATCGATACCTTAGAGACTTTAAAGTTTATCTGTCAAGTTATAATTCGCGAGAAACTTGGCAAAAAAAACAATGTAGAAATTTTGCTGGAAGAAGAAAACGATGTTGTGTATCTGAAACATTGTACGGGCGATCAGTGGATTGTGTTCGAGTTGAAACTGTTTCTACATCTTTACAATAAAAGAAAGGTGATATTCTTATTTGATGGTTTTGATGAAATCTGTCCACATTATAAGAATGAGGTCATAAAATGTCTCAAATCTGTTAGTAATAATCCTCGTAAGCAAAGAGTGTGGATCACAAGCAGGTCGTATAACGAAGTGAAAACCATTTTACAGCAAGAGTTTGGGGCATCTTACGAAATATGTTATTTTATATATACGGAAGCGGAAAAATATTTAGGAAAGTTTTTTGAATTGAATTTACGGTTAAAAGAACTTAATAGAGCACAACTCGAAAATGTAGAGAACTTCCTTAAATACATGAGCTCAGGCGTTACCGTGAAAGGATTTGCAGATGTATTGCCTCAACGCCCACTACACAGAGTATATAACAACGCAACCCAATATTTACTAAGTGAAATTACACACATTCCTTTAGGAACACACAATCTAACTGAAAATGATTTACGAAATATTAAGGATTTAAATTTCCTTGCCTTAAGTTATGAAAAGGAGAATACCTGTTGTGGGAATCCTTTGTATTTATTCTTAGCAGCTTACTTTTTCGTAAGCAACATAAAAAATGTAAACACAGATTTAATGAGATGGAAAGAAATAAGGTTTTTACAGATTAACGCTTTTGCCTTCTACGAATGGTTTCTAGAAACGAAAATTAAAAGACGATATGAAGATAAAAATGAAATGGACATCTTTAATCCTGATATTATAATTGCTTATGAGAAAGAACTTACCGAATCAATTTTAAGGTATAAACAAATGGCTGCTTATGCAATATTCAATCGTTGTAGTCATTATTTGTTTAGTACGAGTGACTTGGCAAAAATCAAAGACATGATAAAATTTATTGAACAAGGAGGAGAGAGGATAGGCCTCATATACAGTGTAGCAAACGGAATTCCTATATTCATACATATGACATTCACTGAACATTTTGCTGTTGAATATGTTTGTGATTGTTTAAAAAACGAAGTAGACAGCGAAAATCAAGTATTATTGATTGATTTCATACTTCGTGTGATGTTTTCTCAATATTACTCTTTCAGTGTTATAAAGACTCTTGACTACAAAATGGAGTATGACGAAAAACTTATTAACGTTTTTGAACAACATAGTGAAGAAACATTTAATTCGATACAAAAACAGATATTAGAGTCAGACTTACTTAGGCGCCTGCAATACAAGGACCAGAAAGTAGTGTCGGTAAATGAAAGAGTTTGTATGCTTACCAATATGGAATGCGTGAGTGTGAATAATTTCACGAATATACTTTCAAAAATTGTTTTTAAATATTTGTCCAACGAAAGTAATTTGAATCAATTTCTTGAAATCGTTACTGAAACGAAACTGTTACCCATTACCATTGGGAATAGCAGTATTAAATTTCCTCTACGTTTATTCGGACAAATTATTAAAATTGATAAATCTAAATTAAAACCTTTGCTACTTCAGAATTTTAGCTATCTCTCCCATTCAGTAAATTATGATGAAATGAGTAGTGCAGATTTACTCAAGCTTATACAAGAGGGCTTGTTAGAAGAGCTGTTTCAGGCTGATAGTACATCCACGATTTCTGCAGAACAAAAAAATAATTTTCATTTGTTTTCGCACATAGCGTCTTTGGATGTATAATCGTTAATTATTGTCAAATTGGATATATGTATATCTTAGTCAACGAATGACCCAGAAGGGGGTGTAAAGTGGGTAGCGGGATTGTCCGAAAGGGTTACCGCTGCCCTGGAACATAAAGGGCTAAGGAAGGAACACGGGTGGGTTTTAGTCAGTAAGAGTCTGACACTCCCTCCTGCTCCACCCAGAGCGGGAGGAGTCATTTGATGACTTCCCAACCTCAAAAAAAAAAAAAAAAAAAAGGGGGTGTAAAGTGCGTGGCGTAAGTACATACGTGCGTACTTTTCTGGAGGGTGTATCTCGAAAACGGTTGGAAATTCGGAAAAAGTGGTTTCATAAAAGTCGTAGAAAATTTTATGAGCTTTCATAAGAGGTTTTGAGTTTTTTTCCTACGACGCACCGTTTTTGAGACATGCAAAAAACCTAAATGAAAGAAATTGTCTTTTTTTTTTAATTTTTCATACAATATGATTCAACAAAGTCACGATTCATCATCATCATCATCTGCCTAGCCTTTTCCCAACTATATTGGGGTCGGCTTCCAGTCTAACCGGAAAGAAACACTTCGACAAAGTCACGATTATTTATGAAAACACCCTTACTTGAAATATGACAACGTCGTATTTTCCTAGTTTTAAATATGAATGATTGGTTTAAATGAAAATGAATTACTCGTATTTATCTATGAAACTTAGATACCTACACAAATATTTTATATCTTCGAAACTATGCAGTTTTGGACCACATGTTCTAGGTCTTTTTGTAATATTTTAACTTATAGAATATAACCCTAGAGTCAGAGGCTAGAGCCCGGGATATCAGATAAAACACGTTGTATACGTTTGATTTATTTATTTGATATTTCATATTTAATGTACTTCAATGGTTTTTATTGTGGCTTAAAAGGTTGCTTCACAAACAACGTTTCTATTTTCGAACTAGTCATTATTTATGGTTTTACATAATCAAAACAAATGTTTATTATCTTAGCATTACAATAAGTGATTAAGTAGTAATTAATCAACTCAGCCTATCGCAGTCCACTGCTGGACATAGGCCTCTCCCAGGCTGCGCCACAACACCGTGTCCTCCGCCTTCCGCATCCAGTCTGTCCCAGCCCCATGTCCAGGTCGTCCGTCCATCTAGCTGGGGGGCGTCCCACACTACACTTGCCGATACGCGGTCTCCACTCCAGGACTCGTCTGCTCCACCGGTCGTCGGTCCTTCGACAAACATGGCCAGTCCACTGCCACTTCAGTTTGCTTACTCTGCAAGCTATGTCGGTAACCCCGATTTGATCCTACAAAGAGACTCCGAGCATAACTCGCTCTATAGCGCGTCACGTAAACGTCAGTGTCCACGTTTCGGCGCCTTATATTATGACGGGAAGGACGCACTGGTTATTGGAGACCTTAGTCTTCAAACACAGTAATTAATATGACACTAATAATATGTCTCACGATTTAATATTCCACTTTTAAAGTAACAAGTTGTTTTAGATTATTCTCAGGTCTTTAATATGATGTTAATTTGTAATATGATTTTACTCAAAGATTACATACTAAATTGCTGAACAATCTTATTAGGTTTTATAATAGATCCACTATATAACATTTGTTGATTATTGCCTATGTTGGTTGATATTTAGCAATTGTGTATGTATGACCATCTCTGATTGGTCTAAAATGGCGGCAGAATGGGCGGCAATGTTTGAGGTTTGTAAGACTATAAAACGGTTACCTACCGCCAATTTTGAAGCAGACTTTGGTTACAAATGTTTTACGTAATATTAAGTTCCTAAAAGCCAATGTAAGTAAATCACGTTGCATAACGGAAGTTCTACCTATATTGTAAAATGGATTGAAATATGATTATTATTAGATCACTTCTTTTGTGAAAGATCGACTGACTACTTAACTACAATGTTCATGTAAGTTAATTGATATCTATCTATTATTATATCTTGATTATTGCAGATAATTAGGTTATTCTGTGTGTTATTATCATATATTGCTTATGTGTTAATGATGGAATTTTCATGTTCTGTTTCTTTCCTTTGTAAAATATGCTGAATGTATAAATTTGTTGATAAGATACTTTAAAACAAGCTGCCATGGAGTTTATTATCCTTCTTCTCCATGAAGACTTAGTTTTGGAACGGATACTTACTCGTAGCTTTCTCATTAACGCTACCTATTATTTGACAAGCCTTATTGAAATAAATGCCTTGTCTTGTCTTTCTGTGCTTTTCTTTATAAAATCCTTACCCTACATACCATATTCATAAGTACTTTTACATATATTGTGTAACTAGTAACCATCCTGACATTCAAAGCTCGCTAATTGAGGTCTATTCAAACCTAAGCGGTATTCGCTACCGTCTGCGGTAGAAACACCGAGTGGGTATGCGGTAATATTTACTGTTCACACCAAAGCGGATTTCGCTATCCATGTGGGTAGAATACCGAGCTCGAGTTTCGCTCAGAAAGGCAAAGTTAAGTGGGTATCAATACCTGTAAATGTAGTTTGCTATCGACTTTCCAACACATGCGTGCCGTCTGTTGGGACAAGTTTACTCAAACTGTTTCTGGTTCTTTCTATTAAAGGCCAGTGCGGATGCTAACCTGCATTTTTACACGATATTTTCGATATTGAATGTCTGGACTTTAAAAGAGGCTTTGGCCATTGAGTTTATTTCGCGATTTCTTTTCAAGGGTAGTCAGATAGGAAATGACTCCAAATTGCATTTTTTTTTTGTTAATGTATTGTGTAAAAGTCCGATATCCCATTTACTGAATAGATAATTTCATTTCACGAGTTAAATAACTAAAATATTGCTATAATACGTCCCTCGAAGCGGTTCATTTCACACACCCACTTATTAAAGTGATATGATAAGATAAGATAATCATTGAAGTATTTGCTCAAACATGACTATACATACAACACAAATTGACAGTTAGCAAGAGATGTTAAAAGTGAAGATAAAAACTTTTTTGAAAAAAAAAGCAACTGACTTCCAAAAACGACACTACAAAACGAAAAATAACTTTAATTTCGGAAGTCGGTGTCGTTGGGTTCGCATTTTCGTTGTTTGCCACCGACTTCCAAAATTAAAGTTATTTTTCACTTTGTAGTGTCGTTTTTGGCAGTCAGTTGTTTTTTTTTTTTAATTATATAAGTAATGACTTAATAGTACCTTATTGTGAGAGCGTAGCGAGGGTGCAAAACGCCGCACATTAATACTATGTACTTAAGTCACACGTATCGTATACTTATATTATAAGACGTCTGACTTAAACAGGCACTTTTCTGTGTAAAAATGGACTACTCAAGTCACAGAAAAGCTGACTTAGTACTACTTTAGGTCACACAGTACTATAAACAACATTTTATGTATACGTGTTTCATAAATCAACAAATAAACAGTTATTATAATTTCAAAACTCTATTTTTTATTTTAAAATAGGTTTCCCGGTGGGATGGACATAAATGTGAAACGTAACACAAACTGACCCGATGCCAACTTTATGGCGGCTCGGAACATGAGGCGAGTCGCTGCGCAGTATCAAATTAACGTGTCAGCGGGGGTGAGGGGTGGGGTACTGCGCAGCAAGTAACGCACTTCAGAGCCGCTAGAGTACTTTCTTATTATATGTTTGACATTAGTTTCATCCGTAAAGGAAAACATCTTGAGGAAAGCTGGACTTATACAGGGTTATTTTTCAAAGACCAGAAGGATATGGTACAGACCATCAAACTGAACAACTTTCTCCATGGGACAAATAGCGTAATCGCGAAATTTTTATCAACTGTCTCTTAAAAAACTTCAATACCTACTCGACCTAAATGTATGGGACGGCTGAATTTTTATTCGCGATTACGGTGTTGGTCCCATGGAGAAAGTTGTTCAGTTTGATGGTCTGTACCACATCCTTAAATTTGGCTGGTCTTTGAAAAATAACCATGTATAGTTAATATAAGTTTGAAACCGCTAACCCCTTTCGAGCAAGCGTGATGATTAATGCTCGTGCGTTCTTTGAATAATAGGGTGGTATTATTATGTTGATTATTGAGACATGATTTTATTTGTCAAATAAATTGTGTAAAGGAAAAATAATGTTTGTTATTTTAATTACCCTTTTGCTAAAGAAAGTACCTATGTTGCGAATGGCGGTGTTTTTTTATTTTTCGTTTTTATTAACTTTGTCATTTTCATTTGTTGTTTTTGACACATGATTGTAAAGTGAGGGAAACTAATTGTTAAGCATACTATCTACCAACCTAAATTGTGTGTATATTCAAATCACAACCGTCACCGTTCTTTGACAGTTATATGAAATGGTTGTAACACGGTATATTAATGTAATGCATCAATTTGCTTAACAATTAATTTCCTTGGCTACTGTGGCAACTGTATCCTGTGTTTTAAGTAAATCCGTCGTAGATATGTCGTATTTTATTCCATCATATTTCCAGGCTACGCACTTAATACAGACGCCAGCACATCAGGCTACTACAATCTGTCAAAGGAGCTAAATGACTGCCCCAACTTGTCCATTCTTCTCCATATGAAATATCTTTTGAAAAGGACGCATACAATCAATTCTATTTATTTGTACAGACGCCAGCAGGTCAAGCTACCCGAAACTGTCAAATTTTCCTAATCAACTTTGAACCTTAATGCTTTAACGTTAAAGTTGAAAATCTATTAAAGGAATTTGACAGATTGTAGTAGCTTGATGTGCTGGCGTCTGTACATTTTGACGCTCAAAACTGCCTTTTATGTGTCTGTTTGGAATAAATGATTTTACTTTGACCCACTGCTGGGACCTGGGCCTTCTCTATGGAAGAGGGAGTAGGCCGTAATATACTCCTTCTTCCAGAGAGAAAGCGCATGTCCACGCAGTGGGTCCAACACGCGGGCCCAGCGCGGATTGGTGGTTCAAATAAGTATTAGTAAGTATTTTCTTGTATGCAAATATGAAACAGAAACACAAAATTAACAGGAAATTAACCTGATTAGATAACCTTTGAAAGTCTGATGCACATTTTAGCCGCAGCGGGTCGCAGCGCAGCGCATTTCAACATTAAAAAGTGCCGTATGGCCGGCCTGTTGTGTGCGTAAGTTCATACAAAATGTTCGAAATTTATGCAGGACTAAAGAAAGAAAAATTGTTTATTCTGCATTAAAAAAAACGCATAGTACAAAAACATAAAACGACAAAATATTCCCTTACAAAGTAGTCAAAAGCCTCGTACTCAAGCATATAAAACGTTGTGAATTTGGACCAAAGACAACACACATTAATTGACATTGACAATACAAATCATGACATTTCATGTGATAAAAAAAAAATTCGTTATGCGCCCGCGATACTGGCAGATGACAACAATCAAAACAAATGCCAATTGCGGAGTGGATGAGTAACTACTCTTGTAACAAACCAACAGCAATAATAAGAACAATCAAGAAATCAAGGGCTGATTTTTCCAACGCCAGATAATTTTATCCGAGGAATAATTTTAAATTTTTTGACAATTCTACCATGCAAAATCTGTCAGACGTCAATTTTATTACACGAATATAAATTATTTGTCGATTGAAAAATCAGTCCTAATTAGGAGGATTTTTCAATGTGTTGCGGCCCTAAATATTTATTATGGTCACTTCAACAGCAGTAATTGATGTAAGTATCTAAAAATAGTTTTTCTATATGATGACAATCCTCTCCTCATCCACGCGGTCGGTGCGCGGTCACGGTCGATAGCGCTCGGTACCCCCGCAGACGATAACATTCCCGCTCCTCCACCCGCCGCTTTACGAATAGACATGAGCTTTTGTTGACAACTTGTTATATGTTTCATAATTACATATGATTATGTTAACATCGAATTACTAGTTGCGCCCCGCGATTTCACATCCATCCATCCATCAATACAAACTTTCACGTTTATAATATTATATCAATATATATATTAGGTATATACTAATTATATTTATAGTTTTAATAGGTTTATGCGTATCTTTATATTTAAAATATTGCACCACTGTTTGTCTCTGCATCACCCAGAGGTTGACTGGTAGAAAATGCCTATGGCATTAAGTCCGCCTCTGTATAGTCTCTGTATTTGTGCTTGAAGTGATAAATAAATAAAGCTAGCTAACTAGGTACATACATGGAGGAAGTTTCTTTAATTTCCCCTACGACAAATACATCCGACAAATCACATCACTATTAATGAATAACATAACAAAACTGAACCGTCATCCGCGACAAATGATTGCACACGAGCGATTTCACATCCTCGCTCGGTCGTTGGTCTCGCGACCAACTCGCGATCAATATCGCGCGGCGAGACGCGGCGCGGCACAGACAGATAACTTTCACAAACGTGTACCCAACACTTTGGTACCGAGCTTTTGTTTGCATCTAATTAAAAGTTGTGACTTTTTGTACCTACCTGCCTGTATTTTGTATAATGTTTATTTCCGAGGATTTTTTTTTTGTGGTGAACATCAAAAAATATTATAAAGAGGTAAAATTGATTTATTTGTAAGTTTGTATGTAGGGGGTAATCTCGGGAACTACCAGTCGGATTTGAAAAAGGTTTATTGTATTTGATAGCCCAATTCTTGAGGACGGCTATAGGCTATCTAACATCAAGCTATGGCCCATAGGAGCCGAGCAAAAAGAACATTAAGCGAAAACGAAGTGATAGCGCGGGGTGATGCGACGGGGTGGGTTTGGGAAACAAGAAATTTCTCTGCGCCCCGCGGTTCGACTCGCATAAGTTTCAATCCCATGGGAATATCGGGATAAAAAGTATCCTATGTGGTAATCCTGGTTATAAACTATCTGTGTGCCAAATTTCATCCTAATCCGTTCAGCAGTTTTGGCGTGAAAGAGTAACAAACATCCATCCATGCATCCATCCATCTATCCATACAAAGTTTCGCGTTTATAATATTAGTAGGATATACACAATTATATATGTAAATATGTAAAGAAAAAAG